>CM075764.1:117292824-118570324 GCA_037974665.1 Ehretia macrophylla | reverse complement strand
ATTTCAGCAAGATTTGCACCTTTTCCTCCCAACTAAGACGAACAGAAATATTATTATCATATGCTTACAACACGTAGACAAGCTAATAGCGAAGTTGACTTTCGATTAACAGATTTCTAGCTTTAACAAGACAGATCATTTTGATTGGCTAATCAAATCAATAAATACTGGCACATGAATATGACATTTATTTATGTTCTTTCAGAGCTATGCCTTCTCAAGACGACTGTTCTATTGAATACAACACAATTCAAGTTAAAAGAGCATAGTATGATGGACCATATGTAGAAAGCAACCACTCTCCCTGCTTTACCTAATCATATCATTGTCCTAAAGCTCATAGCGCGTGTGTACGAATAGGATGTCAAAACTTAACGCGATACAGGATATATCTTGCAAGGATTCAATCAAGATCATAGAAGAATAATATCCGGTAAAGTTCATGACTATTTTGTCTTTGGCATTAATTATTACTCTACGAAATCTTTTGCCATCATCCACTGAATAGCTACAATCGGAATTATCTTGACCAATTTGATATGTGCTTCTATCTTAAAAGAATTTTCCACTTGGCGTGATCTTCAGAGCGCCACAACAAACAAGAGAATTACCAGACCCGGCCATACGCTCTCCATAGGATATAGAATCAGGACATTAGGATCGCTGCCTTCTATCTGAATAGGCCGGATTTCGCTAATGAAAAAGTAATATGAACAGAAGCTAAAATGTAAAAAGATCCAGATGACCTACCAAGGACTTCATGCCCTTGTTCCCCTCACTCCTTCCTTTGCCAAAAGTAAAAACTCTCTGCACCAGCAAACGATAAGAATCATTATATGCTCAATGTTTTACGCCAAGCAATATGTGGAGTAATAAAAATACGTAAAAATTAATTTCTCTCTAAAAGTCAAACTTTTAGATGAACTGGAAAGTTTACATAGTATTAAAGCCCCGAAGTTTCTTGGAATCAAGTCTTACTACCACCTGTTTAACAAAAGTTTATCCACGTGCAAGTCTCAATAAAGGAAAAACAAATAAATCATAAGGCCCTCTCTAATAATTTAAATCTTTATATATTAAAGCCCACATTAACAGAAGTTTCTTGAAATCAAGTCTTACTACCACCTATTTAACAAAAATTTATCCATCTCAACAAAAGAAAAAATTAGTCTCGCTTGCACCCGAATATGTCTTGAAAAACAAATAAATCATAAATAACTCTCTAATAATTTAAATTTTTTAATATTATAAATGGCCAAGAAAATAAAATCAATAAACCAAGCAACCATGCAAAGAAAGAACAAGTAAAAGATTAGAAACTACAAATTTTACCTTCATGATAGCAGTGTCACCAATATACAACAAAATGAAGTTTTTTTTTTTTTTTTTTTTCTCCAGCTTGAAGAACTCGACAATGGTTTGAGTAAATAATCCAACATTGTATTAAAAGAGAGTTGCCAACATAGAAAACTGACCACGTGTAATACACCACTCCAGATGGCAAACTCAAGCCACTACATGACAACAACAACCTCATTCATACATATACTGTGCAACTACTTTGAAAGATGAAGTCTATCCTTTATTGTTCCCTTAACAACATAGCTGCAAATTTTGACTGGATACAGCTGTTTCTAACGTTATATAAGTGAGATGTAATAGTTGATATATTTATAATAAAATGATACAATTAATTTAAAATTGTTAAATTTTAATATTATAAGATGATTTTTACCCATTCTGACATACTCCTCACTAGTATCGAAGCCTGAAATATGGATCATGCATGTAATTATCTATGCATGCACTAAGTACCTCTAAGCATATGGTCTTAAAATTGTAGTCAAAAGATATTATCCAAAGCTTAACTCTAAAATTGGCTGTGGGATAATCATGTACTGATAAAGATATATTTCATCAGTTTCAGCACACACTTGTCATCTCATGTTGGCTGTTCTAGCACATCTTATCCTTATTAAACACTTGTCCTATATTAAAAAATTAAAAAAATTTAGACCATTTAATAAGACTTTAAGCTATTCTACTTGACACCAATAATTAGTATTAAGTTGAAAATTCAATTATCTTAACATGGTATCAGAGCTGAGTCTTTGGTCCAATCATATTCATCCGCATCTGACCCTTATCAAATCAAGTCCACTTGTATTTAATATTTTGCGCCATTTAATAAAATCTTAGATTACTCCACTTGATACCAATTGATTTTAGGATGAAATTTCAAGTTTCATATAAGAGATGTACAGCGATTCACAAAACTTTCATCATATACAAAGTTAAGAAATGATTGATTTACTTTGAAATCCATCATTTATACAGACAATAAATTTTTATAAATGACTATTTTTACAAATCAAATAATTTGTCAGAACATGCATCCGACACGTGAAGACGACAAATTTACCGTTGCACACGTAGCGCTTGTGCATCTACCCATCAAAGTAATACCTTATTTGTGGTTGGTGTGGGATCAGATACAGGAGTAAGCAATGCTTGGGACAGAAGAGGAGGCTCATCTCTTTTGGGGTTGGTGTTGGATGACAACCCACTTGTCGTCTTCATAGATGAGTCCTGGCTCCATGTGACTCGAACAGGACCTGGCCACTTGCTCACTTGAACAGACCACGAAGCATTTGATCTAACAAGTTGAACATGGTGATCTTCATGCTTCTCCTTCAACAATCTATTAGTATACACATAACATGTAGCTGACCTTATCAACATGCCTTTAATAATGGTTGAGGACATGTTGAATACTATTTCTTCACTGCTAAAAAAACAAAGATCCTGGATGAGATCATATCAAGAAAATCAAGTTTATATGTTATATATAATCATGATATAATACAAGACTATGCTAATTCAGCAGTTAGACTTAAATCGAAATGATTAATCTTGGGGTCGAGTTATTTTTCCGCAGGACCTCCACTATAGTATCATCACAGCATTAGAGTTTAATTACCATTTAAACAACTAAGATTCATTGTTTTTACTAGGCTTAGCTAGCTACAACTATTTGGTTTAACAAGCTTAAATGCTAGTAACATCTTTGATTAATGATAATGAAATAACTAATTACTTTAAAACATCATAGTATTTTTATGTATTCTTGATAAACCAATGTTTGTAAGCAGATGTAGAAAGTCCTTAAAATTCTTTAACCCCCGAATTCATCTTACGTAATTCATAGGGTTTAACAAGAAATCGATATTTTAGAAGAAGAGTGTAAAATTTGAAGATTTCGAGGAAAAGATTCAAAAGGGTGTTTGAAATCATGATCATCTCCATATCGAACATCAGCTGTGTCAAAAATTATACATTAATTAAGAAGCAAGAAAAATAAATCAGACATGATATTACACATGAACTGCTAACAACATGCTAGACCTTCATCAAATACTACTCCTTTATAGTAAGTCTTATATGATATTGTAATCACTAATAACATGTAACAAAAACCATGCATGTTTTGATCGTTACGAAAGACGTGTTCAATTTTATCGATGTAAAACAATTGGATTAGTTCAGTCTAATCTGAAACTTATAACGTGATCTTGAATCAATGATTTATCGATATAAAATAATTGTACGATCACGTGAAATGAAACAAATTAAAATTGCTATGGATCTTACGTGTGATATTTATTGAGAGCGAGAAATTTGCATACCTGAAAATAATGAGAATATGAAGAGATTGTAATGTGTATGAGCATAATAATAGAAAGTGAAGTAGCTTAAAGCCTTCTGAAACTGATAAAAATGGCGGTTGTTTTTATTTATTTATTCTTGATTTGTATGGAATTACAATGTGTGGACGAAAATTATGGCGCTAAGTGGTTATATACAACTAAATTTTGACTTGGATGTTAAATTATATGATCTACCTAAAGTGCCCTTTTGTGGAGTGGGCTCGTGCATGCATGATCTAGAGTATGGTCGTCAGTGATTATTGGCACACAAGTCTAGGATGGTGATATTAGGATTATGAAGGAACAAATAGGTCACTATTTCCGTGTTCAAGTTATTTTATTGATTTTTTTATTTTTCATTAACGAGAATTTCTATAATATAGTGATTTACTCTAACGTATATTTTAGATTAATTAAAGATTATATAATATTATTTGTGATAAGAAGAAATAAGTTTAAACTCCTAATTTATTACTTCAACCAATTTGATGCTTTTTCAAGTAATTTTAGTAAAAAGCAAAAAGATCATATGGAGAAATACTACTTCTTTGGGAGCATCTTGCAAAGTACAGTAACCCCGAAATTGCGGGGGGCTGAGGATTATTTATAGATGAGGTAGGGATTGGGTCTCTGCCTTTACTCAATCAATAATCATTTCAAGCCTTTTACTGAAAAGTGCAGGAGCATCGAAAGCAAAACTCATTTTCAGTTGATTCAAATATATCGTGAAACTAATAATTGTACTGACTGGATAATTAATTATGAATTAGGTTTTATTTAGTCTAACTGTAAAATTTTAATTTTTGAGTTGTAGAGTTTTTAAAATAGAACTTTTGCAAGAAGTGCTGTTGAACAAAAACTGTTGACTGTTTGGCATGTGTTAGACAATGTAGAACTTTTAAAAATTTTGAGGATAATATCAGATTTTAAAAATATAGAGGGGTAAATTTGAGAAAAAAGAAAAGAAAAATAACTTTCTGCATTATGTAAAATAACTTTGCAAAATTTTTTTTTGAAAAACTCTAATTTGGAGTTTCTCAGTTTTTAACTTTTTTCAATTTCAGCTTAGACCTAAAAGTACTTTTAAAAATGAACCAAACGAGTTATTTTACCTTCTAAAATCACAAGAAACATTTTTTAGTATTTAAAAGTTAGGCCAAACAAAACCTAAGTCAACAGTTGGGAAGCCATATAATATCTCACATTTCAACTTCGCTTTTGTTGCTAGTAAAGAAGGATAAAAGGGATGAATCATCCCTTAGAATAGTCAAATCTTCATGCTAGAGATAGAAACAATCGTAAACAATTATAAAATGAGCTGAGATCCTTCCGGATAACCTAGAGTTGGTCAAATTAACAAAAAGGAAAATAAGATGGAATTTGGCTTCAAGATTCAAATGCCAATACGTGATTGTTGAAATTGAGAAGTAATTACATCATTACTCGAAGAGATTAAGTAATAGTATAGAGGTCACCCAGACGCATTGTGTTTTTAAAACATCTCGAGAATCATATTTCTTTCATTTTGTTCATTAATGTTTTGATCTAAATTCAAGATTGATGTTCAAACACATCATCAAAGTTATAAGCTGAGCTATTGTACTAAAGATTTGCAGTTGGCTTTGTCTGGTATTGCGTTCTTCCATTTTGATCTATATGTACCCAAAAAAAGAAAAAAGAAAAAAGAAAAAAAAAAGATAGTTGGCATTCTCATGTCTTCCCAACACATTGAAGTATATAGTTTTCTTCCTAATTTTTTTTTTTTTGGTCTATAAGAGCCTTCTAAGTTCACTTTATAACTTTGTAAGTGCTTCCAAGTTAGAAAAGTTAAGATTCAATACCTTAATAAGATAGCCAACGAAATTAAATCAAATCCACCATTATCTTATTAGATGGAATCAATTATTTGAATTTGACAACAATACTTACAATAATTTTCCAAATTTTTAAAAAAGAATGTGACGGAGTACATTGGTTGCTAAATATCTAATATAAGCCCTCATTTTATTCGGAATTGGGGACAACACCAAAAATAAAATATCTGATAAGACTGCACTTTAACTTAATGAAGTACAAAAAAAATGTCAAATGAAGAGAAAAAAATATTGCAATGGAAGGGCAATTTAGGCAAAGCATTTCCAATTGTTATGGCATTGGCAATTTAGAAAAGGCATTTTCCAATTGATGTTGATTGATGAAACACAAGAAACTATCCAAAAAGTGTTAATATTGGGGCCCTTCTAGTCTCAAAGGGTATATACTTTCTGCCCAAGAGATTCATGCCAAGTGGCTTTGTATAGGACACAAAATACACTAGTGTAACAGCTGCTTTTGCCTCCTATCTTATCTCTACCATAAGTTTTCCATAATATTGCAAAATTATGCGAAGATTCTTTTACATAAAAATTATTTTCCTCATGTTTGACATGCTCAATAATTTATGGACACCTTATTTTTAGAAATTTTAAAATAATGACAAAAAAACAATAGTCAATATATATATACACGTGAGGCTGTGCACAATTCTTGGAATCTTTGCAACTAGAAGTTAGAAGCACCACTACAAACTTCTTGTTGAAAATATCAGTCGAGATTTTTTATTTCTTTGGTAGACCCCATGTTGAATTATTACATTTAATGTTTTTATTTTAGTGAAACTATATGATATTTTCCTAAATTAAATCAATAACGAGGCTTTTGTTGATTTTCTTTCCTTTAGCTACATAGATATTTCAGTTCGTTAAATTTGAAAAATATAAAAAGTACAGACTAATTAAGAATCTGGATAAGGTTTCCCGATCGGATATCTATAGATCTGAGATGGTATCTAATAATATAATAAAAGTATTGAATGATCATATAGTCTTCTTTTGACCAAAAAAAGTAAAGAAAAGAAAAAGAAAAAGAAAGAATGATATACTTTTTTGTTCTTCAATGTGACATTTAAATTTTGACCATCTGCAAATTTGATTGAAGTATGTTTAACGGTGAAAATAAAAAAGATTGAAGCATGTTTGACTTTCAAACCCCCAGGATGATGTTTTGATATGCAAATCAAAAAAATTTATAAAATCAAACGTAAACAAAGACATGCATTAAAATGGAAGACATAATTTATAAGTTAAGTGATATGTGGACAAAGTGCTACATATTGTAAATACGTTAAGATCCACCTTTTGATACTGTACGAGCCATGCAGTAAATGCACTGCCTTGTTGAATTTAAGTGATTGTGGCCCTTATAAGATGTCAAATTTTCAACAGAGATCCATTGTAATATCCCATATATTAGACTAGATGTCTTAAAACCTATATTTTGTAATTTTAAGATATGACATTTTGTATTATTTTATTTATTAATAGGCAGTTTATTTAGTCAATAATTAATGTAGGAAATAATTTAAATAAAGTTCTTAGAATTATCTTATAGATTTTATTTCTTAAGTCGTTAAGAACATAAGTGACAAAATCTATAAATTGATGATATATTCTAAAATAAGTTCTCAATCATAGGATGAATTAATTAGACGTTAATTAATTGAGATAGATCAGCATATGGTCTACTACCTTAATTAATATGAGATACTAATGATACAAACAATGAGTCTCATAGTGCATTAATAGATAAATAGATATATAAATATGTGTGGGAGAACAAATGACTAGACATGACCGATTATATAACAAATTACATGGATAGTCAATATTCGTTATATGCTATAATTACGTAATGAATTCTTAGACGTGAGACACTATAGTTATCTTGTGTACGGGATACCATGATTTGCTAATGTGATATGGTCATGTCCTCATCATGGATTAGTCTATGTATTTAGTGGTCATAATCTATTCCTGTATGAAGATAGGTGTGTATGCAATATAAAATCCGTCAACTAGGGGTCCTATGTGATCTATTAGTTAAGTAATCGAAAATCTTGATCGATATGAAATAGTGAAAATTGTTCTACGATTCATTGACGAGTTACAAATTAATTAGATTTGTCATATGGTTAAACAAATGAGTTTGATATCTTTATCCATGACTCTTCCACTTAATTGGGACATACCAGATGTAAGGAACTAATTACATGGTAATTATGTTTGCGGGTTCGTAAATTTTTATTTTATCATGGTGATAAACTGTTAGGTGTCACTCATAATTTGTAAAAATCAATTAATTCAAAAGAATTCTAATTGGATATTAATCGAATCAATATTATTCCACTGCAACTAATTATCAACCTAAGAGGTCACAAACAATAGAGATCCAAGTAGTTAGTTATTAGAGAGAGTATATCAAATTAATATTTAGGATGATCTAGATATTAATTTAATTATGGATTTGTTGGAGTTGGAGTTAATCAAATTATGTGTTACGATGGTAATCCAAAAAACCTTTACTTGTATATTTAATGTGTTTACATGTGCATATATGTTACTTTACGTAATTAACTATGAACTGATACATAATTATTATTTCGCTGCGCCATGTATTAAATTTTAGATACCACGTATGCAAACCAACAACCGGTGGAAGATACCTTTTTTTTTGTCAAGGTAAAAGATGAGATATAAGTATGATTTATAAATTAATATAGTGAGTTTAAATAATAATTTAAACTATCCATTCAAGATAATGAATACGAGCACAAAAATATTTTTTAAACCCATGACACTAGTATTACTTGATGAGCTTTGACGGTATACAATAGAAAAGATAATACAAGTATTCAATGTGTGAGGGCATATCATCCCCAGGAAGAAGAAAATTTAAGCATTTCGTATTTGCATAGAAAGGACAAGCTTGACAGTGGTAAAGTTGATTTCGAAACTCCTACAGTATCAAACTTGCGAGTAAGTCTTGAAAACGACAATTTTTTTAAACGGCCGGCCCTTTTTGGTCATTGGTCATGTTTGGGATATTAAACACAGTGATATAAAAAAAATATGTCTGCCATTACACGTGATAACACCATCGTAGCCAGCCGTATTGAAACGGCTGCCGTTTGAAGAATTATCCTCTGCAACTATGGTAACACGAGCCATGCATATAAAAAAAGTGAAAGCTAAGAAACAGAAAGTTTAGCTTGTCTAAATAACAAAGTTTTCTCATAGTCAATCTGATTGAAAGGTTGCTGAATAAATTCTTTCAGTTCATAAAACATGAATAGTAGAAACCTACCAACACACACACACACACACACACACACACTCTTCAGTTCATAGAACATGACTCTGTAACAAAATAGTAGATACCTACCAACACAAACACACTTATACACAAAAAGATAACCAGCCACTGGAAAAATAAAGGTGTACTAGCACTAGGTTCAGAAGATATAATATTTCGCATTTTATGCTTTTCTGAACATCTATAAACAGAATTATCTACATATACGCGTATACCAAGAGAGAACGACAGTCCAAAAATCTTCTTCAGGTTTATGAGAAAGCCGTAACAGAAGACCGAAGGAAAGGAAAAGAAAAGAAGTCCAAATTAAAACAAGATGCCTTATTAGCAAGAAAACCACAGTTTTCATTTGTGACAGAGAACTGTCATATACAACCCCGTCCATTGACACAAGCCTTCATCAATAATAGTAGATATTCAAAGCTTAAATGTCTAAAAGTTTGAAAGGGGTCATTCAAACCGCATTATTCATTATGAAGTAGTTCCACAACTTATTATTTAGAAAACCCAACACATCATTGAAAATAATTTAAGAGCGAGCATAACGTACAGAAATACGCCGCTGGATTGGACTCCTACAGGAAGGGCAATCCTTCATTCCCTGCTTTTCGTGGAGCTCATTGCATGTTGTGCATACCACCTGATGGGCGCAAGGGAAAAAAACCACTGACATCTCCTCTGATAGGCACATTACACACTCGCGTTCACGTTTCACACCTCCACTTCCAGAGGACTCCTGGAGATCTGCCATCATCCTTGAGATGTAAGATACATTGGATTCCCTGGGGGCCAGAGAATTTTTGGAGTCTGTCAGTTTGCTTGCATAGCTTCCATCTATACCTCTTCTAAGGGCAGCTATTTTTGAAGAATCTGTCTTCAATCTTAGCTGGGAGATCTTCTTTTCGAGCTTCTCAATATCATCTTTATACTTCTGCAGATTGTTTTCTGCTTTTGATTTGATAATATCCGCCTTGGATTTAGTGGAAGCTTCTATCTGTTCTCTTTCCTTTCTGAATGAACTAGCCTGAGTAAGTAATTCTTCCTTTGCTTTTTCCTCCTGTTTCCACCTACCCTGTGATATTTCACCTCTCGATGAGAACAAGAAATACTAACAAAAACCACATTTCAAAAAAAGCTTAATGGATACCTGCAAACTGAAGCTCTAAGAACTGCCCTTTTTTTTTTTGTAAAAAGAACTGCCCGTTAAAACCAAAACTTTGATGCTTTCTTATTTCATATTTGGACTAAAAACATCTAGCTTCATTCTCGTCTTAAGGGATCGACCACAAAAGCAACTTTTCATGAGCTTAAAATTAGAAATATGTTAATATAATGTGGCATCAAGGAAAGGCAAATGGTGGAACTTTGTGATTAGTTTGATAAGACAAGAAGTCAAACAACTTTAGTCAAGGATATCGGACCCAAAGATATGCCGAGTATTGAGCAGACGAGTAGTAGAACATGTCCCCACAAATCACATTTACCCCCAATGAAAAGAAAATATATACTTTTGATCTTTCGTACATAGAGAGAAGTCTACTCAAAGTTCACTTAAATTAAAGCCCCAACCGACCCCTACAGGATTGGGGAGAGAGAAAGACGAAACAATAGAGACCTCTAACTTTGCCTCACTCAAAGAAGCTCCTTGACTATGTATTATCTATTCACATGTAGCTCTCATGTCCCAGATCTAGCAAAACAAGAATAATAGATATCTGCTCACTCCATTTCAAATTGAATTCTTCATTTTAATTTGCCAAAACAATATCAACCATCCTAAAGGAAATTCTTCATTCATATAATAGAAATCCCTTTATCTGTTTTCTGATCTGGTTTCCAGAATAATATAAACTATCTTAAATGGAATACTTCTTCTTTTAAAATCTCAATTTCTACAGATATTTTATAACATTAAATCTAGTTGGATATGCCCCTTAACATTTCAAATACGAAAAGGTACACCAAATACTTACTTTTGGCCCCCCTTATTCCAATATTACAATTTAAATCCCCTTCCTGAACATCATGTTGCGCCAAACTAAGGCATACAATTTCGCTTGGAGGTAGTATCATATATCAAAGAACAGGTATACTTTTAATGTCCTGATCACTTGTGCCTGTTTGAGACTAACCAATAAACTTCTCACTAACGCATATTTATCACTGGCCAGAGACAGAATGCTATTCACATATCAATACGAATGTATGAATATACGTGTGACATTCAGGTATCGATATATAACAATCAGACGGCATAGCATCCAGATGTAACAGTGACACATGAACAGAGAAAAGCAGATTTAGCGTCTACTCCTCATAACTACTTATTGAAACTTCAATTCCAAAAAAGGAAGCAAGAAAAGAGGAAGTTCTGTCAAGCCATGGATGTTATTCCAATTCATGATCCTACACTATCGTTGCTCCTCTAGATACGTAAGGCCTAACAAAACAGGGGAGAGAAATGATCACAGACATATCTTCATCTGTTCCATTATCATCTGAAAGATACAATATAGAACTTTGGCTTAATCTTAAAGAAAAACAGAATTCTAAGTCAAAAGACAATTTGAATTTACTTAATCAAACAAAGACATAAAGCTCATGTTCATCTTTATATCAGAACTCGATAACACAAACCTGTGAAACCTGAACTTCCACGCATTTTAGCTTCAGGAACAGAGGTAAGAAGTTATCATGTGAAATTCTGCACACTCACTATTAACTTTGGAAACTTCACAAGAGCTACCCACAGAAAGCATAGTAATGCCACGTTAATATATTATGCAGAGGAATGTAACAAAAGACTGCAGGTTCAAGTTCTAAAAGAGTTTCTAGAATATGAGTGAGCCTCTCGTTGCAATTTCATTTTGATGAAAAGAATTCTCCAATAATTTCTAGCCACAAAGAGGGTGTAAAAGGTCCGATTATTCAAAAGGTCCCAATCAGACATATACTTGAAAAATGCAAATGAAACAGCTCAAGGATATCCGAACAACATAAATTTCTTTAAGAAGTATGAGGACACATTCTCCAACTTGAACTTACCACAAGTTGATCCTTCAGATTTTTAGCCTGCTCCAGTTCCTGCTGCAGCTGAGTCAACTTGCGTTTCTCAGCCATAAGCTCTTCTTGAAAAATAGCCTTCTGCTTCTCCCATGACTGAAACTTCATCAGTGTCTTCTTCTCCCTCTTCGATACCTCCTGACAGCTTGCAGCTGACTCTGCTGCACGTAATTTTGCAGCTTCCATTTCCCGCCTTAATGCAACATTCTCGACTTCAAGCCTACGAACAGCAGCATTAGCTCGTTCTACCTGCCCGCTGGCCTTACATAATGCATTCTCCATTTCAGAGAGCTTTTTCATAGTGTTCTCCTCCAATGTTTGCTTTTCTTTCTTGAGCCGCTCTACTTCTTCTTTCTCTTGCCTGAGCGTCTTAAGCTCGGCCTTATCTTTACCAAGTCTGCGAGCAGCCTGCATGACCTTTTGATTGGCCCATTCTGTCCATTCTTGGAGCTGATTTTGCAATTCCCGCACCCTTGGAACCAGCTTCATAATCATTTCATCCTTCCTATCTTGTGGGGTCCATTGCCCTTGAGACTTGTCATTTGGCATTGCCGCATAGCTAAAATTAGCAGCATCAGCACTGAAGCTGAGAGGCACTGGAGCAGCAATACCTTTGGCAGGAAATGAGAGAGAAAGCTCAGTATCAGCAACAGGTAATGGTGGTGAGGCATTGACCACAGGTAACGAAGATGGGATACTAGATTTAGGTGGTGCAGAATTGATGTTGGCAGTTTCTACACCAAGTTCCGAAGCCGAAGAGAATCCAGTATTTGCTGAAGAGGTATGGTTTGCATTATCTTGTGGCACATCAACTCCCATTGCTTTGCTAATCTTGAACGATGCATTCTTAACATTCAAACCTGTAGATTCTGCAACAGACTTCAGTTTCTTATCCAAAACTAAACCTCCAAAACTAGTAAGTTTCCCTGCTCTGGAGCCCCCTTTAGAACCATATGAGCGATAATGTTTCTCCAAATGAAGTGACTTCTGTCGAAGTATGTATTCCCTTTTTGCAATCCCAGATACTTTTCTGCTGCCCACAAACTTTTCTTCTGTACCTGTAGAATGGGATGCTCCTACAGCACTGAAGGGTTTATCAACAGTGGGACATGTAGAACTCGACCACTTTTTCTCCGGAACAAAGGAAGAGTTGGGTTTTGAGTTCGAAACACCTGTTATGCTGGATGCCTCAGCTTGAAAGGTATGCCCACAAGACAGTGAAGTTATATTGTGCATCTCAGCTGGACAATTATGAGAACAAGCAACTAAGTGATTTGTTTTAAAGGGCCCTGACATACTAGACTCAGAACTTTTGGCCTCTGTTTGCAACTGCAGTTGCGCCGGAACAGAGGAGTTCCCGTTAGGAGTCACATCACCAACCAAATTATTGAAATCACTATCCATTGCACAAGCATGTGACACATTCATGTCACATATCAGTAAGCACCACATTGCATCCCCAGTGCTGAAGAAAGGCCTAACTTCTCGTAGAACACAAACCAACTCAGCCAATATATACTTCTCCATCTGCTGTAAATCCTCAAAATATTGCTCCCTCGATGTATCAATCTCTTGGCCACTTCTGAGAAATGCTAAAGTATTATCCACTATATTCGACACGGTGTCTTTACACCCATAGCAAAGCCCAGACCTCAAGACAGCCTTCGTTGCAACTTCTTCACTGTAACCACAGGCAACTATTTTTTTAATCGCACTCTTGAAAATTGCATCCAAATTATTCAAAACAAGCTCCTCAAGCTGAGATTCAGTGAGATCACTCCAATCCGCATCATGGAACTCTTCGGTTGTTTCAATCTGCTCTCTAGGCTGGCTCGTTCCCACCTCAGATGACCCTACTGCACAAGACAATCCAAGGTCAAGCTTCAGAGCCTCGGAGCCATCTTGTTTTACACTACACATGTCACACCCATTGGAGTGTCCATGACTAGGCATTATCTCAAACTTCTCTGCTGTGAACTCGTAACTTGTGCATTCATTCTGAGGCAACGGAATGATCTTATTCGGATCAGCCAGGGGCGGATCAGCCCTGAATTTTCTCTTATTCCTACTTCCCTTCTCTTGTACTGTCATAGCAGGCGACATTTGAGTTGAAGTACTATTACATGCCTTGGCAACCACTGATGCCATTTCCTATCTGCAATTCATAGTACATTTCAAAATCTCCACTTTCAATAAACTATACATCTCCAGCAACAAAAAAAAGAACATACTTTACACGAAAAATACTTAAACCCGTGTTTCCTATCAATCCAAACATTTCAAGAACAATCCAACCAACCAATATAAAAATGCATATTCAGAGTATCGTGAGCATACTAAAGTAATAAGGGAGGCCCTGCACAGGATGCTCCCGCTATGCACAGGACCCAGGAAGGGTCTGTGAGCTTATTTAAGTACAATATATAAAATAAAATAAAAACCCAAATTTTGAATTAAACAAAAAAATAAAACAAAAAAACAATCTTGATAAAAAATCATAATCATCATAAATTAATTCATAAACCAGCTAAAACACAATTATCTACTTACAGTAAATGCAAATCAACAATTCAATAAAAAATTAAGAAAATCAATCATCAGAATTACATAAAGAAGACTTAAAAAAC
Source organism: Ehretia macrophylla (assembly GCA_037974665.1). NCBI lineage: Eukaryota > Viridiplantae > Streptophyta > Magnoliopsida > Boraginales > Ehretiaceae > Ehretia > Ehretia macrophylla. The sequence continues at coordinate 118,555,737 of CM075764.1, read as the reverse complement.
ACCACATACAAGTGTTTGGTTAAGTTTAATTATTCAAATTATTCAAATTTCTGCACCAAAAAAAAAAATCATTTTTAATATCCATCATCAAATGAAGCATACCCAGAAACAAGAATTATACAATCAATGCAAGTTAACCAACACCCATTAAGATTTCAATCAATCTGAATAAAAAAAGAATCAATAATCAACGCCAACCCAACAGATCAAAATAATTAAATAAATAAAAATTCAATAAAAAGACTGCATTTTTTTCTGCAGACTATTTATTTATTTATTTTTTTGATCTGTTCATACCAGATTTGAGCTATCTGTAATCAGTAAAATCAAAGGTCAGATGTTGATGTTGATGATAAATCTAAGGCAATCGAGAGAGAGTAGAGAAATGAAATCTTTTTTTATTTTTTATTTTGTGTTTCTTCTGTATACTTTTTGCTTTTGTTTCTTTATATAAAATGTATATATATATATATAGACATATATATAGCTTTTTAGAGCATTGAACGTATCTCTCTCTCTCTCTCTCTTTTGTTTGGGGAGAATAGTTTAAGATTATTTATATTTTGGTGTTAATATAGCCAAGTATATTAGGGTTGGTGTGTATACATATGTACCTGTGTGTGTGCGTGCATTTTTGGACTAACTATGGTTAAATATGGACCATTCTCGTTTTCGAAAAGTTTGAAAAAATGGAGATTTCATTTTTATTTTTTCCATTTTGGGTGATTGCAAGATTCAAATCAATACTAATACGAGTTAAGATCCAAATGGTCGAATAGTGTTCTTTACAATACTATTCTTCTCATAAGTATTTTGAGACTAACCCCGGTTAAATACGAACCAACCTCCACTTTCTTCGGTTAGAGGGGTATAAAGGAAAAATCAAAATTCTTTATTTGCTCTTAAAATGTTTGGAAATTTTACATTTTTGGGTGATTGTAAGATTTAAATCAATACTAATACGATTTAAGATCCAAATGGTCATATTTGATCATTTTAACTTGTGCACATTACTTGAATTCAACATTATAGGGTTTCTATACCATAATGTTCTTGTCATAACTATTATTAAGCTAATTTTTGTTAGATATGGACCACCTTCAGCATTTTTTGAAAATGAGTTAGAGCTTTAATTTGGTAAGGAAAAACAATTTGTAGATGAAAATATTGTTCTGAGTTAGTGAAAAACTAATTAAAGAGTTAGGCTTGTGTTCTTGAAAATAAAGTAGATAAAGAAGAGATAATATTTGAGTTTGCTGTCTCATAAGATTAGATAGAGTGGTCTGATAATGATTTATTGTGGTTAAATATTCAAAATTTAAACTTATATCATCTCGTTACAAATATTATTTAACCTTTCATTGACCTAAAATAAGTATTGAGCACATTGCTACATAACAAGATATATAACATTTGAGTGGATTCAATATAATCGTATTTAAAATAAATTCCTTATCCTAAAATAAACGAGTTTGCTACAACTTGATCTAATCTATTAGCTATATTTGTCCCAACATCTACCACCACTTGTAGTCATAATTGGCAAGCCAACAAGGAATAGTGTAAGTACTCTATTGATGGTGTGCCAAGAATAAAAATGATGGCAAATAAGTATAATCTATGTGGTTGCTTATGTTTTATGTATGTTCATTATCATTTATCAAGACACGATGGTGAGGAAACTTCACATCTTTGAATTAGCGATAATGTTAGGTATGGTAATTGAGTTGGACCAAATAAATTGTGTCAAAAATCAATATTTCTTATTATTTTTCCAACATACCATACCATGATAAAGAAAAGAAATTGAGATCCATCTATTCTAGTTTTCATCACGCTCCCTTTTCAAGAACGCAAATAAAAAGTTTGCACTCATAATCTTTAATATTTAATTTAAAACGGTTTATTTTTGTTTACAAAAATGGAAGGATCATGTAAATATAGAAATTGGACTCGGTATAACTTTTATTATTTCCGCACAAAGTTTAAAGATAATTATCCCTTCATATGTTATTTATTTCGTTACCTCGTTCTCTCTCTTTTTCCTTTTTTTTTACCCCTTTTCTCTTAAAGTTTAACATTAACTTAAAGAATTACTATTTTGTTTGTTTATTATTCTTATTTTAATGTAACCATAGGAAATTGCAAATTTTGGACACACAAGCAAAATAAGAAAACCAAAGATTGTTGCAATTATATATAGTACTACAACAAATTGTATTCCTTTCAAACTGACGAGAAGCACTGAGATCCTTTCATTTTAGAGACGAGGTGCATTATGAAATATCATATTTGGTTTTTATTAAATTTCAACTATTCATTTTAAAATATATTTTAAGCGCTTTTTTCAAAATTCATTAGTATATAAAATCCATATATGATGGTTGAGATTCAAAATAACCATATTTCATGAATTAATACATCTCATTTTAAAATTAATATAAATAAAAAAGGAGAGAATACGTGTAAGACATGTTGATACGTACTCTTAAAAGTTATCCATTTATCAAAGATCTTTTGACACAAAAGGATTGAAATTAGTAACAGTTTTATCCATCACATAAATGTAGATGCAAACGTTTGCATAACATTAATTTTGCACAAAACTTTCAAATGTTTAATGAGAGAGATTCAAATAATGACATTATTTACATAATACAATAGAAGCTCTTTAAATTAATAGCGTTGGGATTATCAAATTTTATTAATTTAGCGAGATATTAATTTATCAATAAATTAATAACTATTAATTAATAGAGATATTTTTTAATTTTTTTGACTTGATAGTAAACATATTATGATTATGATGTATTTTTTTCGGTCCAATTTGAAAAAATAAGTAATGAGAATAGAAGATAAAATTTAATTTAGTAATCCAAGTCCTTGTAGGATTAATATGATAACTAATTTCTCTAATCTTGTATCTTAATCTTTGTAAGATTATCTCAATTTTTTCTCTTTAAGTAATTAAATATGAGATTTAGCTAGATTTGAAATTCAACAAAAGACAAGCTACTCTTGATTCATATTTTAAGAAAATCTCATAAATAATTTATTATGTACTTTTTAGCTAATTATTAATTTATGAAATATTTTGGTCAATAAAATACAAAGAAATTTTTTTAAATATATTATCTTATAATTTTATCGAATTTATCAACTTTTTACACTGGTCCCAAGTTGGGACAGAATATTTTTATTAATTTATTAAATATTAATTTAAAGAGATTCTACTGTATGTAACAATGTATAAATTAATTCAAAAAAAAAACTAAAAGTTTTACAATGAAAATAACTTATTTGACCAAAAAAAGTCAAACTGTTAAAATATTTGTAGGGCCACGAATAGTAATCTAGAACATTGATTATTCTTTGGTGGACCATTTATATAAATAATTGCTCTTATAACCATAGACTATTCTGGAATTTTACTTTATTTAAAGTTTCAAAATAATTTTTTTTTTTAACTTGAAACTGAACCAATTTTCATTGACAAAAAAAAAAAAAAAAAACCAATTGTCGTTTTAGAAGGAGAAAATTGCTCAAATGGTCCTTATTATTTTTTTAAAATTTTAAAATTTTAAATGCATCCATATTATTTAAAATTAATCAATTTAATCTTTATTATTTCTTAAAAAAAGTTAAATTGATCTATATTATTCAATATTAATCAATTCAGTCCTTATTATATTTAAAAAAAAATCAGTTTAGTCACATTTTTTTTAAATATCGAGAACTAATTTGAATTTTATATGAAAATAATAGGAATTAAATTGAAATTTTTAAAAATTACTAACTAAATTGATTAATTTTAAATAATAGAGATGAGTTTGATTTTTTTTTTTTAAACAATAAGTACTACATTGACTAATTTTAAATGAGTTTGAATTTAAAAAAAAATAATAGGTACTACATTGACTAATTTTAAATAATAAGAATAAATTTAATTTTTTTTTTTAAATAAGAATTATTAGTGTTATGATTCGTTTAAGAAAATTAGTAAAATGACGAAAGAATATAACCCCATTCACAAACGCTGACTCAACCAACATATGGACCAAACTCACACTAACATGTCACCATCACCACCACAATAACAAGTAACCCCTCCACCAGACAGATTCACGCGAAGGAGAACACACATTCTCCGGCAGCTCCCTACTTTATATCTGGCACGTTTGAGACTCAAAATTCTGAATACACACGTAAAATATGTATTAAAAATTTAAGAATAATTATTTTAAACTAAATATCAACTAAGTATAAAATTATTAATTCGAGTAGTTATTTGAATTTTTTACCCTAACTTATAAAATACTTTCATATTATATCCATCAATATAAGACACCATGTTATCCTTGTAGGTATACTATATAGATCATCTTAAAAAAACCCTTCACTCAGAGAACCTTTTGTGTTTAAATCTATATCCAACCCAATAATGAAATAGATGAGAGTATCTATTACGGTTTAATTTTTATAAAAGATAATCGATAGATAATCTGATAAATTTTAATATTAAACAAAGTTCGAAACCGGAATCCATTTTTTTTATATCTTTATCATTTAAGCACTTGAAAATTTTTGTTTTCGTCCTTTTCTTTTTTCTTTTTATTGATAAATGAAATAGATAATTTATGCTGAAAAAAAAAAGAAAAGAAAAGATATTTTATTGCATGTAACACGCAATGGTAGAGCTATACTTAAATCCCCCACTCAATCTATTTTTTATTTATTTAAAATGTGTGTATTTTTAACTTGAAAAATAAATTTAGTTCCTATTGAATTGTGTTAAGACGACATTCAACCTTTCTTTAATCAAGAGGAAAACAGATTCGACTGCAGACTGGATATAAAAAAAAATTAGGTGTAGCGAATTAGATTGTCATTGGATTAGCAATGTTCCTAGTCTATTAGCTTCCATTTTTAATCATGATGCAACCCATGATGGGTTTGGTTAACTTTTTAAGTTCTATGAAAATTTCAGTATTTTATGACCAAAAAAAAAAAAAAACGTAAACTGTGCAAGGAAATGCACGTTTATCCAATTTTTTAATAATTTTTTTAATTTTTTAGAATTTGTTTTTTCGTTCTTGATGATATCAAAACACCACTATGTCGAGATTATATATGTTAGAAATCCTCGATATTTTTTATAAGGAAATGCATATTTGATACAACATGCAAAGTTGATTGCGACTTGTGGGGAATCAGAGTTGGATGATTTTTCCTTTAACATTATTCTTATCTTTTTGTAACTTTCTGTTGATTTTGATTTCCAAACCATCTTTGTCTATTCACGCAATATAGAATAATGGTTTTAGTATGCAACGTTATCAAATCAAATAAAGTCTTATTTTATTAGATAAAGTCAATTAATTTAAAATGCATGAGTATGTATAAAAATTTCCGAGTTCATACATATTGTACGAGAAAATTATGTAATTATGATGTCCAAGAGCCATGTTCAATCCTCTTATGTACATACGACTCTAGATATATCAAATGTCAAGTTGGATTAATGTTAGTCTAAACAAAATCAAATCAAGTCTCGTCTCACTACGTACGATCGAATATATAAATTTAATGATAATACTCATTATGTCAAGAGCCATGTTGGATGCATGTTGTCTATTGAGGAAAATACTTCTTTGCCATTTTAAATAACCTATTTGTAGAGAGAGAAAAATACAAAATTAGTACTTGAAGCACGAAGATCAAAGTATCGTGTATAACATGCCAAATAATATAAATAGCTTAGGCCTCCTTTAAAAAAAAAAAAAAAGCCACGTTATGGCTGAAGAAAAGATTAGAATCATCAATAGTGAGATGATGTTTTGACTAAAGAGCACCAAGAGAGGGGAAGAATATTGCGTAGTTGACATTAACATCAAATAAACCTATTAATCCGAAAGGGCCAACGAACCTTGTGATTTCTTGACCACAACCCGATAATTATTGATAGCGATACTCATCAAGATATCAATACCTCGGGTGAGGTTCGAGATAATCCTTTGGTTGATTCTAGTTAGCATTGTTTCCTCCACTTTCACTATGTTTATAAAAATGACGAAATTTAAAGAATTTGCCTCTTGACCCTTGAAGAATTACAAAACTATGTCATCGATGTTGTTCCCAAAGACACAGTCCAGTGGTAGTGGAGTAAAATCATTCTTACGAGGTTGTAAATTTAATGCTCTTTACTGTTTTAAAATTTTGCCTTTGACTGAACTATTGCTTGTGTGAGAGCGCACTGACACTCGGAGGTACGCGAGTACGTGACACTCGGGGTGTTTTAGATCCTTATGGAAATGATTTTTCCCAGTAAAATCACCATGTTTCTTTGTTTCTAGTTTGCTTAGCACAATAAAAAGAAAAGGGCAATTAATGTTTCTTAAAAGAGTAGCAAACCTTAATTAACACTCATTTTGATTACACTATTAGTATTCCCAAGAAACTAAAAAGTTTTTTCTTTCTGGTAGAAGGGAAGGTCGAAGACATGGTTCGAACTTAGAACATTTCATTATAACATTTCACTAGTTGATCATTCAACCCAACTCACAAAAAACTCGAAGTTTTAACACAAACGATACCACATTTCATAGAACTACTAAAATCAAAGAGGTCTCATACCACATTACATACAAGATGCAGTTTCACAGGGAAGGAGAGTTGGCAGGGACAAACTTGACGGAAACGCTGTTGACGCAGTGACGTTCATCTGTAGGTGTCGAAAATCCTTCGCCTTTGAAAACATGACCCAAATGTCCGCCACAAGCTGCACAGGTGATCTCAGTTCTCCTTCCATCTGGATCCGGCTGCCAAATTGCGCGTCATGATTATGCACAAACGTGAAATTAGAAAATAGATGATTATAGCTGTGCAGGAACATAGATACTTACAGAGCGGTTAATGGCGCCTGGAAGACCCTCGAAGAAAGCAGGCCAACCACAGCCAGAGTCGAACTTGGTTGAAGATTTATACAAGGGTGTTCCACAGCCAGCACAATCGTAGATCCCTTCACCAAAAAACTTGTCATATTCCCCAGTGCCGCGCAATCTGGATAAAATGGAACTCTCAGTCAAGTAACAGACAACAAAGTCTATTATGAGTACAAATTGAACACATACTGGTTAAACTAAATTAAAAGTGTTGCAGACTAATGGTGTGCATACGAATCTACGCTTATAACTTCCTGTAGCATGTGGTTCTCCACACATGTGAAGAGTGTTGATGGAAAACAAGTATTTCAGCAATTGTCTTACCTATTACTTGGAGACAGCGGGAAGATAACCGGAATGATTTATTCCAGGGCGTATACTCGGGTTTACTAGTTGTTTATTGATTTTTTTTTTATCATATGGTAAATGGCTTGTGTGTTGATATTGCAAGCTATATAGAAACAGGAATATGGAAGATACAAACTGTATAATCCAATTTTGCGTACTCGGATGCAAAAAATTTCACAGCAATTTCAGAGAAGCACTAAAATGAAGAATATACTCTTTTCCTTCTGCTATAGGGGGAGAGATCATTGTGAGAGAGATTAGGGAGGGTGATGAAGACGTCTATCACTAAGAACAATTAAGCGCAAGGAACTGAAAAATGGCTGGTTGAACAGGAAGGTACAAGTTAAAGAAAAAATCACGAACATTGCAGTTCACCAGTATATAGAAGTATCAATAACATTGGACATTGAGCTACCATGTCTTTGGAAATTTTAAGATGAAACAAAAATAAAATGGCACATATACAACATCTCATCATCGTTCATAATGTTCAAATGCCTAGTGTGAAGCAAGGAGCACGATCTATTAAGACACGGGAATACCCTGTCTAATCTCTGCATATTAGCTCATTTCACATTCCACTCTTTCACAAATGACACAGATGGACATCGGGAGCACATTCCCTTGTCATACCAGGATGCTTTGTTAGTTGTCCTAAGTAAGAATGTCAAAGAAATCTCATCTAATACTACTGGAAAAGAAGAACCAGTATCGTATTACCATCATCACATATTCAAGTCTTCTGGCCCAACTATAGACTTCATATTCAGCGCATAATTTTGCCAAGAAACGGCTATTTTTATCTGCATTTCTGTCACAGCCTTCTCTACATAGAGATGCTAGATCATCTGACCAAAACTACACAACATAAGGAGGGTTAGCACTACATCATGTAAGTCACTTTATAAGCTCTTGGCAGAATGAGGCTCAGCCAGCGCAGCCCTAGGGCACTCAACTCAAGCAGCAAAGGAAGAGGGGAATTCTTTGACTTCCACATCCCACTACTGCAGTTTTTGGTGCTGTTAGAAAGCGTTCAACCAAATGGGTCACTTATTTCGAAGGGACCCCCCTCCTCACTCCATAGGCAACTCGGTTACTATTCCTAGTGAACTGGTACTAAAAAAATAAATCAATCAAGGTTCTATGTTCCTAACACTATCCTCACATGTGACCCTGTTCCAAACATGATAGAACTGGGAAAAATGCAGATGAATTGAGAAAATTAGCAGACTATTAGGTTGTTCCTCATTCTCTGCAACAGCATCTATATAAAGTATTTGACAGACTCAGATTTTGAAAGAAAATAATGAATTCAGACAAGGATTATTGTTGCCTTGTTGGTGAACCTAAGACTTATACAGGTAATGAGCTTATGTCATTGATTGGTGACTAGGTCGACACTTCAAATTCTTTCCTTTTTCAGATTTTTGTTGTTAAGCGATGGCGCGAAGGTGGTTGGAAAGGGGGCCTTTCCACTCATGCTGTCTGCTATTGGAATTAAAGACCTCAACCCAAATGCTCCAGGGCCTATGAATAGTCGATCACATTAAAGCAAAGCGACGCCTTCTAATATGCATTAGCCTAATCTTTATGTAACTAATGCGGCATTATATATATATTATGTAACTAATGCAGCATTATATATTATATATATATATTTTCTTGTACAAAAGGACCATCTCAGCTTCACCAAGACATAGGGTTAAATCTCAAGACTAAACCTAGCATCTTTTGATACACATAAAAAGGAGTAGCCACCTAAGATATCATCGGACTTGGATGCTTTCATAACGTTATAATGTTGTGAGAGAGATACAATGGTGGTTAATTATTGTGATGATGAAATAATTTTTAACAGTTCACCACTATTGAATCTATTATAACTTCTATATCTTGAATATGTTCCACTTCAGCCATTCTTGTGACAAAATTTCCAGAAATCAAACCAAATAAGAAATTAGAAGTCATGACATCAAACGAATCAGGATCACTTTGTTCATGCAATAAGTACGGTCCAGGAAACAATTTCCTTACATTCCTTATTTATATGAAAAATTGACGACACAACTAACAAGTAAGCAAGTCAAACAAATTGCCGCATAAATGTATCTTATTTATCATTGCCCACACATACAAATGGTTATGCAGTTATGTCAACCAAATACTAAGCAAAAAAGAAAAAGTTTTCAAAATAACGCGCTGCAAAAAATTTCCTGTACTTTGTTGAAATTACACTTTAAATTTTGCATTACTGTAAGTCGCACCCCAGCCCAAGACATCCACAGGAGCTTAGTGTTGTAAGCATAAACCACACACTTAATACTTCTCTCACCGATGTGGGACATTATATACAACTGGTGCAGAAATCCTAAAGGTAGTTCCTTTAGGTTTAAGAGGTGGCCACGCCTCTTTCTTAGTGTACCATTTTGCCCTGCATAACAATTAGCTCTTGCACACGACAGGTAAATGGCTCATAAACCCTTCTGTTCCTCAGCCCAGAATCCGAATCCACATGCGAGACTAGTATTATATGCATAAAAAATAATTATTTTTACTCGCATACAATTGGTAAATGGCTCCTATACCATTTTGTCACGGCTCGGCCAGAATACATGTCAGACTAGTGTTGTAAACAAAGAAATAACTGCTTAGGTTTCAAATTAACTGACCCAAAATAATTAATTTAAGTTATCACTTAAACTCACAGTAAACATCATCGAGAAAATAACTCAATTAGTCCTAAACGTTTACTTGTTTTGATATTTTAGTTCTAAATATTTCAAATCAGACACTTTAGTGTTAAATATTTTATATAAGAGACATTGTTAGTCTATTAGCTTATTTTTATTAAATTTGCTCCGTTAAGATTACGTGAATCCCAAGTCGTGCGTAGCCAAAAAAAAACATACAAGGTTAAATTGGGGAGAATTGTGAATCAGGTGATATTTTGTGAGAATGAGTTATAAGTTAAATGACCAATTTAACTTTATATATTTTTCTTGTTATGTTCAAATCACATGCCCTTAACAGAACAAATTTAACAAAAATGACTTAATAGACTAACGGTGTTCTTTATATAAAATATTTAGGAATAAAATATTCAATTTGAAACGTTTAAAACTAAAATATCAAAATAAACAAACTTTGAGACTAATTGAACCATTTTCCTAACATCACATATTAACACTTCTCCCACCGTAAATTGTATGATTTAAAAAGTGTGACAAAATATTCTCCCCCAAAAACAAGTGACAAAAATATTACCGTGACCACGGGACAAAAGTAACCGAGACATTCATAACGTCTCATTTCAACAAAATACGAAAAAAACAATAAAAATTGGAGGGGATAAGAAGTACGCACTCGGTGCCTTTCTGGCGAAGGATGTGGAACTGCTCAGGAGAGAGAATGACTCGCCATTCCTCTTCTGACTTGTGAAGTGGAGTAGGTGTTGTTGGTGCTGCCATGGCCAAAGATTCAGATTCTGCCTGAATGTACAAGGATGTGTGTGATGTTCAGAGGTGAATCTTAACGTTTTGTTTGGAATTTATGTGTCTTCGCAGATATTTATGTTGTCAGCTGAAAATGGATGTGGACGGATAAGTGGCAAATAGGGGACTTTGGTTACAAAACATTTAGAAGTTTAAAATGTTACTCTAATAAATTATGAGTTTGTTTTAAAGCGTGTGCTTAGCGTCACAAATAAATTGTGAAACCTACGAAATGTTTTGTAATCAAACCCCAAATAGGGCTTGACCAAAAAAAAACAAAAAAACCCAAATAGGGGAGATTTAAGTCATCATGGTCCCCATATTGTAAATTTTTTTTTTTTTTTTTTTGCCAAATTATGCATATAGGGTATTTTGGCTGAGTTTATTTTTTAATGTTATTGATTTTATGAGTATATAAGGTGGCGATTAGGCCAGTTTTATTGTATAATTTGGAGTACGATTGTGAAATACTATCATAGTCATAAGATGTCGGTAGTAGAGATAAATGTGTGGCAAAATCAGAATGGTGAAGATTAAAAATATAGAGAAAGACCTAAAATGAGTTAGAACTAACGGAAAAAACGGTTTTTAATATGAATATGTTTTGCCATTGTGATTTTTGGCTTTGGGACTTTGGACCTTGATTGTTATGCTGTGTTGCTAGTGAGTTGGTTTTATCTTACTTGGGCTGGGCCTTTTCGGTCTGGCACAATTTGTTCGCCCTCCACGTTGGGCGTTTGGCAAAATTATGGGCTTGACCCAATTTTTTGTAATGCAATTTTCTTTTCCCTTGGGCCTCGATGTTTAATATGATTTTCCCCAAAAGTGAGTATTTAATAAAAAAATGCGGATTAAAAAAAGAAATTACTTCAAGTACTTCATTCTTAATTTTCCAAGTAGAAGCAATTAATTTTTATATCAACAAGACCATGAGATTTTCAAATTCATCAGGAAAGTGTGTCAACGCATGCACATATTATTGATGCAAATGTTCTTCCTTTGTTACAATGGTGACCGTAATTTAAACTCACAATTTCTAACTACAACAGATCACTACCGATCATTTCACCCAACTCGTGGGTGATGCAAATGTGCCTCACTTCGTAGAAACTTATATCCCTAAGAATTATTGAACATGCATCACAAGTTTGCATGGACAGAGATCCCCTTTTAACTTTATAATGTTATGAGAAGATCCAAATCCAGTTTGCACCACCCTTTGCATCAAAGAACAGTTTATAATCACAATATGACAAGGATTTTCCATGCAACAAATATGATGTTAGGAGGGGATCTAAGTTCAGTTTGCACCACCCTTTGCATCAAAGAATGATTTATAATCGCATTATGACAAGGATTTGCCAGGCAACAAAAAGCAGATCGCTATAACATGACATTCAAGAAAAGAAGGAACTGAAAACTGTTTTCTATCATTTAAACCTATAGACATTGTTTAACATTATATGCACCAACATCGCAGATGCAAGGCAATGGCTATGTTCATATACTTCTCTACAGAGGCATCACGCGTTGATGGATCCAGATAGTCACGGGTTGATACAAATGCTGAAGGGGAGAATCCACGAATGAGCAGATCTTGTATGGGGAGAAACAGATCTGCTGCCAATTCCATGCGGCCTCTTCCCCCTTCGAAATACCCTGCTATACATTATTCAGTATGTAACAAAAGAAACATAGCAGGAAACAAACATTGGGACATTGCCCTGAAGGTAGAGTGCTCGAAACCTTAGAAGTAACTGCATTTCTGATCTCCTATATAACAATACAATCTCAGAGTCGATATAAGTACCACTCAAATGATAAGGAAACAGAGAAATCCTTGGTAATGGTCTGATTGTCTCTTCATTCTGCAACCATTTCCAAAAAGGAGAAGCAAATGCTCTATTGGAAAGCAAAGTATAAGCAAAAGTTGGGAGATGGGAGAAAATGAGAAAGAGACAAACCCACACCTAAGAGACTTGAGCGGAAATCACAAAATGGAATCACAGCTCGGCTTTGATCTACATGGAGAACATGCTGAGAAGCAACCCAGAGCGAATGAAATAAATGTTAATAGCTCCTTTCTCCTTCTTCAATGAATCTGACCTGATTGTTCTGATGCTTCCATTTGGCAGAACACCTGGCTATTGCAAATCTGATGAATGTATCTACTAATCTAAAACCAAATCAAACCTATACAATAGCATATTAGGCCCTCTTGAGGTAATTCAGAAATTTGAAACCTGCACGAAGATGTAACAGGAACAGATAACAGGAAATATCGTCAATAATTTGCTCCTTTTAAACTTCCTGAACTTCCCATGTTATGAAGGGGGGATTATAGTTGTTTTACTTCATCATGATTGATTACATCGAAAACATGGACCTTTCAGATCATGAGGTCAAAAGAATGCAAGATAAATGAACAAGAAATAGAGACCATAACAACTCCGGAAGAACATACAGGATTCGAAGTCCCTCCTTGATGTATTGACTAAAACAGCTGATTCTACTCATCTGTACAAGTGAAAATCTAATGTTCTGCCAACAAAAGATGTAAATGAATAAAAGAAATGGGCATTTATTCTTTCATACATCAGAAAAGTCTTTGATATGCACAATGTTGATTGTTATGTCATCAGTTCGATTTTCATGCTCCAACCACAGTTTGTACGATTCTCCAGCAATGGCTGAGCATGCATCCTGAGGATCTGCATAGCTACTCGCCTATACAGATTAAATGAAGATAAGGAAGGAGAAATATCAGGTATTATTGAAAAGAATATGAACATCATAGCTAAAGTACATGGACATAAAAATAGATGAAAATCTTCCCAGAAAAGCCATTAAATATAGGGATAAAAAATCAGCTGCCCTGTATTGCACAACACTGCAATTAAATCCTATGCCACTATTTAAACTATTTTATCACCAAAATATATGAAGTTCCTGAAACGGTCTGAAGAGAACAGCCTATACTAAGTGACCGCGCTGCAATATCACATTTATAAATGAACTGAAGGCAGGATCAGCTCTCCGTGGGTTAGTTAGTAAAAGATTTAGTTCACCCTGCGATAGCATATACTAGGGAAGGAGAGCCTTGGTGCAACGATAAAGTTGTCTCCATGTGATGTGGAGGTCACAAGTTCGAGTCGTGAAAACAGTCTCTTGCAAAATGCAAAGTAAAACTGCGTACAATAGATCCCAAAATGGGTCCAACCTTTCCCCGGACTCCCGTGCATGGTAGGAGCTTCATGCACCGGGCTGCGATAGCATATACTACACCACTGATTACCCTTAAATGGCTCCATAGGTTGCAACCAAATTAACCAATCCCTACCATATTAATTATCTCCTTCAGATGTACTTCTAAAGAACATTACATCAGAAGGTGCCCTTAGGGCCTGCAGCAACCGTTTTTCCATTTTCTCATCGAGAGAACTCAAGATATTTCCAGTGAAAGATTCAAATATCTCAACAGGTTGTACCTATTCTGTTTTCTCAAAGGCAACAGTTTTTACATATATTTACAAATTGCGCATTATTGACTAGGTTTAATTTGCATTGTTTGCATCATCTGCAGGAATTTTGTATTTTTTGATCAAAAGCTGGGATAGCAAAAAGAGTGTAACGAACAAGGGCTGCTTAGCATATCAATCAACTACCAAGAAAGCATATAATTTAGATATGCTCGTAAACTGACTTTGAAGCAGTTGCTAAACTATAATGAAAGAAGGCCATAGAGGAGCCCCCCCCCCCCCAACCCCCATTTTTTCCCCTCGCAAATTTAGCATATCAAAGTACATTTCCATCCGCCATAAAAACAGGCTAAGATTCCATCTGGTGCAATTTGACAAAATGTCTACGCATGAAAGAGAAGGAAAAAAGTTGGGCCTGCAGGTTAATAATCAAGACACTTAGACAACTTTTTTATGCCCATCATCCGTGGTAGGCAGACAAAGAAGTATGAGCCTATATGGTTTTCTAGTTTAAGATGGAGCGAAAACAGAAAAGCCTCGGTATACATTTGAAATGAAGAGAAAACAGAAAAGCCTTAATATACATTGTATTTCACATTGCTTACCATATTCACCACTGCTTGGCTGGAAAGGAACTCAAATACCCCATCACTCGCCACGACAAAGAATTGATGACTGGAAGTAAGCTGAACTGTTGACACCTCAGGGACAGCAACCACACCGATCTTCTCAGCAGTACTATCTCCTACACTCCGTGTAAATGCAGTCCCTGGGTACATACCATTTTGCACCCACAACCTAGGAGGATCATTGCCTTCCGTTTCCTCATCACCCCACGATTGAATACCAGGATCCTTAAGCCCTTCCACCTGATCAACACTCAAAACCCTGGCCCCACATAGCTTCACTCTCTCATATTCATCCTTCCTAAATGGTGTCTGGTCACGAGACAAATCTTCAGCAAGAATTCTATTCCCTTCCTTAACAGCCAAAACTGCCCTCGAATCACCCACATTTGCCACGTATAACTTATCCCCAATAACAAGAGCCGTTATAGCTGTCGTACCACTCATCGAATCATCAATATCACTATTATGAAGCTCCTCGTTCGTCATTAAAAACGCTGAATCATAAGCCTTAATGGGATCATCCAACAAGGTCGTATCATTAGACAATATCTCCACTAGCCTATCACTAACAAACTTTGCACATTCTGTACCAAATTGACCATGTCCATCAAACACACCAAAGAAATGCACATTTGGGTTACCCTGAATATTCGTCCGAATACAAAAACTATCCTGATTCTCCTTCTCAGGTGTTTCGGGATAATAACCGCGCTGCGTAAACACGGAATACTCTAACCTATAATTATGTGAAGGGACATGAACAACATCTAATGAACTATCAGTAAGTACATGTGTTCCATGACCTGTAAATTTATTCAATTCTTCCTTATTATCACCATCCTCAGATTTTGAGTATTCACCACAACACTTTCCATGTATACAACCCATTTCACACACAATATCAATAACTAAACAAAACCAACTTCAAATTTCAATTATGCACACCACATGCTTGAAATAGTTATCAATCAAATAGAGTAATGACAAAGGCTAGACTTACATAAAGATGCAATCTTTGATCAAAATGGCCAAAAGGGTATGCTTAGAATCAAGAATTTTGATGATTCTCAAATGGGGTTTTCTAAAACCAGTTTCTTGAAAATGAATCAAAGAACCTCCGAAGCACAAAGAGAGCTAAAAAGGTTATGTTTTTGCATGGAATTTTTGGGTTGTTTTTCAAAGAAAAAGCGATCAAGATTGGAATAAACCAATAATGAAGAAAAGAAAGTGTATAGAAACAAAAATGGGAAAAAAGAGGCCAAATAAACCCTAGAAATCAACACTAACAAGCAAAAAGGTGGAAGATTTTCTTTGGTTTGATCACACAAATGGCTTTTTCTGTGAAAATGTCATAGAAGATGACGCGTGGTTTGGCTTTGTGGGTCATATAGTAAAAAAGAAGTAATTTTGAGATTTGCCAACAAAGTATATAAACGAAATAGTAGGCAAGTAAATTAACCAACCTATCTATCAGATAGTGCGATGACATCCTTATTTCTATTAAGAATCGTTTTTTTTTTTTTTTTATAAACACGAAATATTTTTTATGAATTTTTATATGTAATTTCTTTATTTTTATTAAGAACAGTTTTTTCTTTTATGGACGTGAAATATTGTTATTTTCTTTTAGATTATGTTATATGCCAGACTATACAGAAGTTTAGATTCAACTTTTTCTAAGTTTACTTCTTTTCTTTTTCTTTTTATTTTTTTATTATTCAACCCCCATAACTTTAGGTTTGGTAAGGTATTTTCAAATTATTATTATTATTTTTGTTTTGGTCAAAAAGTTCAAATTATCTTAAATGATCACGAGTTTTACTCAAATTTGTTAGCTAATTTTTTTTGAAACAAGTTGAAACACAACAATTGACTGAATATCTAAAAATAAAGTATGATTTCGGTGAGAGCTTTGAGAACGATAACAAATCAAGGATATTGTTAATTCAAAACGAAGTCAATAGAAGCAAATGTTGTATATTAGTTAAAGTTAGCTTTGGGGTTGTATATTTCTTTATCTGTTTTGCCTTATAAGAGTGTATTTCTTTCTTTTAAAAACTAAGAAAATATCACATAACTCTCCTGTGATTTATAAAACTATCACCCTACTTCCTGTGTTTTTAAAACTTTAAGAATTCCTCCTATGTTATTAGAAAGTCATCACGCTACCCCCTTCATATCTTTTTTAAGTTATTAAATGTCAGTTTTGTCCTTTTATAATACATATATTTTTTTTTCTTTTTTTTTTAAAAATTATTTATAACTAAATAAAAAAATATTCATCTTCCCCCCCCCCCCCCCCCAACCCCACGCCCCACCCCTCCTCCCCCTTCCCCTCCCCCTCCTACCCCCTGCTGCTACTCCTACGAGCAGCAGCGGCAGCCACGCTGCTGCTCATCGGAGCAGCAGCAGGGGGTGAGGCGTGGGGGGTCAGGGCGCGGGGGGGGGGGGGGGGGGAGTGAGGGGAAGATGAATATATATTTTTTAATTTAGTTATAAATAATTAAAAATGAAAAAAAAAGAAAAAAATATATATGTATTATAAAAGGGCAAAACTGACATTTAATAGTTTAAAAAAGACATGAAGCGGGTAGTGTGATGATTTTCTAATAATATATGAGACATTCTTGAAGTTTTAAAAACACAAAAGAATAAAATGATAGTTTTACATATCGCATGAGAGTTATGTGATATTTTCCCTTAAAAAACGCTTGTGTGTAAATTTATTAGCTGTTGTACTATGTGCATGGAATGGTCATGCGGTTTTCTACTTTCAAGGGAAGGCGTACAATAAGGTGAAATGGACAAGAAAAGATGAGAAAAATAAGGCATAATATTATTCTTACCATATTTTGTGAATATTTTTAGGTTCCCGGTTGTTGAGACGTGTACATTTTGTAGGGATTTGTTGCATTTTATGTGCATTTTGACTATTTCCCACATTTAATAATTTCAATTCTCTACTAAAAAGAGAATCGAAAAAATTAACTATGATTTCAATCCCAAATAAGAAATTAATTTAACATTACATTTATCTCAATTTTTCTTTTTGATAAATAAACAAGTACCCAATTCAAATAAAAAAATTGTACAAGGAATATTACAAGCCCAACCAAATGGGATAAAATAATAAAATGACAACTAATTGAGTATGCAACTCCGAACCTGCCAAGCTTTACAAATAAGTCCATATTTAGAGTATTGTTCCTAAAAGCAACATGTTGATTATTCACTTTCATGTGTTTCAAAGGATAATAGGTTTTTTTCTTTTTTCTTTTTTCTTTCGATGAAGTGGAAGGTTTTATTGAATATTTATTATAAGAACACAAAATAAAACTAGTCCCTTTTTTAAAGGAGATAGAGCCGAATTATTGACTATGGTTCGTATTTGTGGATTGTAACCAATAAGTTTGTAATTTCAACACTTATAACCTTCTTAGATGTGGTAAGATTATCTATAAATAAATCTATTGGCTTTATATCAATTCCAATGAGAAACACGAGAGGTTGTGAGGCATTGTAAGAGTGTATTTGTAATGTGTTAATCATATAGTAAAAATATTCTCTTACTGCACATGAAAATAGGGTTTAAATCCAAACTACGTAAAATATCTATATCAATTTCTTGCATTTATTTTGTTCTTATTCATATTTTCACACATGCTATCACCCGGATCTCAACAATTTGTTTTTCTAACAATTGCACAATCTGGAAGATATGCCATAACCTCTTCATTGAATTTCTCTTCTCGTGGCTCAATATGTTGTTAACAATCCATACAAATCGTCCTTACATTTATAAATAATCGAACATACAGTAGTTAGTTGTAACAAAATGACAAGAGGTTGACACCCTTCGAGACAAGGCGGCTTTCTTGACGTGTTGTGATAATTCTATCTTATTTGAGAATCTGCTAAAAAGTTACTTAGAGACATCGAGAAAAGTTTATTGTGATGAATATTATTGACAAATCAAAAACTGAGAGAGAGAGAGAGAGAGAGAACTTTGACAGAGAGAGAGAGAGAGAGAGAGAGAGAGAGAGAGAGAGAGAGAGAGAGCGAGATAGGGATATTTTGATGGGTCCCTTTGGTTCTTATAATATCTTAGGCATCTTTACATGTGTGGATCTAAGAATTTTTTAAGTGCTGATAAAATTTATAAATTTTTTATTATAATTTTTTTTAAGTGAAAGTTAATTCATTTTTTTAATTAAAAATATATAAAAATTTTAACGTTTTCTTTACAACCTCCACGGGTACTTACACACCGCCGCCACTGCATCCCTCATCCATTGAGGAATGTTGATCTAATTGAAGCCTTCTCTCGAATAAGCATTTGGAATTTTAAGTCTTTCTCTATCTCTCTCTCATTTTGATGCGAGAAATTACAAATTTCATAATTAAGTAATATATTCTAATACATTACTTCAGATAAAGAGAAAACTCAATACTTTTGATTTATGAATTAATACATATACCATTTATTTTCATGCTTAAGGGTCTCTAGTTTTCTTTTGTCTATCTTTATTTCTTCCTTTTCACTCTTTTGTGCAATACAAGAAGCTCACATTTGAGCATCGGCTGACATGCTGATATATATGCTTTGATGATCACAAGCATATATTCTATGATTTATTCTAAGCCAAGGGCTAAGAATTGAGTGTTTCACATAGTTCACATAGTAATCCGGTGCACATAGCTAGAAATCCAGTGCTGCTATATTAGGATACATATTGATAAGAAGAGTTGTTAGAATGTATACCATTAATCTCTTATGCATGTATCTTGACGAGGAGTTTCCGAGCTGAGGTGAGTTACCCACGCCGAACTGAGACGGGTTAATCAGAGCCAAGCCAAGTGCATTTAGCTAAATGCCCAACCTGGATGCTGATCCGGCCCCGGAAAACCCCGACCTCAGTGCCAGCTGTTACGATGGGACATAAAGCTGCACCGCATTAAATACTGTCAGACCTGAATTTAGTATAAATAGAGCTCCACCCCCTTCCTTTCACAGGTAACTCGTCATTAAATGCTCTCAGCTACCTTGCCAGCTCAGACATACTAATCATTCACATACCCGAGGGGAAAATCCGGGTCGTCACCCCGTCTTTTCCTTCATTTTCCTTGTGCAGGTCAGGTAGCCGACCTGAAAAGTTCAACTCAGAGGCCAACCTTAAAGTTCAATTTGGCAAGCGTAGCCGACCAACTCAACTGTGAGAATCCGACCTCGACAGTTTGGCGCCGTCTGTGGGAAACGAGTTCTTTCTATCACTCTCCTTCACCACTCACTGAGAAACCATTATGGTACAAACAAGAAGCCATAGCGCACCGGCAGAGGATTCACCTAACCCGGATGGGGACCTCGAAACCACGCAGGTGCCTAGCCAAAATCCAATCCCAGCCGGCATTGGGATGAGCCAACGTATACACTTAGCCACTCAAACTAACCCCGCGGTGGATGGAGACCTCAACTCCAGCCTGTCACCGAAGATAAGGATGATGCTGAGGATGTTTGAAGAACTTAAGAAGCAGGTAGCCTGGCTAGCCGAGGGCTCCCTGGCTCCGCAAGAAGCTATGCCGCGGCCCTCGCGTCCATAGTTCCGCATCCCAGACCCAAGGCCAAAGCGGACGCAGGACGAAGAGGGCTTCCTGGAGCCGGTGGCGAGACCCGGCGAGGCGAGAGGTCAAAAGGCTCAAGACCGTGGCCGCTATAGCCAAGGTCATCAACCAGCTAAGCGTAAGCCTACTCTCACCCTAGGTACTAGCCACGCCACTACCCACCGGCAACCGGATGCCCAACCTGGCCGTCTATAATGGAAATGGAGACCCAGCCAGCTACCTGTTCAACTTTGATCACCACATGACTCTGCATGACATGTCCGACCTCATGAAGACGAAGACATTCCCAACCACCCTGATTGGCAATGCCTTGGATTGGTTCCAGAAACTTCGTCCCGGTTCAATTGCAAGTTTTCATCAGCTGGCTGAGGCTTTTCTCTCCCACTTAACGGGGAGCCGACGCGCCACCCGCTACACTTCTACATTGATGCTGGTGAAGCAACATAGAGGGGAAAGTTTGAGGGCTTATACAACCAGATTCAATGAAGAGTCCCTCCGAATCCCCAACCTGGAGGACTCCATGGCATTGATGGCTTACTAGAGTGGGCTCAGGTCGGGCCCCCTTACATCCTCATTGGCAATCGACCCCGTGGATACTGTATCCGAGCTGATGGTACGAGCAGAAGGGTACATACACTCGGAAGAAATCTATCAGGCAAAGAGGGATGATGACAAGGAAAAGGAAGCTAGCAGGAAGGGAGAGACCTCTCGAGCCCAACCTGGGGGTAAACTCCAAAACGACCGAGGCAAGCAGCCCCAACAGCCAAAGCAGAACCCCCGGTTCACTATGTTCACTCCCCTCAACACCACAAGGGAGCAATCCTGATGGAGATCCAGCACCAGAACCACCTGCCTTCAACTCCAAGGATGAAAGGTCGATCTGAGAAGCGCAATAGAACCAAGTATTGCCGCTACCATATGGATTACGGCCATACCACCGAGGAGTGCAAAGATTTGAAACAGGAGATCGAGGTACTGATAGCCCGAGGTCACCTCTGAAGGTACGTGGACTCGCAGCTGACCCGGAATCATGATCAAAGAGATAGAGAGAGGAGTCCACCCAGGCGCCAGGCTGGGGGCGGAAGTTTGGATGTGATTGAAACCATTGCAGGAGGACTGGCTTCGGGAGAGGAGACCTCGGTAGGCAAGAAGGGTTATGTTCGGGCTGGGAGGGAATATGGACCGGTGCGGGGTCCGGCCCCGGAGGCGGAGGAGCTCACATTTTCCTCAGAAGACTTGGAAAGGGTAATATTGCCCCACAATGACCTACTGGTGATCAGCGCTGAAATAGCCAACTTCACCGTAAAGAGGCTGATGGTGGACACCGGGAGCTCGGCGGAAGTCTTATTCCTCAGCGCTTTTGAGCAAATGGGGTTGGACAGGAGCTGACTCAGGCCATTGAGGGGCACTTTAGCTGGTTTCACTGGGCAAGCCCACCGAGCTGAAGGGGTCATCTACCTTCTGCTTAAGTTGGAAGACGAAGATAAGCGGGTTTCAATGCAAGCCAACTTCATTGTGATAGATTGCAACTCTACTTACAACGGAATTTTAGGTCAGGTGGCACTTAACCATTTCAGGGCCGTCCCTTCCACCTATCACTAGGCCCTAAAATTCCCGACCCCGGCCGACACGGCCACCATCCACGGAGCCCAACTCTCAGCCCGGGAGTGTTATGAAAACTCCCTCCGACCCAAATATTAGGTTGGCTAGGGACCAGATTTGCCCGAAGAGAAGAGGGATGCTAAGAGAGGCAGCCTGGCTGAAGACCTTCAGGGGATGGAACTCTTCGATGAAACAAAGAGAGCAAAAATCAGAAGTGAACTCTCTGCCGATCTCAAGAAAGATATAAGCCAATTTCTTCTGAAAAATGAACACATATTTGCATAGTCTGCCTCTGACATAACAGGTATTGACCCGGGGGTGATTGAGCATCACTTGAACGTCGACCCAAATCATTATTCGGTGAAGCAGAAGTGCATGCACTTCTATTATGATAAGCAATAAATCATAGCAGAAGAGGTGGACAAATTGGTAGACGCCGGCCACATAAAGGAAATCCAGTACCCAACCTGGTTATCCAACGTGGTCTTGGTGACCAAATCCTCAGGTGGATGGAGACTGTGTATCGACTTCACCGACCTCAACAAAGCCTGCCCTAAGGACTGCTTTCCCCTACCTCGGATTGATCAGATGATGGATGTCACCTCCGGGTTCGAGCTACTCTCTTTCATGGATGCCTTCAAAGGCTACAACCAAATCAAGATGGCTCCCGGAGACAAAGATAAGACTGTCTTCACCACCGATAAAGGTCTCTACTACTATGAGGTCATGCCATTTGGCCTCAAGAATGCTGGAGCTACTTATACTCGGATGGTGAACAAGGTTTTCAAAAATCAGATTGGCCAAAATATGGAGATCTATGTAGATGATATGCCGGTCAAGAGCAGAAGGGCGGAAGATCATGTAGCCGACCTGGCCGAAGCCTTCGCTGTAATGGGGCACTTTGGATAAAACTGAACCCGAAAAAGTGTGCATTCAACGTCAAGGCAGGAACGTTTCTGGGCTTCATGGTCACAGCCCGTGAAATAGAAGCCAACCCAGAGAAGGTTCAGGCGATACTTGACCTGGTGCCGCCGACCTGCGTGAAAGACGTCCAAGTATTGGCAGGTAAGGTCACGGCACTCAGCAGATTCATGTCTAGGTCGGCTGACAAGTGTGCTCCCCTGTTTAAAATATTGAGGAATCCTAAGAACTTTGAATGGACTACGAAATGCCAGAACGCCTTCCAAGAGCTAAAAAGGTATCTAGCTTCGCCACCCCTGCTATCCCGACTTGATGTGGGGGAGGAACTGATACTATACCTAGCATGCTCGGGGACAGCAGTGGCAACAGCGCTAGTCCGAGAAGAAGGGAAGGAACAGAAGCCGGTCTATTATGTCAGCAAAACCTTGCAAGGGGCCGAGGTGAGGTACTCCTCCTTGGAAAAACTTGTCTCGCGCTCATCACAGTGGCAAGAAAGTTGTAGTCGTACTTTGACGCTCACCCGATTAAGGTCATGACGAATGCCCCACTCAAGTCCATTATGTGCAAGCCGGAGGCGTCGGGCAGGCTGCTGAAATGGGCAGTTGAGCTAAGTCAATTTGACATCACCTATCAGCTCAGAATATCCATCAAAGCCCAAGCCATTGCGGACTTTGTGGTGGAATGCACTAGCCGAGCCGAGCATGACCCGGAGGACGTGTGAAAGGTCTATATGGATGGGGCCTCAGGGAAGTCTGGGAGCAGAGCTGGGATGGTTATCCTCGACCTAACCCGGTATGAGCACCAATACTCCCTCAAGTTCACCTTTCCGGCGTCTAACAATGAAATGGAGTATGAAGCGGTGATTGTAAGGCTAAAAATTGCAGCTCAGCTAGGGGCACAAATAGTCGACCTGAGTACCGACTCTCAATTGGTTTCTAGTCAGATATCGGGAGAGTTCGAAGCCAAGGACAGTACTATGTTGGCCTACCTCAACAGAGTCAAGGATTTGACCTCAGGGCTCAAAAGGTTCACGATACAGCAAATTCCGAGGGAAGAGAATATGAAGGCTAATGCCCTGTCCAGGTTGGCCTTGGGCGAGAGCCGACCTATCCTGGTCCATGTGGAAGAAGTATCCGAACCGAGTATTTAGTTGGGGGTGCAAGCCGTAGCCGAGCTCAATCTAAGTCCAGATTGGACCAAACCAATCGTGGACTACTTGGAGGGGGGTTTGACCCTAAAGGATGAAAAAGCAGCTCGAAAACTCATGAAACAGGCCTCAAGGTTTGTCATAATTGCCCAGCAACTCTATAAGAGAGCCTACACTTGGCCTCTTTTAAAATGTGTTGAACCCGAGGAGGGAAACTATGTACTCTGGGAGATCCATGAAGGGGTATGTGGAAACTACTTGGGAGGCAAAGCTCTGGCTTGAAAGGCATTGAGGCAAGGCTATTTCTGTCCAACCTTAGAACAAGATGCCAAAGAGTATGTAAAAAAGTGCGACACCTGCCAAAGGTTCGCCAACGTACAAAGAAAGCCTGCGGTAGACCTCACGGTGATGATAAGCCCATAGCCATTTTACCAGTGGGGTCTAGATATCATCGGCCCATTGCCAACCAGTGTTGGCCAAAAGAAGCACGCCTTTGTAGCAGTAGACTACTTCACCAAATGGCCTGAGGCTGAAGGTGTTGCTATAATAACAGAAAAGGTAGCTTGGAATTTTGTGTACAAAAATATCATTTGCCGGTTCGGGGTGCCAAAGGTCATCATTACTGACCACGGCAAGCAATTCGACAGTGCATACTTTCGAGGCAAATGTGCTGAGATTGGGCTCGACCTTAGATTCTCGTCTATTGCTCATCCTCAAAGTAATGACCAAGTTGAAATGACTAACCAAATCATTTTGCAGGGCCTGAAAACCAAGCTGGAGGAAGCAAAGGGCCAGTGGGCATTGATTCTTCCCGAGGTGTTGTGGGCTCAGCAGACCACCACCAGCTCGGCAACGGGAGAATCGCCCTTCGAGCTGACCTTCGGTACTCAAGCAGTGCTGCCAGTGGAGATCGGGTCCCCGACCAGTAGAACCCTCCACCATGATCTAGAAATAAACGGAGCACGGATCCGTGAAGAGCTCGACCTCGTCGAAGAGCTCCGAGCTAAAGCTCAAATCAGAATGCTGGCTAGCAAAGCTGCCATGAAAGAGCCTTTGCCAAACAGGTCAAGCCTAAGCCTATTAAGGTTGACGACCTCGTACTCAGAAAGGCCATCTTTTTGCCGCGCTCGGGTAACAAGCTCTCCCCAACCTGGGAGGGACCGTATGAAGTCGTGAAAGAAGTCCGACTTGGGACCTTCTACCTCCGCGACAAGAACGGAAAACTATTGAAGAACGCATGACACTCAGAACACCTGAAGCGGTATTTTGTCTAACTGACCCCGAGCTGAAATTTCTTGTAACGACCCCGAGCTGAAATCTCTTGTTACGGCACCGAGCTGAAATATTTTGTTACGGCCCCGAGCCAAAAATCTCTTGTTAAGGCCCCGAGCCAAAACATTACTTGTAATCGGCCCCCGAGCCTAAGTACTTCGTATACAAATTCAATACAATATATTTTGTAAATCAGTGCAATGCCTGAACCGGGCCCACGTGCCTCAGCTACAAAGATACTACCAACTCGTATTAACGCGGTGGCCACGCTTAATCACGAGCTAATAATCAAGTAAACCAGCTTGGACTATGTTCCAGCTCGGGAATAATCAACAACAATTTGATTAGCTTTGCCAGTTCGGATTAAAGTCCAACTCGGTGTAATCCAGCTTCAGTCGGTATATTAGTTTGGGTCTAAACTCGAACTCAACATTTGTCAACATTAGTTTGACCAATTTTAAATCGGAATGACGAGTCCAGGTTGACGACGATTATAAAGTTGCACGGTTAACCAGCTCGGATTAGGATGATAATTCATTAATCGCGTCCAGCTCAGTTCTTTTTACTTAAGTTCGAATGGTCCATTACATTGGCCTGGCCCTACTTACTTAAGAAAAATTTTGCGAAGGGAAAAATACACAAGTACGAACTTGAATAAAACGTAAAATAATAATTCCATTATAATTAAAAACAAAACAATTACAATGAGCCCAACCTGGGCGAAATTACAAAGCCCTACCCGGGCTGATTTACAAAAATCTATTTTGGAGGAGCGGCGTTGGTTGTATCAGCTTCGTCCCTGACCTGGTCCATACCTTCTTGGACAAATTTGATCACCTCTTTAGCTTGGGATGTCAGGTCGGCTGGAAGCTCAGGAATCTTCCAGAACTCCGGCGGCGGAGCCTCCAAGATTTCAATATGGTCATTCTTGGTGGCAGGAAAAAAGGTCTTCGCTTTCTCCCGAGCTGCGACTTGACCCCGGAAGTAGAATTTTATCTCAGCATACTTGGCCATGGCCTCGCATTCCGTGGCCAACCAGTCCACGGCTGCATCACTGGATTTGAAGGCTTCCACTGCCTTCTCTCCTTCAGGGCTGACCCGGTCCAGCAGATCCTGGAGTTTCGTCTCGACTTCACGCCTCTCTAGCTTGTAGCGCTCGATGTCCTTGGCCGTGGCTTTGCATCGGGACTTCTCCGCATCAAGCTCTATCTTCAGACGATCAATCTCTGTCGTGTCCGCTTTGCGCCTCTAGGCGGCCTCCTCCCTCAGAGTCTCGAGCTCGGCTCGGGCATCTATGTATCGCTGCTCGAGCTCGACGCAATGAGTCTGGGCCCTGGCAAGAAAGCTAGGAGCTGAAAGGATGTGGGACTCGGCCTGCGTAAAAGAGAGCAAAACGATCAGCCGAGCTAAAAAACATAACCATATCAAAAGTCTGATAAGACTCACCGTGATTACGGCCGTCCTCAGGTCGAGCGAGAGCTGCTCCGTTGGGACCATCGCCAGTTTGGGGTCGCGATCCACCTTGGTCGCCTCCATGAAGTCCTTACTGAGAGGGCTCACCTCCGCGGCCTTACCTTTCCCGGAGTACTCAGCCTGAGGCCGCTTTTTACTCTCAGGATGGGACGCTGAGCGCTCCGAGATCGCCACTCCCAAGCTCTATCTCTTAGGCAGAGGAGACCCCGACCTCCCCCTGGAAGAGACCTCGGCGCCGACCTCCCGCACTTGGCCACTGGGCCGCTGCCTCTGACCCTGAGTAGCACCTCCCAAGCCAGACCGAGCTGAAGCCTCGCCGCTGGCCTCGTTCTTCTTTCGCACCTGGGCATACGCAAGTTTTCTTATGTCCGCCATATCTGCATGAGGTAGAGGAAAGAAATGAAAAAGAGCCGAAGGCCAACCTAAAAAGATTGGCAGACAGAATAATGGGAAGGTCGGACGCCGATCCTGCAAACTGACCCTCTTCTGAGCTAGACCCCGCGTCCCCTTCGGGCTCGGGAAGTAGGTTGGGATGATCTCTCGAGAGGTCGGGTTCCCTACCAAATAGCTTGGAATCCCAGATTCGCTCCCATTTGAGCACACTGTCAATATCTATCAGCGTCCTGGGCGCGGGCTTGAGCATCGCGACTTCCTCAAGTTCCTCCTCTGAGAGCTTGGGGTCATCATTGATGGTCTTCCTCAAGCTTGGAATCCAAACCAACCTGCACCCAGAGTTCACAGCTGGCTCCACCCAATAATAGTCGTTATGCCAACCTTTGTTAGAAGAGTGCCATTTGGTGAATATGGAGTTGCCGACCCGAGTTGCGAAGTGGAACCACCCTGGCTGCTTCGGGTTGGGTTTGCACACAAAGAAATGCCTGAACCTGTGCAAGGTCGGCTCCACTTTCTTCTCAAGGCAGAACACATAGAAGGCCACCATTACGGCCCAACCATTCGGCGACATCTGACCTGTGCTAAGCTCAAAGTAGTTTAAGATGTTGACAACAAAACCGGGGAGGGGGAGCTGGATAACGTTGAATGCAAGGTTGTATATGGTAAAGTGGTCGGTCGGAGGATAGCAAGCCGATTTGTTCCGACCTGGAACCTTCAGCTTGTGATGACGATCCACCGACCAGTTCTTCAGCCTGGCGTTGGCCATTTGCACCATGGAATGGCACTCACGCTTGCAATAGGCGAACAGCTGCTCAATCCTCTTCTCCCGAGTTGAAGAAGCGCTGGTTGTGGCCGAGCTTCGAGGTCGAACAGCACTAACCGGGACAGCTTTGATCGGCTCAGCGGCAGAAACTCCAGCTAGATACTCTTGTGGCATCTCGACCCCCTCAAGTTGATTCAGCGGCTCCTCATCTTCCCTATCTTCCAAGTCTCCCAGGTCGGCCAAAAGATCCGCCTCGGCCTCCTCTTGCGCCAGTCTGACCCCAATAACTTGGCAATTATCATCGCTCTCCCTGGGCCCAGATTTCTGAGCTGATCCTAGAGACGCACTAGTGCTCTCTCCATCTTGGTCTCTATTTGAGGTAGACTCCGAGCTCGACAGACTCTCATCCCCACCATAGGATCTCACCTCCATTGCCTGGGAATCTTCCGACTCCGACCTCCCCATCCTGTCTACAGACTAAATATAAATGTACAGGAATGACTAAAGGGAGTCGGGACGTACCTACTGCTCTTGGCTGCGGAATATGACCCGACCTAGTTGGTTCCGAGCTGAAAATCCCGAGTAGATTCTTTCCGAGCTAAATGCGTTCGACCACTCTGGTATCCGACCTAAAACTCTTAAAAGTTGAAAGCGAAGTGTGAAATGAATCTCGGATGTCAAGGCCCTATTTATAGGCACTTCTGAAAATCGCCTCGGGGAGTCCAAACGTCGCGTCTTGTCAGAATCGCCAGGTGACGTGTCAGCCATCTAAAGGGCATGCACCGCTAACGTGGCCATCCCTACTTTGCCGGGGTCGGGCACTTCCAGCTCAGGAGAAACTCCCAATTCTAGATCTCACCCCCTCGATCTTGACTTAGGGGGGGGATTGATGAGGGGTCCCCGAGCTGAGGTGAGTTACCCACGCCGAGCTGAGACGGGCTAATCAGAGCCAAGCCCAGCGCATTCAGCAAAATGCCCAACCTGGATGCTGATCCGACCCCGGAAAACCCCGACCTCAGTTCCAGCTGTTCCGATGGGACATAAAGTTGCACTGCATTAAATGCTGTCAGACTTAAATTTAGTATAAATAGAGCTCCACCCCCTTCCTTTCACAGGTAACTCGTCATTAAATACTCTCAGCTACCTTGCCAGCTTGGACATACTAATCATTCGCACGCTTGAGGAGAAAATTCGGGTCGTCACCCCGCCTTTTCCTTCCTTTTCCTTGTGCAGGTCAGGTAGTCGGCCTGAAAAGTTCAACTCGGAGGCCAACCTGAAAGTTCAGCTTGGCAAGCGTAGCCGACCAACTCAACTGCGAGAATCCGACCTCGACATATCTATAAATATACATCTTTGAATATGACACTCCTAGTATAAGTGGAAAGACTTTCTCAGAGTTTTTCATATTTAAAAAGAAAAAAAGAACAAAAGAACAAAGAAGAAGAAGAAGATGAGACCAGAGGGAGCCTTCACTTGAAATTTAAATAGTCTCGAGTTCGAGTCACTTAGGAGGTAGGTGGAGAACCACTATTAATCTCTTAAAAAAAGAAGAAGAAGAAGATGAACAATTGTTATTAGTGGGAATTCACAATTAAATCCCGGCCACATTCCTATTTTATTTATTTTAGTTGGGATGGAACTGACCCAACTTGACCTCATGACACGACATCCACAGGAAGACCCGCTTAGTGTAGTCGGGTGATTCTCGAGATATTTAAGTTGTCTAGAGGGCTAATAATTTTAGGTTATGAGGGTGATCCTGAACTCATATATTGGGAGGTTAAGGCCGAACGTGATTAGTTGGTCCCATGTGTTGGTGGGGCAACTCGAGTCCTCAGAGGTAAGGATCATACAGATAAACTAAATAGAGAAAGAAAATCTTATTCCGTAAGAAAGTTGTCTATTCAAGAAGGAAACAAATATTTGGTCCCTAAGTTAAGGGAATTGTCCTAATTCTAGTTTGAAAAGATCGATCAACAGTAAGTATAAATATGTCATGCCTTCAACCATCGCAGGTAACTCATTTTCTAGCCTAAACACCCTTTGCCTACCTTACTTTTAAGTAATTTTTTCTCTTCTCTAGACAACATAACTAACATGTCATTTATTCATTTTGCAGATAGCAAAATGGGCAAGCCCAATCAGTCCGTTTTCCATATTTTATCTTAACAGGAATGCTACAGTTTGTCCATCTCAAGTCCCCATCCCAAGCCACCACTCTGGTTTCTCTGATGGGCTAAAAGTCCAAAGTTGTGAAGCTACACATTTTCCTATATTATATCACAAAGACATTGCTACTCCATTATTAGAGACCAATGTGATGTTGTTAACGGGCGACCGTGTATCCTATGAAGTTATAATAATAGTATATAAAAGAAAAATTAAATAAATTGCACTAGGTGTATGTGTTTGTATATATCATATTTTCATTTTTAATGAACTAGAGGATCAAAGGAGATTTTGGGATATCTTAATTGGTAGGTTTTTTTATTTGTTTTGTGAATAATTAGGATTTAAATTTTAAAAATTGAGTTTTTGAACTATTTTATTTAATTTATGAGTGTTCAAGATTCGAATTTCAAAAGTTTATTTGGTGGGTTATTTCGTTTGATTTGTGAGTAACTAAGATTCAAATTTCAAGAATAAAAGACAGGTGGAAGCAGGGATAAGAGAAAAAAAAAAAAAAAAGCTCTAGGGTCGAAGACAAAATTAATTACATGTACCATTAATTGGTCTTTACAACACTTGCCTCCTTTCTTCTAGAAAAGGTGAAATAAGAGCGCCCTTTTGTGCTCCACTGATCACAGCATGGTGAGACGTGTTATGTGTATATTGGCTAGTTAGAAGCCAGAGAGTTTAAATTTGATCTTGATAGTGAAAGGTAATTAATTTCCATTATCTTTATATCGTCCACATGTGATATTTCAATTGGTTGTGCATCACCTAACCAACGAAAGTTACTACAACCAATGCCATTTACTTGATCGCAGATGAGGTGACTTGGTTTATATATATATATGTGTGTGTGTCTGTGTGTTTGTGTGCTAATCTGACGTTAAAAACCTCACTTCTTTTTGTCACCTCTGACGATGATTTTTTAGCCTTGGGGAGTAATGGTAACACTATCTAGGGCAGCAATGACAGCGACTCGATCCTTTTTGGAAAATATTTTCATACGAGTGCACAATAAACAAATAAATAATATATTAGAGTAGAATTTCGTAATCATCTCCCTGGACACATCACGTATGGTGTGGGAATGTCCCTCTTGTACATCTGTAAGTGCATTATCTTATCTTTGTCTGTTAAATCCTTGCTTTTCTGTTTTTATTATTATCCATGATGTTCCCACATGTTCTTGTATCGTCTCTACTTGACACCTTTAATTGTATGATACAACAAATGACTTTGTTAAGGATAATGTTATAATTTTACTTTCGAGAAGTAATTGATTTTTGTTTTGTTCAGGTTTATATTGCGGTGATACTTACATGTCATAGAACTCACACGGTCTACTTTTGTTTATTCTTACAAGGTAACTCTTTATCTTTTTACGTAAGAGGTGACATATAACATTATTCTTTTTATTAAGTAAAATGCAAAATTTGTGATCCACAGGGAGTCTGAACATAATTTCAAGGTCGAGGAATCTGCTTGAAATATTATTTGGCAGGCTAGAGATAATGAAGAAGAAATATGAAGCATAACTTTGCTAACTCAAGCTAATTATAATAGATTGGCACGATATTTGATCTTTTAATTAAGCACCACTTGTTCTTCGAAAAAGAAAATTACTAAAGAATTTTTTTTAGGGTAAATACCTAATTTAGTCTTTTATCTTTAGAGTTTGTGTCAATTTAGTCTATATCTTTCAAAATGTACCATTTTAGTCTTGTATCTTTAAAGTTTGTGCCAATTTAGTCCATATCTTTCAAAATGTACCCTTTTAGTCCTGTATCTTTAAGGTTTGTGCCAATTTAGTCCATATCTTTCAAAATATACCCTTTAGTCATGTATCTTTACCATTTGTCCCAATTTAGTCATTACCTTTCAAAATAGTTGAGGACTAACATGAATCATCATGACAAAGATAAGGATTAAGTTAAAACAAATGATAAAGATACAGGACTAAAATGGTACATTTTGAAAGATAACGACTAAATTGGGATAAATGATAAAAATACAGGACTAAAAGGGTACATTTTAAAAGATATGGACTAAATTGACACAAACCTTAAAAATAAGAGACTAAATTAGATATTTACCCTTATTTTTATTTCAAAGGTCAATATACATGTCATACACATTAATGGATTGTATAATCATATATTATTATTGGTGAGGACAATAAATAATGTAATGTACTAGATCTTCTGAAAAATCATCAATCTAACCTACATGTGATGGGGTATGTTTAACACAATAAATAAATACAACAAATCCAACCATTCTCTAACAATTTAAGCTTAATTTAGATGAAGTGATTACTTAATATGATATCAAAGCATGAGTCATAAGTTCAAGTCTTACGGTCATTTATTTAAAAAAATTAACTGTCCACAGACAAAACTCAAAAAATAAATTTTGTCTTCACGTATAAAGATATGTTGAAAATAATAATATATAACTACCCATAATATAATCATTTCTATTACCCATAAGTACTACGACCGGTCAAATGAAGAAAACAGATAAATCACAAACAGGAAAGAAAGAAAGAAAAAAAAAAAACCAAAAAAACTCAAAAAGGCCCAACCTGATATTGAATTGAACTGTACTTGACAAGAAGGATACTGAATTAGACTACATGCTACCATTCTGGCCAAACTCTGGTAAAGAAATAAGGAAATAAGGAATATTCAGGCATCTAATTGTCACGAACTTGATGTTCGCGCGGTGTGATATCCTATCTCATGTTAATTCTATAAATAATTTGTTTGTAATTTTTAATGATTTGAGTTTTTTTTTTTTTTTAACTATTATCAATATGATTTAAGTATATTGCAAATATGCCCATGCCATGATCTGTGGACCTTGAGCTATATCATGCTCCATTAACTTGTGATTGTGGGAATATTTGTTCCATATGAGACAAGAGACGATCATAATTATCAGGAATTATAGAATTGCCATGCATGTCTAAATGTAAGCTTCCAAATGATGTCTTTTCATGGTCCAGACTTGAATAGGCTAGATCCGCGAAATGCATTTTTTTTTTGGTGTCTTGATAAGGAAATGTTCTTTGTTCAGATGATATTTCATCATTCTCTATATAGAAAGCATTCTTATTATATAAAATAATATTTGAAATTCAATACAAAATTTCTTACGTAAGAAGATAAAGAATCAAACTAGTGACGTAAAACATCTATCTTAACATAAAACCTTCAATTCATAACTTTATTTAACTATGTGAATTGTGGCAACAATGTGCAAGACCTCCCACCCGCATAACAACAGAACAAGAAAGGAAAACGAAAGAAAGAAGGGTTAATTATGCAAATAGTTTCCAATACTATCACGTTTTGTTAATTTAGTATTGAATGTTTTAAAAAGTGCAAATAAGTCCCATCTTCAAACTATTATTTTGTCATAGAACAAAGTGTTTGCCTCCACATCAAATGCATGCGTACTCATGCATAT
This sequence comes from Ehretia macrophylla, assembly GCA_037974665.1. NCBI lineage: Eukaryota > Viridiplantae > Streptophyta > Magnoliopsida > Boraginales > Ehretiaceae > Ehretia > Ehretia macrophylla. The sequence goes on along the minus strand of CM075764.1, from coordinate 118,522,016 downwards.
ATGTAAACTATTAATGTGATGAGCACAAAGTGATTAAAAAGGCCTTGCAAATGGAAAGATGCTCTAATCTTGTGAAATTTTTAATGTTTTGCACTGTTTAAGCACGCCTGGGGTCACTTATTGAGTAGCATTCTCCAGAAAATTTGCTAACCATGCTAACCTAAACATCAATTAATAAATTGACAGAAAGCTAGTCAAACTCTGGATCTTTTGTCGTTTTCAAAATAGATACGGAGGGACTTGGATCTTAGTGTCAAAAGAGATAGGACAGGGTTATGGTCTCGGTGTTTAAACTTCAAAATACATTTTAAGTGTTCTATATCATAAAAAGAAAAAAGAAAAATTGTTCTGTACGTTTAGTTGTTGAATTTCAGGTATTTTTTGTGAGAGAGTAGGGTTCAAATATTGTAAAAGACGATGTCCAGTATATATATATGAAAAAGTTACCTTAAAAGAAATAGAAAATAAATTAAGCGATTAAAGTAACAAAAGAACAAAGACAAAATCAAAACTAAAAGGTAATAGAAAGAGATTGACACAAAGTTCACATAGGCTCAACATGAGAATGAACACTTTTTTTTCACATATCCCCACTAGGATACTACAAACGCAAAATTTCTAGGCGTGACAAACACAAGTGGGGTGCATTATCATGATGAACCCACACCATTTCTCATTTCCACATCATCCCCTACTATAGTCTCTAGTTTCCTTCCCCCCACTTCAAGCTTTTTACACAAGTCAACCCCTCATTGATTGTAACTTACCATTTGATGACAATAACATAACCTCTAATAAAAAGAATTAACAAATCAACCCTAAAATCCCCCCCTACTCTCCCTCCCTTTACTCTTTTAAACCTTTCCTCTTATCTAACACAACCCCACCCTCCCACCACCACCAATACCACCACTTGTGGCTTATTTTCTACGAGTTGTAAACGTCTGAAATACGACATTATTTCTAACCGTCGGAAAGTCATCCATGGTACAACTCCGGCGTTTCATTCCGAGTGGCTCAACCGCGCCCACGACACGCCTCCAAACCTCATGGCTAGTGCTTGTGACTGATACTGACATCGTCCCTGGCCGGAAAACTTGTACCACCTTCTTTAGCATCTCCACAATACTATTATGATCATCATAAATGGAACCAACACATTCAAAGCTTGCATAGCTAAAACCATCCTCAGGTGTAACATGGATTGTGGAGTAACGATCACCATCAATACCATTCATTGAGTAACCACATGGATCAAATGCAAAATCACAAATAAGTGCATTAGGGTTTATGTCACATATACCGGTTATCATTGTCATCTCTTTTCCGGCCAAGTCGCCGTCCTTTCCGTCGTTTGGATTGCGAAAAAATTTACGTGCAAGGACACGATCAAGATCGGTCATGCAAACTTCAATAGTAAATAGCTCATCATGCATGTGTTGATCTTGTTCTTGCATGTAAGATGCATCACTAGCTTGAAAAACATGCCACGAATGAGAAGATAACTTTGAAGGCATAACTGAGGCCTTTCTATAGCAAACATGGCTAGGCAAATTCTCTTCTAAGTAAATGACTTCTTCTTTGAAGCTTGTATGAGGGTAGGGGTGTGCTTTGGGGAAGATAAAGCTACCTCTGGTGTACCTACACTCACATAGTGAAAGCCCTATGTTGCATGCATAGTGAAGCAATGGACGGATGGATTTCAACAGGTGGGTGGTCCCACATGTCTTGATAATGATCTTTGTGGGGTACACAAAGAGGCTTGATTCTGATAACACATAAGCATCAAAATATTGGTTGCCGACAGCTGACACTACAGTGCACTGCACTGCATGCAATACTTCCTCTAATGACTCGAAATCTAGATGTCGGAGTCCGATTCCGATCACCGGATCGTCACCGGAGAATTGCAGCTCAAGCCTTTTCTCAAACCCTTCAAAACCAGACATAGCCATTGATTATAGTATGGCGTAAGAAGCAAATACAGATGTGAATTTTTCAAAGAAGCTTTCTTTTTTTTTTTCTTTGGTTTTTGGCTAGTGGGCAAAGTGAGAGAGAGGTGGAGGTGCCAAGACTGATACAGGGGTGTGAATATATATAGGGGTAGAAGATGATGAGGGAGGGGTTGGGTGGGGGGGGGGGGGGGGGGGGGTTGGGGAGGGGGGGAGGGTTGGACATGCGGGTGAGGCAACCAAGAATGATGATTGTGGGCATAATGAATATAAGATGAAGGTCATTTTTTGTGTGTTGAGAGATCTTAATTAATTTCTTCAGACAGCAACATGAATCCAAATTCATTACCATGCGCAATCTTGTTCTTAGCCACTTACCAGTCACATACATATGCAATATATATTATTATATATAAGAATATAATTATATGTTTATGTAATATAATATTTAATATGAATATATGTATATATAACATATCTTATGTTACATCACTTGGCACTCGCATAGATCTCTAATTTTGTCATATATAATTTTGACTAATAGTATGGTATTGAATTTTTTAAAGCTTCTGTTCCACAACTTGTGGATAACATAGGACTCAAATCAAATCACTACACTACATCAGAAAATGTTGTCTCCAATTTTTATGATTCGATAGAGTTATCATGTCTAGGAAATTTGGTCAAGAATCACGTTAAAATTTCATGTCTCTCAGTATTTCATGTATTTTGGTGCACGATCTTGAATGAGAAATAGCCGTTATTTTCAACAGTTAATTCTCTAAAGTGACTACGATATATACTCTACTGAATAATATAAATCCAATAGTTCTTTCCATGGGACATTTTCTGTATTGATATGATTTCTCTTCATTTAAAAGTTTTTTTTTTTGATAACGTGAAAATTTAATTGACGAAATTTGATTACCAGATTATTCGGCTAGTCCAACCACTAATTGGTAAATCCTCAAGTGTAACGGTGTGCCCCCATACATGTATCAGATCAATCATGAGCAAAACTATAAAATAATAAAAATGTCAAATTCATGACTTTATAAAAATAATTCCACCTGTTACTACTCGATCATGCCCTTGGGCTCTTCACTTAAAAGTTGAAGAACTTTTTCGGCCTATCTGCTTAGTGGAGGGATGTCACGTGATTCAATATTTTTACTTTTCTTGTGGAATCGTAAGAAGAATTTTCTAGTAACTGATGATTTAGATCTTGAAGATGAGGGCTTCAGTCAGAATCACAAATGCACTAGTACACAGTGTTAAAATGTCAGATTCAAATAAAAAATAAAATAGAACAAACTCGGTTTTAACAGGTGATCTTGAATTTTCTTAACTTTAAAAGTTAGTTTACGGGATATCATTTTTCTTTACACTTATATATTGATCTTTGGGAAGACCCAACAATATTAGCAAGAAAAAGTAAAAAAGAAATGTGAAAAAGGTATTGACATTATAAAGTACTTCACTGATTTAAGTAGACAGTCAAGTAAAATCTAATTCACAAAATAATTTGATCCACGACCATCACTATTGTGGTAAAAATTATAAACGCCTTCGGCATTTAGAGGTGACAGACCAAATTTACCATAGTCATGAATATGTTATAGCTTAGAGAAACAAAGACATAATCATAAATATATGCTTCAATGCATGACAACAATTATTAGAGTTCCTAGTCGGAGCTAGGAAAGCTTATTTTCCTAATATATAGGTGTGTTCAAGTTGATATACAAAGCTAAAACATTGAAATTGAAACAAGGCATGCACGTATCAAATCCAGCATTTGAAGTAGTTGAAATCTGCTATATATATATATAGAGAGAGAGAGAGAGAGAGAGACTAGAGGGGCCCAATAAAATCATCAATTGACTATCAAAAGCAAAAAAAAAAAAAAAATCAATATGAAATAGGCGTGGCAGCTAAATAATAGAATATCCTTTAATCCTTTAATTAAGGGATTAATTAGTAGTAGTACGTACATGAAAGAAAAGACTGACATCATTTTTTGTGCTCCACAAAGTGCTACACAATCATTTTTTGTGCATTAATACATGCATATTTGTCGTAAATAAAAATTGTATTCAACCTTAGATGAATTACTTGCTTCATTCCTATATCATATTTATTGGCTCAAGTAGAACGAGGAAAGGGGTAAATTGGGTTCCTTCCCGACTCTTCGATACCTAAATACATTATAACATTCTGTCTCATATTAGTTTTGTAAATGGTATGTGTTCCGTTTATATTAACTTAAGTTTTTTTTTATTGTCTGGTTCAAACATTTATTATATTCAATCTGTTGGTAAATTAGTAGTTAGACTTACATAATTACAGATATCGTGAGATAACTCATAGAGTTAAAACTTAAGCCGGTAATGATAATTGAGTATGACAATTTTACCAAGTTTATTGAATGATCATTTGTTCCAATTCGAGAAAGATTACGGAGATTATTGCACAGCTTTAGGAGATAATCTACTGTCTATATACTTACCACAATGACCTTGGCTTTTAAGTTACTTTAGATGTTCACCTTACAAGACTTGCTTTAATCATAGTATATATGTATATAGCTAGCTCGTATATGATAATAAGGGACATACTTAAGAGTTTGGTGAAATGATCGAATAACGACCTGTTATAATAAGAGTTTTAAAGTTTGAACCACGATTTTAATTTTCATTGTATAAAACAAAAAAAAAGAAAAAGGTAAGGGGACAAAAAATTGAAAAGAGATTATATATGTAATTAACAAGAATATTGGATAGGAGAGCTGGAAAGGATCATGACATAGACAATGATGCCAAATTGTGAGTTTAGAATCAAAATTTTGCAGTTTCTTAGAGCAGGAAATGATTTACAATGTATGCGTCATGGACAATCTTATGGTCGATGGCACACTCACATTATGGCATATTCCACCTCTCATGCTGCACGCGTACCACCAAACTCAACAGACAAATAACATCACTGAATAAGCATATACCTCCCCTCGATATACAACCTATCTCGTATCTCTATCCGATTTGGATTGCTCGGTATACGAATCTCTAGTTATACGAAAAATTTAGGAGAAGGTTAGATTTATTTTGAGTTTATTACATATACCCTTATAGTTCATTTCACAAAAAAACTGTTTTTATAATTCAAACTTATAACTTTAAAAGTCACACAGCGATCCATTTAGTATCGTGTCAAGACATCCTAAGGAAAAAGAAAAACATGCCTTAGTGCATGCACATAGGTTAGGTAAAGGTCAACCATTTACAAATTTTTTGGATAAAAATATATTTGTTGAACCAAATCTTATTTAAAAGTCTCAAAACCAAACTCTCAATGGAATCAAAGACTTTTACATGAAAAGGTGCAACCAAAATCTTCCCCATAGATTAGCTAGAGGCATGAGTTTGGGTTAGTACAAGGATAAAGAAAATTAAATAATAGAAAATTCTCTAACATTAATCTTGATTTGGACCCCACTTGTCACTTTTTAATCACAATCTCTCTCACATAAATCATATCAACCCCAAACCCACCATAGGCTCCACAAAGAGGGTTCAATGTGTCCCCATAAAAACACCATGGAAGACCATATAAACTACACATAATCTTTTATGTGTCCTACTTTGAAGACACTAAAGGGCCAGGCTAATCCAAATATATGAAATAAATGTGTTCACATATTAGCAGATGTGTTCAAAATTCTGTGATTCTATTTGAAATTAAATTATCGACTAGCCTAGTATATACTTGTGGGGTAAGTCATAGTATTCTCGATGTTTTGACATTATATAACTAATTATCCGTAAGTGCTTTTTTTAGACAATAATTAAAAAATTTATAACAAAATTACTTACAACTCTAACTTTTTATATGTCCACTTAGAATGAACACTGCAGGGTCAATATATATGAGCACTTAGAATGGCCATATATACATATATGTGTGTGTTGCGTGTGTGTGTGAGTGCTACTGTACCATGCGCACAAAAAATTGTGCATGCATATGGTGGTGCCCATCACTCTTAGTTGGACTTTGCCACGAGGTACAAGCTTGATAGATCTTGTCCAAAGCCTTTAATCACATCGTTTTCTTTTATGAAAGGTTTTTTTTTTTTTTTTCCTTTTGTTGTGTGGTAGAGAATTCGGACAATTTTCTTGGATTCTATCAGTAACGAAGATTTGGAATATCACACTTCCATCAATCAAAGAGAGATTCAACCACTAAAAGAATAGATTAGTTGTCCAAAATGCATGACTATACTTAAAAGAGACTTGGTCCAAGTTAATCAAGTACGATTTAAACCTAAAATTTGAGCAAATAAATTTTCATTAAAGGTTGATTTAATTGAAATTTGAGTTGTTTGAACTTTGAAGTGCAATATTAATTAATATGTTGGACGCCATTCAGTGTTGGTGGCTTGTGTTTTTTGATTTTTTCTTACGTACAGGAATTGTTTAAGAAATATTACTTATGATGTTTTGGTGTATATCCGTTGAATCAACAAAATTAGAAGTGGTAGAATATGTCACGCATGCTTGAAGATTTCTCTTATATAATCGTACACTTACGCGTGATGTACTCAACAACTTGTTCAACGTGCCCTATCTCTTGTCATTAACATACTCACGGTGAGTGCGAGAAATTGCAAGATTAATTCTTGTTAGTGACATCCTTTTATATATGTTATATAATTTATATCTTCCTTTAATATAAAAAAAAAGAATAAAATAGAATTTACAATATGATGTTCAATTATTTATCCCTTAAAATATACTCATACAAACAACTAATCACAGGACAAACTCTCATTATACATAATATTTGAAGAAAGATTAAACCTGCTTTGAAATTTACATGCGAAGCCTTACCTTATATATATATATAAACAAAAATTACATGATGTACAACGTGTTTTATAAAAGATTATTTTTACAATACGAACCCGTAATTCTAAATTATACAGTGACAACTAACATTGCCAACATATATACTGGGCTTGGATTCCCCACATCAATGATTGCTTGCAAGTGCAAGCTGCTCCATGAAAGACTTGAAGCAAACAAGACATGTTACGAGTTTCAAGTGCTTATAAGTTATTATCTTCACAATGTTGACTGCCCCCACAGACAAACACATCAATAGATGCATATATATTTGTAGTTATCTTCACAATGTTCCACTGCCACCACATACACACACATTAATAGATGCATATATTTTTGTAGCCTTTTCACTTCCATCACTCCTTTAGTCCTCCTCGAGCCCTGCACACAGCAAATCTCTCGATTGGGATGAAACCTTACACGCCACATCATTCCTCTCGTGCTTCTACCTTTTCAACTTGAGGCTCTTCTAAGACGAATCTCTCTTGATTGCTTCACGCAAGCATCATTTTTGCTCGGGAATGAATTTACTTACAAAGTTATAATATTATAATGATACTTATCGGTTATAAATTATTAATATAATTATAATAAAATAATAAAAATAATTTACAATTATTGAATTTCATTAATGATCAACGTTATTATATTATGAGAAGATCTTTACTCGTCTGTCTTCTATGCTTGTGACTTGAACTTGTGACCTTACTAGTGCCTATTTTACTTTTTAAATTTGAGATTTTTCTTCTTTTTTTTTTTTGGTCAAATGGAAAATCAAATTCATTAAGATAGAACAGCCAAAATCTGTGATGGTAAACTTGAAATGTGAAACTCTTATATAAGCGACCAAAAAAAAAAAAATTCATCTTGCAAAATCAAAAAGTAGAGGTAGTGTTTTTGCCATTTTTTCGTACTGTTGTGTTGAATTAAAACATTTCAGTTATTATAGATTTCAAATCCAGAGCGCAAATCCATTTAATTGTTTTGATCATTTAAGTTATATTATAGACTTCTAATAATTTAATTAACCGAATTCATGATTAATTTAAAGTCTTTTTGAACAATTTCAACACTCATCGATGGGTGTCATTTAAAATCGATCACCATTCTTAATCATGATATATGTTATAAAGATTTTCCAAATTCCAAATCTTTAATCAAATCACATTTCTATCCTGAGAAATTAATGATTCTTACATTCGATTCCAAATGCGACGAATTTGGAATCCTTTTTTAAGATTTAAATTCACTGATCGAAACTTATTAATAGTTCGTATATTATCTGGGTAGATGAATCTTTTCTTTTTCTCTTTTTTTGGGGACGAAATATATACAATTAAGATGTGAAGTTTGGCGATACAATTTGGGTTATATAAATCATTCATGATTTCTCTAATACTAGTTGACGAGTCAAAGCATGCATTAGTGGTGGAAGTTAAAAACCAACATTCTCTTTTAATAGAACAGTAATGCTGACATAAACATGCTGTCTTTAATGGTATAAATTTGGAGGCTAAGTTACATTGAGCTAAAGAGGAAAGAGTGAGAGGTTTAACTTTTGTAAGATAGAAGGAGGTGAGATGAGATTGGACTCGAGATTCATAATGGTCGTGAATTAATCACAAAATTACATATTAATATTAATTTTTTTTATATAATATTATAATATTATAAAAGGATACAAATTTGTGATAAATCACATTAATTTGAGAGAACTTCAAGAGATTCGTGGCATTGAGACCAGTGCTAGGCACTTTTTGAAGCCTTGATGAGTGAGGCATGGATATGGAAACATGGAGGCCATCATGTTCCCTCTGCTCCAAACCTCCTGTCGTCTCTGAAAGTTGTCTTAATTAATTCACCTACTTTTTACACTCCTACACAAGTCATAGCCCATTTCAGTTACAAATGAAACTCTCTAGTTGATTTTTTTTTTTTTTTCTAAATGAAACAGAGACAAGGGTGATTTGGCTTTTTGAGAGCAAATGGTACAACTATGTATTGTCGACATCTTTGGAACTCTCAAACATGCTCAGTCTAATTAGTGGTTAATGCATGCAAAAGATTAGAATCTACTTGTAACCAAGACATGATTATGCATCTTAATTAAATCAAATTAGTGAGTTGAGCTGATACATGTATCTATCCCCTTGAATCATGGTTTAACCTGGATTACTCTTCGTGGTAACCTAACTTGATTAATTAGTGTCCTTCCACGTCACATCTAACTTCAATGCTTTTTATATTAGATTTTGCTTGATAGCTAACTTGGAGTGAAATGGTCTTACATGAGCTTTTGTGGTTTGTCAAAATTACATAACATTCACCCGTAGTACCATAACCTTATATATATACTTGTAGACAACAAGGTGGATAAGGGGTATGGAGTTTGCAATAGGGTAGGGGGTAGGTGGGGCGGATGGGGATGATGGGTTGGGTGGGGGTGATAGGATAGGTTTGTAGGGGTAGGGTGGGGAGACTGGCGCTCTTGATAGGGAGGGGAGAGGGTGATGATACCGCAGGGGCTAACGCAAATAGGGTGGTAGGTTGGGTGGGTGGAAGGGCAGGCTGACGGAAGGTTGAGGGTGGGGGTGTCAGGGTGGCTTGAGTGGGGGGTGACACAATGGTTTAGGGGGTGGAATATTAAAGGTGTTTTTCTTTTCTTTTTTGCCAAAAGAGGTGGGTGTATGAAAGAAAAAAAAAAAGAATTATCTAATTTAGGGTGCGTATTTTAATTGTCCAAAAGATCATGGTCTGTTTAAATTTTTAAAAAAATAGAAATAATTGCATATGGGGTGCATGAGATACACTTTCATTTAAATTTGATATTTTTTTTTTACGGATGGGGTATTTAGTTTAGTTTAAAAAACAACAAGAAAATGATGAGGGGTTACAGTACCACAGGAAAGGGAGGGAAGGGTTCTAAGCATTTTACCCAAATGTTTTTTTATCAATTTTTTAAATAATTTCTTATGAGATTATTTTTTCATAACGAGTTTTAAATTATAGTTTAATTACAATGATTTTCTAAATCGTTGCTTAGTATTTTTTAAAAAAGCATCGTAATAAATACTTTACAATGTGACCATCTGCAATGAAACCATATTGTTAAGTTATCACTTCATCTAAAAGCTTAAACTTATAGATAAGGTGGTCACTTAACATAGTATCAGAGTTTATGAGCTAAAAGATTATGGGTTCAAAACTCACTACTACCCATTTAAAAATATTAAAACTATCCAAGTGCTGGCGGAGTTTGTTTTTAAACCTTGTACTTGGACAATTTTAATGTATTTTTTTAAAAATGGGTGGTAGTGAGTTTTTGAACCCAGGACCTTTGGTACATAGTTAGACTCTGATACCATATTAAGTTATCACATATTTTATGGTATTAGAACTTAAACTTTTAGATGAGGTAATCATTTAACATGATATCAGAGCTTAGGTACCAAAATGTATTGAGTTCAAAATGCACCGCCATCCATTTAAAATATTAAAATTGTCCAAGTGCAAGGCTAAAAAACTAACTCCGTCTGCACGTCTGCACTTGTAAGGGTGTGTTGAAAATAATAAATAATATAATAAACTATTCTCTAACAGTTTAATTAAACTTTTAGATGAGGTTGTCACTTAACACATATGAAATGGTTAAAGTTATTTACGACAGTAAGTAATCTTTTCACAATAATTTTAAGTGTTGTAACAAATAAAAACGTAATAATAAGATATTAAAAAGTTCTGACATTTTAAAATTTCAAAATCTATCACGTACCCATTGTAATGTGAACAAATAGAATGGAAGAAACAAGTATGATTATGGTCTTTTGGCTCTTGAAGTTTTCAAGTTTTGCATGAATTACAAATGGACGCAATCATGGCTTCGTTAATCTAACAAGATGCGTTCAATTATAAGTTGTATGGTGAGTAGAAAAGGTTCCAATTGCAAATATTCGTTAATCTAACAAGATGCGTTCAATTATATATATATATTTGAAGTGGTAAATATTATATGGAAGACATCAGTGCTTAAATTTGTTTCCCAGTCGGTAAAAGAGATCATAACTGCTTAATCTGTAAGATGTAATTTCAACCCTAAAGGGTTAGCTTATACGTGCATAAAATTTATTTATGTCTTACGTTTGAATCAGTTAAGAAATCGATTATATTTGGATTAATCGTTGTTGTAGGTCTTATATTTGACTAATTAATCAAGTGTACATTACAAGAAAAACTGTCAAAGGTAACGGTCCGTCTCCTTTTCGTCGCCAAAAAAACGACGAAACAGAGATGAAATTGTCGTCACTTGAATAGTTTATCATTTCGAGACGGTTTGGAGACGACTTAAATATGTCGTCTCCGAACCATCTCCAAAGGTGACTATTAGGAGACGGTTTGAACAGTCCTCTCTAAACCGTCACCAACCCGAGATGATTTTTAGATGCTTTATTTACATCATCACCAAACCATCTCCTAATTGCGATGATTTTACAATTCGTCTCCAAATATCACCAATCAGAGACGGTTTGGTGACGATTATCTATGTCATCCCCAACCCCAATCCTATTGACTAAAACATATTATTCATAGTGTTTTCATTACCTAAAAACACTATATACTGCATTACAAATTCATGAAATTAAATCATGAATAAAAGACAATATTAACTTTCAACCCATATGTTGATAATTAAGGATTACATTTGAGTGGTAACAAAATACGTCATTTTGTATGTACATAAAACCTACCAACGTACATAATCACACATGAAAAATACCAAGAAATGGTATTCTTACATTAACGATTATTCTGCATCATCTACTTAATGAAAACTAAAATACATACTCCTAATAACCTTAATATGCTAAACTTAGTAGAAATATTAACCCAAGGCCTTGGGGAAATAAATCTTCAGCATATCATGAAAAACTTTTTGACGAACTTGAGCTTCTGAAATATAGCCTTCTTCCTTTGGTGGAGCATTAAGATCAATATTCGGTTTCACATCTTTCTTCAAGCTTCGTTCAATTTTTTCAAATGTGTTGTCATTTTCTTCTGTAACACAAAGATTTTGTGACTGTTGTTGTTTCTCCTCACTCATTATTGAAAAAAAATGTTGATAGCTACAAGATCAATGCAACTTATTCAACTCAAATGAAAGCTCTTTAAATAGACAGCAACACAGATGCAACCTTGCATTTTCCGTCTCATTTTCGTCTATGATCGGAGATGAAAGAGAGACGGAATATGATTGTGGTCTCCAATTCGTCTACAAATGGTGTATTGATTTGTCTAATCAGTCAAACATGGTGTGCACACCACTACTTGTCAGTTTGAGGGGCTGAGAAGCTCAGACTTTTCCGTCTCCTTTTCGTTTCTAATCAGAGACGCTTTAGTGACAACACGATTTTCATCTCCAATTTGTCTCCTAATGGTGTATGGATTTGTCCAATCAATTGAAGATGGCATGCACGTGATCTTTTGTCAGTGTGAGGGCTGAAATTGCTATGTTTTGTCTCCTTTTCATCTCCATTCGGCGACAAAGTAGTGACAGACTATTTGGTCCGTCTCTGAAATTAAAAAAAAACCCAAATTAGAGACGGACGAGGTGGTCCGTCTCTTTTTTTTTAAAAAAAAATATATTTTTTTAAATCCAAAGGAGACGGATCATTAGGTTCGTCTCCCTTTTTAAAAAAAATAAAAAAAAATTAGGGCCAAAGGAGACAGACGATTTGATCCGTCTCCTTCATTTGATTTTAAAGCGCAAAGGAGACAGACGATTTGGTCCTTCTCCCAAATTTTAAAAAATACCCAAATGGAGACGGATCATTCCCTTTTTTTTCTAAAAAAAAACTTTTTTTTAGGGCCAAAGGATTTGGTCCGTCTCCTAAATTTAAAAAAATACACAGACGCTCCATTTTTTTCTTAAAAATATATATATATATATATATATATATATATATAGGGCCAAAGGCAACGGATCCGTTGCCTTTATTTTATTTTAAAGCTTAGAGGAGACATACCATTTGGTCTGTCTCCCAAATTTTAAAAAATACCCAAATGGAGACGGACCATTAGGTTTGTCTTCCTTTAAAAATATAAAAAAAAAATCTTTTTTTTAGGGCCAAAGGAGACGGACCACTCCTTTTTTTTAAAAAAAAAAAACTTTTTTTTAGGGCCAAAGGAGACAGACCCAAATTTTAAAAAATACGCAGACGGAGGTCCATCTTAATTTTTTTCTTAAAAAAAAAAAAATTATAGGGCCAAATGAGATGGACCATTTGGTCCGTCTCCTTTATTTTATTTTAAAGCTCGAAGGATCCATCTCCCAAATTTTAAAAATACCCAAATGGAGACGGACCGTCGTCTCCCTTTTTTTAAAAAAAAAATCTTTTTTTTTAGGGCCAAAGGAGGTCCGTCTCCCTTTTAAAAAAAAAATATATATATATATATATATATATATATTATTATTTTTTTTTTGAGGGCCAAAGGAGACGGACCATTTGGTCTGTCTCCCAAATTTTAAAAAATACCCAAAAGGGAGACGGACCAAATCGTCCGTCTCCCTTTTTTTAAAAAAAAATTTTTAAAAAAAAAATCGAAAGGGCCAAAGGAGACGAACCTATTAGGTCCATCTCCTTTTTTTAATTTTTTTTTTTTTTGGGGCCAAAGGAGATGGACCATTTGGTTTATCTCCTTTATTTGATTTTAAAGCTCAAAGGAGACGGACCATTTGGTCTGTCTCCCAAATTTAAAAAATACCCAAATGGAGACGGACGGATTATATCCATCTCTTTTAAAAAATATATATATATTTTTTATTTATTTATGGTCCATATTTAATAAAACACGTAGACGGAGACGGACCTATTCTGTTTCCCTGATTTTTTTTTAAATTTTTTTTTTTTTTTTAAAGTCCAAAGGAGACAGGCCATTTGGTCCGTCTTCGTTATTGGGTTTTAAATCCCAAAGGAGTGTCTGTCTCCTAAAATAACAGCACAACATTTTGGTCCGTCTCCGTTATTGGGTTTTAAATCCCAAAGGAGATGAACCAAATGGTTTGTCTCCTAAAATAACAGCACAACACTTAAAGTGTTGTGTTGTTATTATTATTTGACTTGAATGGGAGACGGACCAAAATGGTCCGTCTCCAATTCACGATTTAAGTGCTGAAGGCAGAGCCTTCAACACTTAAATCTCTGTTTTTTTTTTAACAGCCACTCGGCCCCCCTCCCCCCACCCTTCTCCCACACCCTACCCCAGGCCATAATACTCTACCCTCACCCCTCAACACCACATCCTATCTCTAAAATTTTCTTTTTCACCCCCAACCCTTCCATTTTTCCAACCACATTAAGGTTATATATATGTATATTAAATGTATATGTATATGTAGATGTAGATGTATATGTATATGTATTTGTAGATGTAGATGTATATGTATATGTATATGTATTTGTAGATGTAGTTATAGATATATATGTATATGCATATGTGTATGTGTATATATATGAGTTTATATATATATAAATATATTTACATATACTACAAAGTGTTGATGGTAGACATGTTTTTTTTTTTTTGGGGGGGGGGGGAGGGGGGGGGGGGGGGTTATTCATTTTTTTTCAGTTTATATTTTTGGCTTTATTTTTCATTTTTTTTTTCATTTTTATGTTTTATTTTATTTATGTTTCCTTTTTTTGAATGTTATTAATTTAATTTAATTTATATATTTTGTATTTTTTTAGTTTTTATTTATTTATCCTTTTTTTAATTTTTTTAAAATAATTTTTTGGTTTTTTTTTAAATTTTTCTATTTTAGTTTATTTATTTTTCATATTTGTTTTTTTGAATGTTATCAATTTTTCGTTATTTATATAGTTTGTAATTTTTTTTTGTTATGTTAAAGTTTATTATTTTTTTCCAGTTTTTATTTATTTAGTTATTTTTTTTTGTATAATTGCAAGGTTCTTTATTGATTTGGATTAGTTTATATATTTTTTTCTATTTTTTATTTTTTTTATTTTTTTCCTTTTTTGTAAGTTTATTAATTTTTTTTATAATTATTAATTTCAGATTTTTGCTATTGGACACACCGTAATACGTCTCAGGTTAGTATTCTAATGTGTTTAATACCATTCTCACACTGCTTATTCTATATAAATGATGTTAATCCTATGTTTGGAAATATGTTTTCATTTATGACACTTCTTTTTTATAAATGTTTAGTTTATAAAATAAGGTTTAAGATTAATAATTGAAAATTTTGAGTTAGATGATATTTTGATATTTATAATAGAAATTATTATTATTGTTGTGTATATCACATAGGAAATTCTTGGTCAAGATAAATTCGCTTGGCATTGTACAAGTCCCAAGTCCAAGGTCATTTTGTAATATGGTTCATTATTAATTATATTGTCCATTGACATCATTTTATCGCGACCTAATAATACCTTAATATTGTTTCACCTTCAATTCTCCAAAATCTTATCCAAAACTTAGGTTCACTATAGTAAAATATAATATGGAGTCATCTCGTGCATGGATGGACCACAAATTAACACCCAACAGACAACTTAAAGATGAATTTATTGACGATGTAAATGGATTTGTTGCGTTCGCATGTAGTCAAAGGTATTACATGGATGGTCAAAAAATAAGATGCCCATGTGCGAAATGCAAAAATCGTAGATTTCACCTACCTGATGATGTTAAGATCCATCTTTGTAAGAAGGGGTTTATACCAGATTATTATGAATGGATTGTACACGGGGAACATGTGTCCAATTATCATGGTCCGTCTCAACATAATGTTGTAAATGAGAATTGTCTAGGGGTGATAACAAAATAATTATATGAGAATGGTAATTGATGCTGCTGGATCGGATTTCTTCATGGATAATAACGAAACATGTGAAGCACTTAATTTTGATGCACAAAAGTTTTTTGATCTGGTTAAGGCTGCTAATGAGCCATTATGGGATGGATGTGAACATCGCACTGTGTTATCTACTGTGTGTCGTTATATGAATATCAAATCTGAAGAGAATATAAGTGAAAAATATTTTAACAGACTCATTGCTGAAATTAGGGATACGTTGCCAGATACTAATAAGATGCCAGAAAATTTGTACCAATTTAAGAAGGTAATAAAACCTTTAGGGTTGGGATATGAGAAGATAGATGTTTGTATAAATGGATGTACGTTATTCTATAAGGATAGAAATCGCTTGGAGAATTGTCCCCGTTGTAGTCACCGCCGATTCAAGCCATCAACATGTGGTAATAAACGGGGTAAACTTATGGCCTACCAACATTTGAGATTTTTTCCATTGGCCTCTAGGTTGCAAAGATTATACTTGTCAAAGGCTATAACGGAACATATGTAGTGGCACAAGAAACATTTACTTGAAGATGGTAAACTATGTCATCCATCTGACGGTAAGGCATGGAAACATTTTAATAGCTCTTATCCTGATTTTGCATTTGAACCAAGAAATGTTCGGCTTGGTTTGTGCTCAGATGGTTTTAACCCTCACAGTTCAAATGCTATACCTTATTCTTGTTGGCCTGTGATAATCACACCTTACAACTTCCCACCTTGGATGTGTATGAAAGACCCTGTCATGTTCTTGACACTTCTTATACCTAGTCTGAAAAGTCTTGGAAAGTACATTGATGTGTATTTAGAGCCTCTAATTGATAAATTGAAGAAGTTGTGGTTAGAAGGGATACCTTCCTATAATGTGGCAACGCAAAAGAATTTTCAGTTGCGGGCAGCTTTAATGTGGACAATTAATGACTTTCCAGCATATGGTATGTTGTTTGGGTATAGTACCCATGGTAAGCTATCATGTCCGTATTGTATGGAAAAGACAAAAGCTTTCCAATTGCCAGCAGGTAGGAAGACTTATTTCTTTGATTGTCATCGTCAATTCTTACCACGACATAGTCTTTCACAGCGTGATAAGAAGAATTTTATTAAGGGAAGAGTTGAAATGGATATATCTCCGCCAAGACTAGATGGTGAGGAACTGTGGGATAGTGTGAAATATTACCCTAAAATCAATGAAATAGAAGAAGATAAGCCCCCTGGTTTTGGGGTTAGGCACAATTGGACCAAGAGAAGTATTTTCTGGGATTTGCCTTACTGGAAAACACATCTTCTGAGACACAATTTGGACGTCATGCATATTGAGAAGAATGTTTTCGATAACATTTTCAACACCGTGATGGGTGTCAAGGGGAATACAAAGGACAACCTTAAAGCGAGAACTTATATGGATGAATTTTACGACCGTCCAGAATTATGTGGTGCGAACCAACTGAATATGGGTGTTTATACACTCCCTGTTGCAAGCAGAAGAAAACTTCTTGAATGGGTTAAAGACCTACAAGTCCCTGATAGGTATTCTTCCAATTTGTCAAGGTGTGTGGATATGAAAGAATTGAAGATGTCACATATGAAGAGTCACGATTATCGTGTGTTTATGGAGAGATTGCTTCCTATTGCATTACGTGAGCTAATGCCAAAAAACGTTTGGGTTGCCTTTGCGAACTAAGCTTATTCTTCACCAACATATGTTGCACAACTCTTCAAAGACACTAGTTGGAAAGGATGCAAGAAAATATAGTTGTGATTATTTGCAACTTGGAAAAGATCTTACCCCTGCCTTCTTCGATTCAATGGAGCATTTGCCAATCCATTTGGTGTATGAGGAAATAAGTTGTGGTCCTGTACAATATCGATGGATGTATACATTCGAGAGGTTCTTGCAGTGATTGAAAAGGAAAGTAAAAAATAAGGCACTTGTTGAGGGATCTATATGTGAAGCATATCACATCCTTGAAACGTCCACTTTTTGTTCATATTATTTCGAACCCCATGTGGTAACTAAACCGCAAAAGGTTGGTAGGAATGACCAATATAACGAGGTGAACTACCCTGAATGATGTTTGTCTATATTTACTTACTCGGGTTGTCCAATTGGAAAGGAAACAGTACGAACATTGAAGGATACAAAACTGCATGCAGCACACTTATATGTATTGATGAATTGCCCAGAGGTTGACCCATATATCAGGTAAGGTTGTGGTAATTTGGTATGTCTATTATAATTTGTTAATAGTCATACGGAAAACCCAATACAAATAAATTTATCTTGATTGCAGATTGTTTGAGGAAAATCTTGTATGAAACTTTCCTCCACTGACACCCGCACAGATTCAAAATCAAATTGAGAGTTGGTTCCCGAAATGGTTATATGACCATGTAAGTACTATGCAACTAATCAATCTTATCCTATTAACTTGGATTATACCATTAACGACTTGTAATTTTTCCAGTTAATCGGCACTAATGGAATAGACGACCGTGTGAAATGCCTTTCTATGTGGCCAAGTTGTAGGGTACGCACATGGTCAAGATACTTAGTAAACGGACACAAATTTCACACCTTCGAATTTGGGAAATTCAAGTCCACATTGAATAGCGGGGTATTCGTGAAAGGGGTTGCTGCTAGTAGTAATGAGGATATTGGGTACTATGAAATGCTTAATGACATTATTGAACTGGAATATCATAATCCAACGGTGCACCACACTAGAGTAGTTCTTTTCAAATGTGACTGGTATGATTCTACAAAGGATAGAGGTGTAAAGTACCATAGGAAGTCCCAATTGGTTAATGTCAACATGAAAAGGAAATATGAACCGTTTGTGTTGGCAGAGCAAGCATCTCAAGTATACTATTGTAAGTATCCAAGGGCCAGGAGGGACCGAGTGGATTGGCACTGTATGGTTAAAATACGAGGTAAGAGTTTCTCAGATGCGTCAAGAATGGTAAGAGAAGTGAATGATCAATCAGCTTTCCAGACAGATGAATTGAATGTACCTGAAGTACAACCTACTAATACTGTTTTACCTTCACTTTGTCATGAGTCGGGAGATAATGAACTAGAAGAAGACGAGTTAGAAGTCGACAACGACGAACAAGAAGAAGAAGAAGAAAAAGAAGAAAAAAATACAAGAAGATGATGATGATGATGAGGATGATGATGAGGATGATGATAATGATGATGATGATGATGATGATGATGTTGATGGTTATATAAATGATGATGGTGATAATAATGATGACGATGACGACGGTGATGACGATGATGATAATGATGCTGACACCGACGCTGACGATAATGTTGTATATGATGTTTAGTTATTTTGTTGCATTAGATATATATGTGTTATGTACTAGACGAATGATTTTTTTCCAAATTACATGTATTGTTATTAGTCTATATGTTAAATTGAATATGTCTTTTGCCAAACACAGTCATATCAGGTGGAAAACAGCGGAACACGCTTAAAAAATTTATTACTCCTGGGGCATTACGGGGTGGTGGGAATTCAGGAAGACAAAGCATGTCAGCTGGTCATAGCCAGTTAGGAGGGCAACAATCGGCTGGAGGGGGATCAACTGCAGGAGTTGCATCGACTGGCCGTCGAGCAACTAGAGTACATCAATTAGTTGGCCGTGGATCCACGAGAACAAACACGTTTACTGGTCATGGATCATTCTCAAATTCCGTGGGATTGAGCCAGGGGATACCTCAATCGCCGATGCTAGAAAAAGATGGATCCCCTGCGGTCGCCTCCACAAATATGGATTTCAAAAATGTATTACAGGAAGTTCTAGTCGAGGTTACCGCTAGTAATCCTAGGGCCCACCCTAGGGCATCTGCTGAGCAACCAGAGTCATCGCGCGCATCTGAGAGGATGGATGAACGACTTGAGGATTGGCAGAGATATGGATTTGATTGTTCAGATGCCTATATTGTGTGGCAGATTGATCGGCGACGCATCTGTAGGTTGATGGTATCATGTAAGTATCGACTTAATACCATTTTATATGTCCATTTTGCCATAACTTATACATATATTTGTTTTAACATTGTAGATGGATTCTTTACGGAGCAACAAAAGAGGTGAAAAACGCTGTAACTACCGTGTATACCGAGGCTTGGCCCAGTTGGAAACATGTTTCAAATGATGTCCGAGACAGATAGTTCTCTACATTTAAGGTATTTTGTACATATTATTATAGCACAACTTTTTAATAATGAAGTTATATCTATGTATTAGCCTTTGACAATTATATTACAGAAAGTGTACAAATGGTTCCCTTATGATGAACTTGCTATTCGACGCGTGTTCAAGGCTAGAGCCCAACATTGCATTCGAAATAATTTGAACAAGGGGCGTGCCAAAGATAAGAAGTCGAAATGGACCGGCAATGCTGTATGGGAAGCACTAAATGAGAAATGGGGTACTCCAGAATGGATTGCGATTTCTGAGCAAAATTCAAAAAATCGCCTCAGTTCTCTGTCATCGCACTTTTTAGGTTGTATCCTATATCCGGAGGCTAAGAGGAGATTGGTATGTATTGAATTTTTCTTTATGCATCAAAATACATTTTAAGTATCGAAAAAGTACATAACACTTATTTTTCAATTAGCCAATTACATGTTTTTGTACCCCACTAATTCAGGAAGAGGAACATAGGCAACCTGTGACACGTTTTGATGTGTTCGTAAAGGCTCATCGCAATGGTCCCGAATGTGCATTTTCAGACCCCCGGTTGGAACAGACCGCGGTACGCTATTTTGATACACAATTAGAAGTTAATTAATTCATTAGTAAAAGTAGATATATATGCACGTAAAGATTTTTATATTATTACTTCTAAAACTCGGTAATTATGCCATAGAGAACCTTTTTGCCGATTCGAAATTAGTTTATATCATATTTTGAGGTATTTGAAAATTGTAGGTTGTTTAAAGGCTTATTTAGTTGAAGTTATGTAAAACCTTGTATCCTAGCGCAACTAAGATGTTCATAATCATTATTATGTCGTGTTACCATCATGTAGTGGCTTAGAATTGCAATTGAAATGCTTAATTTAGCGGGTGGTGTTGGATAAAATTTTCAGATCATTGGATTTTGAAGCCTTTTGGGTGGGTTTTATGTAAACATTAAAAATTTAAGGTTTTAGTTGAAGTTAGTTGTCTTGCCATGTAATATCATAAGCGTTTTTGCTTTGTATAGTTGGTTAGGCTTATGAATTCCTTTATATTATGCATATAAAAGTTTTCAAGTATATAGTTGTATTGTGGCGGATGGATTAAACTGTGGTTGGTTTGGTTGTGGTTGGTTAGTTTTTGAATGATGATTTGGTTGTATATGGTGTTTGGTTGGTTTTTTAATTATGATTTTGTTGTATATGGTGGTTGGTTGGTTTTTGAATAATAATTTGGTTGTATATGGTAGTTGGTTGGTTTTTGAATAATAATTTGGTTGTATATGGTAGTTGGTTGGTTTTTGAATGATGATTTGGGTGTATATCCATATTTTTCTCGTAATGTTGTGTAGGTTTAATTTTTATCCCAAAGCCATATTACAGCCGTTATAATACCGAAATTCTTTTGCGTATTAACTTGATTATAGGAACATCGCGAGTTGGGGGATGACATTGCCTTATTCCTCTAAACTAAATTAAAACAATTGATGTTCTTTCCCTTTTTGTGATAAACTGCAGGCTACGTATCTTGAGCTGGTGGAACAGGCAAATCAGTCGTCGGAGGAAGGTTCGACGAGCACACCTGTTAATCATGATGCCCTATTGCTCCAGGTTGTTGGAGGGAACAACAAAGGCCGCGTGTACGGGATGGGCTCTCAAGCTTCTATAGGGTCCGCACACAACGTCCCGTCTTCAAGACACCATATCACAAAGATGAATATCCAATCAGCTGTTGCCAAAGCGACTGACGAGGTGGTGCGTAAACTAAAAGAAGAACAGGCAGAGGAGATGCGTAAACTTAGGAAAGAAAATAACGTAAATCTTCGATGACTTGAAGACAAGATTGCGCTACTCGTGAAACAATTCGATACTCCTCCACAACAACCTGACCTGGGTGATCGAATAGACGATCAACCCGACTGATAATTGTCCAAACTTTATAATAATGTATTATGTCACATACTAATTGTTTTATGATGTGTGTACTTTAACTTTCAAACATAAAATGTGGGCATTACAATCGAATTACGTTAATTTAATGTTTGTGTAATAAGTATATCAACGTGTTAAAAATTTTAGAATGTATAACAGGTTGATTCTAATTATTTTTATGAAAAAAAATATATATATATTTAAAAAAAAACCCAAACTGTGACGGAAAGGAGATGAATTGTAAAAATAAAAAAGAAAGACGAAAATGAGACGTCTTGGAAAAGGAGACAAAAAATAGACGACCTGAAAAATGAGACGACGTGAAAAAGGAGACGACATGGAAACGGAGACGATGCGGAAACGGAAACGAAAAGGAGACGACATGAAAAAGGAGACAAAAAGGAGATGAGGTGAAAAATGAGACGAAAATGGGACGGCATGTAAACGGAGACGATATGAAAAAGGAGACGAAATGGAGACAACACAACAACGGAGACGATTTGGAGACAACCTGAAGTCGGAGACCAAGGGGAGACGAATTGGAGACAAGCTGAAAGGGAGACGATTTGGACACGATTATTATGGAGACGGAATGGAGACGAATATAATTTTCGACGAAAAGGAGACGATTTTGAATTTCGTCTCTGTGTGAGACGAAATGGAGACGAAATCCAAAATTGGAGACAATGCAAACGGTAACGACACATTTTCCTCTCATTTCCGTCTCCTATCAAGAAATGGAGACGAAAAGGAGACGGAAATTAGCCGTCTCCGTTTTCAAAATTTCTTATAGTGTTATATCTCTTTCAAGTGAGGTCATGTATCCACAGTTTTAGGATCCCTGATATAAGCTTGAAGAGAAGAGAGTTCCCGTAATTTTTTTTTAAAAAAAAGGAGATGTAATTCTATTTTTATCAAATTAACCAAGCTATCTCAAATTTTATTTTTATCAACTTCGCAATGGTCAACAGGCTAATTTTCCCAATTTTTCGGAAGCAAACTTCTTCGTTACTTATATTTTTTGATTTAATGTTCAGACCAAAATAATACAGACTTGATTGATTGGTTGATTGATAGCTCTTTAGTTAATAGAAATGCTTCAAGTTGAGATTAATATAGTTGAAAGAAATTGTTGAATTTCCTAGTCAGAAGATTTGAAGGCATAACTATGATCAGAAATAAATTAAGTGTATGTTTTCTCGAAGATTTAGAATATATTTTTGTACCATGAGTAAGTTTTGTACAAAATAGTATAAGATCTAATAATTGATAGAAATCCATACTCCATCGGTTAATTGTATACCTCTCGTTGTACAAAAATGTCATCATTAACCAACATGCAGCCTTTGGCCTAGTATGTATACCTCTCATTGTGAGTGCAAGAGATTGTGAGATCAATTATTGTAGACGACATCCTTTAATATATATTGTATGACTTAAGCCTCCCTTGTTAATTGAAGCTCAATGTACATCTTTTTTTTTTTTTTTTTTGCGAATTAAAAGACACAAAACAAAATCAAGCCCTATACAAGGATATTCTTATCCACATTCTATGCAATACAAATAGCTTGATAAGAAGGTTCCCTCTTAAATCTAATTAGTGTATTGAATTGATACAATTTTACAAAAAAAAAATTAATTTTGTTTTCTTCACCTTGGTATAGAAAATGCCCATCATGGTCAAAAGTAAAAGGTGATCAGAGAAATTCCTTTTTCTTTTATATATAGAGGCATAGGAAATTCACCAGCAATTCGAGAAACCAACAGATTAATTATAGGTAAAGAGAAATTCTTTTTCTTTTAATTATAGGGGGTGGTGTAGCGGGTTTCAGAAAATAGATGGAGTTTTTGATAATTTTATAAAAATAGGGGATAGCATGATATTTTTGCATAACACAGGGGGACGTGGTGATTTTTTCTCAAGAACTTTCCATATAATGAATAAACAATTTGTCATCAAAGTTTATTTAATTGTTTATTTACATTGTTCTTTTTGTTTCATGACTACTCTATTCTTAAATAGAAAATAGGGACCATATATAACGAGAAAACTAGTAATTAAGTAAACATCATATGTTATTCGCTTTTGTTCTATTTAATTTGATGTTAAATAAAATACGAGAGACACGAAAATAATTAATCATCGCAATTAACTATCATTTTTTTGTCAATTTAATAAAATGAGGACCTTGAGGTAACATATATTATTAAAATAAATTCTTATTTAAAAATGAGAAGTCTTTTAGTGGACCCTAAAATACATTCTTATTGTAAAACGAGAAGTCTCTTAGTGCACCTCTTTCAAGTCTCTCTCTTAATTGTGGTATATGAAAAAAAAAAAAAAAAAAAAAAACCTAAGAACTGCTTTTTATGTTTTGCATCTCTAGAATCTCCAAAAAAACTTTACCGAATCTAATAATGAACTCCAAATACCTCTACATTCTAGTTGAAAAATGGAGCTTTGAGTGTTTATTTACATATTCAGACTCGACTTATTATAATTTCATGACTTTTGTACTGCGCACATTACTTAGATAAAATTCTTTTTTAACACCCCACCACCACCTACCTCCATCCCTAGCTATAAGATTCGGACCCTGGTATCTCAACTGTTAAAGAGAATAACCCATGTAATAGGTTATTTCTAAATCTCGACTCGACTTAATATAATTACGCAGGTAAAGATGCAACTCATAACGTTCCTTCAATAACTTAAGTACATACTAGCTATATAAGTATCTTATTATGTGTTAACATTAATGATACAACAAATAGCAAGTTGGTTCCTAAAGGCATCATGAATCTTAGATAAATACTACTAAAAATACTTATATATTTTGACTGATCATTTGCTACCACATGAATCACATACAACATTACTCCTACATACAAAAATAACCATTGGTCATAGAAAAATTAGCAAAACTACTTTAATTTAGCTAAAATTGAATTTTAAACCAAATTTCTTTCACGAGAAAATAATTTAGATTTTGGACTACGTGAAACTAGAAGACATCTACCGTGTCATATCTTTGGTGTAATAGATAAATTTATTTTTCTTCATTTAAAAATTTATGAAAATTTTAACCTCCCAAGTCTAAAAATTACTCAAATGAATAATTCCCATCACAAAAAACATTATTTGGATAGCTTGAAATAAGTTGGTTTTTTATTAATTGTCCATCTGAAACAATAACATGTTTACAGCTCTAAATAGGTTATTATTGAAAAATGAATACTTTTGTTAATGAAACCATTTCAAGAAGATGGCTCCTTGATATTTTCAGTACAATTTTATTCTTTTCTTCCTTTACATGATACCTAAGTTTTATTCTTCATGAAATGATTTTTCCTTTGTTATTTTCTTGGTATCCAAAATCTTTATAAGGAATCATATTAAAAAATTTGTATTAAAAATCCATTCTTCTTACTTATAGTTTCATTCCTAAAACGCTTAATTTCCAAAGCACAGCTTCCAAAATAAATATACTTTTAATTCTTTTGACAATATTTAACAATTTAATTAGAATAAGGATATACCTACCATAATCTTGATTTTCAGGTAATTAAATAACCAATTAAGATTTCTACTAACTTGACCATCTAAACATAGTATTCCAGAAGTTTAGGAAAGGCAATTAAAAGATTTCAATTAAGTTGACAATCTAAACATAGTAATGTAAGAATTTAACTCTTCTCTAGGACACTTTCTTCACTGCCACCTCCGATGATGGTCTTGGTTGCGATTTTGTTTCAACGAGTCATGCGAATGAATGTTTTACCCTTTTTATTTTTTTTTAGAAG
Organism: Ehretia macrophylla; assembly: GCA_037974665.1. Lineage (NCBI taxonomy): Eukaryota > Viridiplantae > Streptophyta > Magnoliopsida > Boraginales > Ehretiaceae > Ehretia > Ehretia macrophylla. The sequence goes on along the minus strand of CM075764.1, from coordinate 118,496,352 downwards.
GACAAGCAAAGAATGTGGTAAATTTTAAATTACTTGACATCCGATTTTGGCTATTTCTGACTTTTTTTTTCTTTTAGCAGTAACTTTTTGTGACTTTATGAGATGTCTTCTCCAGTCAAAAACTTGTCCGATTCCTATTCTGTTTCAAATTTAAGAAGTATTTCATCAGTCAAAAAATAATCCGATTTTTCTTCATCATCTCCCAAAATAAAACTCTTCAATCTCTTTCCCTTCATTAACCATTGACCACCAAAAGTGTCTCAAATTCTCACCCTATATTTTCTCTCTCGATATCATCTTTCTAATTTAATGGTTTAATCTTATCATAAAGCTTAATTCTAAGCTCCAATTTTGAGAATTCACAAAAAAAAAAAAGTGTTTTTCTAACAAGGCAGGATGGCCTTACGGAGTCTCTCTTCTTCTTTACCTCTCCTCGGCCTCCTGTCCCTCCTCTTCTTGCACCCCATTACGACCTCTACATGTATCACCAATGGCATTCGCGTTAACATCATTCAAAAACCATCATCATTTCATATTCCTGCCTTTCGTGAGGCCCCGGCCTTTCGTAATAGTGATACGTGTCACAATTCACGTAAAATTAAAGATATTATTCACATTGTCATGCCTCTAGATGTGAATTACATTCGTGGAACGTTGGCAGCTATTTTGTCAATCTTGCAACATTCAACCTGCCCGGAAAACATCTCGTTCCACTTCCTTTCGGTTCATCTCGAGCCTGAAATCAATTCCTTGATCAAATCAACTTTCCCTTACCTTAACTTCACAATGAATCACTTTGATTCCAGGCGCGTACGTGGGAAAATCACGAAATCCATCCGACAGGCATTGGATCAGCCTCTTAATTACGCGCGAATATACATGTCAGACATACTTCCAGAATATGTTGAACGCGTTATCTATTTAGATTCTGATATCATCGTGGTGGACGATATTGCAAAGCTATGGGGAGTAGATTTGGGAGAAAAGGTGATAGCGGCACCAGAATATTGCCACGCGAAATTCAGAAACTACTTCACAGAAACGTTCTGGTCTGACGTAAATCTAGCCAGACCGTTTGATGGCAGACGTCTTTGTTACTTCAATACAGGCGTAATGGTGGTGGATGTTAATAAATGGCGACGAGGTGGTTACACACAGAAGGTTGAAGAATGGATGATGATACAAAAACAAAGAAGAATTTATCACTTGGGGTCATTGCCACCGATTTTACTTGTCTTTGCAGGGGAAATAAAACCTGTGGATCATAGATGGAACCAACATGGTCTAGGTGGTGATAACATTGAAGGAAAATGCAGAAATCTTCATCCAGGGCCTATTAGTCTTCTGCATTGGAGTGGTAAGGGGAAGCCATGGTTGAGGTTGGATGCAAGGAAGCCATGCATGGTTGATTATCTATGGGCTCCATATGATCTATACCGCTCACTAAGAGTTGCATTAGAAGAGTAGGCATTGAAAAATCAGTACGAGATGTAAACTACTAACTGTAACAAACATCATAGTTTATGTTTCCGAGGTTCGCCTAGACGGATTTTGGGATCGTGACGTCGTGGCACAAGATTTAGAATAGAAGTTCAGCAACGGAGGTATTAAATTGTCCTCATACATTTGCAGGGTATGACACAAAGGCAAATGATTGTTGCTGTGTGATGCATTATTCATTCTTGTTAGGTTAATTTTTTTTTTTTTTCAATTGTACTGACTAGATACAATTGTATTTTTTAGTTATTTTGTATGTATTTTTAGCATACATTACAAAGTTGGCGATTTTCTCATATCTGACCATTTTATGACAATTATTGGGTCTTTGTGTAATGTGTTTTGCTACTTGAGATATATCTGACCATCTTCATTTTTTAGATAGTGAATTGAATTTGGATCAGTTTGAGTCTATGTGGTAATGAGGTTAACTTAAGTCACAAGTTAGGGTATTTTTATAAGTAACCATCCAGTAACCTTGTCATGGTAACTCTAATCACACATAAACATTTGTTTTGTTCTCTTCATCCACTATTTCGATTTAGTTTTCTGGATATGACGACAGGTTATTGGTGTTCATTTAAAAATAAACAGTGGAGACTTGAATTTATATTCTTAATTATAAATTCGAGAGTTTATATTTATTATAGAAACAACTATCAAATTGCCATATCACATGTTGTGAAGATCTTCATGGTAAAAAATAACAAAGACTCTCTGGAATTTCCATGGTGATTATCAACCCATGGTTGGAGTACAATTCGAGTTACCAATGGGATTGGACTAAAATCCATATATGGTAATACTTGATTCGAATTGTTTAATCGACCTCTTTTAATATTTTGTTAGTGTTATTTGGCTTAATCTTTTGTTGAATTTTCCATTTAAGAGAATCAAATTTCTAGGTGATCAACAAAGAATTACAGAAGGATGACGTAACATGAGCATAAGCTAATCTATTGACTAAAAAAGATAATTTGGGTCCAAAATTTAGATAAATTTTGGTGATTCTCACAAAGAAAGCATGCAGCCTGCTCTTAGTTCTAGCAACCATGGGTTGATAATCACCATGGGGCAGGGCGGACACCCATAAAACACTTTCTTATTTTCAGTAGGAATGGCAGCGGTTCGGTTAACTGTAGTTTTTGTCAAAACCGAAACCGAAATCTTTTAGCGAAACCAAAAACCGACGGGTTTAAAAATCATTATCCAAAATCGAAACTAACGGGTTTAAAAAAATCGCGGATAATTGAAACCGAAACCATTAACTTAAAAAAAATTAATTTAAATAGGAAAGGAGACCAAATATATGAGAAAAAAATATTAATTTAAATGTAAAAAAATTTAAAAATATAATAAATCACAATCCATACATAATAAGACAATAAAATTAAAAATATATTACATCATTGCAAATATTCAATTCTAAAAAAAAATAAAAAACGAAAATTTTTTTGTCCATCAATACAACTACATAACAAAGTTCATAATCAAAGCATCAATCAAATTACAAAAAATTTGTGTTCATATTTTTTTTCATTCTTCCATCCAACTACAGAAATCATTTGAAAAAAGACAGACACAATGTATAAATAAATTGTTTTGTACAAAATCAAAATTGTTGGATTCTCATTAAAATCTTAATATTATAAAAAGTAATATATGACAAAATGTTATAAATACCTTAATCAACATCTTCCTTTTATATATATATATATCATAATAAATTATAATCAGGTTTCGAGTTTTGGTTTTTTTAACATATAAAACCAAAACTCATCGGTTTACCCATCGGTTAAAACTTATAAAAATCAAAATCTATCGGTTTATTTGTCGATTTTTATGATCGGATTTTTATCAGGCGGATACCCGTCAATTTCGATTACAGCGATTACCCATTACCATCCCTAATTTTCAACCCTATATGGCCATTTTTTGGAGACAAACTTGGAAACTAAAGCAATATTGAGGTCCAACTTAAAAGTTAAGAAGATGGTTTTGAGGTTTTTAAAATTAATTTTATATAAATTTCAAGGACAAATAATTGAAGAAACCAATTGGACGGTTTTTGTAGAACATCAAAGACTTGTAATATAACTTTTTAAACATTGGGAATGAACTTAAAATGTGAGTAACTTTTAAGAATTACTAGTGAAACTTTTCATATTACTGTTTGTTAAACTTTTAATGTTTCATGTATCAAATAATAATTTCGCTTTTGAACTTAGTAATGTCTATAACAAAAAAGGACGGAAAAAAGATACCAACAATATACACTGCGAAGATCTTAAAGATTTTGTAAGGGGAATTATAGATCAAATTAATAGTCTTCTATCTTATCGACATGAATTATAGACTAGCTAGTACTGAAATTTGCCCGACTTTTAGTCAATTTTACGTAGTCAGGTGCCAAAAATAACTGGGGCTAGTTCCGATGTAAGTCATAAAATCAGGGGTTCCAAACGCAATACTTAAAACATCTTCTGCTTTGATAAACAATACATATTAAATATGAGAAATGCTAAATATTATCCCATAAATCAATTACTTTAATTAATCAGACAAAAAGACACGTACGCAAATGATGAGAGTTGATTAATCCACGCAGTCTCTCATCTTATTAGAAGAAGACAACATTCTCTGTTTTTCACTTTTTTATTTTTTACACTTTTCACTTTTCAGTTTTTTTTATTTTTTTTATTTTTTGAGTTTTTTGAGTTTTCGATCGAATCGGAAAAAATGTCGTTTTCGTTCTTCAAGGCGGTGTCGCGGCCGAGAACGCCACAGGAGCTAGCAAAGGCCATCAGAGATAGCCTCTTGGCTCTTGACTCCAAAACCGTCGCCGAAGTTAAAGCTCTCGAAAAGGTTTCTTCTTTATTATTATTTTTATATTTTTTTAATTTTAAAATCGTAATTAATTAATTCTCTAAATAATTTCTCCATTTTCGTTTTAATTTTTATTATTTCTTATGTGATGATTCGGCATTTATAATTTGGCTGCTAATGGTGATGTAAATGGCAATTCTGTTATTTTGTTGGAGTGAGGTACAATTTTTCCTGCACGATGTACTAGTTTCTGGATTACTACCTCTATTATTACTTTTTGCTATGAATTATAAATTCTAAAGATTTTATTTTAATTTGATGATTATGAATTTATTATTATTTACTTTGTATTTTGATACTTAGTATGATGTAAATGGAAATTCGGTTATTATTTCCGAGTGAGGTACAAGTTTCCGAGCGTGATGTACAAGTTCACGAATTACTTATTTTGTCTCTGTTGATACGTTTTTGATACTAATAAATAGTAATTGGATCATGTTTGTAGAAAGGTACAACTCTTCTAGCACAGTGTACTATTATGTTACTGCTAACTACGATTTAAATGGAAATTCGATCAAGTCCTAGGAGGTTCAATGCACAACGTACATGATTATGGATTACTATCTCTATCACCTGGTGCTACTAATTGTAATTTAAAATCGAAATTAGATGATGTGGCAGTGGGAACAACATTCCGAGCACGATGTACAAGTTTATGGATTTTTATCTCTATTATTACCTTTTGCTAGTAATTATTTTTTACATGGAGTTTTCATTATGTTCGGAGCAAGGTAATCCTTTTAGATCGCATTGTACGAGATTGTGAATTACTATCTCTATTACGTTTTTCTAGTAATTATAATTTAAATGGAAGTTTGATTATGTTGGAGTTGGGTACAACTTTGATTGTACAATGTACAAAATTGTAAATTGCTATCACTTTTACATTGATATATATAATGATCTGAACAAAAATTCAATTATCCTGACACGAGGTATGACGTTTCTATCACAATTTGCAAGATTTTGTAATAATGTCTCTATTATGTACTACTACTAAAATTGTTTACATGGAAACTTGATTATGGCGTAGCGAGGTACAACCTTTTGGCACATTGTACAGGATTATGAATTACTCTCTATTACGGGTTGCTACTAATTATAACTTAAAATGTAAAATTGATTATGTCAGGTAAGGTGCAACTTTTCATGCCGAGTGTACAAGATCATGAATTACTATCTCTGTCATGTTTTACGTTTGATTATTATTTAAAATGGAAGTCTGATTATGTCTGAGCCTGATACAACTTTTCAGCAAAATGCACAAGATTATAAGTTACTCTCTCTATTATGTTTTGCTAGTTATGTACAAGGAAATTTGATTTATGTTGTAGTGAAGTACAAATTTTGAAGCACAATGTACAAGATTACGTTTTGGTAGGTATTACAATTCACATGGAAATTTGATGAAAATAGAGTTATTCGAGCTATTGGCCAAAAAGATGGATATACGGAATTGAACTATCACTAATTGGAGCACTGCGACCTATTCTGTCTTATGCTGACATCTTGAAGAATGTAGGTTGATGCTTAAAATGGCTGTGTATATCTCGTTAACCAGCTGGTTCCTTATATCTAGAGTTAAGAGATACATTTACATATGTATGAACATGAATGTCTTTTTCTTGTTCAACTACAGGCATTGGAAGAAGTTGAGAAGAATATCTTGTCGATGAGAGTTATGCTATCTGGAGATGGGGAGGTTGAGCCAAATCCTGATCAAGTTTCACAGCTGACCGTTGAAATTTGTAATGAGGATGTTATTTCTCTTTTTATTCACAGGTTGTTTACACTGGGGTGGGAAGTAAGTTACTAAACTCTAGTTACTATAGAAGAAATAGCAAAATTTATTGCACTTCATAGCTTAATAGGCTTATTTTCATTTAATTTACACAGGCTCGGAAAAATTGGGTCCACTGTTGGTCTGTATTGTTGAAGCACAAGGTTGATTCCATATGTTGCTGTGCACAATACATGGAGAATCATTTAGAATTGCTAGACTTTCTTGTGGTGTGGTAAATGCCTTCATTTTAGTTTTAGTCTTATATTTTTTCTTTAATTCGCATGCATGTAAAAGATACCTGTATTTCTTTTGCCATTTTCTTGTAGAAGATAGTCTCCTCCGTTCTCCACTTTCTCTCCCTTCTGGGAAATTTAGAAAAGAACTAGTAGAAGTAACTGGAAAATGGTATAATTGCTAAACAAGTGCTCCGTAGAGAAGCAATTTAGTGGCTGTAGCACAATAATGTGTTAAGTGCTGGCCAAGCGCTTCTAAGAGAAGCAAAACGTGGCTGTGGAATAAGCCAGATGTAGCTTATTTCCCTGTTGTTGGGAAAATTAATACATGCCTCCTTTCATCATGTTCTCAAGCAGCTATGATAACAAGGAAATTGCCTTGCATTGTGGAAGCATGCTGAGGGAATGCATCAAAGTACCAAGCCTTGCAAAGTAAGAGCTCCGTGCATTTCGTTTGTCATTTGATTTTAATTTGAATAGACTTCAGTCTGACTCTTGCACAAGTATAGTGGTTCTGCTGGTAATTTCTTGTATAAAATGTTACAAAGACCGTGTTTCTTCTTATGCTGATGGTCTATCATACATTTGCAATGGTTGAAGCTGGAGCACTTATACTATGTTTAGTTGGATAGAGAAGTCAAAGGGCAGATGGAGGGGAAGTAAAAATGGATGTAAAAGGTCCCTAGTGTTTGTGATGGTGGAAAAGGACGTACGGCCCAACTCTTCCACAAGTTTCTTCTATACATCTGCCTTTTTTTGGGGATTGTTCATATTCTTTCCTTCCAACAATTATCAAACAAACATAAGTTCTAGTAATTATACTTTCCCTTCACCAACATTATGGTATACAACGCCATTCCCCTCCCCTTTCTTGTACCAATCATAGCCTTAGGTAGAACATGTGGCTGACATTAGACTAGGTTTGATATCGTATGAGGGAAAAAGAAGGGAAGTGGAAGTTATAACTTGGTGTAGGAGGTGAAGAGATATACCCTATTGTTATATCATGTGTTATGCGTTGGAAGAGAAGCAAATGACCTATCCTTTCAGAAATGGAAGGATTGGAGAAATCTGAATTGGAGGGGTTAAATATCGATCAATTTTACTTCCTCATCTAATGAGTGGAAGGGTTTAGTTTGGTTTACCAAACAATTAGAATAGACCTTCTACCTCGTGTTTTATCCCTCCTTCCTGCCATTCTACCTTTATATTCAATTGAGTAGGGTCAATCTTGGACAATTTCTTTAGTAGTAATGTGTACTATTTGCGACCTCTTCATGGGTGTTTCAATTATTCCTTTTCTTTTCCCCTATTATTTTCCCTCTATATAGCCATTACCTTAGCTATCTAAAGCTTCTTGAAAGTATGAAAGTATAAGTGGAATTGTTGGTGGTTTTGTTGTTGTTTTGATTTTATTTTCCCTTTTCTTTCTCTTTTTTGTTTTGTTTTCGTTGAGATCTGGTAAACATATCTGGAAACTATGCCCTTCATGTGGTATCATTACTTGTCTAGCAACTTTTCTTCACACTTATGACCTCTCAATAGTCTTCTTTCAGATACATATTGGAGTCTCCTAGCTTTGAGCTATTCTTCAAATTTGTAGAGCTGCCTAACTTTGATATTGCTTCTGATGCATTTTCTACGTTTAAGGTCAGATCTCGAAGTCCATCACTCTTGGGATGTACTTTTCTTTGGTTTTACTATAATCTTCAAGTACCATGTCTTGACATATTACAGGATCTTCTCACTAAGCATGAAACTGCAGTTTCGGAATTCCTGACTGCTCACTACAATGAGGTCTGCTCTATCTTAATTAGAATGAGACTGTCGTCAACTATTATGAAATTATTAGAAATCATCATTAATGACATGTTTTGGAAGTACCTTTTTCTGAACAAAAGAAACTTCACTTGAACCGGAGTACTGCTACATTCCAACTGGCATGCCTGCATGACAGTAGAAGTTCTTATATTATTTGTATCATTAGTTTCTTCTTCAGTTTTACTAATTTGAAATTGTTGTTCCAGTTCTTTGAGCAATATGAAAAACTTTTGACCTCTCCTAACTACGTGACGAGAAGGCAGTCTTTGAAGGTTAGTTGTTACTGTTGGCTTTGATTCTCCTAATTGTACCTGTGTTGACAATAGATATGGGTGAACTTCAGCTTCTCGGAGAATTTCTACTCGAGCCTCCTAACTCCCATACAATGAAGCGCTACATTGCAGAAGTTCGTCATTTGAAAGTTATGATGACATTGTTGAAGGTATTCAGCCATCTTTCACTCAGATGGTTTATTGTTCTACTTACATGATCATTTTGATTCAATATTGTCACATGCATGAAAGGGGACTCAGCAGCCAATGAATATTGTTAAAGTATTTTTATCTTTTCTGGCACATTAGTAAGAACCTTTCTTGGTAAAATATAATCCCTTAGATTTTCGAGCCTACATCCAAATGAGTGTGTATCCTACTTGTCCACCTTTGTGCGTTCCAAGTGTTTGCCCTTACAAGAACAACATTTCACAATTGATCGTCCTTTAAACAAATTTATATTATGTTTGGAGTGTCTACCTTTATGTTGGGCTTCTAAAACATGCTAATCAGCAATCATTTTGAGTAATCTATATAATCAGCCAGTTGTAATTTGAAAATGATGATACATTCATGAAACACTTATGATCAGCTCGAGTGAATGAAAGTTTATTAGTGTATATTGCTTGTTATGTTGGTCTGAAATACAGCGAGCAATGCTTATTTTTCTAATTTACTTTGTTCTGTTTTTTGAATATAGCCTCATTTCATTTTTTCTGATTTAATTCATTCTTTTCACAGGACGCAAGCAAAAATATCCAAATTTCTGCTTTTCATATTTTCAAGGTGCTGAGCCTCTTTCTTTCCTTCTACATTTCGTTCTTTATATCGGCCTTGTGGATAGAAACTTGAAAAGCACACCTGTCTCTCTTGGGAGGACAGGTAAAGGAGGTACAACTTACAAGAGTAACAGTAACATTTTATTAACTTACGAGCAGTGAGGAACTTTATTAAGAAGTATGATGTGCAATGTGATAAAAAAATGTTTGGATGGACATTTCTCTCTTCTGGTTTAGTCATGTGGGTGTTTCTCGTTCAGTTGTAATTTACAACTTCTAGAAACCTTCTTGATAAGGAATCTCACAAGAATTCTTATGCACATTCATTGTCTCTCTCTCTGTCAAGCATTCTTATGCACGTTCATTGTGTCTCTGAATTAGTTTATGAGTTCTGGTAGCTGTCTACTGGCTGAAAAAGGCACAAGTTGCATATATATTCACCATCAATCGACTATAATTCGTAAAACGAGCATCGCAAACATAAGCATGACAATTGGGTTGCATCAAAATGTTTTTAACTAAGTAATCTTTCTTTGTAAAGGAAATAAAGATAAAGGACTTGCAAATTTAGATTATCGAATTAGCTAGTTCATTCAAGAACCAAAAACTGTGTACTCAGAAGTGATGTAGTTCAAAGATTTATTATTATCAGATTCCTATCTTTCTATGTGCGGGATTTAAATAAGTACTTGTTATTTAACATCCTTTGCTCGAAACTTCACTTTTCTTGTCCTTTAGGAACTAGGCTTTATTGACCTAAGATAATATACTCTACATCTTTCCATCTTTTTATTCTGCATGTCTCAAGCGAATGCATTGTGACTGACTTTAGTTTGTTTCACCTGCAGGTTTTCGTAGCTAACCCGAACAAGCCACGAGAAGTAAAAGTCATCCTGGCCAAAAATCACGAAAAGCTGGTGGAATTGCTTCACAATCTCTCTGCTGGGAAGGGTGAGTACTTTAGCTAATGTTTGTTTAAATGACCTTGTCATAACTGAGCGGATTAGAAACTAAAAGATTTGTCACAAACTCATCCTGCTTTCCTTCTCTGTCATTGTCTTGGATAACTGCTAAGTGGCCTATATATTGTTGCAGGTGGTGAAGATGATCAATTTGAAGAGGAAAAAGAACTAATCATCAAGGAAATAGAAAGATTGTCTCGGCTTCCAATCCTCGGGTCTTAGGTACAATCATTTGTCCTTTTCCCCACACTACACCTGAAATCTTTCAATCTTCGGCTTTAATATCAGTTCATTCTAATGATTTCAACGAGCAGTTGCTGCATTCAATAGACTGCGACTGAAAGTCCATCAAAGTATAGGAACAAAATTGCGGATCAGAAAATTTACGCAAAAACTTGCTGACCGGAAGCTTGACATGATTTATGTTGTGTTGTAACATTGACGAGAGACGTCGTTGTGCAAGGACAACGGAAAACTTCATCATAGTTACTTAAAGCAACATGTGTATATCCTTTTCGATGCGGTTTTCTCTTTGGTTACTGTTTTTTGTTTGCAAAGGGTGTGTTATTTGTGTGTAATCAACATGCCAATTTCAAGTGATTTATTCTCTCTCTCTCTTGCCATTGCATCGTTTTTGTGCACTACGAGTACCTTGTGCTTACTGTTTTTTTTGTTTATTTTGCACTAAGTGAACGCTTAGAAGGTGAGGCTTGATGTGTGGCCTAAAGGTCATGGGTTTGCATCGTGGAAATAGCGTCTTACAAATAACACAAGGTAAGACTTATGTATAATAGACGTTAAAGTAGACCTGATCTTTTCCAAGGTTGCTTTCATCGGCCTAGCTTTTTGTTAAGTGAATGCTTACTGCATCTCTGGAAGATTGAAAGTCAAATTCTGTCCAGTCATTATACAAGGAAATCTAGATGCTTGTAACGATCAGTCGTTATCACTCCAGAAAACAACCTTTCAGCTACAACAATGAGCTTTACATCTAAACTACAAAACTCACGGGATTTTTTGAAAAAACGGGCGGTAATTTATGTGATGATGATAGGTGTTTATATTTTAGCTGGGTTTATATATATTTTTTGTGGGCCCAACATGTATATTAATCATCTTAAAGATGCTTTCGAAAAGGTTGAAGTAAACATCTTCATCTGAGAGTTTCGTTAAAGCATTTGTAGAAACTCAATACAACTATTCAATAGCAAACTAAATTCATTCGCTCTTTTTTGGATTTGGATTTTCTCAATAACGATATTTTATTATCATTGTTCGATCTAGTGAAATGAAAGTGTTATTTCTACGATAATAATTTGGTTAATGTAATCTTTGCGGTTATTGCACTTAAAACATCATCCGATTTTTACGATAATAATTTGGTTAATGTATCAATTACTTTTTTTTTAATTTTTCAGTGTTCGATAATACTTAAAAATTGGTCAATAATAAAATATTTTTCGGTCAAATATTATGACTAGTACAAAATTTGAAAAAATATTTTCATGTCCTCTAAGAGAAGAAAATATTTTTCGAAACTCAACGACTCTTACCCCCTACCTCCCACCCCTACCCTACCCTACCCTACCCATCCTCCACCCTCACGATTAAGATATATATTATATTTATATTTTTTTTATAAAATTTCATGTCAAAAAATATTTTTTACTGTACATTCAAATATTAGAAAATATTTTTTAAATATTTTTTCTAATAAATTATTTTACGACAAACAAACGAATTCAAAAAAATATTTTATTTTTGAAAAAAAATTATTTAAAAAAATATATTTTTCTTTAAAAATATTTTTCATAAATAAATTATTTTACGGCAAACAAATTAAGTAACCAAAGTAAATCAAATCATCTTATTAGATGAGATCAGATCGAAGGTTGGGGGTGCCCTCACACATGTACTCAAAAAACAATTGAAAGAAAAAATAACCGATTTTCAAGCCTCGATCTTTATCCTCACATTCCCCATTTTCATTTGATTCCTTCGTTTTCCCTAAAAATGAATCCATAATCCTAAATACTGAAATAATACTTCTTCTTAACGATTGGTACACAATTATTTCTTCCACGTTATTTTTTGGTTTGCGAGTTTTATTTGATGCTTGGGTTAATCACATACCCCATGAGCACCAATTATTATAATTAGGTATTGTGTTGTGACCCATAACAAAGAAACATGGGAAAAAATAAATAAATAAAAGAAAAATATGAGAATCCTATCACTACTATATGGATATTCCTATCTTTAAATTTCAAATAACTAGTTTATATTAAGAGGTTGTGAATTTGAATGTCGTTAATTATGTTGTATAATTTTAATCTATTTTTAAATAAAATAAATAAATAACTTATGATTGACAAGAAAAGAAAAACATAATAAGTAGTTTATAAAAAATTATTATATCAATCCGAATTGATAAGTCAATTATGTAAATTTTACTAATATGTAAAAAATTAATTCGTACTTTGTAGCTGATATCTTGCGCACTGTACTTAACCTTTCACCCTCACAAACATTACACACACACACACATTTATATAAGGCGCACGCACACTTATGTACACAAAGAGACGTATATATAGAGAAGAACACACACACACACACACTCTTATACGCACACACACACACACATATATATAGAAGAAGATCAAGATTTAAGCTTTTGCTTTTCCAATGGATTTCTTCAAATCAGTCTTCTCCGAAGATCCAGAAGAACCCTCTTCTCTAAATCGCGAAAATACCCCTTCCTCTTCCCCAAAATCTCCTCATAACCCTAACCCTAACCCCAATTCTGCAAATCTTCCCGCCATTTCCACGGCGTGGACCTTCGGCTCGACCCTTTTCAAAACCCTAGCCACCAAGTCGGAATCTTTGGTCGAGAACTACCGCCGCGATCTCGAGGAGTTCAGCTCCGGTCTGAAGAAAGAAACCGCCACCATCCGCCAAGTCGCCAGCCGCGCCGTCCAGGACCTCCCGTCTCGGCTCGAGTCAGGGGCCGCCGTGGCCCAGACCTCGCTTGAATCCGTCGGCCAAGCCATCGACAGCATCACTGACGTCATCGTCACTCGCGGTAAAGACTCGATCTCGATCCTTACTTCTGATGATTATTCTTCTGATAGTGAATTATCTGAAAATCGAAGAAGTGATTTTTATGACAAAAATGTCAACTTTGATATGAATAATTCGAATAATAAGCCGTATAGTAGGGTTGAAGCGGCAATAAGAGCGATACAATGTGATTTAAAGACATATATCGAGGATCCAGATGATGTAGAGGATTACAATGAGTGGAGAAAAGGGTTTGTTTTGGATGAAAAGAGTGAGGAAATTGAGGGTGTGGTTGAAGATAACCCGGTCGTGAAGGAGATCTATGATGAGGTTGTTCCGGGTGGAGTTGATCGGGAGTCATTTTGGAGTAAGTACTTTTATAGGGTATATAGGGTGAAGAAAGTGGAGGAGGCGAGGATGAGGCTTGTTGAAAGAGCAATCTCCGGGGAGGTAGAGGAGGAATTGAGTTGGGATGTTGATGATGATGAGGAAGGGGAGGGGTCCAGCGAAGGGTTTAAGATGAGGGATGAGTTGAAAAAGGAGATTGAAGAGAGTGGAAAGAAAATGGAGGGTTTACGGGTAGGAGGTGAGGAGAAGAGTGTTGAGAAGGAGAGGGATGAGAAAGAGAGTGTTTCAGAGACTAAAAGTGAAGATGGAGTTGAGGAGAAAGGGAGATCAGATGAGGCAGAGTCAAGTGGTGATAAGTCGGGGATGAAGATGGACGAGAAAGCAAGTTCAGATGGGAGGAATGACAATAGTGATTTTTCGTTTGTTTCAAGCCAACCATCGCATGAGGAAGAAGATATTGGGTGGGATGAATTTGAAGATATTAGGAGCGGTGATGAAAGCAAGGCGGCTGCAAGAGTAAGTCCAAGTAGAGCTGATTTGCGGAAGCGGTTGAGTGCTGCTGAGGAAGAAGATCTCAGCTGGGATACCGAGGATGATGATGAACCTATTAAATCATGATAACCGGTGCATACTTCAGGTCGTACATAGTCTATTCATGAGCTTGTGGCCTTTCATGCTTTACATTCAAGTGTTTTATTCTATAATGTGGTTGTGATGTTCCGGTGTTGGCATCCAATTTATAGTCATAAGTGTACATACTGATTTCATGTCCGCAAAACAAAATTTGAGTGATTATAACCAAGTGATAATCTATTTTAGTTTCAAAAACTTAATATGAAGCAATTCTTTCATAAGTTTCCATATTATTAGTTATTGTGGGCAAATCATTTCTGGTTTTCTCGTGCGCTTGACTTTGCAAGTAAACGATTGAGTTGTGCTCGTTTCATTTCCTCCTATTTCGATTTCCTTTCAGTGAGTGAATATTTTCCCACCTTCGAAGTTATTATATGTTTTTGGCATTGTTCCTATGATCACAATTGCTGCATCTGTATTTGTGAATTGCTAATTATATGGTTGCTGCTCTACTTGAGGATAAATGCGCACGGGCGGGCGCGCATGCACATATATGTTTTATCCATTACGCTAACTATAAAAGTTTGTTAATTATATAGATTTGATGTTTGATGTTGTCATGCCTTGCTAACTATAAACATTAGTTTCTCATCTCAAAGATGTTTAAAATGAAGACTTACAATCGCCAAATTACTCTAAATCATACGATATGGGTTTATGCTGTATTCGTCTCATGTACTCGACTATTAGTCTAACTGACACATTGAAACAACTAACTAATTCAAAATGCTCAAGTTTATGTTGACAGTAGTGGTCAACCTTCAAATCTCTTACAAAACCGATATAGGATAAACTGTCTCATGTTGCCGTGACAATTTCCATTTACTGGCTTACTCTTCTAATATTTATGGTTCTCCATGGCTTTCCCATATCACTGATTGAGGCACATACCATGTCTTGGATCCATGTGATGTTGGAGTGAAATATGTTACGTGCTGTGAAGTATGAGCAATGGGATCTTTGATGCATACGCTGCAAGCTACACTCGAAAACACATCCATCGCATAAGGGCAAGCAATACGCATGACAACTTGTCTGTCAATGGTAACGCTAATAATTCGAGACAATTGAGCATCTAGGCCTTAACATCACGGTTCATAATATACGCTAGTGACAACCATGATTGTAATCCTCAACTTTCAACTAATAGTCACTTCCTTGAGATTTTGCGCTTCTATACACATAAATAGATAACATCTAAAAGAGGTCATTTTAGCAAACTACGTCGCACCATTACAAGTAGAGTAGTGATGTGCCAACATCATGAGTGAGCATTTGTCACCCGTTCTAAAATTTGTTATGATACGTGGCACATGTCTAACATTAAGAATGACTATTTGCCACCCATTTTAAAGTTTTTACCATCAAAGAGATCTGTCATCCAAGAGAATATAGTAGGCTGCAAATGTCAGTAATTAAACTATAAACCCAATATTTAGTTGATATTAGCGATATTACATACAGAGAACTTGAAGAACCTAAGCCGCTGATTCGACTTGTACCGGGGTCAAATGGAGAGCATTTCACACGGCATAAGTTGCAAAAGGCACCTATTATTAGCAAAAGAATTTTGACTTCTCAACCCCTATACCAAGTACAAATTTGGAACTCCTAGAAACCAATGGTTATAACGTAATTATCAAATGATTTGATCTCCACACTAAATGATCGAGATTAGTTGATTGCATCATTACTTTACTGTTATTAATCTCCAACACTACGAGGGAAATCCAAATCCAGTACTTGACAATGGAACTTGACATGTAATTCATGCGGAACTCACATTCATCACGGCGCACCTAATCTTCTGTGGAACTTGAGATACAATAAAGGGGAAGTAAAATCTAACACCAGAACACACTTGAGTCATGTCTCTGAAAATCAACTTTCAAATCGTGTATGCCATAACACTTCATTCAAGTAATAGAACGACTCAGACAGTAACAACCACCTATTTAAGGGCAGTTTATGAATTGCAGAAGGGTGGAAGATATCCACACGGGTGTCTCAGTATTTATGTATGGAGAAAGTAAAGCGTTAACTAGAAATGTTTCCAAACCAAACTGCACCAACCATGCTGCACATCTAGTTGTTTCTTGAATTCAACAGGCGCAGGATGGTGAGGAACAGATTGAGGATGTCGAGATAAAGAGTGACAGATGCCCATATGTACTCATCATAGGTAAATCGCTTAATCAGGTTCTGTGTGTCATAAACTATGTACCCAGAGAAAATTATGGCACCAATGGCACTGTAGATAGCCATAGATGTAGACCCAAGTGGGAAGAACATCTGCACAATAACACAATACCATAGGTCAGATGGACATATATCACAGATGAAGTGAAGAGAAGAGAAAGGGTGAAGAAGAAGAATGCGTGACAAAGTACCTGGAGAAAGCTAGTGAAAACAAGCACAATAAGGCTAGTAAACAAGATTGGTCCCAGAAAACTGAAGTCCTGGCCCTTCCTTGAAGCCCAGAAAGTGTACCCAGTCAGAGCAGAGACCACTGCTGATGTCAAGATCAAAGCTTCAAGCACAATCCTCCCTGTAAATCTCACAACAACATATCAGCAAACTATTCTAGCTTGTAAAGAAGCAACAGGACAGGACCCGACAAAAAAAATGGCAAGGCAGGTACTCATTTTGACATACAAGAGAAAACCACTTACCATCTGTATTGGCACAGGTTACACCAACAGTGAGACTCAGAGAAGTGGTAAAAAGCCCAAGGAAAATCAAGTTCAGGGGATGCTTCTGCTGATAAATGTGCAAGGGCCATAGCACTGCACATAATTCCAATTCATTCATAAGAAAGTTATATCACAAGAATCGCTCTAAATATAATATTATACAAATCTAACATACATGCAGAACAACTGCTACTAGAGGCTAAAGAGCACATCTGGGAGAGAATCTAATATACACCACAAGAACCGAAATCATCACTCAGTACAGTATCTCTTTTCAAAAATGGAAAAATCATACAATTTTTAATACA
This sequence comes from Ehretia macrophylla, assembly GCA_037974665.1. Classification (NCBI taxonomy): domain Eukaryota; kingdom Viridiplantae; phylum Streptophyta; class Magnoliopsida; order Boraginales; family Ehretiaceae; genus Ehretia; species Ehretia macrophylla. The sequence continues at coordinate 118,479,074 of CM075764.1, read as the reverse complement.
AATCACACGCTTCCAATGATTTAGCAAATATTACAAGAATTTTGCACTATAATTACTCTTCCTTATTACAAGTCTCACTACTAGTACAAAGATAGAAGTATGATTTGTTATACATACACTACCAAAAGGTTCTTTGTTTTATATCTTTGATTTGACTTCAAATTTTTACTTTTGCGTACTGTTCTAATGAAGAAGTGGCTTGTGTAGTTGCTTAATTCTTATGTTGAACGAAGACAATAACTTCAAGCTGGTGCAAAGAATCTAATGCCTATGAGACCATGAAATTATATCCTACAGACAGACACGACATTGTATGTGTGTGTGCGTGTGCGTGTGGATCATAGTCTAGAATTATCAAGAAGCAACCTTCCTAACATTACATGAAGGAAAATGAGGAAGAGGAAGAGGCCAGAATTTTTCTGAGAAGGTCATTGGAGAGACCACAGTGGATGGTGATGGCGAAGATGGCAGTTGTGAGGAGATAATACTCACACATGAATATAAAAGCCACATCTATATGTAGATCGTAGCCGTATATGAACACCACATGAACACTAAACTACATTAAACCACCTGAAAATTACGGAACTATACCAAAATTCTCATAAATTAACAATCACAAACCAAATACAAAAGCTACATGAAATCGAACATATCATACATATATGTATGTCTGTATAATACATCAACACGTGTCTGTGTGTGCGTGAACAGCACACAGACATAAAATTATACCAAATTTCCTCCCAGATCAACAATCACAAGCCAGATTATGTATATGTATATGTGTGCATACATAAATATATAGGCAGATACATATACAGTGTATATCACATCAAACGATCAGAAAATGAGAAATCGTACCAAAATTACCCACAAAGGTACATACACATGTGATTGGATCTAGTTGTTTGAATTTCCTTACGGATGAAGGGAGGGAGATGAGGAAGAGGAGGCCAGAGTTGCCACAGAGGAGATCGTTGTTTATATATGTATATGTATGCATAAGCATATGTATATAGACACACACAGTCACACATTATATATATTATGTGCAGATTGATAGATGAAGAATGAGTAAACCCTAAATCTATCAAATCAACTGGAAATTACAAAATTACACCAAAATTCTCTAAAATCAGCGATCGCAAGTCATAAATATGTGTGTGTGTGTGTAAAATCACCAGAAAATGAAGAAATCGTACCGAAATTCTCAAGAAATTAATAATCATAGTTGATATTCAAAACATACGATTTAAGTAGGCAATAAAAGCAAATTACGTAAAAAGAAAACAATAAAGTTACACACACACACAATATATATATATATATATATAATGTTTATATACATATGTGTGTGTGTGTGATTATATAGATTCCTTACGGATGAAAGGAAGGAAGAGGAGGAAAAGGAGGAGGCCAGAGCTGCCGCGGAGGAGATCATTGAGAGGGGAGTAGAGGACAGTGACGGCGGAGACGGCGGTGGTGAGGAGGATCTGAGCGGCGAGGATGCCGTAGACCTTACGGATGAAGCCCCAACGCAGCTGGTTCTCGCCGTACCCTATCCCTGGGTACAGCGTCCCCGCCTCTAGATCTATGCCGCCATCGTCCTTAGTGCTCAGCTTCTCGAATCCTAACATTTTCTCTCTCTATCGTTCTCTCTCGCTCTAGAATGTTTCTTTGCTTAATCTCTTTACTTTCTCTCTCTATGATATGTATGTATAGCTGAGCATTTCCATCTGTCGGTATATATATATATATATCTATATATCTTTCGTTATCGTCACGCGTTTTCCTTTTTTGTTTTTTTGTTTTTTTTTTCTGTCACGTCACGCGTTAGTTGACCCGTGTTAGTAGGTTCATTTTGGTCATTTTATATTTGTAGATAAGATTTTCGTTTTAAGGTATTAGATGTAAAGATAAATAGATAGGGACATATTTAAGATGTTTTACGAGCTATTAAGTGATTCAAAAATAAAATTAGTAGGGTTATAGGAGATAAGTTAATTTTACGGGCCAAGAATAATAAGATAATTTGAAGTTTTTTGTATCGACATTATACATTTATAAGTGAAGGACATACTCGAGTCTTATAGTTATTGGATATGTGTAATTTTGGGTATTTAATTACATGTATTTTTTTTGGTCAAGTTGACACATATAGTTGACTTGTATTAGTAGGTTGATTTTGGTTATTTAAGGATGATAAATAACAAATTTTACTTGTACAAGTAGGAGATGATAGGTGATTTTGCATACAGTTGTTTGTGTGTCACACTTGATGTGTGTGCTTTACTTGTCTTTAGTAGGGTCATTTTGGTGGCTTATTATTATGGTCATTTTGGTCTTGAATTACGTATAGGATTCCACTAATGTACTCAATATAGTAAGAATCGATTCAAGATATTTTATTAATGAATAAGTAAATTTTAAATAGAGAAGTGGATTGTGATAATAACAGGGAAAGGGAAGAGAGTATTGCTTTAGGTAATAAATATTTGATAATCTTCATCTAAGTAGACGTGACCTATTTATAATTATAGGTAGACTAAGAATTCATGGACTCTTAGGAACTGTTTCCTCTACTAATTCTTCATAATCATGATTGCTTATCTCTTAGGATTTGATAAGGTAAAATCCTACCCATTGTTGATTATCTACACATGGTGGTGTTGATGGTTGGGCCTTAAAGGTGAGCCTACAGTAAAATAACTTGTGAGATGTGGAATCATATGTGAGCCATAGCCCTTCACTTGTCAAGCTAAATTTGACTAATCTAACCCATTGAGATAGGTTGTCCAAGTCTTATTTTGATTACTACAATAAATATTTTGTATATAGATAATAAAATAAGGTATTTTAAAATATTTTGCACAATTGACTACACTCTGCATTTAATAAGTGGTTTTGGATAGATAATTATTAGGTCCACTTTTTCTTCTTGTTGTAGGATTCTTCTTCCAAGTTGCACTTGAAATTGGTTAATTTCAATGTTATATTAGATAGACAAGATTAGTAGAGAAGGTAAAATGATAATCTCACTTGTACATCATTCTCATTTAAAGAAAATTATTCAAAAAATCCAATTTTTTTTGGATGTTTTGAAACGTCCCAATCCCGAACTGATACGTGTCGGGATGAGTGGACTCGAGGTGAGAGAGAAGTGAGATGTGTGGGTGGGGTCGAGGTGAGAGAAAGAAAGGGTTAGAGTGTGAGTGGATCTGATGTGAGAGAAAAATAAAATGTGTGGTAAGTATGAGATAGGAGAAAGTGAAAAATATAAGTAGACTAAGATATTTTGAAAACCAACCCTCTAATGTGATATTTATTCTTCATACATCATACTCCATGCTCATATAATACCTTTACTTTTTGGACGTGATTATGTTTAATTGCTATTAATTGTGAAATTTAATTCTTGTCGATTTTTTTTTTACAATTCTATTGGAGGTTTTTGCGTAATTACAGTTGAACAAAATTTTCCTATTTTCTTTGAGAGAATGAACAACTCGAGATTCTAGATATTTATTTCAACCTTCTTACACTTAGGTGTTGAATTTTTTTAATTAATATACATATCAATCTTTAGAGAAGCCATCAGCCTTTTAAATCAAATTATACATTTATACTTTCGTTTACAACTCAAGTAATGTTGAATTTTCTTAAAAATGCTGGACCTCATATATGTGACGTGTACATGCATTTTTTTTAAACAAACTCCAAAGTTAGATGCTTTTTGCTTTTAAATGCCCGCGCATAAATCTTTGTTTCTCATGTCATTACATAATGTGGGACACATAATGACAGTATCTAATCTTATTATACTCTCGTTAACAAAATTTGAAGAGTCATGCTTACAAAAAACAAAAAAAAAAAAGGCAGTGGGGCTCATAAAAAAAAATGTGATTCCTATTAAATTTGGACACGTGATACCATTATTGATAGTAATTGTGATATGTGTTACTATCTCGCTCAAACAACTGAGTATTTTTAAATTTTTTTCAAACTTGAAACAATATCAAAATCTTGAAAAGAAAATTAATATGAGAATATTGTTTCCTCTTCCTTTAAAATTCCTTCCTTTTCCTTAAACTAGTTTTTAAGGCAACAACCCTACTCATGGTATCAACCAAGTAAGAATAACAAAGGATAAAAAGAAGAAAAGTAAAGAGTTTGAAGATATTTCCATGTCAATGGACTTCTTTTACCAAGTTTGATCTAACTCACTCGACTCATGAGATACTTATTATTTATTTATTTTTATTTTTTTTTTGGGGGGGAGGGGTGGAGGGAGATATCTGTTGGAAGATGCAAAAATATAGAAGTAGTATGTATAACAGGAGAGATAAATGAAAATTTAATATAAGTTGGATAGAAATACTCAAACGAGTTCCACACGCATAGAACTAATAAAAAATACGATTTTCAATTAAAATAAATGATGTTAGTATATCCATATAGCCGGTTTTCGTAGTAGAATAAGGTCCAATTTGATTGATTGGTTGTGCGGGAGGATAAGTTTATTAGTACGCTGTTTTAAATATTGTGTAGGATGGTCAGCTGGAAACAAACAACTTGCGAGGAAACTTCATTAGATTGTATGCTGCTGCCAATGCAGGAAAGATGACAATGACTAAATCTTTTGTACCATTTAATATTGCAATTGGCAAACAACTGATTCAATTATTCATTTCCTTTGTACCATTGCAATTGGCAAACAACTGATTCAATTATTCATTTGTGTAAACATGAATTGAAATTGATATGGATATAAATCCGATTTGAAGTAGATTTGACCAGTCAATTTAATTTAAATCGGGTAACCCAGTGAACAATCTCACGACTCATAAGTGAGACTCGCGGCCTGACCTCGAAGTGATAGAGTCACATTATATAGGGACCACCAAAGCATGTTTAAGGCACACTTAAGACAAGAATATCATCAGCATAAATAACTCATTCAATGCATTAATTAAGGTAACTCATTTATTGTCTACTTTTTCTTTACTTATTCATCAACATTTCAATTCGGACCATTTAACTTACTTGATTGCCGAAAGAGGTTCCCGAGTCACAATTCCTGTGGTTCCTTTCCTTTATTTTGTAGGTTTGAGCTCGGACTAACATAATTACCACCTTAACAGAGATTATAAATTAGCGTGACTAATAGCAACATAACCGATTGAGTTAATTTATAGGTAATTATACATCTAGCATGCAATCGTATACTTTTTTATGCCATTGATTTCAGTTTATTCTATATTCTCATACGTACCTTTTGTTGGTTCCAAAAGCATTACTTAAGCCTTAATGTATAAGTTTATCTCTTTCAATTTATTTTCTTCATAAAATGTTTGTTTGCACATTATCTCCTTTTTTTAACCAAATTGATTCAATGTCGTTTATAATATATGTCCCATTTTAAGTCAATTATATTATCTGAGATGTTTTGATAGTACAGTATAATATCACACTATATTCAAGCTTTGTGTCCTACAAAAAAAAAATCAAGCTTTGTGCAAAATTACCAAAGGTAATCAAGATCAATTTTTGATAAACTCAATGAAAACTCATTCAAGATTTGTCCCTCAAGCAGACAAGCTATACTTCAACAAAATCCATAATAGCGAGCGGGGGCTTCCTGATCTGCTTTCGACCTTCCCTATCTATTTTCACGCACAAATAAAATTACACTTAGAAATAAAATTATGTAAAGTCCCAAATAAAGTATTACAATATGAATTTTAGTCGTATTGTTAACCCCAAAAGGTGTATACACTATACTGTAATTCTTGACAAAGACATTATTTCTTTGTCATCTTTGGATATAAGGGCATTTACAACATATATTACAACAATCCAAAAAGTTGTTGCGAATATACGAAAAAGAGTGCTTACAAAAGAAAACATAGGAAAAATATCCAAAAGAGAATAATAAAACATACTCCTAGAATAGAGGTTATACAAACCTCAATATAGCTACTACAAAATGGTTAAGCAGCAAAGCACAGAGCTATAAGATCTAGCATAAAATGATTATATTTAAGAAAATAAATCAACCAAAAATTAGTTATGAAAAGTGTGACTTGATTAAAAGCTTCAAAAAACAAGGGGAAATAAGAGTGAATTGTGATAAAGAGATTACTAAGAAGGAGATAAAGGGTACCACTACTACTGAGAAACGAGGCTTCAGGTATATTTTTTTATTTTCTATCTTTTATTTTTTCTTTTAGCCTAATGATAGGCTAGTTTGTTACTGTTTGGTAACCACTATCTTTATATAGGAAATGCTCAAATATAATTTTTGACCCAAGGCATAATAATTCATGACATAGTATAAAAACAGTAGTATAGTCTTACCACTACTATTGTCATGGTCAGTGTTTGACATCTCTCGAGTAGCGCTGTTATGCCCTTTCCAGGCCGTGTGATGGCTGTTTGTGGGCTGTAAGTCGTTGACTGTAGCTCTGTCATTTTACTGTTTTAATCTTCCATTGACACTGTTAGTGGTATCCTTATACTCTTGTTTTTTATGCATTTATGCCACAAGTTTTTATCCCTTGGGCCTCAAATGGTATAAAGATAGAGAGTGAGAATTCTTAAATATCAAATTAATGATCAAACAAATTAAAAATAATAATTTTTATTTTTAATTGAAAGGGATTTTTTTTTCAAAAATTTAAAGGGAATTTCAATAACTCCCAAAAAGCTACTCGAAAATTGTTTATAATATCAAAAGAGTGTAACTAAAAGAATTGGATAAACAACAAAAAATTCATTTTTGATAACAAAGCTTTTCTAATAAAACCGATACAAGGAAAAAATTATATTCTTATAAACTATGAAAAAGTATAATTTAATTGTGATATGATAGAATTTAGCATGAACTTTCAGTAAAATACAAGATTTTTTTTTTTGGGTTAATATAGTGAGAAACTCGTGTAGTATTACGTACATTAAATTTAACTTAAAGTTATAATTTTTGTAGTGGAATGAAGTGTTTCAATACATACTATAAACGCATGTTCTAGACAGTCAAAAGTCGGATAATATTTATGATTAAATTATAAGTTTAAACTTACAACTTTTGGATATAAATTACTATCAAATCACTCAACCTGACTCTTGAAGCTAAACATTTTATTTTATTTGTAACAAAATAACATAAATTCTAACTTATAAATTTTAAATATAACAAATCACTATTTGAAAGTTCGGGCAACAGTTTCTATTTACATTTCTATCTAAAAATGTTTAATCCAAAACTTTCAATTAGATACCCAAATGGTCCCACGGTCCCACACATATATGATATATACAAGCACAAGAAAGAGCCTCAGCCCTAACCTCTCTCCTCTCTCTCTCTCTCTCTCTCTCTCCTCCGTCAAAAAGAGCGCCGGACTGAATCCACCTCAGCCCCTCTCTTAAAACACACACACACACACACACACCCCTATAGCGAACCCACTCCACATAACCCCAAAAAAGCCCGAAATGGCCCGAAAAAGGTCCAAAACACCTCCATTTTCCCATGCAAAAAAATAAATAATTATTCTGATCTTCGATAAATCATGAAATTGATGATCAGAAATTCAAATTCATTTTATCTTCTTCGATGCTGCTAGCGGTTGGTGGTGGTGGTGGGTGGCGGTTGTGGTTGTGGACCCCACAAGAATGGGCGTTAGAATGCGTGCGAAATTTTGACTCAATAACGCATTTCGATATTTTTCTGGGCCTAAAATTCTAAATTACAAAATTTTTGCGGGTTATAATATAATTTTCTGAAACTTCGGGGTCTCATAAACCCTAATTAAAGCTTCGGTTTCTTCTTCACCGATATGCAAAAGGTAAGTAAAACCCTAACCTCCCCAACCCCAATTTCTTTTTTAGTTTTTTTTTAATTGCTTGTGATTGTAATTTTTATTTTTTATTTTTGGTTAAAAATTGTAATTGCGTACTTAAGTTTTTATACGTATCTGTTGATGGTTTTAGCTTGAGAGAAATGTTATCTTTTAGGTGAAATTTGGCCGTGTTAGCTAGTTTATATGTTGTAACTTGAGATTTTGGTTTCGCTAAATCGTAGTTTTGCTAGCATGATCTTGCATTGTGTTTCGACTTTTTCTGTATAAATTTGGAGACTAGGATTTTTAACTGAAAAAGATTCGAGCGTGTAGAAGTATAGAAGGTCATAACAAGTGCATAAGGCTCCACAAACAGCTGGGGTTTGGGGAAGTAAGGATAATGTAGAAGTGTATTAATGTAATTTCCGGAAGATTCTTGGTGTGTCCTCATTGATAATGATTCATGTTGGATTTCTATTATCTTCTCCTTGGCTCGGATAGGATTTGAGTGAGTTGAATTATAAAGTTTGGAATTATACAGACTCCGCAAATAGCAGTTCCTGGGGAAGGTAAGAAAGTGTGGATTGTGGAAGTATTTTAGTGAGATTTTTTATAAGGTTTATTTGGTGTCCAGACTGATAATGTTTCTTGTTGATGTTTATTATGTTCGATAGTGTGGCTATTTGATAGAGAAAATGATTGTTATGAGTTGGTTTGGTTGCTGTTTAATCTATAAGCCAGAAGAGTGCAAAAGGGTAATGTAGTTAATGAATGTAGTAAGGATTAGAGGTTCTCAAAGAAACTTTTTGTGTCGAAAAGAAAGAAAGGAAAATAAATCCGTTTATGGGATGGTAGGTCTTGGGGCTTCTGCTTCGTTTGTTCTCTTGATTGGGTGGTTCATTTGATATCATATCCAATATGACTTGTGCTTTAGATTTTTTTTTATTTTTTATTTTTTATTTTTTTTCTGGCCAAAAGCTGCCAGCTTACTTTACGTTTTAATTTAGAATGATTTTGATGTTGGTATGTAGTACATCATGGCTTATATCTTATGGTGCGTAGAAGTCCTTTACGGAATATGCAGCATTTTTGTAGTAGCTAAAAACAGAAAGTTTTCAATTACATTTTAAAGAAGTTTCCTTGCGTTAAATTTCTAAGAACTTATTGAACTAATGTGATTTGTAATGATATGTGTGAATGAAGTTCCATCATCATATCTTATCACCATAACACCAATCAATATTTGGTAAATGTACTTTGTGGGAAAACCTTTAATTGAAATTCACTTGCTAATTTGTATTCTCTTACAATTGTTTCAGAACATGTACACTGCAAATCGTTTGCTCAAGTTCAATTGAGGGAGCTTAATTAAGTTATGATAGCAAGCAGAATGTACCCATCAATGCTTTTGATTAATATATTAGTACATGGCAACTAAGTGCTAATCAAAATGACCTTTTCATCACACAGATTTATGAACTTCACTCTTTGTCTTTAGGTTTCTGCAGAAATAGGTTTCTTGCTGAAGCTTTGCCTATTTCATGTTCTGCCTAGTTTATATCCTGCAAAAGGAACCTATTTATTCCCATGATTGTTCAAATGATATAAGGAGTTTGTCAATTGTAGTCTGAATATGAGCCCTAAAACTTAATAGAATAGAGATTTATCAGCATATATGAAGACATAAAGTCTGTTATCTGCATCCTTACATATGGGCATTGAATTTCCATTTCTCATAGTGGGCTACTGAAAAAGTGGATTCTTTTTCTTTTCTCGTTCTCCCTCCTTCCCTTTTGGCTTCTCTGTAGCTTGTTCTGGTGGTATCAAGATCTGGGATTTATATATCTTTTATCTATGCTATGTACTTGGTCTGCAAATGCATTGTCTGGTGAATTGAACGATCTGTCCACCTAATGACATTGCTTCACTTTATGTAGTTGAAAGTGCAACTTAATCGAATTATTCCTCTCTCTCTCTTTCTCAATTCGCTTTTTACGACATTTATTAACTTCAAAGTTCTACATATTTAATGCATTTCTGATACCCTCAGCTTCTGTTTTCAATTTTTTTTTATTGAACTGAAGTAGTCTTGATCTATCCTTGCCTTGTATGTTGTTGCTTTGTATGGATCCCTCAGATTCTGGTTTGAATTAGATGGGAGCTTGAACTGTCGTGCTTTCAGTTCTTTACACTTGTATCCTAATTATGTTCTATTTGCTTGTGTAGATTCTGATATGAATAAAGAAGATTTTGGGAACAATATGACTGTAAGAGCAAAACCAGCAGGTGTAGAGATTGTGAAAAATAATGGTCATAGAGATGACGGAGAGTCGAACCTTGAACCACATGTTGGTCTGGAGTTTGATTCAGCAGAAGATGCCCAGGAATTTTACAATCTATATGCAACCCAAGTAGGATTCAGGATTAGGATTGGGCAGCTCTATCGGTCCAGAGTTGATGGGGCTGTTGTTTCTCGTAGATTTGTCTGTTCAAAGGAAGGTTTTCAAACCAACTCAAGAACTGGTTGTCCGGCTTTCATAAGAGTGCAAAGAGTTGATTCCGGAAAATGGGTTCTTGCCAATATCAAGAAGGAACACAATCATGAGCTTGAACTTCCTGGTGAAATTTGTCCACCTCGCATACAGAGGAAAACTCTTCCAACTCCACGTTCTTCTACTGTTGTGTCCACCAGGACAGGACTCAGGTCACTTGATGATGAAGGTCCATCTGGTGTTATTGATACCAAACGTCTTAAAAGGGAAGAAGTGGATGGAGAACCCAAAGGTGAACCATGCAAGGGTCTTGAATTCAGCTCTGCTAATGAAGCGTACAAGTTTTACCACACATATGCAGCCAATACAGGATTCAAAGTTCGGATTGGCCAATTATTCCGCTCTAAAAATGATGGATCAATTACATCCCGTAGATTTGTCTGCTCTAAAGAAGGGCATCAGCACCCATCAAGAGTAGGTTGTGGTGCATTCATGAGAATACAAAGACAAGAATCGGGAAGGTGGGTGGTTGATCGCCTACAAAAGGAACATAACCATGATCTCGACCCTCAATTGGATGCTAGTAGAAGAGTTACTATTGCTTCTAAAGGGTTTAAGGAAGAAGGAAGCAGTGGTTTGGAGAATCTGGACTTGGTTGAAACAAATGGCGGCCTCAGCCTGGTTAGACGTGGGCGAGAAAGTGATATTGGAAGTGATTGGTATACCGTGCTGCTCGAGTACTTTCAGTCTCGGCAAGCAGAAGATACAGGATTCTTTTATGCTGTCGAAATGGATAATGGTAAAGGCATGAACGTTTTCTGGGCTGATGCGCGGTCTAGATTTTCCTGCACTCAGTTTGGAGATGCTATTGTGTTTGATATGACATACAGGAGAAGTGGTTATTCTGTGCCATTTGCTTCGTTCATTGGGGTGAACCACCATAGTCAACCAGTGCTTCTTGGCTGTGCTTTGATTGCAGATGAATCTGAGGAATCATTTACTTGGGTTTTTCAAGCGTGGCTTAGAGCAATGTCAGGGAGACGCCCTGTGTCCATAATAGCTGATCAGGACAAGGAAGTTCAACATGCAATTGCACAAGTGTTCCCTGGGACTCATCATCGTTTTTCTGCATGGCAAATTCGGGCCAAGGAACAGGAGAATCTGGGTGCACTGCTATCGATGAATGCTGAGTTCAAATACGAATATGAAACTTGCATTTATCAGAGTCAGACAGCTAGTGAATTTGATTCCGCGTGGAATATTCTTATCAACAAATATAACTTAAAAGATAATTCTTGGTTAAAGGAAATGTATAGAATGCGTAAAAGTTGGGTTCCTTTGCACATAAGGGGCACATTCTTTGCTGGCATCCCTGTGGATGGAAGCATAAAACCATATTTTGGTACGCTTTTGACTGCCCTAACGCCCCTTAATGAATTTGTTATACGATATGAGAAAGCTCTTGAGCAACGCCGTGATGAGGAGAGAAAAGAAGATTTCAACTCATTTAATTTGCAAGCAGTTTTACACACAAAAGACCCCATAGAAGAACAGTGCAGAAGGCTTTACACTCTCACAATGTTCAAAGTTTTTCAGAAAGAGCTTTTAGAATGCTATAGCTATGTTGGAATAAAGATAAATGTGGAAGGTGCAATTAGTCGATATTTAGTGCAGAAATGCGGGAATGGAGATGAGAGGAATACTGTTGCCTTTAATGCTTCAAATCTTAATATCAGTTGCAGTTGTAAAATGTTTGAGTTTGAAGGCATTCTATGTAGGCATGCATTAAAGGTGTTCCAGATAATGAACATAAGGGAGCTTCCATCTCGCTACATCTTACACCGATGGACGAAAAATGCAAAATACGGTATACTGCGGGATGTAGATTCAGCTGGTGGCTCTCAAGATTTTAAGCCCTTGATGTTATGGAGTTTAAGGGAAGAAGCACGCAACTACATTGAGGCAGGAGCAACATCTTTAGAAAGATACAAACTTGCCTTTGAGATCATGCAGGAGGGTAGAAGAAATCTCTCTTGGCAAAGCTAGGATGTACCTTAAATATAGGTCAGATATCCTTTTTCCTCTTTTGCATTGATTTCTCGACTCTGAGGTCAGGTGACTCTTGAGTCCTAGATCCCGTACTTTGAAGATGCAAATGTGGCTAGTTTTTGGTGGGTTTTAGCCATGTAATTAAGAGAAAATCCTTTTTCTACATGCAAATTAGAACTATGTTATGATATCTGTAGTTCAAGTTCTTACCTGTTTATATATCTATTGAAGTAGCATTTGGATGAAGAGCAAATTTTGTTTCCTAAATTATCTTCTGGATGTACTTTCAGCGTGTCCCAGATTCATAAGGTGTGATGCCACCACCTAAATGTTGCATTCATATGCATTAGGGTTTTAGTTGTGTCTTCAGTATTGATGGATTTCTGATTCTTCTTTGCTGCTAATTTTCTTTTTTCTTTTTCGTATTTTCTGTGTGTGTGTGTTGGGAAGGGGCGGGGTGTTGGGTTTGGGTTGTACGTGTGCTTGTGCTTGCATCTGCATGTATCTTTTGTATGCAGTTGAGGAAGAAAATAAGAAGAGTCTATTAGTATTGTTCTTCTTATATGTTTGTAATTGAAAAAACTAAAAATAGCCACCACCGGAAACAACTTAAACCTTTCCCTTTATAGCAAAAGCCTGCTTGAAGATCTCGAACCTCAAAGACACATTGTCCATACCCGTGTCGTGAAATTGCCATGATCTTTTGATAAATATTTGCAGACAGCATTGGTTGACATGTAATAGTGTAGCCATTAGGGCTATGGTATGCTTTCTGTTAAGGAAATATCTGTGAGAGACATTGCTTCTTGGAATGCTGTCTGAGGTTTGATGGTTTTATAGCTGATTCAATCCTCTGCTTAATTCGCTCCGCGATACGAGTATTTGATTACATGATGGAGAAGACTTGTGACTCATGGACAGCTACGATTGGTAAGTATCGCGAAAATGGTAATATGAAGGCGGCATTATCCCTGTTTTATGCTATGGAATTGGCTGGTAAGAAACTTGATCTGGTTTCTGTGGTTTGTTTAATTTTCAGCCTTGTGGTCACACTGGAGCACTAGATGGTAGGAGATGGCTTGAAAATAATGCTTTTTGAAAGGGCTTTGTAAGTTACAGTATGTGATGCTTTATTAGATGTGAGCATTGCTGGATACTACTCTATTTTCATCATCGATTTTTCACCTCCTATGTAAACGTTTAGTTAGCATGCTAAAATAAATAACTTTTTTATTTTTCGCTTTTTTTTTAATATGCTAACTAAGCAAATCACATAGCAATTTTTCTTGCACCAAGCAGGCCTATTATTAGTAAGAACTTTGTACATCGGGTTCGAGTTCTTTTATGTGATATATACTTAAGTTGTCTTCCCTGTAGTAACGTTTATCAATGAAGGGCCCAAAAATCTCGCAAAATGTCCCTTGCCACAAACAAAAAAAGAAAGAAGAAGAAAAGAAGATGAAAAAAAAAAAAAAAATCCTCCCAAAATGGACTTTTTACAGGGTTTTTTTTTTTTCTTCATGTTTTTATGTTTTTGTCTTTTATTTTTCTTGTCCTTGTTATGGGGTTAATCGTCTAGCCTAATATTTCCAGGAAAAGAAAGTCAATCACCTTAAGCTCATTTTACATACAACACAGCGGTAGATACGATACGAGTGTGATGTATAAGTTAGAATTATAAATTTACATAATAACTTAAATTAATTATTTTAAGTCTAGTTAATGTTTTAGTAGTGCAGGACTTAAATGGGAAGAGACTTGGTGGATCTGCAGTCGCTGGCTCTTCAAGCCAGTTTAGATTGGAAATGAATTTGCTTATAATATTATAATGTTATGAGCACAATTTGTGAATTATTGATATAACTATGATAAAATGATGTAAATAGTTACAACTATTAGATTCTATGATGTTATGAGAAAATCTTTACTCGTTTAGATTAGTACTTTTTAACTCAATTAGCATACGAGTGCAATCTGGAAGGATCATGCTCATCGTTAAGAATGCTGCATATCCTTTACACAGTAAAATAAGACCACATCTCAAGCTCTGTTGGTTAACAGTGTTTTTTTTCTTTTTTTATTCAAAGGAGGATTAAGTTTCAAGATCTTTCGCACTCACAGCGAAAAGAATGCGCAGACTGCAAGCACACTGACGAAACTAGACCGTGACAAAACTAGAATGCGCAGACTGTAAGCACACTGACGAAACTAGATCGTGACAAAACTAGCGTACTCTGAGGCATTTGACGGTATTTTTGGCTAAGAATTTCAAGATGCAATTGCAGAAGCCAATCTACAGAAACAATGGGTGTTATCTTGCTTGGTTCTTTTTGCCATAAACTGGTCCAAGAAGACAATGCAGTAGCAAAAGACACAAAGTACAAACTTGTCCAAATGCTCAACATGCTCATGAAGATCATATCTAAGGAACCATATATCTATCTTAGCATGTATCACTCTTCACTTTGGTTCCTCATTTATGATAGATTGTGTGCTATTGAGCTCAGCAGAACGAAAATATGGTTCATTAAGATCATTCACTTCAATGGTAGGTTTTAAACCTTGAGTGCAAGCTTCTGAGCAGCAAGAGCTTCTGCCTCAAGTGTTGGCTCCCACAGTAAGGTAGTTTCTGCAAGTAATGCGATCACAACATAGGGGTCCATGTTTGAAGCTGGGCGCCTATCTTCCAAATATCCTATGGAAGGAAAAAGAAAAAGGAAACGAAGTTACAAAAAACCATCAGTTAAGAAAACATTTTCCTACGGATAAACGGTTATTCGGCCATGAAATAAAAGTATTAGAAGGCTAGATGAGCCGTTTGCCAAATAGGAGACTTACCCCTATCAATTATACTAATAAGGACAGAGACTGATTTTATTCTGCCCTTTTGTGCAAAAATTAGTTTTATCTATAAATAGCTACGTAGCAACGTAGACAGATCTTGCTATGTAGATCGGAATGTTTTGCAGTGAAGTATTAGAAAATGGATATTAGTGGATGAGAAGAGAATGTTAAACTAGATATCTGGCAAAACTAGAAAGGATAAGATTATAAACATGGTGATACAAGTAAAAGCAGGAGCGGGCACAGTTGAGGATAAGATGAGGGAGAATGGTTTCAAATGGTTCGGACATGTTAGAAGACGACCTATGAAAACGCCTATTAAAAGGTGCGGAGGTATGAATGTAATACACCGTAAGAGGGGCAATGGGAGAGCTAAGATAAGCTAGATGGAGACACTCAGATGAGATGTAACATGTATGAAGCTAACAGAGGAGATGACTCATCAATGTACTACCTTTGCCATTCTTCTCAGTGTCACGCCCCACACGAATTGAGCAACCACGATTAGCAACTCCCTGCATTCAATATCAAACGATATCAGTTGAAACCAAGGAAAAAGAATTTCATCTACTTTTCATTCATTTGGTAGACTGTTTAGGTAGCTTTTGTTGTTTGACATACCCAAGAAAATGTATCGATACTGGCAGTTTCGTGCTTTCCTGTCAATCTTCTTTCATTTCCTTCTCCATAAGCACTGATATGCTCTCTGTGTCGAAGAGAAAGATTCAGAATCGCTTTCTTTATCACTTCAAACCCTCCCTCCTCTCTCATAGTCTTCGTGCTGTGAATCATAAAACAATTATTCAGTGTTACTTTGGTAATAGTCCACCGGAAAATTTCTTGAAATTTGAGCATGACTTGCTGCTCACTGTAGTATGTTCACAGCATGCTTAATTAAATTGTAAAATGTACCTGTAATTAGTGTGGCATCCAGCACCATTCCAATCACCCTATCAATTTACAAAGACAAAGAAATGAGATTCTGCTGCAGTGCAACATTCTTTTGTTACGTAAATAGTTTTTTTAGATCGGAGGTTATACTCTCTTGTACGATTTACAAGAACTATGTTGGAGTTTGTAATTAACTAGTTTTTATTAATAAAATGTGCTTACTTACCAAAAAAGTAATAAATAAATAGTCGAATCAGATTAAGACATAAAATTACCTCAATTGGCTTTGGATCAAGTGTGAGAACAACTCCAGCTTGTTCAGTTATTCTCTGTGAAAAACAGTGACAGTCAAAGCATCATTAGAATTCACGAGGGTGCACAACATATAAGGGGTTGCCGAGAAGTCAATTTTCTATATGGTGCACTTGAAAAGTTGCTTCCATAGAGACGCCTTCGATGCATTCTTATAAGGCCAGGGTCTACTTCATGATAAGAAACGTGGGATTCCAGTCTAAACCAATTGATATTAGATGGAACATGAATGAATAACATTGGACCAAACCCGTGCTCCGATACAATGATAAGATACATTGGTTTCCATCTTAAAACCAATTTTTGTTAGGGTGGGCAGCCCAAAATCTTACATATTGGTCTTGAAAGTCCTGATTCATCCATGTGGGATAATTATATTCTCTAGCACTTCAAGCTACATAATCGAATCCGTCCTTTTTCGATAAAGGAAGAGGAATTACCTCAAGAATGTACCTAGCACACCAGATGTGATCACCAGCTTCAATGCCCACACTTGGACCTACTTGAAACTCCCACTGCATGAAACACTCATTGCTTTAAGATGCTTTGACAGGAAAGAACTGATATTAGCCATTTTAGATATGAAATTCTGAATGTTTTTTACGCCTAATAAAGGAGGAAAAGTGAAGAGGAGAAGACCTGGCCAGGCATAACCTCCCCATTGGTTCCACTGATGTTAATACCAGCATATAAGCAAGCCTTGTAGTGAGCATCTGATATGTCTCTACCAAAGGACTTATCTGCTCCAGCACCACAGTAGTAGGGACCCTAAAATGCCACAAAGAAAAAAAATTACCAATCATCCCACTAGAACTGTAATGATCCCGAAAACACACAGGCTATTTTGTATTTCTGTAAATTTTTCCAAGTATATATGAGATTCCGGAATGATAAATGACAAAATTGTCGAGTACAATCGTTACCTGAGGACCTGGGTAGGCTCCAACGGGCCAACCCAAAGGCCAGTTCACATTTGGCTGGAGTAAGGTGTACTCTTGCTCAATGCCATACCTGTTCAGGTTCATAATGAAATCAGATTATCAATTTCAGAATTATAAAGTTAGATGCCACTGGAGTAACTTATTTGTCAGAAAATGTTATTTTGAGCTTCTTGTCACTGGTCCTAATTAGTTACATCTGTTGGATACAGACGTTCTGCCACTATCATTCCGTTCACCACGTGCATAGCTCATAAACCTTGCTTGCACATAAGGAGGCGTGTTGCAAGCATACACTCTCTAATAGATTCAACTTTTAGACTAAGTGCCCCTTTCAACAATATCCATACAAAAGTTAAACTGTGAAACAGATATTCGAGGATAAAGAATGTGAAAGAAAGTTACCATGGCACTTCTGATACAACTTTCGGGTTGCTAAATATCTCGGCGGCTCTGGCACGCTTGTTGGTTGGGATTGGCTCACCTGCTGGTGTGTATGTATCACAAATGACCTATTTAAAACACATAACTAATTATAAGTTCTTCATTACTTCACCAACTGATATGAATGTAGCATTGATATGAAAATGTGCAGTAACATAAAAAAATTATCATTTCATCGCTAATAACCAATTATCGAATTATTTTAAACTCACCAAGATATTGTTCCCACCACGGAAAGGATCCTTGAAAATGGCTTGAGGGCTACAGAATGAATTCAGCCGAAGTGAGTGCGAGAAAGAGTTGGGTAATCAAGTGTCACAGATTAAAGCCACTTCAAAGAGATCTTACTATAGAATAACTTCACTATCTTCTCCAGGTGCCTGTCCAGTACTCGATCCATCGTAGTTCCATTTTGGAAGCTCAGATGGGTGTTCAACCGGCTTTGAGATTGTCTGAAAATTCAACGATCCCATTGGAGCAATATATATGCACGTACGGACAATAATCAGAATTCTAATTTCTTTATATACCAATGCACCATTTTTGTTGAAAACAAGAAGCGCAATCACATACCCTTGCTTTACTACGCACATCAATTCCAGATCCTCCAATCCTGTTATAGAAGGCAATGCCTACAGGTCATAAGCATTTAAACACAAAACTAGCTAGCGAACCACCGAAAGGGGGTCAACACCTTGAGGAATGAATTAATTAGTGGTAAAAAAAATGCAGCAGAAACCATGTACCATATATATTCAGCAATGATCTTATCTGTGTATGGAGTTACGTCCAGATTAAGCAGCTGTTCCACCCGGTTAACGGTGCCGTTGTCAGACTGGAGAGCAAATACTCTGAATTTGGCAGAGCTTCTGATTGCCCCTTTCTTGTTCTGTTTCAAGACAAGAGAGCTCCACATCTTTGAACTCATTGAATTTGCATCGATTGACGTTTTCGGGATTCTCATCTGCCATTGTGCTGATGGGGCCAAAATCTGTGCCATTTTCACCTATCCCTCACTGGAAAATTGAAGTAATAGAACGACATCAGATTATCATATAGAATAAAAATCTTCTTGCAGAAACTAGCAAAGCAGATGCTATGCAAAAGCTTAGTTTTAGCCTCATTAGTTTACATAAAACTGACTAGGCAAAAGTTAGATCAAGTCAATCAACAGTATATTTTGGAAGATTTGCATAATCTGTACTTAAAAGACCAAAAATTCCTGAACTATTGTTAAAATCTCACATTGAGTATTGGTTCCAAGGGGAAAGAATACAAGAAAATTGTGGTAATGTAATAACCCATACCCAGCTATTAGCCTGCCAACACATTGAGTTTAATCAACTAGCCTAAAATGCTTAAACCTGTGTTGCCAGTAGTAGTAGTTACCTAAGTCATTTTAAATTGAACACATAGTTAAAGAACAGTTGTGGCACGGGATGTCAAAAGTAAGAATATACAGCATCAAGAGCAGATCTTCCCATGTACATAAAACGGGATCAAAACAGTCACATTCATTTCCATAGTTCTTAAGTTTCAGCAAGCATGTTTGTCCAAGCGGTTAAAACACAACATTTCTAGTTTAGTCATCAAAGGCTCACACTTGTTTTCCTTTGGTCATGCAAATGTTCAGTTTTGTAGTTCGAGTCATAGAAACAACCTTTTACATTACATACTGTAGACTCTAAATGCCTCTGACCCTTCCGAACCTTATACATAACAGGAGTTTTGTGCACCGAACTATTCTTATTTTACATATTCATGCAACAACAATTAAAAATGGATCAGAGATGAAAAGGGTACCTACCTAAGGAACACTGCAAGAAACTGGCTTGAAGAGCAACAAGAATGTGTGGACTTCAACCAAATAAAGAAAGAAGACTTAAACTGACTACTATATTCTCAAGATTTTGTAATAATAATGCTTGATAAATGGACCTGTAAAGGTTGGTGTTTTTTGGCTTTTCCTTAGTAGATAGGGCTATGCTTTGAGTGGTAGAAATTTGCTTTTGGTGCCTCTGAGGTCACAAAGAGAAGTTACCATAATATGAGTTTAAGATAAGGCTTTCTCTATCAATTTATATATCACTTTGAATTGTGAGAATGAAGACAGATGTTTGATTAAAATAGTTCATCTTTTTATATGTTAAGTGAATTAAAGAATTCATGCAGATTGAAAATTAAGGAATCATCATGAATTGACCTAAATGATACTTCAATAATTACTTGTGCTAACATCATTTCATGCATATGCTATATTCGTCCGACTTTTTAAATATATGTGAAGGGTGATCTCTTAACCATAAAAAAATTTCATAATAAAATAGTTGTTGGAACGGATATACAAATAAGTATAGAATCGGTCAATGACACATAATTTAATGTGATTTGATATCTTAACTAAATTTATGATCTTATATTTGGAAAAATCAACTATCGTAAGGAATAATGATTAGTTAAAAATCACCCCTCTTAGGCTTGCGATAACCCATGACCCAGCTACACCCTCTCTTAGGCGTAGGATACAAAGTATATCGTGTGGTCCACAAGTTAGAAAGCCCTCTCTTATACCTTACGATATAAAGTATAATGTGTGATAATTAGACCTTATGATATAAAATATAGTGTGTGATAATATAGTATTACTTGTTAAAAAATTTTAAAAGTCTTATACAAAAATCGCAAAAACTGTTGGCATAGTAAGAAGATTTTTGTGTCAATGAAGTTGATATTAGAATATAAGTGAATAATTATTTAATTCTCAGGTTCTGATTAGCCAAGAGGTTTGGAGCCAATATCATTTTAACTAATTCAGATCATATTTATTTTAGATAGAATTATATTTCTCAAAATTTAAACTTTATAAGTCTAAAACAACTTCTTAGAGCACATGGCTTTTCTATGTGTTTGGCCGTTGGCAGATGTGTGATTTCGAACCATACTCGAGTTATACCAATTAGGTCTCAATCGTTGCTGTCGGAGATGTTGACTCCTCCTTTTGGGACCACTAGATAAAAAGTGGTACGAATAAATGGTCCTTTTTTTTTTTCTTTCTTTTAACTTAGTAAAATATTTTACTCTTCAGTTCAAGATATATAAATCGGATTAATACTATTATTGATAAATACTCTAACGATGGACACATCGCATCTCATCGCTTGGCTTAATAACTGAATGTGAACCAAATTCCAGAAGTACAACAGCTCGACTCAAAGTATGTATCAATTCAATAAAGAATATGATACCCAGTGACAGTTACCTTAGAGGTCGAGGTTCACATTTTTTATCTAAGATTAGTTGGACTTTTGTGATTCTATATATAGGGCAAAATAACGCTAAAAAATCTCTTTTTACTTTATTTTTGACTTAAGAAAAACTCTCCAAAATGTTACGATTAGACCATTTAACTAAATAGAAAGTAAATCTCATGCGCTATAAAACCCACCTCTACTCTCAGCCAAATGGGTTCAACTGTAACGGTTAGAAGAGTTTCCATTGACTTAAAGTTATTTTTTGTATAAATAATTGTATCAACTTACCTAATATGTAATATTGGTTTCTTGGAGCAATTTTTTATGCCTCTAATCCGTCGCTTGCTTTCATAGCTATCGCTTCTAATTTAGCCTTACCATAAGTTAGTCTCAGTAAAATTTAATATTAATTCAAGTTTTTTTGCTGAAATATTAATTCAAGTTAATGATTTTCAATCTAATTAATATTAACTTAAAGCCGTTATTTCAAATTTATGCACGGATCTCATTTGCGAACTAGAAATTCTTGCACTTGGGCTGATTGGGTATTGTATAATATTTCTTATAATCATACTAGCAAGTATAATAAATTTTCCATATTGTCTTCTTCGTTAGCTGCTCGATTATCAGTACATAATTCTAGCACTATAATTGGAGACTCATGGTCCAAGTTTGTGAAATTCGAGCTCCTAGTTGGCAAGCTCCGAGTCATACAGGACATACTTGTATTTATCTATTGTATATTAATACCTCGTATTCATAGTACAAGTTAATACTGTTGTCGACTCATTTTAAAATAATTATATCAGTTCATTTTAATTTGTTGACTCATTGTGATTGGTTGGCTTCATCCTTTGTTTTGGAGACTTAATGTCGCATAGGTGATCAACACTTAACTCTGTGATATTATGTTCCGTTTGTCTAAAGACATATGATTTTTTTTTTTAACTGACGTAAAAACTCAACTAGTAAAACTTAATTATTGAATTACCCAATGAAACTCGACTATCAACTGATAAATTTCCAAGTGTAACGTTGTCCTCAAACGCCACACATGTATTAAGTAAGTCAAGGACAAAACTCCAAAACAGTAAAAAGTATTGATCAAATGATTTGTAAGAGCGAATTTTACCCCGACTATCACTGGATCATGTCCCTAGGACCATAGGAGGACGTTTTAACGCTATAATAGCTGCCTTTGGCGAGAACAAAGGCAAAAACGAAAAAAGAAGCAGATAAGCCAAGTGATACAAGTGTAACTGCTCCGCAACGTAAGCAATTGGACAATTGTGCACCGAGTAAAGAGAATGTTTCATATTGAAGCTAGTTTTGTATTGGAGAAACATACATCTAACAGAAATCAATCTGTTGTTGATTGTTGAAAGCACAAAGCAAAGAATTATGATAGCTAGAGTCACCAAAAGAAGGCCGTGCCTAAGGGCATATCGGTTGAAGTATACTCTTCTTTTATCAATCACCAATTAGACCGTACATCTTTATTAGTAGAATTCTTAAAGTTCCAAATATGCAGGATTCACGCATTAATTTGGCTGCAAAATCAGTATTTCCTTTAGAGATAACAGTCAATTGTACAATATCAAATCGTCTTAAAAGAGTAGTTTCAAGCAGATAAATACATTCCTTCATGATGAATTGCACGATAGCATCTAAATAAAATACAACAAATCAGAAAACAAAAGGATAATCATCTTCCCCCCAAATTACATTTATCGCCGTTCTGGTGCTTAACCACAATCTTCAATGTATTTAATTTTCCATGACTGAAGCATGCCCAACAAATAGCAGCCTGCCGCAGTTTATTAGACTCTACCAGCTCCGTGAAGCCTGTTCTTGTAATGGCTGTCTTCTATATGAAGTCAATAAATAACAAGATGTCACATATAACTTTAACGATGAATGATCTAGAAAACACTTTTTACATAAATGCACTCTATTCCTACAAGTTTGATTGTAGATCTAAATAAAGATACAGCAAGAAAATCTCAGGTGAATCAACTTCTCATATCAGTCACTAAAATGTATAACACAAGAGAATACTGCGAAAACAGAGGCCAACGACATCCCGCGGTGCAAGGGTAAGATACTTAGGTTCACAACTGGACAGGCAACCACACATGTAAATAATGGCATATGAAGTCTGAAACCAATAGTAAACCTCTAAACACACTTGCGTCTAGAAGAAATATAGGTAAATTGACCATTTTTGTGCAGATATATCCATTACTAAAATCAAAAAGTAACACAGACCGTAATTATATGAATCTACGTGAGAGAGCATTCATGATAACTAGAGGAGAAGTTTCAATCGAGTTCATAATAGAAGGAGATAAAAGATGAGCTCAAAATGTTTAGTTACAGGACTAACAAACAGGTGGAATAAGTTACAATGATCCAAAAACGAACTTTCCAAAAAGAGTGAGTCTTCCTTATAGCAATTCGGAGCAGTAAGTGGGTGATTAATCACGCGAATGCCAAAGAGTACTGAATCACAGGAAGAAAATCATTTCAGAGCTAACATTCACACACACAAGATATTGCCGCATCAATAACAAAAGATTTCAGTATTTACATAATAAACTCCTTTCCCATAACATAATATAAGAAATGCAACTTTCAAATACTAAAAGGAAAATAATAAAATACAGGACAAAGCATTGAAAGCCCAGTACAAGTTCCAAAATGGAATAAGAGCCATCGTATAAGTCAACCTCTAAATACCGAAATGGGATGTATATTTGTGTTGGTAGCTTCAAGAAGAATGATGAAACCTTTCCTCTATTAACTTTTCATTTTTGGAGGAAAAAAGTTTCAACTTTCTTGGTGTACTATGGCTAAAGATGAAGGAGAATAGCAAAGATACCAAACGAATTATTGAAAAACAAAACTGAGTGCTTAGATGTTGCAAGATACCGAAAGGACTAACTCTTTCAACAATCTAAGAGACAATGTGCAAAATGATCGGCAAGCCATTGTGGGAAATTAAAATTACACTAACATTATTGCACATTAAATTATTATCTAAAAGCTTCAATTTTGATATTAAAACATTTCACACAAATTTCCAATAAGAATTTCACTCACCTAGCACAAGACAAAAAAAGTCTCCAAAGCTCTTATATCACAACATTCCTCTGTTTCACTTTAGCCTTCTCAGCATCAATAATCGATTCCACCAGCTTAACTGCACGCTCCAACTCGCCCTCTCTATTCACAACCACATAATCAAAATCCTTCACATGCTTCACCTCCTCTTTTGCCGTGGCAATCCTCACAAGCAAAGTCTCTTTCGTCTCAGTCTTCCTATCAATCAACCGCTTAACTACCGCTTCCTCACTCTCTGCCACCAAAAACACAAACACCGCAGACTCCCCTAAAATCTTCCTCAACGTCGCGGCCCCTTGTATATCGACTCTCAACACAATGTCACACCCTTTCGCCATATAATCTCGAATCTGCTGTTTAGGTACACCCTTGTAATCACCATACACTAATGCATACTCCAACAACTCATCCTTATCAATCATTGCTAAAAACTCTTCTTTGCTCACAAAGTAATAGTCTTTCCCATCAACTTCACCGGGCCTCCGGGCCCGGCTCGTCGCAGTAACAACAAAATGCAAACCCTCCTTCACTTCCCTCAATTTTTTAATCACTGCATCTTTTCCAACCCCACTTGGCCCACTGATCACAATGATCAAAGGGTTAGGGTTTGGAACCAATGGCTCGGAGCTAAAGGGTGAGCCCAATGAAGCTTCCAGGGCCCGAAAGAGCTCGGCCCGATCCGCCGTTTCGGGGGATGGTATAAACACTGCTGGTGGCCTTCTGGCATCACTCATTGAACAATTTGATGCAACAAAAAGACGAGATTTTGAAAATGGGGTTCGAGATGGTTTCAAGATTAGGGTTTTGTGTGGAGAGAAGAATTGAGCTCTAAAATCAAAAATGGGAAAAGGGTTTGTTAATTTTCTGTAAAGGAAAAATGGGTTGTGGTTAGAATTGGTTATGGAGGTTGAGAGCTTGCGGAATAGCATTGACATGTGAAGGTGTGTGTATATATAGAGTGAGAAAGTGATGTGAATGTATAGGTTGAAGAAAATTTGGGACTAAAATTGGGGGATTTAAATGTGGGTTTAGGGTTTATCACTTTATCCCCTTTTCTTCCACTTGGCTTATTCAATTTCACCTCTTTTTTATTTTTGTTATTTTTTCTAAAATTTTGGAATTTCTTTCAGAAAGTGCTTATAAGTTGTTTTCAGTGCTTATAAGATCATCAAGATGTCAACTGAAAGAGAATTAATTTCCTTTAAATGGCAATTTAATTTATGTTTTTTATTTTTTATTTTTTGTCAACAATTTATGGTGTTGAAATCCTCAGCCAATGACTGTAATAGTGACATCCCACTATCTCTCCCACGTCTGAGACATAGTGGAAATGAATAGTCAATTCGTGTTTATAAAGGTTTTGAGAATTAATTCACCTTTTTTTTTTTATATCAATAGATTTGAGATTTAGATTCTTATTTTTCAAGTGTATAACATTAATATTGTGTAGTAAATCTGAGATTCAAATACTTTTTATTTGATTTAGTAGTATAATTCTCTCTTTATATATAAGAAGTCTCAAGATCAAATATCATCTATAATATATACACTTTAATGCAATCGATAAGTTTAATCAATAAATGTGTGTTGTGTAAGGTTTGGAGAAGTAAATCTTGTTAATTGTCTCCTAAACAACTAGATTCTTAATAATTATTTCTCGAACATACAACAGTGTATAATAAATCTAAGCAGGTACACACTCTGAGTCCAGCGAATTGCTGTACCAAATTTCTTCACGTCTAAACAAGGCATACACGACTCCTGTGCTGAATTGGAGGGTAAGAATTCACTCATAAAGTATGAACAGTTATAAATTGTTAATACAATTTTGATAAAATAATCTTAACAATTCACAATTGTTAAATCCCGAGACACCATATTCCCAATTGAAGTATGAAAGCAGTTTCCATTTGGAGTACCAAATACAGGCGAGTGACACTAGAAACAATATCTTTATCTTTATGAGATGTATGAATGAAAACGTTTTATCTGTGACAATAATTTGGGAGAGATTGCAGATTACACGAGCATCGGGAACGAGGAGAATAACTAGAGAAAATATAATGAAACCAACGAATATGATCTTCCACCTGTTCCCCGCGTTCATAAGAATCTGCGAGGAACCTAGTAAGCATAGTGATGTCGATTACAACTGGTGCCTAGACCATCTTTACCAAGAAAGTCGCGTGCTTCGAATCTACTGCTGAATCATATCCTTGAGCGACATTGCCAAAACCTGCAACTCATTAGGACGACTTTACAACCGACATCCGATTAGCATTGGTCAGGGATTTTGTGGCCTTTGAGCCGAAAACCTCAAATAATACGTTCATTTGGAAGTTGAGTCCTCGAAATTGGCCCAGAGGATCATCAGCAGTTCAGTACCAGTGACTTCCAGCTCCACCTTGAGCAGCAGCAACTTTTCTTGCCATGTACTGTTCAGGTTTAGGCTGCAGTCCGTTAGCTCCTTCAGCATCACCATCCCCCCTCTCGCTTCTACAGCTCGGGTGCCTTTTGGGATATGAAGAGCTAGAAACGGGGTATTGAGCAGGGACAGCAGGATTCCTAACCATTCTCCTCTGATCAATAATCTCTGCTGCAGCTCCTCCACAATTATTGTAACGCAGCACTGAACTGATAACTTTCCCTGGCCTTGCAGCAGCTCCAGCTGTCAAAGTAACTGAATATTAGAGTACGATCAAGAACTTGATGCATTGAGTAAAACTACGAAAACAAATCCACAACCACGTTTACAAAAGAAAGGGGAGAACTGAAAGGGGCAACACAGTTTAGCAAACTGCCTAACACGTATAGTCAAATGCCATGTTTTCAGAGAGTTCTCACTGTGGGAGATAATTAATAGCTTCAACATGAGATGTCTTAAATGTAATCGCCCGAGGACAAGAAAGCTTTGACTGACATAAAGTCAAGGTTCATCTTATATGGCCATTACCGTCATATTTTTCAATTTCTATCATTTCAATCCACATTACTACATGACTCTTGATTCAAAGAATTAAAATTCTAGCAATGGTTTAGTCACAACCTTGTGAATATAGTTCATACTTACAAGATATATGATGCAAATACACATACGTGACAAACCAAAGACAACTACTCAGTCATCCATTATTCAAATTAGCCACAACAATACAAAAAAATTATTTAAATTAGCCCAACAATAAAGCAGAAATCCCACCCTGAATGCTTTGAGGACCTTGGAGAGGAAATCTAGACATGGGAATGCCATTCCTATCTATCTGTGGCTTCTCAACTTCCTTAATGCTACATCTAGACAGCTCATCTGCTACTTCTGCTGATTTTTGTGATGAATTATCCGAATATAGCACACAAGGCCTGCATGCAGAGAACATTCAGGCCCAATAAGGGAAAAATCACAAATGAAAACAGATAGCCATAACATTGTGCAAGTGCTATTTGAATACGAGTACAATACCATGACTAAACATTATCAAATATTACCTCGGTAAAGATGATGCATGTTGCCTCTCTGGTGGAGCAACTGCACCACCATTTCCATAACGTTCCTCAAGATATGCAAATTGCTTCTTGAATTTATCAACAGCACTGTAATGAAAAGGAACAGAACCACAAGTGATCAATTGACAGTGTTGAACTCAAACGAGATAAAAGCAAGAGGAAGCTGGTGCAGAGGCTTCAACCAAAAGAATTAACACATATAGCAGCATAAAGCTCAATGAAGCCAACAAAACGAGGTACACAGTAAATGCAATCAAATGGCACTGAAGATGATGACAAGGATATTAATTAAGATAAGAATAAAAGCGGGGCATCATTATTCAAATAACAAAAAAATTTAGAGACACTGCTTTAGCTTCTGATTGCTGGATGCACAAGTGTAAGAAGTCTTCCTCTATGCCAATTGCTTAGCACACAAATATCGAATTTTGGCCCAGAAGGGCTTGAGAAGCCTCCATTTCAATTAAACGGAAAAGTGAAATGACAAGATTGGCACCTAAAGTACCAAAATATGGTATTCTGGGGCATGATAAAAGCAATTGCAAGCTGTTGTAGAGGGCTTGAACCTAAAGAAGCAATGGCTTTAACAGCATAAAGCCTGAGAAACCCAATTCCAGAAGTAGATTGTGAAGGACCACAGGTGATGATAACCACAAGCTTATGATTGAGAAAGAAAAAGATTTTAGATACAAGTAAGAAATATTCCTCTGAGCCATTTCCCTAGTACAAGAAACATTCGGTTCTAGCTTCGAAAGGCTTGAGAATGCCACTATTTCACGATTCACATTATGTGAACACGAAATTGAAGACAATTTGAACGTAAATCACACGGATATGAAGTTTTGTGACTTTGTCTTCCATGTTCATGGTCTTCGATGAGATATTTTACAAGCCGTGCAAGTCAGCAGAAGATATATAACTCACAAAGGGGATCTATTGTTGATCAACTAAAACAACAGGTGGAGATAAGCCTATGACAAAATACTAGGATGATAACTAAAATATCACATTGATGAAACATATGACATCATATAGGTACCTTGGAAGAAGTGTCATAATGCACAAAACAATTTGTTAATAGGACACAATAAAAACCCTCAGACAATACCTTGGATACATAAAGCTTATTGGCTCTGCTCCTTCTAGGAACTCTTTTAACATCTTTGGATGATATTCAAGAATCTCACGATATATTAATTCTCTGACATCCTCCTTTGTTATCCTTCGCCTTTCGAATTCAAATTCCATTTTTGAAACTGGTTGAGCGGAGGGCTCTCTCTCCACTCTGGCCAAGTTCCTAAAATATGGATCTGCAAGAGCCTAAAGTTGCAACACAATCAGCAGGTCCTATATGTGAGCTACATATACATAATACAGAAATTAAAATGTATGCACCATCACACCTCTTCTGCAGACGGTCGATCTTTTGGATCAAATGCGAGCATCCTCTCTAACAAACGAAGAGCGAGTGGGTCTGCATTTGGGAACTTATGGGAGAAAGGAACTGGCTTTTTCTTCCTCATGCTGCTTAAGTATCTCCGAGCCTTTTCATTTCTTATCTGTAGATATATTACAAAAATCAAGCAAAAAGATCTTAATAGACAAATAAGAACTTACAAGGCTGCATATACAGTAATATGTCACAGGATCCGTACCCGGGAAATTGCTTCAGGAGATGGTGTTCCCAATATATCCGTCATTAGGTCCAATTGGTGAACTACATTCTTCCCAGGAAATAGAGGTTTACCAGTTAAAAGTTCTGCAAATATGCAGCCAATGCTCCATATATCTATTGCTGGTGTATACTGAGAGCAAAGACAGAGAGCGTAGATGGTATAAGAACATATTACTCGTCATCACGAGACACTCATAAAAATAATTACCATCCATCTATGGACCATAGTATTATATCAGAAAAAAGGTAATCATGTGCACCTTCGAGAAAAAAGATCCACAGAGTTCAGGAGCCCTGTACCATCTTGTTGCGACATAATCCTACAAGCACATCAAAATAATAAGTAAAAGACAGCACTAAAGACCCTTTTGAAAGTTATGCCAATGAACACTAAAATAACCATGGGGCATAAGATTTGATAAGAATAATGCATGAAGAGAAGTACATACTGTCCAAAAAATAGCAGTAGGAGTATCATTAAAGGCCACTCTTGCAAGACCAAAATCACAGATCTTTAGCTTGCAGTCAGCATTTGCCAAGATATTTTTGGGTTTCAAATCACGATGAAAAACATTTGCTGCACGAAATACAATAACAATAACAATCAGGAAAAACAAGCCACTAGTCACTGTGTACAGTACATGCCACCGTAGAACCCTTTCTATATAGTCTATCTTAGAAAACAATTCACTTGCGCCAACTAAGCGACTGAAGTTGTATGAATAAATCATGACCTGTGTGTATAAATTTTAAGCCTCGAAGCAACTGATACAGAAAGAACTGATAATGTTCTGGCGTCAAATCATCATTTGCTTTAATGACCTGGTGCAGATCGGATTCCATCAGTTCAAATACTACATAGATGTCTTTGAATTCCCTTCTCGAAGGTGGCAGTAAAATGTGTTTGATTTCTACAATGTCCGGATGTCGAAGGAGCCTAAGAAGTTTAATCTCACGAACTATACGTGTGGCATCAGAGACATGTTCAAAGATATCGTTTATCTTTTTAATTGCAACTTTTTCCCCGAGGTGTGTATCATACGCAGAGCATACAATACCATAGCTACCTTTACCAATCACTTCCTCTATTCTGTATCTGCTCCCCTCACCATATTCTGTAAAAAAGTCTACATCAACAGATCCCTGCATCATCGAATTCAAATGCATCAAGCTATTGACATACATAAATTGTATCCATCAATCAGATTATGGAGAAGAAAAGTGAAAGTATTCCCATTAACGAGTTAGGATTCAGTACGAAGTGATCTTGCTTTGAAATGATACAAAAATGATCCTCCTCACTATATCCAAATAACTGTAATCCGCAGACCCATATGTTTTCAGTCAAAACAGATAATCTAACCTAACTTCTCTATCCTTATAAGATTTCTAATGTAGTGGGACCCCACTTGAACTGAACGTAGGCATGTTGCAGCCAAACTGCTGAATCCTAACCAACCAACAGAAATTATTCCCTTCATACAAAAAAAGAGTATCCAACAAAACTCTAGAAGGGCAGACAGTTGCACAAATCTCCCACAATGAGCTGCAAGTCCGAGTAAGCATCTGACTCACTTTTTTTTTTATCAGCAAGCAAAAGGTTTCATTAAGTATGAAATGTGGAAGTGGAATGTGGGTCAAAAGACCATTACAGAGAGAACAAACAAGATCAAGTTTAGAAATGTTACAAACAATGGAGCAGAGGTACAATCAATCAATTAAACCTGGTTGAAACAATCCTTCCATGCTACGGGGAAGGGGAAGGGGATGCAGGCACATCGGACTCATTTTGGGTCCATTATACATTGCAAGAGGCTATTTTCAGGACTCGAACCCATACTGCATGCCACCTTATCTTGCATATATCACAATAATTTATTTCCACAATTCGAACTATACTGCACACAGCATCGTCTTGTTGTTTGAGGAGGCCGTCTTCAAGACTCAAAACTCTATTGCACGCAGCCTTATCTGAAACTATTTCTATGATTCGAGTGCAACTTGCCGGTCATAAGGTGACAACTTTACCATTGCGCTGCCGCAACTCTAATAATTAGAAGGAACAGCAACAACAAACAAACAAAGAGCAAACATATATTGACTCAACAAAAATCAGCTAAAGTATCAACAAATAATGCATAAATACATAAAAGATAGAAATAAAAAAACAAAAAAAGTTTACCTTTTTCCTCTGATCAGGCTGCATCTTTCAGTAAGATAGCATCACAAGCAATCACTCAACACGAACACTAACCAATGTCAAGATCAAATCTGCACTACAAAATGTTGAATTTTTTCAACCAAAGACTCGATCTTTCTTGGATCACAACACCTATAACACCTAATTTAAACTCCACAAATCAAACTGAGCTTAAAAATTAATCAAATTTTCATCAAAACCCAGAAGAAATATTTCAAGTTAAAATCTTTTTAGGGATTCTAAAGATGAGAAAATACAGAGGGCAAGAATATAGTTAAATGGGGTTGAAGAAGCTGTAAATAAGTGATGTTTTGAGGGGTAAAAATGGAATATTTATTGGGTTTTTCAGGACAATATAGTTAAAGCAATCTAGGAGGAACTGTGTATATACATATATATGGTGTAATAGAGGTGGAGAAAAAGAGTCTTTCTGAAAATGTTGAAGTTAAGAGTTGAGGATGATGTGAAATTTGTGTATGCAATAAGGTTTGGATCTTTAGAAAGAGAGAGAGAGAAGTGGAAGATCTTTAACAAAGGTTGTTTGTGCTTCCACAGGTGTGGGGGTTGTTCTGCTTGGGGGTGGGGGGCTGGTTTTGGAGGAGTTTTA
Source organism: Ehretia macrophylla (assembly GCA_037974665.1). Taxonomy (NCBI): domain Eukaryota; kingdom Viridiplantae; phylum Streptophyta; class Magnoliopsida; order Boraginales; family Ehretiaceae; genus Ehretia; species Ehretia macrophylla. The sequence goes on along the minus strand of CM075764.1, from coordinate 118,446,906 downwards.
ATATTTCTTCTTTTACATTTTTAAGACGGTAATCCCTGAGAAGACATTATGATAGAGTATTAAAATTTGTCCAGTAAGAGATGTTAAATTTTAAATACATGATTTTGTTTATAGCGGTTAGTTGAGATTAGTTAAACGAAAGGTTTATTCATATTAGTTCTAATAAATATAAATTTTTAATTGGTTCAACTTCATAATTTTTTTTATTTACATTTTAAATATTTCATCACTAAACTCATCTCAAAGTTTAAATGGATTAATGGAATACAACTAATGACAAGAAAGGAGAAAGAAACAAATACAATTGGTCAATTTCCCAATGAGGAAAATCCAAAAAGAGTAAATTATGCAACAATGTGGAGTGTTTGACAACTAATCGAATGGTAAGAGTATTAGAACACTCGGTTTGTTTGTATTCTCATAAATTATAGAAGGTAATTAATTATTATGCTATTAAAAGATTTAACGTACAATTTTAACAAATACAAATATTACTTTTACCTTTTAGCTAAAGGAAAGAGGAATTAAAATGGTTAGCACGATTAAAAAAAAAATTTCCATCCGACATGCTTAAATAGAACGGCTAATAGATTCACTCTCTATTAAAAATTATATGTCTGATAGTGCTAGAAGTAAGTCTCTCTCTACAATAAAATGCTCATTGGATAGATACTAACATTTATGCTCGTGAATTTAGAGGCATAGCAACCACAAAGTGCAATTAGTTTTGCCCTTAGTGGCATGATCCATTAGTGGCATAATTCAATAGTAATGTGGGTGAAATTATTTATTTGAGGTCTTAAATTTGAAACTTTTTATTATTTTAGAGTTTTGTCCTGACTTGGTACATGTGAGGTGAGAACGCACTGATGTACTTAAAAATTTATTAGTTAGTGGTCGAACTTTTACTTTTAACTGACCTGATACATGTGTACGTGGTAAAAACGCATCACAGCACCTAAAAATTTACTAGTTATTAATCGAACTCTATCAAATAATATGAAAATCGAATTTTGCTAACTAAATTCTTACCTCATCCAAAAACGTGCAATTAGTTTTCCATCAGGTTAGATTTTATGCCAAATAAATATGACAACGAGAAGATCACGTGTGCTTTTAACATAACAATTACAAGCACAAACACAAATGATTAAATTCTTCCTAATAGCATATGATTTCAACAAGAGCCAGCAGCATATAACAGCAGCATTTGATTGAATGTGCATCACATGGCTTCTATAAATGTAGAATCTTTAATACCACATTAATTACACAACACATATAGTTTCTCTGCATGTTTCAACCTGGTTGCATCAATAGCAACAGATTTATTCACAATTAATGTAGGCTCTCCTTTTTCTTTTTGTTGCAGAATAACCAAGGTAAGTTTATACAATGTTGACCCGAGGTGTCGGTTTCGTGATCAAAAGTTTTGAGTTTGAATTTATATTCTCCCATCATATATAATATTACTTAGTCTTTAATTTAATATATTGATATACATTACTGCACCACCGAGTATATAACCTTGAAGTAGATTCAATATAATATATTCTAACACTAGATTGTCATTGTAAAAAAGTTATATGAAGTAGAAATTATCATGTATGACTATGATTCTAATTGGGGATGAATGGAAACAGGAATCAACCAAGTGTATTTGATTATGGGAAGTCATATTAATGTGAGTTACAGATATGAGTTGTTTTTTCATCATTTTGTCCCTTCCACATTTTAAATGGACAAGAGGCCATTTGAACAAATAAATGATGGCCATGTCTTGACGTTTCCATGCAAAATAGAGACTCACTTCACAAATTATATGTTGCTTTGATAAGAACAAGCCAATAGCTAATTGATGTTCACCCATCCCCAACAAAAGCCAGTAATATCTTCTTATTAGTGAAATGGTGAGGTAGTAACATACATGTTATAATCAAAAGTTGTACTTAAAATGATTTTGGCATCCTTAAATGTGTTACAATATATATTTGTTTTATATAAAAAAAAATAATAAACTCCACAATCACAATATAAGATCATGAAGTATTTCTTTTAATACAAATTGATTTTCAGATAAAATTGCATAATTATTAATGATAATACAATATGTGTAGTATACTTTTATTTATTTTCAACTAGGTTTTTTTTTTTTTTTTTTTTGGGTCATGGTTAATTTTCAACTAGGTATATCAATGGATACTACCCTACAATAAACCTTTAAAGGTAAGTTTAAAGTGTAAATAGAGTTCAAATAGTAGAAGACAAGGTGAAAGGTATCTTAAGCCTCGTGTCATTTTATGTCAAGAGTAATGCTACATGTTACCTTATTTTTATCACCCAAATATTACCTGTTACGTGTATGTCTAGTTGGTATAGTAACTTAAGAAACATTTTTAATTCTCTCTTCTTTTAACATACCAACTAAGCATACACATAGAAGGTAATATTTTAGATGATAAAAATAGAGTGATATCTAATATTACTCTTATATCAATGATCACTTCCATTAGTCCTCAAATAAGCTAGTACATCTTTTTTTTTTCATTTAAAAAAGTTGCATGTTACCTCCATCTCATTATCCCATTTTTGATTGGTCATGTAACACTTAAAATTATTGCAAAAATGTTAAAAACAATTGGAAATGACTCTATGCAACTGTGGAATATGGTCTTGTTGTAAATTTTCTACTATAATGGTTTTTTAAAAATAAAAAGCATGGTCCAAAAAACTGATGCTATTAAATATAAATTTAAAGTCATTGCAAAAAAGTAATTTCATGATCAATAATCAACAAAAAGTGAAAAAAAAACCTTTAACCATTGCAATTAATTAAATAAAAACTATTACAAAAAGTTTTAGTTTATACAACGATTAAAAAATTACAAAACAAAAAATGGCTATTGCAATAGTATTCTCATTTTTCAATTGATGTATAGCAAAAGAACTAAAATATTATAATGTCTAGTTTCAATCGCTCAATAAAATTTTCACTATTTTACATGTTAAATTAGAGGTGTAAATTAGATTAGTCCAAACAAATTCAGATATAGTGAAGATTTTTGGACTATTGTCACTATCAAAGTAGTCCAACCATGTCCAAACCTCACTTTGGCCTTACAATAGTGACCTTGTGCTACATGTTAACCACGATCCTTTTTTTTATTTACTTTTCATCCTTATAAAATTCAAATTTTAATTTTCTAACGGTGAAAAAAAACAATTAATAATTAAATTATTCTTGAATTTCTGAATATCCTTTATTGTTGCCCACTTATTGAATTTCTGACTATCCTTTATTGTTGCCCACTTATCCTATAAAGATTAGAAAAACCTAAAAGAGTACTATAACATGTTCAACTTTTCTCACGTTATTCTAATCATTTGGATTGAGTTGGCTTCGACAATTATAGTAAGAATTTTTGTATACTAATTGCATGCTAATTCTTTATGCAGCTGAGGGGAAAGTGAAGGGTCCCTCAGAAACCCACAAGACAGCTACAACCGCGTAGAAAGTCATCAATGGACAAGTCATCATCATGTGATGTGCCTGCCTATATCATACATATCTATTGGATATTCACTTGGTACAGATGTTAAATTAGCGTAAGCCTAATAATTTGTTTATCTTTTGAATTTAAATTAATTAAAAAATTATTATTTTAAACCATTTTCAATAAATTTGTGCGTAATCAAACTAGACTATACCTCCATCACATGGAGTCTTGTACTAAGGATATTAAACCTTAGTGTGAAACTGAAAAACTTCTTGAGAGCATTCCGAATAAAACTAAATTAGCAGTTACAAAGACTTTTTCTTTATATTCTGTCAATCTTGAAAAATGTGAAAGAATTTTTCATATGAGGAAGACTCTATCTGATAGTAAATTTCGTTCACACACTCAGTGGAGACTGACCTCACATGTAGTGATTTGACTTACCACTAAGTGTTGCATTATCCAATACTGTCGAATGTGAGAAATTTCTTTCTTGTATACATAACCTGATCACCAGGCTGGAAGCACTACAATGTCTAGATTGAATTAGTCTTGATTCCTGGAGACTAATATAGTCATCTGCGGATAAAGCTTCTCAACTTCACATGCAACTGACTTGTAAGGAAATTTGCAAGTAATGTCATCCTCACATCTCAAGAGTTGGCCCTTTTCAGTGACATACCAAGCCCAATGGCTCACAACCATTAGAATTTTCCCTGATATTCTGTCAAGTAAAGCTATAAATATTATGGATTTCTGAGCCATTTGGCCCAATTGCAATTTCACTCAAGGCATTATTAATTGGCCCATATGTGATCCAAATTCTAGAGATCGTAATGAAAAATATCTAGCAATAATAATCTATGAAGTATCTAGGATATTCTAGAAAAAATCTGGGGAGGAAAAATCCAACTTTTAGGAAATCTTGAATATTTTAGAGAAATATCTCTACTTCCACAAATATGTTGAATATTTTAAAGATCTAAATATTTCGTGATTAGAAATCTTCATAGAGTACTATAAAAAGCTCTCCCAACCATTTGTAACAAAGCCAAAATTAATAACAATTAATTGAGAGCCTATGAAGAAGGTATTCGGTATTCCAAATAAAAAAGATAGTAGAAAAAATATTAATTACTCTTTTTATAAGTCAATAATAACTACTATCAAAGAAACAAAAAATATAACAAGTTGTGTGTAACAAAGTTGATAAAGTCTCAGAATGCATACAAATGATTCCATGAAAAATGCATTTTACCTTAAACTAAACATTAGGTCTAAACTAAACAAAAGTTATCAGTGATACGGTCTTAGTAAAGTGTATAGAATACTGTCATATATGATTGAACACTAGGTTTCTCGCTACTATTTTCGAATGCACACGGCAGCTAAATTGCTTCATTCATAAATCCCCAATTTTACACAACTTACTAGTATCTGAAATGTACTTTCATCAAGCTCATTAATTCAAATTTTGTTCTGTTTGATCTTGCAAACAACTTAATAGCCTATGATTCTTTTTCCTCAAGAAATTACCCTTTGATTAATGTATTACAAGTAACCATGTTTACAGTTACAGAGATCCTTCCTCTTCAGGAATGTTTATTTAAACAATAGAGAAGAAAAAATAACTAATACTATTATATCCTTCATAATCCACTAGAATTAGCAGAGAAAGACAAGAATGGGCTAGGTATACTTGCATAGACAACCAGAAGACATATTAACCTAGAATTGTGATCTAACTAAATTAGGATTGTGTCTGACTAAATTGCCAGAGGAAGTTCTTCGAGTTTATTTTTTTTATGACAATAAAATAAATGCCTATCTTGACTGCTAATAGAACAACATCCTCTTCACAGGATAACTCCTCACAAGATAATCAGCTGAGTAGTTCATAAGTGTAACATATTTTATCTTATCACAATATTTTTTGAACTTGTTTCTTTAATCATGTACAAGAGTCTTAGTGTATTAAGAGTGCTCCTACTGTATAGTTTAAATACACGACTTGTATCATTTTTTAAGGGTACAATAATAATATTTCACAGCAGTTGCTTATAGTTTAGTTTCTTAACTGCAACATCTGAATGTCTAGATTTTATGACATATAGTTTAGTTTTCATTACATGTTTCCATCTATTACAATCAATTAATCTAATTATTTAATCATTACTACATGACGATTATCACTATTAATTTAATCCTAGGAGAAAAGACATTGGGGTCACTATAATTTTTTTGTCTTAGACCAAATAGGTTCCTTAGGTTTTCCCCCTCTGCTAGTTGAAATTGGTTGACTGCATGAATTGACTATATATATCTTGACCATTCATGAATGCTGATCTGGGGTGTATTATGGTCATTTTAGGTGTTAAAAAACTCAAAAAAAGTAAAAGAAGAAAAAAAATCAGCCTTCCCCTTGCCTATCCCTACCACCACCCCCCAACCCTACCCAACAGGCATCGCCAACCCCCTATAAACAGCCCTACCCCAATAACTTGCACCCAACCCAATCCGCCACCCATGCATCTACTTTACCCTTAGGGTAGGGTGTGCTTGGATTGAGGGGAGGAAGCTTAATAAAAGAGAGGAATGGAGAGTATAATAAAAGAAATTAGTGGAGTGGGTCAAATCATGTTTGAATTGTATAATTTTATAAAGGAGAGGATCATAAACGATGATGAGTGTTTTTTGTTTGGATTTGAAAGAAAATGAAAGGGAGATAATTTTTCTTTGTGTAAAATAACTTTTATACCATTTCCTTATTTTATATTAAACTTTCATAATTTGATGAGAAAAAAAAAACAACATTATCATTACAACAAATAATATTTTCCCCTTCTCCTATTTTACCCTAAATCAGAGGGACCATATTCTGGGAGTATGGAGGGGTGAGACTTATCCCCTCTATACCCCTTCCCCCCATTTCCTCACAAACCAAGCAGGGTAAGGACTCAACCTCTCCCCTTACTAACCATCCCCTTCTCCCCATTTCCCCCAATCCAAACACATTGTTAAAGTCGCCACATTCACACCTCGAATTCCAAACCTCCATTCCCCAACCACATTCCAGTCACCCTCAACCCTTACTCCCAAATCCCAAATCCCAAAACCTAACCCTCAATCTCATGTATGTGTTTGATGTGTGTATGTATGGTATGTATGTGTATAATGTGTATATGGGAAAGTCTGTGTTGTGTGTAATGTGCATGTATGCATAGATCGAGAGAGAGGTGGGTAGATGAAATCAGTAGTTGTGTTGGGGGTGCGGTGGGCGCCACGTGGCTTGCCCCTATTGCTTAGTTTTTTTTTTTTTTCATTGATGTTGAAATCACCATAATTACCCCAACCTTGCTATTAAAACTGACTAATGTTAAACATAATAAATACAACAAACCCCTCCTTAACGGCTTATACTTTTAGATGAAGTTGTCATTTAAACAGTTTAAACTTTTAGATGATGTATTCACTTAATAAACACAATTAAGTTTAAGTGACCTAGGAGGAGGGAAAAAACACTAAGGTGACAATTAGTATCTTGTAATGATTTTGGACGAGAATGGAAATATGGAATGAACTTAGGAAATGGTACATCATGTTTGGTATGCTTTAGGAATGAAGATAGTAATAAATATATGAATTCCAAATCTATGTTAGGTAGTCAGTACAACAAAATGTAATGAGAATGATTTATATAAAATGATAAGAATGCCTTTTTGTTGCTATAGATGTATTATTATCTTAAGAATAAAAATAAGCATCATATTAATAATAATTGTTAGTTTGTGGTATATTATTATTATTATTATTATTATTATTATTATTCTATTTTATTTGTATTTTTATTATTATTTGTGTTGTTATAATAAGATTATATATTATCTTTTTACTAAATTTATATTCTTTATTATTGTTTTAATATTAACTATTTATATTTGTTGTATTATTTCTATATTATTATCATGTAGCTATATTTATATTACCTTTATACATTATTATCAATATTATTCTATTATTTAATAATATACTATTTTTAATTAATGTTGTTACTCATATTTATTATTATTTTTATATTATTAATATTATTATGTTTATTACTATTATTTTACATTATTATTAGTTTATATATTACTGTTATTAATTGTTTTATTTTATCATTATATTAATAATAATGGTTATAATAATAATAATAAATACAAATAATATATAATAGTAATTATTATATTAATAATAACATTATTATTTGCATAGTGATATTTTTTTAAAGGTATTTGGCCACTTGACTAATAAGTCAGCAATGGATATTCCCAGACTCGTAGAAATGGGATTCCTAAATTTATTTATTTTATATACAAAGCGTGCTAATTAAAACAGAAATAGGAAATACAATTTCATTCCTAACGCATTTCACGTACCAATTGCCACCCAAGGGACCTATTTGGTCTAAAGCAAAAAACATAAAGACCCAAATGTCTTTTTTCCATTAATTTATCTCATAAAGTCATGACATTGTGAACATGATTTGTTACTTTTATAACGTAATAATGTTGACATATCCTTTTTCCGTTCGTGGGTTTCTTCTACAGTAAGATGAAGGCATTCTACTTTAAGACCAGTCACACCTAACAATAGATCTATCGCTCTAATCTCAGAGGTGCAATAAGAAACCTAGCATGGCATACAACTTAGGAATAAAACCAAAATCCATGACCAAAATCCATGACCAAAACCACACCATACAAAACGAAGTCTCTCCTAGGCTCAAAAGTAATGAGTTTACATCCCAACTACAATAATATTAAAGGAAAGATAAGTCCAAAGCAAGTCTCAATTGCAAGAGTATACTCTCCATGATTCATTTATCTTACAATACATAACAGTCTCCTATTGCTGCTGATGATAATTCTCCATGCGTCTCGCCTAGAAAGAACGAAACCCCTCGCCACCAAACTGGATAGCAAACTAGTTGGATCCTAACCTAAAAAAAGAGAAATCACGAAAAGAGTATGTATGATCTATATAAGCCGAATGAGTAATTTTTTTTTTTTTAAAGTAAGCAAGTAACCCAACCTTGCTATTAAAACTGACTAATGTTAAACATAATAAATACAACAAACCCCTCCCTAATGACTTATACTTTTAGATGAAGTTGTCATTTAAACAGTTTAAACTTTTAGATGATGTATTCACTTAATAAACACAATTAAGTTTAAGTGACCTAGGAGGAGGGAAAAAACACTAAGGTGACAATTAGTATCTTGTAATGATTTTGGACGAGAATGGAAATATGGAATGGAGTCGGGAAATGGTATATCATGTTTGGTATGCTCTAGGAATGAAGATAGTAATAAATATATGAATTCCAAATCTATGTTCGGTAGTCAGTACAACAAAATGTAATGAGAATGATTTATATAAAATGACAAGAATGCGTTTTTGTTGTTATAGATGTATTATTATCTTAAGAATAAAAATAAGCATCATATTAATAATAATTGTTAGTTTGTGGTATATTATTATTATTATTATAATATTTTATTTGTATTTTTATTATTATTTGTGTTGTTATAATAGGATTATATATTATCTTTTTACTAAATTTATATTCTTTATTATTGTTTTAATATTAACTATTTATATTTGTTGTATTATTTCTATATTATTATCATGTAGCTATATTTATATTACCTATATACATTATTATCAATATTATTCTATTATTTAATAATATACTATTTATAATTAATGTTGTTACTCATATTTATTATTATTTTTATATTATTAATATTATTATGTTTATTAATATTATTTTACATTATTATTAGTTTATATATTACTGTTATTAATTGTTTTATTTTATCATTATATTAATAATAATGATTATAATAATAATAATAAATACAAATAATATATAATAGTAATTATTATATTAATACTAACATTATTATTTGCATAGTGATATTTTTTTAAAGGTATTTGGCCACTTGACTAATAAGTCAGCAATGAATATTCCTAGACTCGTGGAAATGGGATTCCTAAATTTATTTATTTTTATATACAAAGCGTGCTAATTAAAACAGAACTAGGAAATACCATTCCATTCCTAACGCATTTCACATACCAATTGCCACCCAAGGGACCTATTTGGTCTAAAGCAAAAAGCATAAAGACCCAAATGTCTTTTTTCCATTAATTTATCTCATAAAGTCATGACATTATGAACATGATTTGTTACTCTTATAACGTAATAATGTTGACATATCTTTTTTCCGTTCGTGGGTTTCTTCTACAGTAAGATGAAGGCATTCTACTCTAAGACCAGTCACACCTAACAATAGATCTATCGCACTAATCTCGGAGATGCAATAAGAAACCTAGCATGGCATACAACTTAGGAATAAAACCAAAATCCATGGCCAAAACCACACCATACAAAACCAAGTCTCTCCTAGGCTCAAAAGTAATGAGTTTACATCCCAACTACAATAATATTAAAGGAAAGATAAGTCCAAAGCAAGTCTCAATTGCAAGAGTATACTCTCCATGATTCATTTATCTTACAATACATAATAGTCTCCTATTGCTGCTGATGATAATTCGCTTCTCGCCTAGAAAGAACGAAACCCGTCACCACCAAACTGGATAGCAAACTAGTTGGATCCTAACCTAAAAAAAGAGAAATCACGAAAAGAGTATGTATGATCTATATAAGCCGAGCGAGTAATTTTTTTTTTTTTTTTTAAAGTAAGCAAGTAACCCAACCTTGCTATTAAAACTGACTAATGTTAAACATAATAAATACAACAAACCCCTCCTTAACGTCTTATACTTTTAGATGAAGTTGTCATTTAAACAGTTTAAACTTTTAGATGATGTATTCACTTAATAAACACAATTAAGTTTAAGTGACCTACGAGGAGAGAAAAAACACTAAGGTGACAATTAGTATCTTGTAATGATTTTGGACGAGAATGGAAATATGGAATGAACTTGGGAAATGGTATATCATGTTTGGTATGCTCTAGGAATGAAGATAGTAATAAATATATGAATTCCAAATCTATGTTCGGTAGTCAGTACAACAAAATGTAATGATAATGATTTATATAAAATGACAAGAATGCCTTTTTGTTGCTATAGATGTATTATTATCTTAAGAATAAAAATAAGCATCATATTAATAATAATTGTTAGTTTGTGGTATATTATTATTATTATTATTATTATTATTATTATTATTATTATTATATTTTATTTGTATTTTTATTATTATTTGTGTTGTTATAATAAGATTATATATTATCTTTTTACTAAATTTATATTCTTTATTATTGTTTTAATATTAACTATTTATATTTGTTGTATTATTTCTATATTATTATCATGTAGCTATATTTTTATTACCTTTATTCATTATTATCAACATTATTCTATTAATTAATAATATACTATTTATAATTAATGTTGTTACTCATATTTATTATTATTTTTATATTATTAATATTATTATGTTTATTACTATTATTTTACATTATTATTAGTTTATATATTACTGTTATTAATTGTTTTATTTTATCATTATATTAATAATAATGGTTATAATAATAATATATCATAGTAATTATTATATTAATAATAACATTATTTGCATAGTGATATTTTTTTAAAGGTATTTGGCCACTTGACTAATAAGTCAGCAATGGATATTCCCAGACTCGTGGAAATGGGATTCCTAAATTTATTTATTTTTATATACAAAGCGTGCTAATTAAAACAGAACTAGAAAATACCATTCCAGTCCTAACGCATTTCACATACCAATTGCCACCCAAGGGACCTATTTGGTCTAAAGCAAAAAACATAAAGACCCAAATGTCTTTTTTCCATTAATTTATCTCATAAAGTCATGACATTATGAACATGATTTGTTACTTTTATAACGTAATAATGTTGACATATCCTTTTTCCGTTCGTGGGTTTTTTCTACAGTAAGATGAAGGCATTCTACTTTAAAATCAGTCACACCTAACAATAGATCTATCGCTTTAATCTCAGAGGTGCAATAAGAAACCTAGCATGGCATACAACTTAGGAATAAAACCAAAATCCATGGCCAAAACCACACCATACAAAACCAAGTCTCTCCTAGGCTCAAAAGTAATGAGTTTACATCCCAACTACAATAATATTAAAGGAAAGATAAGTCCAAAGCAAGTCTAAATTGCAAGAGTATACTCTCCATGATTAATTTATCTTACAATACATAATAGTCTCCTATTGCTGCTGATGATAATTCGCCATGCGTCTCGCCTGGAAAGAACGAAACCCCTCGCCACCAAACTGGATAGCAAACTAGTTGGATCCGAACCTGAAAAAAGAGAAATCACGAAAAGTGTATGTATGATCTATATAAGCTGAGCGAGTAATTTTTTTTAAAAGTAAGCAAGTAATCCATTCATTCTAAAAATAAGTCTATCAAGTTATTTGAATCGCATGTGCAATCATCAGTCTAATACTACAAGTACTAATGAGGATTGAGGATAATTTATAGCTTCGGAAGTCTTAAACTTTCAGAGATGAATTTATTATATTTATTAATTTTCTTTAATTAAGTAATCGTGAGCAATATCAATCTACCCTCAACCTATATATGTGTTAGAGTACTTAATTAATTCCGCAGAAAAGTATATCACCACCAAACCACTTCCCAAGACGATTACAACTCAAGGAATGCAGAGAGTATCACAACTTAACTCACAAAGAAATTATCAAAGTAACAAATCATTTGATTATAATCCTATGGTGGATAGGAACTAATAATCTCAAAATAAAGCAAGGAATCAAACCGAAATGTCACCAAAATTGTCCGTTCTCTTGACATAGAGAATACTAATTAATGCATACATATTTACGAATATACAAAAGATCATATTTATGGAGATTTAGGTAGACTATATTTATGTCAAAGCATTTTTCCTTTACTAGAATGCCATGAATGCTACAACGCTCCCCTTAATCATATATGATGTAGATGAAATTTCAAGTTATTAGGTGATATATAGGTAAAGCTAACAAAACTAATTTGAAAAGCCAAAAATCACCATTTTATCCATTTTGTATAAAAAGAGAATGTCCATAAGTAAAATTGAAAATAATTCTACTTTAAATTTAATGTGGAAAATATGACGACGTCTCTAAAAATAATTATCTTATGTGCTAACACTTATAAGATGGAGGCCTTAAGAGTGAAATTATTACTTTTGGACAAGATGGTGGTTATGGTCTGGATTGTAGATAAGAGGTAGGATTTATTGGAATGTTTGATTGTACTTACAATTGAGTATTAGAATTTGTATATCATTATTAGGAATATTAGTTCCAACATGTATACATTTAATTCCATTATTTGAAACTCATGATATTTCATTATTCAAACCTAGAATATATATATATATATATATATATATATATATATATATATATATGTTTCATGTAGGCATTACTCTTTTACCTCATATAATATCTTACGACTTATAGTATCACCATATATATTATTGTAATAAACAAACAATAAGCCACAATAAAATCTAAATGTAAAAACATACATACATCTAAGCAAAAGAAATGATGAGCTAAGATTCAAGACAAAAAGGTATTGGTGTCACAATTACTGAGCAGAAAGGATGAATGAAACCATATGTACATGTGTTCTTATGTACAAGATCAATATAGAAACAAAAGATAGAATGATGTACACAACGCAATAAGGATCTAACATGGTTTGAAAATATATCAAAATTTGACTTGACTTTATAAGCCAAAAAAAGGAAGCTAATTGCAATTGAAGCATCTTTCACTAGCAGCTACATAAACAATATAATGTGATTATTCTATTATTGCAGCTTTTTTTTTTTTTGATTCAGAGGAGGTCTATGACCATACAACACACATATGTAACTAACAAGAATTGATCCTACAACCTCTTACAAACATGCGAGTAATTTTATCAGCAGACCAAAGCCTTAGTGGCTATTATTGTAGCTTTTAGTTGTTTATGCTAAACTTTTCTAACTTGGACTATTTTGACGAGAAATTCTCTTAGGTATCATGCAAACATAGGGAAAGCAAATTGAAAACTAATTTTAGTTACATCAATCTCAGATAAAACCCAAGACACATATTTAACATTTTTTTCTAAACTTAAGAAAAACTTAAAATTCTATTGCAAGAGTATATGGAGGATTGAAATTCAAATAAGTTTCCCCACCATGTCAAGAACGATGTATATGATCTTTTTAGAGAAAATGGGGGCAATATATACACACGCTCAAGCGTGAGCACACACAAACATAGGAATGCATATGTATTCTCTAGACGAGGAAGAAATCATAGGTACTATTTAATATTTGATTCAATTTAAAATAATCGTTTTTCATCTCCTACCTTTCTAGATATCATTTTCATATTTAATTTTAGAAATTCAAAACTATTTCAACTTGACTTTTAGGGTAAGAAAGTTGGATAGTAAGATTTTTGGCATGTAAGTAGGTAACATGAGAAGCCTTACGTTGTAATAAATGTGATAAATTTTCGAGATAACTCTCTTAAATGTAGAATGCTAGATGTAGGGTCTTATAGATTTTAGTTTTGAACAAAAAGATAAGAGTAGAGATTCAAATTTACAATTAACTTAATCAAAACCATATTTTTGAAACTTAGCTCAATATCAATTGCCTTTGAGAAAAAAAAAAATCTTTTGCAAACTCAATTCCTGAAGACATTGAAGGGTCTCATACAAGACGTACGCTTGAAACCTATTTTGAGTTAGACGGTTTCAAATGAATGAATAGGAAAATAAGATCACAATTTACTTGTAATATTTTTATGGTGTTTGCTTAAATATAGATTAATTTGTTTGGGAGAACTTTTTGCCTAAAAATTATATGTATCTCGATCCTCATATTACAATTGCTTATACAAAATCTCCAAAGCATAATTGAAATAATTTTAATCTGTACAAAACCTTAATATAATTGATGTGATTGACATTAACTTGTTGGAAAAGGAGAAGGAAAATATGATTGAAGTTTAGAAACTAAGCTTTATGAGGTTGTGTTTGTTAGAGAAGAATTTAAATACACAATTCGGATTCTTCATAAACCGTAAATTAAATACTAACCTCGTAGTATGCGGAAGAATTTGCAGGAAATAGCCCACGCTTGTTCTACCGTTTAAAAACTGTGAATTGGAATTCAAAGTACGGATTCAACTTTGAATTACATGTTCACAACTTAAGAACCCCTTTGATTTCGGTGTTTGCACGCAGTAAATATGGTGAATATGAGAGAGATTGAGAGAGAGAGAAAAGAGGAGAAGACAACATTGTCTTTTTTTTTTTTTCATAGAACTGAAAGAAGTTATGGAAATAACTTCCCATGACCCATACAAAATGGGTCGGACCAGATCAACCCATATTGGACGACCTAACCCCAAATTCAACCGTTAGAGATTGAGATTTAATTATATATGTATTCTTGGAAATTAATCTCTTTAGAGAGTCCTCTAATTCAATTAAAGTTTAGATTTTCCTTAACTCTCTCACAAGATCTTTATGTACTAGTCCATTTTTACAGGCTTAAACAACTGATAAAAAAATGGGGAACAATTTAATCTAAAGCTTAACTTAATTACTTATTGGGTAAATACCCAATTTAGTCCTCTATCTTTAGGATTTGTGCCAATTTAGTCCATATCTTTCAAAATATACCCTTTTAGTCCTATATCTTTAAGGTTTGTGCCAATTTAGTCCATATCTTTCAAAATGTATCATTTTAGTCATGTATCTTTACCATTTTGTCCCAATTTAGTCCTTACCTTTCAAAATAGTTAAGGACTAACATGAATTATCATAACAAAGATATGGACTAAATTGTGACAAATGATAAAGATACATGACTAAAATGGTACATTTTGAAAGATATGAACTAAATTGACACAAACTTTAAAGATAATGGACTAAATTGGATATTTACCTTTACTTATATATCTAACTTACCTTGATTCCTATCTTTCACCTCCATTTAGCTTTGCTTTTAGGGCTATCACATATTTCCATACCAGCCTCTAGTTGAAACCAAGCTCTCAACATATTCAACCATCTTGAACCCAATTTTGTTTCCAAAACTCACACTTCTTCTACTGGTCATGCTTTCAGGATCATAGATATCAAATTCATTCCTCTTTTTCTGTGATGTCTTTGTCTCCATTGCCACTTCACCATATCTTGTGAAACCAAAAGCCCTTATAAAACCAAAACACTCAAAACTGAGCAACAAAGTCCAAGATTCTTCCACCCCATGTTGTTTCATCATCCAAATCTCTGCAAATTTCTTTTCATGGCGTCGAATCATACACAAAAACCCTCCAAGAACCCCTATAGCAGGCTTCTTCTTCTTTGTCACCCAGCCAGGGGTTGGCAATTCCTTGAATTTTTCGTCCTAAAAATCGAAGTATATTGGCAGATAATTCATCTTTTCATCACTAGCCACCAACCAATGTGGCATGCCATTGATAGCAACTGCTTGGCTATTAGCTAAAACCCTGCGAGAAAAGCCTTCGATTCTTTTCCAGGCTCCAGCTTTGCAATCATTAACTTTGAATTTGTTCTATCATATATATGGCGCTGATGATTAGGCCTATTTGATGCGTTGACACCATGCTTTCCCCAACCTGAATTTGATGAGCTAGAAAGACGGCTCGCTCTCACCACCTTGTATCCATCACTTGCAGGATCAAACGCTAAGCCGTAAAGCCTTCGACCCTCTTCGATTAAAGGAAACCCTGGAATTGATCGACAAGCTCTAGTCGATGGATTCCACAAGCAATAGTTGGATTCACCAGTGCTGAATAAAACTATTCCATCGCAAGTCGCGAGTAGCTCAGCATTTCCACAACGGTTCGGGAACGGAAAGCTAATCTCCCTTGGTGCAAAACTGTAGTAATCGAACGTTTCTGCTACGGGACGAGGTGGAATTTCCAATTCCGAGGTTCGCCTGAGGAAAATCTGCTTATGGTAGGTGGTGTAATGGCTTTCTTGAACACGCTTGAGATGGGTTTTGATGAAATCTGGAGAGGATAAAAGAGCACACCAGTTTTTGCAGACTGATTTGCATATTAGTATGGTCTCGAAAGGTAGCCTCAGAAAGATGGTGAAAACAACCTCTTTTGGGAGATTATTAGGCCATCGTCTCTCACTCCAGGCTCTGAAATCCATTTTCTCAGCCTGATTTTTGCAGATTTAGAGGATGAAGCCTACTAGAGTTTACAAGATTTCACTTAACGGGTTTTTGAAATGAATGGATCACTTATTTAGCAGAAAAATACAAGTGATCATCACCGATAAAAATCCTTTTTGGTATTTACCATCAACTTGCATGCAGCCTCCATTTCCAATTGCATGCTGCTATCGTGAACATGGAAAAAAAAAATTATAGAAATTAAAAACGCTAATTTGGAGAAAAATTTTTGAAATGAAGGAGTCAAATTGAAAATTTTTTCAGGCCATGAGCAAAAAATGGTGAAATGGGATTCTTACATAACCTGGATGAGTATTCTTGTTTATATCGCCATCTTTAAGGGTTGAAGATGCTCTAGTTTGCAATGGAGCGGCTAGAATTGAGTAAGTTTTGATGAGATGTGAGGGTTTCTTTGCAAGCCTTCAGACAAATGGAGCTACTCAAGAAAGAGAAGATTCTTAAAGGTAAGTAATAGAGAAAAAAGGGTGATTAGTTACATGATAATATGCTTTTGGATTGCTGTAATAAGTGAAGATCTGTAAATAGATTACTGTAATAAGTGAAAATCTGTAAGTAAATTATACTTTTCAGTGTTTTTTTTTTGTTCCAGATTGAGGAAATTATATTGCATTTAATGTGTAATTATCATGCCAACCTGGTAGCTTATACTAATTAATTGGACACATTTCACAGAAATCAAATTTAACTGTTCATATTTGAATTAGAAGAGCATGATAGGTAAAATATCTGTGATGAAAATTGGAAGAATTTAATATTGGTGAAAAACTGGAGCTGCTCAAGTAAAAAAAAAAAAGAAAAAAAAAAGATATAATTATCGATATTTGAGAATTTAAATAATATGAAAGTTGTGGGAACATATTCTTCATTTAAATTGCTCTAGGTAAGTTCTATTTAAGCATTTTTTTCGCAAGATTGAGAAAACTAAAATATTATCGATCCTTAGTTGGATGTTTCATCGAAATCAAATTTAACAGTCATATTTGAATTGGAAAAACTTAATAGGAAAAATATATGACACAAAAAATGGAATATTTAATGAAATATATATATGAATCACAAGATAGTGAGTTTATCATATGGCATTGGCAAGAGGTATTGCTTCAATGCAATATAATTTTACCTTTGTATAGCCAAATTAAAAGTAAAATTCTCATTTCTACGCCTACTTTTATATATATATATACAAGTGAAAAAATAAGATGATATTGTTACTAGAACAAATGAAGTTAATAGTATGCGGGAAACAAAAGGACGAGAGATATATGAACAATATGGACAATAAAAGGACAAATCAAACTTCAAAAAGTTACTAACTTGGGGAGGCACCAATTCAGTAAATTTTGGAAATAGACTAAAAACATTAAAGGACATATAGGTTTTCTCCAAATGGTAGGGGAGTTGTGTTACATTGCTTTAGGGTGAGAAAAAGAAAAAAGGATAATACTTTCGTGTATGTTGGAAAAGAAAAAAGGATAATACTTTCGAAAGCGGTTGAACGACAAAATAGAATGTGAAGTGCAAAAACTAAAATAGGGGAAAAGTTTTAGCTTAGGTTGCTCTGTGTCATTGAATGATCCCATAATTTACACATCAACAACTTGTATGATAAAAATGAGATAAAATAAGGTGCTAAATAAACATAGTGTTCATCCCAAAATTAGTTGATTAATTCTAAGATCTTTACAATGTATGGTTTTATATCTAATATATAATTCATAAAGAAAGTGATCTCTAATTAAATAATAGTAGTATCTTTTTATTAAATTACATATATACATGTAAATAATTCTTATAAGATATACCTATCTATCTATATATTACTATTATGTAAATAATTATATATATATATATATATATATTAAATTGATAGTCTAATATGTGATTAGACCAAAATAGTGTTTGTTAGGCTAAAGTAAATACAATCTTTATGTGATACAATTAAGAGTAAAATGCATCATACCCCCCTGTGTTTTCACAAAGTCGCGCTATAAATCATGTGTTATGGAAAACGTTACATACACGCCCCAAATTCAAATTCTGTTTAACTCTGTTAATTAGCCTTGTAAAAAGATAAAATTGTCCTCGTTTAAAGATAAATCCGTCAAATGGGGTATTTGCAACTTTTTTGATATCAGAAGGGGGTATTCATCACTTTTTTAATATTAGAGGGAGGTATTTACAACATTTTTCATTTTGCAATATCAGAACCATGTGCTAGTCTACCTTCTAAGAAGATCTACAACCTTAAACTAATAAATATCATTTAATTAAAAGAATAAAAAAACGTATAGCTTATATAATAGAACATTGATGTCCACCATAAAAAAATATAAATCTTATGCTTGAAGTTCAAAGTCATATTTCAACTAGCAATAATCGTACCTTTACTTGGAATCACGTTCTTCTACAAATAGATTAAAATCTTTAAATCAGTGTAAAATCAACTTCAAATCAAAGGAAAATCTCTTTGAAATAGTTTTTCTCTTTAGGATTGTCATTTTTTTTTTTATTTTTTTATCTTTGAAGGGGCAATTTACATATTTATAAAAAAACATAGGGGCAATTAGAAACCTTATAAAAAACACAAGGGGCAATTTACAACCTTATTGAAAACACAAGGAGCCATTTACAACTTTATCGAAAATACAAGGGGCAATTAGCAACTGATGTTAAAAAGGGTATTTTTGTCCTTCTGCATGTGTTTTAAAGCTTGATAAATGTCATACTTGCATTTCAAGCATGTGTATTACACTCACGTTAAAATTGACAGAAAAATAGACTGCAGGGGGTTATATGCAACGTTTTCCATAACACAGGGTTTATAATGCGACTTTTTAAAACACATAGTTTATGATGCAACTTTGTAAAAACACAGGGGGATATAGTGCATTTTACTCTACAATTAATTATATCCTTGCTTTACAAAGACAATAAACGGACAATATGAAAAATGCACTGTGCATGTACTTCATTTTACATATAGAAGAGACTCCTCACTAATGATGATAGAATACATTTTCTCCTATAGGAAGTTAAATATTAGTAGTTGCAACAATTATAATAGTCAAGGATATATAAAACTATTGTTCCTAGTTAGTTGGAGTTTTCTTGATAGGCCAATGCATTTTCATATACATAAATGCACATATTTTAAGTATATTAGTAGATGTAAGCAATGCATATATTATAAGGATTCCAATTATGTAAATCTTCAATTCTATATACTAATAAGATATAACTGTATCTATCGATCTACAAAAGCCTATCCTATAACTTTTGTTGTCATTTATTTTGACTAAAGTTTCTCATAATTGAAGTTATATGTGGATTTCTTAACCCTTGATGAAGAAGGATTTGAAATATACATGTGGGAAGAGTGCACGAAATTAAAGGATACATAATGAGTACTTCATTAATCCCTAGACATTTGCAACGAAGAATTCATTTTTTGAACATTAGACGGGGCATAATTTTTCGACCATATCCTCATAAATATTGTAATATGAAGACATCAGAAAGTTAATTCCTTTCATCTCATGTTTTGAGTATTTTCATAACTAATTTGATATATAAAATAAGGAACAAATTTTGCTATTTCATAAAGTACATCTTATTCTTTAATGCTACTATCCAGCCTATCTTGATGAACCAAAAGTGAGAAGGACTAGGTAAATTCAGTATTTTTCTTTTACTTTTGTGCCGTCATCAATTGAATCTATTGCCCCCGGTAGGTCATTAGTCGTAATTTTTTTTGATGTTCTTAAGAAGATCATGATTTTGGGTCTCAATTGGCTAAACTAAATTTTTTGAAAAATAATATATATGGACTAAATTGATTTTTTTTAGAAATAATAGGAACTAAATTAGCTAATTTGAAGATGAATTAATTTTTTTTTAAAAATAATAAGAATTAAATTAACTAATTTTGAACAATATGAATGAATTTAAAATTTTGAAAAAATAATAAAAACTATTTGTACAATTTTCTGTTTAATACCACATAAGGTTGATTACAACTGCGTAAAAACAATTCTAACCCTATCATGCTTCTGAAATTTGTGAAGGTCAAACGTGCATGGAAATGAAATCCATAAGTCTAAGAAAATCAATTTTTTAAAAATACACCCGTGGCATTAATAAAACTAGACAATCAAGGCAATAATAGAACAAACCATAACATCTAAAATCTTAAAAAATAATCAAAAGTTCAATACTTTAGATTTAAATATTATATTTCAAAAACATTTCTCAACATCACGTAAAGCAAAATTGCCATGAGATTAGTGACTGAGCTAGCTCTTCGTGTGTATTAATACATTGGCAGATTAATTTATTTATGTGTTAGAGAAAGATACAACCTTATTAATCCTAAGAGCGAAACTATTAGTGAATAAATTGAAATTATACTTTTTAAAAATGTACTTGTACGTACTTGACTGAAAAATCAACTTACCCCTTGTTAAAAAAAAAATTGTCGAAAATACTAAAATTTTTATTTTTAGCCCTAATTGAATAAAAATTTTAGATCCGGCACTAAGTGCGTATAAAGTAACATTTGTTTACAAGGCATTATGAAGTACATAGTACTCGATCAAAGTTTTGGAATACACTTCACATATTGTACAACCCACCTAAGATGTTCTGAAGATGCTCTATCCAGTAGATATGCATGAAATAGTTCCATATATAATATGACATTATTTAGAAGAACTCTTCAACACAAGAGACTCATATCACATATCCTAGTAGCTTGCGGTGAACCATGCATGAAATTGAAAATATATGAAATTGTTGCATATCATCGTCCGTTTACTTCAGATACTTAGCAAACCAATTGAGCATATCCTGGTGAGCCTCTTGTGCACACTTCACAGTCGCCTCATCTTCATCCTTGTACCTCACTGTCCAACCGTGCGAAACGCCTGGAAATATCTTCACAGAGCTCTCAACCTGCAAGAGAAAAATGCTGATTCTTTATAGTTCCGTAAGAATGCTATAAACTCAAACAAAAGATAATCAGATCAAAAGTGAGCATGCTCTGTTGTGCAACGCCCGGTTACCATTGTCAGTATTCAGGCAGTTTGCTCCCAGCTCAAAAGGCCCCTCAAGCAATTATAAGCATTGCCTGTCGGATGCTGAATCAACTAGGGATGGGAGAAATGTATATTGCTATATTAATTGCTTCGTGGAGTAAATTGACTCTAATTTTTTGTTATTTCTGGAAACATCTCATTGCTTAGAATAAACAAGACAAATATTAAAAGATATACGACAATGGTTGTGGCCTTCTTTTTCCTGTATTTGTGACTTGCTATTCCACGTCTTTAAGATAAAAGACAGTTATAGAACTACCACACTCCTGTTAGTTTTGTTTCATAATAGACCACTGACCTACAAATTACCAAGAATGAGATATGTGTTCCTAACCGTTAATTCCACGCGACAGCATTAATGACTATAACTATTAGGGGCAATAGCTAATATTTTAAAGAAATGAGTGGATAAGATGCAGATCTTAAAGCATTTATAATTTATAGCCTTTGGTGAAACTAGACTTATCTGAAAATTCATTAATGCCACTGAATGACTTAGAAGGGAAACAAACATGCTTAGATTCAAAAGACCTAGGAAAGTGGCTAGCTATTATGAAGCCATAGGTAGTAAATAGCAGCTCCGAGAAAGCAATTAGGATATATAGGTTCAGTACCTAATAGTAGAAAGGAGATATGCACCCAGACAACCTATGCTTCTTTGAATAATGAGTTCTCGATCTTAAACAGGAAAATAGGTGTATGACCACTAAAAGAAGTAAACACGCAACAGAAATGTCCACAAGTAATAATATGTTAACTGGCAAAGATTCTGGAGTTGTACCTCAGGCTTAGCATTTAAAGCCGCCTCAAACTGTTTAACGAGCTCTGGTGGAGATACTTGGTCAATTTCAGCTCCCAAAATTACAATTGGAACCTTGACAGCTGAAAAGCACAGAAAGATTAAAATTTCAGACAAACCACAGAAACTCATTCATCAAAACTCCAGTCACCCAAATGATAAAGGTAAATCAAGCCTGCTCTCAGTCATATAGACCGTAGAACTTGGTCGTCAGAATTGAAGTGGAAGGTCTCAGATTGATTTATAACTGTAGAAAACGACAATAAAGAAAGAACCAAATAATAGAAATTTATACCAAGTCATACCTTGAATATCATCCAGCGTGACAAATGAAGGGTGTAGGAGCACAGCTACTTGGATATATGCATACTTTGCAAGTTCAGTAACAACCTTGGCTGTTGAAGTAATAAATTATATTAGAAAACTCTTTTAGGAAGCAAAAGCGGATTTTACCACAAGAGAGTTCAATAGTACTTCATCTGCCTAGACTTGAGACTTGAAGTAAAATATGCAAGACAAGAAAAATTTTAGGAAATAGAAAACTAACCTCCCCAGCAGAAGCCTGCAGCTCCTATTTTAGTTACACCACAACCTTTTAGAGCTTCAATAACTGGCTTTGTATCTTCAAATGCTTGATCCTGTTAAAGAAGTAAAATTCTTTTAAAGGAGAGGCTTTTACTATTATTTAAGCATATCTAGCAATGGAAAAAAGGTCAAGAACGTTAATTAAAGTTGATGAACTTCTTGCATAATTAGAGGAAGTTAAATCACATGAATAGTGCAAATAGATGACTCCCTTGAGTTATCATTCTTTTCTGATAGAGCATAGATCGTTCCTCTAGCTGCTAGAAAGAAATTTCTTAAGGAGAAGGCGAAGTCTTAAATAGGTGAGGTTGTTTTGCGGAATTCCAACTTAATTAATTCTGGAAAAGCATTTATAAGGAAAGTGAACTAAGATAACTTACTGGTCCATGGTCCTTTAACCAAACTTTTATTGGCCTTTCCCCATTTTCAGGTACATAGGGATCTCCACGAAGTAAATCAGGGACCACAACACACAATCCAGTGGCTGCAACTTTATCGGCGAGCTTCCTTTACAGTGGAAAGCTTGTTCATATCAGTTTCAGAGAGCATAAAACAGGTTTTATTTCAATATGGCAATGTAAACATGGCTGTTTATGAGTCTCTTCCAATACATACACCCAGAGAATATTTTTCAAAAAAAGTAGAAACTCCTGTACAGAAACTTCATGCTTAGGTATAACTTTGGAAAAAGAATAAACATAAAGGAGGAGGCGGCATTAGAGAGCCGTCAGCCTATATGAACATTTTCCAGTTCTTATGGATTTGAAACATCATTGTTATATGGAGGTTGTACACTATAAGAGGGGCAGAGGAAGACACAAGAAAAGTTGGCTGGAGACATTCAGATGAAATCCCGTGTGCGTGGACTGTGGAGCTAACAGTAGAAATGACTCTCAATAGGAATAAGTGGTATTATGAAATTATATACCCAACTCTCAACAACAATGAGTGGCATTGTATATGGATTTCACTTAACGAGATCAGGCTTGGTTTGGTTAATAAATGGTATTGCTGATATGGAAAGTATCTAGTTTAATATGCAGCCTGCCCCTCTTGGTTTCCCTTGACAAGAGGTGAGAGCTTCATTATATAAGGTAATCTTCCCAAATGTAGTCATTCCACAAAAGATCTCACTAACAAAATGAAAAACTCCTCTTACTGGACATATACAGCCACAGGTCACATTAGAAGACATGACTTGAAAATTACACATACTCATTATAGGTCTACTTCTTAATTGACACTCATCACATAGAATTTGCCTCCTCCTGTATCTGTTTATACACATCTGGAACAAAGTTTCTAACAGCTGTGAATGGAAGAAAAGGTTTTGAAAGAAAAAACAGAAGCTGTTGCAGAAAAGCTTGATTACTTTACGAGTGATGTTATTTTATGTTCTTAGTAAAGGACATTTGTCAATCCGATATATACCATAAATCTGTACTCATTACAATAGATAGGGGAATTCATTGTGCCAAAATCCATGAAAGCAATAATTGGTGATCTTACTGAACTACTCAAATCTTTCACCACATAGAAGCAAGCAAGAATCTCATGGATGCATATGATTAGTGAAAATACGCATAGGAGCAGCCACATTCATTACATGTAAACGCTATAATGATTAAATGCATGTACAAGCATATAGTTCGGCCTTAAAATTCAACAAGGTTGGTGAAAGACGTAGCCTCCACAGGTATTCTATAGTTTAACGAGGGCAAGGAAAACTGTGCTTAGGTATAACTTAATTCCAAATCAAGGAAATTTTTAACAATAGATAATCATTAAGAGAACACAAAAAGCTGAACAGAAAATGGCAACATCTATCGGCTAAAGAGGGAAAAAAAAAAAAGACCTAAAATCTAGAATGATACACCGCACTGATATGCTCTAAAATAATGTCATAACTGGTGTCTTCGGTTAGTCATATGTACTTAGGAAAATGTAAGAACATTCGAGAAAGAAGCCATACTATATAGAACTTGTTCCTCCTTCATACTCCCCACAAATGAATATGAAGGTACTTTTGATAGAAACAGAAGCACGACATTGAGACACTTAACCTCAGAGCAGATTCTAGAATCCTTATGGTGTCAAGCTTAACGACCAGCCTACGCTTAGCACAGAAAATTACTACATTTGGAGGCTGGCTTAGAGGCCGATGAGCGAGGGGGACGGAAAAATTTAGCACATACTTATTAGTGAAATGAAATGAATGCTCCCAGCAGAATATCCTACCACTTTAGTATGCAATTGCTAAGCAATATAAGAGTTGTTTACCTTAAGTTTGGTGCTTCATAACCTGCAAAGGTCAAAAATCGATCTTGATTAGTCAATGATTAACTTTAATCAAGGATAATAGTTTCAAATTAATTGCACATAAGTTCACAGAGACATAAGGTGAAAATGAGTACCTAAACAGGAAAAGGAAGATGTTCCCAAAAAAAAAAAAAGATAAAATTGTATTTCCCCCCCTTGATCAACTCATGTACTTCATCTTGGAAATTACACAAATCAGCCTGATATCATCCACGGTCTTTGCAATTATTTTTAATCTAAAACCTCAATCAGCCCAACAGAAAAAAAATATATATATATATTTGTATTGAGTTTTAAATTGTGTCTTTAATAGTCTCACTAAACAAAATTTTAAATCCGCCTATGAGACAATGATGAAAACCAAGAAGGTGTAAATTATCAGAATTAAAACAGAAAACCACAAGACAAAACCAACACAAATAAAAAAAACACTCTATACGTATCTATAAATATATAATCAGCTGATATGAAGTAAGATAATCATACAAGTTTTCAGGACCAAGCAAACAAGAATCAGCAACCCAATATAATAAATATTAAGTTACCACCTCATTAAAAATTTAATCTTCGAGCCAAAAATTTAATCTTCGAGCCTTGCACGTGTAAAGTTATTTAAATATTTTTAATAGCTAACGACGAGGAATCAAACCGTTTAGTGAGCTCCCATATTATATTAAATTATTATCTCATTTAAAAATTTAAACAATTTAAACTCTTAAAAGAAAAGTGTATTATATATATATATATTTATCGGAAAGAAAATAGTAACCCATATACATAAATTCAAGAACAAAACATAAAATTACATCAGATTCATGAAACAATCTAATTTTTCACCATAACCAAGTAACAAAGTTGGATTTTTTTATAAAAAAAAGGGACATACCAAAAACGTCAGAGACAAGAATAACAGCAGATTTTGAACCAGGTGGACAATTAACATAGCAGTTGAGGCCTCCAAATTCTTTTACATGACCTGATCCACTGCCTGGGTTCAAGGTTGGTGGATTTTCACAGCACTGAGGCCCTGACATTATTTGTTGTCTTGGATTTTGAACAGCAAACAAGTGATGATCTAATGACACTGCAACAAGTGACCTGCGGAGCTGACACTAGTGTGTGTTGTGTGTGTACTTATATGTCAGTTGGAAATGACATCAGCTGTTACGTCATGTAAAGATTCTAGACTCGAGTTATATTTCTAGCAACAATCACGGCAAGTATGTACGTATGTGATGGGGTGTTTGTTTTTCTTCTTTCTTCTATCTTCCCTTTTTTTATTTTTTATTTTATTTTAGAGGAGATAAAGGCCAATACTATACTTACGGACTATCTTGGAAAAATCCTTTCCTTTCTATCTCACATATTGGATATTTGTTCATATTTTGAATTTAAAATAATTACAAATCAATTTTTTAGACTTAATTTTGATAAATGTTGATATGATTAATTTGGATGATACTTTTTTTGACGATGACTATGTGTCTTAATATTTGACGTCTTTAATGTAAATATGAAAGAATTTTCTATCATTGAGAGAAAAAAAATGGAATATTGCTAACAAAACAAGATGATGTCGACTGGGGAATTGTCCACGATGCCAGTTGTGTGGTTGTTGGAGATTGCAAATCAAACCCGAATTAACTCTTGGAAAAATGGAAAGGAAAAGTATTTGGTACACATAAAGAAGTTTAATTGCAGATTCATTGTCTTGTGGCTTTTAGTATTTCTAGGTTCATATTTAATATTGTGTCTCTTAACTTTTCTAGGTGCATTTAGTATGTGACTCTTTGTATTGCTAGCTATTAGTATAAATAAGTGTATTGGTTTTGTGTTTTGACACAAGAAAAGATACAAAAAAGAGAGTGAGAAAAACTCTTTGTAATATTTTGTGAGTTTAACATAAACAGAGCATTTCTGTGTAATTTATGTGTGAGGATTCATAAATTCTAAATTGAGTCTCGTAAATCTTTTGCCACTACACGTAATTACGAATCAATTTCCAACATAGTGGCATCAGAGCCACGGTTTTGAGTGTATGAATCATAGCATACAATCTTTTGTAGCCACAACTACTAAAACTCACTGGTGAAAATTATGAAAACTGGAGTATTCAAATGAAGGCTCTATTTGGGTCTCAAGATCTTTGGGACATTCTAACAAATGAGTATGTTGAACCCACCGCAGAAGTTGAAGCAACTCTCAACGCGAAGCAGATAAATTCTCTTCGTGAAACAAGAAAGAAAGATAAAAAAAAGTATTGTTCTTGCTTTACCAAGGCGTTGGCGAATCCATGTTCGAAAAAATTGCAGAAGCAAAATCAAGAAAAGAAGCATGGGATAAACTTGCAACTTTGTTCAAAGGAGTTGAACGAGTCAAGAGAGTTCGTTTGCAAACGTTACGAGGTGAGTTCGAAAATGCTCACATGTGAGAAGATGAATCTGTTTCTGATTACTTTTTTTGCCTACTTTCAATTGTTAATCAATTGAAAAAAAATGGAGAACCAATTGAGGATATTCAAGTGATAGAGAAAATATTGTGGTCTCTCACAAAGAACTTTGAGCATGTGGTAGTCGCAATTGAAGAATCGAAAGAGTTGGATACACTCACTATAGAAGAGTTGATGGGATCACTCCAAGTCCATGAGCAACGCATGAAGAAGAATTCTAATTCTACCCCAATTGAACAAGCTTTGGAATCAAAGCTTAATTTGCAAGATCAAAAACCAAGAAGTGGAGGTTCTCAACGTGGTAGCGGACGTGGCAACAATTATCGAGGACGAGGTCGAGGTAGAGGTAATTTTGATGACCAATCTCAACAAAAAAAATCAAATAATTTTGTTAACAAAGATGGCAAAGGTAAAGGAAGAGGTAGATCTGCTGGTCATGGACGTGGAAATTCTGGAAACAAAAGAAATGTTGAATATTATAACTGCCACAAATTTGGACACTATGCCTCAGAATGTTGGAACAACAATTCAGATCATGATGAGCAATCCAATCTTGCTTAAACCTCTACGCAAGGGAATGGAGATGGTGCACTTCTTTTTGCACAAGAAGGAATGAAGAATCAAAATGATGTGTGGTATCTTGACTCTGAAACGAGTAATCACATGTGTGGGAAGAAAGAACTCTTTGAACAACTTGAGGATAATGTGAATGGGAATGTTAGCTTGGGAGACCAATCCAAATTACCAGTGAAAGGCAAAGGTAAAATCAAGATCTATCAAAAGAATGGTGCTTCAAACTATATTTCTAATGTGTATTATGTGCCCAATATGAAAAGCAATATTCTTAGTATTGGGCAACTTCTTGAAAATGGGTATGTAATACATATGGAGAGTCTTTCTCTCTATTTGAGAGATGCACGTGGAAAGCTCATTACAAAAGTTCAAATGGTAAACAATCACATGTTACCGCTGCATTTAAGCACAAGTCTCGAAAAGTGCTTTCAAGGGATGGTAAAGAATGAGTGGTGGAAGTGGCATCTTCGATTTGGCCACTTGAATTTTGGTGGTCTCAAGCTCTTACAAAATGCAAGAATGGTACATGGATTGTCGTGTATTGAGAAGCCCGAATTTGTGTGTGAAGCTTGCATTCTTGGCAAGCAACAGAGGAATAACTTTCAAAGTGGAAATTCATGGAGTGCTCATACACCACTACACTTTTCAAGACTCCTTCTCTTGGAGGTAACAAGTATTTTATTTTTTTCATTGATGATTATAGTAGAAAATTGTGGGTGTATTTCATAAAAGAAAAATCAGCTGCTTTTACCATTTTCAAATGTTTCAAGGCATATGTTGAAAAAAAAAGTGGGTACAAAATCAAAATCCTTATATCTGACAGAGGTGGTGAATACACCTCAAATGATTTTCGAAATTATTGTAAAGAGCAGGGTATTAAGCAGCAATTCACAACTTCATACACTCCACAACAAAATGGTGTTGCTGAAAGAAAGAACTGGACCATTCTGGATATGACAAGAACTTTGTTGAAGGAGAAAGGCTTGCCTAAGTCTTTCTGGGCTGAAGCAGTAGCTTGTACAACTTATTTGCTGAACAGGTGTCCAACCAAAATGAGAGATATAACACCACAAGAAGCGTGGAATGGCTATAAACCAACTGTCAGTCACTTGCGAATTTTTGGTTGTGTAGCCTATGCTCATGTACTAGAGGAGAAAAGGAAGAAACTGGATGATCGCGGTGAAAAATGCATCTTTATTGGCTACAGCGAGGAGTCAAAGGCCTACAAGCTATACAACCCACTTACAAAAAAAGTAGTGGTAAGTAAAGATATTGTATTTTGTGAGGGTGAAGTTTGGCAACGGAATCAAGAAAGTTCAAGCAAAGAGAACCAACTTGAAATTGAAGAAGAAAAAATGGCAAGACAGGAAAATCAAGAACAAGGAGTTGTAACTCCTCCTCGCACGAGAAATCTTCAAAATCAAAGTTCACCATAAACTGGATCATCTCAAAGCTCAAGCAGTTTTTCATCATCTTCTCCACCAATTAAGACTTGCAGTCTTAGAGAAATTTATGAAGAGACTCAAGAGACAAATCTGTATTGTCTCTATGCCGATCATGAACCAATGTCATTTGAAGAAGCAGTTCAAGAAAATTGTTAGAAGAAGGCCATGGTTGAAGAAATTCGTGCCATTGAAAAGAATGACACTTGGGAATTGACTTCACTTCCCAAAGGGCAATAATTAATTGGAGTCAAATGGGTCTATAAAATCAAGAGGACAGCTGATGGCAAGATTGATCGTTACAAGGCGAGACTTGTGGCAAAAGGATACAAGCAAAAATATGGTGTTGACTATGAAGATGTATTTGCACCAGTCACCTAGCCCGCCTTGACATTGTAAGAATGTTGATTTCTCTTGCTGCTCATCATAATTGGAAAATTTATCAATTAGATGTAAAGTCAGCATTTTTAAATGGCATACTTGAAGAAGAAGTCTATATTGATCAACTTGAAGGCTTTGTTGTAGACGAACATGAAGATAAAGTCTACTGTCTCGAAAAAGCTATTTATGGGTTGAAACAAGCCCCCCATGCATGGAATTCTCGAATTGACAAGTACTTTCAAGAAAATGGATTTATTAAATGTCCATTTGAACATGCAGTTTATACGAAGAAGAATGCTTAAGGTGATGTGTTCATTGCATGTCTTTATGTGGATGATTTGTTGTTCACTGGGAATAATCAAAAGATGTTTGATGAGTTCAAACAAGCCATGCTCAAGGAGTTTGAAATGACTGATGCTAGGCTTATGTCCTACTTTCTTGGCATTGAGGTGAATCAAAACGATGACAACATATTCATTTCGCAAAAAAGGTATGCCACTGAATTACTTAAAAAATTCAGAATGGAGAATTACAATCCTGTTGAAATTCCTATTCCTCATGGCTTGAGATTAACAAAAGAAGGTGAAGGAAAATGTGTGAATGCTACTCTTTTCAAGAGTTGCGTTACCTCACAATCACAAGGCCGGATATTGTCTATGGTGTTGGGTTGTTAAGCAAATACATAGAAAATCCAAAAGAGTCTCATTGGATTGTAGCAAAAAGGATTCTAAGGTATATCAAAAGTACCTTGGATTTTGGCCTATTTTATTCTTGTAAAGATGAAGTTATCCTACACGGATATTTTGATAGTGATTGGAGAGGTGATCAAGATGAAAGGAAAAGCACTACTGGCTATGTGTTTTTTCTTGGATCGACTACTTTTACATGGACTTCTAAGAAGCAAAGTGTGGTCGCATTGTCATCGTGCGAAGCTAAATATGTTGCATTGTCTTCAGCAGTTTGTGAAGCAATATGGTTAAGAAATTTATTGAAGGAACTTAATCATATACAAGAGTATTCAACTCTTGTGTTTATTGATAACAGGTCAGCAATTGAATTGTCCAAACATCCAGTGCAACATGGAAGGAGCAAGCACATTGATCTCAAATTTCATTTCGTGAGAGATCATATCAAGCAGAAGACAATCTCGTTGGAGTATTACAAAACAATCTGATCAAGTTGCAGATATTTTTACGAAGGCACTACCAACTGAAGCATTCACGAAGTTGAGTGCACTACTCGGCATGAAGACGGTTTTGGTTTGAGAGGGAGTGTTGGAGATTGCAAACCAAACCCGAATTAACTCTTGGGAAAATGGAAAGACAAAGTATTTGGTACACATAAAGAAGTTTAATTGCAGATTCATTGTCTTATGTCTTTTGGTATTTCTAGGTTCATATTTAATATTGTGTCTTTTAGCTTTCCTAGGTGCATTTAGTATGTGACTCTTTGTATTGCTAGCTACTAGTATAAATAGGTGTATTGGCTTTGTGTTTTGACACAAGAAAATACAAGAAAAGATAAGAAGAGTGAAAAAAGAGTGAAACACAGAAAAGAGAGAATGAGAAAAACTATTTGTAATATTTTGTGAGTTTAATATAAACAGAGCATTTCTGTGTGAGGATTTGTAAATCCTAAATTGAGTCCCGTAAATCTTTTGCCACTTCCCGTAATCACGAATCAATTTCCAACAGTATTCTGTGGATTGGAGACGAAAAGTTGAGACCATATTTATTTTGAGTACCCTTTTACTAACAGAATTTGGAAGCATGTTTCTTTTCTTCTCAATGAACAGTCACTAGCTACTCATTGGGATTTGATGATTGTTCGCCTATGTCGAATTTGTCGCAAGAAGTCTCTTATGGCGGACCTTACAAGATCTATGTTTTGTGTGTGTGTCTACCATATATGGCAAGAAAGAAATGGGAGAATTTATGGTACCGGCGTGTGTTTGGAGAAATAAATTATTGGAAGGTTTTGATGAATGTTAGAGACAAAATTTTGTTACAAAGTAAATATATTAATAATGTACAAAATAGATCTACTTGCTCTATATAACATATTACGAATAAGTTGATGTAAAGATCTTTGATATGACTTTTTAATTTTTACGATTAAATGAAATGATTACTTGTCTAACAAAAAAAAAAATAGATAGATTTTCCAGATGCTGCCTATATAGCTTAGATCTTCAATATTATTCTAAAGAAAATTTGCTAATAAAGTACCTAGGACCAATAATTTTTCCCCTTCAATAGGAGGTGTTTGACATACACACTATAACCAAAATTAGCAAATTCCTTATAAAAACAACAAAAGTCAAAAACCTTAATTTTTCACAACTAATGGAAAAAAGTCTCATGTTATCATAATCTCATGAACATTCTTCAAAGACCAAAATGCTTCGCTTCACGCTTTTCCCAATCCATCAAACACCTTTCCACACTAAGAAGAACCCCTCATAACCCACATAAAAAATCCCATCTTTTCATCAAACCACAAAAACCCAACTACGAATTCTCAGTTATTTCATCACTAAGAAATTGTGCATCCATTTTAGACATCTTAGGTGGGCAGCTGCACCACTGCTTAATACTAAAATCAGGCCTTGATAACAACATTTTCGTCCAAAATAGCTTAATTAACTTCTATTCAAAATGTGGGTTGATTGCTAATGCTAAAAAGATTTTTGATGACTGCCCAAGATTAGATTCTGTGTCTTGTAACATTATGCTATGTGGGTATGCTAAGTTTGGCCATTTGAATGAGGCACGTGAACTGTTTGATAAAATGCCTGAAAAGAGTTGTGTTTCTTATACTTCTATGATAATGGGATTGACTCGTGATAAGTTTTGGGGCGAGGTGATTGCGGTTTTTGGGGCTATGAGGGTGGCGGGGGTTGCACCTAATGAGGTGACATTTGCGAGTGTTATCCCGGCTTACGCACATTTTAATGATGGTGAGGTGGTAGGGGAGAGTGGGAGGATGCTACATGGGCTGGTGGTGAAGTTGGGGCTTGATGTGTTTGTTCTTGTTTCGACCAATTTGCTTCATATGTATTGTTTGGGTGCACGGTTGGATGAGGCGATGAGGTTGTTTAATGAGATGCCGGAGAGGAATGTTGTTACGTGGAATGTGATGTTGAATGGGTATGCAAAGGCAAGGGAGGTGGATTTGGCGAGGGAGTTGTTTGAGAGGATTGTTGATAAAGATGTTGTTTCGTGGGGGACGATTATTGATTGTTATGTGCAAGTAGGGTGGTTGAATGAGGCATTGATGATTTATTGTGAAATGGTTGGTAGTGGATTAGGTCCTAACGATGTTATGATTGTTGATATTATTTCAGCGTGTGGGCAGGCGATGGCTTACATTGAGGGTCTGCAATTTCATGGTGTGGCATTGAAGAGGGGGTTTGATTGTTATAATTTTGTACAGGCAACAATTATACATTTTTATGCAGCTTGTCGTGTGATTGGTCATGCTCGTTTGCAGTTTGAATTCGGGAGCAAAGACCATATCCCGTCTTGGAATGCACTTCTTGCTGGACTTGTAAGAAATGGAACGATTGATGAAGCTAGGCGCTTATTTGACCAGATGCCTGAAAGAGACGTTTTCTCGTGGAGTACCATGATTTCTGGTTATTCACAACATGAGCAACCTGGTTCAGCTCTTGACCTTTTCCATGAAATGGTGGCTAATGGTCTGATACCAAATGAAGTTACAATGGTCAGTGTGCTATCAGCAATTGCTACTTTGGGGACATTGAAAGAAGCAAGATGGGCGCACGAATATATACTCGTTAACTCCATTCCTTTAAATGATAATCTGAGTGCAGCAATTATCGACATGTATGCCAAATGTGGAAGCATCAATACTGCCTTAGAATTGTTCCGTCAAATCCGAGAGAAAACCAGAGATGTCTCGCCTTGGAATGCAATCATATGTGGCTTGGCCTTGCACGAGCATGCAGAGATGTCTCTTAGGATATTTACCGATTTGCAGAGGTGTAAAATAAAACCCAATTCAATCACATTCGTTGGGGTCTTGAGCGCGTGTTGTCATGCAGGATTGGTGGAAGCAGGGGAAGAACATTTGAAGAACATGAAGAGTTTGTACAATATAGAGCCAAACATCAAGCATTATGGCTGTATGGTGGATCTATTAGGCAGAGCAGCGAGGCTGGAAGAAGCAGAAGAACTTATAAGGAGTATGCCTATGAACGCGGATGTGATCATATGGGGCACGTTGTTGGCAGCATGTAGAACACACGATAACTCGGAAATGGCAGAAAGGATAGCAGAAAATTTGGCGAGGGTGGAACCATCTCATGGTCCGAGCAGGGTTCTTCTTTCCAACATTTATGCAGAAGCAGGACGGTGGGATGATGCATTTCTAGTCAGACGAGCAATGCAGAGCCAACATTTGACAAGATCTCCTGCATATAGTGGTGTGGCATAATCTGTGCCTGCCTGCATCCCATAATATTCGAAACCTAGTTCTCCACAGGCCAAAGGCCAGAATTCTCATTTGGAGGTTTATTTCATTTTGGGTATGTCGAAATGTTTGGAGTAGGAGTTAATGAATGACCTGAAAACAAAAACAATGAGAATTTCAAGAATTATAGACACATTTACATACCCATTAGTCCATTTTAGCATAATTATATTGAAAAAAGTTTTCCTGGAATATTAATTAAGATTCTTTTTCCTATACTAACGTAAGTGCACTCACGGTGGCGACCATAAAATGGCAGAGTTCATGGAGAGTATAAAGTGTTTGAGATACTCTAGCAAAGGAAATTGCATAGTGGATTTCAAAGAATAGCCTTAAAAAATTAACAAAATTTCCATCCACGATAATTAATTTTAACATTCAGGAAATTCTTTAAAAAGTCTGACCGATCGAAATAATACTCACATGGGGTGAGCCCCACATTCCTAAATTCCATTGCGTGCAAAGAGTACTAGTGACAAGATGCTGCTTGCCACTCTTTAATGTTTTTCTTCCTTTTTTTTTTCTTTTGGTTAAAGTAACTCTTAAATTCTATTACACACAAAGTTTCCATGTAGTAACATTCTTAAATTCGCCACTGGGACTTTGGTCACGTGCTACGTAACTCACTATGTATGCAAGTTCGAATCTTACTGGTTATATTGTACGGTCTTAGACCCCTTTGAATCAAAAAATAAAAATAAAAAATCTTAAATTCTTTTTTTTTCTTTAATGATTAAAGTTAGTCTTAAATTCGATCATACGCAAAGCTTGCGTATAATGATATTCTTAAATTCTTTTCTTCTTCATAGTCAAAGTCATTCTTAAATTTGATCACACGTAAAGTTTGCACATAATAACATTCTTAAATTCTTTTCTTTCTTTATGGTCAAAGCTATTCTTAAATTCGATCACAAGCCATTCTCGAGATCCATTCTTATCTGTAGTATTTTAAATGATGTAAAATACCTTAAAATTTATTTGAATAAAAATAAAAATAAAAATAAAAATAAAAAGTAAAAGAAAAGGGTTGCCCCCAGTAACTATTTCCATTGATTTTTATGCAAATTTTTGTCATTGATATTAGTGGTGCATTTGAACTCCCAGCTCAATGAAAGAAAAAATAGAAAAAAAAATTCCCAGCTCATCGTATGACCCAAAAAGGAAAAAAATCTCCAAAGCTTTATATATGTATAAACAATTAAAATAGAAACATCTTCATACTAACTACTATATCCAAATATCTAATTGATTACAATAAATTATTGTCCAATCACTTTATCAAAATCTTTGTAACAAAATTTCATTTCCGAGGGTCGAACTCAAGTTACCGAAAAGCTTAGAATGACGTTACAAAGGCGTAGATAGATACTGTTGTCAACTCGATGCAATAATAACCCTTTGTGTGTGGATAGAACATTTATAGCTACCAAAGTTTCAGGTGTTTTTACGTACAAATTGGATGCTGATGTCAAGGCTAGCTCTCATCCTTAACATTTGATTAATACAAAAATCATTTCGAGCATAATTTAATACTAATAAACTTGGTGTAATATTTTGTTGCCATAAATATTAAAATTAAACCTGAAATTTGTAATCAGTTGGAAAACCGCAAGCAAAGGTGAGACTCACAATTCATAATCATATATATATCCAAATCAAATTCATTAGTCTGGTATAAGTTTGTTTTTAATTTACTCGATTTGTTGACATGAAATCTTTTTTCGTGCATAGAAAGTATTATTGTCTAGTCTTTTCTGTCTATATACAAGTGTGTAGATACTTTTTATGTTTTTTATCTATTGAGTCATAATATTGAAACAGGGATATAATAAAGGTGCAGCTGCCGATAAGTACTATTTCTTCTTATATTTTTATATACTGTTTGAAACAAATTAATTCTATAAAATTTTGTGGAATTTATAGACAAATTCAACTTTTTGTATTTGGAAGCACCTCTTTAAAAAATTCAAAATTCAAAATTTATAAATTCTGGATTTACTCAACCTTTACCGAAATCTTTGCTCAAGAGGTCAAAATTTGCAATTCCAAGCCACAAAATTAGTCAATCATCTTTTAAAGACTAAATTTTCCTCTAAATTTTATTTCCTTTTTATTGCTCTTAGTCTTTTGCTCTAATTTTCTATGTAATTATTTTTTTTTTTTCTTGCAAGCTTCTTCACGATAAATTTATTTTTCATATTTCTTAATCCAAACATCATTTTGGTCTTCAAATTAAAAGCCCAAGTTATATGTTATTTATTCATCTATCCTTAATTTTATTTAATTTTAAAATACTTAATTAGACATCTAAAATTACAAATTATTTATTCATCTATCTATTCATATTAATTACTCATCAATATTAATTAAGTGAATTTAATTTTAAAAATAATTAGTGATATTGATGGAATATATTTTTCTATCAAAGTTTAAAAAGTAAAGCTTCAAAATATAAGGACATAAAAAGAATACCAATAATAAAGACATTTACAAATTTTAGAATTGACTTAATATTATTTTTCAGTTCCAAATAAGATAATTTATTTTTAAATACAAATCCTCATAGAATTCATTTATAAATCAAATAAATTTCACACCACAAAAGTTTTCAAATGTTGTTTTAGTTATCATGACCACACTGGTGCATTTGAACTCCTAGCGCATTATTAACAAGTAAAATAATTAGAAAGAATTCTTGAATACGATGCTGGAGATCCAAATCTATCAGTCGAATTGTGAAGAAAATTTCGTCAGTATGTGAACAGCCAACAAATTTGCTTCTAAAGGCTCCATTTTTTTTGGTAAAATTTTCTTTTAGAAAATATTTTCTTCATTGTCTGGTGTTTGGTAATATTTTAAAACAAGTTAATAAAAAAAATTATTTTCAGTTACTGTAAAACAACTAGTTATAAAGAGTGTAATATTTTCATATGCCAGTTGCATTTTGCTACTATATATAGTCATTTCACATAAAAAAAACCCAATGTACTAATTTACCAATTCTTTAATTCTATCATATGCAAAGAGTGGAGATAAGATGCTCTGCCATTCTTATACTTTTTACTTCTCTTTTTTGGTCAAAGTGATTCTTAAATTCTATCACACTTAAAACGATTCTTAAATTCTATCACACTCAAAGTTTGCATATAATGACATTCTTAAATTCTTTTCTTTTGTTGACCAAAAAACAGTAATTTTTTTTTTTTGTCAAAGTCATTCTTAAATTCGATCAAACAACAAAGTTTGCGTATAATCATGTTCTTAATTTTTTTTTTTTAAAGGTTAAAACTATTCTTAAATTGATCACATGCAAAGTTTGCATCTAGGATGTTGGGTAGGATCCACCATAATGACTTTATAGAATATTAAAAATAGTTTTTCTTTTATTTTTGGTTATTAAACATACTTTTCTCAGTTAGCCTCTACAGAGAAAATTATTGTATATCCATCCTTGATCGGATATTCATACAAGGTTGCAGAATGATATAATTATCAAC
Source organism: Ehretia macrophylla (assembly GCA_037974665.1). Taxonomy (NCBI): domain Eukaryota; kingdom Viridiplantae; phylum Streptophyta; class Magnoliopsida; order Boraginales; family Ehretiaceae; genus Ehretia; species Ehretia macrophylla. The sequence continues at coordinate 118,408,458 of CM075764.1, read as the reverse complement.
AGCTATAACAATAAAAATTTACAATGAATAACATATCTAATAGACTTCGCAATCAGGGACGACCAAAGGTGCCATAAGGAACCAAATATTTTCATACACTAAAAAATTAGTATGAGAAGTATTTCGAAAAATTGCTTATCTTATGGTATCGTGCCTTGAGATATTCGCCCACTAACAACAACATTAGCAAAAACAACTGTGCATAGAACTAAAAGGATGTACGAAATTAAAACAAATTTATCCTGTGCAAAAATAAAAAAAAAAAAATTATCTTGCCAATAAATAAATAAATAAAGCATGTATGAAATTTATCAACTAAAATATACTTATCTATTAAAGAAGATGAGGAAATATCACCCCATGATTGTAAGCTCCTCATTTTTTTTAAAAAGGAAAAGAGAAGAGTTTAGCAGCTGTACTGTAATGATGGTGAGTCAATAGAATGTCATAAATGGTACCTCAAGATGTCACATGGATAAACTCCGATCCCATTACAACAAGCTTGTAAACAAACATCAATCACTGAACAAAATGCGACATAAACAACGCCTAAAATTCCTATTTTGTTTCGATGGCTCGTCTAACCAATACAATAATATTGTGAAACAATGAATTAGGACATTTCACCAACACATTCAAGACATAGGGAAAATCTGCAATCTTCACATTCGAAGAGCATTTTCCAAGAAGGTAATTCTCCAGAACAATGGTTACAATTGTTTCTTACCCTGGGCTCCTGAACAAACTTGAGAGGGTGTGGGTGGGAGCTCACTTTAAGTATGCCTCCAAACTTGACTCTTTGAAATGGTTTGAGTCTTGGAACACACAACGGGTGGAAGGAGTTATCGCATTCAGAACAATGATAAAGCCAATGCTTGGGATGTATTTCGTATTCGCATATAGCACACATGAATATCTCGGGATGGTCTTTATACGGCGGAAACCTCAGCAGAAGTGGATGTGGATCAAATCTATGCCTAACCTCCCCAGGGAACATTGCACATCTTTCTTCCAAATAAAATTTACAAGACTCACAATCAAGGCAAGTTGGCCATGTTTCCTCACCACAAGCTATGCATTCTTTTTCAATACGTTCATATCGAAAGATCAGGGGATGACCATGACTTTTGTGCTCAATGATAGTGGGCATAGCTGCACACCTCACGTCAAGGTAGAAATCGTCGCATGTCTCGCACTCGCACTTGAAGAAGAATCCATTGGAATCTGCTTTGCATTTATCGCACTGAAAAGTGTCATAGAATTTCTGGTGGCAACCAAGGGTGAGCGAGTGCCGCTGATGACTGGGATGTTGCAGTTTGTTTGGTAGTTTGACACAAGATAGGTGGAGAAAGTAACTACACTCCACACAAGAATAATAATCAGCAGATGAAATAGGCTCAATGCAACAGTCGCATAAGATTTCCTCATCTTCGTCTATGTCATTTGGCAGCTCATGGAAAAGAATCAAGGGGTGCTGCTTATGGCCGAAGTGTTCGATTTGTGGTTGAATATGAGCGAGGCTATTCTTTCTAAGCAAGAAACGTCCAATAAGCTCTTTAGATATGTCAATCGCCGGTAAGTGTAACATATCATCGTAAAGCAGAACCTTTAGAAGTCTCTTTTCAAAACTTGCATCGTCAAACAAATCATCGTCGTCTCTGGTAGCATGGAAATTATAATATATATTGTCAGAATACTGCAGGACAAATAGAATCAACAGAAATTCAAAAATAAAAATAAAAATATAAAAAGAGGGATGTGGAGGGAAGAAGAAAGGATGTCTTACGCATCAACTTCAATCTCAGTTGTGATACATCCAAGGTGAACAAAATATCTGCAGTCGCCACAGTAATAAATCCAATACCAATCGTATATTCTCTTGCGGCAAACATCACAATCATACTTGAAGTTTTTGTGCTGAGATGGAAAACCGTAGGAAAGGGTGAGATCACATGAAGGATCATGAGCCTTGCATTTGTTTATTTCTGGTAATAAAGCGCAACTCCTGTGGATTATAAATGGACACAAGGGAGCTGGACATGTGTAGAAATGATCTTTCTTTTCCAATCCACAAGCATCGCAAATGAACAAAGCTTGCCTTGGTTGGAGTATGAGTGATCCATGGTGTTGGTGACCTTTATGGTTAAGATTGCGGTCTTCGGAGGCACACATTATGTAATTATCCTTCATAACACATTTTATGTGCAGAGCAAATTGACAGGGGGAGCAGTAATACATCCAACCAGACGACGGAGACTGGAGGCAATCACTGCAATTGATTTTTAAGGAACTTTGAAGGATGAGTGGGTGTTGATAATGGAAGGGATGCATGATCTCCCTCGCTAGTTGGGCACATTCTTTGTGGAGGCTGTAATCATCATCTTCACACTCACCACATCTAAATGCCATTTCCCTCCCATAGATTGATTCCCGACAACCACGACACCGTCTTCGGCTTTCAAATTCAGCCTTTGGACTCCTGTTGAGGATCAAGGGATGTTGATGGGAAAAATGATGAATTTCCATTCCTCTCTCCGAAAGAGCACATGATATATCCAGATTAAATTCACAGAGGGAGCAGTGGTAGGAAAAACCTCTCAAATTTACGCCACACTCATTGCATAAAAATTTTCTTCGTGAATAAGGTAGAAGGATGAGTGTGTGCTCGTCATGCTTGGGATGATGCTTCATCTCCCTCGGCACTTCACCACATCTTTTGTGGAGGATGTAGTCTTCACACTCCCCACATCCATATGCGGGCTCCCACGGTAGGATTGTTTCATCACATCCACGACACCTTTTCTTATAATCTCGCACATCTTCTCTGAGGATCAAGGGATGCTTGTGGAGAAAATGATTCATATCCGTACTTCCTCCCAACCAAACAGCACATGATATATCCAAATCAAATTTACAGAAGGAGCAGTGGTAGCTGAAACCGCTGAAACTTTCGCCACACTCGTCGCATTCAAAACCTCCTCCTTCATAAGGTGCTTTAGAGAGAAGGACGAGTGAGTGTGCGTGGAGGTTGGGATAATTCAACTCCCTCGGTAGCTCACCACATGTTTTGTGGAGGAAGTAGTCTACGCACTTCCCACATTCATATGCGGCCTCCGACGCTGAGATTCTCTCTTCACATCCGCGACACTTTTCTTTACCCTTTCGCATATCTTTGAGGATCAAGGGATGCTCGTGGCCAAAATGATTCATTTCCATTTCTCTTCTCTCTCTCTCTCTACTGTGAGAAACACACAAACACTCAACCTATTTTCAACCTATTTTCATATCTTTTGAAAGAAAAAAATATTTTCCGAACTCAACCACTGCCACACCCACTGGGACATCCTTAATACAGTCTATTGAGGAAAAATTAGTGTCTATTGAGTAAAAATTAACACTAAGGGAAGTCTTTAAAATACTATTTGACACTTTTTGATAAAAAAACAAATTTTTTTTTCGTTCATCAGACAAGAAAAAAAAACAAAAAAACAAACCAAAAAATTCTGACAATAGATCGTCAGATCTGAAAACAAACCAAAATAATAATAGATTTTTTTTTCATCAACCAAAAAATTTTGTTCAATAAACAGAAAAAAAGCCCCGGGGGGGGGGGGGGGGGGGGGGCGCGCAGCACATACAAACAGATATATATATATATATGTATGTATGTGTTTTTGTGTGTATATAGGTCTCTGTGTGTGTATATATATGTATGTGTTTGTGTATGTGTGTATAGATCTGTGTGTGTGTATATATGTATGTGTTTGTGTATGTGTATATAGATCTCTGTGTGTGTGTATATAGATCTCTGTGTGTATATATGTATGTGTTTGTGTTTGTGTGTGTGCAGGGAAAAAAGGGAGAAAAAGGGACGGGGCTGCAGGTAAAAAAGGAAGAGAAGGAAAGGAAGGTTGGGGTTTTTTTTTAAATATTTTTATTTAGGGTTTTGTATTTTATTTTTTAATGTTATTTTATTAAAGATTATTTTTTATGTTTTTTTAGTTTAAGGTATTTTTTTAATTAAGTTGTTTAAGATATTTAATTAGGATTTTGTATTTTATTTTTTAATATTATTTTAGTTTAGGTTATTTTTTTATGTTTTTTTAATTTAGGTTATTCTTTTATGTTTTTTTTAGTTTAGGTGAAACGTAATCTTAATTTTTTAAATATTATGATCGTCGTAATTTATTTATTTTTTATTTGAAATATTCGTTAAAAAAGTTGAAATAATTTAAATAACAATTAATTAAAAAAATTAACATATAAGAAAAAATAACACATAATTTAATTATTATGTAAAATTAAAATTAACACAATATAGAGAGTTAATTTTATAGAGACTCAATTTTTTTATTTTGATCTTTAAATGGGTCTCTAAAATAATTTTTTTGTCTTGGTCTCTAAGGTAGCGATTGGTACATTAGAATGAATTTGGACAGGAATGGAATGAACCAACGAATTGAATGAAATTGGGAATAGAATAAATTTGGGAATGAGAATGACATGTTTGGTATGCTCTAGAAATTAAGAGTAATAATGTGAATGACTTGTATAATATGACAAAATTGCCATTTTATTATTATAGTATAAAAAATAAGAATAAATATAAACATAACCGTAAATAATATAAACATAAATAATAATAATAATAATAATAATAATAATAATAATAATAATAATAATAATAAATATTCTATAATAATGATAATAATAATAATTAATTATTATTATTTACAAAATAAAAATAATAATAACAACAATTATTATTATTATTATTATCATTATTATATTGGTATTATTATTTTTATTTTTATTATTATTATTTTACTTTATTATTATTATTATTATTATTATTATTATTTTAATCACTATTATTATTATTATTTTTATTTTTTTATTACTTTATTATTATTATTATTTTTTATTATTATCATTATCTTTTTTATTATTATTATTATTTTTATAATAGTTATTATTATTTTCATAATAGTTATTATTATTTTCATAATAGTTATTATTATTTTCATAATAATATTATAATATTTTTATTATTATTTTTTATTATTTAATCACTATTATTATTATTATTTTTAATTATTTTATTATTTTGTTTTTTTTTTTTATTTTCTTAATAATAATAATTATCATTTTTATTATTTTTTTTTAATAATAATAATTATTATTATTATTATTATTATTATTGTAAAATAAATTATTTATAAAAGTTATGTTATATAAGATATGATAGTCAAGTTTATTCCCAAACACATAGGAATGGGTCATTCCCATGTATTTGGTCTGGAATAGCTATTCTTATGTATGTGAGAATGGTATTCCCTTGGGAATGAGATTTTTAAGTTCATTCACCAATATCAAACGTGAGAATTAAAATAGAATTGTGAATGTCATTCAATTCCTAACTCATTCCTACATACCAATCACTGACTAAGTGGGTCTTTAAAATTGATCTTAGTCTTTATATAGGTCTCTAAAATGATGAATAGAGACCTATTATAAAGACTCCATTAAGATAGCCTTATCCTTGTTGGCTTATAGCACGACCATCGATTACAGGAGCCGATTAGTAATTTTTTTCTTTATTAGAGGTTATAATACACAATTTAATACTTATATACCTTTTTATTTTTTATTTTTAGTGAGACCAATAAAAAAACGACTAGACTGAAACTGAAATGAATTCCTTAAAATAAAGGATTGATTAAATGTAAAAAAAAATTATTAGAGTAAAACTGAAATAAAGATTCTTTAGATACAGAGAAATGATCCAAATTTTTTATACATAAGAAGAAAAAAAAAAGATTTTAATGGTGCATTTGAACTCCCAACTTAATGACAAAAAGAAGAAAAAAAATTCTCCCAGCTTATCGTATGACCCAAAAAACAAAAAAAATTAAAAACTACATTAGAATGATACTAGATACTAAATTTAATATTTAATTATAATAATTTACCATTTAACCACGTCACCTTATGTTCTATGACAAAAACTTCATTGACAAGAGTTACTCAAGTCACCCATATTCCTATAATAATGTTACAAAGGTGATATATTGTTACTATTGTTATGAAACATAATAATAACGTAAACAAAATAACTGAAAAATTCTCTGAACTCGATTCTTGCAATTCTCTTTCTCTTATCTTTCATCTTCTGCATACTACATATATATATACAATAAAAGTTGATATTATTACATAAAGTGGGTAAAGCATTAAGTTAGACTAATATATAATAAGAGCACTAATATATTTTATCTAAACTAATATATCATCATAGCAATCTTCAACAACAATTCTTCCACGTGGCTTTGCAATTCAAGATAGAATTGAATTGTTCTCTTCGTTCAGACGCCAGCCGACAGTTAACGTATTTTTCCTGACACAACGTTGTAAACAAATATCCATACTTTCACAACACTCCCCTTTGGATATTTATTGCTTAAGAATATGTCTCATTTAAAACCTTGTCAAGAAAACCCAATGGGATAAAAACTTGACAAAAGGAAAAGAGTATATTATTCTTATTTGGCTTGCTTCGTTAAAACCTTACCATAGAAAAACCCAGTGGGATAAAAATCTTGGTGAAAGAAAAAGAGTACAATGCATGCAGAAATAGCGTCTCCCCCTCATGGCATGAGATAATTCATTCAAGCAACGCATTCCACATCTTTGCACATGTGATTTAAAAATTGTTGGTGGTAATGCTGTAGTGAATAAATCTGCAGGATTTTTCACTTTCACTGCTGTAGTGAATAAATCTGCTGGATTTTTATTTTCACTTTGTTTTGGAGTCTATCCATGCACAAGAACTTTGGCTCGCCATGCTTGTATCATATATAGCGTATTTGTCTTGCCTCATTAAAACCTTATCAGGAAAAACCCAGTGGGAGAAAAACCTTGATGAAGGAAAAAGAGTACAATGCATAAATACATTCTTCCCCTCATTACAACATGAGTCATAGTGACAGATCTTACAAGTAATGCATTCTACACTTCTGAGCATGTACTTTATAATCTTTGTTAGTAAAGCTTTAGTGAACAAATCTGCTGGATTTTCACTTGCGTTTATTTGTTGGATATCAACGATACCATTTAAAGCTCATGTGTGTAGATATATTATAGTTTGATCTTCTTCGTCATGTTACCTTCTGTGTGCCACCTCTGATCAGACTATTTCTTTTGAAGGGTAATCCACATAATTCCCGAACATAGATCTCAACCAATATATATTCTCAACTAGCCTTATGAATTGCCAGATTCCCAGCATGATCTGAAGATGCAAACTTCATGGATTGTCACAATATAGCTATCACCACATAGACTATCTGTGATCTTGTTTTGTGGGAGTCAGATAAATGGTCAGCATCTACAGGGCCAACGTATGATGATTTCAACCATCTTGGATACGATAAGTCCATATTTGATGTTCCACATAGATAGAATGACATGTGCTCAATTTTATTCCAATGACTTCAGGTTGGAATCACACTATATTTTGCTAACAAATTAACGGAAAACAATTTCCTGGTCTTCTATTATTAGTAAGATATATCAGTAGACCAATAAGACTGAGACATGGTACTTCAGGACCAATAGTTATCTCATTATATTTCCAAGCGTCCTTTTCAATATTAGGATAGTAGTCATATAATCTTTATCATTCTAATGCTTTCCATATTATTTTGTCAGTGAGTACTCGATCTTTATGTCGACAAACTCTCACTTGTATAGGCTCTTCAGGAGCCTTTATTCAAGAATCATCAGCATATATTTCAGTAATAATTAATAAACTTAAATTGTAAGGCAGTAATGCAATGGACAACAAATAGAGATCTACAAAAAGATAATACTTCTTAATATGATATATGACTAACAAAATATCAACATATACTAAGAAGGTTATACCCCATTCTTCCAAAATATTTTCATTTGTACAAAGATCTTTGTAATCGATTACTTTTCCCGGGATTTCGAGTCATATGCTTCAAGCATAGTAAGTTCTTCAAGAACTTCATTATCATATGCTTCATGCATAATAAGTTCTTCAAGAATTTCAATATCAATATCACATGATTTATATTGGCAAGTTATTGCCATTTTCATGAGAAGAAGCATAGGAACATATTCATACATTGATAATGGTATTACAATTACCATATGAGGATATAATTCAAAGCGTACCTACATGGCATACTAACCTGTTCCATGCGAAGCTTTAATCAATTTAAGGGAATGGTACACTCCTTGCAAGTATATAGATAACTATATGGTAGAATAGTACACTCCTTGCAAGTATATAGATAACTATATGGTATACTCCTTGCAAAATCCAAGTGTTGTGGGATTGAAAATAACATAACATCCCACACGCGAGAAATGCACATATCTTTCTAGTAGATATGGGATTGATAATGTATATAATACTTGAGTATATTACTTGAAGCACTATCTCTCCCTTAAAAACATGGAGCAAAACAATAAAAAGACAAGACAACATTTCTTAAATTAAGGTTATAACCAATCATGCTCAGCATCTCTTTAAGTATATACTTCTCCTTTTTACATAAAGGCATACTTGTTAGTGGATATCTCAACTATAATGATTAAATTAATGAAAATGAAGACTCGACTGGAGCGCTTTTATTGTCATAACCAAGTTTTATCAAATCCGACTTTGATATTTCCAAAGTATAACATATATATGCATGAAGTGCAAACAAAACAAGCTAAGTGAGCATTAGTGTATATGTGAGAAATCTGGCAGATTTGTGCGACTAGATTGTAGAGCACGTTTGACATAGTAAACGTTGTCCAAATTGGCTGAAATTTTTACACGATATACCCAAGACCTTGAGAAACAAATTCTCTTTTATGGGAAAGGTCTAATTATGTCGTTAAGAGGTGTCTAAAAATCCAAAACAGTGAGTTTCTGATTTTCGTGTAGGTGCAGGCAGCTTGCACAGCTAATTTCTAAAGACCATAACTTGATGAATATAACTCCGAATTAGGATCCGTTTGAGTCTAAACCCATCTACACATAATGAACTATAAGCCTGTGCATTTTCAGAGCTTTTAGAGATCATTTAAATAGGTAGCTGAATCATAAAAGATAGGTATGTGCAGTCTAGAATTTCAGCTTATAACATTCAGATCATAGGAATTAACAACATTCTAAATCTAATGAAACAAATCATTATGATTAATATAAACCACCTGCACATTAATTGCCACGCCAAGCCAAATTTATATTCAGAGAATATGTGTTGACTCTCCACTGATTAGTTTAGTGGATATGTCATTCATGATCTTAATGAGGCTCCACTTTCCATATAGTAATATAAATTTAACTACCATAACCGTGTAGGCTTAGCATTTGCATTAGAAGCACATTTATGTGTTACTACATTATTTTACAACCAAATGGAAAACCATATATGGGAGTGGTTAAAGCATTAATTAAACTTAAGCTTTATGCCCACAAAATTGGAAAGAACATCTTCATAAAAGATATCGATAAGCTTAAAATAAAATGAGGTTCTAACTATGAGTTATAACCTCAAGACAAGATGTGATCTATTTTAATCCTTTCTATGAAGGGCTCGATTGTCTTTCCAGTAACATTACTTGCAAGGCAAGTACATAGAAAACTCTTAATAGATGAATCGTAAAGTATATTAACCAAAAGAATTAATGATAAAATATCATATATTCTGGTCGATACTTAATTTTATGGAAATCGTCATTTCCAGGTACCTTAGTCTCCCCAGGGACTATTATTCGTTAATTTCTTACGGGATTGTGAGTTTACCAACGTCGGTTGGTTCTATAAATTCTGTCGTGCGCCTTAAAGATATCGAATCTTCGAGATTCACAATTTCTGTATTTCTTATGTGTTCTCCATTTTCAAAGGTATAATATCTTTCGCACTGACAGGTATAACATGCTTCTAGCATACCTTAGATGCATATGCTATGGTATTTGCTATGTGTCCTTCTAGGACATGACTTTGTGTCGACACCTTCATAGCTAGTAATTGTGATTTCACAATATTCTTTGCATCTGGTAAATTATTTGCAATACTCTGCAATTGAATAATCTCTGGAACTTCAGGTTCATATTGCTTATTGTATTCCATCATATTTTATAAACAATTACCAGAGATTCACCATAGTGAATTTCAGGTTCCTTCAAGATATCTCACGTGAAACTTCAGGTTTTGAGGATTTAGGTTCATTCGCTTTAGGGAATTAGCAATTATATTCACTTATGAGATTTTGCAATTTTGATTCACTTCGGGAATCTAATTTCATTCATTTTTGGAGAACACAACTTTATTCACTCCGGGGAATATAGTTTCATTCGCTGCAGGGAATGTAATTTTATTTTCTTCAGGAAAACAAATATTATCTACTTCAGGGGATTTCAATTCCATTCGCTTCAGGGAATTTAATTTCACTCATCTTTAGGAAATTTCAATTATATTCCTTTAAGAAATTTCTATTTCATTCACTTCAGGGAATGAAGTTCTACCCACTTTAATTTTATTCACTTCAGGAAATTCAATTTTCGATTCACTTCGAAAAATCAAATTTTAAATTATATCGGGGAATTTTAATTTCATTCACTTCAGGAAATGGAATTAAGCCAGTTGAAAAATTTTGGCCTTAAATAAATTCCAGTAAAATTTTCACCGTAACAAATACAAGATCTAATCCTTCAAGAATAAGTTAATAAAGGAAAAATACTTTTATGCAATCTACTGGAATGCATTATTCTTTTCTTTAATTATTTCCTTCAAGGATATAATAAACACATGTATCGCAAAAACTTTTACCAGCAATTCATCATAATAACTTTTGCATACCATATATTATTTTAATATTGATCATCAAATTATCAAATATTATTTTAATATTGATCATCATAGATCTTGCAAAGATACCCAACGCCATAGGCCTTTCATTTGGGTTCAATACCAAAAGTTACTGAGTTTAATATCCAAATTGTAAAGACTTGGACATAAGCAAAATAATTCTTTATCATCAAGTTCTAAAACTTGAGGCAATAACAAAGAAACGTCAAAGACAGTAAGTGCTCATATTAAACACCATGCATTCCTAATCAATTATGATAGTGAATGAGTTGCAGTATAGAATTTACTCTGCAGATGCAATAAAGTATACAATATTGAAGAGCAATAAAAGTAAACGGAGAAGTTACTGACTTTCCTACCTTCCGTTTCTTTGCCCTTTTAATTACTGAATAATGGTAGAGTCTCGTGCTGATAACGTGATATGAAACATAATAATAACGTAAACAAAATAACTGAGAAATTCTCTGAACTGGATTCTTGCAATTCTCTTTCTCTTATCTTTCATCTTCTACATACTACATATATATATATATATATACAATAAAATTTGATATTATTCCATAAAGTAGGTAAAGCATTAAGTTAGACTAATATATAATAAGAGCACTAATATATTTTATCTAAACTAATATATCATCATAGCAATCTTCAACAACAATTCTTCCACATGGCTTTGCAATTCAAGATAGAATTGAACTGTTCTCTTCATTCAGACGCCAGTCGACAATTAACGTATTTTTTCTGACATAACGTTGTCAACAAATATCCATACTTTCACAACAACTATAATACAACTACCTCGCTTTTCACGCTTGATATATTATTTTCCTACTGTTAACGCACTCATTCTTGACGTGAGAACAATAGCCGGCCATGACAAAGCCGTTTAAGTTGGAGATAAATCTTTTTATAATGGTAAAATATTACAAAATTGTAAATAAAATTTAATAATTATAAATTATTTATAAAATTATGTTAAAATAATTTATTAATTATTAAATTTTATTTATCACGTTATAGAAAAGATCTATACACCTACAAGGCACGTTCATGGACAGAAAGTCAACGTGATGTGAAAGGGCTCCTTTAATAATGCCAGAAAGGCACTCATGCACGGCAAATATTATAAGGTTCCAGATTTCTTGTGGTTGTTGATCCTTTTTCCTTAGATATCTTCTTACATTTTTGTCCCACTGTTTAGTCCTAATAATTCAAGTATTCTTATGACGTGAGGAAAATGTTAAACTACGTGAAACTTTTAATGCTGTTTTACTTTTATTACTAAGGCTCCGTTTGTTTGCGTAAAATATTTTTTAAATTTTTTAGTGTTTAATAATATTAAAAAATTAATTTATTAGAAAATATTTTTCAATTAAAAATAGTAAATACTTTTTTTTAATTTTTAAGTATTTAGTAATAGCGAAAAATTAATTAACTGTAAAATATTTTCTAATTAAATATTACGACTAGTACAAAATTTAAAAATATATTTTCATATCTTTTGATACCGTATACGGTGAATAGTACTATACCGTATGTGTGAATAGTAACTGTGAACAGTAACCCCGTATGTATACCAGTGACCCGTAACCAGTGGCTCTAATACCACTGTTAGGTATCGGCACAGCGGAATTGTCGGGGACAAGCAGTATCACGCAGCTAAAATATGAATGAGAACAGAGAAAGTAGAGACATAAAATTTATGTGGAAAACTCTCAAATAAATTGAGGGAAAAATCACGGACAAGTAATGGAGGATTTTACTATGACGTGGAGTATTTTACAATAACATTCTCTCTAATATAAGGAAATAACAATATCACTATCTCAAATAATAGGAGAAACTAACTCTCATTCACAAATATAGAACAACAAAAGAGGAAAAAAAAAATACTCAAGAGAAAACTTATTTTTTCTCTCTAATTTGGAATGTTTTGGTGATACTCAAATGGTGAAGAATGAGTCTCTATTTATAGGCTCATCTTGCACAAAAAGTCTTCCCACATGTAGTGTGAAATCAACCCAAAATTGTGTGTGCCTAACTTTGCAACCAAATACTTTTCTTCATTTTCCATTCCTTTTTGTTTTCTTTTGACCAAACGCTCAAAGTGAGCTTTAACCAACTCACAGCGATGAGGTTGTTTAATGAGACGCCAGAGAGGAATGTTGTTTCGTGGAATGTGATGTTGAATGGGTATGCAAAGGCAAGGGAGGTGGATTTGGTGAGGGAGTTGTTTGAGAGGATTGTTGATAAAGATGTTGTTTCGTGGGGGACGATTATTGATTGTTACGTGCAAGTAGGGTGGTTGAATGAGGCATTGATGATTTATAGTGAAATGGTTGGTAGTGGATTAGGTCCTAACGATGTTATAATTGTTGATATTATTGCAGCGTGTGGGCAGGCGATTGCTTACATTGAGGGTCTGCAATTTCATGGTGTGGCATTGAAGATCTTGCTGGACTCGTAAGAAATGGAACGATTGATGAAGCTAGGCGCTTATTTGACCAGATGCCTGAAAGAGACGTTTTCTCGTGGAGTACCATGATTTCTGGTTATTCACAACATGAGCAACCTGGTTCAGCTCTTGAACTTTTCCATGAAATGGTGGCTAATGGTCTGATACCAAATGAAGTTACAATGGTCAGTGTTCTATCAGCAATTGCTACTTTGGGGACACTGAAAGAAGCAAGATGGACGCACGAATATATACTCGTTAACTCCATTCCTTTAAATGATAATCTGAGTGCAGCAATTATCGACATGTATGCCAAATGTTGAAGCATCAATACTGCCCTATAATTGTTCCATCAAATCCGAGAGAAAACCAGAGATGTCTCGCCTTGGAATGCAATCATATGTGGCTTAGCCATGCACGGGCATGCAGAGATGTCTCTTGGAATATTTAGTGATTTGCAGAAGCGTAATATAAAACCTAATTCAATCACATTTGTTGGGGTCTTGAGCGCGTGTTGTCATGGAGGATTGGTGGAAGCAGGGGAAAAACATTTCAAGAATATGAAGAGTTTGTACAATATAGAGCCAAACATCAAGCATTATGGCTGTATGGTGGATCTATTAGGCAGAGCAGGGAGGATGGAAGAAGCAGAAGAACTTATAAGGAGTATGCCTATGAACGCGGATGTGATCATATGGGGCACGTTGTTGGCAGCATGTAGAACTCATGGTAACTCGGAAATGGCAGAAAGGATAGCAGAAAATTTGGCGAGGGTGGAAGCATCTCATGGTCCGAGCAGGGTTCTTCTTTCCAACATTTATGCAGAAGCAGGACGGTGGGATGATGCATTTCTAGTGAGACGAGCAATGCAGAGCCAACATTTGACAAGATCTCCTGCATATAGTGGTGTGGCATAATCTGTGTCGTTTGGAGGTGTTTACTTTCTTTTTTATTTTTTATTTTTAATTCCCCCGCCCCCACCTGCCCCTCAGCCCATAGCATTCGAACGTTGGCCATCCACAGACCAAGCCAGATCCTCATTTGGAGGTTTACTTCAATTTGTGTAATGTAAGTTTGTCAAGGGTCGAAATGTTTGGAGTAGGAGTTAATGAATGACCTGAAAACAAAAACAATGAGAATTCCAAGAATTATAGACACATTTACATACCCATTAGTCCATTTTAGCATAATTATATTGAAAAAAGTTTTCCTGGAATATTAATTAAGATTCTTTTTTGTATACTAACATAAGTGCACTCACGGTGGCGACCATAAAATGGCAGAATTCATGGAGAGTATAAAGTGGTTGATACTCTAGCAAAGGAAATTGCATAGTGGATTTCAAAGAATAGCCTTAAAAAAAAATTAACAAATTTTCCATCCACAACAATTAATTTTAATATTCGGGAAACTCTTCAAAAATAATACTCACATGGGATGGGTTCCATATTCTTAAATTCCATTGCAAAGAGTACTGCTGACAATATGTTGCTTGCCATTCTTTAATGTTTTTCTTCCTTTTTCTGGATTAAAGCGATTCTTAAATTCTATTACACGCAAAGTTTGCAAGTACTAACATTCTTAAATTTGTTACTGGGACTTTGGTCTTGTGCTATGTAACTCGCTATGTATGCAAGTTCGAATCTCACTGGTTATATTGTACGGCGATAGGCCCCCTGAATCAAAAAAAGAAAAAGAAAAATCTTAAATTCTTTTTTTGTTCTTTAATGGTTAAAGTTATTCTTAAATTCAATCATACGTGAAGCTCGCGTATAATGACATTCTTAAATTCTTTTCTTCTTTATGGTCAAAGTTATTCTTAAATTCGATTACACGTAAAGTTTGCATATAATAACATTCTTAAATTATTTTCGTTCTTTATGATCAAAGTCATTCTTAAATTCGATCACAAGTCATTCTCGAGATTCATTCTTATTTGTAGTATTTTAAGTGATGTAAAATAGCTTAAGATTCCTTTTGAATAAAAAAAAATAAAAAGTAAAAGAAAAGGGTTGCCACCAGTAACTATTTCCATTGATTTTTATGCAAATTTTTGTCATTGATATTAATGGTGCATTTGAACTCCCAGCTTAATGAAATAAAAAATAGAAAAAAAAATTCCCAGCTTATCGTATGACCCAAAAAGGAAAAAAAATCTCCAAAGCTTTATATATGTATAAGCAATTAAAATAGAAAAAACTTCATACTAAATACTATATCTAAATATCTAATTGATTACAATAAATTATTGTCCAATCACTTTATCAAAATCTTTGTAACAAAATTTCATTTCCGAGGGTCGAACTCAAGTTACCGAAAAGCTTAGAATGACGTTACAAAGGCGTAGATAGATACTGTTGTCAACTCCATGCAATAATAACCCTTTGTGTGTGGATAGAACATTTATAGCTACCAAAGTTTCAGGTGTTTTTACGTACAATATTGGATGCTGATGTCAAGGCTAGCTCTCATCCTTAACATTTGATTAATACAAAAATCATTTCGAGCATAATTAATACTAATAAACTTGGTGTAATATTTTGTTGCCATAAATATTAAAATTAAACCTGAAATTTGTAATCAGTTGGAAAACCGCAAGCAAAGGTGAGACTCACAATTCATAATCATATATATATCCAAATCAAATTCATTAGTCTTGTATAAGTTTGTTTTTAATTTACTTGATTTGTTGACACGAAATCTTTTTACGTGCATAGAAAGTATTATTGTCTAGTCTTTTCTGTCTATATACAAGTGTGTAGATACTTTTTATGTTTTTTATTTATTGAGTCATAATATTGGAACAGGGATATAGTAAAGGTGTAGTTGCCGACAGGGACGGAGCCAGGAATTTAGTATTGGGGGGGCCGAATTTTTTTTTGTACAGTATTTTTGCTACAGTATTTTTTACCATTATAAATTAAATTCAATAAATATCTTTCAATTTCTAATTAACAAAATTAATTATACTAAAATTAAATAATAAAGAACTAATTAAAAAATTCAAACATAAATAAGTGTAAAAAAAATACTATTTTGCAAAAAAATAACACAAAATTATGTAAAGTAGTGTTTACCAGTTCAGTCAATGAAGTTGGATTTGTCTTTCCTGAAATAGAATTCATCAATTATTGTATCAACAAAAATATCTTTAGCAATTTCCTTTTCGATATAAACAATCATATTATCTTTGAGAAAGTCATCCTCCATCCGATTGCGAAACCTTGTTTTGATAACTTTCATAGCATAAAAAACTCGTTCTGTTGTTGATGTCAAGCCTGGAAGAGTCAAAATCAACCATATCAACCTATCAACCAAAGGATAAGCTTCTAATTTTCTAGTTTTCACCAATTCTCTTCACAAATCTAATAAGATGGTCAAATCTTTCAACTCATAAATCCTCTTAATTTTTTTGTATTAAAAAAAATATGTAGTCGAATAAAAAAGTGATAATTTATCATGCCTCTAATTCTATATTTGAATTTTGCTTTTTCAACAATTAATCTTCTCCAATCTACACATTAATCTTATACACATTATAACTCACTAAAATTTAAAAACTAAAATTATCTATTTCACATAAAATACTAAAATTGACTTTAAAATATAATTGACAAAGAATATGCACTAAAAAATATAAAGAGGAGTATTTTAGTCAAATTAATTACCTTAATTATCTCTTTCTTCAAGAATCAAGATATTTACCCACTAAAAAAAACATTAACAAAATAAATTATAGATAAAATTATCTAACAAACAAAATTTATTAAATAATCATAAGTTTAATAAAACTTACCTTAGGAGAGGAGATGGTCCGCTGGAGAACAAGAGAAAGATGAAGAAAGAAGAATAAGAAAATAAGAAATGAAGAAGAATAAATTTTGGTCGTGCATATGGCCATATGGTAAAGGTAGGAAAGGTTTTTTTTTTAAAAAAAAATTATAGAATGTAATAATTAAAGTTATAATTATAATATTATTTTAAATAAAAGGTTTTGTTAGTGTTGCAAAAAGGGTGGACAAAAAAAAATGGGGGGGGCCGAACTGGTTTTTTAAAAAAACAATTACATGTAAATTTTTTTTTTTTTAAAAATGGGGGGGGCCCGGGCCCCTACCTGCCCCCCTTTAGCTCCGTCGTTGGTTGCCGATAAGTACTATTTCTTCTTATATTTTTATATACTGTTTGAAATAAATGAATTTTATAAAATTTTGTGAAATTTATTTGCAAATATAACTTTTTGTGTTTGGAAGCACCTATTTAAAAAATTAGAAATTCAAGATTTACAAATCTTGGATTTATTCAAGATTTATCCAAATCCTTATTCAAGAGGTAGAATTTGTAATTCCAAGACACAAAATTAGTCAATCATCTTTTAAAGACTAAACTAACCTCTAAATTTTATTTCCTTTTTATTGCTCTTAGTCTTTTGCTCTAATTTTCTATGTAATTATTTTTTCTTTTTCTTGCAAGCTTTTTCACGATAAATTTATTTTTCATATTTCTTAATCCAAACATCATTTTGGTCTTCAAATTAAAAGCCCAAGTTATATGTTATTTATTCATATATCCTTAATTTTATTTAATTTTAAAATACTTAATTAGACATCTAAAATTACAAATTATTTATTCATCTATCTATTCATATTAATTACTCATCAATATTAATTAAGTGAATTTAATTTTAAAAATAATTAGTGATATTGATGGAATATATTTTTCTGTCAAAGTTAAAAAAACAAAGTTTCAAAATATAGGAACATAAAAAGAATACCAACAATAAAGATATTTACAAATTTTAGAATTGACTTAATATTATTTTTTAATTCTAAATAAGAGAATTAATTTTTAAATACAAATTCTCATTAAATTCAGTTATAATTCAAATGAATTTCCAAAAGTTGTTTTAGTTATCATGACAACACTGGTGCATTTGAACTCCTAACTCATTATTAAAAAGTAAAATAATTAAAAAGAATTATTGAATACCATGTGGAGATCCAAATCTATCAGTCGAATTGTGAAGAAAATTTCGTCGGTGTGTGAACAGCCAACAAATTTGCTTCTAAAGGCTCCATTTGTTTTTGGTAAAATTTTCTTTTAGAAAATATTTTCTTCATTGTCTGGTGTTCGGTAATATTTTAAAACAAGTTAATAAAAAAAATTATTTTCAGTTACTGTAAAACAACTAGTTATAAAGAGTGTAATATTTTCATATGCCAGTTGCATTTTGCTACTATATATAGTCATTTCACATAAAAAAACCCAATGTACTAATTTACCAATTCTTTAATTCTATCATATGCAAAGAGTGGAGATAAGATGCTCTGCATTCTTATACTTTTTTCTTCTCTTTTTTGGTCAAAGTGATTCTTAAATTCTATCACACTCAAAGTTTGCACGTAATGATATTCTTAAATTCTTTTCTTTTGTTGACCAAAAAACATGATTTTTTTTTGTTGTTGTTGTCAAAGCCATTCTTAAATTCAATCAAACGCAAAATTTGTGTATAATGACATTCTTAAATTCTTATTTATTAATGGTTAAAGCTATTCTTAAATTGAAAACACGCAAAGTTTGCATATAGGATGTTGGGTAGGATCCACCATAATGACTTTATAGAATAATTAAAAATAGTTTTTCTTTTATTTTCGGTCATTAAACATACTTATCTCAGTTAGCCTCTACAGAGAAAATTATTGTATATCCATCCTTGATCGGATATTCATACAAGGTTGCAGAATGATATAATTATCAACAGCTATAACAATAAAAATTTACAATGAATAACATATCTAATAGACTTCGCGATCAGGGACGACCAAAGGTGCCATAAGGAACCAAACATTTTCATACACTAAAAAATTAGTATGAGAAGTATTTTGAAAAATTGCTTATCTCAACTATTTTATTGGTATCATGTCTCAAGATATTCACCCACTAACAACAACATTAGCAAAAACAATTGTGCATAGAACTAAAAGGATGTACGAAATTAAAACAAATTTATCCTGTGCAAAAAAAAAAATGAAAATTATCTTGCCAATAAATAAATAAATTAAGCATGTATGAAATTTATCAACTAAAATATACCTATCTATTAAAGAAGATGAGGAAATATCACCCATGATTGTAAGCTCCCCATTTTTTTAAAAGGAAAAGAGAAGACTTTAGCAGCTGTACTGTAATGATGGTGAGTCAATAGAATGTCATAAATGGTACCTCAAGATGAACTCCCAATACAAGCAGCATGTAAACAAATATCAATCACTGAACAAAATGAGACATAAACAACGCCTAAAAATCCTATTTTGTTTCAATGGCTCGTCTATCCAACAGGATATATGATATTGAGAAACGATGAACTATAGGACATTTCACGAACACATTTAAGACATAGGGAAAATCTGCAATCTTCACATTCGAAGAGCATTTCCCAACTATAAATTGTTTGAGAACAATGGTTACAATTGTTTCTTACCCTGGGCTCCTGAACAAACTTGAGAGGGTGTGGGTGGGAGCTCACTTTAAGTATGCCTCCAAACTTGACTCTTTCAAATTCTTTGAGTCTTGGAACACAATTGGGGTGGAAGGAGTTATCGCATTCAGAACAATGATAAAGCCAATGCTTGGGATGAATTTCGTATTCGCATATAGCACACATGAATATCTCGGGATGGTCTTTATACGGCGGAAACCTCAGCAGAAGTGGATGTGGATCAAATCTATGCCTAACCTCCCCAGGGAGCATTGCACATCTTTCGTGCAAATAGAATTCGCAAGACTCACAATCAAGGCAAGTTGGCCATGTTTCCTCACCACAAGCAATGCATTCTTTTTTAATATATTCACCCCGAAAGATCAGGGGATGACCATGACTTTTGTGCTCAATGATAGTGGGCATAGCAGCACACTTCACGTCAAGGTAGAAACCCTCGCAGGTCTCGCACTTGAAGAAGAATCCATTGGAATCTGCTTTGCATTTATTGCACTCAAAAGTGTCATAGAAATTCTTGTGGCAACCAAGGGTGAGAGGGTGCCGCTGATGACTGGGATGTTGCAGTTTGTTTGGTAGTTTGACACAAGATAGGTGGAGAAAGTAACTACACTCCACACAAGAATAATAATCAGCAGATGAAATAGGCTCAATGCAACAGTCGCATAAGATTTCCTCATCTTCGTCTATGTCATTTTGCAGCTCATGGAAAAGAATCAAGGGGTGCTGCTTATGGCCGAAGTGTTCGATTTGTGGTTGAATATGAGCGAGGCTATTCTTTCTAAGCAAGAAACGTCCAATAAGCTCTTTAGATATGTCAATCGCCGGTAAGTGTAACATATCATCGTAAAGCAGAACCTTTAGAAGTCTCTTTTCAAAACTTGCATCGTCAAACAAATCATCGTCGTCTCTGGTAGCATGGAAATTATAATATATATTGTCAGAATACTGCAGGACAAATAGAATCAACAGAAATTCAAAAATAAAAATAAAAATATAAAAAGAGGGATGTGGAGGGAAGAAGAAAGGATGTCTTACGCATCAACTTCAATCTCAGTTGTGATACATCCAAGGTGAACAAAATATCTGCAGTCGCCACAGTAATAAATCCAATACCAATCGTATATTCTCTTGCGGCAAACATCACAATCATACTTGAAGTTTTTGTAATCAGATGGAAAACCGTAGGAAAGGGTGAGATCACATGAATCGTGAGCCTTGCATTTGTTTGTTTCCGGTAATAAAGCGCAACTCTTGTGGATCATAAAAGTACAGGAAGAACATGTGCAGAAACGATCTTCTTTTTTCAATCCACAAGCATCGCAAAGGAACAAAGCTTCCCTTGGTTGAAGTATGAGCGAGTGCTGTGGGTGACTTTTATGCCTAAGATAGCGGTCCTCCTCAGAGGCACATATTACGTAATTATCTTTCATAGCACATTCTATGTGCAGAGCAAATTGACAGGGGGAGCAGTAATACATCAATCCAGAAGGAGACTCGCGGCAACCACTGCAATTGATTTTTATGGAAGTTTGAAGGATGAGTGGGTCTTGATAATGGCTGGGATGCATGATCTCCCTCGGTAATTGGGCACATTCTTTGTGGAGGATGTAATCATTTTCACCCTCACCACATCTAAATGCCATTTCATCCCCATAGATAGAACCAGAACAGCCACGACACGTCCTCCAGATTTCAAATTTAGCCTTTCGACTCCTGTTGAGGATCAAGGGATGTTGATGGGAAAAATGATGAATTTCCATTGGCCAAACAGCACATGATATATCCAGATTAAATTCACAGAGGGAACAGTGGTAGGAAAAACCTCTCAAATTTACGCCACACTCATTGCATAAAAATTTTCTTCGTGAATAAGGTAGAAGGATGAGTGTGTGCTGGTCATGCTTGGGATGATACTTCATCTCCCTCGGCAGTTCACCACATCTTTTGTGGAAGACGTAGTATGAACACTCCTCACATCCATAAGCGGGCTCCCACGATCGGATTGTTTCATCACATCCGCGACAGAACCTTTCAATATAATCTGGCACATCCTCTTTGAGGATCAAGGGATGCTTGTGGAGAAAATTATTCATATCCGTACTTCCTCTCAACCAAACAGCACATGATATATCCAAATCAAATTTACAGAGGGAGCAGTGGTATGTGAAACCATCCCTGAAACTTTCGCCGCACACATCGCATACGAAACCTCCAACTCCATAAGGTGATTCAGGGAGAAGGACGAGTGAGTGTGCGTGAATATGGTTGGGATAATTCAACTCCCTCGGTAGCTCACCACATGTTTTGTGGAGGAAGTAGTCCACACACTTCCCACATTCATATGCGGCCTCCGACGCTGAGATTCTCTCTTTACATCCGCGACACTTTTCTTTACCCTTTCGCATATCTTTGAGGATCAAGGGATGCTCGTGGGCAAAATGATTCATTTCCATTTCTCTTCTCTCTCTCTCTCTACTGTGAGAAGAAAAAAATATTTTCCGAACTCAACCACTCCCACACCCACTGGGACATCCTTAATAGAGTCTATTGAGGAAAAATTAGTGTCTATTAAGTAAAAATTAACACTAAGGGAAGTCTTTAAAATAGTATTTGACACTTTTTGATAAAAAAATAATTTTTTTTTCATTCATCAGACAAGAAAAAAAAACAAAAAAACAAACCAAAAAATTCTGACAATAGATCGTCAGATCTGAAAACAAACCAAAAAAATAATAGATTTTTTTTTCATCAACCAAGAAAAAAAAAAAGAAACCAAAAAATTTTGTTCAATAAACTGAAAAAAAGGCGGGGGGGGGGGGGAGGCGCAGCACATACAAACACATATATATATATATATATATGTGAATCTATGTATGTGTTTGTGTGTGTGTATAGATCTCTGTGTGTATGTATATATGTATGTGTATATAGATCTGTGTGTGTGTATATATGTATGTGTTTGTGTATGTGTATATAGATCTGTGTGTGTGTATATATGTATGTGTTTGTGTGTGTGCACGGAAAAAAGGGCTAAAAAGGGACGGGGCTGCAGGTAAAAAACGAAGAGAAGGAAAGGAAGGTTGGGGGATTTTTTAAATATTTTTATTTAGGTTTTTGTATTTTATTTTTTAATTTTATTTTAGTTTAGACTATTTTTTATATTTTTTTAGTTTAGGTTATTTTTTTAATTAAGTTTTTTAATATATTTAATGAGGATTTTGTATTTTATTTTTTAATGTTATTTTAGTTTAGGTTATTTTTTTATATTTTTTTTAATTTAGGTTATTTTTGTATGTTTTTTTTAGTTTAGGTGAAACGTAATCTTAATTTTTTAAATATTATGATTGTAGAAATTTATTGATTTTTTAATTAAAATATTCGTTAAAAAAGTTGAAATAATTTAAATAATAATTAATTAAAAAAAAGTAGTATACAGGAAAAAATAACACATAATCAAATTATTATGTAAATTTAAAATTAACACAATATATAGACTTAATTTTATAGAGACTTAATTTTTTTTTATCTTGATCTCTAAATGAGTCTCTAAAATAATTTTTTTTATCTTGATCTCTAAGTGGATCTTTAAAATTGATCTTAGTCTTTATATAGGTCTCTAAAATGATGAATAGAGACCTATTATAAAGACTCTATTGAGATAGCCTTATTCTTGTTGGCTTATAGCACGACCATCGGTTACAAGAGTCGATTAATAATTTTTTTCTTTATTAGAGGTTATAATACACAATTTAATATTTATATACCTTTTTATTTTTTATTTTTAGTGAGACCAATAAAAAAAACTACTAGACTGAAACTGAAATATGAATTTCTTAAAATAAAAGATTGATTAAATGTAAAAAAAAAATTATTAGAGTAAAACTGAAATAAAGATTCTTTAAATATAGATAAATGATTCAAATTTTTTATACATAAGAAAAAAAAAAATCTCCCAGCTTATCGTATGACCCAAAAAACAAAAACAAAAATTAGAAACTACGTTAGAATGATACTAGATACTAAATTTAATATTTAATTATAATAATTTACCATTTAACCATGTCACCTTACGTTCTATGACAAAAACTTCATTGACAAGAGTTACCCAAGTCACCCATATTCCTATAATAATGTTACAAAAGGTGAAATATTGTTACTATCATACAACTACCTCGCTTTTCACACGATATATATTATTACCTCCTGTTAACGCACTCATTCTTGACGTGAGAACAATAGCCGGCCATGACAAAGCCGTTTAAGTTGGAGATAAATCTTTTTATAATTGTAAAATATTACAAAATTGTAAGTGAAATTTAAAAATTATAAATTATTTATAAAATTATGTTAAAATAATTTATTAATTATTAAAATTTATTTATGACGTTATAAAAAAATTTATACACCTACAAGGTACGTTCATGGACAGAAAGTCAACGTGATGTGAAAGGGCTCTTTTAATAATGCCAGAAAGGCACTGATGCACGCCGCCATTGGTGCCATTTTGTCATAGTGAGATGAGGGATAATCTCAGTCATTGGTGAATTCTCTTTCCATCACAACCATGCAAAACGACATGGATTACTTTTTTTTTTTTTTGTACAGCTCTATTTTTCTCTCTCATCTCTCTACAATTTGTCTTCTCTCCCTTCTGAATTTTCTCTCTCCTCTCTCTACAAATGTCTCTTATCTATCTTCTCTCTCATAAAAACAAATCACGCCTAATTAATTTTGGAAGATCTCTCACTCAATATTTATATTTGTATTTAATTATCTATTTTGCCTTTTTTTGTCATTATCTATTAACTTATTTATGTAGTTAGCTTATTTTATTTTTTGTTTTTTCAGAGTTATTTTTGTCACTTTATTTTTTTTAGTTTTCACTATAGTTAATTTTTTGGGTCACTTAGTTTGGGTTTTATTAACTTATTTGTTTTATCTCCTCTTTTTAGATTTAAACATGGCTAGTACGTTACAACCTACCAATGAAAATCAAGAATGCAATTACAACAACGATTATATACCGTTTATAGGTATGACTTTTGATACTTTAGAAGAAGCTTATACATTTTATAACGTTTATGCTGGAAATGTGGGATTTAGTATTAGAATCCAATGTTATAGCAAAAATAATAAGGAAAGTATAGTGACAAGTAAGATATTTATTTGTTCAAAAGAAGGATTCCAAAGAAAAGATAAACGGGATAATCTTACTCAAAGTCCAAGAACTGAGACAAGAACTGGATGTGGTGCATTGATGGGGATAAAATTAAATAGAACTACTAAAAAATATGTAGTGTATCGATTTGTTGCTCAACATAACCATGAGGTTGTAAGGGCTGATCTTTCACATATGCTTCCATCACAAAGGAGAATATCTTCTATACAAGCTGAACAAATAGAGTTAGCAGACGATTCCGATATTGCTCTGTGTGAATCTTATGAGCTAAAGGGAAAGGAGGTCGGTGGAAGAGATTGTGTTGGATTTTTAAATCTAGATCAAAAAAACTATCTTCGAACAAAGAGACAAAACGATTTGGCTTACGGTGAGTTAGGATGCATATTGAAATATTTTCAAGAGAAAACTTCTGAAAATGAATCATTTTATCATGCGTTTCAGTTAGATAGTGAAGAAAAAATCACTAACATTTTTTGGGCTGATGCACAAATGATTATTGATTATGGACAATTTGGTGATGTAGTTTCATTTGACACCACTTACAAAACTAATAAAGATTGCAGGCCATTTGCTTGTTTTTTGGGGTTCAATTATCATCGTGAGATTACAATTTTTGGAGCTTCACTAATGTATGATGAAACTGCAGAATCTTTTGTATGGTTATTTGAGACTTTTCTACATGCCATGTCGTACAAGTACCCCAAAACAATTTTCACTGATCAAGATTCATCAATCGCAAAAGCCTTGAAAGAGGTTATGCCTGACACATTTCACCGTCTCTGTAAGTGGCACATTATGCAAAATGCAATAAAGCATTTGTCACCTTATTTACGGGGTGAAGGTGGAGTTAGGAATGTGTTTGGGAGGTTTTTTAAAGAACCGGAAGAGGAAGACGATTGGATTGATGAATGGAATAACATGTTAGATGAATATGATTTTAGGGAGAATACATGGCTGAAAATGATATTTGAATTGAGGGAAAAGTGGGCTTGGCCACAGGTAAAACAATATTGGTCAGCTGGGATGAAAACCACACAATTGAGTGAGAGTAATAATGCCACTATGAAAAAGTATCTAAAGTCACATTATAGTTTCACTCAATTTTTCACTCATTTTGAGAATTTCATTGAAGAAAAGCGGTACAAAGAGCGTGAAGCAGATTATCATATAATTTATAAAGTGGTCAAACATAGTAAAGTAAGTAAGTGGTTGGAACATGCTGGTAGCATTTTTACACAAAAAATCTTTGATAAATGTGTGAAACAATTTCATAAGTCTGTTGATATTTATGTTCAAGAGATGGGTATGGAAGAAAATTGTCCATTTTTTGTTATATCTCCTTCCCCCGGGTGTAATTCATGTCATCGAGTTACAAGAAGTGAAAATGGAATGTTATCATGTAGTTGCAAGTTTTTTCATATGCGAGGCATCTTATGCTGCCATATGAAAAAAGTTTTAAAAGAAGTCATGCATCACTTGGAGACACCTGACAATTATATTTTGAAAAGATGGACAAAGGTAGCTAGATCAGAGAATGTAAGTGACATGCAAGGTCGTATAATTGACCCTGATCCGAAAAGTGCACGAACTCTGAGATACAAGTCATTAAACTCTGTCTTACGTAAGGTTTCGTGTAGAGCATCCGAAACTGAAGAATCTTACGATATGGGTATGAGAGAAATTGAGAAATTGTTGATTGTCATTGAAGATGTGCTTCGAAATGTTCAAATTAAAGGGTCGAGCCACAATGAAGAAGTTGAGTCAGCTAATGTTGATCCAAATAATCAAGATAATCGAGCCAAAGGAGTTGCCAAACCGACCAACACAGGTCCTCGTGGGAGATGACGAGTAATTAGCTCATTGGAAAGAAATTTGCGTAAAAATACTAAAAAGTCACAAGTATACTCCTGATCTTAATTGTTTGCTATAATTTCTTTCTCTTTGTTTCAATTTCACTAATTATAATTATACTATATATTAGGTTATGCATGAGAGTGCCTCCACTCAACCTCTGCCACCTCAATACCGACCCCCCCATCGACTTCATGAATACATATCCCAATATGAGCCTCAATATTTGTCCCAATATCAGCCCCAATACTTGTCCCAACATCAACCTCGCCCTCGTCTTCAATATCATCCTGTGTCGTTCATAGATCAATCCACTCATAATCTACAAACAACGGAAGGTTATCCTACATTGCTTAACTCTGCCACTCATTTATTTCATCATCAGAGTCAGTCTTCCTATGGTCTTTGTTTTCAACCAACATTGTCATTTGACCAAGGTCAAGTATCTACTAACATGCATGGCGGCCAGGTACAAATATTAAATTGATGTGTTATATTACGTATATTATATATCAGTTTTACTCTTTTTATAACACAACAATTTTATGTTTGTGATAGGCTTTTGACTTGAATGTAGACAATTTCAACTCAGACGTCTAATTAGACACATCAAGCTGATTCAATTGTTCATTCTCATCCAAAGACGATATTTTTAATATGACTTCGTTGTTGTTGAACACTTTTTTTAATTAATTTTGGATTACATTTGAGCTAACTCTAAATATTGTTAATTTACCTTGTTGGCTGTCGTCATTACTCTTAGACAATGTTAATTTAGCTTGAACACTTTCGAATCATTTATTAGTACTGTCACCCATTTTTTTACAAATTGAACATCACGCACATTTCTTTTTTTTTGTTGTTGATTTGATCAATAGACTCGTATCTTTTCTTACTAAGTAATTTTTGTTGGATAAACCCATATCATCACTAAAATACTAACTAACAAAAAAATAATAATAATAAAATAATGCTGACTACTTAAGTTAAACAAATAACCACATAAAAAATCATTAAAAAAAAACTCACAAAAGAATCTCCATATCAGTTAGCCAACTATATGGATAAACAACAAATGAGATACTGACCAAAAAAAAAACTAATAGATAATGATAAAATAGAAAAATAATTGAATAAGCTAAATAAAGAAAAAATAAAATTTTCGGTTAATCTTGCAAGAAGACTCAAAATAGTTATGTATATTTGCAAGAAAAAATAAAATTTTCGGTTAAGTGAAGAAAGAGAAAAAGTTTGTTAGGTAAAAAATTAAATTCAAAGAATAAATAAGGAAAGAGAGAAAAACGTAGAAAAGACAAGAGAGAGAAGATAGATAAGACATATTTGTAGAGAGAGGAAAGAGAAAATTCAGAAGAGAGAGAGAAGAGAGAGAAGACAAATTGTAGAGAGAGGAGAGAGAAAAATAGAGCTATACAAAAAAAAAAGAAGTAATCCATGTCATTTTGCATGGTTGTGATGGAAAGAGAATTCACCAATGGCTGAGATTGTCCCTCATCTCACTATAACAAAATGACAGCTATGAGAGGATTCGCTCTATATGATAAGGTTCCAGAGTTTTTGTGGTTGTTGATTCTTTTTCCTTAGATGTCTTCTTACATTATTGTCCCACTGTTCAGTCCTCATAATTCAAGTACTTATTCTTATGACGTGTGAGGAAAATGTTAAACTACGTGAAACTTTTAATGCTTGTTTTACTTTTATTACTAAGGCTCTGTTTGTTTGCCTAAAATATTTTTTAAATTTTTTAGTATTTAGTAACACCAAAAAATTAATTAATTGAAAAATATGACTCCGTTTATTTGCGTAAAATATTTTTAAAATTTTTTAATATTTAGTAACACCAAAAAATTAATTAATTGAAAAATATTTTTCAATTAAAAATGGTGGATACTTTTTTTTAATTTTTTGATGTTTAGTAACAGCGAAAAATTGATTAACTGTAAAATATTTTTTAATTAAATATTACTGCTAGTACAAAATTTAAAAAATATTTTTATATCTTTTGAAAAAAAAAAATTATTTTTCGTAACTCTCCCACATTTACCTTTACCCTTACCCTTGCCCTTGTTGGCTTCTAGCATGACCATCGGTTACACAAGCGGATTAATAATTTTTTTCTTTAGTAGAGGTCATAATACACAATTTAATATTTTATATACCTGTTTATTTTTTAGTGAGACCAATAGATAATTCAAACTACAAGTCTAAAAATACCATTATATTCTTTTTGGGCTTCCAATGGGCTTGGCCCAATTTGATGTGTCCTCACTGTTGACATGGCCTTGGTGTATTCCACCCTTTCTTATGTTCTGGTTAGTCCATGTGATTGCAATTTTTGTTTACTTGGGCCCCATCTTCTATTTCCTTCATCTTCAGCTTTTGGGCCAAGTGGCTTGCAATGGACTATTTGGAAGGCAGACAAGTTGATACTCGACATGTTATCTTTTTTCAAATAGCTAGCATAATAATTTCAAAGCTTATATTCTCTAAGAAATTCCACTATCAAATTGATGCCGAAGCTGTGAGAATTTAGTCCCAAGATCTCATCTTCAAAACATCAAAAAGGGTAAATTTGAGAACCTTAAAGACTGCTGTAATGAGTGAAGAGGTGGAAAAGCAGTATGTTGTAATGGCTGAAGAGGTGGAAAAGTATCTGATGGATAAACTCACTGCAGCCATCGAAGAAACGAAGAAGGACGATGGATTTCTATCAAGAAATCTGTGCATCTCCCATAAGTACTGTCCCTCTCAAGGATCTGCACTATTGTCATTTCTGGAGAATACTTCAGTAAGAACAGCCCTTTGGGGTTTTCTATTTTATCTATGTCTGCATATAAACATATTTATCGTCCAGGATAATGAAAGAAATGAAATGAAATGAAATTTTACTGCTATCGTTTTTCAATTATAGGATTGGCTTATTAGATACTTTAGCTATTTCCCGAAACTTGTGAACTCTGTCAATATGGTTGGAGATTCTCCTCTCCATATTCTGTTGGGTTATTATTATTAATAACTTAATATGGGCTTACAAATCATTCACAATTATATTTGGACTTCTATTCTAGTTAGGATAATTAAGTGATCCAATATAGTTGATCCTAATTAACATCTTATAATGTATGGACTTTGTAATGTGTTGTACCAATAATAGATAACCTAACTAGAGTTAATAGGTCTCTAGTTAAGTTTCCTATATAACATGGGATTGGTCCCCAAGGCTACACACAATAATTCTCTAGTCTTCAATCCCATAATTGAGAGACATCAAGTAGGAGAGAAGTGTGAGCTTGTGGAAGACCTTTTCCCGGATCATATTCATCTCGTCGTCATGGATTCGGGTATGTCATTCTTATAATTTCATTATATAATCTTGATAATCTAAACGAAGCATGAAATTAAATCTAGATCTGTAGATCCAATATCACAAGGCATAAATTTCAGATTTAGATCTAACAAGTATTTAAATTATAGATCTAGATCTAACAAGTGGTATCAGAGCCACCTTCGTATTAGATTATTAGGATTGATTATGTAGATCTAAATATGATTAATGTAGATCTCATAATTATATCACAAATATACATGATTGTATGTTTAGATCCATATGATTTTAGGATTTGATACATAATTATGTGTATGATCTATTTTGATCTTCATTAATTTTGATCACATGATTGATTTGGTTTGAGAATGGTTTTAGATCTTAGATCTATGAAGTTTATGATTTATGATCTTTAGATCTATACATGATTCACATGATTGATTTGGTTTGAGAATGATTTTAGATCTTAGATCTATGAAGTTTATGATTTATGATATTTAGATCTATACATGGTTGATGCATAGATTTAGTATGAAATTCGAATGTACTGTTTTGACTGTCAACGGTTATATCATTATATTCAGTAGAATTTAATACAAATATGCTATCTTGGTCTGGTGGTTAACAGCATGTATTTTGTCTTGAGGTCCTGGGTTCGATTCTTGCTAGTCTGGAATTGTCGTTTTTTTTTCTATGACGTGAAACCAAAGGGTTTATATTATTAAGCTTGCGTTTTTATACCAATAGTTGAGGTTGTCACAGCGGTTAGAAGCTTGCAATGTGATCTTGAGGTCTTAGGTTCGAACCCCAACTATGTAATAGTTCTTTTAGTTTTTTTTTTTGTAACTAAAGACTAAAATAATAACTTACATAATGCGGGTGTAGCATGGTTCGAACACAAGACCTTCTGCCTAATAATGGAACTCTTAACCAGCTGGACTAGGCCCTTCCTTGTGTCAATAGCGGACCACCAAATTTATATACATAGCTATTTGGTTCTAACAGAAATTTTAAGGAAAATAAAATCAAACAGAAGACTCTACTGTGATTTGAACACACGACGTTCTAAATGAAATTAGAGTTTCTGACCAGCAACGCCACACTTAAACTTATGTTTAAATTGGACCATCATATATATACATAGATATTTGGTTGTAACAGAAAATTAAGGTTTTAATTTTATTTTTCTGCCCTTATGTCTTTTGTGCAAGTTAATTGTTTTAATTATAACTTGACATTATGGATGTTTGGATGGATCATGGACTTATAGACGAATGGTTGAATGATTGTAATAATATTTTTTTTTTCATTCATTTAGTTTGTAATTGAGACATAAGTCTCATTTTTATATTTCTTGCAAGAGTGTGATTTGTAGTGAGACATATGATGTAATAATTATATAATCTACCTTGCAAGCGGTACAAGATCAAACAAGGAGTTGATGAACTTGGAGGTGTTGAAGTTTTTTTTTTTTGAAGTATTTGCTTAGGTTTTGTGATTGATCTAATTTATATCGCTCGGATTTGATCAACCACTAAGTCCATGATCCACCAAGTTCATGTTGTTGCATATATGTTTATTTAGTTGTCTTATATTTGATGCATGCTAAATGGACTAATGTGCAAAATGAGATTTGATAATTGATTTCAAATTTTGAACTTGCGTCTTTTATCTAAAAATAAATTGATTAAAGCTTAATGTTGCCAAAGTAACCTCTTTTGCGTAGATTGGTTTATTTTGAGATAATTAGATGTATGTGTTTGTTGTTTATGCAATTAATGATCGGCCCAAAGGAAGGTCATTAATTGGCTAAATAGCAAACACACCTGTGGAAATAAATGTGTGATAATTATAAAATTTTTATGTGGACAACACGTCGGCCCAAAGGAAGGTTGTTGTTTGACCGGATTTATTATCAACATTTGATTTCTACATGGAGAGTACCACTTACAAGTTAATGATCGGCCCAAAGGAAGGTCATTGATGTTGTGCTAGGTATCTTATTTAATGGGCCCATCACTACAGTTGTATGAAAAATTATGTCTTGCATTTACATGTTTATTTGGTTTTAACTTGTATATGTGTCTTGATATAAATTTTATTTGTGAGCTTATGTTATTTATTTATTCTCTATTTGGATTCAGTTACTGCTACTGCTGCTAATGTTACTGCCAACATAAACTCAATCCCTGTGCTTAATGGCACAAACTTTAAGAACTAGAAAGAGAACGTTCAGTTGGTTCTCTGCTGTTTGGATTTAGACTAGGCATTAAGAAAAGAACAACCTGCTTCTCTTACGGAGACAAGTTCCACTGAGGCTAAAGGGAACTTTGAGAAGTGGGATCGTTCTAATCGCATTAGTCTAATGATGCTAAAGCGCAACGTTCCAGATGCATTTAGGGGCGGTATGCCCGATGAGGTAACTGCTAAAGGTTTCCTTCAAGAAATTGAAAAACGTTTTGCAAAGAACGAAAAGGTTGAGACAAGCAAGCTTTTAGCTGACCTTGTCCAGATGAGGTATAAAGGAAAAGAAAACATAAGGGAGTACATTATGGAGATGTTTAATATCGCTTCAAAACTTAAGGCACTAAAGTTAGAGTTGTCTGATGACTTGCTCGTGCATTTGGTACTTATATCCCTTCCTGCACACTATGGACAATTTATTGGAGTTATAACACTCAAAAGGATAAATGGACTCTTAATGAGCTTATTTCCCACTGTGTGCAAGAAGAGGATAGATTGAAGCGAGATAAGAATATCGAAAGTGCTCATATTGCAACTACCTCAAAGGACAATAAGCGAAAAAGGAATAAAGGTAAAGAAGCTGCAGTAAGAACATCACAACCCAACAAACTTCAAAAGAATAAGGATCAGGAATTTACCTGTTTCTTTTGCAAGAAACCTGGGCATGTGAAGAAGGATTGTTCCAAGTACGCCACATGGCGTGTAAAGAAATGTATGCTTCTTACTTTGGTTTGTTCTGAAGTTAATTTAACTTCTGTACCTAGCAATACTTGGTGGGTAGATTCAGGTGCTACTACTCATACAAGTATGTCTATGCAGGGATGCCTGTGGAGCCGACCACCAAATGATGCTGAAAGATTCATCTATGTGGGCAATGGCAAAGCAGTTTCGGTTGAAGCCATTGGGACTTTTAGATTATCTTTTGAGACTGGTCATTATGTTGAATTGAGAGAGACTTATATTGTACCGTCATTTAGACAGAATTTGGTTTCTGTTTCTGTTTTGGACAAATATGGTTATTCTTGTTCATTTGGAAACAATAAAGTTAGTCTTTTCCTCAATTCTACTCTAATTGCAACTGGCTCCTTAATTGATAAACTATATATGTTCAATACCATTGCTTCATTTAATGAATCCTTGCAAATAAGTTCAAAAGGTACAAAACGCAAATTAACAAATGAGAATTCCGCCACATTATGGCACAAGCGTTTAGGTCACATTTCTGAAAGGAGAATTCAAAGACTTGTGTCAGACGGAATACTTGAACCCCTTGATTACACAGACCATAATGTGTGTGTTGATTGTATTAAAGGGAAACTGACAAACAACAGAAAGTTAAGTGCCAAGAGAAGTTCTGGTGTCTTACAATTGATTCATACTGATATTTGTGGTCCATTCCCTACGGCTTCTTGGAATGGTCAACAGTATTTTATCACTTTTATAGACGATTATTCTCGTTACGGATACTTATACTTAATACATGAGAAGTCACAATCCTTGGACGTTTTTAAGGCCTTCAAAGCCGAAGTTGAAAATCAACTAGGCAAAAAGATTAAAGCCGTCAAATCTGACCGTGGTGGTGAATACTATGGCAGATATGATGGATCAGGTGAACAATGTCTAGGGCCTTTTGCCAAATTCCTAGAAGAATGTGGAATCGTCCCACAATACACAATGCCGGGTTCACCTAGCATGAATGGTGTTGCTAAAAGACGAAATAGGACTCTAAAGGATATGGTAAGAAGCATGATTAGTCATTCTTCATTACCAGAGTCAATCTGGGGAGAGGCACTAAAGGCTGCATTATATATACTGAACAGAGTACCTAGTAAAGCGGTAGCTAAAACTCCTTATGAACTATGGTTAGGCAAGAAGCCTAGCATAAAGCATTTGCACATTTGGGGTTGTCCAGCTGAGGCGAGGCCTTATAGGCCACATGAAAAGAAACTGGACTCAAGAACAATTAGCTGCTATTTTGTTGGGTATGCTAAAAGGTCGAGGGGTTTTAAGTTTTATAATCCCTCAACTAAGTCCTTTTTCGAAACGGGAAATGCGAGATTTCTTGAGGATGTTGTGTTTGAGGGGGAAGATAAGGTTAGGAATGTTGTCTTTGAAGAAGAATTTATTCCTTTTCCAAACATTGTTATTGACAGTGATTAGCCTACTGACATTGTTCAAGACAACAATGAGGATATCCCTATAAACCTTCCTACTCAAAATCAAGGTGTTGCTCCAGAAGAACAAACTCAACAACCTCAAGAGGAAGTGCCACTTAGGCGATCTACTAGAGAAAGAAGAAGTGCGATTTCAAGTGATTATATTGTATTTCTTCAAGAGCATGAGTTTGACATAGGGACAATGGAAGATGATCCAATCAACTTCCAACAAGTCAAACAAAGTGCTAATTGTCAAAGGTGGATCAATGCCATGAATGAGGAAATGAAGTCCATGAAGGATAATGACGTTTGGGATCTCGTCAAGTTGCCTGAAGGTGCGAAGCCCATTGGTTGTAAATGGATATTTAAAACCAAGAGGGATTCAAAGGGCAACATTGAAAGATATAAGGCACGTCTAGTTGCTAAGGGCTACACTCAAAAGGAAGGCATTGACTATAAAGAGACTTTTTCTCCAGTTTCTACGAAAGACTCTTTTAGAACGATAATGGCACTTGTGGCTCATTTTGATTTAGAGCTACATCAGATGGACGTTAAGACGGCTTTTCTCAATGGTGACATTGAGGAAACCATATACATGGTGCAACTAGAAAACTTTGTATTAGATGACTCAAAGTCTATGGTTTGCAAACTCAAGAAGTCCATCTACGGTCTCAAGCAAGCTTCTCGTCAATGGTATCACAAGTTTCATCAAGTCATTGTCTTGTATGGTTTTGAGGTTAATGTTGTTGATGACTGTGTATATCACAAGTTTAGTGGGAGTAAATTTATCTTCCTAGTACTTTATGTCGATGACATACTACTAGCTAGCAACGATATAGGCTTAATGCACGAAACCAAGAAATTTCTAAGTAAGCATTTTGAAATGAAAGATCTTGGTGACGCCTCTTTTGTATTAGGAATTAAGATACATCGAGATCGCTCTCGAGGTGTCCTTAGGTTATCACAAAAGAGTTATATCAATAAGGTACTTGCTAGATTTGGCATGATAGATTGTGCACAAGGAAATACTCCCGTTGCTAAAGGAGACAAGTTTAGTCTCAACCAATGCCCCAAGAATGAAATTGAAAGAAAAGAGATGCAAAAGGTTCCCTATGCATCGGCTGTAGGGAGTCTTATGTATACTCAGGTATGTACGCGTCCGGATTTAGCGTTCATTGTTGGTATGTTAGGAAGATACTTAAGTAACCCTGGGATGGATCATTGGAAAGCAGTCAAAAGGGTTATGAGGTACTTAAAGAGAACAAAAGATTACATGCTCACCTATCAAAAGTCAGATAATTTGGAGATCATTGGATATTCTGACTCCGATCTTGCGGGTTTCCAAGATTCTAAAAGATCTACTTCTGGCTATGTTTACATGTTATCTGGAGGTGCTATTTCCTGGAGGAGTGCTAAGCAGTCACTTATAGCTCCTTCCACTATGGCAGCAGAATTCATAGCATGTTATGAGACAACTAATCATGCGATATGGCTGCGAAATTTTGTCACTGGACTACGTATTGTAGATGGTATTGAAAGACCACTTAAAGTATATTGTGACAATCTATCGGCAGTTCTATATTCCAACAACAACAGAAGCTCGTCAAAGTCTAAGCATATAGACATTAAGTTTCTAGTTGTTAAGGAACGAGTTCAGAGTAAGTTAGTGTCAATTGAACATATAGGGACAGACTCCATGCTTGCAGATCCACTTACTAAAGGTTTACCACCCAAGGTCTTTCATGAGCATACTGTTCATATGGGTGTTGTGTTATTTGATGGTATGCAGTTTTAGTGGAAGTCTATGTATATCGTCAGTTCCTTTTCTTGACACAGTATGTTCAGTTTTTCTGCAGAATAAAGTTGATGGTTTTACTGTTAGTTATTACTCTGAATGTGTTATCTTTCAATTGCGGTTTGGCATAAAGTTTGAAAGACTAAGGTTTGATCTCACTACGGAATAAAGTTAAGGACCAATTGGAAATAGACATGTCTGAGATCACATTGCATGTAATTTCCAGCCACACATCCATACTTGATCTATGTCGTTGATTATATTTGGTATGGTGATCATTGATGGATCGAGTTACGATGAAATGTAACAAAGGTCGCTTTGGTCTCATGCTGGTATAGGAGATGGACCAGATTGATTTGGAAGATGTTTTAAGAATAAAAAGTAATTTTGTGCGCACCTACAGTTAACAAATATAATTGTCTTCGGTATTAATTTGTAGCCCAAGTGGGAGATTGTTGGGTTATTATTATTAATAACTTAATATGGGCTTACAAATCATTCACAATTATATTTGGACTTCTATTCTAATTAGGATAATTAAGTGATCCAATATAGTTGATCCTAATTAACATCTTATAATGTATGGACTTTGTAATGTGTTGTACCAATAATAGAGAACCAAACTAGAGTTAATGGGTCTCTAGTTAAGTTGCCTATATAACATGGGATTGGTCCCCAAGGCCACACACAATAATTCTCTAGTCTTCAATCCCATAATTGAGAGACATCAAGTAGGAGAGAAGTGTGAGCTTGTGGAAGACCTTTTCCCGGATCATATTCATCTCGTCGTCATGGATTCGGGTATGTCATTCTTATCATTTCATTATGTAATCTTGATAATCTAAACGAAGCATGAAATTAAATCTAGATCTGTAGATCTAATATCACAAGGCATAAATTTCAGATTTAGATCTAACAAGTATTTAAATTATAGATCTAGATCTAACATATTCTAGCAAGAAACTAGTGCATTCGAGAGCAGCAGCCGATTACGATTTTATGATAAACATAATCTACCAGTGTGAGTATCTCTCTCTCAGATCATCAAGATTATATAGTTGATTGTTAGACAATATAGCTTAAATTTTATGTTTAATGAATCAAAACCTAAGACATGAGTAATTCCTGCCAGCTCCTAATAGGATTGAAAATCGAAGGGTGTTTCTATTGTCGAATTTGAGGCCCTCTTGAATTATCTAGTAGAAGGCTTACATAACAAGAGTCCCTCTTCATTTATCCTGCATGGGGTAAACACGCTTCGCATCCTCAATGGGTTCTTGGGACAAAGAAGAGGGGGCATGAAATGAGATGTTTATTAAGTTTCAATGTAGGGCTAAGAATGACCCCTTTGAGGTTTAGAGAGTACTCCGTTGTGTGGATTGTTTAAGATGTTTGTTAATGAAGTGAGGTTCATCGACTAAAGTGTAGCATGGTTTAGAAACTGACATGAAACGCATCAGAGACTTCACAGGAAGTCTTGAGAAGATTTCAATGATGAGCTCCCATGGGAGGAAGGTTTGTTTCCTCTGGTTCCATCTCCATTTTGCCTCCTTTGCCTTCACAGCTATCTGATTGCTTTGGCTTTTTCATGGTGGTTGACTGGGTTTGTAAACATGACACTAGTCTTCATACGGCTGCTAGAGAACTAAAAATTGTGTCCGTCTTCTATTCGGTTATTCTCTTTTTTGTTTTTATTTTTTTAATAACAAGAAACTCACCTTACGTAGGACTAACATTATAGCCATCCAAACACGAATAAATAATTTGTTTTTTTACTCTAGTTGCTAATAGTTCATATTGAAAAGACATTCCCAAGATCAGCAACAAGAAAAAGACAATACATGAAAATGTTAATATGCAGTTCATAATTGAGAGAAAAGGGCATCACAGATGCAAGTAAACATTAAATATATGTCTTAGGCTCTGCTAGATATGAAAGATAAGGGCAAAAGCAAAACAGATGATTTGTAGTTCATAATTGAAAAAGCTCTCAATCAACTGAGCTCAGGAAGCGAGGTTAAGACGTCGACTTATACAGCCAAGTCTCAACTAGCAAAGGGGGGGACAGCCATCCATAAAAAAAGAGGAAGAGAATTAAATGACTAATTTAAGGATCTATGGTGGACACAAATTGTTTAAGATGCACTTGACTAAAATTTAGAAGCAAAAGGAGAAAAGGTAATAATACAACCTTGGAGTAATATTTGGCATATCAAATATATCATATGGAATCTCCCATATCTATGTAAGGATTCTGCAGATCATAAATAGGCAGTGGTACCTCCCAGAATCTTTCAGTAGATAAAAGGGTTAAATTCATTTTATACCCCTATTCTTTACATGTTGTGACACTTATTAACCCTCACCTTTAAAAATTTCACTTAGTAACCCTTGATTTTGGTCAACTTTAACAGAATTAGGATTCTGTTAAAACAAAAACTCATAATTATTAAACTACCCTCATAGTTAAAGCCTAAAGACAATTTTACCCTCCTAACAAAATACAAACCCAACTCTTTAAAAAAAAAAAAAAACCAAACTAAACCCCTGAAGACAGTTTGACGTTAAAATAATGTTTATACTTTTTGGTGAGCTCTTCATTCTTTCCGCCAGTGAGTTTCTTTATAGATGCTCCTAGACTTTCATTGAAATTTTTCCTCACCATGAACATCGTGAGGCTTGAGAATACAATTACCAATAGTACCAGCATTCATACATCGCTGTCAATAACCATTTGATACATGTCCTTTGTTGGTTTAGAGGTGCTTTCCAATCTTGGACATCAAAAGATCTTTCAGTTTCTCATTGTCGGCATAAATCCCTGCAAATGAAAATTTTCAAGTCACATTTAGCTGATATTTTGTACTTTTTGTGTCGGTTTAAGTCTCTAAGAATGTTGAGAATATGATACTATTCTGAAGCAGAAAGAAGTATATTTGTCATTTATTCTACTGTTAAATTGGATTTGTCATTTTGCTGGTATAGTGCATATTCTTTTGACACTTGGGAATATGCGAACAGGTTCGTTAGATTTGTGAAATGGGTGGGTTGGGGGCGGGTTTAGTTAGTTTTTTTTTTTTTTTGAAATAGATGGGTTTGTATTTTGTTAGGAGGATAAATTGTCTTTAGGCTTTAACTATGAGGGTAGTTTAGTAATTATGAATTTTTATTTTAACAGAATTCTAATTCTGTTAAAGTTGATCAAAGTCAAGGGTTACTAAGTGGAATTTTTAAAAGTGACGTAAATAAGTGTCACAATATGTAAAGAATAGGAGTACAAAGTGGATTTAACCCTAGATAAAATTCGAGAAAATTATCTTCGAAGACGCTACTGCATTTTCTGGTCATCATACCGTAAACTCTTACCCCTAGGAAAAAACACTTTACACACCTTATACATATCATTTCCAACACTTTACCAATTGACCTCCTCGTTAACAAAAAATGCATTAAAATGACTAAAAGCCTAACTAATCCCATCATTGTTAACATCTTCTTCATTGAACAAGAGAACTACAGCTAGAGACCTGATTGGATCTATATCAACCACCTAAGAGAACTAAGGTTTTCTCCAGCAAGTTATTTTACGAGAAACAAACGGAGCCCTACTTGATATCTGTTATTGGTGCTTCTAAAAGAAGCCAAAGTTTTGCCAGAAAAAGAAGAAAAATTTTATGTTGCTTTTTCCAAAAATACATTATGGTATATTCACTTCCAGAAAATAGAGAACAACACAATATTCTTCAAAGTATGATTAATACCCCAGCGTGGCCAGAGGCAATTCCAAACCTTGCTGGTAATCACCTCCATGTTAACACTACAAACATATCATCATATACTCTCTTCCTTATCAACAAATACATGGTAAAACTTTATTCTTATAAAAGAATAATGTGTACTCTCTCGTAACTATATTATGACCAACGTCTATTCTTCTTTCCTTCGCCAAAATTTCAATACCTCTCTGAAAATTTTAGGATTCACCAAAATCATTTCTCGTTTCCGAGAAGAGGCTCGCCGAGACTCGCCTGTAGACTCCCTGAAGTAGAATCCTCCTCACCGGACTTCTTTAGAGGAAGACCGTATTTACTTTGTCCTCCCTGAAACAATTATTAACAGAACATTGAATAAAATATTCTAATGCGATAAAAGACTCAGAGAACAAATAACATAGACTAGTTAATTAAACAAGATGAAGCCTTGGTTTCACCATGATCACTACAAAGGCTTCGTCTCCATGTTTTTCGGAAAAAGAAGAGGACAATGTGCAAAATATCATAAATGTTTACTTACAGCTCCCTTTTGGCCTGTTAATCTCAGAAGCGAAGGTGCACGTACAACTGATGAAGCAGCTGCAGCTGCAGCCACACGTATCCTGCAAGATGGAAGGCGGTTTAAATTCGAATTACTTTATTAGGAATAGATAATTAATTCGAGCAAAACTTCAAAAAATAACCTTTTATGTACATCAACATATTCATCTGTCTCATCAACAATTTCCCTCTGCATTCATGAGAAAGGTTATGTATGTATATTTCACTCCTGCCAGGTAAACACCTTGAAAAGAGAAGGAAGTGGAAAGTAAGATCGAACCCTCAACTTACCTGCAAAAGCTCTTCAAATACATCTTCCAAGGTGATAATACCAACTATTACACCATCCTCAATATTATATGATGAATGAGCCGAAACATTTTTCATTGTATCACTAGATGATTGCATTGTTTTGTCGGCAGGCTTAGAAGCCTTCTTAATGTCAACGACAACACTATCTGAATTAGATTTCTCATCCTGAGCTGTTAGGAGGGGAGTGGTTAATTGAGAATTTTCACTGGTGACTCTGTTTCCTTCAGTTTTTTCTTCATCAATACTTGACGGAGGTTTCTTGCTTTTATCTTTAACCTTCACCACAACAGCCATATGACTGCTTCCTTTCTGGAACTCATTCAGGATGTCATACAAGGGCATATCCGAAGGAACCCTGTGGAAATGGTTAACAAGAGTATTAACTCAGTTCATACAGTCTTGTATATTAGAAGAAGGCATGTAAAGAGTTCATCATTATACCGTGGAATCCTTCGGATAGAAACAGCACTGATTGGGGTCTCTGTTTCAACTCGTACAGTAAGGAGACTCTTCACCTAGTGTCATCCAGATTAAAGGAATAGATTGTTATAGTTAGATGTTGCAAATGGAACTTCCTTTGAAATCTAGGATCTAAATCTAACCAGTAGAAGTCCTATGATATTCTTTAGGTTCCCAGAGTAGACAGGAACTCGTCTATGACCACGAGCAAGGACTTTTCCCATTACCTCCTTGAATTTCAGGGCACAAAAAGAAGCAAGCAAAGAGTATTTTAGGCCAATATTTTTTCCAGAAACCATGATGAATGTGAAATACCATATTTGAGAACTCCAAACAATGTTCATGGATCATTTTCAGAATATGGAATTCCTTTTCAACGTTAACAAACCCACAAACTGATTATCTGATGAATTTATATAGATTTAGCAAAACCGTCTTTTGTTACCCATCTCCCTTTCTGTAATTAAAGTGGATACGGATACAACACAAGAGAAGTGAAAACAAAACCGAAACTATTTAACTTGTACAGTAGTGTAAAGAGATTGATTTTGTGACACATTACAATGAGTAGAATCTTTCTATTTCTGAGCTCTTCAAAGAAATAAAAGAAAAGACAATCATGTTTACTGAGAGATTTCGTTTTAGTCCTGAGAAACAGCTCAGTCATCCTTTTAAGGAATAAGGATTTATCTTGATCTACTAAACTGCCTGCAATCTTCTTTTCATACGGATGGTTTGTCAGCAAAGTTGGATAGAAAGTGCATCTACAGATTTTTCATGCGAATCCATGTAGTTTGCAGTTTTCTCCTACGAGTGATCCCATGCAAATGTTTTACATGCCTTCTGCTGGTCAATAAGATCTCTTAGCAAGCATGGGTTCAACAAGAAATACAACCCATCAAGAAGACAGGAGACGAGAGCATATGTTCAAAGCCATTATCAACTTGACTAAAGACGTGAACGCAATGGTAGCTTTGACACAGTCAGGAAACTGTGGTCACTAGCTCAAGCATCGAAAGCACTTTTTTCTTAATATTAAGCGTTAGTGATAAAGTTGGCAGGACTAGGGCAGAAATATAGGAAAGAAGACTTCATTCTTGTGAAAGCATAGCAGCCTG
The DNA here is from genome assembly GCA_037974665.1 of Ehretia macrophylla. Taxonomy (NCBI): domain Eukaryota; kingdom Viridiplantae; phylum Streptophyta; class Magnoliopsida; order Boraginales; family Ehretiaceae; genus Ehretia; species Ehretia macrophylla. The sequence goes on along the minus strand of CM075764.1, from coordinate 118,365,843 downwards.
TGTCCTATTAGAAGCAAACTCACCAGTCCAGTTTTGAATTCACATCCAGTGAAAATGTTGATTCAATTGGTGTCATGGCCTCCTCAGCTGTCTGTTATCATCAAAAAAAGAAAAGGTAAAAAGATTCGAGGATTTGAAAGTAATCACTATATTTAACTGCTTAACACTTTGACTCAAAATTATTATATGATCTTGAAGAAGTCCTTGGGAAAGATAACAGCACAAAAAATGCTCAACATCAAAGAAAAATTGCAATCACAAAGGTAAACACAATTTTGTGGATAGACAATCACATTATGTGCCATCATAGATAATATTTGCATCATCAAACGTGGACCTCAAATTTTCAACCAGAGACAAACAACATTTGATAGGTAACAGTACATTCCTATTGTCCAGAAAGAATAATTTCATAGAGGAAGAATAATGCTGCTTCCCCTTAATATACTCATCATTTTAAGTTTGCAGAGACACCAAAGTGAGGGTATAGACAACAAACAGCTTTTGCTTCGAAGGTATGGAGAAAGCTTGTATCTGAGGAAAGAAAATACAGATATTTTTGGGTCAAACAATTCGATTCCGCTCTAGGACAGATGCAAAGAATGATAATCAGGAAATATGATATGCAACTTCAGTTCCCATATATCCAATGTCAAAGAGGTTTTACACGACAAACAAGTAGTAAAAAAATAAAACATTAAAAATTAAGACATGCAATTTTAGTTTCAGCGTACCTTTTCAGTCAAATCAAGTGCTCCACTAATAATTGTTGTCTCATCATGGGTGAGTTCCCCTCCCTTTCCAGCCTGAAAACAATAACCATATTATTTAATCAAAGGAAAGCTTAATCAACTAAAGGGTAGTTAAAACTATGAACATTTTCCACGAATTCAAGTTGCCGATACCTCCTAGCTGTGGATAGAGACAAGGGCTTTCAATTGCGCTCGTCTAAACAGCGCGTCATTATGTCCCAGTACACAGTCTAGAATCTGGAATCACAAAACAAGTTGACACAAATACAGTTAGTCTACCATCATCAGAATTAGGATCATGAGATCTGATATACTGTGAAAAGAGAAGTGTGATGCAAGACAAAACCAGGTAAAAGTTTGGGTGACTAAAATAGCCCTTACTCTTAAATAACAAACTGCATCTGGAAAATACCTTTCCAATAGGGTAAGCAATTGGGTAGCAAATGATCATTAAAATACGCACGGCCCAAACTAAACTTGCACCTACAACAAGTCCATATCGAGTGCATATTGCTTGAGGAATAACCTGACAAAAAATACAAAATTTAAGGATCAAGAAAATTTCAAAACTACTGAATTCTATATGGTTTGAACCTTAGATCAAGACTTGAGATATTACCTCACCAAAGAATGGAACAAAAGTCACAGACAGTATAATGGCAACATACTGATTGAAAAGCTTATCCAGATACACAGGGAGGGCCTGCATATTTACAGGAGCAAAGTTCTTAGAAAATTTTTAACATCCTCAACTGAGATATGACATGTCAAAGAATTCAATAGAAACAAAAGAAAACAAATGACAAATAGTTTCAATACAATCAAAATGAAAATAGAAACTATGTTTGTGAATGTCAAGGTACATTGTTTGTCCCGTATTTTCTCTTTTTGCTTTTCAGAATACACATAATTGCTTGCTGGTCTTCAAGTATATTGTTCTGTCTCCTCTTGAGCAATATACTTCTTGAGCTACATATATTTAATTTTAAATCCAATCATAGTTCAAAACTTCGTTCTTTTATTCACCTATTCTGAACACCTAGGTTTCTCATAATTCTAAAAGTACATTGGACTTCTTTGCAAGTTATTTATTTGAGAAGTATATTGCTTTTTACACATTAGAGTAAAAGGACAGGTAGAAAGCCAAGACGAGAAGCAGATAGTAGCAACTGCAAATTTTAGTCTATGCTTTTAAGGATGAAAAAGATGATTGCCAGATATATAGATAATAAAATCTTCAAAGGAACCATGTGAGCATACAAGAAGACTGAGTATCTGTTCTTACCTCCATTGCTATAGCATTGCACAGAAGCAAGGTCACAAGAAGCTGGTGTTGTTTCTGAACCACTAGAAGTATTGCAGCCAAAAACACCAAAAGAGAAGGTATAAGATAACACCAAGGAATTTTCATTATTGCAACTAAAAATGCCAAAAAAAAAGAAAAAAAAAAAGGAAACAATTTAAAGGATACCATTTATGTACATTCTGCAGAACTCTTATGTAATAATAAATTTTAACAAGTTGTATATATACAGAAGCTTTGCATTAAGGTACCTTCAAAGGCAGCTCTTATTAATGTAGTGATAAATCTGTATTGTCAGAGGCTGCATATCACAAGTTGCTGTACTACTAAACTAAGACAATATCAACTAGCACAATCTTTGTTGTACCACAAACGTGGCCAAGTGTACACAATTTCACCAGGTTTTACTATTGTCGGCAATTTCAATCAATTTACAATATTTACACTCACATCACATACACCTCTATATAAAAGTATATGTTCTATGTATAAAGAGGAATGGTCTTCAAAAATATAGCTATTTACTAAATATTACATTGTGATAGCAAATATCGTAATAATGCCAGCTGCAAGTCTGAATATTCTGGCTGGCAACGCAAGTTACAATCAAATAAAGCATAACCAAATGTTGTACATCAACTTTTATCAATTGTACCTTGCTATATTAGGCAAAAATCACACATGCGTGGGCACACTTTGTATATTCTACCAGAATTTCAATAAAAATAATGCCTAATCACAGCAGAATTTCTAACAAAACTACGCCTCTTTCGCCACATCACAACATCATGATAGCCAATTTTTAAAATTTTATAACCCATGAAAATTAACTAAAAAGAAAAGAAATTCTTCTACATTATAACAATTTTCCATATATGTATGAAATGGATAACAACAAAACAATTTTGCGAAATTCTATGTACTTTTAGGTAATTATGCATTACCGTCTTGTTTTTTCTTGGAAGAGGTGCCACTACGTTAGACAATCTCGAGCTCAACAAGGCTCAAACATCACACACACACACACACACACACACACAGAGATATTATATCTTTTAGTTGTACAGAATTCAAATTAAAACCATGCTTTATCTCTCACCACAATTCCCGTAAAAAAAACGCCATTTTATCCTCACTACCACATCACAAGGTCAAGGATCATGATCAATAAAATCATAGACACACATACACACATATATACATGAATTTTAATGATGGTGAGGTGGTAGGAGAGAGTGGGAGGATGCTACATGGGCTGGTGGTGAAGTTGGGGCTTGATGTGTTTGTTCTAGTTTCGACCAATTTGCTTCATATGTATTGTTTGGGTGCACGGTTGGATGAGGCGATGAGGTTGTTTAATGAGATGCCGGAGAGGAATGTTGTTTCGTGGAATGTGATGTTGAATGGGTATGCAAAGGCAAGGGAGGTGGATTTGGCGAGGGAGTTGTTTGAGAGGATTGTTGATAAAGATGTTGTTTCGTGGGGGACGATTATTGATTGTTATGTGCAAGTAGGGTGTTTGAATGAGGCATTGATGATTTATTGTGAAATGGTTGGTAGTGGGTTAGGTCCTAACGATGTTATGATTGTTGATATTATTTCAGCATGTGGGCAGGCGATGGCTTACATTGAGGGTCTGCAATTTCATGGTGTGGCATTGAAGAGGGGGTTTAATTGTTATAATTTTGTACAGGCAACAATTCTACATTTTTATGCAGCTTGTCGTGTGATTGGTCATGCTCGTTTGCAGTTTGAATTCGGAAGCAAAGACCATATCCCGTCTTGGAATGCACTTCTTGCTGGACTTGTAAGAAATGGAACGACTGATGAAGCTGGGCGCTTATTTGACCAGATGCCTGAAAGAGATGTTTTCTCGTAACAAATTTGCTTCTGAAGGCTCCATTTTTTATTTTTTATTTTGGTAAAATTTTCTTTTAGAAATAATTATTTTTTTTTCATTTTCTGGTATTCGGTAATATATTAAAATAAGTTAATAAAAAAAATATATTTTCAGTTACTGTAAAACAACTAATTATAAAGAGTGTAATATTTTCATACGCTAGTTGCATTTTTCTACTATAGTCATTTCACATAAAAAACCCTATGTACTAATTTACCAATTGTGCATAGAACTAAAAGGATGTATGAAATGAAAACAAATTTATCCTGTGCAAAAAAAAAAAAATTAAAATTATGTTGCCAAAAAATAAATAAATTAAGCATGTATGAAATTTATCAACTAAAATATACCTATCTATTAAGATGAGAAAATATGAGCCCATGATTGTAAGCTCCTCATTGTTTTAAAAGGAAAAGAGAAGAGTTTAACAGCTGTACTGTAATGATGGTGAGTAAATAGAATGTCATAAATGGTAGAACTCCCAATACAAGCAGCTTGTAAACAAATATCAATCACTGAACAAAATGAGACAACCAAAACACAACTGGACGCACATAAACAACGCCTAAAAATCCTATTTGTTTTGATGGCTCGTCTGACCAATAGGATATATAATTATATTGAGAAACGATGAACTAGGACATTTCACGAACACATTCTAGACATAGGGAAAATCTGCAATCTTCACATTCGAAGAGCATTTGCCAAGAATATAATTCTCCAGAACAATGGTTACAATTGTTTCTTACCCTGGGCTCCTGAACAAACTTGAGATGGTGTGGGTGGGAGCTCACTTTAAGTATGCCTCCATACTTGACTCTTTGGTATCGTTTGAGTCTTGGAACACAATGCGGGTGGAAAGAGTTATCACATTCAGAACAATGATAAAGCCAATGCTTGGGATGTATTTCGTATTCGCATATAGCACACATGAATATCTCGGGATGGTCTTTATACGGCGGAAACCTCAGCAGAAGTGAAATTTTAAGAACACTGGGAAGTAAAATGATAGTTTCACATATCATAAAGAGGTTACGTGATATTTTCCTAATTAATATATCGGCACAACCGTTCATGTGATCAAACAACTGTTCATGTAACCTTTACTTTAGAAAATTGAACCAGTTCATGTGAAGCCAATTTATCATTTTTAAAACGAAATTAAGGGGTGACAATTAAGACTATTTGTATAATTAACCCCCTTTGAGATCAGAAAAATAAAGAGTAGCTTTGTTTAAATAAACCAGATTAGAATATGATGCCACATAAATAGACTTCACGTTGATTCCACCTAAACTTTGTCCAAAAACAAGAAAAAATGATTCCACCTAAACAGCATTAGGAAAACCGGGAGGGGAAGAAGAAAAAGGAAAAAAGGAATAGGAAAAGGGAAAATGAACCAGAAAAAAATAAAAAATAAAGAAAATAATACTAAAACATGCACATAACAGCTAAAACTCAAGTCACCCCTTGTTTGAGGTAGAACATTTATAACTACTGTTATATGGCGCAAAATATAATCAAATCAAATACAGAAACATATTTTTACCGAACCAAGAACTTACTTATGATGTTGTTATGATTTTACAATTCTGCTCTCCTTCTTGAGTTGAATTCGTCCTTTGCAAAATGATAGATTACCAGAGCCTACCAGTGTTTCACACAACACAATAAATTGATATTTCTCTCTTACTCTATGAAGTGAATGCTTGAGACAAAATTGATGGAATGCAAATGGAGCTTTGGAGGTATTTATAGATGATGGATTCTACCGAGAGTTGCTTCTTGTGCCTCTTCATTTCAATGGACATAACTTTTGAGACTAGACATCGTTTGGAAGAAGAAATGCAACTTTGTAGAAAAGGTATCTTGACATATCTATTCATGAAACAATGTTGCCAATATTTTTCAGTCTATTAGACTGAAAATACAAAAATCATTGCGAGCATAATGTAATACTAATAAACTTGGTGTAATATTTTCTTGCCGCAAATATTATAATTAAACCTGAAATTTGTAATCAGTAGGCCAAATGTAAGAAGGGGTGAGACTCACAATATTAGTGCATTTGAACTCCTAGCTCATCTATTAACAAGTAAAATAAAAAATACTTTAATACGATGTTGGATGTCTAAAACTAACAGTCAAATTTTGATGAAAATTTCGGCAGAATGTTAACATCCAACAAATTTTCTTCTAAAGCTCCATTTGTTTGCCCTAAAAAAGACTTTTTGAAAAATATTTTCTTGATATTTGGTGTTTGATAACACCGTAAAATATGCCAATTAAAATTTTTAGCCAATGTTAAAAAACTAATTACAAGGAATAGTTTATAAAATATTTCCCACTCCAACTCCACATCACCCCGTTCTCGGTCACCCCTATCACACCCACAGCTATATGTGCTTATGTGTCCATATGTGTGTGTTTTTATATAAATCTCTTGTCGAAAATATTTTTTGCTATGGCAATCAAAAACCATAAAGTATATTGCAGTGGGACAAAATATTCTTCTATTTTTTCAACCGAAAATAGGAAGTCATATATTTGATTCCCTACTAAAAAAGTTGTTAAAGTTGGCATAATAGCTGCATTTTTCTACTCCAATCATTTTACAAAAAGAGCCCAATGAACTAATTTACCCATTCTTAACTTCCATTGCACGCAAAGAGGGGAGATAAGATGTGGTTGCCATTCTTTAATGCTTTTCTTCTTTTTTCGGCCAAATTGATTCTTAAATACTATCACAAGCGAAGTTTATATGTATGACATTATTACATTTTTTGTTTATGGTTTAAGTCATTTTTAAATTCAATAATATGCAAAATTTGTATATAATAATATTCTTAAATTCTTTTATCTTTTTTTATGGTCAAAGTCATTCTTAAATTCAATCACAAGCAAAGTTTGCATATAATTCATAAATTCTTTTCTTTTTTATGGTTAAAATCATTCGAAAATTCGATCACACGCAAATTTTGCATAAAATTACATTCTTAAATGCTTTTCTTTCTTTATGATCAAAGCCATTCTTAAATTAGATCACAAGCAAAGTTTGCATATAAGACCGAAATAACTTTATAGAATAATTAAAAATAGTTTGTAGAATTACTTAACCCGTAAACTTACTAATTCATTTATTTTTAGCCACCAAAAATACGTATCTCAGTTAGCTTCTAATAAAAAGATATTGATAGATGATACATGCTTTAGACCGCAGGAGACTGTGGTCGGGGGCTATAGTCAATTTTTTTTTTTTTTTTTTTTTGAACCAAAGCAATTCTTAAATTCTATCACACGTAAAAATTGTATGTATTAATATTCTTAAATTCTTTTTTTTATGATTAAAGTTATTCTTAAATTCGATCTCGCGAAAAGTTTACATATAGTAACATTCTTAAATTCTTTTTCTTTTTTATGATTAAAGCCATTATTAAATTCCTTTTTTTCTTGTCCAAAAAAGTCATTTTTAAATTCGATCGCACTCAAAGTTTGCATATAAGATGTTGGGTAGGGTCCACCAAAATAAATTTAAAGAATAAATAAAAATAGTTTGTAAAATTACTTAACCCATTGACTTACTAATTCTTTTATTTTCGGTCACTAAAAGTACGCATTTCAATTAGCCTCTACTAAAATTAAACACAATGGAAAACCCCTTGTCTAAGGGTAGTAACATTTATAACTACCAAAATTCAGGTGTTTTTACGTGCAATATTGGATGCTAATGTCGAGGCTAGCTCTCAAGTCTCATCCTTAACATTTGATTAATACAAAAATCATTTCGACCATAATTTAATTCCAATAAACTTGGTGTAATATTTTCTTTCCGCAAATATTGCAATTAACCTGAAATTTGTAATCAGTTGGAAAACCGTAAGCAAGTGTGGAAATATTTTTTTTATGTTTTTTTATTTATTGAGTCATAATATTGAAACAGGCATATATAATAAAAATGTAGCTCCCGATAATTCTTTCTTCTTATATTTTTAAGCAATATTGAAAAAGGCTCCATTTGTTTTCGGTAAAATTTTGTTTTAGAAAAATATTTTAAAGTAAAGTAAAGTAAAGTTTACCGATTTCATCAATGAAATTGAGTTGTCTCTTCTTCATGGAATAAAATTCATCAATTAACGTATCAACAAAAACATTTTTAGCAATTTTTTCTTTTGGTATAGATTATGGAGCTATTTTTGAGAAAGTCATCCTCCATTCAATTGTGAAGCATTGTTTAATAATTTCATAGTAGAAAAAGATCATTTTGTAGTTGTTGTGGAGACAAGAAAGTTTAAAATAAACTCGGACCAAAGAAGTTGTATCTATTGTCTCATGTTCAACCCTTAGAAATTTTGTTAAAGATTTTAAAAGCACATTTGTATTAATATTATATGCAAAAGGTTGTTTATTTAGATTTTGAATCAACATCATTTTTTTTTTCTTTTAAAGAAAGAATAAATTATTTTAGAATTATCCATACATTAGCGTGAAAATAATGTCAACATCAATTAGAATAATTAGAATACAGATTAAACTTATTTATGTATTTAATTATTCTAATTAATATGAAGAAACTCCCTTAAATTTATCCTGTGAAAAAAAAACTAAAATTATATTGCCATAAATAAATCAATTAAGAATTTATAAAATTTATCGATTAAAATATACCTATCTATTAAAGAAAGTAACCATTAAAATATCATCTAAAAAGGAAAAAAATACACACTAAATTAGTATGAAAAGTATTTCGGAAAAATTGCTTACCTTAGCTATGTTATTGGTCTTGTGTCCCAAGATATTCATCCACTAACAACATTAAGTAAAAAGTTGTGCATAGAATTACCTAGGAGAAAAAAATGAATAAATTTAGCATAATACAATTTTTTTTCTCATAATCTATTACCTTAACTTTGTGTGTGTGTTTTGGAAGTTGGAATTAAGGGGGGAATGTCAGCTCCGTGGGAGCTCAGAAAATATATTTTGGGTCCACAAACCAATCAAATTCAGAGAATTATAGACACATTTGCACACCCATTACCAAAAACAAAGCCATGTAATTTGATATTGGGAGGGGCCAATATTTAATTAAAAAGATTGACAATATTAAATGTTTAAAACATGATATGTAAAAAATACTATTTGGTAAAAATAATATAAGATAATGTAAGGAGGGTTCTAAAAGCAAATTTGTAACAATATAAGATGCAAAAGGTTGTTCGTTGGAAAATGAGTTAACATTCCTTTCTTTTTTAAAAAAAATAATAAATTATTTTAAATTTATGTATATTTTAGCCTGAAAAGAATTTCACCATCAATTAGAATAATTAAACACATGAATGTAAATAATCTAAATTTAATATATATATATATATATATATATATATATATTATATAGTAATAATTAAACACATGAATGTAGGCCTAATTCGAGCAATATGTCACAGGAAGGAGATATCACCAAGGATTATCTAGATAATAGCAGCGAAAATGAAATGTTACAAAGTTTCTTCTCCAATTTATTGGTCGATGGTTATTTTCCCTTAATTAGTACCTACAACATTTCCTTTGTATGCGAATTGTTGATTCGAAAGGTCTCTTATGAGGAAATCAATTCCTATCAATGAAGTATGCTAACACCATCTATGTGAAAACCTTAGCATAAAAAATAATTACTTAGACATTTTATTTACTGGTTCAAAATGATTAATTTAAATTATCTTTTATACTGACAACACCCATTTCTGAAAGTGAATCCCACCACCTTCTTAATTAGTATGGCACTTTGTCCTATATAACACTTAACTCCCACTTGCACGCATTTTTTTTTTTTTTTTGGTCGAAATGATCAATACAAAGACTGGAGAGCTCATTATCACTCAAACAATCTAGAATTTATGTTCCCCTCGATGTCGCTAATTGATATATTCTCGGATCTAATACGAAATCCACTCCTCGTCGGAATAACAAGTACACGTTGCATGAGAATGAGCCTTTTCTTATTCATTTCAGTGAGCCTTGGGAATGGACAACTGATATACTTTTGGACTGTTGGCCTCAACCTAACAAAGCTTGGAAATGTTGGGCCTATCGGGCTTTCACTTTATTTATTTTGGCTTCTAAGGCATCCTGAAGCGGATGACATCAAAATACTCCTGCAGGATGTAACACATTTTTTATCCTTCTCCACAAGCATTCGTTATTGTCTTGAAAGATCATTAATTCGAGAAGTGTCGAATGGGGTTTTAATTATTTTCAATATCAACTGGTTTCCCTAGCCTATACCTTTTAATATTTTTCTCTATCGTCTATCGTCTGTCATCTTTGAGATGAATATCTGCAATTCTCAAATTAGATAAAATTTTCTTCAGCATTTGTTGAACTAAATGATTAAGACCAGAAATTGAAACGAGGAGAGCCAATCGGTAATCGTTTTCTCAATTCGTAGTGAAAAAAGAAATTCCAACATAAATACATAACAAGCTAGAATCAGAGAGGAAAAACATCAATATTTAAGATCCAGAATTGAATTCTGTGGCAAAGGACTATATATGCTTTCTTAATGGCCAAGGCCAGACACTCTGAAAATACTCAGAGAATCATCCATTTTGCTTTCTGTTGTCCAAGATGGCATTGCCATTTTTCACAAGCAGCAGCACCAATCATTCTACCCATTCCTGCTTCATGCGCATCTCCAATAAGTACCCTCTCTCTCGAGGATCTGCGCACGACCCGAATAGGCCTCGCTCATTGGTACCCGAGCAATTCTTCCTATTGCTTTTGCGGCACTACATAGTACAGCTGGTGATAGCATCACGAGAATGCATTCCAATCAGCCAAATCCAACAACGACACCTCCTTTCTCCTCTACATTCTCCACTGTTGTAGCCTTCTCCATATATAGGAGATTCTTTGATTTTTCTCCAAGAATTAGTATTCAATTAATACATATTGGCCTCGATTCCTCTTTTTGGCCAAGAATTATCAAACTTAGCCAACATCAACATCTTGTAATCATTATGTAATGAATCAAAACCTACTACATAACTAACATTTAACTGTTCCTCGTCCAAACCACACAGTATTTCAGATGGGGGATAGGAAAGAACTTTCGATTCTCTAGTATGGGTTCCCCAACCCTGATCACCGCTACAGCCTGCACTCTAAAGCCACTCTCCCCTATCAGATCAAAACTCACCACCACATCAGCCACATTCTCAACCCAACGCGCGACTTTTTATCGCTATCTGCCAGTATCATCACTCCTCTCCTACATTGCTCCTCCCTGGTGGTATCACGGCTTAGTTACTGTGTTTCCCTTTCTCATATTCTGCAGATGGTGGATGCCAAAAAAAAAGAACAATGCACTGATGGTTCTAAGTTTGAAGGATGTCAAGGGAAACACACCTCTTCATCTAGCTGTGGCACTTGGAAGTGTGCCTCTGAACATCACGAACTCAGCTGTTCTCAAAATGAGAACAAAACCCTTTCTAAGTGGAAAGATGGGGATCCAGTTCTGCACTCTGCCATTTCTGGAGAACACTTCAGTAAGAACAGTCCTTTTAGGCTTTCTAGTATATCTGTGTCTGCATATAAATATATTTATCGTCCAGGATAACGAAAGAAATGAAATGAAATGAAATTTTACCGCAATCGTTTTTCAATTACAGGATTGGCTTATCAGATATTTAGCTATTACCCGAAACTTGCGAACTCTCCATAGTCTAGCAAGAAACTAGTGCATCCAATTACGATTTTATGACAACATAATCTACTAGTGTATCTCTCTCTCAGATCATCAAGACTATATAGTTGATTGCTAGGCAATATAGCTTAAATTTTATGTTTAATGAATCAAAACCTAAGACATGAGTAATTCCTGCCAGCTCCTAATAGGATTGAAAACCGAATGGTGTTTCTATTGTCGAATTTGAGAGCCTCTTGAATTATCTAGTAGAAGGCTTACATAACAAGAGTCCCTCTTCATTTATCCTGCATGGGTTAAACAAGCTTCGCATCCTCAATGGGTTCTTGGGACAAAGAAGAGAGGGCATGAAACGAGATGTTTATGAAGTTTCAATGTAGGGGGCTAAGAATGACCCCTTTGAGGTTTAGAGAGTACTCCGTTGAGTGGATTGTTTAAGATGTTTGTTAATGAAGTGAGATTCAGCGACTAAAGTGTAGCATGGTTTAGAAACTGACATGAAACGCATCAGAGACTTCACAGGAAGTCTTGAGAAGATTTCAATGATGAGCTCCCATGGGAGGAAGGTTTGTTTCCTCTGTTTCCATCTCCATTTTGTCTACTTTGCCTACTTTGCCTTCATAGCTATCTGATTGCTTTGGCTTTTTTGTGTTGGTTGACTGGGTTTGTAAACATGACACTAGTCTTCGTTCGGCTGCCAGAGAACTAAAAATTGTGTCCGTCTTTTATTCGGCTATTCTCTTTTCTATTTTTTATTTTATTTATAACAAGAAACTCACCTTACGTAGTATTAAAATAGTAGCTATTCAAACACGAACAAATATATATATATATTTTTTTTTTACTCCAGTTGCTAATAGTTCATATTGAAAAGACATTCCCAAGATCAGCAACAAGAAAAGGACAACACACGAAAAAGTTAGCCGTAAGTAGTAGTAATATGCAGTTCATAATTGAAAGAAAAGGGCATCACAGATGCAAGTAAACATTGAATATATGTCTAAGGGTCTACTAGATATGAAAGATAAGGGCAAAAGCAAAACAGATGATTTGCAGTTCATAATTGAAAAAGCTCTCGATCAACTGAGCTCAGGAAGCGAGGTTAAGACATCGACTTATACAGTCAAGCCTCCACCAGCAAAAAGGGGGACAGCCATCCATAAGAAAAGGGGAAGAGAATTAAATGACTAATTTAAGGATCTATGGTTGACACAAATTATTTAAGATGCACTTGAATAAAATTTAGAAGCAGAAGGAGAAAAAGTACTAATACAACCTCGAAGTAATATTTTGCATATCAGATATATATCATATGGAATCTCCCATATTTATGTAAGGATTCTGCAGATCATAAATAGGCAGTGGTACCTCCCAGAATCTTTCAGTAGATAAAATTCAGGAAAATGATCTTCGAAGACGCTACAGCATTTTCTGGTCATCATACAGTAAACTCTTACCTCTAGAAAAAAACACTTTACACACCTTATATATATCATTTCCAACACTTTACCAATTGACCTCCTAGTTAACAAAAAATGCATTAAAATGACTAAAAGCCTAACTAATCCCATAATTGTTAACATCATCTTCATTGAACAAGAGAACTACAGCTAGAGACCTGATTGGATCTATATCAACCACCTAAGAGAACCAACGTTTTCTCCAGCAAGTTATTTTACGAGAAACAAACAGAGCCCTACTTGTTATCTGTTATTGGTGCTTCTAAAGGAAGCCAAAGTTTTGCCGGAAAAAGAAGAAAAATTTTCTATTGCATTTTCCAAAAATACATTATGGTATATTCACTTCCAGAAAATACAGAACAACAGCATATTCTTCAAAGGATGATTAATACCCCAGCATGGCCAGAGGCAATTCCAAACCTTGCTGGTAATCACCTCCATGTTAACACTACAAACATATCATCATATACTCTCTTCCTTATCAACAAATACATGGTAAAACTTTTATTCTTATAAAAGAATAATGTGTACTCTCTCGTAACTATATTATGACCAACGTCTATTCTTCTTTCCTTCGCCAAAATTTCAATAACTCTCTGAAAATTGTAGGATTCGCCAAAATCATTTCTTGTTTCCAAGAAGAGGCTCGCCGAGACTCGCCTGTTGTCTCCCTGAAGTAGATTCCTCTTCACCGGACTTCTTTAGAGGAAGACCATATTTACTTTGTCCTCCCTGAAACAATTATTAGTAGAACATTGAATATAATATTCTAATGCGATAAAAGACTCGGAGAGCAAATAACATAGACTAGTTAATTAAGCAAGATGAAGCCTTGGTTTCACCATGATCACTGCAAAGGCTTCGTCTTTATGTTTTTCAAAAAAAGAAGAGGACAATGTGCAAAATATCATAAATGTTTACTTACAACTCCCTTTTAGCCTGTTAATCTCCGAAGCAAAGGTGCACGTGCAACTGATGAAGCAGCTGCAGCTGCAGCCAGACGTATCCTGCAAGATGGAAGGCGGTTTAAATTCGAACTACTTTATTATGAATAGATAATTAATTCGAGCTAAACTTCAAAAAATCACCTTTTATGTACATCAACATATTCATCTGTCTCATCAACAATTTTCTCCTGCATTTATGAGAAAGGTTATGTATGTATATTTCACCCCTGCTAGGTAAACACCTTGAAAAGCGAAGGAAGTGGAAAGTAAGATCGAACCCTCAACTTACCTGCAAAAGCTCTTCAAATACATCTTCCAAGGTGATAATACCAACTACTTCACCATCCTCAATATCATCTGATGAATGAGTCGATACATTTTTCACTGTATCACTAGATGATTGCATGGTTTTGTTGGCAGGCTTGGAAGCCTTCTCCATGTCAACGACAACACTATCTGACTTAGATTTCTCTTCCTGAGCTGTTAGGAGGGGAGTGGTTAATTGAGAATTTTCACTGGTGACTCTATTTCCTTCAGTTTTTTCTTCATCAATACTTGACGGAGGTTTCTTGCTTTTATCTTTAACCTTCACCACAGCAGCCATATGACTGCTCCCTTTCTGGAACTCATTCAGGATGTCATACAAGGGCATATCCGAAGGAACCCTGTGGAAATGGTTAACAAGAGTATTAACTCAGTTCATACAGTCTTGTATATTAGAAGAAGGCATGTAAAGAGTTCATCATCATACCGTGGAATTCTTCGGATAGAAACAGCACTGACTGGGGTCTCTGTTTCAGGTCGTACAATAAGGAGACTCTTCACCTAGTATCAGCCAGATTAAAGGAATAGATTGTTACAGTTAGATGTTGCAAATGGAACTTCCTTTGAAATCTAGGATCTAAATCTAACCAGTAGAAGTCCAATGATATTCTTTGGGTTCCCAGAGTAGACAAGAACTCGGCTATGACCACGAGCAAGGACTTTTCCCATTGCCTCCCTGAATTTCAGGGCACAAAAAGAAGCAAACAATAGTATTTTAGGCCAATATTTTTTCCAGAAACCATGATGAATGTGAAATACCATATTTGAGAACTCCAAACAATGTTCGCGGATCATTTTCAGAATATGGAATTCCTTTTCAACGTTAACAAACCCACAAACTGATTATCTGATGAATTTATCTAGATTTAGCAAAACCGTCTTTTGTTACCCATCTCCCTTTCTGTAATTAAAGTGGGTACGGATAAAGCACAAGAGAAGTGAAAACAAAACCGAAACCATTTAACTTGTACAGTAGAGTAAAGAGATTGATTTTGTGACACATTACAATGAGTAGAATCTTTCTATTTCTGAGCTCTTCAAAGAAATAAAAGAAAAGACAATCATGTTTACTGACAGATTTCGTTTTAGTCCTGAGAAACAGCTCAGTCATCCTTTTAAGGAATAAGGATTTATCTTGATCTACTAAACTGCCTGCAATCTTCTTTTCATACGGATGGTTTGTCAGCAAAGTTGGATAGAAAGTGCATCTACAGATTTTTCATGGGAATCCATGTAGTCTGCAATTTTCTCCTACCAGTGATCCCATGCAAATGTTTTACATGCCTTCTGCTGGTCAATAAGATCTCTTAGCAAGCATGGGTTCAACAAGAAATACAACCCATCAAGAAGACAGGAGACGAGAGCATATGGTCAAAGCCATTATCAACTTGACTAAAGACGTGAACGCAATGGTAGCTTTGACACAGTTAGGAAACTGTGGTCACTAGCTCAAGCATCGAAAGCACTTTTTTCTTAATATTAAGCGTTAGTGATAAAGTTGGCAGGACTAGGGCAGAAATATAGGAAAGAAGACTTCATTCTTGTGAAAGCATAGCAGCCTGTGTCCTATTACAAGCAAACTCACCAGTCCAGTTTTGAATTCACATCCAGTGAAAATGTTGATTCAATTGGTGTCATGGCCTCCTCAGCAGTCTGTTATCATCAAAAAAAGAAAAGGTAAAAAGATTGGAGGATTTGAAAGTAATCACTATATTTAACTGCTTAACGCTTTGACTCAGAATTATTATATGATCTTGAAGAAGTCCTTGGGAAAGATAACAGCACAAAAAATGCTCAACATCAAAGAAAATTTACAATCACAAAGGTAAACACAATTTTGTGGATAGACAATCACGTTATGTGCCATCATAGATAATATTTGCATCATTAAACATGGACCTCAAATTTTCAAACAGAGACAAACAGCATTAGGTAGGTAACAGTACATTCCTATTGTCCAGAAAGAATAATTTCATAGAGGAAGAATAATGCTGCTTCCGCTGAATATACTCATCATTTTAAGTTTGCAGAGACACCAAAGTGAGGGTATAGACAACAAACAGCTTTTGCTTCGAAGGTAAGAAGAAAGCTTGCATCCGAGGAAAGAAAATACAGATACTTTTGGGTCAAACAATTCGATTCCACTCTAGGACAGATGCAAAGAATGATAATCAGGAAATATGATATGCAACTTCAGTTCCCATATATCCAATGTCAAAGAAGATATCATGTAGGTTTTACAAGACAAACAACAAGTAAAAAAATAAAACATTAAAAATTAAGACATGCAATTTTAGTTTCAGCGTACCTTTCAAGTCAAATCAAGTGCTCCACTAATAATTGTTGTTTCATCATGGGTGAGGTCCCCTCCCTTTCCACCCTGAAAACAATAACAATATTAATCAAAGAAAAGCTTAATCAACTAAAGGGTAGTTAAAACTATGAACATTTTCCATGAATTCAAGTTGCCGATACCTCCTGGTCGTGGATAGAGACGAGGGCTTTCAATTGCGCTCGTCTAAACAGCGCGTCATTATGTCCCAGTACACAGTCTGGAATCTGGAATCACAAAACAAGTTGACTACAAATACAGTTAGTCTACCATCATCAGAATTAGGATCATGAGATCTGATATACTGTGAAAAGAGAAGTGTGATGCAAGACAAAACCAGGTAAAAGTTTGGGTGACTAAAATAGCCCTAAGCACACATGCAAAGTTCTATACTTTGGGTGACTAATAATAGCCCTCATTGTTAAATAACAAACTGCATTTAAGAGCTTACGTAACTGGAACGTTTACATATCAACATTGTACTTGTCATAGTCTAGAAAATACCTTTCCAAGTGGGTAAGGAATTGTGTAGCAAATGATCATTAAAATACGCACACCCCAAACTAAACTTGCACCTACAGCAAGTCCATATCGAGTGCATATTGCTTGAGGAATAACTTGACAAAAAATACAAAATGTAAGGATCAAGAAAATTTCAAAACTACTGAATTCTATATGGTTTGAACCTTAGATCAAGACTTGAGATATTACCTCACCAAAGAATAGAACAAAAGTCACAGACAGTATAATGGCAACATACTGATTGAAAAACTTATCTAGATACACAAGGAGGGCCTGCATATTTACAAGAGCAAAGTTCTTAGAAAAATTTTAACATCCTTAACTGAGATATGACATGTCAAAGAATTCAATAGAAACAAAAGAAAACAAATGACAAATAGTTTCAATACAATCAAAATGAAAATAGAAACTATGTTTGTGAATGTCAAGGTACATTGTTTGTCCCGTATTTTCTCTTTTTGCTTTTCAGAATACACATAATTGCTTGCTGGTCTTCAAGTATATTGTTCTGTCTCCTCTTGAGCAATATACTTCTTGAGCTACATATATTTAATTTTAAATCCAATCATAGTTCAAAACGTCGTTCTTTTATTCACCTATTCTGAACACCTAGGTTTCTCATAATTCTAAAAGTACATTGGACTTCTTTACAATTTATTTATTTGAGAAGTATATTGCTTTTTACACATTAGAGTAAAAGGACATAGGTAGAAAGCCAAGACGAGAAGCAGATAGTAGCAACTGCAAATTTTAGTCTATGCTTTGAAGGATGAAAAAGATGCTTGCCAGATATATAAAAAATAAAATCTTCAAAGGAACCACGTGAGCATACAAGAAGACTGAGTATCTGTTCTTACCTCCATTGCTGCAGCATTGCACAGAAGCAAGGTCACAAGAAGCTGGTGTTGTTTCTGAACCACTGGAAGTATTGCAGCTAAAAACACCAAAAGAGAAGGTATAAGATAACACCAAGGAATTTTCATTATTGCAACTAAAAACGCCAAAAAAAAAAAAAAAGAAGAAACAATTTAAAGGATACCATTTATGTACATTCTGCAGAACTCTTATGTAATAATAAATTTTAACAAGTTGTATATATACAGAAGCTTTGCATTAAGGTACTTCAAAAGGCAGCTCTTATTAATGTAGTGATAAATCTGTATTGTCAGAGGCTGCATATCACAAGTTGCTGTACTACTAAACTAAGACAATATCAACTAGCACAATCTTTTTTGTACCATAAGCGTGGCCAAGTGTACACAATTTCACCAGGTTTTACTATTATTGGCAATTTCAATCAATTTACAATATTTACACTCACATCACATACACCTCTATATAAAAGTATATGTTCTATGTATAAAGAGAAATGATCTTAAACAATGTAGCTATTTACTAAATTTAAAATTGTGATGGCAAATATCGTAATAATGCCAGCTGCAAGTCTGAATATTCTGGCTGCCACAGCAAGTTACAATCAAATAAAGCATAACCAAATGTTGTACATCAACATTTATCAATTGTACCTTGCTATATTAGACAAAAATCACACATGCGTGGGCACACTTTGTATCTTCTAATTGTACCAGAATTTCAATAAAAATAATGCCAAATCACACAAGAATTTCTAACAAAACTCCGCCTCTTTCGCCACATCACAACATAATGATCGCCTATTTTTAAAATTTTATAAACAATGAAAATTAACTAAAAAGAAAAGAAATTCTTCTACATTATAACAATTTCCATGTATGTATGAAATGGATAACAACAAAACAATTTAGCGAAATTCTATACACTTTTAGGTAATTATGCATTACCGTCTTGTTTTTTCTTGGAAGAGGTGCCACTACGTTAGACAATCTCTAGCTCAACAAGGCTCAAACATCACACACACAGACATTATATCTTTTAGTTGTACAAAATTCAAATTAAAACCATGCTTTATCTCACCACAATTCCCGTAAAGAAAATGCCATTTTATCGTCACTACCACATCATAAGGTCAAGGATCACGATCAATAAAATCATAGACACACATAAACTCACATACACACATATATAAATGAATTTGACAACAACAAAGCAATATAGCAAAATCTTATGTACTTTTTCATAATTTTGCATTACTGGCTTGTTTATTCTCAGAATAAGTGGCCCTATGCGGGAAAATTCAACCTCGACAAGGCCCGAAGATCACATACACTATATCTTCTAATAGTACCAGAATTCAAATAAAAACTACGCCGTTTTGACCTCATTATCACAATACAAGATCAAGGATCACGTAATTTTTCCTGAAAAACTTAAGATCAATCACAAACACACACATAACATGAATCGGATAACAACAAAAGTAATAAAGCCAAACACACACAAAACACACACACAAATCTCACCGAATTTCCATCAAAATTACACCGTTTTGGCCCCAATATAGTAACAGAAGGTCAAGCATCAATCAATTAAATCACACGCACACACACACACACACACACACATATATATGAATTGAATGACTATCAAATAATATAGCGAAATTCAATGTGTTTTTCGATAATTTTGCATTACCTGCTTGTTTCTTCTCCGAAGGGGTGCCGCTACGCTGGAGGATCTCGAGCTCGACAAGGCCCAAAGACATGAGGCCCAAAGTGAGGCCCGACATCATCCCAGCGAATAGCACCAAGAAGCATGAGATCCCTGCGTACAAATACCACTCCACCGATCCGAAATCAACCTCCGCTCCCAGCATATTCATGTTGGCTGCGGCGGCTGCGCCACCGTCGCGCGCCACCAACCTCATCAACGCCACCGTATTTATCCAATGCATCACCATAATGATATGATGGTGGGACTGAAGAGAGACTCTGTGTGTGTGTGTGTGCGCGCGCGCGTGTGAGATGGTATATTCAGAAAGAAAGTTGTTTTTCTTTTTTAAAGAAAAATGTTTTTCGGGGTTTGCTTATTGATTGATGGACACGTGGCGGAGATACGACGGGGGGTTGTGGGCCCAGGGAATCGTGGTTGGAATGGATCAGTTCTACTGTTCAAGTAACGCAGATAGGTTTGACCGTAAAAAAGAGAAAAGTTGACTCGATGCTGATTAGATAATAGCAATAATAATACGCTTACTATAGTCATACACACGTGAATTTGATATAACTTTTCAAGATGTGACCTCCTTTGAACCTTATGAAGGTTATTCAACATTTACCATACATAAAAACTTCTCTTATTGTTTTTTACTCTCTCAAAACTATCATTTCCGATCATCCATGTAAAACTCCAATCGTTCTACCTTTTACACCTTGTTTGGATTGTTTTTCTTAAAAGAAAGTAAAGGTAACCCTTCCCTCTGTTTGAATTATATTTTAAAGTTAAAACTATTTTAATATTTGAAATTTGTCTTAAAAATTAAATTGATCTCTCAATTTTATAAAAAGATCAAAAGGTAAATTTTCGTTAGCCAGTAATATATATTATAAAGAAAAATTATAAAAAAGGCGAAATCAATTCAAAAAAACCATTATTCACAAAGGAAAAGGAAAAGAAAAACTAAAAACAATATGTTCAACATAAACAAATTAAAAGTTAGTAATATATTGATAAAAAATAATTTTGTAGAAGGAACCGAAATATCTGAGACTGAGACAATTACTGTAATTAATTGTCATAACAATCAATACAATCTTAGCGTGTGTAGGTGACAAGCAGGGACTTATTTTGCCTCTTCTGGTTGGTCTGTGTTATGCAATGCCCATGATGTAAAAATAGGCGATAAGTGTATGTTTGAAAAAATGGGTGAAGAACAATTTAGATTACAAATAATTAGCAGCGAGGGTACCAGTTACAGAAGAAAATGAATCATAATTGTTTATTTTTTATTAATATATTACTGACTTTTAATTTGTTTTTATTTGAACATATTATTTTTAGTTTTTCTTTTGTGAATGATGTGAATAATGATTTTTTTGGACTGATTTGAACTTTTTTTATAATTTTCCTTTATAATATATGTTACTTAGGATAAAATAGTATTTTAATTCAGTCAACACTTTAACCGTTAGTTTCATTAACTAGAGGGATCCCTTTGGTTTTTTAGCAAAACTGAATGACCAATTTAGTCTTTAAAGCAAAACTCAATGATTAAAATGGTTATAACCCTTTTGAGATTCATTAAACGATTTGGAAGGATTCCAAAATTTCTTCATTTTCTTTAATGAGAAAAATTTTACAATCTTTTCAATTTGAAGTAAAATGGAGAAAAAGGGAAGGAAAATGTAGGAAAAAACTAATTTATCTTTTAACCCTAACTATAATTATATTATAAAAAAGATAATAAGGTAAATTTTCATATAAAATTGTTCTTTCTTTTTCTTTACTTTTTCAATCCAAACAAAAAATTATAAATTTCTTTCATTTCCTTTCCCATATTATTTATTTTCAATCTAAACAAAAGATTTATTTTCCTTTCCTTTCCTTTCCTTTATTTTTCTTCCTCCATCTTACTTTCCTTTCCTTTTCCATGTGCAATCCAAACTAGGGGTTAATCTTTATTCTATATTCTTTTACCAACAACTCATGTTATCTTTTTAATCACTAATTTAAACGTCGAAATATCTCTAATCAAAACCATACCACTGTTTCAAGCTCACTTCGTCCTCAATGCCTTTTGCTTTTCCCGGTTTCTGGTGCTCATTCCTTTTCAGTTGCAAATTTTGACGTCTGTGATTTTTGAGTTAAATTATGTGGTCTACAATCACAAATTATTGAAATTAAGATGCACATGTATATTTTTCGTTTTCTCTTTAGAATGATACACATATTCACTTTATGTATTAGTTGAAATTTCAAAACATAAAGACAAGGTACTTATAAAATTATTAGCGGATTTTTAGTCTAATGGTATGCTCTCGAATTTAAGAAAACCTAATTATAAACTATCCTATTTAATTATTACCCTCAACAATAAGAATTAATTCAATTTCAAAAGAAATTTCTTTAAAATAATCTACAAATATGTAAAACCCACAAAAAGTACATTTGAATTTCATTAAATGATAATAGGCATATAACTATCACATATAGTAACAATAACAAATATTGCCATTACGAGAAGTTGTTTCAAACGAGCCGGTTTGTAAGAAATTTCCAATCTCAAAACTTGTTAGATGATCATAGTAGTTGTCATTGACATTTGCTATTCTACCATTTTTGTGAATTAGCTATTGTACCATTATATACTTGCTCTAATGGCAGATGAGGTCAATATTGAATATTAATTAAATTCTATACACTCACGAGAAGACAATATAACTCTTATACAACACAAACATGACTTAACTTCTCACCGTATTTAATTCTTACAGCTCAACTCTTTTTACTACTCCAGCACATACCACACATTGACACCTCACACCCAGAGAACATCAATCTTTGTTCTCTGCTCATTACTCCACGGCTTAGCAATGAGACCCAAGGTCTCAATTTATAGCCGTTTTAAACCGACAAAGGCAAGTCGGTGGTGACACTGCCAAGTTACAAGAGAATTCTAGAGCCAATTTTATAATGGTGATATTTTGTGAACCTGCTAGAAGGCTATTGAACAATTTGGACAAAGGATATGTCCACATTATTCTGGAAAGAGTCAAGTGTTGACTCTCAACAGTCAAGATGATAAGAGATCAATCCGGATTGCTTATGTCATGTATCTTTCTCGGTATTTTTTTTTTATTAGGTCGATTTTTTTTTTAATTCAAAAAAATCTAAAATCGTACAATATAATCAATAAAACTCGATCTTTCTCTGTATATGTGCAGCGATTTTATCATAATTTAAGGATTATTGTACTTTTCCTTGCTAAACTATCATAAAATACAAGAAAGTGTCAGCTAAGCATTGATTAACTAATGGTATACATTTCTCGCATAGTTCAAGGCTTTTCTAGTTAATGAATCTTACTGTTGACCAAAAAAAAAAAAAAAGGCTTTTCTGTCACCTGATTAGCCATGCTATCCCAATCTTTTTCTTAACTTTTCGGTCTCTTTTTCTTTTTTGAGCAAGTTCTCATGAACTGAGTATAATAATTTATAATTATTAAATTTTAATTATAATATCATAATATTATAAATAGATCCATTTATTTTTCCTAGAGATTCTAGACTATGACTGCTTACCTCAATATATAAAAGCATTTTGATTATGGTGGTTTTTTAGGTCAAGAAAAGGACTGTATTAATTAGTAGTAAGTACCCGCCTGCAACAAATCAAATGTTCATTTTTTGTCATTAAAGGTAGGTGTGACATAGTCAGAAAAAAAAAAATATGTTTTGCATTGGTTCTTAAAAGATATTTTATTTAATTTATAATGACTTGATTATCTAATATTGTTAAAACAGGTTTAAGAATTTTGTGTCAATCAGTTAAGTTTAATATGTTACGACTAGTAGTTAAACTTGAATCATTACAATAAAATTGTTAATAAGCATAAGTTATCTTGTTCTTGTCAGGCTTATTTATAATTTACTAAAACGAAATTTAAGCAATATCATGCTTGGTTCACCAAGCTTGCAAGTCTTGATATGCAGCATGAGAAGGAAGAGCTCCTTACAATCATGCTATTAAAGACGTGTGGGATGTCATAACGGGGATAGATATTGCCTTTGTGGAAAGGCATCAAGTAGTAATTAAGCCTTTCAGATATTCCCAACATGGATCCTCAAGGCCATGTTTTGGTTCACGAAAACATTTCATATTTTCACTTTCTTTGGAAATATTACAAAGAACTGTTTTTTATTACTGATATGGGATAAATTCCCGACCTATTGTCATGAACACTGATCACGTTAGAGTACTTGGGATTTAAGGAAAAGAACAGAGGGACATATTAACATCTTGTCTGACTAGATTGACCTCGGTGATACCCATTAACGGACTTCCCTTTAGTGCTCTTTCAAGTGAAATATCCCTTTAAAAAGATCTTAAATTAATCTTCGAGACCCACTATATATTTCATAAGATTTCCTACCAAATAGTATAAATAGAACCCTACAATTACAAAAGGTAACTCATTCTTTTCCAAAAATACACTCTTTAAATTCACATTGTACACAGCTCGTGCTCGGACACTTTTAATTGACTTGATGCCAAAGGAGCTCTTTGGAAAAAACACTCGTGGTTCTTTTGTTTGCAGGTAGCGTGTTCAACTCGAACACAACGGATTTATACCTTAACAC
Source organism: Ehretia macrophylla (assembly GCA_037974665.1). Taxonomy (NCBI): domain Eukaryota; kingdom Viridiplantae; phylum Streptophyta; class Magnoliopsida; order Boraginales; family Ehretiaceae; genus Ehretia; species Ehretia macrophylla. The sequence goes on along the minus strand of CM075764.1, from coordinate 118,341,369 downwards.
TTGCTATTTTAATTTTCAAGAAAACATGTTTGGTCTTACACAATGTAAACATCTTCTTGTATTAGTTGCTACCATATATCTGATCACCCCTGGCACCATCAACGGAACCATATTGTCGCGAAAAGCAACGAGCCAACAAGTGATTTTAGAGTCATTTTGCAGTGGCAATCTTGGATCAAGCACGCGCTAAGTTGATCATTTCTCTTGCTCACTAAGCCACGGCAACCTGCATTAGACGATAACGCACCATAATATTAGATAGGGGAGGAAGACCAGAATTAGAAAGTGATAGAAAAGCAAGGATATGGGCTCGTGTGAGTAGGGAACAAAAAAATATCTATTTTAGTTCTATCATCAGTTATGGGTTCGAATCAAAGAGAAATTCTAGAGAATGTTTGCTATCCTGAAATTTTTTTTGTCTTTCGGATATGGATTATCTCAGCTCAACATGTTGAAAAGTAGGCAGCTAAACTATGGACATATGTACTATTAAGAGATGCTGCAACTAACAAGAAGTATCAAACACAAATGCATGACTGTAAGTACGGATACGTACATCTCAGGAAATCATTCTTCTCATCTTCAGGATATAGAAGAAGCTGAAGAGGAGAAGAGGCCACTCCAGCTAAAACTTGTAAGGTCTCGGCCTAGCACGAGTTGCACACGAGCCAGGCTTTGCAATCATAACAGAAATGAACCTGCCATCAAGAAACTACACAGAAATCCTCATTTCAAGTCAAGACTATGCTTCAAGTGTCAGATCAGAGATATGAGTGCACATGAATGAAAATACAGACCTTTCCATTCATCTCATTTACGGCCGTTTGAGCAGCCTCCTCACTAGTGAACCAGATATATGCAAATCCCAAAGATTGTTTAGTTTTCTTGTCAGTAATTATTTTAACTGCAACTTTACAAGAAATAAATTAAACTTTCGAGTTATATTGGAAATTCAACAGAATATAATTTTTCTGACTCAAAATCCACCTCTACTGACATCTCCAAATGGCGAAAAGGCCATCCCCAACATTCCCTCTGATGTTGACAGTGGGAGTCCTGCATCAAGCAAATCATAGATTTCAAACAAGGACATCTATCAGGGGGAAGAACAGAGAAAATCTCCTCACATGACATTTAATCCCTTATTCTCTAAAATTGCTCAGGTTTCTTAAATTACTGAACAACTCCTTTTCTATTCCGGAGAAAATCCGATGGATTTAATAACAACACAGCAAAGATCTTAACACATCAATTCCAGAGCTGTAATAGTACAATCAGGAGGTGAATATCCCCAGTGTCATACATCATTCGTTTGTGTGACAAGAAGTTATGCCAGCAATGTGCCACCTGATTTCCAGTTCTGCAAACAAAGTGAGCAACAAATGGTCTAAATCCGCCACACGTCGCCTTCGCCAAACACTCATTTAATTATCTAACTGCCATACAACTTCAGATACGAACAATTTAGAAATCTTCACCATCACATCCCACCAACAACACAAATGATCTTCATATACAAGCACTGATTCTAGTGAGACTAGCAGTACAATGCCTATCTTCGCACCACAGGCGACATTGCTCATTTCCACTCACAAAGAGCCACACAAGCCCAACCACACTCTCACTTTCTCCACTTATATCATTTTCCAAAACTTTGCACCATAAAATCTCAGTCTACATATAGTTTATATGCATAACTATGCATATGTAAACATAAACAATACACAAGTTAAGCACACCGCACACAAAACACTAAACTTAATATTATCTCACCATGACACTATTAATAGAAAGTTCCAAAATCGTATCAAAAATAGCTTTTACTTAACTAAGATACTGCATTAAAAACAAAAACTATAAAACTACAACCCCACACACAAAAAATGGAATATAAAATTGGAATTGTCATGCATGAACGCGAGAACTAAACCCGTGAGCGAAACTGGTGTCCAAGGCTTCAAAATGGCTGTTACGTCAGAATAATTAAGCCGACTTATTATTTAAACACGGCATTAATTTATAAACCACTCTCTTAATTATTATTTCTTTCACCAATGCGAGACAGCACAGAAATAGTGGAAAAGATTCCACCTTTTACAAATACGATGGTTGCTGTTGCTGAAGGAGCTGCTTTACTAGGCTCAGCTGAAGAGCTTGAACTGCTGCAACATTTTGGTTTTTGAAAAGATGTGTAAGTGAAAAATGGTGAAGTAAAGATTGGAACTTTCGCAATTTTCGAGATGGGTAGTGTTGAGTTTAGTGTTTTTAACATAAAGGGTCTTTGAATTGAGAATCTTTTGCTTGATTGAAGTGATAAAATTGAGGGTTTGTAAGGTGAGCAAAACAGAGCCATTTGGAACCCTAAGTTGTATTCTCTGCAGTGAACCTTGTACACTAATATTCAATTCTTTTTCCTTTAACTTTTCTATCTTTTTTAGAGGTATTTGAAAATATATCTTAAGGTGTTTAGATTGGGAAAATTAATCTTTATAATATTTAGCAAAAAAAAATAATCTTTATAATATTTGATGTAATCTTTATACGTGAACCGCTGTCGTTTTAAAAAAAAAATTCTTAGAAAAAAAAAATGGTGTTTAAATTGGGGTTTTTCGGGGACAGGGTCGGTAAATTCTTCCCTTCGTTAGGATTGGGAAGGTTATTAATGGGTGATTAAGGAGAGGTTGTGAAAATTATTTATGAACTCGAAATTGCTCTCATCCTAAATTGGAGTTAAATGAAAGAATTAAACTTAATTAAGCATTTAATGACTATATTATTCATATCTTTTTTAATACCACATATATTAAAATGGGGGAAAATGTTAGTTTATAGATGTTAATTTATTTATTAATTTTATCTCTTCCTTTACGAATTTATTTTTGTTATAAGTTTACACAATTCAAACAAAATTAATCATCCTCTTTTTTTTTTCTTTTATTAATTTTTCCCTTATGAATCCAAACAAGCCCTTAGAGGTAGCAAAATTGTGAAGACAGCCCAAAAGTTTAGTTGGGTTGGGGAGATTCATGGTTTTTATAAACTTCTTTGACGAAAATAAACATGAATTGAGAAATTTAGAGCCGGAAATGATTCGATGAGCCCAAATTTTCCAAGCACTTGTAAATGTTTGGAGATAGATGTGGCCCACATAAAAATAAATAAATAAACTAGTGACTTTAATCAAATAACTATTTATCTGATAATTTAATTATGAATTTTAATAATTAAATTAAATACTTAAATTTTATTGGTTAATGAAGAGGTGCATAGGGTGTATGATCTTTATGGAAGATATCAATTAATATTAAATATAAGAACTTGGTCTTCTATTTGCACATAAGAAAAGCAATCCGTTTTCTCCATCACAAAAATTTACTCAACATAAAGGTTGTAAGGGAGAAAAACTCAGTGTTCCTCTTGTTATTCTAAGTTTTTAATACGAGTTTGCATCAGATAAATTGTAATGGATCAAGGTACACATTTTTTTTTTCTTATATATATTATGAGAGTCATAAAATTATGAAGATTATCTCACACAGAAAATATCTCACAAGTTGGCTAGTTATTTTTGCTTAGACAAAAAAAAAACGTTGGCTAGTTATTTTTATTCATTTATTTAATTTTTTTGTCTGAAGTTGGCTTGTTATATTTGTCAATGAATTGATGTATTCTCAGAAGTCGAGAAAATCTGATGATATATATTTGTCCATGGGCCAACCATTTATTTGGCATTGGACAAAGTGCGCACATCAATCTTCGCAAGCAGGACTAATTGTAAAGATTGATAGGAAATTTCTTCTCTAGATTTTGTGGATAGTAATATATTAGTTGGGTTTTCGACTCAATTTTCAAGTCTAAGTTGAAGTACAATAAGAGTATAGATAGCATGTCTAACCCCAATAGTGTTGGCACTTATTTTCTATAAATAAAATTTTTTAACTTGTAATTAGCAACCACACATTATAGGATGTAGGGGTAGATTTAGAATTTTTATTCAATACGGCTAAAATTCACAATATAATAATCATATACTAAAAATTATTTTTAGTGGAACTGAATTGAATTTTTAAACTAAAAATACCTTAAAAAATGCATATTTTTAAAAAGAATTTGACAACCCCTACTCACCAACGAGTGCCCCCGCCAAAAATCTATAACTATGTGAGGAAGGTTTAAGTCTTTTATGTGCATGAAACTAGTTGTGTGAAAGTTTAGGCTTGCTTTATACATAACCTTCCGTGTTATTATGTAACCCATATTGAGTAATAGTAGATTAGCTTTCAATGAAATGGAAACTGTGTTTTTCTGACCAAAAAAAAAAAATAATAAGTAGAATCTTGAACATGGACCAGAGACACAGGACCATGCACATCAAATTATATTATAATATTTTCATTTATTTTAACGTGTATGTATCTGTTCTCGTCCCAATATATACTACAACCGTTTAATAAATATTACTATCAACATACAAGCTAGTTTGTTCACTCCAATAACAATCTCACTTGTGCATGCAACACGCAAACATGATGCACATTCTTGTTCAAGCAAATTTATTATCATACATTTCTTAGATCACTCGTTGAGATTCATCATTCCCGGATGGAAATGAGCATCAGAATTCCAAATATTCCAAGAGAGGTTAAAAATCACTTTCTCCTTTTTCTCAAATTTCATTGCCAAACCAAGATGAAATAAGCCACTTTTATAAAAAGCTTGATTTGACCACTAATCTGTGAACTTTTGTCATAAGTGGAAGCTATAAGAACAAAACATGTCCTTTTTATCTAATTAATATGGGTCCATAGGTATTTTGTGAGTGGGGGGGTATAAGAGCTATCAAGATAATATTGTTGGAATCATGCGGCTTGAAAACAACATCTTGTTTATGGTTGATCCCACCATTACAACTGTATGTGCCTTTTGTCTTCTTTTTCTTAGATTCCCATGTAATTTTTTTCGTTTGAAAGAAGGTCGATATGATACATCAATAAAGAAAAGTAGCTTTAACTGGCTGTAATAACAAGAATAAATCTAGGGTGTCTGTTCACTTGATATAAAAAACACATAATTTAACATTTGAAAATAAACAATTATGTTTAGTGAGAATTAAATTAATTTTTTATACTAAAAATATTTTAAAAATATACATATTTCTTGTTAAAAAAAAAAAAAAAATTAGAATGAGTGGATGCTATGACCTACACGTTATTGAATGCATCCATCCTTACTCATTTCACTCTTGTAGGGACTCATCGCGATTCCCATGTAATTTTCATTATAGACGTATATGAACACAATAATTAGGTACCTCCCAAGAATTTCTAATCACTAGCTTCAACTTCACATCAAACGTCTATCAAGGCATATTCAAAACTGCCCTTAGTCCGTACAAGTACTTTAAGTCCTTAGATGCCCTTCGATTAGGCATGGTACGAGATCAAGAATGTTTGTGTAAAACGTCCACATCACTTCCTTGAGCTAAGATTCTTCATATTCAATGTCAGTTTAAAAACATTTTGATATACAAAATTTTTAATATGCATAAAATTTGAAAAAGAACTAGATTCACGTTAAGATTTATAAAGATAAATTTAAAAAATTCAACTGTGACGAATTCAAAAATTTCAGAAATAAAAAAATGAAGGTTCTCCACCACCCCCATTAATGCTTCAATTTAGTCTTCTGGAAATTAAAAGATGAGGTTCTAGCTTTCGGTCTTATCACAATGAATCCTATCCTCGAACTTTTGGTATTAAAGAAAGCAAAAAACCTTTTCGAACTATGCTAAAAAGAGGAAGAAATGGGAGGTTGTTATACTCCTATCTGTAAAGTATTATTCTTGGACTAGATATAATGTTTGAATATACTTAAAAACATTAAGTAATCCACGAAATTTCATCAAGAATCATTTCTATATACAATAGTTGTTGTTCCAACTCATCTTTAGAGTGGATTCTTTTGATTTTTACATGCTAAGTTGGAATAGTTGAAGAAGGGAATTCGATACCCAAAATTTTTAAATAATTCTTCAATGGCTTGAGTTTTGTTAAAAATTATGAGGTTTCATTCTAAAATCAATTGGTATTAAGTGGAATACTCCAAAATCTTATAAAGTGACTTTAGAGTTTCTGATTTTCTGATATCAGACAAGTGTTATATTCTAATACACCCCCTCACGTATTACCTGAGTTTCTGATTTTTCAATATGGGACAAGTATTATATTCTAATACACCCCCTCACGTATGACCTGAGTTTCTGATTTTCTGATATGGGATAAGTGTTATATTCTAATATACCCATTCACGTATGACCTGAGTTTCTGATTTTTCGATATGGGACAAGTGTTATATTCTAATACACTTCCTCACGTATGACCTGATTTTGAAAGGAGTCACACGTTGAAGAACGTATTATTGAAATTAGACCAAGGGCCTAACTCTTATAACATATTAAGATAACTGAGGTTTGGACCTAAAAATCAATTGGCACTAAGTGGAGTAATCCATGATCTTATAAGGTGCCTTAGAGTTTCTAATTTTTTGATATGAGATAAGTGTTATATTCTTACAAATTTTTTAATTATAAACGGTGGCATCTATGGTGATAGTCCTTCACAAAATTGTGTAAGGATTATAACTTGGTGCAAAAAATTCTTATTGTACGAATCTATATATAATGAAAAATTCAAATAACTACTTTAGGCATTCCAATAATTCTCAAATATGCAAGCACTGATGTTTCATTTGATAAGAGTCGTCAAATCTGAGAATAATAGAGCTAATGTACGAAACATGGTACACCATATGAAGCCAAAAACGCTATTTTCAGCTTTCTCACTCTTTTGAATTTTGTCCAAAGAAATAAAAAAGAAAAAAAAAACTCTCTCACTCACTATGACAACGTCCACAAAGACGGATAAATATTTTTTTATAAAATTATAACATTATAAATATAATCTTATAAATTATTTAATTATAGTATAATAACATTATAAAAAAAATCTATTTCCACGAACACCGAGGTCTACACGGTTTATTGGAACATTTACATAGATCACATCACATCATAAAGAGAAGTACATTTGCAGCGCACTAAAACGGCAACGTACCAAAAATAGAGCGCCCAGCACGGATTTCTAAATTGCTTCCAACTGTACGGCCGACCAATTTAGTTACTAACGACCTGACAGCAACATTCGTCGTGTAATAAAAGAAGAAAAAAAAAGGAAACGCACCAAAGGGAGATTTTTTGTATGCTCGCCACGTGATTTTGTGTGTTATTACCAATTTGCCATGAAAGATGGCATTGATCAAAACTTAGGTGTCTTCTAACAACGGCTTGCTGATGTGACAACAATAGCATGAGAGGCGGTGGCAATGACCGGTGGGGAAGGTGGTGGCGTTGCAATGGCTGAAACAAGATCATCTTCATAGAGAAATCGATTTAGTATCATAACGCTTGGCCCTACGACAAGTCTTTTCCAAGCTTCATCAGCATCAGCCCTATGCTTTAGGAATATTTCAGTCGCATCAAGGTGGTGCATCTTCCAATCTAATTGGTGTTGGAGACTTAGAATTTTTTGACGTTGACAAGAGGCCAATTTGCAAGTGTTAGCCTTAATTTGATCAATGGCCGCCACAAGTAGCCTAGCTTTAGTCTCATCATCAACAATCGACTCATTTCGGAAAAATTCGTCCATTTCCGGTACTCCAATAGCGCGCCTTATACCAAGTGTGTAATCGCCCTTTGGGTCGAAAAAATTCCTTACTTCGTCCACCAATCCAGCATCCACCATCCGATCAACCCGGTCTGACACAAAAGAATGAAGGACTGGCATTGCCACACCCACCCAAATGAAGCAACCTTCATTTTTCGATTGAAATTCCAATTCATCATCAAGAACCAAAGCCTTAATGTGTGAATTGGATCCACCAGCTATAATCGGGAGCCTGCCTCTCCAGGCCATGGACTAGACTGCACCCGATGCTCGATGGCGAAAATCGCTAGCCTTAAAATCCTCATCAGGATCTATAATTCCTAGCAAATGGTGAGGGATTCCATAGCATTCTTCTTCACTGACTTTGTTAGTGACTATATCAAGACCTTTGTAGACTTGCATTTTATCAGAGTTGACAATTTCAGCTGGAAAACGAGTGGCTAAGTCTATTGAAAGTCTTGATTTTCCTGTCCCTGTTGCTCCCATTACTATCACAACCTTGTCCTTTCGACGCCATGGAAGAATTGGCTCCATACGTAATCCCCCTGTAAAATTCACAAGGGGTTGTGCTTGTTTGCAGGCTGAGAATGATAACCTCATACTAACCAGGCCTGTTCAATTTGTACATGTAAAAAAATAAGGCAATGATGAAAAAAAAAAAATCTTGCAATCTAGCAAAATGTTCATAAAAGGAGAGTTCGTAAAGAAGAAAAAGAGAAATTATTCTATTTTTTGGTACAATGGAAATTGAAGTCGGGTATGCAGGTTAACTTCCACAAACATGAACAAATAGTTTGGCATGCCTTATCCATTACACAAAACTCCCGCTATTCACGGGATTTGGAAAAAGAACAGACCCACTTGGAGATTTATTAAACAAAAATACTTACCCTAAAAATTTTACAAAAAATTGTTTCCACAATCTAACAAGTCAAAAAAAAAAAAAGAAGTTTGGCATGCAAAAACATAATACCCCACGTATCAATGGACCACTATTATGTCTCAGAAGATGCGGCGAACTGAAGGAGGATTAGTGAAGATATATACCTTTGTACAAAGTTGATGACAATGGCTACAATGAATATCAATACGTTGTGGCTACTATTTATAGCGACAGATGTGTTCTCTCTTATATGTACGTAGACAGTTGAAGAAATTGATGAAGCGCAATATATGAAGAAAGTGAAGAAGTTATGTAGGCTTAGAAGATTGAATATAGCTATATATAGATTTATATGCGTTTCTGTTTTCTATTTGCAGAACCCATTGCAGTGGCTTGGTATTTATTGAGTGCTGGCAAAGATTCTCGCATGATAAGTGATTCCATTCGTATTTCAAACAAAGGGTCAAAAAGTATGACACGTGTGAAGCCGTATAAAAAAGCATCACCTGATGCTCTTCTATTTTTGTCCATCTCATATAACCAATATATTCCACCTATGTTAGTTTAATTTGATTTGTTTTATAAATTTTATATTTTTTTTGAAAAAATACGTTAAATATGTATTTTTAGTTAAAAAGATGAATTAATTTACTGAGAAGTTTTTTTTGATCTATCCCTGTATATATATACATAAGTATGTATATATATATATATATATATATATACCTATATATATGTGTGTGTGTATATAATATATATATATTTGTTTCATATATTAAAGGAATGTAAATTCATGTGTTTGGTAAAATTGCTTATATAAGCTTAGTTTAAAAGCCATTTACTCTAGCTAGAGCAACAACCTTTTGTGCTTGTGTCTACCACTTGTGACATGAAAGAAATTGCAGAATTCATGATTTAGGAGCTTCTTTTGAAAAGTAGATCATTGAGAAAATTCTCTCAGATGTTAGAGGAAATATTTGTTTACAAAGTAAATATATTGATAGTCTTGAAAATAAATACTTCTGCACAGTATGGCATATTAGCTACATGCTAAGTTGATTTGTACATCTTGTAAATGATGAATTCGTTTTTTATAATAAAATGAAATGATTACTTGTTTAGCACAAAAAAAAGGCACATTTACATGAAGTTTGGCTAAGGTTATAAAACGGTCAAGATGATAAGTTGTTTTGCCTTTATAAGCTCATTATAAATTTTGTACAGTATTTAGTAAAAGAGTTTAAATTTATAGCTCACAAAGAGCTTACATATCACACTCCCTTTATTATATTTGAGTCATAAGTTGTTGTAGCTTAAACTAACTTGACAAAATACCATTATGTGTTTTGAATCATCAATGTTTTTTTATTCTTTTTGAGGTCTAAATCTTTGGTGCTCATAAGCAGTAAAAGAGCTTTTAAGCACTTTTCTTTCAAGCTAAGCCAAACACTTAATGGTTGTTTCTAAGCTAAACTATCTCAATTTTCTTTTTCTCTTTTTTAATTTTTGTTTTTTTGGCCTCGGGGTTGATCAGGGGAGTACCTAAAAACCCACTGTACTTCAAAGTAGACAAATCCCCTTGTTTTATAAAAATCTACATGGAATATATTGATTATTTAAGTAAAATATTTTTAATTATATATTTAGACAAAAATGATTAAGAAAGTCAACCTTGTTCAAAGGCGCCCTCATATCATTTATACAAGAGAAACATAGACAATTCAACTAATTGCTCATTCAAAATTCATGAGAATTTAATCACTGACGACATTTAATTTCTTTGGTACCTGAAAATAAGCTGCAGAGAAAAGTTTTGAGAGTTAGGGGGTGATTTGAAAAATAAAATTAACATTAAATTATATTGAACTTATCCAATTTAATTAGCTAAATAAAATTAAATAAAATTAACATTAAATTATAAATATCTTCTACGACAATATATTTAATTTATATATATCTAAGAAGAAAGGATTAGTCAACTAAGAAAAGGTTATATGGCCCCTAATCGGAATCCTCTTGAGAACCATCAATTTGTTTACTAATAATTTTTCTTTATTTAAGCTTAATTTTGTCATTATACTTCTATAAATAATATCAATCGCATTATCAACATTTGGTGGGCAAGTTGTTTTCTGAAAAGCAGTGGCTCAAAGCATTTTCCAAATGCAGTTTGTTTGATACTTTTGAGAGGACAAATTATAATGGCTTCAACCAGAACTATATATTAATTTGAGCCCCTACTTTTTAAATCTTATTGGTTAAAATCTGGAGTTAAATGATGCACTAATTTGCTGCTTATAATTAGTTAGTTTTTTTATTTATCTTAAACATAATATTCTAAATATGACAACTAAAAACCCACAAATTATCATGATTAATTATTCCTGAAGGGCCTAAAAATATTTAACTATATATTGTGAGTGAGACAAGCAACGACTTGGCGACGGTTTAGAGACGGAAGTGTTTTGGTGACGGTTTGGAGATGAAAATATTTGGCGACGGTTTGGAGGCGGAAATATTTGGCGACGACTTGGAGACAAATTTTTAAAATTAGTCGCCAAAGGAGATGATGGTTTGGAGACGGAAATATTTGGTGATGACTTGGAGATGGACTTTTAAAATCCGTCGCCAAAGGAGATGAATTGGAGACGACACGACCAATTAGCAACGATAGTTTTGGCGACGACCAATTTTTGTCTCTTTGCCGTCACCAACCGTCGCCAAAACCCTTTTGGCGATGGCACGGAGACAATTTTTGGCTGTTGCATTTGGCAATTTTTTTTGTAGTGAATGGAGCTTCTTCATATATGTATATTAATTGCATGCGTTGCAGAAGGTTTATATTTTCCTTTTCAAAGATACAATTTAAAGGATCTAGATTTTAATTAGAGTTGAAGCTACCTTATAACGTAATATATATATTTTTTTCTTTTGAATAGTCAATCAGGTGGGTGCGGTGTTTTAAACCAATTTATTATATTTCATATTGATCTAGTTCAAGATTATTAGCACATATATATACACGATAGCATAATTTGAATCTAAAACCTTAGAATGCAATTATTAAGTTCTAATCAGCCAAACCATCCACCATAGATTTTAATTATAAAGTAGTTAAAAGTCAGAACTTTTTATATTTCTTTCCTCGTTTTATTTAAGGTAAATGACAAATTAAATTGCAATTTTGAATATTCTCTTCTTTTCAATGAACACTAAGGACAGGCCTCATATTTCACATGGCATTTGCTGAATGGGAGAATGTTGAATCATTTAGGCAAACAATGTAAGAGAAACATCTGTAACTATTTTTTTAGGAATCGAGTCTGTCTTTATATCTTGGAATCTAAACATTTTAAGGAAGTGTTGTTAACTTATGCCTTTTTTACTTGCTTTTTCTCTTCTTTTGAGCATTGAACATTTGAAATGTGAGTTGGTCATGATGAATTCATTGTTAATGTTTTTTTTGTATCTAAAATATTGTATTTAAGGGAATTTGCTATGGGAGCACCCTAGTAAGAAACAAATACAAAATATGAAGTAGTTATTCGAGATTATGTATTGATTTTACTGTCTCTCAAAAAGTGTTATTGATTCAAGAATTGCGATAAAATTAAATAAAATTTATCACCCACCTTCCCCCTCGCCTCGCAAACAAATATTAAAACCTTTCTATATGTAAAATTGGAGAAATAATCGGCATGCTAGTAAGATTTGAACACAAAACTTCAATCCTCGACTTTAGGTAGGGTTTCATCAACTATAATAAAGTCCTTCAAGAAGTAATAATACAACAAACTTTTTATTTGGCCAACATACTCAGCAATTTGGAAGTGTCTATTTACAAGTAAATGACATTTTCAAGAGCTACAAGGAGCTTTGTTAATTGACCCATGAATAAAGATAGAGGCTTATGCAATGAAATAAAAAGCTGGTATGGTTTATTGGCTCGGATATTTTTCACGGTATAAATTCTAATGGCTCGAAAAAACTTTAATATCTAGAGATGCTCTTTTCATCTTTCATCTTATCTCTTTTCTCTCTTTTGTGTTCTTTAACACTACACCTAATTCATCAAGACATTTCTTTTCTTTACCCTTAATTTTGCTTCCATATGATTGGAAGATTTCAATAGTCAAGCAAATATTTTCAAATCAGAAGTAGAATATGGTATAAAGTTCCAAAAAATGCTAAAAAATTATAACATGGTGTTGGAGTTTTCACCACTAATCGACTTTCCAAATATATCAATAAGCATGGGCGATTTTTATCTGTAATTTATGCTTGAATATTTTTATGAAAAGGCTAATCTACATGACACTGTATAGTAAGAAAAGATATATTTATATCCTCCATTTCAATACGTTGTCGTGCAAAGCTTCATGGCTAGATATGGACGTATCATTTTCAATGCTTGTAATTTCTACTTTAGTATCAGAACGTAAAATCTTTTAAGAGAGATTTCAGAATGACATTTGTCTCCATATTGATTTTTTAATTTTTTTCTCCTCCATATAGACCAAGCCTTTGCATTATGCTTGCGTTGAGTGACGCATGCACCATGTTGAGGATCTTACCTAAAATTTTTTGCTTCAAGTATTGATTTGCTTAATAAGTAGTCCTAACTATGTATAAACACTTACAACTTCAATCATAGCTGGTACGCATCTAGGATTTTTATTCAATCAAAACTAAAAAAACAGAGTTTAACACTCATGTGGGTAATTTTTTTCAATGGGAGCTAAAGAAATTTTCAGCTTAAGAATACCTTAAAAATAAAGAAATTTTCAAAAAATACAACTTTCACTCACTTCTTAATAGTTGTTTTCTCAAGATCAATGGAAACTACAGTTTCGCTGGCTTGTAAATATAATGTCCCACAAATGTGTAAAATACAATGAGAGAATGGTTTACAGGGTAATAATTTTATGGATTCAAGTAATAAACCAGATAAGTATTTTGTAGGGGGTTACAATTATCTTTAAATTTACACACGCATTTCACTTGTGGGCCTGAGTTTTGTATCTAAGATGTAAATATACACTCGGTTTTATTTTAGGAAAAATGGCTCAATTAGTCTCAAATGTTTGTTTGTTTTGACATTTTAATCCCAAATATTTCAAATCAGACACTTTAATCCTAAACGTTTTAAATAAGGGACACCGTTAGTCCATTAGCTCATTTATGTTAAATTTCCTCCGTTAAGGTTACGTGATTCGCACGTCGCGCGTAAAAAATATGTATACAAGATTAAATTGGTTATTTAGTTTACAACTCATTTAGCTTAAATTTGTCACTATGATCTAAATGACCAATTTATCATTTTATGTTTTTTTTTTACGCGTAGTCTGTCAATCACGTGATCTTAACGGAGCAAATTTAATAGAAATGAGCTGATGAACTAACGGTGTCCCTTATGTAAAATATTTAGGACTAAAATATCCGATTTAAAACGTTTAAAACTAAAATGTCAAAAATAAACAAATGTTTGAGACTAATTGAATAATTTTCTCTTATTTTTATGTTGTTGTAGTTTCTAAATAAAGTTCCAAACAAGATCAAGTGGCCATATGTGTCCACCATAACTAACAAAGTTGCAAAGATTAATGTTTCCGTATCAAACGCAGACAAAATTATAGTGATAGGTTGGCCACGTTTACTTGTTGCATTATATTTCTTTTGGCTTGGAAGGGATTTTTTTCTTTTGTGGCTCCTTTGAATTGACCACTAACCATGAACACCAAAAGTTGACCTATAATCTGACGAGACAATCATCGAAAAGAGGAAATTTTTAACGCTATCTTAACGTACCAACTTGGCTAAAAATTTATATGCTTGAAATGAACTCACTTTAAAAAAATTATGCGCAGCCAAAAAAGAACAAAGAGCTTTATTTTGGAAAAGCAAGAAAGCAATGGTCTTGTACATAATTGTTATCTGTACTAAAATAACTGTTTTGGCGTCATTAAAGACATTTCATCATTAGTTTGGATTTGTGCGTGCTATTAATAGAAATTAAAATGTCACTTGAAAATCAAATTAACAAGGGTCATTTGAAGTTTTGAGAGAGATCAAAGATATTATTTCAATGATGATATCTTTTTGGCTAAAGTCTTTTCCATTATATTCCATATAAAAACGGATGATTAAGTGTGTATGCAAGTTAATTATCGGTAAAAATACTATTAGAGTAGCAGATTAATTAGTTTATATTGATCGGTATAATTTTATCTTTTGACTGGATATTTATAGAATTTGCTTAGCGTTGACATTCCTTTATCAGAAACTTTTGTTTCTATGAATACAACTCATGATCTTACCCCCAAAAGAAAGTGTACTATGCAGTCTAAGTATCTATGCTAGAAGTGTAATTTACAGTCTATGATTGATTCAAGTGCTCAAATGCTCGCTCTATTGACCTTCTTCTATCAAATGGGTACACGCATTTTAAGAATTTGTGGAAAATAGAGATTCGCATAAAGATCCAGTCATTTTTTTCATAAAAAGATCTGTCAATTCAATTGGACTTTCGATATAAGTACTAATTTTTATGGTTGAGGAATCATGACTGCGATATTCATCGAGAAAAAAAAAAACTCAGTGGCAACCATGAGCAAGTCAATGATGTGTTAAACATAGACTTTTTGTATAGAATCTATACAAGTGTATTAACTTTAACTCTTTAAGCAGTCCCTTGCAAAACTATGAGATAATATATTATACTTAGGAGGCATTTTCTCGCTTCTCACTATCTTAATTCTTAGTTTATTGAAGGGTCGTTTGTTAGTTTAGGTCCACCAATTGTTTGATTCCAAATGACCCTCATTTTCGTTCAAAGCATTGATCATTACCTAAGCACGCTTTCTTTTGTTTAAAACAAGAAAATTTCATGCATGGAGCAAAAGAATGCATGCAATTTTAGAAAAGTCAACGAGTCTTGTTTAATAGCACTTTTAACCAAAGCTTAACCACTTAATATAAAAAAATTCATAGTTAGATTAAACAAACCTTTAACCTCAAAAGTTTTAGCTTATAAATCAAATTCCTCAAGACATTTATGTATGTATACACATGGAACATCGTCCCTGTGAGAGGAATGTGAAAGTGTATTGGCCAGCTATTATATGCATATTTAATTACATATAGTTATACATATATGTGTCTGTGTGTGTATATACATATATATGAATATACATATATACGTTGATTGTATATATATCCCCTTCATGTATATATACGTATATATTTATATACAATGCACGTATATACATATATGTACATTTATATATACACATATATGCATACACGAGTATATTGGACCTATTGTAAGAATACTTTAATAATTTATGTATAAACAATTATACATAAATACTGTAATGCTCAGGAACTTAAGAACTTTATGATTTTTACATACTTTAATAAAAGAGATGTGTACCTTGATTAATTGTAGTTCTCTCATACGGACCTTTATTCTACAATTTGGAACAACTGATTTTTCTCCCTTTCTCACTTTACTGTTATGTAGGCTTTTGATGGAGAAAATATACATTTAATAATAAATACAGAGAGAGGATTAGGTCTTGTATATATAAAGCATGAATAGGTGTCGTCCATCAAGACACTCAATCACAAGAGACACCTCTTTTTATTCACTACAAGAAAAAAAATCCGTAGCCTAGTAGTAGCCAAATTGGGATGGGCGATTGCTAGGCTACGGAATTCTGTCCGTAGTAAAAAAGCTCGTCGCCAAATTGATATTCCGTAGTCCATCCGTAGCTAATTCTGGAAATTAATTTGTATTTATTTTTTATAACTTTCGTAGCAAAATAGCCGTAATCCATCCGTAGCCAACTAAAATTTTGATTTTTTTTTATTAATTATTAACGTTCATAACAAATCCGTAGTCATTTCGATCGTAAATCGTCCGTAGCCCACGATTATAGATTAATATCCGTAAAATATCGGTAGCCACCTATTCAGTAGCCAATCCGTAACCCATCCGTAGCCAACTAAAATTTTGATTTTTTTTATTAATTATTAACGTCTATAGCAAAACCGTAATCGTTTCATTCATAAATCAGCCGTCACCCACGGCTACGGATTGGTATGATAACCAATCCGTAGTCAATTGTCGCCAAATATCCGTAGCCAATCCGTAACCGTTTGGCTACACATTTACGTAACCAATCCGTAGCCTTTTAGATAGTCAATTAATTTAATTTAAAAAATATAAAAAATATATAAATTTAAAATATAAAATATAAAAATTAGTATTTACAAAAAATAAAAATTAAATATACATGCAAAAATTTAAAACAATTAATATTTACAAAAAATTAAAATTAAATATAAAAATTATATTTATAGTAAATTTACAAAAGACATATAAAATACTGTACAAAACTAATGTTTTACATTTACAAAAAAAAAAAAAAAAAAACCTAAAATGATCTACTGATTGGTGATCTCATTCACTTTGTGGATGGTTGTCCTTCAGTCGAGTCAGTAAATGCGCCCATTTTTTGATTCACTTGTGGACTCATTCGTCACCTATTTCTCTTTGTCATTAACAATGTCAAGCCATTATTGGGTTGAAGACCAAGTTGAAAAATTTTCAATCCATGTTTTCTAAGACTGACATGAATTGCACGCTTTGGGAGAATTCTCAGGATGCACAAAAATTGTTGTCTTGCATCATCTTTCGTCAAATTTTCCTACACAACAAACAAAACATATTAAGGGTGGGTTTAGAATACACTGATTTAGATGTTAGCATAGTTTCTCAAAGGTAATGTACATGATGATAAAGGGAGAGTAAGAGCATGCTGAAATTTCAAAAGACAAGAGAACAATATATGTAAATTATGAAATTTTAGGGATTTGTTATAGACCTTTAGGCCTTGTTTGGATTCGGGAGGAAAAAAATAATAAAGGAAAGGAAATGATTCAATAATAAAATAAAGGAAAAGAGAGGATTAAATCTTGTTTAGATTAAGTAAAATTATAAAGGAAGTATTCATAAAGGATTATGTGTATTTTTTGTTTGGATTGAAAAGGAAAGGAAGGGAAAAGATAAATTTTATAAACATCTTGACATATTTACCCTTGTCTCTTATTTTCCTTTTCTTCTTTCCTTGTACAAACATATAGGACAATATAGTCTTTAAACATTGATTAAAATCCTTTCCTCCCTTTGACCCCAATTTGGGGTGATTGCAAAATGGGGCTCGGAGATGATTTTCAAAATTATTTAATAACCAATCATCTCTAATCCTTCCTAATCCAAACAAGGGGAGAGATTTGAAAATCCCTCACAAACGAATCCCTTTCCCCCAAAACCCTCAATCCAAACACACTGTTAAGAAAAATCAGCAGCTTTTGGTTGAACTTCTATTATTCACAACCAGAAAATATCTTGATTAAAGTAAATTATGAAAAAAATAAACTCTTAGTTTTTTTTTCTGATCCGTAAAATCTTAGATTTCGTAAAGGTCCTTTTGTATACTCTATAATTTCTCTCAAGTATTTTCATATGTTTTCTCCATTTTCTATTGATATGCATTTATACAGATACATGAACATGAATGAGGCTCAGCTAAAAAAGTATAAATTCTTTGATTGAAACATTCAACAAACTACACTTTACGTAAACACGGGAAAAGATCTAACTACTGGTTTCAAATAATTGTGATGCCACCAAGTCCCTTAGAATTGGATAGAGTAGTCGAGTAACGACTTCTTATGATCAAAGAGGTCTCAAGTTTAAATTATGCTCTCTTATCACACATATACACACAACAGAGCAAATTATTAAAAGTGGATAAGAAATTAAACCACGCCAAACAGGTATATAAAGCAATCAAACGACTTTATAAATTCTAACCATGGACTACGTGTCTAAAGTAAATTGCCACCACCAGCTTATAAGTCAGCATGATGGTTGTCAAATAAGCTTTATGTGTCTAAAGTTTCTTCTGCCTAAAATGACAGCTGTAGAAATGAAGTTTATCTTGCAACTAATCTACAAAGAAATGAGATTAGTAAAATTAAAGTATAAGATGAAACCCCCCAACTTAATTCTCAAGAATTCTACATTCTCATGCCAGTCAGATCAAAAGAAAGTTACCTTCCCAAATCTTTGCAGAACAATCCTCACTGTGACCAACCATCTTCATTAGAACTTCACCACTAACTACCCACAGCCTGACGGAACTGCATTATATAAGAAAAACAAAAGTCAAGATATACCAAAATCTAAACAGAAGTAAAGATAGGAAAAGACCTTATAGACAGAAAACAGTCATTAGACTTCACTAGCATAGATTAAAGCATGAAGAAATACATAGCTTCTGTTAAAATTTTTCACAACGGAAAACACACTTTTCCAACATATTGAAAGATGAGTCTTCTCATTCATCGTCAAATTTACAAGCACAAAACACTCAACTTTATTAAGGGGCGCCAACAAAAATCTATACTAAGAGAGAATTTGGTGAAAGAGGGTTTTAAAATGTTAAGAAGAAAAAAGAGATTTTAAAATTTTCCTACCATCGGAAGGGGCACCGACAAAAATCTATACTGATTCACGAAGCATTTTGGTTACCTCAAAATGCAGCAAGTATGATGATGGAAAAAAGAAGGTTAAATTGATTTTTATCATAAAGGCAACAAAAATGGATATGGTGGCAAATCAAGTTTATATTAGGGCGTACAAAACAACATGCAAGAATAAACAAAGTACTAAAAGTTTCCACATGAAAAGAAATAGAAAAACTTAATCGAGAAACAAAATCTAGTTAGACAAAATTAATCAGAGACAGGAAATGCAAAGAAGAAGAAGTGTTCCTTATGATTGGAAATGATATTAGCATGCATACCTTCTAAACATAGAGTAATTTCGAAAAATAGATGCATATGCTTCAGGAACATTTCTTATGATTGGAGCATTTTCAATCTCAAGTCTTGCTTTATTAACTTCCCTATCACGCGCAAAAGACCACCGCGGCCTCTATAACAAGTGAAGAACAGATCAGACATCTAAATCAGGAAAGCCAACCTCACTCACTGCTACATTACCTATGACAGTTACATATCCCTACCAATGAATTAATAGAGGCAGAACTCCGAAGCAACAAAGAATTCATCTGGGAAATCAATATTGATTTTTCTCCTATGTTCTTTAATACAGGGTGGTGAGTCGGAAAACCTGCAACTGTTTGCGATAAATAAGAGTTAAATGAGAAGAGAAAAGATGGAGAGAAATTAGAATTTCTACATATCGAAGAAGTGTGTTAACAAGTACAATAGAGACTCCTCTATATAGTTTTCAAGACTCGTCGGTCAAGAATAATTATACGAGAAAACTAATTCAATATGGTAACTAACTAAACCAAGGCTAATCTAGTGCTATCATACATGGAGATCAAGAATACCTATACAAGTAAATTAGTGGAATATACTAACTAACTAAACCAACTTGCATTACTTGTAAAAATTGATGCTCTTCATATGCTTTTTGGAGGTGTTGTTCTCGTCCTAGAGTAAGTTGCCATCACTGTTTCGATAACTGTAAAGTTGAAGGGTGAATGAAATAATTTCAAGTTGTAGCATGCTTAATTATCTCCTACGAGATTCATCTAAGGCATCTCTTCAGCAATGATACAAATGAAAAATTCAATCTTCTATTAACAATGTGTCAGCTGTATCATATATATATGCATTTCGATTGAGAATTCAGCTTGATATATAAGATCTACAATTTGAAAAATAAATAATTCAATGAACTAATAAATTATGTCTCTATTGTGCTTTGTTGTTGTTATAAAGCTAAAGCTAATTTTTTTACTATCAATTGGTCATTGTTTTACAACTAATGGACCGCTACAAACATACTATTACAAAGTCAATCACATTAGTAGAACTGAGTCTACATATATTCTACGTTTGGCAGCCCAATTGTTTTCTCTGTTTATCTTATGACTAGTTTTACATCATATAAACGATTGAACAACACCACCTCACAATTCAATATTCTTGTATCTCTAGAACAAGAAGCTTCGAATGTGTTCTGGTATAAAATTAATTACAGCTACAAAAAGAAATTTGTCAACTCATCGCCATATCAGCACAACATAAATTTGTCACAATAGTTGTTTTGCAGAAAATTGTTGACACGATTGATTAATCAATCAAGGAAACAGGAAAGATTAAAAAGAAAATGAATTCAAGTTACTCACCGCAAAGATAGACGTCGGGCCCCGGGATATCCTTGGCCCGTGATAATTTCTCATTCTCCTCAATTTGCTTGCCAACAAGGACCTTGAACTCCTCGTTTCCGAAGTACAATAAATAAAAAAATTATTAAACCTTAGACCATCAACGCTGATAGAAAACAACGGCGGTGCATCTAGCAATGACGACTTTGTTCAATGCAGCAACGGGAGCACTAGGGAAGCCAGAGGGAGGTGTAGGTGTGTAGCTACCGGAGATGGAGAAGCCTTCGACGATGCCGTCGGCGAAGCTCTCGGGGCCTAGGCGAAAGCAGATCCGGCGATAATAGTGAACATCAAAGCCACACCACTCTAGAAAATGAGTATATACGTATGTATGTGTGGTAGTAGTCGTTGACGATTTGAAGATTTTTCTTGAAGATTTTGGGGTTAGGGCTTGAAAGAGGAGTGGCATATTGTCACTGGGAGAGAGTGGGTGAGTGAGTGGTGGTAGATTTGGTGGTGGCGCCGAGAGAATGTGGTGGTGGCGTCGCTGCTAAAGAGAGAGTGAGATGTGGTGGTAGTGGTGGTGGTGGTGGAGTAGAAGGTAGTGGCGGTGGTGCGTCGAAGAGAGAGAGAGAGCGCGCGAGAGAGAGAAAACAATTAGAAGGGCATTGAATTATTTTTGGCTAGTTGGGTTTTGAATTTTGAAAAAACTATTACGTATCTACTTTCGTTTTCGAACGAGTAAACCGGCCGGCCGGTGCCCTCGTCTGGCAAAGACAGCCAAGCATGCAATTCAATTGATATCGTCGGACGAGTAAACCGGTCGGCCGGTGCCATCACCTGGCTGAGCATGGTTTTTATTTATTTGTTGTGGGTTATATAATATCATTAAGAAGGAAATGGATTTAGAAGTAATATAGGGATTGCTTGATTTAGAAGTTGTTATTAATTTTTTGGTTTAAATTATTTAAGAGGTTATTTTTTGGGACCAATCTCTTGTATTTAAAAAATAATAATTATATCTTTTCTAAATGAGGTTGTGTGTCCAAAAATTTAAATAAAAGGATAATAATAATAATAATTAATGATGATGATATGATAATAATAATTATTATTATTATAATAATAATTATTATTATTTATTAGTATAAGTTTTAAAAATATTATTTATTAGATTTTAATGATAATATTGTTAAACTAATATTTATGAGAATTTTTAAACTAATAGATTGAAAAAATAATAATTTCTTTTTAATTTTTTTAAATTTTTTCTCCCTTCTAAAACATCCAAAATTTATGTTTTATTTATATTTATTGGCTTATTTAATTTAGTTATATATTTTTTAAAAGTTTATATGTTGTTTATTATATATATGATAGGTTTATTTTAATTTAATTTAAGTTTGTATATATAATTTATTATATATACATTTTAGACATACTTTATTTTTTTCATGTTTTATTATTAGGCTACGGATTGGCTATGGATACATAAGAATTGAATTCTATAGTCCAGCAGTAGCCAATTGGCTACTACTGGGCTACGGAAGTGTCGAATTCCGTAATCCATTTGTAGCTAGGGACTACGGATGTGTTACGGACAACTAATAATATGTATTTTAACTTGTTAATAGGTAGGAATAATGTATTAAAATGTGTTAATATCTCCATATTTTTCTTGTTTATGAAGTTTAGACATAATGTGACAGTTTTTCGACTCCTAAATTGAACATTAACGCAATGTTAAGTGAGAATATAATAAGTTCAATTTAAACGACTATTGATTTCTATGAGATTTCTCTATAAAAGTACACACGTTAATAAAATACGGACCAAGTTTATTTTTATTTGAAAAATTTACAACTCAAGTGAAGTTTACTACGTTGTAGGTGCAATCAAAATTCCATAATTCAAATTAAAAACGATGAAATTCGATTTTTTGTTGAAGTCTGTAGCCTAGGCGACTGCTGGGCTAAAGAAGAGTTGAATTCCGTAGCCTAGCAGTAGTCAATTTGTTACTGCTGGGCTATGAACAACTAATAATATGTATTATAACTTGTTAATAGGTAGGAATAATGTATTAAAATGTGTTAATATTTTCATATTTTTCTTGTTTATGAAGTTTAGACACAATGTGATAATTTTTTGACTCTTAGATTGAACGTTTATTAATATTAACGTAATATTAAGTAAGAACATGATAAGTTCAATTTAAACGGCTATTGATTTCCTATAAGATTTCTCTATAAAAGTACGCACGTTAATTACATACGGACCAAGTTTATTTTTATTTGAAAAATTTACAACTCAAGTGAAGTTTACTACGTTGTAGGTGCAATCAAAATTCTATAATTCAAATTAAAAATTATGAACCTCGATTTTTTGTTGAAATCCGTAGCCCAGCAGTAGCCAATTGACTACTGCTGGGCTATGGAATAGTTGAAGTCCGTAGCCTAGTAGTAGCCAATTAGCGACTGTTGGACTACAGAATAGTTGAATTCCGTAGTATAGTAGTAGCCAATTGACTACTACTGGGCTACGGATAACTAATAATATGTATTCTAACTTGTTAATATGTAGGAACAACGTATTAAAACGTGTTAATATTTTCATATTTTTCTTGTTTATAAAGTTTAGACATAATGTGACAATTTTTCGATTCTTCGATTGAACATTTATTAACATTAATACAATGTTAAGTGAGAACATAATAAGTTCAATTTAAACGACTATTGATTACCTATGAGATTTCTCTATAAAAATATGCATGCTAATGAAATACGGATCAAATTTATTTTTATTTGAAAAATTTACAATTCAAGTGACGTTTACTACATTGTAGGTGCAATCAAAATTTCATAATTCAAATTAAAAACAATGAACCTCGATTTTTTGTTAAGTCCATAACCCAGCAGTAGCCAATTGGGTACTGCTGGGCTACAAAAGAGTTGAATTTCGTAGCTTAGTAGTAGCCAATTGGCGACTGTTGGGCTACGGAATAGTTGAATTTTATAGTAACCAATTGGCTACTACTGGGCTACGGACAACTAATAATATGTATTCTAACTTGTTAATAGGTAGGAACAACGTATTAAAACGTGTTAATATCTTCATATTTTTCTTGTTTATGAAGTTTAAACACAATGTGAAAGTTTTTCGACTTCTAGATTGAACGCTTATTAATATTAACGCAATATTAAATGAGAACATGATAAGTTCAATTTAAACGACTATTAATTTCTATGAAATTTCGTTAATGAGATACGGACCAAGTTTATTTTTATTTGAAAAATTGCAACTCAAGTGAAGTTTACTACGTTATAAGTGCAATCAAACTTCCATAATTCAAATTAAAAGCAATGAACCTCAATTTTTTGTTGAAGTCCGTAGCCTAACAGTAGCCAATTGGCTACTGCTGGGCTACGGACAACTAATAATATGTATTCTAACTTGTTAATAGGTAGGAACAATGTATTAAAACGTATTAATATCTTCATATTTTTCTTGTTTATGAAGTTTAGACACAATGTGACAGTTTTCGACTCATAGATTGAACATTTATTAACATTAACACAATATTAAGTGAGAACATGATAAGTTCAATTTAAATAGCCATTGATTTCCTATGAGATTTCTCTATAAAAGTACGCACGTTACTGAAATACGGACCAAGTTTATTTTTATTTGAAAAATTTACAACTCAAGTGAAGTTTACTACATTGTATGTGCAATCAAAATTCCATAATTTAAATTAAAAATGATGAAATTTGATTTTTTATTGAAGTCTGTAGCCTAGCAATAGCCAATTGGCTACTGGTGGGCTACGGAATAGTTGAAGTCTATAGCCTAGCAGTAGCCAATTGGCTATTGTTGGGCTACGCACTTTATTATTTTATTTTTTCTATTTAATTAAAATATATGTATTTATTTTTTAAAAATATTTTTTGAATAATATATATAGTTCGTAGCCAATCCGTAGCTATTGGCCATTGCATAGCTATAAACTTTTGTATGAATTTTTTTGCCGAATTAATTAAATAATTCGTAGTTAGTCCGTAGCAAATTTGCCACGGTTAGGCTATGAAATATTATTTTTTATTTTTTTTATTAATTAAAATTATTTTTTGTAGCCAATCCGTGGCTATTTGGCCACTGCATGGCTACGGACCCTTTTATGAATATTTTTGCCAAATTAATTAAATAATTCATAGCTAGTCCGTAGCAAATTGGTCATGGCTTGGCTACGAAATATTATTATTATTATTATTATTTATTAATTAAAATTATATTCCGTAGCTAATCCGTAGCAAAGTTTTGTTGCCATTTCAACCGAGCCTAAGTTGGCCACTGCTAGGCTACAGAATTTGTTGCTCGTAGCAAATCCGTAGCCTAGTAGTAGCCAATTTCCTACGAAAAAAATTCGTCGCCCAATTCCGTCGCTCGTGCGCTGTTTTCTTATAGTGATTGACCAATAATAATTAACCATTTAATTTATATTATTAAACCCTTTAATTATTAGATAAATAATTATCTCATAAAATCACAAGGCCCTTTTATTTACACATAGGCCTCAATAATTCTTACATTCTCCCACTTGGCCCATGTGACATTTGGTATGGTTTAATAATACTATAATGTGCACAAAAATATATATCTTTAAATCCTTCTTTAATTGGCCACATAATATCATTATTAAGTAATAAGCTAATGAGAGTCATGGCGGTTGTACGTTATTAGTTCTGACATAGTCCCTTCCATGTACTACAACATTAGCTCGTTACTCAATATGATCCATAATAAGAGGTAAATAAATGGTCCAACTATAATGTCTTCATTCGAGACTATATCTGTTATCTTTTATCTGTATCAATTATGTATAATATATAGAACAACAGTTAAATCATAAACCCATAATTGAGCTCAAGAGTATCAAATTAATAAACTTAATAAGGTTATAATACAAAATCAATGATGATGTCTAGTTATGCCCATTCTTTCAACATGCACATTAAATGTTTTGGGCAGCAGTCCCTTTGTTAATGGATCTACAATCATAAGATTGGTGCTAATGTATTCTATTGATACTCTTTGTTTCTAAGCTTCTTCTTTAATGACAGTATTTAAATTCCATAAGTTTTGCACCATTTAAACACTTGTCATTCTTTGATAAGAATATTGCTACGAAATTATCACAGTAAATTTTCAGCAATTTGATAATAATGTCGACAATTTCAAGCCCTGAAATAAAGTTCCGCAACCATAATCCACGAACTGTTACATCAAAACATGCCACAAATTCAACCTCCACAGTGGATTAAGATCCTCTCCTAACTAAAAATCATTCTAACCTTCTAACATTGTATCATGACCATTCATTTGAATTTTAAATTACAAATATTGGAGGAAAAATATTTTTGTTAAGTGAATGAATGGCTAAGATGCAATGTTAGGAAGTTAGAACAAACTTCTAGTTAGGAGAGGATCCAAATCCCTCCACAGTGGATGCAGCAATGACAGACTACTTCACACTTTTCCATGATATCTTTCATTTTAGAGTGTTTGGTCATTCATTTGTTGTTCTTGAACATTATTAGGTTGAACAACAAATTTAGAAATCCCTAACTTCGTGAATGACCACATTACATGATTCTCCACTCCCACTAATTTCACAATTCTTAATGAACCTAGCATTTTTAGGTTCCGCTCTTCTTGGACTATGAGTAGGACAATAAAATATATATCCATTGGATTTTTCTGGATAACAAATAAAGTAAACATTGATAGCTCAAAAATTCAATTTCTTTTCATATCAATCATTAATAAATAATGGAGGTAAACAATAAGTGTATATCAAAGTTTTCCTTTGAGAAATGCCAAGATACACAAACATAACCATTATCGATGCTAATAAAATTTAATTTGATAATTACATATATTTTAATTAGATGTGTTTGCTATCTTTGGATATACATAACAATCTAATAAAACCATATTAATTATCAACATTTAGATCAAATTATAAGAACAAATTGATCAACCTTTGGGCGATCCCTAATTGTCTTATAATTACAAACTTTAATTTACCCATAAATATGTAACTTTCATGTCATTTAAAAGCATTGAAGTTCGTGGGTAATTGAGGATTTTACAATTTGAAATTACTAACACTTCAAGATTTGGCCACTTTAGTGACTAACAAACCACCAATAATATAATTTCATAAATTGTAAAGTTCTAAAATTTGGAAATATGCTATTCATTTCGAACAATAATAAGTGTAATTAAATTTCTTACACTTCTAAACAGTGATGTGTACATGATGCCAGCCAACAGTCATAACATAAAGAGAAAAGCACCTTAAAGTGCAAGAAATGCAATTGGCATGGCGGTTAAATATTGCCTTGCAAAAGATGGGAGTTCAAATGTCAAAAGCCATGTCTCTTATGCATCTTCATAATTGCAGACCAACAAACACGTGAACAAAGGCATTGATTGCATCCTATCATTGCAGACTAATTATATTACATAATATTAAGCCTAAAGATATTAATGTCCCAGAAACGGAAACGTTCATTATTTTCTTCTTTAACAAATCAATTTCGCCTTGCTAACCATCATAAAACCTTCTACAGGTGATGGTTAATACTGTTCAGTAAGCAATGTGGGTTCGAGTCACATTGGCTGTAATGCTTACTTTATTTATTTATTTATTTTTACTGAAAAATGTATGCCAGTCTTGCAGACTACCAATGAGATAAAATATCTGTAATGAATGTAGATTCGGTGCGGTGTCAACCAGCACTAATTGAACATTAGAGACGCAAGTTCAAATCATAAGTCGCATCGCTTCTTAATCTTTCTTCACGAGTACTACTGTTCCTTTTGCACAAATGCAGTAATGTGGTCTTGAAAAGGAAAATACCATAATTCACACTTCTCAAAGACTAATTTATATGCTCTAGGATTCAATAGACTTACATGTGCAGCGGCTATGTATCCATGTATTTTCAGTGCTTTGATATCATAGATATTAATAATACACTCTTCATGATTTCATAGATTTCATCCGCTTTATACATTAAATCAGATAACAAAGTTCTCTAATGACGAAAGAGTCATCTATTGAGATATTATTACCATAAAACTTTTCTTACTGCAAGGCCATCTATATCATATCAATTATCTTGATCAAAACCATTCAACATATGATAGTTTGGCCTTACACATAAATTGGTAACTATTAAAATATGTAAATGTCATCTTCATGCTTAAGCATATACGTATAAATTGCAGTAATATACCAATCCATATATATATGTCATCCTAAACGTTATAGTGAACATCTTTAATAGAGAAAATAATAATTATAATGGAAAATCATAAATTCTTAAACACAGGCTCTGATACCATATGTAAGAATACTTTAATAATTTATGTGTAAACAATTATACATAAATACTATAATGCTCAGGAGCTTAAGAACTTTATGATTTTCACATACTTTAACGAAAGAGATGTGTACCTGCATCAATTGTAGTAACTGATTTCTCTCCCTTTCTCACTTTACTGTTATGTAGGCTTTTGATGAAGAAAACATACGTTTAATAATAAATGCAGAGAGAGGACCAGGTCTTGTACATATAAAGCATGAATAGGTAGGGGCGGAGCTAGAAATTTTTGTCAGTGGGGGCTAAAATTTATAATTTTTGAATTATACGAGTTTTTTCATTTTTATTTTAGTGGGGGCTAATTAATTTTTTAAACTAAAAATACATAGATATCTATTTTTTTTTCAAAAAATACATAGAAATTTTAACCTTTTTATGGGCCAGTGGGGGTTAAAATCTATAATTTTTGAACCATAAGAGTACTTTTATTTTTTAGTGGGAGCTAATTAATTTGTTTAACTAAAAATACATAATATCTAATTTTTTTTAAAAAAAATACATATAAATTTTAACATTTTTATGGGTCAGTGGGGGTTGCAGCCCCCACTGGCCCTTACATGCATCCGCCAGTGTAAATAGGTATCGTCCATCAAGACACCCAATCACAAGAAACACCTCTTTTTATTGACCAATAAGAATTAACCATTTAATTTATATTATTAAACCCTTTAATTATTAGATA
Organism: Ehretia macrophylla; assembly: GCA_037974665.1. Classification (NCBI taxonomy): domain Eukaryota; kingdom Viridiplantae; phylum Streptophyta; class Magnoliopsida; order Boraginales; family Ehretiaceae; genus Ehretia; species Ehretia macrophylla. The sequence goes on along the minus strand of CM075764.1, from coordinate 118,312,423 downwards.
AATAATTATCTAATAAAATCACAAGGCCCTTTTATTTACACGTGGGCCACAATAATTCTTACACCTATGTGTATCTACATATGTACACATAAATGGAGCTAGTTGTCCTTTCTACAAACCTTGAATATATATATATATATATGTGTGTGTGTGTGTGTGTGTGTGTACTGTGTACATATATGTGTATATATATAATACTTTGTTTATGCCCATTTTTCTTTTTTCACTTACCCCATGAGTTTTATATATCCTATAAATCAAATCCCCTATAATTAGCTTTTATGCAATAATACAAATTCAATTTTCTTAAAGTTGGCCTAAGGCCAACTCCAGCAGCATATGTAAAAAGTCAAAATCTCTACATGTAAAGATACTTTTGGAGACTTTTATCTCCAGCAGCATCTTTACAAATTATCTACAATGTAGAGAATTTGTAGAGGATCTCTATAATTGGATTCATCATCTCCAAATGTAGAGATGCTGAATCCATTCTCTAAAACTTAAAAAAAAAAATTAAAGCCTGAAAAAAAAAATACAAGTCTCCAAAATGTCTGATTGATATCATCGATAATACAAGACATAAAAAAATAGAATATCGTCATAAAAAATAAACAAATATAAATAAAAAGTTTAAAAATAAAAATTATTATTAGCAATGAACAAATATTAAAAAACGGTAATAATAAAGATTGAATTAAAATAATATATTTAATTAAAATAAGAAAAGATTTTTGGAGTAAAACAAAAATAGAGAATCTGTAAAATAGAGAAGTTGTTGGAGTGAAACTGAAATAGAGATTCTCTAAAAATAAAGATTGAGTAAATGTAGAGAAGCTATTGGAGTGAAACTAAAATAGAGAATCTATAAATGTAGAGAAATGATTCAAAATCTTTACATATAGAAAAACAAAATAGAGAAGCTGTTGGAGTTGGCCTAATAGACTTTCACATTCCTCTTACAAGGTTTATACATATATGTACACACACACACGCAATATGTATATGTATATGTATATATATCCAGTATATCTTCTTTATGTCTATAAGAGTTAAATGTCAATATAATTTGAATCTAGTTATATCTTAATGCATTTAAGTTGATTAATTTTGACTTGAAAAAGATAGATTTTGTATATATATATATCTTTTTAAAAACTAGAGGCCTATGTAGAGTTTTTCATAGATAGGTTCACTATAAGAGGAGTGTCCATTCATACAAGGCAAGACTTTATTTTGATAATTTTTGGAGGAAAAATTAAATAAAATTTATCGCATAAAGCTAATATGGGGAAATCTAGGTTATAGGCTAAAATTGATGGGGATAAGTAGGCTACCAGTTAAACTCATGAGGGTAAGTAAAAACTGAAGATATGAGGGAAGGTAAAAAGAGTAATTGCAAAAGGTCATTTTGTTGATCGTTAAATTTTTAACGGTGTTAATGTGTATAGAAAAATATGAGGTATAGGGGAGTTCGAGATAATGATATAAACTCGTGAGAGAAAATGACAATTCCCCTTATATTAACTAAGTCATAATTATCCATTGTGCTTGGTAGTCTCCTCTTATCATTGTTCAGAAAAATGATTAGCTTGAGAAAACAATGCAGCATTGCAGCGATCTAACAAAACTGCAATGTTGCGGTTTTGACCCCAAGGGTCAGCGCGATTGGTTGTGGGGGTGTTTGTTTTTGGGCAACGTCCTAGGTTCGAATCTCCCATAGTATGTCAGCGTCTCTACCTTGACTGAATTGGTACATGCGTTAGGTCTTGCCACTGTACTCTGGGAATTTTATCTCAAACACAGCTATAGACCGGGCATAGAACTACTGGTTCAGTTCGCCGACTAGACCCACGTGGGTTAGTTGTGGGGGGGGGGGGAGGGGGGGGGGGGGTCATGATGCAGCTTTACATTAGATACATGGCAGCATACTTGAATCAATAAGTAAAAAATTTATGAACTCGTACGTTCATGTATCAAATTTTCTATTTATATGATAAAAATTCTATTGAATAGAAAAAATATAATACTCAAGTGATATATAACAATGTTCGCAAAAAATACACGAGCAATACTACCTTTATAAATAAGCTCATTTAACCAACATATAAATATTCAAGCCAAAAATTTAGGAACCCACAATACCGTAACTTGTCAAAAATTTATTTAGTCTGCACCTGTGTTTTAACTTGTTATTTAGGCTTAATATTTAGGAGTTCAAAAGCATGTTATAAGTTGTATTGATGATTCCAACAAGTGCTTAGCCTCTTAGAGTTGCATTTGTGTACTAGTTCTAAATTGGATTGGCTAAGTGCTCTTGCAACTCCTCTAGACACATTGGGCCCGTTAAATGGGTTTGGACATTGCAAGATTTAAAAGGTGACGTGTTGTTGCAAATGGCTTGATTGATACCATGAAAAAATAATCAGATAAAAGTTTTAAGCTCGAGATGATACACACACCAAAAGATCCGTTAGCACTAATGACCTTACAAGAATCAAAGCATGAAGCAAATTTAGGGCGAGATTTACAGGTGTCTGTTAGGATACATCTATGCTCAAATAGCACAACAGATTAAATTTAGTTTGTGTAGCTAAAGTCCCAAACGTGGCAGGAAAACGAAGAAGGGGGAAGAACATAGTGAAAAGAGGGGAAGAAAAGAAAAGGCAAAAACAAAAAGAAAATTTTAGTGTGGGATTAAGCTTCTTTTCTTTTTCTCTAACAATTTTACCAAAATGCCTTCACAAAATACATGTGCAGTGCACATGTGACACATTTTTATCCAAATTTTAAACGGAATTTAATAATGTAGGTTATAAACGCATCTGTCAAAATAACAAATATTTGCTTTGCCAATCTTTAAAAAATGAACTATACACGTTATTTTTAGAATATGATTTCATACTTTTGGAAAACTTCTAACTATTAAGGAAACGAAAAGTTAATTTCCTCGAGACGAAAGAGAAGGTCTGGCTTGCAAACTTATTGCCTTAAAGAGAAAATCTATCTTCGCAAGGTGTAGGATACCAGGTCAAAAAACCTTGGCAAAGAGTTAGATGCTATTAAAGAAAATCATACAATAACTCGAGACCTTCCTCTTCTAGGTTTATCATTTTTACTAAATCAGGGGATGAGGGAGACAACTAGCCTATACAACCAACTGGGAGAATGAGAATAATATTTTAGAGTCTCCAGGCAACACTTTGATACATAAGTCGGTAAAATGTTAAACAAGAGAAACATTTAAAATAATTCTTCGATATAGGCTGTAGTTACATATAGGATAAAGGAAATGTCCCATTTGCACCGATTCAATTTCTCTATGAAATAATCATTATAATAGTATCATCTAGACATCAATAAGATAGCAAGTTGCAAATTTGGAGGCGTGCCCCGCTAATTTTATAGGGAAATTTTAGCAACTGTTTCTTCCCAAGTATATTATCTTTTATTTTTGAAGTAGCTAGTAATTCTTCATAATTGAATAACACATATGCATTTGACACTAATATCTTCTTTACTAGGTAAGATATTTTTTTTTTCCTCTCCTTAGGAACTAAAGAATAAGAGCTACATCATCCGTCAAAATTGTCGGGTGCATTTGATTGGAAAAATCAAAGTTTGAGAAACTAGATTAGATATGTGAAGAGACTTCAAAGACTTGGATGTCCTTAATATCCCATAGATAAATATGCAACTAAATTATGATTATGCCTTCAAAAACAAATAAAAAGTGTTCAATTTGTAGATAAAGTTTCAATTAACTTGGTACTAGTTACTTTTCCCGATAAAATAGACGAAAAGTAGAGTTTTTAACATAAAAAAAAGATTTAATAAATTCAAGAGTTAGACAAAGAATCCTATGGAATATGAAATGTGTCCTTGAAATCACAAAATTTGTTATTTGAAATAGTATCCAAGTGTTCAAACATTTTCATATTGCTCTGTTTGTTTGCCGTAAAATATTTTTTAAAAAAATATTTTTTTGATTTTATGGTATTTGATAATACTAAAAAATTGATCAAGCGTAAAATATTTTCTGATCAACAATTGCAATTGTTTTTTCTTAATTTTACGGTATTTGGTAACATCGAAAAATTAGTTAACCGTAAAATATTTTTCGATCAACAATTGCGGTTAGTACAAAATTATGTAAAGTGTTTTAATTTTTTTTAGAGAAGAAAACATTTTACTGAACTCACGGTACATTCAAACACCAAAAAATATTTTTTCGTATTCAATTTTTTTAAAAAAATATTTTTTCCCAACAAGTTATTTTAAGACAAACAAACGGAACTTTGTAAAATATTTTATTTTTTAAAAAAATATTTTTCACAAAAAATATTTTACACGAGTAATTTATTTTATGACAAACAAACAGAATCTTATAAAATATTTTATTTTCAAAAAAATATTTTTTATAAAAAATATTTTATACAAACAAATTATTATACAACAAAAAAACAGAGCCTGATGAAAAACAAAATCTATTGAGATGAACAAAGGTGAACAAAAATCATAAATATTTTAGACAAAATAAGACTTACTAAAAGAAAATAATAGTTCTAATAATTGATCAAATAATTCAAATCTCCAATCATAAACCTTTGGCTTCATATACTTCACTTGTCTCTCATCTTATACACTCTTCCTCTTTTCTTACCAATATTCACCTTAATCTCCAAATATTATTAAAAACAAAAACCCATTTAATTCCCTTTTTTCATTCTTTTAAAAAAATTAATTCTTTTTCATTTTTTTAGAATTTTTTTAGCAAAAAGATATTGTTTTAAAATGACATTGAATTAAAAGAAGAAAAGAAACTCACTGATATGCACCTCTCAGCATCTACTTCTCTCTCTACATCTTCGTCGTCGGCGGGCGCCACCTCTTGGTTTTCCGGCATCGTCCGCGGCCGTTCCGGCAGTCAGAAAATGTCCAATTCAAACTCCTCCGCCGGAGACAGCGGCGCCGGTGGCGGTCCGATCAACCGGAAGCATCAGTTCCATGGGGTCATGTTCAAGTACGGGCCTAAGCCAATTCAGGTCCGCAAAAAATAAAAAGAAAAAACCTTCTTTTTCCTTTCTTTCATTTTCTTAAATTGTTAATTTTTTATTAAGTTAATGACAAGGTTTAAATGGGAATAAATTTTGTTTAGGATTGGTATTTTGCAGAAATGTGAATTGGGTTTGTGTCGAAATATTTATGCAAGTAAATAAGTGTTTTTTTTTTAAATAAAAAAAAGAATGTGGGGATTTTCAAGATTAATAGTGCTAAAAAAATAATTTCCTTTTTTGTTTTACTCGGTTTGATTGTTTGATACTTTGCAGAACTGTGAATTGGGTTTGTATTGATATATTCATGCAAGTAAATAAGGGTTTTTTGTATAAAAAAAAAAAAAAAATAGAGGGATTCTCAAGATTAATAGTGCTAAAAGAAACCTTTTTTTTTTTTTCCCCTCTTTTTTCGTTTTGATTGTTTGTTAACATGTGATGGTGTTTTAGCAGACCAATGCACAAGCTTAGATGTTTATTGACATCAAGACTCAAAAGGGTGAATGAAACTCTCTCAAAACAAGTTAAGAATTTAGTAAAGATGAGATTTTTCTTTACAAAAGTGTGTTACAATTTAATCATTTATTTGCTTGACTTAGGCTGAAGTTGAATAGTGTGGTTGTCATTGTATGTAGCTGAATCTGGCAGTACTGTCGCGTTTTTATCTGCATTTCACGATTCAGTCTTAGAGCTGTATGTAATTGTTGTTGCAGGTTGCCTTTAAAACGGGGGATTATAAACAACAAGTCATCTTTATTGGTGGGCTAACAGATGGGTTTTTGGCTACCGAGTATGTCTCGTTTTGTTAGTTTACAACATTATGTAATTTTCTTTTACATCTTTTGTTGCAGTGTGCACTTTGTTTGTGTTAGTATGAAGGGTGAAGTACAGTAGATCCCCTGTGGTTTGGCATAAGTGTACAACACCCCTGTAGTTCAAAAACCACCAAATACCTCCCCTGTGATTGTAAAAACGTAGCATGCTTGGCAAATTACTTTCCGGCAACGGCGCTGCTTTTTCTGGGTAGCTGCCTCCCTCACCCCAAATGGGGGTCTATTGGGGCAGGAACTGGGGAATTTGTTGGGGGGGGGGGGGGGGGGGAGGAATTGATTTTTACTCTCCGCGGGGATGGGATTCCTCCCGCGTGAATTCATTAGGAATGTTCCATACTTTGTCTTCAATCGGTAGTTGCGTCTTTCTTTCTTTCTTTTATTTTTATTTTTTAGCAGTTGTCATGTTTAATGGCGTTTTTCTTTCTTTCTTTTATTTTTATTTTTTAGCAGTTGTCATGTTTAATGGTTCTAGTTAAAACTTGTTGTAGATGCTTGAAACTCGGTTATTGTTAACGTATTTGTGCTTTCTAACTGAAGAGATGGAACTCTATTTGTAATTCGTATTTGACCTCTTTTCAAAATCTCTATCTATGTGCTTCATTTGTTATAATTTTAGTTTGTGTTGAACTTTTACGTTGGGAATCCAGGAACTGGGCAGGGGCAGGAGTTGGGTTGGCCTTTTGGGTAGCGGGGTGGGGGATGGGGATAGGTCTCCCGTCCTAAACCTGCCTTACTGCCATTCCTATACTTTTCTCTCATAAGCATGTAGATTATGTGTTACAGAAGCTGGTTTCATATATATGTTTTTTCTCTGTTCTTTTAACAAAGGGCTGTTGAGAAGCATTTTTCTATATTGATTTTTGTAAGAGCGAATCCTGTTGATTGAACTCGCATTACATGGTTAATATTGTCTACTAATTTTGAGCAAAACACTTTTTCTGTTGTAAACTTTATATTCACTTCACCAGATCTTAAAACTTTGCAGTTATCTGGAGCCTCTAGCAATTGCTCTGGAGAAAGAAAAATGGTCCTTGGTTCAGTTTCTGTTTTCATCTTCTTATAGTGGATATGGCATCTCAAGTCTGAAACAAGTAACTATCTTTCTTCATTTACATTTTGCTCCTCTGATATCTGGCAGACTAATTCTTTTGTCTTGTTAGTTTAGTGAAGCAAAGTGAGTCCTTTTGCATTGTTTGTTCTTACGTGCATCAAGGTTTTTTTCTTTGTGAAGTTGCAAGGTTATATAAAGGGTTCCATATGTTATATACCTTAGGCCTCGTATATACATTACTAGTGCGTGGAATAGTACTATTTCTATAAAAATTTAATATTTTTTCACAAAAGATCAGTTATCATATAGATCTTAGTTTTCTCCATTTTGTGAATGTGTGCAATTTGTATGATTGTCCTTGTCAATCTTCAACTATTCTGCTTGCTTTTATAGCAGTTATCACTTGTTGTATTGTTTAAAAATTGGTACTTAGATGCTTGATCGATGTGTTATTTTGGTCTTTCTTTGGTTTCCTTCCCTTTATTCTTTTGGGTTGTCCTATATCCTGATGTCTTATCTTCTTTTTATGTGTGTTGAAGGATGCCATGGAGCTTGATCAATTGATTAGCTACTTGATAAATAAAGAAGATTCTGAGGGTGTGGTATTACTTGGGCACAGTACAGGCTGTCAAGTAAGTACTATTTTCTTTTGAACAAAATGCATCTGAAATCTGATGTAACTCTTTAGCCATGAGGAGGCTACAATGGCTTGTAACATTCAGAATACAGATTCATCCAGACATTAAATAACTCGTGTTTCCATGTGTAGGATATTGTGTATTACATGCGTACTAATGCTGCATGTTCTAGAGCAGTCCGAGCAGCCATTTTGCAGGTAACTTAGCTTACCAATCTGTAGTGTTTTATGATACTTTTTTATCTTGGCCTGCTCATCATTTCCTAATATTTTACAGCTGCTGGATTTTTTAGTATCTGAATACTCTTTCAAGTATTTGTTTGGATTAAATTTCCGATATCGGATGACCTACTTCTGCATTTGCTATAATATCTAAAACTTCTATTAGTGTTAGGAGAGATTAATTTTAACTATTTGTAAGTAATGCTGCCGGTGTATTGATACTTTTTGCTATTTCTGTGGATTTCATCTGTATCTAGTTTAACCTTCTCAACTTGCTGACTACCATGAGTGGCTTAGAACTTGGAGGTTTTCTTATGGATGAGAAACGGAGAGCCATGCAGTGACATTCACAAATTCTTTTTTTCTAAAAGAAAGTGTTTAGTGAATAGAGATAAAATAGGGAAAAAAATACAGCCTGCTCATGCAATGTATGTTTCAATATATTTGGTGCTCACTAGATCCAATATCAATTCTAATTCTTCTTCTTCTTCTTTTTTTTCCCCTTGTCATTTTGGACTTTAATTCCTTAAGATGTGATGTACTCTGATCGATCTTAAAGGGGAACTGCTTACTCTGGAAACAGTTATTTACGTGGTAGAATTCTTTCCAACTGGGATGATTTTCCAGCTCTGATCATGTTATTATTTTTGTTCAGGCTCCAGTAAGTGACCGGGAATACAAAGCCACTCTTCCTGAAACTGCTTCCATGATTGATTTGGCTGCAAAGATGATAAGTGAAGGTCGAGGGTCAGAATTAATGCCCCAGGAGGCAAATCCAGATTCCCCTATAAGTGCATATAGGTGAGGGCAATGCTACCATTTCAGTCTTTTTGTTATTCGTTTCTCTCTTTTTCCATTTTCCTTGGCTACTGAACTAAGGAATTTTTGCCAAGATGGACAGTAGTATGTTCTGGAAATTTTACAACAGACTCTTCTGTTGATTTTTTGGCTGTGCATCAGTATATCCTGAATTTGAGCCCTTAGAAAATTTGAATTAATTGTTTCATGGCCTTGACAAATTATTGAAACTGTGTCTAAATCACAAAGAAAAATTTTCTCCCGCCAACTTATCATTTGGGCAATCGATAATTGAACAATGCATCAGGTATCAGCCCTGAGCAAGTGGAGTTTTTCTGCACAAGTGTGTGTGTGTGTGATACATATACGCAACTACTTATTGATTGTCCTTTTCTTTGTCAGTGTTGTAAGATTTTGTTTTCTCTATCTTGTTGTTTGCTAGCTAATCACCAAGTACTTTGCAGATATCACTCTCTTTCTGCATACAATGGTGATGATGATATGTTCAGTTCTGACTTTAGCGAGGACCAGCTAAAACAGAGACTTGGGCACATGTCGAACACACCTAGTCAGGTACAATGATATTGATGCTCATTTGACAAAGTTTGGTGCTTTGGCATAATGTTTGTTAGGTGGCGCCGTGGTTGGGTGCCTGTTTGACCAGCGTACAATCTTTTATCTTTCCCTGAAGCTAACAGGGATAAGGCATTTTAAGCAAAGCAAAACCGGTTATGGTAGCCACTAAGATTTGACGATGTGATAATATTACCCACAAGAATGCTTACTGTTTGCTCCAATTTCATATAAGAATGCCAAATATATCTTTTCTGCGCTTATGAATGACATGCTCTGATGACACAAATGTTGCAGGTAATATTTTCCATGGCTGATGAATATGTACCAGATTATGTTGACAAGAAAGCATTGGTTGATAGGCAAGGATATTTCATCCTTCTTTAATTTTCCATTCTGCTGTTAAGAGAAATGCTAATGCTGCTTTCCTCAAGGAATCAAGCTTGCATATCTTACATTATAGCAATTACGCAGCTGATACTTCAAGATCTGACTGATTCCATATGTTTTAAACCCGTGCAGATTGTGCAGAGCAATGGGTGGTGCAGAAAAAGTTGAAATTGAATGGGGAAACCATTCTCTATCCAACAGAGTACAGGAGGCCGTCCAGGCGATTATGGACTTCATTAAAAAGGATGTACCCAAAGGGTGGGATGATCCGTGGACTTAGCACCATGCTTTTCTGTACGCTTCATCGCTTAGTAATTTAATTTATCATATATTTCATTCTCTACAATCAGGCAGGCTGTGTTTTCTCCTTTTGTGCTTTCCAATTTTTGTATGTTTGTACATTAAAAATGTGTTACAGTTTTATTCATATTAGTTGGAGTGTTGTATCCTTTCACTATTCGTTTTCTTTTTCCCTTTAAAGAGGGAGGCTATGTTGAATTACATTACAATCGTATGAGGGGATGTCACATCTCTTCTATCCTTCTCCTTTTACTATTCGTTTTGTTTACTATTAGCTTTGTCGTTTCACTTGTAGTTACTACATGAAATTTACTATAAAAAGTGATGTGTTGATTCTGATTTTCACGTTCAATTATTTACTTATTTTTCATAAATTATTGTTGTCATGTTTATGTAGATATCTACATGCAGAACATATGCTTCTGGCACAAATATACATGCTGTACATCTTCTTCGATGCCAAAGGAAATATTGAAGTCATCGATGTTTTCTTGTGCTTCATGTTCATGGGATTTTAAAACTTACTACTTTTAACGGTGGGTAGAGTGGTGGATAGTGATTTGTTGTGAACTTATGTCCTCTCCGTGAGTTACTTTCTTTGGCCTATGGTTGCCAGGGTTTGAATCCGAATGGGTGAGCGGCAAAAAATTGTAAAAAAAGAAAATTACTTTTTTAGTTCTTGACTAATTTGAATCACGCATATTGTTGCATTACAAAATTTGTAATTTTGGAGTATCTATTGTGATTTTACGCAAGGTTTGTCAAGAACAAAATTTGGGTTTCATTCTATTTTTGCCGTGCTTCTAACGTCACTATGTGTTTCCTCGTCCCAGCCAAATTGATTTAGCATATGGTGATGACTAATACCACCTTAAATAAATGATGATTTGGGATTAGATGAAGTTAAATTAAATCAAATATTATTTTATTAGGTGAAGTCGGTCGTTATATGAATTTAATGGCACAACTAATTAGAGAATTTTTTATTTAATTAGTTTTACGAACGCAAAATCTTGTTTGACTGCTATTCTTTGGTTCCTTTAGCCCTCTTACTGTGAGCAACTCCTATGACTTCATATTTTCTTACAAACGCCTCATAAAAAACATCAAAACATTTCCAAATCATTTAGATAGTGCTCTCTCATCTTGTCCTCATAATTCAAGACAAATCTAAAAAATTGAGATTATATTATGACAAATACGTTTCTTTCTCAACTCATATATATTTAGGATTTAACCTTGATTAGAAACTAGAGTTTGAAGCTAAGATCGATCTATTAAGATCTACTTCCAAACAAAGTTCAATTTGATATCTTAATTTCGAACCAAAAAAAAAAGGATATCTTAATATTAGCAAAGTTTTCATCAATAGACTAGTAAATTGTTAGGAATCGTGTATGGTATTTAAAAATTTTAATTAAATAAAATACAATGGAAATATAAATAATCATACATTCGTTCATGGCTAATTACGTAGATTACAACATGCATAAATAATCAGCTATTAAATACGCATTAAAGATTTCAAGATGACCTTCACGATGTCGAATTTGATGTAGGATTTGAATGATCCAAAACTCTCCAATTGTGAAACTTTCGAAAGTATTCACACGAGATCTCAGAGCATCAGGCCGCAAAACCCACTCAGAGTTTTATAAAAAATTATCTTTCTATGAAAAACAGGAATTATGCTAGTTTTTTTGTCTGTCATAGTTTCCTATTTATAGGAAACACTTAACAAGTTAGGTCTAGCTTTTGGGCCAGTCTTAAATGCTAGGCTTTGACTGATAAGTTTGCTGGACTAAAATTTCAATCTAATCAGTCTTAAGTCCAATTAAATAATTAGACACTCCAATATTTAATTTATTTTTTTCGCTGACTAGTTTTCGGATATCTTTTGTGTGTGACCTCCCAGGTTTATAATTAATTGGCAAATGAAATAATATTAATCCAAGTAATTTTTAATTAGACTTTTAATTAATTTTTCGCAGGTCGTGACAGACACCTAGTAGTGGATAACAACTATCCAATTAATGATGAAGTGAAATCGAACCCTATAACTTATAATTGTCACATAATTAATTCCTTCTGTCTATTGTCTCGATTAAGTGAGAGTCATGAATAAGGATGTCAAACTCACTTAATCATACGACCAAATATAATTAATTAGTAACTCATCAATGAATTGTGGAACAACTTCCACTATTGCACCTCATCTAAGGATTTTCGGTTACTCAATTAATAGATCATATAGAATTCCTATTGACGGATTCTATATCTACACGCACATATCTCCATGTAAGAATAGATCATAACTACTAAGTATATGATCCAATCCATGATTAGAACTGAATTATTTGCACTAGCAAATTATGGTATCCCATACACAAGATAATCATAGTGTCTTAGGTCTAAAGACTAATTATGCAATTATAGCATATAACAAATTATTGACCATCCATGTAATTTGTTATATGATTAGTCATGTCTAGTTACTTGTTCCTAACAAGTACTTATACATCTACTAATAGAACATGAGACTCATTGCCCTTATTATTAATATTTCATATTAATCGAGGTAGTAGATTATACTTCAATCTATCTGGATAAATTAATACATAATTAATTCATCCGACGATCGAAGACTTATTCTAAAATTTTATCTTTCGTTATAGATCTCGTCACTCATATTCTTAACAACTTAAGAATAAGATCTATAAGATAGACTTTATTTAAATATTAATTAACACATTAATTATAAATATACAAATTACCCATTAATTCATTAAATAATACAAAATATAATGTCGTAAAATTACAACAAATTAGCTTTTAGAACATATACTCTAACATAAATACCTTTCTTGATTCCGTGACTCTATTGGATGATTTATTTTTCATGTCATTTGGATACCTTATTGTGTCTTTGAGATATTCTAAAATTATCACAATTACGTCATCTCGAATGATTATTGAGAATGTCTGCATTGCCTATATGTTAAAAAAAATAAAAAAATTATCACAATTATTTTAGAATGTCGTCATTATCTCTATGTAAAAAAAAAAAAAAATTATATCAGAATTATTTTCTCTAACCAATTTTGGGATATCTTGATTAGGCTTAGGTAGTTTCTTTTATTGTTTGCCACAGCTCAATTTCTGATATTTTGGTGGCATTTCATTTTGTATAGAACTATGAACCACATTCAATTCCTTCCTACGTACATTCACAATCAACAAGGGTGAGTAAATGCGTAGCCAGTGGCACATAGTTGTCACCAGTGGCGGACCCAGGCACCGGGACTCAGGGTAGTCACTAGGGCTCAGAAACCGGAATTCAGGGATACTAATTTATACATAAACTAATACACATTACGCACATTGCAACAATTATAAAAATAGTATTGTAGTAATACAAAAAGTACCTTTTACAATTGTCCCCGTCGTATCTTCATATTTTGAAAGTGTTGAATAATCAACTCATTGTCGATACTATCAAATACTTCTCTTTCTATGTAAGGGACTAAACAATCATTCATCAAATCATCTCCCATTCGATTACGCAATTCACTCTTCACAATTTTCATTGCAGAAAATGCTCTTTCTACTGTGGCTGTAGCAACAGGTAAAGTCAATGCCAACTTAATAAGTAAATACACCAATGAATAAACACGATGTTTTCCAGTCTTCACTAGCATCTCTGCAAGGCAAGCAGTCCCTTTTAACTCTGAGAATTCATCACTTCTTTGCATATCAAGAATATATGTCTCCAACTGATTTTCAAGAATTACCAAATCTATGGGAGAAAAATCATTTGGATAAAACTTAGCAAATTCAATCAACTTGTGCTTGTCAAATGCATCAAAAGAGTTGTCTGGATTCAAGCATCTCAAACAAAGAAGCAACTTAGTATTTGTCTCAGTGAAACGATTATTAAGCTCTTGAAGTTGCATGTCCACAATAGTATAAAACAAATCAATGCAATAATAGTGTAAGTTCGTAATATTTTGAACTTTACGCCGTGATCGCCCTTTCAATAAAAACAACTCTTCCATATTAGGAATGTCAATATCATGAGTTGTGCAGAACAAAGAGACTTCATTTAATAAAGATTCCCATCCACTATCTCTCAGATTTTGCAAACGTTCCTTTGAGAGACAAACCAATCCCATGGCGTTAATGATATCCTGATCTTTCCTTTGCAATGCTTGTGATAAGTCATTTGTGATTCCCAACACAATTTTCATCAAATGTAAAAGAAATGCAAAATCAAATGTTTGTATGGAGTCTAAATGGCGATTAATTTCACATTTTTTATCAGAAGTCACTCTATCTTCCTTGATAATCTCAAGCACATCAATCGCTGAAGAATACATGAGATTCAAACTTATTAAACTACCATAATGTGAACCCCAACGAGTATCACCGCTCCGTTTGAGACCAATTTCTTGATTTATGCCTCGTCCACTATGAATTTCACCATTTTTTAATGCCTCTTTAACTTTAGCTATGTGCTTTTCACGAAGCATGTCATATCGTTTGCATGAGCCTCCAACAACATTTACTAAAGTGGCAGCTAAGCCAAAAAAAAGTAGCAACTTGAGCATGAGTTTTTGCCACAGAAACAAGTGTGAGCTGCAACTGATGAGCAAAGCAATGAATATAGAAAGCAAATGAATTTTCTTTCAAAATCAAACTTTTAAGACCATTAAATTCACCTTGCATATTACTAGCACCATCATAGCCTTGTCCACGAATTTTTGATACACTCAATCCATGTCTGTTAAATAATGAATCAATTGCCCTTTTCAAAGATAATGCAGTAGTATCTCTTACATGCATTATACCAAGAAAACGCTCAACGATACTTCCTTTATAGTTCACATAACGCAAAGCAATGGCCATTTCTTCTTTGATTGATACATCACGAGACTCATCAACAATAATAGCAAAATATTTATCTCCAAGATCATTTATAATTGCCTTAGTAGTCTCAATTGCGACAGCATTGACAATGTCTTTTTGAATCTTAGGAGCAGTTAACTGATGATTATCAGGAGCATTTTTCAAAACACACTTATTGATGGTTTCATTGTGATCGGCAAGAAACTTGAGAAGTTCAAGAAAATTACCTTGATTAGTAGAATCCTCTGATTCATCATGACCACGGAAAGGTAATCCATGTTTCAAAAGATATCGAATGCAATCAATTGTAGCAGTTAATCGACTTCAATATAGTTCACGAACTTGATCGGATTGCTTAAAGATAGCAACTTCAATGTGTTGACTTTGCTTCATCAAGTCTTCACACCTTTTGTAGGCATTGTTATGGGCACTGTTTGGACCTCCAATATGAGTACTAAGTCTACTTTTATTATTCCAACTGGTAAATCCATCTGTAATAAATGTATCTCCACCGGACTGTTTTCCAACATCTGGCTTACAAAGATAACAATACAAACAATATGCAGCATCTTTTGTTGTACTGTATTCCAACCAACTACCGAATTCATTAAACCAAGATGGACAAAATCTTCTAAGCTTATCCCCAAATTTTCTTTTAGGAAAATCATGATCACAAGGTTGACAAGGCCCATTTTGCAAGTAGTATCTTTGCATTTTATCTCGATCATTCGGATGGTAATTCATAATTTTCGGGCGTAATCCAGGATCTATTGGTAGATCTTCTAAATTAATCTCAACCCGAGGTTGCTTTGAACAATGTTGTGCATTTTCTTTTCTATTCATTTCATTAGATCCGAAAGAAATTTGTTCATCGAAAATTGGCATTTTCTCTAAAAATTTCTCCATCAATATCTACAAAAAAAAAATCAATTCTAGTTATTGTTTTTAATTTAAATTAATTCTAAACAACTAGAACTACAAATAAATAAAAACAACTAAATTTTCAATTATAAAGATTAAAGAATGCTATGCTGGAAACTAATCAGTCCAAATTTTTAATTTTTTGGCCCAAGCATTAGGCTTCACGTAATGACGTAAGTTTTGATAATTTATGGACTATATTCATCATCTCATTTATATCAAGGATTTGAAAAGGCATTATATTTAATATAATAAACTTATAAGTTGTAACTTCTTCAATCTTCCTAATAAACTAATATATCTAATCATTCAAAGTTTCAAACTACAACATACAAAAGCTTTATCATCAGCATGCGGTCAACACTCAGCACATCAATTTGAGTCTCTAACGATGGTTTCCTAAACGACGAGCTAAACATAACCACAAAACTAGGCTAGTAAACTTCTTAGGTCTGGCCTTAGCAAGCAGCAACAACAACAAATGGAAAAATATAGCATTTAGAGTGAGTTTAATTATCTCTAATATCAGCAGCACCAACAAGAGATCAAAGAGGAAAAATATTTCAAATTAAAATTTGCTTATTTACCTGCTGCAGTGCTGCTTGCGACTTGCGAGAATGTTGAGGGCTTGAGGAGAGAGTGAAAATAGATCTGATAATGGGTAAAGTGCTTTTACTATTTTACATATATATATATTTTTAATAACAAAACTGAAATTACCAAAATACCCCTAATTATTTAGAGATATTTCAGTGCATGCCCCTGCAGCCACTGGACACAAGGCAAGGCCTCCCCTGGTTGTCACACGCCAAGAAATTATGTACCCCTCGGCTCCTCAATGCGGACCATTAGAGGTGGTCTGACCCAAACTATTAGATTATCGAGTGTTTATTTAAAATAAATTTTTTGTTATTAAAAAAATTAGACGGCTCTTAAAACAAACACTGAGAATTCTTGTGTAGACTTAAGTTTGGAACATATATGTAAGTTGTGATTTATTTATTTTTTCTTAACAACTGGAACTCCCTTTGGGTATTTGTCTTTGAACTCATATTAAGGGTGTTAATTTTAGAATATATAATCTTATCGAATGAAGTACAATTTTAATTAATTAAATATAAAATTTATCGAAACTAATTTTAAAAAATATAATTATTTAATTAATTTGAAGCTAAGATATTAATATATTTTTCACTCAAATTATAAACGTTTCATCTTTAGACTAATCCAATAAGCTAGGCTAGATGTGATTTGTTATTTACTAAAGCTGTGAGTGGCTTAGATATACTAAATACAACAATGCTAGTGCAGATTGAAGTTTGAAACAGATGTCAGCATTCTGTGCTTCACAACAGAAAGCGCGTTTCTGCAATTGCTTTTGGCATATCATATTTATTTATTGCTAAAAAGTCAAAAAGAAGAGGACAGATAAGACTCTTTAGTGACATGATTTTGACAACCAAATTTTTTGGCCCCTAGGTGCATATCACTAGAGGGTAGGTGATCTACCTTCATATTGTAATTTGGAGTGAGTTAAGTTTGACGTAAAATAATTTATTTGTAAAAAATATTTTATAAAATTTTGTTTGTTTGTTGTAAAATAATTTATTAAAAAAATATTTTTTTTTAAAATACAATATTAAAAAATATTTTTTGGTGTTTAGATGTATCGTGAATTCCGTAAAATATTTTATTCTTCCAAAAGAAATGAAAATATTTTTTAGAATTTTGTACTAGTCTTAATTGTTGATCGAAAAATATTTTACAGTTGACGAATTTTTCGGTGTTACCAAACACCATAAAATTAAGAACAAACAACAGTAATTATTGACCTAAAAATATTTTACAATTGACTAATTTTTCAATGTTATCAAATATCATAAAATTCAAAAAATATTTTACGGCAAACAAATGGAGCCTTAGTTTCTTTTTATTTTCCACAACATTTCCTTAATAAATAAATATAGCCACATATTGTAGCCAATATTTCATTTCTTTTCTTCTAAATAGAAAATTTTCAGTCGAGTGTTTACCTTTTTTTATTTTCTGCTTCCTACTTTTATGAAAAAAAAGAATTCAATCCCATGTTACATACACCCCCACACACACACACATATATATATATATATAGAGAGAGAGAGAGAGAAAGGTATTAATATATTTATGTACAAACATATAATATATACATATACAAAATTATATATATATATATGTATATAGAGGGAATTTAAAACTTTTTTTCTCAATAGAGATTATAACATATAATTCTACAACTATATAAATATATATAATATATTTTTAATGAGAATTAATTAAATATTGTTAAGAAAATTTGGGACCACCTACTTGTCATAAGCTATATAGATGAGATTTAAGAATAATTTAATAATAAATTACTCTTTTTAATAATTAAAAGATCATAGTTTAAATATCATAAATTCAAAAATAGTAAGAGTACGTAAAAATTGTTATATATACATTGGCTAGAAGAAAATAGTTATTTTCCTTCTCGACTTGGTTTGGTTGTACATTATATTAGTCAGTGGTGCTTGCTATTAACATATGCATCAGCATGAATTAATGGTCGCAAAGATATATGCCTGAATGTACTTAAAGGCAATGGCTTAGGTAAGAGCTTTTACTATCTTTTCTTTTTAATGCACAAAATTAATCTTTGTGCTGCCCATTCTTATACTTCCACAAGTCAAACCCCTAGTCAATTGCATAGAGGTCGACTGATGCATGTACCACAATATTTGTCTACCAAATTCAGCAATGACTAAGGACATCCTCAATAGAATTTTTTTAAAAAAATTTAAATAATAATAATTGTTATTTTAGAGACTTTATTAATCAAAATTTATTATTAATAGGGGTCTCTAAAATACTATTTAATAGTTTTTGACAAAATCATGATATCACTTAAGTTTCGAGTCTCCAAAATAGCACCTAGTCTTCATTTTTTTCAATAAATTTATTGAAGAAAATAGAGACTATACAAGAAGATAAAAACGAGTCTTCAAAAAAAATAATATCAGATTTGACGATGTCAGATTAGTCTGACATCGTCATATTTTTTTTTATATAAAAAAAAGTACAAAAAAAAAAAAAACACAAACATCAACAAAAAAAATAGCACAAATAAAAAAAAGCCAACATATGCTGACAATAGAACAATTGCAAAGCTGAAAAAAAAAATTGAGATCCGTTGAAATTCATGTATATATGCAAGCAAATCTGGAAACAAAAATATCATCAGCACATATCAGAAATCTTTCAACATACTAAAGATTTGAAACAAAAAAATTCAAATTTTACAAATAAACAAAAAAAAAGGTAAAAACAGACAGTGGGGAGGGGGAGGGGGAGGGGGAGGGGGGGGCGCGCATCACATACAAACACACACATACACACATATTTGTGCAATACACACACACACACATATTTGTACATATGACATATATATATATATATATATAAATATGTGTCTGTGTGTGTAGATCTGAAGAATGAGGGGAGGGGTCGCGGGTCGCTGTTATTATATATATATATATATATATATTGTGTTTGTGTGAGGGAAGGGGAGAACGAGGGGAGGGTGGGTAGTGCAGCGGCACTGCAGAGAAGGAAGAAAGGGGAGGGGGAGCGGGGAGAGGGGGAGGGGGAGGCGGCGCTGCAGGTGATTGAGGAAAAGATATGTGTGGGGTGGGGTGGGGTGCTTTTATAGTTAGGGTTATATTTTTTAATTAATTTTTTTTAAATTTGGTTATTTTTTATATTTTTTTGGTTTAGGTTATTTTTTTGAATTAAGTTTTTAAATATATTTAATTAGAGTTTTGTATTTTACTTTTTAATTTTTTTTAGTTTATGTTTTTTTTTAATTAAGTTTTTGAATTATATTTTATTTTTATTTTTAATTATGTTTTTGTTTTTTATTTTTTAATGTTTTTTTATTTTAGGTTATTTTTTAAATTTTTTTTAGTTTAGGTTATTTTTTTAATTATATTTTTTAATTAGGATTTTGTATTTTATTTTCTAATGTTATTTTACTTCAGGTTATTTTTTTAATTTTTTTTACTTTAGGTTATTTTTTAATTAGGGTTTTGTATTTTATTTTCTAACTTTCATTTTTTTCTTTTATAGATTAGCAGTTATGGAATATACGGACAGAATTTCTATGGGTCGCAATTTAACGCATGAAGATGATAAGGCTTTATGTCGGACTTATATTGCGATTAGCGAAGATCCTTTGATCGGGATAAACCAAACATCAGGAACAATGTGGAATCGAGTTTTACAAAAATATGAAGAGTTACACCCCCCAAACAATCCAAGTGAAAAAAGAACAACAAAGTGCCTTAAATCCCAATGGACGCAAATAAACCAAAAGAACATAACACACGAGAAAATTTTAATTAATAGGTAAATTAATTAGGGTTTTTAATTAATATTTTTTTTCGTAGGGTTTTTTTTTAATTAGTGATTTTTAATTAGTTTTTTTTTCAATATGAAATTACGTAATTAAACGTAATTCTAATTTTTTAAATGTTATATTCGTCGCAAATTATTTAGTTTTTGCTTGAAATATTCGTTAAAAAAGTTAAAATAATCTAAATAAAAATTAATTAAAAACAAGTAACACGAGAAAAAATAACACATAATCAAATTATTATGTAAAATTAAAATTAACACGATATAGAGACTCAATTTTATAGAGATCGTCACTGGAGATGTTTTTTTTTATCTTGGTCTCTAAAATAGTTTTTTTCCCATGGTCTCTAAGTGGGTCTCTAAAATTGATCTTGGTCTCTATATGAGTCTCTAAAATGATGGATAGAGACCCATTATAAAGACACAGGAGAAGATGATTCTACCGTTTGACAACAAACTTTGAACTTTGCCAATGTATCTTGTACCTTATGTTCAACCATCATTTTCCTTCTCTCTTGTTTTTCACACTCTCAAAATTAGTTATTATCCTTTATTTCAATTAGGGTTTTATTACCGTGGCAGACAATAGAGATATTTTTGTTATTGTAAATATTTAGATCAATTGTTTCAATTGAAAAAACATAATCTCATACAATGATTTAATGGTTATCTTTGGTCGAAATGAAACATTTTATTAACATGAAAACTAAAACATACAAATAAAGCTTCTCGTAAGATACATGTATGATCGAGGTACATTTACAAAATAGTCAATTATTAACTTATTACTAAATTCTTTGTTTTGCCAACTAAGCTACAATTTGATTAGTTGTCCTTTTGTTATACACTGAAACAAAATCAAAAGTGGAAGGTATTTTAAAGATTGCAACTAAAATGATTCATTCATCTACTAATAGACCCATGCATGATAAAAGTAATCAACTTTCTTGTTTTTAATTAAATTCATTTATTTCACTATATACTTTTTCTTAGTATTGCCCAAAAGAAACAAAATTCTAAATTTTATGAAAATGGCAAAAACGAATTTCAGTTTCTTTTTCTACTTCTACTGCCTAATTTCACCATGCACATTGATACAACTAAAAGACGATAATACCCCAACACCTCACTATCCCAGGCTCCCCAATCTCATTTGCTTATGGTAATTTCCATAACTATCTAAGGGCATTATGGAAACACAAAATTTAGCTTTATCTATATTGCTTCAACTCTGTTCGTAAATTCCTGTCTTTCGCTTAGGTCTGTATACCTCGGAATCCTCAGCACTTTTTTTCATTCACTTTCTCTCTCCACCTATACATACACATACACACACAAACACATGCATGTATTCTAAAGCTTTTAAAGCTTTCACATTTCTGCATTTTGCTCTATATATCTTGAAGCAAAATAGTCACCTTAACATCATTCTTTATTGTTTCTGCAGAAAGATTTGATAGTTTTTTTCAGCATCTTTATTGGGAAAATTTGGTTTTTAAGTAACTTTTTAGCAGAATTCTTTTGGGTAGTTTCTATTTTTTTTTTTTTTTTGTGTTGGAGTGGTGTGTGTACACAAATGTCAGAAAAAGCTGCAAACTTTGCATGGTTTTTGAGGCCAAATTCAATGGTGCATTGGGGATTAAGAGTCTTGGTGATGGGTGTTTTTCTTGGAATCTTGATTGTTTGGAGCATTGATGGTGTAAAAGTTTCAAATTTTCAGAAAGATTTTGTTGTTTTCAAGCTTAATAGCTCAAAAGACACGGCCAAAGTCCATAAAGATTTGAGCTTTATCAATGTTTCAACTCAAAAAAATCCAAATTCAATCCATACCCTCCAAAATTTGACACAAAACCATCAAAGTTTTGCTTCTCAGCCAGTAAATTTATCCAAAAAGAACCAAGAAAATAATGCCCTCAATTTTAGCCCAAAAAGTCTTTCAAATTTGACCAAAATTGGCCAAGAATATTTGATGAACAACTCATCAAAACCAAAGATTTTTGAATGGATTTCAGCTGAATTAGAATCCAATTATTCAACAAATCTTCTTGCAGCTTGGTTGGCTCCAGGTGGAGAACCATGTAAGGACTCAAAATCTGTAGATATAAGTATTCCAGCATTGGATGGTCATGAAAATATTGTGTTATCAACTGGTGATATACATGAATTTGTATTCGAAGCATTAGATGATCAAGGGAAGCCTCATTGTTTAGGTGGTGACTATTTCGAAACTGATCTTTCTGGTGAATCTTGGAAAGCTAGGCCTCCTGTTAAGGACCTTGGCAATGGTAGTTACACATTTGCTGTACAAGTGCACCCTGATTTTGCAGGGGAGTATAATCTTACAATCATCCTATTGTTTAGACATTATGAAGGATTGAAATTCTCTAACGAAAGATTTGCATTCGATAGAGTTCTTCGTGTTATTCGAATCAAATTCATCAAATCTTCAGCTCAATTGCCTGTGATTTGGCAATGTAACAAGTCTGATCTTGTTAGAAATGTCTGGTCAGGGCGTTGGACGCGGCACGCCAAGAATGATCGGTGTGGCATTAGCAATGATGGGAGATATAGATGCCAAGAGCCGAATTTTCCATGCCAGAAGCCATGGTGTGATGGCTTCTTGGGGTCACTAGAGAGCAATGGTTGGGTATACTCAACACATTGTTCATTCAAGTTGTTTACTAGTGAACAAGCATGGGATTGCTTGAACGGTCGATGGATTTTCTGGTGGGGCGATTCGAATCATTGTGATACGATTCGAAACATGCTTAATTTCATATTGGGCGTACATGATGTTAAGGTTGTACCAAGAAGGTTTGATATGAAGATTACTAATCCGAAAAATGCATCACAAATGGTGCGTTTTACAAGCATTTTCAATGGTCACCCGAACGACACAGGCAATTATCAGGGCTTGAATTCATTGATCAATGCGGAGTATAGAGGATTGCTTAAAGGGTATTTTTCGAAAAATGTTGTGCCAGACACTGTGATCATGAATTCAGGTTTACATGATGGTGTGTTTTGGCCTAGTGTGAGGCAGTTTGTCCGA
Organism: Ehretia macrophylla; assembly: GCA_037974665.1. NCBI lineage: Eukaryota > Viridiplantae > Streptophyta > Magnoliopsida > Boraginales > Ehretiaceae > Ehretia > Ehretia macrophylla. The sequence goes on along the minus strand of CM075764.1, from coordinate 118,289,259 downwards.
GGGGCGGATTATTCCGCGAGGTTTTGGAAGGAGGTAGTGGAAGGAGTGAAGCGGAGAAGGGTGGCACCACCCGAGATTATTTACCGGACCACGGTGGCAACGGGTGGCTATGCTAGAAGATTGGCATTTAATCCTCATAAGATGGAAGTTTTCAATGGGGTGGTGTTGGATAAGCTAAGGCAATATGGTGTGGTTGATCAAGTGATTGATGATTTCGACATGACTTATCCGTGGCATTACGATAACCGGTGCAATGATGGCGTGCATTACGGCCGTGCTCCGGCGAAAATGCGGTGGAGGGATGGCCAGATTGGCCACCAGTACTTCGTGGACCTTATGCTATGCCATGTTCTGCTTAATGCATTATGCGCAAGATAGTGGGATGACTACGGTGGTGCTAATATGCGCTATAGGTTATGGCAATATGCTAATAGCTAGTTGTTGTTTGGTAGGGTGAGGAAATGGAGAAGTTTTTGGCTTCACATTGTGCATTGCAAGCTCGGCCGATAAGATTTTGACAGGTCTGCAGCAGACTTAAGCAGAGAATTAGATTTGCACCGTGACAAACAGTGGTATCACAATCAGTCACCCGTCGAAAATGTGGGATATCACGCATATATATTAAAAGCCACCTCTAGAATTTTGTAACGCACTTGATTGGTACATCTTGAGCTATGCATTACATTTTACTTAGTGGGGTTGATTCTTTGGCTTATGACGTTGGTTTCGCTTTATGAGCCAAGGGTTTCAAAATTGACGCCTAGCTAATGGAGGGTCTAGAGTAAGGATCCTTCGACAGAGAGCTTCAAAAAGAACTCACTGAAAGTTTCGCATCCGAGTGGATAAATTAACTGCCCGAGTGACTTGTGGTAGAAATGATCAGTGGAATTTTTCGTCCGGGCAGATCAATAATAGATTATACTGTGAACTATGCGTCTCTTTTGACTAACTGCTCTGTTGAGTATATGTTTCTTTCTATTTTAGTAAAAGCAGTAATGGTAACTTCATCAAATTTGGTTTGAAAAAACAGCTACTGTTGCACTCTGTTCACAAAGTCAACATGGTATATTACGAACAAAATGTTTAGCAAAGTCCGAAGATCTTGATTCTGTGTCTAATCAAATTCTTCTTTCAGTTCTTCTATATCATGTTGCTTTGATATTTAGATGGTGGAAGGAGAACGACAGTTTTGACACAACAGTAAAATCGACATCATGTAATTTAGAGGTCCTAGATTTTAATATTGAAACAGCTTATTGTGTAAATGTAAAGTAATTTGTGTGTAATAGAATTCAAAAGTGAGTCTCATCTTTTTCTGAATCTCATGCATTGTATGAATTTCGAACACCGATCTACCCTTATTAAGATAGTGTAATGCAATGGGATGATTGTGACTATATATGCCAAACATTTACATTTTTGGAAGTGTATATTTAGCCACCTAATTCCACTTCTACCTACTCTTGCATAATGGAAATGTTAGGGAAAAAATGGAAGGATGACTTTTTGCATCCCTTGAGGAATGAAAAATCTTTTTTATTTTTCTGTTTGATAGGGAAATTTGATCTCGGCTCAATGTTTTTTTCTTCTTTTTTTTTTTTCTTCAATAGAGGCAATGCCGATTACACATTAACAAGTTTAGATAATGTTTTATCTTTTTATCTTTGTCACGTCCCCAAATTCATCGGGTAAATTAACGAAACTACCGCGAACTTAAGAAGGAACAGTCTTCTTGTAAACTTATTTAAAAGTCACGAAAGTAGGCAGTAAATCTCATAACATCTAAACCAAAAAATAACTTTAACTATAAGGACATGGGAAATTCTAGAAACAATTAACGAGTAAATGTTACAAGGATAAAAGCAATAAAATCTACAATTATTATTCTCAAAATAGGAGTAAATATCCAGAGTTATCGAGGATGGTCTTTACCCCAAGCATCTCTAAACAGTCTTATTTCTTATCTGCAAAAAAAAATAATATCAGACAAAATGAATACAACAGTATTTAGTAAGTGGATATTTTCTCAAACAAAAAATGGGTAAGACCTTACATATAGTTGTGCGGTACAAAAATAATCATATTCATATATGTGACGTAAAAATGGATAAAAAATGTGACACAGAAATCAATGCTAAGAGAAAAGGTTTACAATTTAAAGCCATGTTATATGATGCCAAAGCAATAGACCTCATCTAAATTTCGATGCAAACAATCAAAATATAACGAAGATATAATGAAAGCCCATAGTCCAAGATCACTTGAAAATATAGTTTTTGTTAAAATCATAAATCCAAAACAGTAACAACAATATGAAGAAAATCTCAAGTAAAAGATCGCTGAAAATAGAGTTTATTTCAAAATTATAAATCTAAAATAGTTTCAAAGACACAAAACAAGTCCAAATCAAAGATTGACTCTGACCGCACTTAGTCCTGATAACGTAAGTATAGAATAAGTGAATATTTAAATGTGTAATGCACTACCCCAGAGTAATGGTCGGTGTACATCCACACTGTCAAAGTCCAAAGTCCAAAGTCCAAAACCAATACCCAACCTCAAAGTTGATGCTACAATTTCAAAGGATCCACAAATTATTTCTCAGTACTTAAAACAAGATCACCATTGTAATAGGATATATTCAACTCCAAACCATAAAACAATGTTTTCTTTAAATGTAAGGCAAGATGCTAAATAAATAAAAGGATAAATGCAAAATACATAAAAAAGTTTGGCCATGTTACTGTTCACCGCAAACAGTACCGAAGCGTTACTGTTCACTATGAACAGTGCTGTGCTGTTTTTTTTCTTCTCTTTTTTTTTTTCTAAAAAAAGAATCATATGTTAAATCTTTCCTAAAAATTACAGTAATTTTCTAAACTCAAGGTTCAGAAGCAAGCTGAGAATTAATAAGTTAAAAGATGTAAATTTGTTCTAAAATCCTTAAACAAATGTCAACTTCAATTTCAAAATCCAAGATACACAGAATAAATATAATATTCATGACTTCTGAAATCATATAATCGATTTTCGATATGAAACTTTCTAACCACTTACCTTAGAGATAAACCCACCAATCCAAAGCCTCAATATCAAACTACACCATTCCAAAATTAACTTCCAACCTAAAAGCAAGATATGCCTTAGTTATTTGTACCTTCACAATTATTGTCTTCACCACGCCAAAAGGATTCAAACAACCAAAGCTTTCTTGTTCGTTGTCGATCACTAATGTTATGGAGGAGGAATAAATCTTCTGTCTTTATCTCCATTCTCTTAAAGAAAAAGCCGAAGAAAGCTAGCTAGGAGTCCTTATTTTTTTTAAAAGCCTGCTTATCATAACTCCTTGCAGAACTTGAGCCTAAAAGTTTGGAAACTACTCAAAACCATCCACTTAATATGGTATAATTGTAAACATAATGGTCCTGATTATGGATAAGTGCCCCTAAAATCTCGGGCATTACAGTCTCTCTCCACCAAAACACTCAACGACTATGGGGATCATTCACGCGACATTCTCCAAAAGGACGATGAAGGTCAAGATTGGCCAAGTAGTCAACACATCTATTCACTTCACGATATACATAAGAAAGTTTATACCCAACATGGAACAACATAATACGCCAACATTTATCACATTAGGATGTTAAATTTATCGAGAATCGATATCGAGACCTCTTTACACAAAGAGAATCATACCACTTGAGCAAATGCCAGTCATTTAATTCTATTTATCCTTGTCTTTTTGGTTTTTAGCTTGTGTTCTAACATCGAAATATGAACATGTGACCATACTTGCAATTAATCAAATGATGCGCTAAGTGTGGCTTCGACTTCATATGGGAGTGCGAATTGGCTCAAACTAGCTTTCTTAGCTTGCAAGTAGTTAAATTTGGGGATCTAACGAAATTAATCACTTCCATTTAAAACGATTGAAGACAATTACATGCACTTAAATGAAGGAGAAGAGAAAAAGAAGAAACATGATTTAGGACCTTACCCCACTTTATGTAGTTGTGCTTCTATCTTTTCGTTTTCTCTTTTATTGTCATGATTCGGCTGGGTTTTCTTGATTGCTTCGGATTTTCGTTTTGTTGATCCACACTCCAGAATCATTGCATGGAAATAAAGTGAGCTTTGGGCAATTTACTTTCTCCAAATATGTCAAATTGGGGAACAAATGGTGAAGATCCTTCCACCTTATCTCCATTTCCTCCAAAAACTTGAGGCGTAGTATCTCAACTTGCTTCCATGTTTTCTCGGTTAGATGTGGTTTATGATCGTTCCATTCATAAACTTCACCGAGATCACGCAGCCTTCCTCCTCTGATGTAGAGTTTGTTCAGATTCGTCAGCTTGTCAGGCTTCAGCCAACGAGGTGAAAGTAGATGCGGATAGCACTTCAGGTCTAACTTCTTCAAAGTTCCGGGCAGGGGAGGTGGATCCTCACTACTAGCTGGCTGCGGGTCCATCATGTGTTGTATTCTTGCCAATAGTGTTTCAGAGCGTTTAAGTGTTCCTTTTGTTGGCTTTTCCTTTCTGCCACTTATCTCGTCCAGATTTCCTTTCTTGACACGCTCAGTTGATGCAATGGCTGAGGATGTTTTCTTCTCTTCCTGATGAACTTGCTCATTTCTTACATTTTCTTGATTCTTGTTCTTTTGTTGCTTCACATCTTTCCCTCCCTTAACAGTAGCATCTGATTTGTCAGAAGCTGATCCCCAAGCTATTGTTAATGATTCAAGTTTTTTTAAGTCTGAAAGAGCCTTCAAATCTTCATTTTCTGGAAATTCCATGAAACCTGTGTAGATGCTAAGTTTTTTAAGTTTTTTCAACTTAGGAGCTAAATCCTTGAGAGTGCATGGCTTCTTCTTGCCTTTGGTCTCCTTTGGATCTCCTACCACAAACCCCTTGAGGACTAAAAGGTTCTCCAGCGAAGAAAGCTCTTTGGGCATGTGATCTATCAAATAACAATCTGACATGTCCAAGTATCTCAGATTCTTTACACGGCCGATACCGGATGGAATCTTTTCCAGATTGTGGCATGCTCTGAGGTCCAAGATCATGAGCCTATCGAGCTGCTTGATTGAATCAGGAAGCTCAGTCACTCTAGAAACCCCTTGCAGGCTAAGGAATTTCAGAAACTTCAAATATTGTAGGCTTTCCAAAAATTTAGAATCCTCAATCTCAATGTGATGCTTCTCCTCGCTTTGCCATCTTCCTAGGTAAAGAATGTTGATATTCTCCATTTTCGGGAACCATTCAGGCTTGAATTCAAGAATGGGCTCATTGACATTGAACAACATGTGCAGCTTCCCCAATTGCGAAACGTCTGATAAGCCTTCACCAATTAGACATGACCGCAGAGAGCTAGAGTACTTTTCTGTAGGGTTACCATCCTTATTGAAATCGAAGAATCTAGCCCTCTCAGCCAAGGTTATCAATACAACTCGAGCCAAAGGATGCAGCTTGTACTTGTGCACTTCAAACCCAGGCTTTTCAGGAACAGGTACGATAAAGCCCTTTTCTGCGTACTCTTGAAGGAATTTTTGTCCTTTTTCTTCAGGAGGTATTTCTTCTGATTCTTCAGAAGCTATGAATCCCTCTGCGATCCACCAATAAATCATAACCCCCATCTTAATTTTTGCATCCTCCGGGAAAACAGCAAAACATAACAGGCATAGCTTCTTCGCTTCACAGTCAAGGTCATGGAAGAGTGACAGAAAGTCTCCAAATGTTTCACTCTCGTCAAAAGTTGGATTCTTGTATAAGTTAGGCAATTTTAGCTTCCTTTTCTTTATGATACTTGTGAGATGAGAATCCTCTTTCAAGTCATTAGCTTTCTTTATCTCTTTTTCCAAAGAGTGCATTTTGGCCTTGGAAGGGAACTTAGCCTTCAGCTTGGTTACTTTTTTCTTCAATTCGCGAAGCTCTTTCGTATCTTCATCTTGCTCGTGTTTCTTCAATTCGCGAAGCTCTTTCGTATCTTCATCTCGCTCGTCGCTACCTTTATTGATTTCATCTTCCAACTGTCGAAGTTGCTCATTGGCCTCTTTCAGTTGGCTCTCGATAAGATCTCCATACTTGATGAGTTGCTTTGGGTCGTCTTCCATATATTTAAGCTCTTCTTTTATCAGATTACACAGGCTCTGAACATTACTGCGATGGCTGCTTGCATTAGCTTTCTTGCTTAACTCTGGTATAGGGTCAGATTTGGACCTTTTGGGGGGTTTGTCAAGTGAGGCCTGATCGGCTTCAGCTGGTATGGGATTGTCATGCGCATCAGGATTATCATCACCTGGAGTGTGGTCATCATGTGAAGCAAGATTCTCTTCAGCTGGTGTGATTTCGTTAGAGCCGGAAGGCAAAACATCCAATGGTGTTTGCTGGATCTCACTTGGCACGTTGGTGCCGTCTTCATCAGCTGTTGATTGTTTATCAATTGAAGCAAGATCGGCTTCAGCTCGTGTATGCTTATCATCTGAAGCAGGATTCTCTTCATCAGCTAATGGTTTATCATCTGAAGCTAACTTGTCTTCATCAACTGCTGATTGTTTATCATTCGAAGCTAGCTTGTTTTCATCAACAGTTGAAGGTTTATTATTTGGGGCTGGCTTGTTTTCATCAGCTGTTGATAGTTTACCATCTGAGACTGGTTTGTCTTCATCAGTTGGCGATGGTTTATCATCTGAAGTTAGCTTGTCTTCATCAATTGCTGATTTTTTCTCATCCAAAGCTAGCTTGTTTTCATTAACTGCTGATGGTCTACCATCTGGGACCGGCTTGTTTTCATCAGCTGCCAATGGTTTACCATCTGAAGCTGGCTTGTGTTCATTAGCTCCTGATGGTTTATTATCTGAAGCTGGCTGGTCTTCATCAACAACAGATTGTTTATCATCCGAAACTAGCTTGTTTTCATCAACTGTTGATGGTTCACCATCTGGGGTTGGCTTGTTTTCATCAGCTACCAATGGTTTACCATTTGAGACTGGCTTGTCTTCATCAGCGGCTGATGATTTATCATCTGAAGCTGGCTTGTCTTCAGCAGTTGATGGTTTATCATCTGAGGCTTGATTGTCTTCAGAAGATGTGATTTTGTTAGAATTAGAAGGCAAAACATCAAAAGATGATTTCTGGGTTTCACTTGACATTATGGAAAGTAAAGAAATGTGCAAGAAATCAAGAAGATGAACAGCCAAAGAAAGATTGACAAGTCAAAAATAAGCAGATAGATTGTGAAAGAAAAGCTCAAGAAAACTAACTTGTGCAAAGTACTAATGTGGAACAATATTATAACTAGTATTACAAATGGCTGAACAAAATTCGCTGAGTTGGCAAGTTGCCACCTATTACAAAGCGCAACGCTTAATTCATTTCTTAGTATTGAGTTAGTTAATGAATTATTTTCATTTCTACGTTAAATATTCTAAGTGGCATAATTGATCCTTTCATTTGATTTTAACTAATTATATTTTACTTCCTATGCAATGACTTTTTTAGACAATTAAGCACGGTGATACAATCTGAAATCCTTAATATATGTTTTTAAAATTAAAAATAACCCGTCGATCAATTTAAAATTATAAAAAAAAAAAAAAAAATTAGTCTGACTAAAATGTTACAGCCTTGTGATTAAAATTTTGACAACCCCTTAGTCAAATAGTAACAGTATGATTAGTAACCCAAGAGTTGAATTAAATGGTACGTCGGACTGAATTATCACTGTTTTTTCATAATAATAATATAAAAAAAAATAAAAATTGACCACTTGAATCATGCTATTAATCAAAGAATGCATTAAGCTTGAATCATACTATTTTTTTTTTTATCAGAAGCTTGAATCATACTATTAATCAAATAATGCATTAAGCTTGAAAAAATAATCATATCACTACTCAAATAATGCATTAAGCTTGAATCATTCTATTAATCAGATAGTACCTTTATGATCAGTACTATTTAAAGACTTCAAAGCCCACTAAGTCAATTTAATCTTGTTTTCCCTTGTCCTTATTTTTTCAAAAGAATAATTAATCTTTTTTTTTTTTTTTAAAGTAGTGACTCGAACTCGAGATCTTGATCTCCAACACTGAGTTTAACGCTCTTGTCAAAAGAATAATTAACCTTGTGTTCTAAGGTTGAACGTATTTACCCAAAAAAAAAAAAAAAATGTTGAACGTATGATTAAATGAGTAAATTACTTGCCGCCCCCTTGTGTTTTTTGAAGCGTAGCTGACCGACCCCATCCGTTAACACTTCCGTCAATTTTAACTAGAAGTGAAGCTCACGCGACAATTGTGCGTTTTTTGCAGCTTGTTGGTGAAATCCTGTCATTTTAACTTCTCCAAATTTACTAATTTGTCCTTATCTTGTACCCTCCTTGTTCCCCAAGCTCAAAGACTCCATTTTTTTTCATTTCTCTATCTACCTGAGATATTATAATTTTACCATCATACTTTCTTCATCTTCTTCCCCAACATTCTACCTTTCTCACTCTGTTTGCTGCGCACTTGTGCATGAGTTAATTACAAACCCCACAAATGTGTCATTGATAAAGACCCATTTCGTTCAAGAAGGAGACCCAAGTACACAAACATGCCCTAAAAGATAATGGCTAGCCTGATCTAAAATCTTATATTTTTAATTTGGGTCAGTTTTAGAGCTTATTATTGTAGTGATGTTTGCTTCTATCTTGTCCATCTCAAATTATTATATATATATGTATATATGTAACAATCTTTCACAAAACACACACACACGAAATACAGATGCCAAAAGTGGATGGGTATGCACCACATTTATTCTTTTCCGTTATCAGCAAACTTGATGATATTAACTGCGTGCTACGAGATCCAAGAAGATATGTTGAGAGTTGGCTGCTTTCTGTTGTTGACCTCTGATTCTAATTATCAAAAAAATCAAATCTTTAACCCAAGAAGTGTGACGACGACGAATAATTATTTTGGGTTTTTTTTATATTTTTTGTTAAATTGTAGGTAGAAATTTGTGGGAGTTTGAAAGGTTTGGTGAATGCTAATCAAAAAATGTGTGCGTGTATCAGAAAGAGAGAGAGTGAGAGAGAGAAAGTGTGTATGTTCTGTGAAAAAAAAGTGATAAAATAAGAAGAGAAAGAAGATGAAGATGAAGATGAAGATGAAGAAGAAAGAAGATGAAGGAGGTAGGAGAAAAGGAAATAACAGAGGAAGAATAAGAAAAAGAAAGGATAAAATTGTCATTTTGTCAGTTTTGTTAACTTTATTGACGGTGTTAGCATGTTGGGTGTGTCAGCTACACGCTGAAAAATACAGGAAATAATGAGTTTATTTTAAAAATATAAGAATGAATGAGTATTTCAGGCAAAACATAAAATGGACGACAAGCGATTTACTCATAATTAATTTATCACTTATTTAGTTGTTTTCATAAAAAAATCACCAGACTTGCAATTATTAATCAAATAATGCATCAAGCTTAGCTTCGACTTCAAAAAGGGAACATGAGCGGGTCAAAACAGCTAATAAAATGTGATTAATTTACATATAGAGAAAATGTGAGTAGAACAACTTTCACTAGCAAAAACTCGAGTAAGAGAATAAAATTAATACCTTGAAAGGACTTGTAAAAAAAGACATTAGATTTTGCAGGTCTTTTTTCATTTTGCATTTATTTGACCAAGATAAATAAATACCTTAAGATACATCAAAAAATTGGGTGAAATTGGAAACATGTTATTACCAAAAGTTCTGAGTTATAATTATGCTTCAACCTCTATTATAAACAACAACAAAAAAAAAAAAAAAAAACACCTTAATTTGACTAGGCAAGTTGTTTTGGCAGTAAAAGAACACCAAAATGACACTAAAGTCATTCACTGGAATCAATGAAGTTCAAAAGAATTTTGACCAAGAAAACAATAATAATAGCTGAAGTCAATTATAAAAGTCTGAAAACAACTATTTACCTTGAAAATGATTAGATGCTGATGGCTTAACATCTGAAGCAGGATTCTCCTCCGCTGCTGATGATGGTTTATCATCTGAGACTGAATTGGAAGGCAAAATATCAGATGAAGAATTTTGGGTTTCGCTTGACATGATGGGAAGTAAAGAAATTTGCTAGAAATCAAGAAGATGAACAGGCATAGAAAGATGACAGCAGCACTGGATGAAAAGCTGATAGATTGTGAGAGAAAAGCTTTTAAAATGTCTCGTACTGTGGCAGGAAAGTAAGGTGAAAATTTTGAATAATAGATGCCAAGACTTTGGTAAAGTCTTTGTATAAGGTGAAAATTTTTAAGGGTAATTTTGAATAAGACCCCCTATACTTTCAATAAATATGACCAAGACCCTTTACTTTTTAAAACCTTTGACTTGACCTTTTTTTGTTAAAAAATCATCCACTTTTCTGTTTGAATGTTGCAAAAAGACAATTCTGTCCTTATTTTTCTAAAAGACAATTTTCTGCTTATTTTGCCAAAGCAACTAAATGTGCATGTTAGCAAATGTGTCGGGATTTCCTTCCTTTCTCTTGATTTTTTTTTTTTTAGGTCAAGCATTTTCTAGTACCTCAACCCATTTTTTTTGTTTTTTGTTTTTGACCAATTTATTCTCTGTATGACTTTATACAAAACGATCAAGAGAATACATAATATTACGAATCGTACTTTTAGTAACAAAGTTTTAGCCACTTTCAATCATGTAAGTTATTTTTTTGTTTCTTTTTTTTGTTGAATATAAGTTCTTTTTTGATCTTTGTCATTATCTAAGAAAAATAGTAATTTATAACTCGTTGTGGCTACAAGCAAAGATAGAATTATGTTGCTATGGTATAAGCTAATATAAGATGTCCAACGAGTTATAAATTACTATTTTTCTTAGATAATGACAAAGATCAAAAAAGAACTTATATTCAACAAAAAATAATAATAATAACTTACATGATTGAAAGTGGCTGAAACTTTGTTACTAAAAGTACGGTTCGTAATATTATGTATTCTCTTGATCGTTTTGTATAAAGTCATACAGAGAATAAATTGGTCGAAAACAAAAAAAAAATGGGTTGAGGTACTAGAAAATGCTTGACCTAAAAAAAAAAAAAAATCAAGTGAGATGATGGAATTCCCAACACTTTTGCTAACATGCAGATTTAGTTGCTCTGACAAAATAAGCACAGAATTGTCTTTTAGAAAAATAAGGACAAAATTGTCTTTTTGTAACATTCAAACAGAAAAGTTGATGATTTTTTAATATAAAAGGGTCTGAGTCAAAGTTTTTAGAAAGTAAAGGATCTAAGTCACATTTATTGAAAGTGTAAGGGTTCTCATTCAAAATTACCCAAATTTTTAATAATAGACGCCAAGACTTTGGTAAAGTCTTTGTCTGTATTATGATCCTATTCATGCGACACTGTTTGCATATGAACACAGAAAATACTCTTTAATTAATAAGAGAAAAAATGAATTTGGTAGGGTAAATCTCATGTTCCCCATTATTTACCTTTATCTTATTTTAGTTTTTCTTGTTTCAAAAGTTACGTATTTAATTTTTATTATTTATAAATATATCATTATTAATTTTTACTATTTTATATTTCGTCTTATTTTAATTTTTATTATTTTAAAAATTATATAATTAATTTCTATTATTTAAAAATATATCACTATTATTCAACTAGTAATGGTATGATTACCGAGATGCCAACGGACAACTCTTGCACGTATTACTTGTAATGGTGTTTGAAGAAAAAAAAACTAGCAATGGTGTGATTAGTACTATTATTTAAAGACTTGAACACCTCACCAGTCATTAAATATTATTTTCCCTTGTCTTTTCTATTGGAAAAAATAGTACTCAACTTGGCTTTTGAAGATAGGAACGTGTGACCAACTCATTTCTGTTTTTAATAAACCATAATTAGGTTGGATTAATTTGTCAATTTTGGTCAAACTCAATTACTGAGGAACAACAGAATACACTGAAGTTCTTCTTCATTATGAATGTTTTTTGAGAAAAATAAGAGGGATAAAAAGTCTTCATGGCTTGTAATTTTGTACTTTTTAGCTTAACCTCCTTTTTCAACCAAGAGAAAAAAAAAAAAAAAAAAAGGGTCCAGACTTGCAACTAATCAAGTAATGCATTAAACTTATCTCCCCCGTTTTAATATTTTCTTTTTTTTTTTGGTCAAACCCCATTTTAATATTTGCATACCAACAAAGGTAAATTTCACATTTACTCCCTGTTATTTACATATTTTTTAATATAATTCTTAATATTTTAAAAAATTCATAATGATCCTTAATTTTTAAAAAAATTATTTAAAATGATATTTATTGTTCAAATTTAACAATTTGATCCTTATTATTTTTAAAAAAATTCAATTTAATCTCTCTTATTTAAAAAAAAAAATTCAATTCAACCCCTACATTTGACTTCTATTTGAGGATTAAGTTAAGTTTTATGAGAAACAATAAAAACTAAATTGATTAATTTTAAATAATAAAAATTAATTTAAATCACTTTATAAATATGAATAATTAATATATTTTTTTAAAAAAAATATTAAGGATGAATTTGAAAAAGTTGTAAACAAATACTAAAACTTAACCTACCAAGAACATGATAGTCTGCTCGGCACGATTCCCGATGATTGCAACACAAACCACCAAGGTGCCAACTAAAAACTTGTTGGCAGATTATTATTGTAGTAGTAAGATTAATACTATTTAAAGACTTGAAAGCCCCTAGTTCATTTAATTTATCTCCCCTTGTCCTTTCTCTTGTAAAAAATAATGTTCTAACATCGAAGATATGAAAGCGTGATTGAATGATCTCTGTTTTCCATTAAAAAAAAATGATGCAACTTGCAATTAATCAAATCATGCATTAAGAGGGGTTGGAAATGACATATATCAATAGTATGATTAGTACCATTTTTTAAGACTTCAAACTTTACTAGTCATTTTAATAACAAAGATATGAATATGTGAATTACTCATCTAACCCTTTTTTTTTTCCATATAAAATGACCAGACTTGCAAGCAATTAAATAACTAGCTTCAACTTCATATGAGAACATGACTTGGGTCCATAACAGCAATTCAAACTATGAAAAATAAATAAATATGTGATCAATAAGGCGAAAAAAATTAGACCAATCTTTTACTAGTAACAAAAAAAAAAAAAAAAACCCAACTAAAAAAGTAAAATTAACACCTCGAAAGGAATCGTAAAGTCATCCCCTCGAATCAATGAAGACCCGAGAAAAATACCATATATTGGTTTTGACAATGATAATCAAAATAATAGGAGAAATTAATTATAAAAATTTGAAAACAACTATTGACTTCGACACCTTTTATATAAATGTCTCAATCTCGTTACTGTTCTGTAATAGTTAGATAAGTAGAGAATGATTCAAAGACTATATTTGAGTGAGAAAATAATGTACATTTTCATTAATTTTGTAAGAGTTAAATTCTTTTCCTAAATAAAATTGGCAATTGGGCTTCAAGAATCAGCATGGCTTTCGGACTTGGTATAACTAAGCACAAGAGCTTTTTGCCATATGCAATATTTATTAGTATAAAAAAAAATTCTTAGCTTGCAGAATAGTTAGATTAGGGATCTAATGAAAAAGTCACTTTAATTTTCATTGCACGTCTTGAATTCGTCTAGTAGTTAATTTTTAAAATCGTGTGCGCCTAGATGTTGCTAAAGTAAAAAAGCAGGGGGAACAAAATAATTTGCAAGCGAAGGATAAAGTCTTCATATGATGAACGAATAATATTAATTTATTATACTTTTGTTAATTCCGTTGGTTTTAACTTCGAATTTCAAATCCAATTAAAATACTAAATTTGAGAGTAGAGATACTACTGAAGAAAGGAATATTAATATGATTTGAGAGGTACTACTGAAGATAGAAATATTAATCCAATTTATTATAACATTTTGTTAGATGTTTTATTAGTTTGTAGTTTTATTTCTTGTCTGAAGTTTTAAATTTTAAAAAATAAAGAATAGAAATTAAAAATTAATCATTAGATATAAAGAAAGGGTACTTTGTTTATTAGTATATTAGTAACAACTACGAAAGATAGTTTGGCTAACAAAATTATGTAAGAAGGTTAAGTAACAAAAAATAAAAATTGGGGAGCCAAATTTTTATTATAAATATATGTCACGGAATAAAATATTTTACAATTAATAGGCATATAAAATACCCTTTTAGAAATTTGAACCATTTCATTATACATTTTAAAGTTCAAATTATTAATTTCATATCAAACCAAGTTCAGACCCTAAATTACCTATTACCGTTTCGTTCGCCATTTCTTTGCATCCCAATAACTATTTTAAGTTTCTTCTGTAGACTTTGAACAGCATGCGAGCACAGTCACTCTTATAACGCATACTCAACTAAGAATAACGTCACCATGTAATGAACAAACACTCTTTATGTATTCTGTTTTTGCTAGTTTCATTAGTTTTAGTCTTGAATTTTAAATCCAATTTAACAATATAATAAACTCGAGAGTAGAGGTACTATTGAAGAGAGGAATTGATAAGGGATATACATCTTTGGTTTGGATAACGATTGTTTGTATCTCTTGTAATCTTTTATTCTGATAGGATTTGTAAGAGTTATCTCATTATATGTATATTATAAATATTGTATCGACAACACAGCAATATACATGGAAAAATACTTTGTTCACAAATCTATCATAGTATCAGCAGTCTTACGTCTTGCAGACAATTAAATCAACTTTCTCTGCCATTACTTTTACATGCGGGGATTGCCTTCAGTCCATCTACATCATTTATGATGTAGATGATCTTGACCACCCATTTTTATGGATTAATCTCAACAGCTGATTTCACCTTAAATTTTTTTTAAAAAAGAATAATTATTATACATAATGACCATCTTACCCTTTATTAATTAAATAAACGTGTAATCTTTAAATTTTACAAATTATACTTTCTTCCCTTCTTCATCTAAAAAAAATTCATTGAGTTGTCCACTTTAACAGCACCATGATTCCGCCATTTTCAAACCAACAAAGCTTTTTACAAAAATCCATTGAATTCCTAAATGTATAGAAATAGTACAAACACGCTATAATCTGGATAGAATATTCAATAATTTGGACAGTATATGTGGTAATCTAGTATTAAGAAACCATAATTCCTATTTACGGTTTTTTGTTTACCATAAGCGAAACTATGGTTTCTTAACACTAGATTACTACATATACTATCCAAATTACTGAATATACTATCCAGATTATAACATGCTTGTACTATACATTTAGCAATTCTTTATTTTAGTTTCACTCAAACAACTTGCTTACATTTAGTAAATATCATATTTTGAGGAATCCCTATTTATATATATATATATATTTAAGTCCCTTTATATTATTCTTTTAAAATTATTTTAGGTACAATTTTTATAATCATACATATAATTTTTCTATAAATACTTATGACATAGTGCTTTAGTTAATAAGTATATTCAACTTTATTTTACTACAAGTCTACGACATTATATATAACTATATCAACGGGAGAATAAAATATTTCACGATATTACATTCATCAGAGATTTGAAATTATTTTATGTACTTTGAAGAACAAATGTATACAATTTGTAATTATTGTCAACGTAAATTTATATTTTGATGTAAATTTGAAATTGAGACGCTTGTAAGACATCTTGGATCTCAATATCCAAATGTTACAAACTATTTTAGTCCTACAGTGGTTATTCAACCATCTCTGTCTCTAAGCACACCACAACCATCAGCAGACTTAATGGAGAACTTTTGCACCAGCTCTCCTCAAACATTTATGTAATATTTTATTTTTATGTTTAAATCACTAATGTATTCGTGTCTCATTAACTTGTAGTTTGTTATGTAATTTTTTTTTTTTATCATTTATGTTAATTGTTAATGTTATCAATCAACTTGTGTACTGTCTCGTTAATAGTTAAATTAACTTTTCTTAAAAAAATTAAGTTTAAATTTTATTTTTTTAATTATTAATCTAACTATCCAAGTAACATATTGGTGTTTGTATATATATGTGTGTGTGTGTGTGTGTGTATTTATATATTAGTATAATTATATATTTAGATTGCACTAATCACAAAAAATGGGTTGGGCCAACCCAACCCAGCCCAGCTCGCGACTCGTGATAAGGGGCTTGTGGGTCGATCTGGCCCATATACCAACTCTATTATTGTCCTCGATTGATTTAATGACCAAAATTACTTAATTATCCTTATTATAATTTACATAGTGTTTGGATTGCACAAAGGAATAGAAAGGAAAGGAAATTAGAGGAAGAAAAATAAATGAAAAGAAAGAAAAAAATTCCCTTTTTTGGATTGTAATAAAATAATAATGGAGATAAGGGAAAATATTTTATAATCTTTTGTTTGCATTGGAGAAGAAAAAGAAAAGGAATAATAATTTTAAATAAAAAATTACTTGAGCATCCTTTGAGACAATGAAGAGTTTAAGATGCAATAAAAGTAATTATGGAAATAAATAAAAAACTTTGGGACAATATCCTTCCAATTGATACAATTGTTTTTTATTTTTTTTCCCTTCATCTTCCTCCTCCGCGTTCCACCACCACCACCACCACCAAAAAAAAACAGAGAGAGAGAAAGGAGATGTGCAGTCATGAGCCTAAATTTAATAACACAAATTTACTTTGAAAATTTCATGCCATCTAAAAAGTTCCTAATATATATATATATATATTCCTTGTCTAGAAAATTAAGAAAACCTATCAACTAACTTCCGGATTGCTCGTGTTAATGAATGTTATGTCTTAGCCATTGTCTCGTGGCTGCAGCAACGATTCTGATCCCTCCAAAGCAATGGAAGGCTTCAATTGTTTGATTGATTCGGAACATAAACAATTTTAATCTTTTTAGATCTACTTTGGTTTGACCATTCTTGCATCCGATGGTGCTCTTATTTCAAAAGTTATTTTTGTTGTTTCTTTCCTTTGCCAACTCTCAATATGATTTAATTATAAAAAAAAAATTCTCAATATGATTTGGCCACTTGCTTCGCCAGCCAAGGGGTAGAAAAGGTGGTGTTGGTAGTGGGTTTGTTGAAGTGAAGAAAGGGGTGGAGATGGAAGGTGGTGGGGGGAGGCATTGGCGTTTGGCTTTGTTGAGGTGAGTTACAGCTTTGTTGGTTTTTTTTTTTTTTTGTAAAAAGCTTTGTTGGTTTGAAAATGACAGAATCATGATGTTGTGAAGTTGGACAGCTAGATGGATTTTTTTAGATGAAAAAAGAAGGAAAATATAATTTGTGAAATTTAAATATTAACTAATTTTTAAAAGTTCGTGGATCCTGCATTTATTTAATTAATAAAGGGTAAGATAGTTATTACGTGCAATAATTATTACTTTTTTTTTAAATTTAAAATAAAATTAGCGGTTGAGATTAACCCATAAAAATGGGTGATCAAGATCATCTACATCATAAATGATGTAGACGAACTGAATAATTTTCCTTTCCTGCGTCCTCTGCCCTCTACTGTCACCAGTCAAACTCTGCCAATCCTTCCAGCTCCTGTTCCCTCACCCGTGGACTTTGCCCCCACCTACCAATTATCGGTCCCACCACCTGTATGTTCCATCAAAATCTTTCTCTACCTACCGCACGAAATGCTCCACCAGCCGCCGGTCCCACCTCCACTACTCTCCATCATACTCTCTCTCCTCCAACTCCTCACAATCACTCCACTGTCCAGTCCCCATCTCCCATAAATGCTTATCCATCGCTAAATTCAAATGGGACAAAAACTATTTTAATCACTGAAATTTGGTATAAAATTTAAATTAATTTATGAGATTTGTAAAAAGATTAAATAGATTATTCTCATTATTTATGACTTAATAGTTAAAGATTTGATCAAATAAAAAGACTTAAATACCCTTACTTTAGTAGTTGGAGATTTAGAGGAAAGGAAAAAAAAAAAAAGATTAAAACCATGCAGCATGCACAACTATTTAAGCACTCAAGCCATTTTTTTTTCTTTTATCACTTTCAATTCATGCTCTTTCTCACCAAAAAAAAAAAACGAATAACGACAACAACAAAATTCTTTCTTCTTAGAAAAGTTTGGCTCTTAATTTTTTTAGAATACATTTTTTTTTCTTTCTTTCTTTGGTAATGTTGATTGGGTTGTTATTTGATCAATTATGTAATCTCCTTCATCATTTTTAGATTATAGAAATATTATGACTGAATAGTCTGTAATTTTTAATATTTATAATAGTGTAAAATTAAATATAAATTAAAAAGAAAGTCAAGTATATCTATAACCACTACCTTGTCTCCAAAAGTTGAATTTAGTATTGGGTAGTCACTAATTGTGATTTTTAAAGTCTTAAATTTTGGATATATGTCCTCCAACTATAAATGTTGCCTGACTTTTAACTAACTTGAAAAATGTATTGAGGTGCAATATTAGACAATAGAATGTATACCTTGTAATAAATTCACTATAATTCACATGTAACGAATTCTTCCTCATTTGAAAACAAAAAATAAAAAATAATAATAGATAGGGAATTCGTTACATGTAAATTATTTTTTCACATTTAATATTTGTATTTTTTTCATTTATTATTATTTTTTCATTTTTACTTTTCAAATGACGATAAAAAATGGCTTGGGTGCTTAAATAGTTGTGCTTGTTGTATGGTCCCAATTTTTTTTTTCCTTCCCTCCAAATCTCCAATCACTAAAGCAAGGGCATTTAAGTCTTTTTATTTGGTCAAATCTTTGACTATTAAGTCATAAATAATAGGAGGGACTTGTTTAATCTTTTTACAAACCTCAAATACCAGTTTGGACTTTATACCAAACTTCAGGGACCAAAATAGTTTTTACCCAATTCAAATGTTGACTCATCCCCTCAATCTCCTCATCAGGAATATTAACGGGAAAAAAATATTTTAGTCCTTGAGTAATATATTAAGTCCCAAATAGGTTTTTGTGTATTTGAAAAAATCCTTCACAAGTCCTTTATATTTAAAAAACTCTTCACAATTTCATTTTTGCCCTTAGTGGATGCTGACATGGACAAGCATGGCTGTATTTTTCTTGCCTCTTGCAAAAATATGGCTGGAACTTAAAGAAAAAATAAAAAATATTGATAAACATTATATTTTTTTTTTGGTCATGCTGAATTTTTATTGCTTCAACGAGATTCCATTTTTTTCGACCAAAAAAAAAAACGAGATTTCAGTTTTGTTAGTTTTAAAATGCTGAATTTTTATTGCCTCATGTAATGATATAGTGGGAATTGGGTATTTGTTAAACCAAATATATTTTATATATATATATATATATATATATTGGTTTTTTCCAGGCATTTTTTTGGTTAAAAAATGTTTTTTGCAAATAAATTTTTTAACCAAAAAATATTTTTTAACCAAAAAAAAAGCCTGGGAAAAAAACCAATATATCGTTGCATGAGGCAATAAAAATTCAGCATTTCAAAACTTACAAAACTGGAATCTCGTTTTTTTTTTTTTTTTTGGTAAAAAAAATGGAATCTCGTTGAAGCAATAAAAATTCAGCATGACCAAAAAAATATATATATAATGTTTATCAATATTTTTTATTTTTTTCTTTAAGTTCCTGCCATATTCTTGCAAGAGGCAAGAAGAATACAGCCATGCTTGTCCATGTCGGCATCCACTAAGGACAAAAATGGAATTGTGAAGGATTTTTTAAATGTGAAGGACTTGTGAAGGATTTTTTAAATATACAAAGACCTATTTGGGACTTAATATATTACTCAAGGACTAAAATATTTTTTTCCCGAATATTAACTGATATGAAAAATACTCCTGAAGAAAGGAAAAATACAATGCCACCATGCCATCCAAGCAGAAGCCATAGCATTGAGACATGCTTGTTTGCGGAGTTCTTCTCCTTTTCCGCATAAGAGCGGGTGTGAAATAAAACAAATGGACCCTACGTGTCTGTATTACACAACTGCTCCTGCGCGGTTTCCGCACAAAAGAAATTTCCTTGTTTGCGTGCTGCTGCTTTGGGATTTCGCAATATCGTCTTGATTGACTGGAGAATCTCTCCACTTATTGAGGATATTAAATCGCCGCTGATAACATTTGAAGTCTCACAAGTGATTTTCACTAGTAAGAATGCCAACGCCCCAGCAGATTGGATTGCTAGAAATCAAAGGCTTGGTTTGTCAATTTACCATACCCTTTTAGGTTATTCTTAATGGTATCTCTACAATGGCTTTTTATTCATCATTTTAAAGATCTATATAGAGATCAAAATCAATTTTAAAGACCCATTTAGAGATTAAGATAAAAAAACTGTTTTAAAGACCCATTTAGAGACCAAGATAAAGAAAAACATCCCCAGTGACGGTCTCTATAAAATTAAGTCTCTATATTGTGTTAATTTTAATTTTACATAGTAATTTAATTATGTGTTATTTTTTTATCGTGTGTTACATTTTTTTTAATTAATTGTTATTTAGATCATCTCAACTTTTTTACCAAATATTTCAACTAAAAAATAAATAAAATGCAACGAAGATAACATTTAAATAATTAGAATTACATTTAATTACATAATTGAATGAAAAAAACTAATTAAAAAAAAGGATAGTTATGTTGATTTATAATCAATTGACAAATTTATTCATAAAAACAACTATAAAAAAATACCTTAATTACAAAAAAAAAAAACTACAACTATAAAAAAAACCTCAATTAGAATAAAAAATTCTATAAATTACAACTACTAAAAAAAACTCAATTACAATCAGAACAGTAGAATAAAACCTAAACTAAAAAAGGTATAATTTAAAAACATAAAATTTAAAAAATTAAAAAATAAAATAAAAAAAAAAACCTTAAATAAAAAAAAAGTATAATTTAAAAGCCATAATTAAAAAAACCTTAATTATAGTAATGTAATTAAAAAAATCTAATTAAATATATAAAAAAACTTAATTACAAAAAAAAAAAACCAAAACCTAGATATAAAAGTGTATCCTCACTTCATGTGCCCCCACCCATCGCCTTCCCCCTCGCCCTCCACCTCCACCTCCACCACCTCATTTCCTTTTCCCTTTCCCTTTCCCTTTCCCCGCTGCACCCCACCCACTTTCCCCGCTGCACCCTTCCCCCTCTCCTTCCCACCTACCCCCTTTCCCTTTCCCTTCCCCCCTGCATCTTACCCCTCACTTTCCCTGCTGCACCCCACCCCATCCTCCTTCTCTGCTGCCTTTCCCCCCCTCCCCACCCCACCACCGGCAAAACCACCACTGCATGGGTTTTTTTTATTTTTTTATGTGTTTACCTTTTTTTTGTTGTTGGTTGTTGAAAAAAACAATTGTTTTGTATTTTTTTTTGCTATTTGTTAATTTTTTGTGTTGCCGTTTGTTAAATTTTTTTGTACCTTTTTTTTTTCCAGATCTGACGTTTTTTTTTAGACTTGTTTTTGTTTTCTTGTATAGTCTCCATTTTCTTCAACAAATTTGTTGAAGAAAATGGAGACTAGGTGCTATTTTGGAGACTCAAGACTGTTGTGATGTTATTATTTTGACAAAAAGTGTCAAATAGTGTTTTAGAGACTCCAATTGGTATTAGTTTTTCCTTAATAGAGTCTCTAAAAACAGCAATTATTGTTGTTTAGAGACTCCATTGAGGATGCCCTTAAGGAGTTATCATTGGCTATCCCTTGTTTTTTGATTATCATGTGGACAAAAAAAAAAAGAAAGAAATATGTTCATATTACATGGTTAATACTAGTTTCTTAAAAAAAAATAACATTTTTATCTGTAGTTAATTATCGCACATCGTACTTTAATTTGAGAGGCAACTCCTCATTCATATCGATCAAAGTCTCACATGTTTAGAGAGGGTGTAATCGGATCAATCAAAGGTTCAGACTAAGAGAAGATACTATATTTTTGTCCATCCAAAAGACTATAGTCATTATTTTTCTTAATAGTGAATTACTCTAAATATGAAATTGTGGACATAGAGTTGAGAATGCGAACAACATTATAACATCATGTGTTACACCACAATAAAATTTGCTTGATTGTTTGCATTCCAACAAGTAATTTAATTTTTTTCTTGTAGATTTGGAACAAACATATCAGCATAGTCAAGGAAGAGATGGATGGAGGATGGCACCTTTAAACCATGAATGGGGTGGGAGCGATAGAGAGAGAGAGGGAGGGATAGGTATGGCAGTGAGAGAAAAAAAGGAAAAAGGGGAAGAAAAGGAAAAGGAAAAGGAAAAGGAGAATAAAGGAGAAAAAGTAGCAAGAATAGGAACAAGGGAGAAAGAAATAAACGAAGAAGAAAAAGAAAAAGTAAGAAGAAGAATGAAAAGAAGAAAGAAAACAATGAAAAGAGGAAAAAAAAAAGAAAATAGGGAACAGAAAAAAAATATATATTTTTTTATTTCTATTAACTGTCACTCCAATAAGATCGTTTTTGGACTATTAAGCACATATTTAAGTATTTAATGATCAATTTAAAGTTAAAAGTAAGTCAATTTAAACCTGAAAAAAATAATTTAGCAGCATTAAAATATATTGATAAAGGGTTTGATAACCCACTAGTCAATCTTTTTTTTTTCTTTTTTCGATGGAAGTGCCTAAGTTATTTTATATCACACAAAGTTGATCTTAAGACCTCTCGCATTTAAAATAAAAATCATATCATTAGACCAAATGTCTCCAATTATAATAATTTTTTTTTGTCCAACTCCATTTTAATATTTGCATGACAAGAATATGATAGTCTGCCCACGATTCCCGTATGAATGCAACACAACCCCAACAAATTGTTTGAAACAAATAAATTTTACAAAATTTCGCATAATTCATTTGCAAATCTAATTTTTTATGTTTGGTAGCAGCACTTTAAAAAAAGTAGAAATTCAGGATTTGCAAATATTGGATTTCCTCAAACTTTACCCAAATCCTTGCTTAAGAGGTTGAATTACAAATCCATATTTTTTAAGTGAGTTGCTATCTTTTAAATATAAAATTACCCTCTAACATATTGTTTAGAACAAATGAATTCCATAAAATTTTGTGGAATTCATTTGCAAATCCAAATTTTTGTGTTTGGAACCACCTCTTTAAAAAATTAGAAATCCAAAATTTACAAATCCTGGATTTACTCAAACTTTACCCAAGTCCTTACTCAAGAGGTGAAATTTATAATTTCAAGCCACAAAATTAGTCGGTCATCTTTTAAATTTATAATTTCAAGCCACAAAATTAGTCGGTCATCTTTTAAAGACTAAACTGCCATCTAAATTTTATTTCCTTTTTATTGCTTTTAGTCTTTTGCTATCATTTCCTATTTAATTATTATTTTTTATTCTTCTTGCAAGCTTCTTCATAATAAATTTATTTTCTATATTTTTTAATCCATACATCTTTTTGGTCTTCAAATTAAAAGCCCAAATTATAAGTTAATTAGTTATTCATTCATCTTTAATTTTAGGTAATTTTAACATACTTAATTAGTCATTTAAAATAACAAATTATTTATTTGTGTTATTTATTCATCAATATTAATTAATTAAATTTAATTCTAAAACTAATTAGTGATATTAATGGAATATATTTTTATGTCAAAATTTAAAAAATAAAGCTTCAAACTATAAGGGCATAAAAGGAATGTCTACAATAAATATATTTACAAATCTTAGAATTGACTTAATACTGTTTTCCTGTTCCAAATAAGTGAATTCATTTTTAAATACAAATCCCCATTAAATTCATTTATAAATCAAATGAATTCCACACCACAAAGGTTTCCAAACACTCTGTAAATTTTTCTTTACATTTAAATTTAACCTTGGCTCAAATACAAAAATAAAAAATAAAAAATTATTTCAAAACCTCTCCCTCACCCTTCTTCTTTCAATAAAACACGAAAAAAATAATTGATCAACAAGTCAAGGCATCAACAGTCCATACTAGTGCTTGTTGGATAGCTAAAAAAAAATTATTTATCATTCATAGATTTTACTAATTCTAATAGAACAAATGAGGGATATTTAAGTAAAATATAATTTTTATTTCAATTCCCCATATATTACTAATTAGAGTTCCAAATAAAAGAATTCATTTATAAATCAAAATACAAGAAGTTCCAAACATTATGCAAGTCTTGAAAGCCCCCTAGTTCATTTAATTACATTTCCCCTTGTCCTTTCTCTTTTAAAAAATAATCAAGCTCGCGTTTTAACATGGAAGATATGAATGCCTGACTTAATCATCTCTGTTTTCCATAAAAAATGACCATGCTTGCAATTAATCAAATCATGCAACTTGCAATTAATCAAATCATGCATAAGTGTGGCTCGGACTTCATATGGGAGCATGAACTGGCTACGGCAATTGATAAAAATGACATATATCAATAGTATGATTAGTACCATTTTTAAAGACTTGAAATTTTACTAGTCAACCTTTATCTTATTTTATTTGTCTTTATCTTTAGAGTGTGTATCATTTTAATCCCTATCTTTTAAAATATACTTTTTTAATCCTGTATTTTTATTATTTTTCTAAACTTAGTCCTTATCTTTTAAAATGTACAATTTTAGTCCCGCATATTTACCATTTGTCCCAACTTAGTCTTTATCTTTGTCATTATGGTCCACGTTAGTCTTTAACTATTTTAAAAGATAAGGACTAAATTAGGATAAATGGTAACGATACGAGACTAAAAGCGTACATTTTGAAAGATAAGAAGAACTAAATTGAGATAAATGGTAAAGAATCAGGATTATAAAGATACATTTTAAAAAATAAAAACTAAAATGACACAAACTCTAAAGATAAGAGACCAAATTAAGTATTTACCCTAACAAAAATAATAAATTCGTGTTCTAATAACAAAGATAGGAATATGTGTTCTAATAACAATCCTATTTTGTACTCTATTGATAATTGTTGATTTAAAATGAATACATTTATTCACATAGAAAAAAAAAAAGATAGGAATATGTGAATCACTCATCTAACTTTTTTTTTTCCCATATAAAATGATCAGACTTGCAAGCAATTAAAGAATGCATTAAGCTAGCTTCATTTTCATATGAGAACATGAGCTGGGTCAATAACAGCAATTCAAACTATGAAAAAGAAATAAAAATGTGGTCAATTTATTTATGAGGCGAATAAAATTAGACCAACCTTTTACTGGTAAAAAAACCCAATTATGAAAGTAAAATTAACACCTCGAACAGAACTGTAAAGTCATCCCTTCCAATCAATGAAGACCCAAGAAAAATAACATATCTTGGTTTTGACAATGACAATCATAATACTAGGATAAATTAATTATAAAAATTTGAAAATAATTATTGATCTCGACAACTTTTATATAAATGTCTCAATCACATTATTGTTCAACAATAATTGGATAAGTGGAGAATGATTCAAAGACTATCTCCAGTGAGAACATAACATACATTTTAATCAATTATGTAAGAATTAAATTCTTTTCCTAAATAAAATTGGCAATTGGACTTCAAGAATCAGCTTGGCTTTCGGATTTGGTAAAACCAAGCACAAAAGCTTTTTGCCATATCCAATATTATTACTATAAAAAAATTCTCAGCTTGCAGTGTTGTTAAATTTAGGGATCTAATGAAACTTACTTTCATTTTCATGGCACGTCTTGAATTTGTCTAGTAGTGAATGGTGAAAAACGTGTGGGCCTAGATGTTGCTAAAATGAAAAGCAGGGGGAAAAAAATAATTTTGCAAGCAAAGGATAACGTCTTCATATATGATGTAGGAATAATATTAATTTATTCTACTTTTGCTAATTCCGTTGGTTTTAACTTCGAATTTCAAATCCAATTAAAATGCTAAATTCGAGAGTAGGGATACTACTGAAGAAAGGAATATTAATATGATTTGTGAGGTACTATTGACGATAAAAATATTCATATGATATGATTAATACTAATTTCTTACTAAAGCTTAAGCTATTTTTAATGGAGTCTTTAAATTGTAAAACTTTTTTAATTTGGATATTTTTAGAGACTCCAGTCTCTAAAAACAACACTATTCATGACAAAAGTACGTGGGATCTACCACTTTTGGCTTAAAAGATGATAATATAGAAGCCCAGTCTCTACTTTTTTGAACAAATTTGTAGAAGAAAATAGAGACTGAGTCTCTATTTTGGCATCTTTTAAATCAAAAGTGATAGACTCCACGTACTTTTATCATATATAGTATTGTTTTTAGAGACTAACACCTAAATTAAGAAAGTTTTACATTTGAATACTCCATTGAGGATGCCCTTACTATATGATACGACTTTACTGAAAACGAAACAATTCATACTTGTGCACCCATTGAGAGAAGACAACTGTTTCTTGCATTAATGCAGGTACCAACTCTATCACTCAAATCATATTTTTTGAATTGCAGAACATTTATTTACATGTATAACTCAAATGAAGCTTTGTTATAAACAGATGTTTTAATTTAATTTACTTAGTATATACACTTCAAAGGGCAAAATGGGGCTTAGATTCATATACCTGTACTGTGCATAGATGATATCTAGATAAAACTTCTTACTACGCCATCTCCAACAGCTACAGCTACCCTATTTTTTCTCTGGTCGTCTCTATCATAACTTGTTATTTCACTATTGCTCTTAACGTCACTTTTTATTTTAGCTAATATATTATTTTAAATATTTTTTAATTGTTATTTTCCATGAAGAAAAATTGATAATATTATATTATTATTATTATTTGTTTTAAAGCTGAAGCTTTTTCACTGAACCATTCATACTTGTGCACCCATCTGAGAGAAGACAACTGTTTCTTTCATTCCAGGTACCAACTCTATCACTCAATCATATTGGTTGAATTGAAGAACATTTATTTACATGTACAACTCAAGTGAAGCTTTGTTGATTGTCTTCTTTATTTAGATATGTGCCTTTGTAAGTCTGTAACCTTGTTTCTGGAAATGATAACATAATAAACAGATGTTTTACTTTACTTGGCCTACACTTCAAAAGCGAAATCAAGGGAAAAATGGGGCCTAGATTCATATACCTGTATTGTGCATACATGATATCTAGATAATACTTCTTTCTTTACTAGGTCATCTCAAACAGCTACCTTATTTTGTCTAGCTTTAGTCTTCTCTACCATGTTATTTCACTTTTGCTCTTAACATCACTTTTTATGTTACCTAATATATTATTTTAATATTTTTCAATTGTTATTTTCGATCAACAATAATTGATAATTATATTAATTTTTTAGGTTATTTTTTATTTTTTTTAGTGAAGCTTTTCCACTGAACCATTCATATACTTGTGCAGCCATCTGAGAGAAGACAACTGTTTCTTTCATTCCAGGTACCAACTCTATCACTCAAATCATATTTGTTTGCATTGCATAACATTTATTTACATGTACAACTCAAATGATGAAGCTTTGTTGATTGTGTTCTATATATACATCTGTGCTTTTGTAAGTCTGTAACCTTGTTTCTGGAAATGATAACATAATAAACAGATGTTAGATTTTATTTATATTCATTATTATTTATCTACTGTTTGTTGTATATTTATATTTATATTGTAAATTTCTATTTTATTATCTTATTTATTTCATTATTACGTTATCATTGCTATTATTATTATTATTTTATTCATATTTATTGTTGTCGTTGATTATATGATTAATGTTATTTTATTCATTATTATTATTTATTATTATTATTATTATTGTAATCAATATATTTTGTTTACATTTTTTATTATTTATCTTATTTTATTGTTGTTATTAAGTTTTACTAAAAATACAAAATTATAGTTTTATTATTTTATAATTAATTATCCTATTATATATTTATTATTATTATTTTTATTATTATAAATATATAATGTTGTTATTATTATTATTATTATTATTATTATTATTATTATACATTTTTATTGAAAGAACATGCTAAGAGGACTAAGGCAGCAGAAAATAAAACTAGCATGCACAATTGGATCATCCTCATGTAGAAACCATGGCATAGAATATGAATTTCAGCACATATGTCATCATATATCCCATGGTTTTGCTAGAATATACCATAAGAATGATTTATACCTTACACTTTGGCTTAGAACACAATGAAATAGAAAAGATCTTGGCTGGAATTCGATGGAAAACGTTGGAGAACCTCGCTTTAGAATCGCCTTAAAGCCTTCTCTCTTATTGTTAGAAAAAAGCTCTCTTTTCTATTTCTTCTTGCTCTGGTGTGGTGTGTGTTTTTCTCTGTGTGTCATTCAAAAATGGCGTACAGAACGTTCTGTATATGTGGTATTTTACTTATCCTAGAAACGAGGGATTGGGTGAGAAAGAAAAAAGTGTGAAGTCAATAGAAGTCTTATGCTGAAATTTTTCCTGAGTTTTATTTCAGATAATTATATTATCTTTTAATTAAAACTCAAATTTCAAACTCCTATCATATGGATATCTCATCTGTTGGGTATCGGCGCAGTGGAATGGTCGGGGACAAGCAGTATCATGCAGCTAAAATATGAATGAGAACAAAAAAAGTAGAAATACAAGATTTACGTGGAAAACCTTCAAACAAATCGAGAGAAAAACCAGGGGCAAGTAATGGAGGATTTCACTATGATGTGGAGTATTTTACAATAACCTTCTCTCTAATATAAGGAGAGAACAATATCACTCTCTCAAATAATAGGAGAAACTAACTCTCACTCACAAATATAGAACAACAAAAAAGGAAGAGAAAATACTCAGGAAAAAGTTTATTTTTTTTTCTCTGATTTGGAATGCTTGGTGATGCAAAAACGGTGAAGAATGAGCCTCTATTTATAGGCTCATTCTGCATCAGAATTCAAAGCAATGTGCAAAGTCATCCTTGCACAGTGTGCAGCTGATTTCCAATTGTAGGCGCTATAACTTTGCAGCCAAAGTTTGCTGTACAAACTTTTCCTTTCATTTCTTTTTCCTTCTTTATTTCTTCTTTGTTGTTCCTTTTTGACCATGCCATAAAGCTCCAAATGAGCTTTACAACTTTGCATCAAAAGTTTTTCTTTCTTTTTCATTGCTTTTGTCTTATTTTGACTTTTCTCCAAACTTTTACAACTCACATTCTCCCACTTAAAAGTTTGGTGATACTTCAAATCTCTTTATACTTGCCAATTCTACTCCAAACAAACTTGTCAACGTTGTTTGGCTTTGTCATGACATCTGCTAAGTTCTCGTTGGTGTGAATCTTCTACAAATCTACACTCTCTTCCTCCATTACTTCTCGAAAAAAGTGATATTGAACACCTATGTGTTTCGTCTTGGAATGAAATGCTGGATTCCTTACAATGTGCAAGACACTCTGATTGTCACAATACAAGAGAATTTTCTCATGTTTGTGCCCGAATTCCTCCACTAACCGTTTAATCCAGATTGCTTCTTTATAGGCTTGTGTAACTGCCATGTATTCAGCCTCTGTTGTAGATAGAGCCAAAACAGTCTGTAACTTAGATATCTAGCTTACCGCGCCTTTTGTAAGTGTAAACACATAAATTGTAGTGGACTTCCGTTTATCGGCATCACCTGCAAAATCTGAATCAACAAAACTCTTG
Source organism: Ehretia macrophylla (assembly GCA_037974665.1). NCBI lineage: Eukaryota > Viridiplantae > Streptophyta > Magnoliopsida > Boraginales > Ehretiaceae > Ehretia > Ehretia macrophylla. The sequence goes on along the minus strand of CM075764.1, from coordinate 118,259,555 downwards.
ACAGTAAATTCTGATCCTCCGAAACATAACGCAACATCCGAGGTCCCTTTAATGTACTTTAGGATCCTCTTAACAACATTCCAATGCTCTCTACCAAGATTCGCCATGAACCGACTGACCGTACCAACTGCTTGAGCAATATCTAATCTCGTGCATATCATAGCGAACATGAGACTTCCCATTGCTGATGCATACGGTACTCAAGACATTTCTATCCTCTCTGCTTCAGTGCTAGGGCACATACTTGAGGATAATTTGTAATTGACAGGAAGCGGGGTCAAAATTTCCTTACAATCTTGCATATTGAAGCGTCGCAAGATTTTTTTCAAGTAATTCTTTTGGGAAATCCATACCTGCCTTTTCTGTCTCAGTGAATTTGCATCCCTAAAATCTTGTTTGCTGGTCCCAAATCCTTCATATTAAACTCCCCATCCAACTGTGCCTTCAATTCTTGGACTCGATCTTTGCTGGGACCTGCTACCAACATGTCATCCATATACAACAGCAGAATGATAAAATCATCATCGCCAAACCTCTTGTAGTACGTACAATGGTTTGAATTGAGTTTGTTGTACCCAAAGCTAATCACGAAGGAATCAAATCTCTTGTACCAACACCTTGGTGCCTGTTTTAAACCGTATAGAGATTTGGTTAACCTGCAAACCAAGTTTTCTTTTCCTTTCTCAACAAAACCTTCTGGTTGGAGCATGTAAATCTCTTCTTCAAGCTCACCATGAAGAAAAACTATATTTATATCTAACTGTTCTAGATGTAAGTCTAACACAACACACATGGCCAAGACTACTCTGATAGTTGTAAGTTTTACCACAGAAGAAAATATCTCGTTGAAGTCAATTCATTTCTTCTGAGCATATCCTTTCACCACCAGTTGTGCACGATATCGTTCCACCTAGTCATTGTCATCTCGCTTGATCTTATAGACCCATTTGTTTCTGATGGCTTTCCGTCTAGGTGGTAGTGGAACAAGCTCCCACGTCTTGTTCTATGGAGAGCTTCAATTTCTTCTTGCATTGCTGTCATCCACAGAGCAACATCAGGGCTTTTTATAGCCTCGTGAAAAGTAGATGGCTCTCCATCCTCTGTTAGAAGACAATATGCAGCATTACTTGCCATAACAAAATCTAAATGGCAGGTTGGTCTTGTTGTATGACGCAATGAACGTCAGACTTCTGTAACCTCAACATCATCTGGTTCTTGTTCCTCATGCTCAGGTGCAACTTCAGAAGAAGCATCTCCTTGTTCTGACTTATCTTCAATTTGTATTGTAGTAGTCTCCTTTGAAGTGTTGTTGTCGTCTTCACTTTACAGTTTATCTTCTGCAAATATCACATCTCTACTGATGACAACCTTGTGGGCAGTAGGATCCTATAGGCAATACCCCTTAACACCATTAGCATTTCCCAAGAATACACATTTTCTGGATTTTGGATCCAGTTTTGTTCTTTCTTGGGGACCATACATCACGTATGTCGGACATCCAAACACGTGCAAGGTAGAATAATCTACGGGTTTTCCGGTCCACATTTCCATTGGTGTCTTTAACCCAATTGTAGTTTACGATGACCGGTTTATCACGTAACAGGCGGTTCTAGCTGCTTCTGCCCAAAATGATTTGGTTAGACCTGTAGTTTCCAACATAGCTCTCATTCTTTCAAGAAAAGTCCTGTTTATCCGCTCTACCACACCATTTTGCTAAGGTGTATATGCAATAGTAAACTGCCTCTGAATACCCTCTTGCTTGCAAAATGTTAGGAAGCTCCCGTCAGTGTATTCTCCTTCATTGTCCGGCCTCAAACACTTGATCCTTTTTTCGGATTCAAGTTCCACTAGCGCTTTGAATGTTTTGAATATTGGAAACACATCTGACTTGTTCTTGATTGGATACACCCACAGTCTCCTGGAGTAATCATCAATAAATGATACAAAGTATTTGGCACTTCCTAGGGACAAAATCGATGATTCTCAAACGTCTGAATGGATCAAGTTTAGAATGTGTTTGCTTCTGGCAGTAGATCTCCCAAATTTCAATCTTTGCTGCTTATTGGTAACACAGTGCTCACAGAAATGTAAGTTTACTGTCTTGAGCCCAAGTAGGAGATTTCGTTCAATGAGAATCTTCAAGCCTCAATCTGTCATGTGGCCCAATCTGCAATGCCATATTATAGTTGATTCTTTTTGATCGGCTGATGCAATTGATACATCTGCCTCCTGTAATGTATCTCCCAAAAACATGTATAGATTTACCCCAATCTTTTATGCCTTGATTACCACAAGAGCTCCTTTGACGACCTTCATGATCCCATCCTCGATATGGGTCTTGTAGCCAAGGTCATCCAATTATCCAATGGACAATAGGTTCTTCTTCAAGCCCTTCACGTGTCGTACCCCTTGAATGGTACGAATGGTACCATCATACATTTTAATTTTGACAGTACCGATGCTAGGAATCTCTAAGAAATGATCATTACCCATGTACACAGATCCTCCAGAGGCAGGTTTATAGGTGTGGAACAATTCTCTACGAGAGGTCATATGTCATGTTACTCCCGAATCCATTATCCAAACATCAGTGAGTTGTTTTTTGCCTTCTGATACAGTTGCTGTTTCGTTATATAAAACATCTTCATCATCTGGTGCAGTCGCCACACATCCCTGAGAATTTGTTACCTCGGGATTCCTTTTATTGCTTCGATAATCCTTCTTGAAGTGCCATTTTTTGCCACAGTTGTAGCATTTGATATTATTTCTACTCTTTGACTTTGATCTACCATGGTTGTTACTCCCACTCAAGCCACGTTCTGTTGATCTTCCTCTCACCATTGATAACGCCTCTACTTGTTGTGAACTTTCGATCCTGTCTTCCTTACTTTTGCGCCTAGATTCCTCTTCCAGAACAGCGGCTGCAACATCATCAAAAGTAACAGAATTTGAAAGAACATTATTGGTGTAATTAATGATGAGTTGATCATATGAATCAGGTAGACTTTGAAGTAGAATTTTTACACGTTCAAGCCCCACTATTTTATGCCCAATTGCAGTCAATTGAGAGAATAGCGTATTTAAGGTATTGATATGATCTATCACCAATGTGGACTTACTCATCCAAAGGGTGTAGAGTCTCCTCTTCAAGAAAATCTTGTTGTGAAGTGACTTGACCTCATACAGTTTGGTCAGTGCATGCCAAATTTCTTTTGCTGACTTATTTTTCTCAATGCTTGACAATACCGAATTTGCCAATGCCAAGTGCAGATTAGCCATAGCATTGTCATCCATTTCTTTCCACTTGTCGTCCGTCACTTCCGCTGGTTTGTCTTCAATTGCTGCCAAGCAATTCTTCTTTCTCAAGATTGCCTTCATCTTCAATTTTCATAGAGAAAAAATTCTCCCGTTGAACTTCTCGATTTCAAATTTTGCGGCCATAGTATAAACGATGATTTGCTTCGTAACTTGAATCGGCTCCTACTATTTCATTGTGAATAGTACTATTTATGTGAATAGTATTATGTACGCGAATAGTACCAAAATCGTATATGGGAATAGTGTCGATACCGTATAGGTGAATAGTACTACATCGTATGCATAAATAGTAATTGTGAACAGTAACCCCATATGCATACCAGTGACCTGTAACCAGTGTCTCTGATACCACTGTTGGGTATCAGCGCAGCGAAATGGTCAGGGACAAGCAGTATCACGCAACTAAAATATGAATGAGAAGTGAGAAGTTTCATATTCACTATGATATGCACGAGACCAGATATTGCTCAAGCAGTTGGTGCGGTCAGTCGGTTCATGGCGAATCCTGGTAGAGAGCATTGGAATGTTGTTAAGAGGATCCTAAGATACATCAAAGGGACCTTGGATGTTGCATTATGTTTTAGAGGATCAGAATTTACTGTCAAGGGTTTTGTTGATTCGGACTTTGCAGGTGATGCTAATAAATAGAAGTCCACTACAGGCTATGTGTTTACACTTGCAGGAGGCGCGGTAAGCTGGATATCTAAGTTACAGATTGTTATGGCTCTATCTACAACAGAGACTGAATACATAGCAACTACACAAGCCTATAAAGAAGCAATCTGAATTAAACGGTTAATGGAGGAACTCGGGCACAAACAAGAGAAAATTCCCGTGCATTGTGACAGTCAGAGTGCCTTGCACATTGCAAGGAATCCAGCATTTCATTCCAGCACGAAACACATAGGTGTTCAATATCACTTTGTTCGAGAAGTAGTGGAGGAAGGGAGCGTGGATATGCAGAAGATTCACACCAACGAGAACCTAGCAGATGTCATGACAAAACCAATCAACGTTGGCAAGTTTGTTTGGAGTAGATACTCTTTTGGCTTAGCAAAGACGTAAGCAACATGGAATTGGCAAGTATGGAGAGATTTGAAGTATCACCAAACTTTTAAGTGGGAGAATGCGAGCTATAAAAGTTTGGAAAAAAGTCAAAATAAGACAAAAGCAATGGAAAAGAAAGAAAAGCTTTTGCTGCAAAGTTGTAAAGCTCATTTGGAGCTTTGTGGCATGGTCAAAAAGGAACAACAAAGAAGAAATAAAGAAGGAAAAAGAAATGCAAGGAAAAGTTTGTGTAGCAAACTTTGGCTGCAAAGTTACAGAGCCTACAATTGGAAATCAGCTGCACACTGTGCAATGATGACTTTGCACGTTGCTTTGAATTCTGAGGCTCATTCTTCACCATTTTTGCATCACCAAGCATTCCAAATCGAGAAAAAAACCACGGGCAAGTAATGGACGATTTTACTATGATGTGGAGTATTTTATAATAACCTTCTCTCTAATATAAGGAGAGAACAATATCAATCTCTCAAATAATAGGAGAAACTAACCTCACTCACAAATATAGAACAACAAAAGGGGAAGAAAAAATACTCAGGAGAAAGTTTAGGCGCTGTAACTTTGCAGCCAAAGTTTGCTACACAAACTTTTCCTTGCAATTTTTTTCCTTCTTTATTTCTTCTTTGTTGTTCCTTTTTAACCATGCCATAAAGCTCCAAATGAGCTTTACAACTTTGCAGCAAAAGCTTTTCTTCCTTTTCCATTGCTTTTGTCTTATTTTGACTTTTCTCCAAACTTTTATAGCTCACATTGTCCACATGCTTGATGCTTGCCAAGAGCCAAAAGGCTGATGCCTGAGACGCTCAAGATTTAAGACAAACATTCTTGTTACGACTCTTCCAAAAATACCAACTACATTATCGATACCACATTTCCATAAATACTAAGGCTAAGAATACAAGGTATACTAAATAGGAAAAGTGGATAGAAGAGGGACCAAAAAACATAATTGTTCCAACTTCCAAAATAACTAAAATGCCTGTGCTAGTCTTAGTTGTATTTTGACAATTTTAACCTTAATTCATTCTACTAAAGAGTTAGGGATGCACTCTAGAATAATTATTACATCCAATTATAAGCTCATCAAATAATAGTTTGGCTCTTGTCTTTGATCTACTAAGAAAAAAGATCGAAATGTTCCTCTATGTAATACCTGTAATCAATAATAGGTTTTTTACTTGTACTTGTTAAGTTACACCTCATCTAAAAGCTCAAACTGTTAGAGAGGAGTTTGTTATATTAATTATTATCTTAACACGCCCCCGCAAGTGCAGGCACAGTTAGTTTTTTAGCCTTGCACTTAAACAATTTTAATGTTTTAAATGGGTGGCGGTGAGTTTTGAACCCAAGACCTTTTGACACTTAGTCTCTGATACCATATTAAGAATCATGAGGTTCTATCTTAAAATTAATTGGTGCCAAGTAGAGTAGCTCAGGATCTTATAAGGTAGCCTTAGAGTTTCTTATTTTTCAATATGGGACAAGTGTTATATTCTAACACTCCCCCTCACGTGTGACCTGATTTGAGAGGGGTCACACGTGGACCTTATTTTGATATGATCACACTTGGAAGATTGAACACACATGTGGTAAATAACACATGTGGAAGATTGAAAGTGCGTGGACTATATGCACACGCGAAAGATTGAATACAAGTGGACTTGATTTGAGATGAGTTGCACACAAAGATGAATGAGACTAGACCATGGGTCTAGCTCTAATGCCATATTAAGTGACCATCTCATCTAAAAACTTAAACTATTAGAGAGAGATTTATTATATTATTTGTTATATTCAATATACCTCTGCAATTGTAGGCACAGTTAGTTGCCAAACAGGTCCTGGTGTGTATAAAGGGTCATCTAAAAGTAACTTAATACCATGGGTGGCGGTGTGTTAAAGGTAAAAAAGTTCAGCAGTTGTGATTTCCACGTAAGAAATTTGGAGTAGTCCAACTCTATAGTGACAAAAACGGTAATGTTATATGATGATAGAGAAAAAAGAGATGACATGACACTAGTGGACGAAGTAGGTGGATTTGAGTTAGCCATTGAATTATGATGAAAAAGTGAGAAAATTAGTAAGAGAAAAAGCAGTGGGCAACGTGAGGTGACAAGACCGAAGTTGACGTTTGTCTATTGTGGACTTCTGATACCATGAAAGTGTAAGCAAACGTATTTCTGCAACACTTTCAGATTCTTTAATTCATCAAGCTATTGGCTATAAACCTGCCCGTGCTCTATGGGTATCTCTTGAGGAGTCGTTTATTCAACAATCCACGGAGCACAAGTCTCTCTTGCGTGCACAGCTTCGTTCCCTAAAAAAGACTACTCAATCAGTTGTCGAGTATCTTCAGTCAATTCATACGTTTTCCTCTGCACTGACTGCTATTGACGATCCCCTTTCTAACTCAGATCTGGTTTTGGCAGTTCTTGATGGCCTTCCGTCAGAGTATCATTCCTTCGTGACATCTATAGAGAATCTAGATGCTCACTGTCTTCTTCCGATACTATTGGCACCTTACTTTCACAAGTCACTAATAAGCTCTTCAAACTCTCTTTGTCCTCCATCTCATCTACACTGTAGCCAGTTCAGTCTATACACGTTTCTTCCACATCTCAGCCTAATGTGTCTTCTTCTTCTACCGTACCTCTCCATACAGATATCACTGCTACTACTGTCACCTCTGGCTCCATACATCCTATGATAACTCGTAGTCGTGATCACACTAGACATGTTAAATCCTTTCCAAACTATGTTGCTCTTACTTCTACCTCCTCCTCTGGGTCTTTCAATTTTGAACCAATAACGTATATTCAGGTGTCTAAGTTTTCTCACTGGCGTCAAGCTATGGACACTGAGTATAATGCTTTAATTGCTAATAGCACTTGGGTTCTCGTTCTTCTTCCATCTAATGCTAATGTCGTAGGTTGTAAGTGGGTGTTTCACATTAAGTATAAGTCTTATGGCTCAATTGAGCGTTATAAATCTCGCTTAGTAGCCAATGGGTATAACCAAGAAGAAGGGGTTGACTACACTAAAACCTTTAGTCCTGTGGACAAACCAACGACTATTAGGGTAGTACTCTCTCTTGTTATTTCTAAAAATTGGCCTATTTGTCAAATAGATGTTAACAATGCCTTTCTTCATGGCCTCCTTGATGAAGATGTGTACGTGTCTCAACCTCATGGGTTTGCTCATCCTTCTTATCCTAATCATGTGTGCAAATTACGAAAGGCGTTGTATGGTTTGAAACAAGCTCCATGAGCTTGGTTTTCTCGTCTTAGTACCTTTCTTCATCGTCTTGGTTTTGTTAACTCACGATCTGACTTCTCTCTTTTCATGCGTTATCTTGGCTCCCATGTGGTCTATATTCTGGTCTATGTTGATGATGTTTTGCTCACAGGTGATGACTCTCACACGGTTACTTCTATTATCACTCTTATGCGTCAGGAATTTGCTTCAAAGGATTTAGGCCCCTTATCCTTCTTCCTAGGCGTCAAGCAGTGTCAAAGCCAGGAGCTTGGTAAACGAGGGATCTCGGACAAAGTGGCAGAAATACAAGCGGTAACGAAGCTATTATAATTTAACCACTCGTCAAGGGAGGAAGATGAGGAAGATTTGTCCTCACTGGGATTGGAAGGTTTTGGTAAGGTGCCATCGACATATTTAAGTAGATCATTGAAATGCAGAAAATTCGTCATTTGATTTTTCCAATTCAGATAATTTGTAGTGTCAAGATTGATAGTGACAAAAGCTTTAACGTTATAGGTAAGAAGCGAGAGAGGATTGACAAAGGATGAGAGGGACGTGGATGGAGTAGACATTGTAGAGAAGACTGTGGATGATATGACTGCTGAACCTGTGGACTCCATTAGTTGTGAAAAGAGATGGAATTAGTTTGGAAAAAGTAGAAGACTGATGCAGGGAAGAAGTTTGGGCGTAGTGGTAATGAGGACGATTAGTCTAGGAAATTTGATACCATAAAAGATTTAGTGTTGAAAATGTTCTCTGTTGTATTACTGTATAACACGAGTACATTATTTATAATATATTACAGATTGAGATATCTACGAGATGAATGGCCAATATTATCAATTGAAAGAGACATACCATCACCTATTGTAACGTGATTAGACCCTTTATACTGTTGAACGTGTTGGATGAGAGAAGGATCATATGTCATGTGGGATGTTGCACCCATGTAAGGTCCTGGTTTATTATATTATTTGTTACTATATATTCTTGGTGCGTATTTCATGGTATACCCATTTAAAAGGTTCTGGGTTTAAAACTCACCGCCACCCATTTAAAATATTAAAACTGTTCAAGTACAAGGCTCAAAAATTAATTGTGCCTACACTTGCGGAGGCGTATTGAATATAACAAATAATATAATAAACATCTCTTTAATAGTTTAAGCTTTTAGATGAGATGGTCACTTAACATGGAATCAAAGCTAGGCCCGTCTCATTCATCTTTCGCATGTGACCCATCTCAAATCAAGTCCACTTGTCTTAAATCTTTCGTGTGTGCATAGTCCATGCATTTTTAATTTTTCACATGTGTTATCTACCACATGTGTGTTCAATCTTCCAAGTGTGACTATCTCAAAATAAGGTCTACGTGTGTTCAATTTTTCACGTGTGACCCCCTCTCAAATCAGGTTATATGTGAGGGGGAGTGTTAGAATATAACACTTGTCCCATATCGAAAAATTAGAAACTTTAAGGCCACCTTATAAGATCTTGGGCTAGTCCACTTAATACCAATTGATTTTAAGATAGAACCTCATGATTCTTAACATGGTATCAGAGCCCAAGTGTCAAAAGGTCCTGGGTTCAAAACTCACTGCTACCCATTTAAAACATTAAAATTGTTCAAGTGCAAGACTCAAAAACTAATTGTGCCTGCACTTGCGAAGGCGTATTGAATATAACAAATAATATAATAAACCTCTCTCTAATAGTTTAAACTTTTAGATGAGATGATCACTTAACAGTACTATTAACCTTTCTTGATTACATATACCTTGGACCTCTAATTCACATGTGATTATCATTTGAATATTATTCTTTGGATCTAGGAAGCGACCCTCAAACTCAATCCAGTATAGCCTCAATTGGCCATATTACTAAGCTCTTAGGTTTAGACCATTGATAAGATAATCTCAAGTATGTAATGACCTATCTATGTGATAGCAAATCTATGAAGCATTTGTATGTCCCAATGTAATTAAGTCCATGTATCTAAAATACCAAGCTATTGATCCATGTATCATATCATCTAGCTATCTCATCCACACACCTAATGTTTGCCAAGAGCCGAAATCCTGAGATGCCTAGGACTCTCAAGATTTCAGACAAACATTCTTGTCCAGAGAAGTTTCTCATCCAAGTGTCTTAGTCCTCGTCTCATTAGGACTCTTCTAAAAATACTAGCTACATTATGCACATCACATTTCCATAAGTACCAAAGCAAGAATAGAAAGTGCAATGGCTAATAATTTTTGAGCGCTTTGGTCTAGACAATCAATATTCAATAAGTACTAAATTAAGGGAACGACCCACAAGTTTAATATTCAATATAGTCGTAATTGGTCATGTTATTAAGCGCTTTGGTCTAGACAATCAATAGGATCTCAAGGGGGTAATGACCTATCTATATGATACCATAGAATCTATAACACATATACATGTCCTAATTAATTAAGTTTATGTATCTAATATATAGTGCTATTGACACCTATATAAATGATTGCATCCATAGTGGATCAAAATACATATCCTTAAATTCATTGGTTCATCTACATATACTCAAAATATATGGACCATTAACCACTTAGTAGCTTAAGATGAACCTTGATCTCATAATGTAATAGTATATTAACTGAGATCCCATCTACTGTGGTACCGTTCAATATATTCTTATGCATTAATGAGAAGAGTTCGGAAAGCCCTCCAATAAGACAAGGTTGATCACCCTTCAGTTATGAGTCTCTCTCAATATAACCTTATCATAGTGAAGTGCCCAGTTTTACTATTCGGTTATGAACCTAAGTTTTAGATGCAAGTCTCATAGCATATACTTTCTATGCATTACCACTACTTACCTATGTCATTCACTTGTATCATGGAGCACATTAAATATAAAGAGAGAATAAATATGCTCATGAAAAATGCTCTAATTATTAATTCAATAATATCCATTACACTGAGATATCTTGGTGTTAGTGGTCTTTAGGGCATACAATTCCTAAGAATTATTCCCATATTCGTGGGAATGAGATTATTGAAGGAGTGAAATTTCTGAATTCCTTTATACCAAGTTTGGGAATTGGAAATACCATTCCATTTCTAACCCATTCTCACATGTCAATTTCCACCTGAGAGTAGCTAAGAAGTATGGTTAGGGAGGCGGTTGGAAATGGCCTATACCTTCAACATAAGAAATCTAATGTACTTCTTTTCTGTTGCTATTATATATACATATAGGCATATCACTAGCTTATCACATGTGTTGTTTTCAACAAAATTTTACTTCATTCATTAGTTTGTTGAAAGTCACAAGTTCTAGTTGTGTAAACCGTCGCTTGCAAGAAAAAAAATACGAGTTAAAATTTACGTGCAGAAGAAATATTTTTTGTAAGTAAAGATGAGTATTCAATAGGAACTTTTCCAGATCCTCATGGGAGTTTTTATGTACTAGGATGCCATTTGGTATTTCAAATGCTATTTTTCTGACCACATTCAATTTTTACTTTTTCCTTGAATTTCTTGACTTATTTCTATGTTTTTTTTACGTCTATACCTTATTGTTGAAAATAATAACAAAATAAAATGGTGTCTTGGTTTTAGCATATACTGTAAAAGTGAATAAATGGTAATATTAGGCTTAGATTCAAATAAGTGCTTAGATTATATCCAGCTGAAATCCTTTGCTTATTAAAAATCTAAGAAATCTAGTGTAATACTTTTATTTTGCTATCAAATACATATAGGGATATGGCTAACATACTCCATATTCTTTTTTCAACAAAATTATAGTTCACAATTAGTTTACTGTCAGTCATGGGTTCAAGTCATGCAAATAGTCTCTTGTGTAAATGATTGCAAGTTAAGGCTAAGATAAATATAACCATTTTTATACCAAATGCTATTTTTCTGTCCTAAATCAATTTCTGCCAACTTAAAAAGTAGAAAAAATAGTTCATGTATATGTTTAATGGAAATTCATGTTTGCAACTAGAATTGATCATCTTTCGGCTTTCTACCTTATTGGGTTACAATATCTTAAAGATGTTGCTCCTTAAATATTAATGCAGGTTTATTGCATCTGCAATGGCTAATGTTAATTCAAGGGAACAACTGATCAAAAGAGCATATCAAAAGTTGACAGATGAAACCGTTGAAAATGTTTTTCTGACTGGTGATCGTGGAGTCGGGAAAACATGGATGGCGAGAATGCTAAGTGATCGTGCCATCAGAGAGGAGAAATTTCATATTGTGCTTTGGGTATTCCTAAACATAAAGTATGAGAAAACGACTCTTTATAAGACGTTTGCTCATCAATTGTCTCTCTTTTCTGCTGCTAATGAATATGAAGTAAAAGATGAGGCAAAGAAGAATGGGGAACACAATTTGGAAAAGAAGGCAGTTAATGGGGAAGACAATTTGGAAAAAAAGGTAGTTGGAAAGCTAAAGGAGCTAAAAGAAAAAAAGATTCTTCTTATCCTGGATGACCCAGTAGACCACAAGCATGATTTATCAATCGTGAACAGCATACTTGACGAAATTCAGCCGACATCGTGGAAGATTCTAATCATCACATGTGAAACATTCAACAATGATAATCCTAATTACATAGAAGTGGAGCCTTTGTCCAAGGATGAATCAATGTTCTTGCTAAAAGAAAATATAGCTGGGTCGTGGCTTGACGAGAAAAAGGCTGAAACTTTTATTGAGAAGAGTAAGGGATTACCTGCTAATATTATCGTCCTAGCAAAAGCACTGAAACACTCCGATAGAAGTGAGTTGCTGAGGCTGGAAATTGCTAAAGCGAAAGCACTTCTTCATGATGATCGTCCTTACAATGCCATGCAGTTACTGCTAAATGGATACGAGTTGCTACCTAGAGGTGTTCTATTTGATTGGTATTGGCCTAACAACCAGTTCCTCCAGCATGGTAAATCTCTGCATTACAAGGAGTTGATAGCTTACTGGATTCTAGAAGGCTATCTCGGTCATTTTGATTGTATTGAGAATGCCTATGAGAAGGGACATTCTGTTCTCATGGAGCTTTTAGAATGTGGGCTGCTTAAAGAGCAACGATATGGTTACGTTATGGTTAATAGACCGGATCTAGAAGATAACAAGCCGGAGCTAACTCTGGATCCTTGTGAGCTTTGTGCATTCGTTGAGACTATCCCTCTAGGATTGGGCAATGTATCTAATGGTGAGTCTGGGAGCGTTGTGGAGACAAATGGAATGATTAAAATACTTTGTACTGGTGAAGAAAAGAAGGCAACATCAGCATTGCTGGTTGATGGGAACCATCTCGGCAGCGAGATCCCAGAAGATTTGCATCAGTCTATGGAGAAAGTTGAAGTTCTTGCCATCTTCAATTCCACAGATGAATCACTGCCACTGCTCTTATTTAAGGTGGAAAACCGTCGTCTACTAGTGCTTAGACATTGTGATTTTTTGAAGAGCATCAATGGAGCCCATGAAATTCAAAACCAACCTGATCCATCTGTTTCTAATGTTAACCATACAGATGACCCACCGAATAAGACTCAGGCACATGATAAAAATAAAACCAATGCCTCCCCAAAAGTTGAAACACCATCTCCTTCTCTAATCTCTACTCCTAAAACCGCCCTTCAAAAACTAACCGTTCTTGAGATATCTGGTCCTTGCTCCTTGAAGAAAATCCCAGGGGAAGTTTTCACAAATGTGCCAAACCTTCAAAGCCTAAATCTATCATTCCTCGACATTGATTTGTTGCCTCAATCTTTCAAAAATCTCAATGAACTAGTCTGGCTTATTCTTCGAGGTTGTTCCAAGTTAGAAAAACTTGAAAGTTTGAAAAATTTTACTAAGCTTCAGGTGCTTGACCTCTCTGGTGCTGAATCTTTCAGTCGTTTTGAAGATAGAGTCTTCTTAAACAAGGAGCTTAAAACTCTTAATCTTTCACAATCAAAGATTAAGAAATTACCATTGCTTCGTGAGCTGCAAAAACTCAATCATCTCTTGCTCAGAGGTTGCACTGAATTAGGTAGACTGCCCAAAATCATTGCACTAACCGAACTCCAAATTCTTGACCTTTCGGGTGCCACAAACTTCAAGGAGTTTCATGATCCATCACTGGAAGACCTTACCAAGCTCAAACTGATTGATATTTCACAGACAGCCGTTAAGAGGCTACCCTTACACATGAGCAATCCACGTGAACTCAATCTCTCTGGTTGTACCCGGTTGAGAAGACTTTCGTTTATAGAATCTATGAAAGACCTGGAGACACTTGATCTTTCAGGTTGTAGCAGTCTGGAAGGGATCAATGAAATTTTCTTTCAGGAGTTGGAACGCTTACGAAAGTTCAATCTTTCAGGTACCCAAGTGAAGACTCTTCCATCGCTTTCCAAGCTCTCTGATCTTCGTGAGTTATTAGCATCTAATTGTCTTTCCTTGAATGATTTGGGAGAGTTGAATTCTCTTGAAAAGCTGGAGGTACTTGACCTTTCAGGTTCAAAAGCTCTGAAAGAATTAAAGTCCTCTAAGGAACTGAGCAACCTAAAAGTGCTTAACCTCTCTGGAACCCAAATTACTCTTTTACCACAGCTTTCGTCAGCAGGCTCATCAAAACTTGAGAAGCTAAACCTTTCTGGAGCCTCAGCGCTAGCTAAAATAGAAGACGGTTTTTTCGAGGGTATGGTCAATCTTCAGACTCTTGACCTGTCTGAAACCAAAATAGAAAAGTTGCCATCCTTGTTGAACAACAAAAGCCTTCGTCGTCTTTTGCTGAGAAATTGTCAAAATTTAAAAGAGGTGCAGGATCTGGAAAACATTATGACCCTTGAAGAATTAGATCTTTCTGGAACAGTTGTAGATAAATTTCCAAAATTTGAAGAATCCTCCAAGCTTCGCTGCCTCCTTCTTAAGGATTGTTCGAAGTTGGACAAATTTAAACAAGATGAGATACTTCGTCTGCTGCAAGCTCCTAAAAGAGAACTTCCTTGCCAGATCTCACGGTTGACTGAATTTAATGCGCTTGAATTGTCAATCCAAGAAATCAAGTCCCCAACAGATAAGCTGAGAGAGTACCCGTGGAGTATCTCTTGGCTAGCTCAGTCACCTGACACTGCCAAGTTCAGCATATCTATGAACTGCACCCAATTTCTTGAACTCTTGGAGAAAAATGAATCACTGCAAAAAATGCTATGCCATTTCAACTTGTATGTTCATCCTGTTGAGGCAGAAATAAGATTTGGTGATAAGATCTTCAAATATGAACTTTTCTTCAGAGAGAATAATATTCATGCTAGAAAACCATCTTGGAAGGAGGAACAAGGATCTTCGGAAACTCAAGGAATTGCAAAAGTTAATAATCAGACTGGAGAAACTTCCATGGAGGAGAAGCAAGGATATTTGGATTTACATGGGTTTGATCAACTTCCCAAGGGTCTTGAGCTTGTGTTACCTCATACTACAAATGTTTTCTTGATTTCAAATCCGTTTCTTACATGCATGACGGATTTAACTGCTGACAACATCAGGGAGATGAAAGTATGTTGGATTGAGAATTGCAGCAATCTGAAGACCGTCCTGCCAGTGGACAAAGAGGAAACTACTGCCACAAAAGGGGATGACGTTAAAGGAGCAAACGAGGTAGTCAAGAATGAGGAAGATAGTACTGGTATCAATGAGTCCAGGGTTATACATAGTGGGAGCCTGCAGAACAATACCTTTGGCAACCTAATGTGTTTGTACCTGGAACATTGTCCAGAACTATCATACATATGTCAATCAACGCAGCAGCTGGTGAACCTTGTCATTCTTCAAATCAAATATTGCAAAAACCTAAAGAGGCTGTTTGTAGATGAGTCAGCGGATTTGCCAAAATTGAAAAAATTACAGCTCTGGGAACTACCAAATTTGGAGAAGATAATATGCAAAATGTCATCTTTAAGCACTTTAAATGTTGGAGAATGTCCCCAGATTGAACAAATTCTTTCATCAACCCATCTTCCCACAGACCTTAAGGTCCTCGAGGTAAGATCTTGTGAAAAATTGAAGAATGTATTTGAAGGCAGCAAAGTGGAGTGGTCCAAACTGCAGAGGTTGCATCTATGGGATCTACCAGAGTTACAGAATACCGAGAATGATTTTCCAGAAAACTGTTCAATCAGGGGGTGCCCAGCACTGCCAGACCGGCCTGCTGCCTCAGGGAAAGCCAAAAGAAATACAAAAAAGAATGTGCAAGGAGGTGTGTAGATGTCTCTTATTGCTTTTTGCATATTCTTTGGTACGTCAAGAAATTGCTCCATCTATTTTAAGTATTCCATATCTTTTGAATCTCTAGCATAGTAAATAAATAATGAGATTCTACTTTCGCTTCCTGAACAATTTAAAGCAACTTCCTCACTTCCATCTCATTACTGCCTCGATTCAATCAAATCATATTCTTGTGTGGACTATCGCATTCTTTTACTAGTATTAACTTGCACTTGAATTTGATTAGGTGAAGCAGATGGATGACCAGCGGCTACCAGCATTCAGCCTTACAGCTTCAGATTTTATGTGTAACGATATATTGAGGATGCAAAGTTACTTCACAAAGACTTGATTAGCTTCATTTACTTTCATTTGTGTGTTGTCTTGAAAGAGGGACTAAAAGGTGTGTATTATTTGTGTGTCAAGTGATTTCAGTTGTGAGAATGAAAAACCTGAAGTAAGTTCGTTTGTTTCTTAAAATTACCCTTTATGTGTTAAGCAAGAGAGATTCAAACTCTTGTAATAGAGGATTTGTAATGCTCTATTTTTCTTGTGTGGGTTTTCAATTCGTTGTGTTGATGCACTGTGAGCTTTTCTGCTTGTGATTGAAACCATTATTTGTCTAAATGTGCTTTCATCAAAAAGCTGTGTTTAGTCTTTCATTCGTTGTGCTTCGTTCAACATCTGCATTTCAACTATGTTTGTTACCATTACTTGATTTGCACCAGATTGGATGGATTCATGCGTGATTTTTGGCTATAGATCTAGAAGGAAATTGGTTTGCATGATAAGAGATAAATTATCATCCTGTATCAATTTTATTGTACTTTAACACATTGTAAATTTGAACAAATCAAACCTTAACAGGCTATTTAGCTTTGCATTTCTTCACGGTATCTAAAGCTTTGAAATCTTCTAGGTTTTTACGGTGCTTCCGTCGCGCGTCTTTCCAAATATATCTTCATTTCTTTTTCCTGTCCTCACTGCTAAGGCTGTGGCCCTTGCAACGCTTAAGCGCTCATTTGCCAGATAGTTTTGCTTTCAAGTGTTAGAACCTGCCAATCTGGCATAAGGGTAATTAGTTTTGGTTTCAAGTTTTTCCAGATCTTACTATTTACGGGAGTCTTGTCCACTCGTTACACTTTTTTTTTTTTTTTTTTCCTAGAACTCCCAGCAATATGTCCTTTGTTTTTTCTTATTAATGCCAATTCACCATTGAAACTCCATCTTCTCCTTCCAATCATGTCATTCTATCTTTTCCATCGTAAATCCTACGGATTGCAAATCTATAAAATTTTGTATACAAACTATCTCACATGGAAGAACTTGTAATACCTTCCTTCAAAACCAGAAAGTGCTTTTTCCTGTTGACGTCACTAGGAAAATCATAGGGCTGCTAAGGAGTTTCTAACTTTTGTCAAAATCTCTCCGTATTTCTACGATTATGTCAATCCAATCCCCTAAGATCTCCTACTAAATCTTTCCGTGACTTAGGTGCGTTTGTTCCAACGTTGTAGAGTCTAGACTCATTTTAGACATAAAACATATTTGGACTCCTGAATCTGTGTTTGCAACATGGAGTTTATATAGTTTCTATTCGTGTTTTTTTTAAAACTCTTTTACTAACTCGCCTAATGGGTAGATAGCTCTTCAAGAGATAATTTAGATAGTAACACGCACGATTTTGAATTTTGCGTAGCTACATTAAAAGTACTCTTATTTTGTTTGGTATTGCGGCTGTAGGGCATATTGTAGCATCACGGGGTTTTGATAATATATGATTTTGATGACCTATTAGCACAACGGGTAGTTGTGGAGTCGGTGGCAAAGTCACAAATTAACTCTAACATGACTATTGTGTGTGTGTGGTGTTGGGTTATGTGCGTTATCTCCCAAATATTTAAAAAATAAATAAAAGGGCATTTGGTGAAAGTTTAGTCAATGGGGCTAAGTTAGCAAAATGATTGAGGGAGGTTTAAAGTTCTGCTCTCCTATGTTTGGGCCAAAATGGGATCAACGTATTAATCACCTAAAACCAAATAACACGGTTTGGGCCAAAATACTATGCATTTTGTTTAGTTTATGATCTGAAAATTAAATTAATATAACAAACAACTTAGAAATTCATTTTTGGTCGAAGGTAGTAACATTGTTTGGCCAAGTGAAACTAAGAGATATCCCCTAGTGCTAATTGCGCACCATGTGAGTTGAATTTAGAAAAAGAAATAATGGAATTTTCTTAACCCAGCATTGAAAAGAGGGTGCCTCGTATTAGTATGAGTTTGTCTTGAGATTATGATTTAGCTGTTATAAGCTCCTCGCTTTCCGCTAGACCGAATATTATAAGAGTATATAAATGTGCATAGAAATCTACATGAATGATCATAGACATACTGTACAATGAATAATCAATTCATTCAACTACAATTTTTCACTGATCTAACCCATCTTTTGTGTTGATTTAAGTTTTCATAAGCCAATTTCTAGCAATTTACCCCTTAGTCACAGTCTTAATATTTTTGGTTTTCTTCTTCAACAAATTCATAATTCTTATACTGTTGCACTGAACATGCTCTAACAATGCACATCAAGCTATAGAAATTTGGATCATTTATAGTGACTATACGATTTCAATTAACTCTGAACATCAACTAATACACTTCATTCAAGACATAACATTTTTTTTTTTTTTTTACATGTATAATGCATGAATTCAAGCCCAAACTATTTCACTAATTTTTGTATATATTATATGGGCGTAAATTGTAAACATGTATGCATCTATAATGCACAGAATATCAAATCAGTTGCAAAATTGGAGAAACTTACTCTAATTAATCACCTACTTTTTCTATCTCCTGTCTCATCCTCCATTTTTTGTCTCTGCCTATGTAATTTCATAGATAAGGAAATAACAATACTAAAATTTTTGTTCACTTTTTTTTATTTTTTTTTATTTTTTATTGCGACCTACTTGAACAAGGGGTTTCAAGATGAATGAAATTTTTTCTTTTTTTGATCATTGAATATACTTAATTCATTTGATCACTGTATATGTGTGGCTTTATTTGCATTTCATATCTATTTATATTCTCCAACTTCTCTATTTATATTTTTATACATACAACTTCTACCTAATATTCTCCTGAAGTTAGATAATGATCTCATTGTTTCATATCCCTTTTCCTTTATGATTCTTTTCTTTCCAGTAATAAAAGAATTTCTTTTATCATTCCTTTTTTTTTTTTTTGAATCTGAGGAGGTCTAAAGTTGATTACATCAACACACTCCTAGGGGATGTGGCACTCCTTTTGTCATTGTCAATGATTTGACACAATTGCTCCGGGATGTCATCAACAGAATGGGAAACAAAAGGTCTACTAATCCCAAAATTCGCCAACCAATCTGCACAATAATTTTCCTCTCGATATACATGCTTAAGCTCGAACTTCGTATGTCGAGCAATCATCTGCTTGCTATCTTCCACAAAAGGGCTAAGAGATCTAGGTGCAGAAAAGCTTCCCGTGATGATGCCACAAACAAGGGCTGAGCTAGTTTCAATTAGAAGCTGCTGTACATTCAGTGCTTCGGCCATTTTAAGACCTTCCCATAATGCAATGATCTCAGCACGAATGCTCGTAGTTATTCCCAAGTTAGCAGCAAAGCCACCTTTCCAATCCCCATGCTCGTTTCTAAAAATTCCCCAAGTGCCTGCAAGACCCGGATTCCCTTTAGCACATCCATCTATATTAAGTTTCTATCGATCAACCGACTTAACCCAACCAATATGCAAAAGTTGTCTCACCCTTGCACCAATCGTGTTAACATCCCTGTACGCTTCCTCAATCTCCCTAGCAAACTTAATGATATCCAAAAGCACATGGGAACTTGTCTTATAAGTGGAGTCCCAAAAAATAGTTTCATTTTGCCATTTTCAGATTGTCCACAATGCAACTCCAAACACAAGGTTCTATTTAAGACTATGCCAGTAGCTTAAATTCTTGAGATTTCTATTAATCCATTCATGCCAGCTTGACTGAAAAAATGCAGCATGCTTGTGAAAGGGAAGCATCATTTTCCAAACTTCTTGTACGCAAGGACACAACTTGACAACGTGTTCTGTATCTTCACTAACTGCACCACAAATAGGACAGTTTGAAAAAACTAAAATGCCCCTACAAGCAAGTTGAGTACTAGTAGCAAGGCGTTGGTGAGCCGTTTGCCAAAGGAAAGTCCGAACACGCTGGGGACATTTAAGCTTCCAAATAGAGTTCCAATCAATACCTGAAAGCGCACCATCAGTAGAAGAGTGAAACACCAAAGAAACTGAAAATATACCATTGGATTCCAACGACCAATTTACAAAGTCATCTGTAGGGCTATTTAGCCAGACACATTGATTCGCAATCATTAAAACATAAGAGTTTGGGAGATATTGTTGAAACATACTCCAATTCCATGTGTCATCCTAAAAAATAAAGCAGTCCACTGTTAAACTTCGCACATCTTCCGGGATATCACAAATTGCAACTTCAGAGAGGGGGGATAGTTCCCACTCAAAGATCTAACCTATAACGAATTTGTTTCCCATTACATAAGACCCAATGAAGTCCCCTACTGAGCATTTCTTGGCCCTTGATGATGTTCCGCACCATAACAGAGTCGGTAGATTTAGGGACATAATTAAGGAAATCACCACGGAAATATTTATCCTTCATAATCGAAACCCATAACAAATGTGGTTCATTCAGCACTTTTTAACCCAATTTAGCAAGCATAGCCTCATTGAAAGATCTGGATGATCGGATACCCAAACCCTCTTCAGTTTTGGGGAGACAAACTTTTTCCCATGCTAGCTAACGAATCTTCATCTTATCTGCTGACGATCCCCAAATGAAGTTGCGCTGAAGCTTGTCAATAGTATTACAAGTTTGAATCGGTAGAGCAGTTGTTTGCATAGTATAGCTCGGCAAGGCAGCAAGAACCGACTTCGTGAGTGCTACTCTACCAGCAAATGAGAGAACGTTTCTTTTCCAACCCGCAAGACGACTTTGGATTTTAGAAACCACATGTTTATATGTACCTCGACAAACTCTCAAATGAATGATTAGAACTCCAAGATAAGTAGCCAAATCACCAGTGATCGAAAAACCAATGTGATCACTCAAATTAGAAGCAAGCAAAGGGTCCACGTTTTTGGAAAAGAAAATTGAAGACTTAGCTGCATTAATACGTAAACCCGATTCCTCATAGAAAAAATTCAGCAGCTCTTTGATCTTTTCTATTTGACAAACTGAAGCCTCTGCAAAGAACAATAGATCATCAGCGAAAAAAATATGAGAGAGAGGTGTACCTTTTCTACTGATAATCACCGGTCTCCAAGATTTATCTGTAATTGCCTGAGAAATAATATGTGAGAGTCTCTCCATGCTAAGAATAAACAAGTAAGGTGATAATGGATCCCCCTCTCGAATACCCCGAACCGGCGAGAAAGCTTTAGTTTGGGATCCATTCCACAAAATACAAATAGAAGTTGTTTCAAGTGAGGACATAATCAAGGAAATCCATTTGTCCGACAAACCAACTTGGCAAAGAGTGTCATTGATGAAACCCCAACTCAACTTATCATAAGCCTTTTCAAGATCGAGTTTGATAATCATCCCACCCCGTCTTCCAGTTTTGTGCTTAAAAGAATGAACAATTCTTGGAGTAAGACCACATTGTCTGTTGTAGAGTGGCCCGGTATAAAACTGCTCTGATGAGTGGAGACTAAATCATTGAGTAGTAGCCTAATTCAATTCACAACCACTTTTGTGACAATCTTCATGGAGACATTAATAAGACTAATCGGATGAAATTGATTGATGTGATCTGGATCATTTCCCTTCGGAATAAGTTGGATAAGAGTGTGATTGATTTCCCTTGGAATTTCCCCCTTGTGAAAAGCTTCTCGAATCATTTGACACAATGAACCCCGGATAGTATTCCAGCAATTCTGATAGAAACCAGCAGAAATCCCATCAGGACCAGGTGATGATGGAAATTATTTCCTTATCATTCTTTTCTATCCTCTAAACTCTACAATGTAAAAAATAAGAGTAATGGAAATTATTTCCTCCTCATTTTAATACTTCATGTTTTTGTCCACCAAAAGGTCCTTCATTTGCCACATCATTACCTTTTGGTTTTACAAGATCTAGAAAAACCAAAGTACAAATAAAGGTACTAAAGTTGACTTCTACTCTTATAATCTCAGTCTAGCTATTTTTCATCATCTATCTCTATGAATCTTTGTTGAAGGACTAGATAACACACAGTGAATTGTGTCTAATCTAATCACACCAGCTACTCCTACTAAAATGGTGTGTTAGAGAGAAGAAATTTACACTCCCTTTGAGATATGATAAGATTCATGGTGAATCATGTTATCAACAGCCTTTTTAGGAATATGTTCTTCAAATAGCAACAAACATATGTAATCTTGTTCCATATGAGTTAGTACTTAGGGCACCCTCAATACTATGAATAAGCCGAAAACCTAGTTCTGTTCACATATGGGCCTACATGTGTTCATTGGTCGATTAGTTATGTAATATTTGTGATTACACATAACTATGAGAACATGCTTAAAATTTTAAAGGTCAAACATAATCTACTAGGGATAAGGTGTATGTTGACTGATATGAATTTAAAATTGGTCTAGAATACAATGAGACATTTTCTTCCAGTGAAGACTACTCCCATATCATTCCTAACCAGTGCATAGTTTAAGCTTCCACGTGTTGTGTGCTCATGGGTTGCACAATTTATTTGATTGTATGAATTTGATAATGGTTTATGAAAGTAGAGAGAGATAGAGGTAGATGAGGGTTACCCATCTTGCATGGTGAAAGATGTTGGATTTTAATACTGGATCCAATATGAGTTGACTCGACCTGACCCATTTTGTATGGTAACAGAAGTTATAGGAAGTTATCCTATTTCTAAATAAGAAAAAAAAAAGAAAAAATTGATGATCAGTTCCCAAAAAAAAAAAAAAAAGACGTGGGTTTTCTTCTAAAATTATCTCTTTCACTCTCAATCTCTCTCACCGTGTTTACTGTGCGTAGATATTAAAATCAAATGGACTTAAGTTGTGGCCATATAGTCTAAGATTGAATATGTATTTTGGACTCCAACTTGCAACTTTTTAAAGGTGGATCAAATGTGGACAAATTCTTACAAACTCTTTCGCATATATTTATACTACATTGCGAAGTACGTAAGATGTAATATTCTTACAAGCAAACATGCTACTTATTTAGATTGGGAAAATCTCACATTTAGTCTCTATTGTTTACAAGATGTCTCAGTTTAGTTCTTATTGTTTAAAATGTCTCAATTTAGTCCTATTGTTTCCTTAAAAAAAAATAATTTCATCCCTATTGTTTAAAATTTTCAATTTCGTCTTTATTATTTCTAAAAAAGTTTCAATTTCGTCTATATTATTTTCAAAAAGTTTCAAATTCGTCCCTATTGTTTCTCAAATTTTTTTAATTTAGTCCTTGGATAACAGAGACGAATTTGAAACTATAAGAAAATAATAGATACGAAATTGAAACTTTTTAAAAATAATAGAGACGAAGTTGAAACTTTTTGAAAAATAATAAAGACTAAATTGAGACATATTAAACAATATGGACGAAATTAAAACTTTTGGTGAAACAGTAGGGACTAAATTGAGACATTTTAAATAATAAAAATTAAATAAAGACACTTTATAAATAATAGGGACTAAATGTGAAATTTTTTCTATTTAGATTTGTTGGTGCAATGTGACATGTTGCATGGGTGCTTTGTGTTCAATCAGTAATTTTGTTCGACCCAAAAGAAATCCGTAATTTTGAGTTGGGGGTGGGTGGGGTTTTGGCACGTTCAACAAGCAGGAGACTCCTAAACCGTGTTGCGTTGCTTCATCCACACGGACACCTCTTTAATAAACTTGGCACACAAACAAAACCCAATGCAACAAACCTCGATACATTTACAATTGCGCACACACACAAAACCATACATATAGAGGAAAAGCAAACGATTTTACACATCTCACACCCAGCAAATCCAAACAAAACCACTGTGTGTGTATGTTTGTGTGTTTTAACAAATTAAGATCAAATGGGCTAAAAATTTATAACTTTTCACTCACATTTTCCCCCAATATTTTCTCTCTCTCTCTCTCTCTCTTTTTTTTTTTTTTTAAAAGGATTTTTATTTTTAAAAAAACAGAAATTAAATCTGGCTAATTTACGAGGAATAAATCTAAGGCCACGCTTGTCATTGAAACAAGCCATACAAGAGGAGGACCAAGAAGAAGAGTGGAGACCTTGGCGTAAAAGGCTTCCACTTTCATTCTTTAATCCAATGGCTTTCAAATGGTCTTCGCTTTTCAAGATCACGCTTTTGCTTCTCCTTATTGTAGCCATTGTCACGGCATTACAAACTCTCCCTATTGAAAAGGTTCGATTTTGACTTTTGGGTTTTGTTTTTGCTGTTTTGTGGAATTTTGCTGGCATTTTCTCATCCGGGTACTTTTTATTTTGTTGTGTAATTGATAGGTTTGCTTAATTTATGTTGTTTGTTTTGGTTTAATTGTGTTTGTTTTGCTGTTTTCTTGGATTATTTCATGCATTTTCTCATCTTGGTATTATTTATTTTGTTGTTTAGGTTGATAGGTTGCCTAATTTTGTTATTTATTTTGGGTTGTTTGTGTTTGTTTTTCTGTTTTCTTGGATTATTTATAGCCAATTCTCATCTGGGTATGTTTTATTTTGCTGTTTTGTATTACTTGGTTTTGCTTCATTGTGGTGTTTCCTGGATTACATGCATTTAATTTTAACCTGGGTTGATTTATTTCGGTTTGATTTTACCTTTTTTGCTGTTTTATTGGATTATCTGCCGCATTTTCTTATCTGGGTATGTTTTATCTTGCTGTTTATGTCAATAGGTTTTGCTTAGTTTTAGAGTTAATTGTATTATTTGAGCTTAATAGTGACTTAGTTTGGTACATTTTGTTAATTTAGTCCTGGCTGCTTACTGGTAGAGTGCATGGTGTGGGTACGTTGTTTAATTAGTTTTTTGAATAGATGAAACTGTATTTCAATACGTCTTTCTTGAGAAAATAGATTTTGTTGGTTTTCTGGGTTAATAAGTAAAAATCGTCAATGCCATTGTAATATGTAAGTAATGTATAACGTAGGCAATCAGAATGATTAGCATTCATGTTTCATCAGGTAGATTGTCTTGCCTTGTCACCTGTATCTTCTTTTGAGTATATTGGCTTGCAATATTACGTATTTTCTCCAATTATTGTTGAAGCTGCACTTAGCTTGGTACCAGTTACATAAGTATCTCTGAAGTCAGAATAAGGTGTTGACGCTTTTTCTCTTTTCCCATTTTTATTTCTGTTGGTTAAGCGATTCCTGTGAGCTCCAAAGTCTTCTTTGTTTATTTATATTGTTGAGATATTTATCAGATTTGTTGTGGTTTGATTGCTTTGGAAATGTAAGAGAGTGGATTATATTGTTTGATTCACAGGTTATATTTTCCTGTTTATAATACTTAGAGATCTACATTTTGCAGAAATTGAAGGATTTTCTAGTGTGGGTTGAGCAAGATCTTGGTCCTTGGGGCCCTCTTGTCCTGTAAGTATGACGTCTACACGGATAGTTGCTGATCTACAATGTTCTTTCTGTTCTCTCACTTATATTCCTCTCGGCAGCATTGCTGCATTTCAATGATCAAAGCATGGGGATGACACAACAAAACTTGACGTTCAATACAATCATTGTTAAGTAGAGAATGGACTAGAAAGACAGAAGTGCTTATTGGCTAATCATTTAGTAAGAGATTGATCAGAAAGTTAATGACATTATAAAATATACAACAGGGATATTGGCATCACCATATGAAATGTGAATTAGTGCTGTAAAACTTATACCAGTGATGCATGTGGATATGTAATTTTATATGTCTGCCTTTACTGTATCATAATGGGCAGACTTCTTTAAGTAGTGGAGCTAGTGGAAATTTATCTATTTTTGTCAACTATTTGAACTTTGATAGGCTCACATGCTGTATAATTGTTTTTCTTCGGACTTAGGCCTGATAAATGTTGGATGACCAATTAATGCTCAAATTTTGTTCTGTCTAGACAAATATTCAACCAGTAGTTGTTCATGTCCAAAAACTTTAATCTCTTCTATTTATTTTTTCTTTGTTCATTCATGGGAAAAGACACATGACTCTGTCCTTATGGAGGTCTTATGGGGAGAGTGTTGGAGAAAATGGGTACATATATGGAATATATTGAAGTGATAAGAGATGTATGACGGAACTAAGACTTCTCCAAGGAGATGTGCCATTCTCCAAGGAGATGTGCCTTTCTTATCACATTTGGTCTACCTTGAACCAATATCTTTTTGCTCTAGTTAAAGATGAGCTTATTAGCCACATCCATGATGAGGTCTTGTGCTCCATGCTCTATTCAAGCAAGACATTGTTTTATTGGTGAGTCTAAAAAGGTGTGAGCTCTGAGCTAGAATTATAGAGTGAGACTTTGGAAGCAAAGGACTTCAAGTTGAGAAAGTCAAAGATGGGGCATATGGAATGCAAATTCAGCAAGAGGAGGTCAAGAAGGAAAAGGAAAGATTTAGATACATTGCGTCTACAGTTCAACAAGATGGAGGGATTGTTGTCAATGTTGGTCAAAAAATAAGAAAAGATGAATGAAGTGGAAAATTGCATCATAAGTCTTCTGTGGTCCAAAAGTACTCATTAGTTACAAAAGATGTATCATACAATAGACGTAAGACCAGCTTTGTTGTATGGATCTGAGTGCTCAGGGTGAAGTAAAAACATGTTCAGAAGATGGCAATTGTGGAGATGAGGATTTTGAGATGAATGTCTACGAATATTAGAAAGGATAAGATTAGAAATGATGTGCTTTAAGGAAAAGTGAGGGTAGCTCCTACTAGGACAAGATTAGGGAGAACCTTTGAGATGGGTTGAATATGTTAGGAGGAGACATAGAGGCACCTACCAGATTTGGGTGAAGTTTTGGAGGTTGAGCACTATAAGATAGGTAGAGGGAGTCTTAGAGGTGTTGGATGGTAACACTCAAACGAGATCTCGAATGGGTGGATCTAGGCGAGACAATTATGATTAACATGAATGAGAGGCGTTGTCCGATCCATATAGCCGACTCACCTAGTGAGATGAGGTTTGGTTTGTTTGAATTTATGGACATTATACTTGCATAAGGATTGTTAGTAGTTCTATAATTGAGGTTCTCATCAGGTAAAATTATGGATTAGACAAGCATCTGTTGATACAGATGCAGAATAAGCCAAGATTATGTTACACTGTCAAAGTCTCCTTACTCTCTCAAATAAATTATTAAATTGTTATGGTGTGAAGGTGTATATGTAAGACATCATCTGCATTTTGGACTGACCTTTTGGGAGTAATAAAAACATTCAAGCATGACATGTCCGCCTGTTTTTGACTTTGTATGATTCATTGGAATTCTATGCTTCTTAGCTACAATAGTATATCATGAATTTTAATGTTTATCTGATTCCATGTCAAGACTGGAAACTTTGCTATATAAGATTATATCATATATTTTGATTTGGATTGTTAATTTTCCTTTTAACGCTCAAAAGAAAAAAAGAAAAATTGGATTATTAACATTCTGATTCAGATGTGCTTTGCATATTCTGCAGGGCTTTTGCGTATATTCCTTTAACTGTATTGGCAGTTCCTGCTTCAATACTGACGGTAAGTCCTTTGCTTGTTCTATTGCTTTTCTTTTGCAATTCAGTGAAGCAAGTATGCTACAATATCTAGATTTCATATAGCTATAGGCTTTATCGGCAATAGTTGAGGTTAAAGTTCTTGTGCTCTGCATACTTTGATACGTCGCTTGACTTTCTACTTTGTCATCTTCTTTGTGTTTCTCTATGGCTGGAGTTTCACATTAATCATAGCAAGTAGTTAATAGATATTGGTAGGCTAGGGTAAGTAAATCATATTGGGCGACTATGAATGCTTGATCCTTCTGCATCCTAATTGAACTGGAACTTATGTCGCACTTCTTCTTCATTTCAGCTGGGTGGTGGATATCTCTTTGGCCTCCCCATTGGTTTTCTTGCTGATTCTGTTGGCGCTACTGTTGGTGCAGTGGCGGCATTTCTTGTTGGAAGAACAGTATGTACTTATACTCATAGTTAGGCCATATGTGTCTTAGATGATAGTTGGAAGTCAAAATTCTAAACAAAATATTCTCCGTTTCATTTTTCTTCCCTATGTTCTCCAAAATTATCTCTTTTTAACATTAATCACACACTTAGTTTTTCACATGTATATACTAATAGCAGAGAGCTATTCACATGCATATACTATTAGCAAAATTCGATTGTTGGTTTTTTATGCTTTTACTAGTCAGACATTCTTTTTTGTAACTTTTCTGTTTTCGTTGTCATTGTTTATGCCCTTAAATCAAAGTTCCTGTCTCATGTTAGATATCTTCCTCTAATGCTTTTTCCTGACTAATAGATTGGGAGATCGTTTGTTATTTCCAAACTGAAAGACTATCCACAGTTCAGGGCCATTGCCATTGCAATTAAGAGATCTGGATTCAAGGTTTGTGTATCTTCCAATTGGTGTTCATTTCCCTGGGATTTATGATTTCTTTTTGCTATTCAGAAATTCTTGTTTCCCTTTTTTGGTTAATTGTACTTCTTGTGCCACATAATGTCTATACTTTTACCAATGTCCTTGGTTCATCTGTTTTCAATAGATATATGCGTTATGCTTATATTTACCTTTGAGAGCTTAATAGCATACTCATACTCAGCTACTGTCTTTTATGGTGCAGATTGTCTTGCTGCTTCGGTTTGTTCCGCTACTCCCCTTCAACATGTTGAACTATCTGTTGTCCGTTACTCCAGTTTCAGTTGGAGAGTACATGCTAGCTTCATGGTTGGGAATGATGGTATGTACCTAAATAACATCTTACCATGATACGTTTTTCGTGCTTGTCGTAACACTGCAAGGTCCTGACCGAAATTAGAATCATCATTTGCCCACTCCTTAGATCTATGCACTTTTTGCTATACCATTTACCCTATCAACATATACAGAGTTGCAATGATTTCAATGATCTGCTTTGAGTATGGCTGATATATGCTTGTTGATGTTTCTGATGCAGCCAGTTACCCTTGCCCTGGTATACGTTGGAACTACTCTGAAGGACCTTTCTGATGTGACCCACGGATGGAATGAATTTTCAAAGACTCGCTGTGTAAGATCCATATAGTTTCTTTCTGCTGTCCGGTAATTGACAAAGTTTATCCCGTTAAATAGACTTTACGTTTCTGATGAGTCTGAGGCACTTTGGGCCACTGCCTTCGTTAATTGTTTCGATGAGAATTTCTTTTTTTATATTAATCTGACACTCCCTCTTGAACATTATGCAGGCATTCATTCTTCTGGGCCTTGTGGTATCAGGTGAGTTTGAATGGTTATATCACCTGTCTACATAAACTAGCATCATATATTTTTACGGATATTTTAAACAAGAAGGCAGCGAGAATTTATTTTAGGGAGTTTCTATTTGAAAGGTTGAAATTTTTTTATTGATGATTGTAAGAAGAATAAATTTTGAAATGATTCAAGCGTGCATTTGAATTCTGTCGAAACAAGTTGTCTCTATACTATTTAGCTAAATTATATTCGAGTCAACATGTAAAGTTTTGCCGAAACATTGAAACTGAGGACACTAGTAATGCAGATTGATTATCTATGATTCGCATACTTGGACTTTGTTATGCAGAAACTTAATGTGTTCCATTCACTTATTTCTTGTGGCAGTTGTATTAATAATCTGCGTTACAAAAGTCGCGAAGGCCGCTTTGGAAAAGGCGTTGGCTGAAAACGAGGATATAGATGGCGATGGTTCGCCTCGACTACCCCTTATGGTTGATTCTCCTGTACATCTCCACCAGTCTATAATGATCAAGATAGATCCCTCTCAAGACCATCATGAAAAATAGTTTTTTTTCTTGTAAATTCTTTTTCTACGCTGGTTATAAGCTAAATCACGCGTTGTGCCAAGGCATTTTTGCTTAATGATGCTTTTCGGATCTTCATCTGTATAGTGAGATAGATATAGAATCTATTTAGTGGTAGAGATCAGTTTTTCAAGGTTTATAATTATTAGTCAATAAAGTTTGTTAACGTCTGTAATCTTTTCTATTTTTTTTTTCACATGAAAACAGTTTCTTACAAAAGTAAAGTAAGGCTGCAAATAATAAACTTCAGAGTGAGTTTAAACTTTTTCCGAAGTTTTGACATAGCGGGAGTAAATACTCTAGACCAAGCGTCAAAGAACAGCTTTGGTAACAACTTTGACAGCTTTGGTAACAATTATGTTATTCATAAATCAAATTATTTCGTGAATTGAATTTCACTTGATCGCCTTACCAACTTGCCTTCAGGAGCAATGTACCCCAAACAATCATCTCGCCCACTCTTTGCCAAATACCCAACAAACTGGCTCTGATACCGTTTGTCATAGGCTACCCAACTAGAATTATAAATACAAGTTAGTCAATATCACCAGTTTAGGACGAATTAACAAATAAATTTGAAACATGGATATCACATATTAATCTATAATAGATATAATAAGTCTATCCCATATAACTTGAAGCTTTCCATTTAGATGTCAGATACAAAGGAAATTGTGTTCCGGGATATAAATGGTATATACAAAAGAATTATTTGTCATAGTTAAGCCGAGAAAGTCATTGCTAGGATTGAAAGACTTGGAAAGATAGAAAAATAAGTTAGCCTAACAAGGGGTTCCCTTAGGGGCTTGTAGAGGATTGATTCATTACGGGAGGGGTCAGCTACACGATCAAATATATCAACTGAGATTTTTAAAAACTCAAGTAGTTTCTTATCCGATCATAGAAGCCGATTATCCAACACAGGGCTATTAGACTATTTCCCATAACAAAGAAGTTATACTTGCTTAGAGATAGTAGGTAAATTAGCTCAAGCAAATGATTCTGATAACACTAAAGGTAGGGTGGATATTGAAAGACTAGAAACCTCATAAGACTTCGATTGCTTCCAAGACTGAGTCACTTCACTCGGCAAGTAATAAAAAAAGAATATTATATATAGCAAATGGAAGGTTGGCTAGGACCATGGTCTATTTATGATATCATTTTTTTCAACTGTTTGCATGGTAGAAGGAAGATGCTTATTCTAACCTTGGAATAAAAGTAAATCAAAACCACGAGCAAAATTATGAGAAATGAAGCAGCATCATATGCTATCTCATCATCAATTTTTTTTTTTTTTGCAAAGGTGGGAGCCATTTACACCCTTTCACCTATTTAGACTAATCCATATTGTTTTAGTTTTTTAAAAGTATATATAAATATATGCTGAAAATGTTTATCGCTCAAGTGGATTTTGTAGGGTCCTACGTTTTTATCTTCCTACTTTAGACTAGCAAACTTTGTGAACTATTTATATTCTCTTAAAATCAGGAGTCACAATCCATGAAAGCTCAATTTAATTTGTTCTCTTACATTGTCCCACACTCATAATAATATTCGCTTAGCCGACAATTTCGGTTTGTATCATTTATATCAACATGAAAGTTGATAGATAGTACGTATACGAGAATTGAATAAAATGATCAAATAAAAACATGAAATTTTAAACTTAAATTACAATATTGTCCTTAATTTTTGTAGCTTCAAAAGATTGAACTTTCAACCTCTATGGTTTAGCGGACAATATATTTTTTCAAGTCATTGTCTAATAAAAAAAAAAATTCTTGTGATAAGCCCGTCTCTAGTCAGAAATATATAGTGAAATAGACAAGCTAAAATATCACAAGGAGAAAATGGAAGGTTGTAATGTTCTTTCCCTTGTGAGGGGCTTCAATGGTTGTCGTGACCATACTCAAGTATCGGGATCTGGAACAAGGATTTGGAATTTCAGTGACAAGCCTGTTGAGCTTCAGATAAGGGTAGGATCAATATTGAAGAAAGCTCACACACTTAAGCCAGGTTCATCAAAGAGACTGAAAAGCAAAAGCATTTACAAGGCTTACATGCCAGGCAAGTATAAAGGTCATCATAGCCATGGAGGTGTTGGAGTTAGAAGCTTGTTGTATTACTATGATGAAACATGTCACCCTTATATTTGGATACATGATACTGGCTGTGACTTCTCTAGGATGGTGAAGCAACAATATGTTAGTCTTGAGGACTTGAGGGATTGTTCTGAGATCAGAATCTTTAGAGACCATCAAAGAGGTTGCATCTCTGTTCGCAAGGTGCTTAGAGCAGATTTTTATTGTTGAATCATACGCAGTTCGATGTACGAAATTCTTGCTATGTGTAAGGGTTCAGGAAAGGTCGTACTAATTTTGAAGTCTATTATTTGTAATCTTATTTTGCAAGAGATTATTTTCATGACTCGATTTTGTGACCTCCAGGTCACGTAGTAATAGTTTTACTTTGCACGAAAGCTCTCCTCATGTGGAATCATATGTAATGATCAGATAAGATTTCTTTTCATTTGATTTGCCTTTTCTCTTCTTTTACCCTCATTCCTGTAAGAGGGATTTTGAGGTTCAGGAATGTGGTTAAGCTACATATGTACTATATTAATTGTTCTATGAAATGAGATAAAATGCAGCTGTTAAAATATTTATTTTCCAGAAATTTCTATTATATATGATGTTATCTTATTCAAGAATATTGGCTAACTTTTTCTCTTTTTATTTTACTTTTGAAGATCAAGTGAATTTTCCTCCTGCATTTTTTTCTTTTTATGATGAGGAACTCATTTTAAATAGGACACATTAGATCTACCTTAAGGTTGTAATGTAGTGCAACGATGCTCTCCAACATATTTTTCAAATCAGTAAAGAGTCAAGTAATATTTGTGATTGAAAGACATATATAATTTTGCACTTGAGACTTCGAGCAACAATAAGTCGTTACCTAATTACTTGATCCAACCCTTAGGACTTCCTAGTACATTTCTTGCTCATGTATCATGTACATTTTTCTAATTGCATCTAAAAGTGACCCGTATAGGCACAATATAACTTGTTAGATTCGATTGAAGAATAATAGCAAAGTTGAAGTGAGGTAGAAATTTGATATTTCTTTTTGTTTTGTCGCTCAAATGAGGAAAGTGAGTGGCAATGCTTAGATTGTTGATCGTATGCAAGTTGACAATGATGACAAAAAGCCTCACTTTGACTTTATCATTTTTCGTGTCCCTAAAGCCACTTTGATTCTAAAGTCTTTATGTTCTCCTCTCGTATTATAACTAAATCAAATCAAAATGTAACAAGCTTTTATTGGATTAAGTGAGTTGACTATATCGATTTAACAACATCACTTATTTTTTATCGAAAGTTATTATGTCTAAACTCCATGCTCCTCTGATATTACAACTGCAAACATTTATACTGGCTGCATTTTGTGCAAAAATAGGCATGAATATTTTGCCCTGACATGGGACTTTGTTCTATTATTTCACATTAAGCCATCACTTTGTCCAGCAGTGCTTGATTGCATAGGATGTTAACCATATTAAGAAACACGAAGGTTTTATCTTAGAATTAATTAATTTAAAGTGCAGTAATTCATGATTTTATAACATAGTCGAAGAATTCATGATTTATTCACGGGCAAAAATATTATATTCTAGCAAACCATATATTGATGTTATAATGCCGGGATGCTGCCTGTTGAAGTTTTGAAGTTATTGTGACAGATATAGCTAGTCATCAAATCAAAGGCATTATTGGCTGACGCTTGTCCCCTCGAAGAATAAAAAGTGACACTAAGTAGGTGTTTTGATGAATACTAGACATCATAGATTGAACAAGATGATTTCATTTGACTGATATGTAAATTGGTTAATTAATTTTGGATTTTAGTTCTATCTAGATTCTACAAAGTGGAATACATTACACACTCGTTGCTCGTCTTTTTGAAAAAAGATAGGAGAAATAAAATATCTTTTCGAATTATTATAATATAATGGGTTTTGGTTTTGCCTATTTTGAAAGGGAAAAAAAAGCATATAATTAGTGCTTCAGGTGAATAGAAATTTCTCTAGTGCAGCACCATAGATTTGTCCTTGTCAATATAATTATGCTTCTTGGATCTCATAGTTGGAAGTACCACTACGGTTTGATGGCTCAAGCACTATTGCTAAATTATGTAAGCATGTGATGCTATGATGATTTCTCAAACAAGTTATGCACATTTCATGATTTAAAGTTAGTGACAATCTTGTGCTCGTGGCTGCAATTTGACATTATATTGAGTGCATTTGCAGCTTTTCTTATAACTAAAGTTCTAACCAAATACGTACCATTCAGGTGGAGAGTGTTTCTAGGGTGATGCTTTCCTTCATCAAAGATAAATTCACACCAAACAATCACTTTAAGCTTCATCAAAGATAAATTCACACCAAACAATCACCTTAAGCCGTTGATTGACGAATGTAAGAGCATGTTGCAATTGCTTTTCAAGTTGGGATCTATAGTGGTTCTTGTCTATCGAGAGATCAATGCATGTACAAATTAGGTAGTGAACTATGGGATTGGTGAATCATGGAGAAGTCATTTTATTGAGCAAGTTTTTATGCTATTGCATGAGCTTTTAAAAAAGAATAAAAGGGGTGTGACAACACTTAGGATGATAGTAGGTTAATTTCGGCTTTTGCCTCTTGTAACCAAAAGAAAGAAAAAAAATAAATAAATAAAAAGTTCTAAGCAAATGCCAACAGTTTGCAGTAAAGCTTGCCAGGAACTCTACGTACAGCATGGGCAATTTTCGTTTTCGATTGCAGCAAGCTCATTACAATGTGGAAATTTGGTTGTTTTCTTTGTGTTTCAGCCACTTCCTATTATATTGGGACCGAGGCGGTTCCAGAGTTTAATCTGAGTAGGGGTAAAATTTAGACTAATATTGGTATTACATTGATTGGTGGCTAATGTTAGAATTTTCTAGAATCTAATATCAGAAAGAGTAATATTAAATGTCACTTTTTTTTTATCGTCCAATTGTCACCTCTTAGTTGGAATGCTTAGTTGACATGTCAACTAGATACTTTATTTTATTTTTCTCTCTTCTTTTATTAATTTTATTTTGTTTATCTCTCTTCTTTTATTACTTTTTCTCTTTCTTTATTTTTCCTTGTTTACTCCTTTAATTAAGGTCTCATTTGATATGTTGGTAATTAACTAGATGCTCCAGAATCTTAAAAACGTACACCTTCACTGATGCAGATCTAGTGGATATAAGTGTTTTGTTCTTTAACTAAATTAACTTTCACATGTTTACATCTACTTATATAATTGAAATTAAAATTGTGGCTCTTCAACATTTATCAAATTAAATCTTGGAAAAGTGCATATAGTGGAATTGTATGAGACTATCTGTTCATGCCGTGTGTTTCTGCATGCATAGTGCAAAGTTTCTAGTGTTTTTACCTGTTCATGTGAGTTGATGGTACGGTAGCAATATAGGTTTTAATGGGTGCTAAAAATTAATGGTGATAGATGGCTGCTGGTGATCAGTTTGTGTCAATGCAATTTTTGGGTGTCTGGTTGTTAGATTTCGGTGGGTTGTGAGCTTGTTTCACAGTGGAAGAAACAAAAGATAAGAAAGGAAAAAAGAAAGAGAAGAAGAGAGGAAAGCTTAATTAAGGGAGAAAAAAGGAAATACGAAGAGAGAAAAAAAATAATAAAAGTAGAGAGAGAAATAAACAAATATATCTCGTTGGTATGTCAATTGTACATGTCAATTAGGAGGGTGATAATTAGGTGATAAAAAGAGGGTGATATTTAGCATTACTTTATCAAAAAATAGAAAACAATAATAAAATATAGTAAATTTGAGATTTAGAACATACCAGAAATACCAGAAATCCATGCCATATTTCTTTATTTGTTATAATCATCTCCTGTTATAATCCTGCGAAAAAAAAACATGTCAATTAGGAGGGTGATAATTAGGTGATAAAAAGAGGGTGATATTTAGCATTACTTTATCAAAAAATAGAAAACAATAATAAAATATAGTAAATTTGAGATTTAGAACATACCAGAAATACCGGAAATCCATGCCATATTTCTTTATTTGTTATAATCATCTCCTGTTATAATCCTGCGAAAAAAAAACTTGAGCGACGTGTTATGGTAGGCACGCCTAGATTAGATGTTCCTTATTCCTCTCCAACTCCTATATGGTGGCTCTAAATGGGGCAAGCTTCTGGATGAGAGAAATGGCCTACTCTAAAATCTGTATCGGGCCCCACATCAAGTTGTCCTAATATCAAAACAGGTCTACATCTTACATACCACACCATCAAAAATAATATCCATAAGATGGACTTAGACCCAACTGGAGTGGATCACTATAAAATATTTATTGAGTTTTACCGATCAATCTCAACCTATTTATCGAAATAAGAAAATATCTCAATCAGTGATAGCCCACAACTAGAAAAATTCCAAGGACAACACTGATTGATTTTATATTTTGAAAATATTTTATTCACGAAAAGACTCTTGGATTGAAAACAACTTTAGTGGCCACAAAATAAACATCTCAATTCAGAATTTGATCCAACAAATTCATCAATATCGAACCATAATAGTCATTATACCATCTTTCGGCATAGGACTACTATGATCACAAATACTAATGCCCCATTGACATGGATCCGTGGTGTGGTAAAAGTGTCGTGTGATTTTTGACACATGTGATCCAACTAGAATGGTTAACATGTCAATCCCATAATTGGCCATTTTATGGTCTTGTAAAGACCTTTTACGGAATTAGATCTCCTTTTGCTTCATAAAAAGCTTTTAAACTTTATTTGGGCAAACTCCCTTTAATGCTTCTAAAACGAAGTCACTTCAATGATGAAGCATTTAACTATATATCTTGAGATATGAAACTTTAAACTTGCGTGAGCTACTTGAGTGAAATAATCAATTAGCTCTAACTTAAAGAAAAAATCGTATAGAAATGTTAGATTATGTTTCATAGCCCCACTAAAAAAATTCTCAAAAAATAGATTTATAGTAGCATTTCCGAAGAATCATAATGACATTCTCTTGGTAATGAAAAGGTGCTTGCAATGAGATGTCTATAGTTATATCTGCAACAATTCATACTTTCCCAAAAAAATTGAGATAAAAAAGCCAGAAAGATTGAAAACGTGGTGAATTATGTAAGAATTCTTTCAAACTTAATCATTTAACAACTACTTTCAAACTTAATTATACTCAACAACTAATGCTTTAAAACTTGCTTCAATTATGTCCCAACAACTCTCTTGCTTTTAGCAGAGTAAGCTCTAAGACAATTGAATAGACTTTTAGCATAGACTAGAGTGATCAGGTGGGGTATAAATCTATTATAACGTTATAATATTGTGAGTAGAGTCTAATAAATGTGTGTTGTTAATACAAATATAACGAAATAGTATAAATAGTTTACAACTTTTTAATCCTGCTCATAATATTGAGATAATCTTTGCTCCAACAGGAGGTGACTTGCTTTTCATTATATCTTAGCATTGATGAACTGTGGAGTTATATTAGTTGGTTAGCTGGATCTTACATCTTGTGATTTTCTCCTAATTTCAGCCTTCTGTATGTAACATCACATTTGGCTACAAATTCTCAAATTAACTCGGAAAACATACACACACAAAGGAGAAAAAAACTAGGATCTCTAAACGAGAAATGATCATCTTATAATACTAGAATGATTTGTGTACAATCGAATAATTGTGAATTATTTATATAATTTTATCATAATTGTATTAATAATTAACAATCATTAACTTTTTCTCATAATATATTATATAAAGAGTAAATCTGTTTTCACTTTGAACCATCTTCCGTCTCTTCAAATCCAAGCTAATCAATCGAAAAGCTAATTTCTGCAAGATATTGACTAGCTAGAAATGTTAAAACTTGTAAGCCACCTCATGACTGGCTAGCTAATACATCTAATGAGCTGAAAAGCCTACTCTCTTAGGATTTCCTACCCCCTAGAGTTGAGTAATGTATTTCATTTTTTACTTGGTAAGAGCAAGCTCAATGAAGTGCTTTAAAATGTAAATTTTTGTATTTTTGGGTATTTTTGTATATTTTTAGAGCCTCATACCTTAAAAAGTAGTACTATTCATAAAAAAAGTACGTAGAGTTCACTACTTTTGAATTAAAAGATATCAAAATAGAGCCCCAGGCTCCAAAATATTCACCAAATTTGCTGAATATTTTGGAGCCTGAGACTCTATTTTGGCATCTTTTAATCCAAAAATGATGGACTCTACGTACTTTTTTCATAAATAGTACTACTTTTTAAAGTATGTGACTCTAAAAATATACAAAAATACCAAAAAATAAAAAGTTTTACATTTTAGAACTCCCTATTAAAGATAGCCTAACACAAATTCTCTTTAGACTTTAGAAACAATAAAATTTCACAAAAGAAATTAATAATTTTTCATTCTTATCTATTAATGAAAAATATCATCAAATTTATACAATATTTAATTTAATTTGATTTGATCTTTTATATTGTCACAATCTTTTATAATATAAAAAAATACAAATATAGTAGCAACTAGCTTATAATTTACAACAGCTTGCTTATAATTTGCAGCAGTTTTGCAATCAGAAGCTACTGTATCAACGTTTATACAATTAGAAGTTTCTAAAATTTTATAAGTAAAAAAAATTCATAATTAAAATTTTCATTTAGAAATCAATAAAAATTTCCAATTTTGTCTCTCTACACTCTGTTGTTCCCTTTTTATAGTCATTTAGCACTTAATTTATAATTTGAGGTCTATTAGACAAATGTACTATAAATGATTAAACAATGTCAAAAGGTATCTACTTTGCTTTGGGATCTCAATCAATCTGACAACTGTACCTCCCAAGGAAAATCTTTCACCTGCACACACAGTTACACAAAACTTCCTCTATACCTGCTTCCAAGTTCCACCACTTCCCATTACTTTCCCCCTTGGTACCACACCCCATCCCCCATCCCCAACCCCACCACACGCGCACACACACACACACACACACACACATCCCACCAAAGAAAAACCCCCCAAAAAAAAAAAAACATCACTTCAACAAAATGGGCATATCTTTCAGCAGCAACAGAAGAAGAAACAACACCAACCCTTACTACCATCACCCACCTGTAGCTCCAGCTTACCCCTACCCTCCCTACATTTCAGACACTCCTTATCCTGCGCACCCCCCTCCACCTTATCCTGCGCACCCTCCACCACCACCTTATCCTGCGCACTCCACCCCTTATCCGGCGCACCCCCCTCCTCCACCACCACCACCCATATACTATCCAAACCATCAAAATGCATGCAATTACGCCAACCCTTTCGTGGGCAGGCCCAGTTATAGCCAATTCTACACTCACCAGCCCAATGGGTGGCCCACCAGCCACCACCACCACCCGTCACCGCCGCCTCTTCCTCCTCCGCCACCGTACGTGGAGCACCAGCAGGCTAAGAAGATCAAGAATGATGTGAATGTGCATAAAGATACGATAAGGCTTGAAGTTGATGAGCACAACCCTGATCACCATTTGGTTTCCTTTGTTTTTGATGCTTTACTTGATGGAAGGTACAATCTTTATCTCATACATGTAACGTCACGTGACACTGATCAACCGGTTCAAAAAATGTTTAATCCCGGAATGGAAAATGTCATTATAGGACAAGATGTTACAAAATATATTAATATTCTATACAATTTAAGCATATTAGTTCACTTTTTATATTATTTATTGTGTTCTTTATCCTTAGCTAACTTTTTCTTTTCTTAAAAAAAAAGTTATGATCTTTATATCTTTTGGGTACAATTTGAAGAATATGAATTGATTTCATTTCTTTTCTTTATTTTTTTATTGAAATTATGGCTTTATTGTTGCAAAAAATGTGGTTATGAGCTGTAAATTAGTGTAAAGTTCGTAACTTTCTTCACTTGTGAGCTTAAAGATGCCAAAATTTGAATCACATTGTGAATGCAATTATCTTAAGATGTTGTAATGTAGAGAACTAAACTGTGAAGGGAGTTCAGATCATTGGTATATACAATATGTGCAATTAAGGAGCTTGGATGGTGATCTTTTGGATATATTCGCATCGTTGATGGAGCAAAAATTAGAAATTTTTGGGGCATTCATTAGTCAAAGTAGTCCAGCCAAAGGTTTAGATTACTTGTTTTCTCTTTGTTTTTTATACTTTATTTGTTCCTCACGGTGCTTAAGTTTCCATCCTTTATAATATACATTCTTACCATATGTCTAGTTCCTTTAAAGGAACATGTCGGATAGACCAACATTCATTTGAGGATTAGGAAGCTAATTAGTTAAGGAAAAGATCAAATGTTTGTTAACATTTAAAAAGAAAAAACAAAAAGTGCGTGGAGGGCTTCCCTTCTTGAGCTGCTTTGTAGTGTACCTTAGCAATATCTCTCAACCTTAAAAAGCTTTTCCTCAATGCTAGATGCATCTTTCACTATCATATATTATGATAAGAAATATATATATGTTTTGTTGAGACACATTTTAGAAAGTGCAACTGATTGACTTCATGATGCGAGGTTAAGGTTGTATAGTAATAATGAAGGTATAGGTTATATGCTTAACGCATAAATATGTACAATAATATAGGTCATTGTTTTGTGCTACAAATGTTCTCTGCAGTAGATGAACTGTATTATTGTGCTTTAGCAATCTTTGCACTGGGGGAATGGTATCTTTTTTAGATTTTTAGTATCTAGACAGCACCTCACTGCTTCAAATTATGATTTAGGAAAAGAATAAAAAACATTTTCTGTTAATACAGATTTGGGAATGTGCATGTCATAATTTGTAGTAGCTGAAGATAAGTCATAACAGTAATGAACTTCAGATGAAGTTTTTCTAATCAGAAATACAATCAGTTAAAGGAACGCAGCTCTCTTATTTTGAAGCAAAATTGAATGACAAGTCGAGACATACTAATGCAGAGAAGCATAATGAAGAGAGGCTGTTGCTAAGTTATGATGTGTAACAAACACCTCGCATTCACAATAGGGCTGAGATATATCTATAGGGAGTTGAAACTTCTCTATAGCCTATTTTAGTCTTGACTGATGTTTTGTTCATTTTCCTGTTTTTTTGGCACCAAAGTGAAAGATCATGCAGCCATAATCTTCTTATCCTATATTTAGAATTCTGTTATTATCAGGAGA
Source organism: Ehretia macrophylla (assembly GCA_037974665.1). NCBI lineage: Eukaryota > Viridiplantae > Streptophyta > Magnoliopsida > Boraginales > Ehretiaceae > Ehretia > Ehretia macrophylla. The sequence goes on along the minus strand of CM075764.1, from coordinate 118,218,293 downwards.
GAGGGAGCAGAGTATTGTTCAAAGTAACTCTAACTGTGTTCATGTAATGGTTTTAGGATGTACTATTTACTTTGACCCAAAAGAAATAACAAAGAAAGATGCAATATTAACATTTTGCTTCAACCGCAGCTCCACCCATTTTCTTTACCCTTCCCCCTCTGCCCTGTATCGCTGAAGCCAAACCTTTGAACAAGGCTGGATTGGAGTATAGTTGTCGGTATTGATCTGTGAGGATATCCATTGTCATGGTAGGATGGGGACACAGGATTTGCAGGGAAGAAATGTTTTAACCATATCCTACCTCCATCCAAGATTGAATGTTCACTTTCACTTTTTTCTGGCAGACAATATTTTCTTCAAACCAATACATCACATTAAGTTTATTAATAGAATTTCTCATATGATCATATTTCCAGTGCCATTTATTACTGTCACAACAATTTTCGCAGACATTAAATAAATTAATAAAAAGAGCTTGTTCTGAAAATTATTATTTTGCCGCCAAAAAAGTCAAAGTAGAGATTCAATTTGTGACAGAGGAAGTACTATTTAACTTACTGTTGTGGATTCCTTTAGAATTATTATTAGCTATTAAATGTTTGATAAATATATTTACTAGCTTTTCCCTGTATTATTAATCCCATAATTCTTATTTTTTTCAAGTTACCTTGAAAGAGCTCAAAATTAGTTCCTTTGATAAATGTCTTGTTAAATCCTCTGAAGCATAAGATTGGAGTTCTAAGAATAATACTGAATATATCATCTTTTCTATCAAGCAAACTGATTGTTGACTCTTCACTGGGTTGATTTTGTTGGATTCAATCCTTAATGGCTTTCTTGTATGATTTCACAAGAATCCTGTTTCATTTTTCCACCTCTTGTTTTTGGGGCATGGAGGCCTTAAGGCCTAATATATAATGGTCATTAGACCGTATATTTTCTATAATATGATCTTTTATGTTCATTGAGGGTACATTGGGGTGTTCGCTTTGTAATCTGCAGTATGACCTGCATTATCGAATTTGTTACACTAATTACATTCCTGAATGACTGTTATAAACATGCAATTCCATGGAAGTCCAAATAAGTCTTTTGCAGTCATCATGATGCTGTATGCGGGTGATTCTCTCTCTTGTTAGAACTTAGGAGTATTCATGATGCTAGCATCCGTAATCAGTTTGTACCATCCTGGTTATATGAGAAAGTACTTATGACTTGAGAGAAATTTTCAAGATTTTGACATTAAAAGATGCATTATATAAACTCGATTTGCCTTTCCTTTTTAATTCTTTTGGAGACCCCACGGGATGGGAAGGCATTAGCAGCTTTTTTGTGGAAAGGAAGCTTTCAAAAACAATATTCTGAATTGATTTTGCATCAAGACTTTTGTTCAGCTTTAAATCTAACATCTTGTTGCCACTGATGTGTAGTATTTCAGTTAAAGTAATTTTATAAATTTGCTACACATCTAGTACCATTTCCTCGGAACGCATCATGTTGAACTGTGAGCGCTATGCCTCAAAGGTGACATAGGCATGATTGAAACTTGCATCTGCTCACTATTTTATACACAGCGTTCATTGTATTTTGGAGTAGTACTGGACAAATTCTTCTATGTTTTAGCATGTATAATGATTCTTTGCACTTTCTGTTGTACAGCATCACCATCTTTTACTTTGCCAAGGAGGAGCCTAACTGCAAGTTTACTCCGTTATATCCTGAAGCACATGTGCCCATAAAAGTTCCTTTTCAGAAAGGACTTGACCAGAGATTTCGTCAGCCTTCAGGGACAGGAATTGACTTGGGCTTCTTTATATTTGATGATCTCTCAAAACCATCAGCCGGAGAAGATGTGTTTCCTATAGTAATATCTGCAGAAACTTGGCCACCCTCTGTTTCTATTGGTGAACATTTCTTTCCAGCAAGCACATCCCCCAATATGCAAATTACTCAGGCTGTCTTAGAGAAGAATCAAGAGGACCCTTTCAAGCTGAGAGTAATTAGGCAGATCTTGTGGGTTGATGGAGTTCGTTATGAGCTGCGTGAGATATATGGGATGGGTAACATGTCGCAAGGTCTCAACACTAATGACTCCAGCAAGGATTGTGTGATTTGCATGACCGAGCCCAAGGATACGGCTGTCTTGCCTTGCCGACATATGGTAACAGACCATCTAATTGAAATTTCTAGCTGTATTTTAGAAAAAATATAAGCTATATATCCTATTAAATACTAATTACCTGTTAGACATGCATTACCTGCAGAATGCCTCAAAGCGGCTTTGACAAAAATAATTTAACTATTGCAACCTCAGTAGCCACAGTCCTTCATAATGTGGACTATATTCAATCACTATTTTTAAAATAAGGAAAAGATGAATTTCTAGCTGTATTTTAGAAAAAAATATAAGCTATATATCCTATTAAATACTAATTTTAACCTGTTAGACATGCATTACCTGCAGAATGCCTCAAAGCGGCTTTGACAAAAGCAATTTAACTATTGCAACCTCAGTAGCCACAGTCCTTCATAATGTGGACTATATTCAATCACCATTTTTAAAATAAGGAAAAGATGAATTTAAATTTGTTAACTCCAGTTAATTTAAATTAGTTAACTCCTTCAATGGCCTTAAAGCATATTTGTACGAGGACCTTGACTCTCTTCAAGCTTGTTAGCAATTACTTTCTAGATTATAAGTCTCCTGATTGTCTGAAGACGTTTTCCAGCTGTAAATTGCTTTACAATGTACACATTTGGAATCATCAAACTCATTATCAAGTTATGTGGATGGTTGATGGTCATGAGTTGGGATTTGTCTTTGCTGCTTGCAAACTGGAGCTGATTTTCTTGACAGGGATCTGTCATTTCTGATCATGTTGTGAAGTAAATATAGCTCTTACCTGGTTAAAGACAATAAGCAAGGGTTCTGCAGAGATAAGAGTAGACTTATCATCATAAAGTTTTGTTCTTTTCTTTTTTAGGACCGTGTGACCTTTCCTCTCTTTCTTCTTCTTCATTAATTTTCCACATTTTCTTGTATGTATTGATTGCAGTACTCTAAACACAATTCTATGCAATGAGTATTGAAGGATGTTCATGTTAAAATCTATGGTTTCTTCCTTCTTTCCCCAGTGCGACCCTTCTCTCTCCTGCAAATAATGTTGAGGATCATTACACCATGATATTGCTATCAGAATGTAGTCTTTTTGTCAGGCCGTCATCCTTCCTCTCCTAAGCAAATTGAAAAGATCATTACTGTATCCCTACTGTGATCTCTTCATTTTCTGGGATTCTTCCTTTCCTTGCTTGGAGCCAGGGTGTTCAAGTTCATTTGTCTTCTTCGCTTATACATGTGCGCGTTAAGCTCCTTTTTACCCTTAGTTGAAATTCTAAAATGTTGTCTTATTGCAGTGTATGTGCAGTGAGTGTGCGAAAGAATTGCGATTTCAGTCAAATAAATGCCCCATATGCCGGCAACCAATTGAAGAACTCCTAGAGATCAAGATTGATAATGATGATCAGTGAGAAGTCATATGACTTGCGTGTATTGTAAAGTTTCGCATTGATCTTCAGAATATTACTTTTTATAAGGTTACTAGTTTTCTTCTCATTTTGTTCCGGCATTTGTGTGTTCCATCCTGTATTTCACCTGGGTGTAAATAGACAATTTCTGTTGATGAGCTTCTTACATTCTCTATGGAGGTTTGATGCTTGTTAGCAACTATAGATGAACAAATCTTCTTTCCATTTTGGGAGTCATATGGTTCCTTGATTTAGATATGTATTCTGACATTGAAATGTTTTCTTAAGAATTAATCAGGCTGTTACGATCTCATTACTGCTTTTCCTTTATTCTACTACCTTTTGGCTTTTGTTCACTCTTGCTTGCAGTTTCAGTTACATACTCTTTTTGATTCTTTCACCAAGGCATACATTGTTCAACATGAGGTGACGATCCCCTCATAATATTATCACTTTATATATGGGATCAAGCGGTTATGAATTGTCTGCATTATTTCTTCATAACTATATTAACAATTTGTTACTGTTGGATCTCGCTCATAACATTATAATGTTACGAGTAAATCCATTCCCGTTGAACATGGTCATCAAAAAGTAGGAAAGAGTAGATTGCACATGACAGGATGAACATTCTAGGTACAAGTAGTGTCTTTTTATTTTAACGTTATGATCAGATCTATTTCCGTTGAACATGTCATCAAAAAGCAGGAAAGAGTAGATTTCACATGACTAGATGAACATTCTAGGTGCAGGTAGTTGTTTTACACTTTATTTAACGTTATGAACAGATTCATTCCCGATCATAAAAAACAGGAAAGCGTAGATTTCACATGACTGGATGGGCATTCTAGGTTTCCAGGCAGTGTCTTTTTACTTTCAGTGTTACTAACAGTCAAAAAAGGGAGCTGGGGAGAGAATAATTGGCCATAGAAGTTAGCAATAAGATAGAAACTGAGCAGCTGCAGAACATATGTGGGGTTTAAGAGTTGGTTCCCTCTGAACAGAGGAAACTACAAAGTTTGCTGTAACATTATTGAAGCTTTTGTATCTCTCTTAGCTTGTATGCATGCATGGAATCTCTGGGGACCATTTCAAGAGCTGGCATTGTATCTCACTTCTTTCTTTCTTTTTGAGCTCTTTTGGGTTTTAGGCGACATTAGTTCTTAATAATGGTATGATTATTGGAATAATGGGATGTCATGAACTTAGTTCCCCTATATCCGGGTGCCTGGTTGAGAGACATCTAACTACATGAGATGTACTTATACTTATTGTGTATTAATAAGTGATATCCATAATAAATAGATTTTTATTAATAAATAAATTTATTATTACAAGTGGAGAGCCGCCTAAGAAGTACGGTCGCAAAACTAACAAGAAAGAAATCGGGTATGCATACAGAAGTATTCTGACATTCGCTTGCATACGCCTCTGCGGACTTGGCACTGCATAGGTGGTATGTGTTCGGCCATGTCAAAGTGTTACTTGTACCGAACTGTCCTTTAATTTTCAATCATTATACCAAACAAGAGGTTTGTTGATTCATTATAATTGATAAATATGACATCTCACACCACCCAGCCTCAAACCAAAATAAACAAAAGAGATTTAAGAGTAGTTTAGTGGTGGACCATCTCTTTTGTAGTTAGGAGACCAGAGTTTGAATCTCATGGGGTGGGGGTTAAAAAAAAACCCAAAATAAACAGAACTTGCACGCATTTAAAGACCAATAAAAAAGGATAAAAAGAAAAATATATTGTCTCAATAGTATTATTAAGTTTGACGGTCAAAGCTTTCAAAATTTTTAACTGCAGATTTGCCATGCTCAATTGACTCAGCAAAGTTCAATTAGTCAATGTCTTGAAGCTTTTGAAACTATTAAGGTTTCTTGCAGATAATTAAAGTAACTATGTCAGACCTCGTATTATAGAAATTTCATTTTTTTTTAAAAAGTAATTCGTACTCAGAGTGCACATTAAATTCAAGACTGTTAAAGAGGATTTAAAATCACATGAATTATCTAAATAGTTACACGATCCACAAAATGTTTTCAAGTACCTTGAAATGTTTAGTTTGTAATACCATTTTATCTTCAAAACCTCAGGTCATTTTGATCGATGAAACATTCTGAATCCTTCCTCATGGATGGTATTTGCGGGTCAGCGAGAAGGAGTATCCTCTACTTACCCTAAAATCGAAGCTATTAAGAAGTGAGATGAAATTGTTTTTTAAAAAATATATGTACTTTAAAAATATCTTTAGGTTGAAAAATTTTGTTCATATATTAGTGCTAAATTGTGTACTTAATTTTATTTAGCCCTCCATTAAATAAAAATATTGGATCCGTCCTTATCAATACTTGCAAGCAATCTTTTGAACTCGAGAATAAATGCATAATTTTTTTTATATATAATAGAAGCCGAAAACGTGATTCTATGATGAAGAGTCTGGTTCGTTGGCTGCTTTCGGGCATGCTCGCCGAACCCTAAAAAATGAATCATAGATTTTGCATCCAGAAGCAATCCAAGAGGACATTGATAGATAACTGAAGGATGAGTGAAGAAAGATGTCGCTCTCAAATGGACCAGCCTCTCATGCTGCCATGAGCAATAATGTTCATCGTTGCAGATTCCTCTCTGCTGCATAGGTACCATCTATTTTGACTTTTGTTTGAGATATTTCTCTTCTGAATCTTGGAAGAACCAATTAAGACATTTTTACTTGCTGTGAAGTCACCAGTTCGTAGGGTCCCAAAATTACATGTTATTCAGAAATCTAAGTTGCTGAGTTCATCACAATATGGAAATCTGATTATTGATTTCAAGTTTGCATTAAATGCAAAGAATAAAGAATAATTCAGAACACATAACTCTTGAGTACGCAAACTCTTACATTTGATTATTGATTTCACCCTCGCATTAAATGCAGAGAATAAAGGATAATTCGGTATACGAAACTTTGGTTTACGCAAACCCTAGAAGAGTATTGCATTATGACGAACTTGTCATCCATATTTTAAGAAGAAGCTTAGGTTTTGGGATCATATTTTGAACTTCATTATGAGAAAAGAGAGTTGGACAAACTTATTACTGCAATAACAGGTCTGCACAAGTTCAATTTGACGAGTACCACAGCATTGTAAAGTGTATTCATGTGTAAATCAAGGTCACGGGATCGATTGGCATAAAGTGGCTTCATTGAAATTCAAATGCACAAAAATCCAAAGATTCGGAGTTTGAGCCTCTACTAATTTGACTAAATTAGTGCATGCATATATTGGAACATACTATTGCACCACATGATTTATAATATTGGGGTGAATTTAATGTTATTTTATACCTAAAATTAATTTCTCGTCATAAAAATTAAAAAAAAAAAAAAGTGGACAAATGTTTAGCACTTTCGTCTAGCAACATTCCTCTGACGAAATGGTGGCCCATAATTAAGCAAAAGACCTCCATCAAGTTAGTCCCTTATAGTTCAAGAAAACATGAAGGACTACAATGAATATGCAACAAACTTTCAACATACAAAATGGTCATACTCATATTCGAATTTAACACCCCATTCTTTTATCTTCCCTTTAAGTAGTGATGACTTTATGGCACCTACCTTCATATGAAACCATTTCCTCTGAAGGCTAAAATCTAGAGGTAATTATAAGAAGGGACTGAAAAAGCCATGTGTTTGATAGTTTGCATAGCATATAATGCATGAGATATCAGTTAGGGTTTTTAATGAACTTACCTATATTATCTTCTTCTCATCATCAGTCAAGATCTCTAGACCATGTGGTGCACATGTAATAGTTTGGACAAAAATGGCAATGGCACTGCATAAGTGGCCATTGAGTTTCCCCTTAAAACCAAAAGGACAAAAAGGATGTAAAATCAATCCCAAATGTGTTTATGACTCCACTAAACTAAATAATTATAAGTACATAAAGTGTTCTCACTAATCTGTTTGTTAATCACGGTTGGTTGCAGGGGCTATAGCTTCAGCTGACCAGGCAATAACCATTGAGCAACGGCCCTTCCACTCGAAACCGTCAAGATCACTATGGTCGATTTTTGTCTTTGCTCGACGAGTGGGTCTAGCAGTCAAACTCTCTTTTTTGGCCTTTACTCTCTAGGGCCAATTTTTGTCTATCTCATTCATTTGATGAGAAATAAAAAGGAATATTAAAATAAGAATGGTTGAAATTGAAGCAACTACTTTTGAATTAATAAAAAGAAAAATAACAACTGCAGGAGGAGAGTTACGTTAGAGATTTTTTTTTTTTTTTTTTTTGCCGTCAATCAAAAGATGATTAATAGAGATGTCTTAGTAATTTCAATTTACAAATTGATCAGCTCCTATGGTTCTATTAATTTTGGTCGTCAAAGTTACTTACCTAACTAAAAACACATCTTAAATTCGTCCGTGAATGCAACGCTAGTTAGCCCACGAGTAAAATTTGCTTTCTGATTTTTCTATAAAACATAGTCTTGTAAGAAGCCTGGGTAAGCATGTGATATTCCCAGTTGACCATCCTTATCCACTCCAACAAAAGACCAAAATCTACTCCCCAATTAATATCACTCGTTCATAAAAAAAATGCTGTCACTTAGACTCATAAAATATACTAAAGCTAAAAACAGCTCATATATTTCTTGAGAATCTTTATTATTGAGGCCCAGAAAAAGAAATTAATTAGACATCATCATCAGTGTGTGTCAGAAGTTAAGAAGCAATTTTGAGTAATATCAGGATGGGCAGTTGCTAATGGAGTTTCCAAAGATATTTAATATAAGGGGTGGCATTTTTTAGGGTGGAGCATATTTAAATATGAACTCAATATTTTACTTCCTGAGGTGTAATTATCAACTTTATTCTGTCCATGTTTTAATTTGTCCTTATTATTATTCACCAAAGAAAAGACTTGACGTTTTCATCAACTTTTATGTCAATGATTTGTCGTATGAATTAGAAAACAACGATTGGGCAAAATTGTCCAAAAGGTTAGGGAAAGGGGTCTGATAAGAACTCATTATAATAAAAAGTTACGAGTTCGATATTATAAATATTATTTGACATTTGATCGATCAAGAGTATGTATTAAGGAGCTACTACACTATAAAATTTGTAGTCTTAATATTTATTCAATTTAATCTTACCTAAAATAAGTTTATGATCATCAAAAGAAAAACGAGAAAAGATTTGGCGAAATTTGGAACCAAATAGAACCTGCAAGCAGGAACTATGCATGACCATATCAAATGATATCACTAAAAAGTAGAAGGCAAAGCAGGAAGTGAACACAACTATTCTCATTCTGGAAGGGTTTTCTCCCATTTCACATTACTTTTAAGAGAGAACGTATACAACCATTCACATAGAGGAAGAATCCCAACTTATAAAGTTTTAGCCTTAACTGCTAGAGTTGGAAATCATTAACAGATCACACTACTTCGCCGGTGAAAGAACCCCTCAACCTTAAAGTTCACTGATAGTTTAAATAAGTCCCTCAGGGTTAGGTACAGTAATACAGTAACGGCTGATCGTGACTAACGTGTCAGATCTGAAACCTCCACTATCTTTATTGCTTTGATTGAACTAGATCATCAATTGGGATGTGCAGCCACACAATTCGCACCATGAGATTTATATATAACTTTAGAGCAGATACTTTGATCCTACCTAAAGTAAGTTTAGAATATAATGAACATCAGGACAATGTTTCTTAGGTCCCAGGCCCAAAACCCAAAGCTCAAGGGCTTAGTATTATAGATTTCAGAAATGATTACTTGGGTGTTAAGTTTAGACCAAAATGATTAACTTAAATTATTACTTAAATTGATAACTCTTACTTATAAATTTCGCTAAGATGGACATGACTATTATTTCCCATTTAGATCTAACCTCCTTGCACAACACTTAGTTCCAACATCTAAATAATGTCTAATTCTAAATACCATGCTTCAGGGAGAACCCTAAGTCCACAAGCAATCGCAATTTATAAACCATTCACTTATATCTCCCACCAACGTGCATGGATATTACATTGTCACAAGAGTTCCAGCATGTTTTAGATTTTTAAGAGCGAGAAACACCAATAGGATACAAATTGTAGGTGTAGAACTACAGAATATAAAGGTGAAAAGCTTAAATCATCTGTGGGCCAGTTTAGAGTGGCTTTCCCACCTTAATTCTAGCTGAAGCAATATGATTTTTTTTTTTTTTTTTTTGTCGGAGCTAAAGTAATATGATTAAACACAAAAAGTGGTTATAATAATTCCACAATATATCCTGCGGCCATTTTCTTCGTGAGTGGCCCATGGTCCAGAACTATGGCCTAAATCAACTTACATTGTTCAGTAAATTGTGCTTAGGGATTAGAACTATAGCTTTTTGTACTCTGAGCTAAGTTTGTATGTATAGAAATTTATAGAATAAGTTGTGTAATTTGCATGGAAAAATGGCACAAATAGTCCTTATTATTTTTTAAAAAATTTAAATTTATTTCTATTGTTTAAAATTAGTTAATTTAGTCTATATTATTTTCATATAAAATTTAAAATAATTCTTATTGTTCAAAATTGTAGTCCATATTTTTCAAGATTTTAATATATTTTCCTTAATTTGCATTAACGATACTATTATATACAGTAAGATCTACTCGCAACTGGTAGAAATGGACAAACTAAATATGCACCCCATGATTTATAATTCAACTTACTGTATATCATGATCTTTATATGTTCAATATATTTCCTTAATGTTCAAATTTGATCATCCTATTACACTGGTACCTTTCATTCAAATTCATTGCTTTCACCAATGCAAGACAACCATTAAGTATATAATTCAGAGTGCATTTGACCAAGCCAAAATTAGAAGCTAGAATATATTAAAATCTTGTATATGTAGTATAAGTCTGTTTGACTATGAGACCGATCGATTGAAAACATGGCTCCCTACGCCTGTATGGACTACTAACTTATAGATCCAAAATCTAGAAGCTAGAAATATATTAGAATATTGAATATGTAGTCTTTGGAGTCCAAGTGGAGTGAAATAGAATAGAGTCAAAAGAGTTGTGATCATCAACCAGTAATTATACCAAAAAGAAATCAATATAAAGAGAAAAAAAAGGTGAATATGTTAATATTAAAGTTCTAAATAATCTCATATTCAACTAAAATGATATTAATTTTCCCTTGTCCTGTCAATTGTCTATGGTTCTATAGCTAATTGGTGAAACAAAATAAAAGGGAAATTAAGAACAAATGATTACTAATTCGATCTTATAGTATATGTAACAAACACCAATATATGATCAAAGTCGTTATTGGCAAATGGAAATTGAATAAATTTGGTTTAAGCATTTAATTGTCTAATAAGTAAGTTTTTTGTGGTCATTTGTTTTTTAAACTGCTATTATATGTATACATTATGTGAGAATCACCTTATGTCGAATTTTGAATAATAGATCTGTCATTGTTTTGTTTGTTGTAGACTCATCCAATTGTGCCTTATACTAAATTTTCATATTAACATAACATACTCTTTGATTTTGACTTTACTTTAATTTAAGTTTGTTAGGATTTTTTCATATCCAATTGGAATATACAGAATTATAAGATCATAGCATATAGCATTATTGAAACAATGTTATAGTGATAAGTTTCTAGCATGTACAAGTATTATACATTTTTTTTATATAAGGCTTTGGAGAGAATTAAGATTGCAAGTATTACTATATGAAAATGAATGAATTATTAAAGGAGTTTCATTTTATTCCACTTGTCTTTGGTCTTGTTTATCAATAGTATTTTAAATCTCTTAGAATTTCATAAGCATTTTTATTCTTGAGTTGTTAACGTGCACAATTTGTATCAGAGAGTCACTTATTGAAGATTCATTGAAGAAAATGAAACTGTACTTTGTAATTCTTTATGCTTTTTTAATTTAGCCTAATTGATTAGAACTAAGAAAAACTATCATATGATTTATATTGTGAAACAAAGATTTTTTATATTAGGTGGCTATGAGGGTGATAGAGTTAGTGATGGCGCTAAATTCCTAGAGTTAGTGGCGCTTTTCTAGCGTTCATAACTAGCAATTGCGAAAAGTGCCACCAAATGCTATTGCCTTTTATCTAATAGGTGGCATTTCATTGAAGCGCCTCTAATAAAGTGCCACTTATATCCACATTTTTTTGTAGTGTGATGATTCACAATTGTGTCAAATAGTAACAACTCAGAGTTTTTTCATCTATGCAAGTTTTACATGTAATTTTACCTATTTTATTAACGAAATATATATGTCACAAGTTACAAGTTATTTATATCTAAATTCAAACATTCCTCTTACTTGAGTAAATAAAATCAAATAAGAGTTTCAAACTTCAAAAGAGATATGGAAAAAAGTTAATTATGAAAATCTTATATTCTATGTAAAAGAAGTTCTTTAAAATGCATATGTTAATAAATGTTGAACTAGTATATAATACTCGCGTTATAGGATCGGTAAAAGTTTGAGTCAAATTAAGTTATTCAAACTATGAAATCGAGAAAGTAAAATGAATTAATTGAGCATAACAACCTAGGAGTTGGATTCTAGCAATCGACTTATATTTTTTCAACAACTCCATCTATAAAACCCTGGCTCGAGTTATCAAAACGCGTAGGAAATATGTTTTATTTCCTTGTCTTCCATTTCTCTTCTATTCTCTTTTCCAAAATTTCCTTTTTTAATCACTCAAAAAAAAAATGTAACATCTTTTGTTGTTGCAGAAAAATGGATAGTTAAACGCTCTTGGTGTTGCGGATCCTCCATCTTGTGTTGAGCTAAGGATTATTTTGTACAAAAACAGTTTCTTTGACAGGAAAAATCACTCTCAAAATGTTGTTTCGGTCACCAACTAATGCATTTCAATAACTCTTTCTTATTTCTCCACTCCTTGTTGTATATGTGCTATTTTGAAACAATTTATGAGCCAGTAAATAAGGTAAAAGTTCATTACATAAAAATGAAATCAAGCAATTAGTTTTTGAATCCTCGCTTTTCCACCTTTGATGATTTTGTAGGGGACTGCTTACGCTGAACATTGTACATTCACGTATTAAGACATATTTTAATTCTCATTTGTACCAAAAAAATAGCTTGCTCTTTTGATTTTCAGAATAAAGGTTAGGAATGTTTTGAATCAAAATTATAATTGTGATAATGTATTATCATTATTACTATTGCTCTAATCAATTTATTACTATCGTTATTGTTGATCATCATCGTCACTATTATCTTCTATAAAAGATTTTTTTTACTTTACTCTTAGATTTGTTTCGCGAAATTTTAAACACGACCTTTAGAGATTAGAAGGTTTTCACTGGTTCTTTGCTTATAGATATATAATATAATCCACCAAAAGTTTTACAAATAGAATTGTGACATATTTATGTTTATTTGTTTAAATTCATTAGCTTCAATACACAAAAAGAAACAAACACCATATGAATTGATTAGATTTCCTTTGTTCAAAGTTATGTTGGAAATCTTACTTTCCTTTGATAGGTGAAGGTAATCTTAAACACAACATAGGATGTGGATTACAAAAGTGAAGGTCTTTAACACTGAAATCCAAATCCTAATTACTCTAGTGGTACATTGCTTTAAATTTTCTTTTTCAAAAGTCATGTAGGAAATCTACATTTCCTTTGACATAATGGTAAAATCTTATACACAGCATTGAATGTGGATTACAATGTTGTGAGTTTTTATCACTAAAGTTGAAATCAAAACCCAATGGGATTTACACAATATAATTGTAATTTAATTAGATTTAGATAATAATAATAACAATAGAATATGATTACAACATGTTAGATTAATAGAATTCCATTTGTTATGTATTACCTTTACCCAATTTACACTAATACATAGAACTAAGACAACCAAACCCCACCCCCCCCCCCCCCCTCCCCCCCCTCCCCCCTCCTCCCAAAAAAAAAAAAAAGAAAAAGAAATTAGAGACATAGAACACTACCCAAATTTATGCATTTGGATAGTAGAAAATATGGTCTTGTAATCTAACAAGATGTTTGACGTCTAGTTGCATTAACCTAGCAAATGTAGTGTGAAATCTAATTCATATGGTTTTGTGATACAATTACATGCCTTATTGCATATTTTAAGTCAATTAAAAACCAAAAAATATTTGTAATAAAAAAATATAATTTTAAACATAAGTTATTTTATTATAATAACTTACTATCCGATCATCCAACTCAACCTACCACAATTAATGAGTTCAACAATATTTCATTTTTTGTCGGGAGTTTAACAATATTGTACCACCCAGTTTTGGAGAAGAAATCTGACAAGAATTCATTCTCAGATGCTACTAATTAATACTCAGATTATCATCAGATTTTCTTTTTATCTAACCATGGTTAGTAAAAGGTAATCCCATTCAGATTACACATGGTTAAGCCAAGCCACCTAAACCAACCCCAAAAGCCACACAGTTATATAAGCCCCCATGACACAGAAAAGAAAAAAAAAATAAACGGAAAAAGAAAAAAAACAAAAGCAATGGCTTGGGGCCTAATTATCACTTCAAAGTTTGTTAACTCCATATTCAATATGCCAAAATACCGATAAATAAAGGCTCAAAACAAAGTGTGTGTGTGTGTGTTTTTTTTAGTCTCTCTCTCCCTCCTCTCTCTTTGTGCCTTTGTCTACTCTCTCTCTCTCTCTCTCTCTCTTTCTCACAGACCCTGAAATAGAGGAAGCAGAGACATCAGTGAGAAGTTTAATGCCCACCCACCGCCTCTGAAACTTCTCTCTCCCTCTCTCTCTCTCTGGTTCTTGATTCAGAGAGATTTCACCTTTCTTGTTCTTTATCTCATTCAAGTTTTCTCTCTTTGCCATTTTACTCTCTAGTGTTTTCTCTCAGAAAAGAAAAAAAAAAAACCAACGACAACCAAGAAACATATATATCAATTCACTACCTTAAAGATTACATTTTCTTTTAGCTACCTTCAGATCTATCAGCAAAAAATACCCTTTTAATATACCCTTCTAGCTGTTCTCATTGACTGAAAAAAAAAAAGAAAAAAAAAATGAGTAAAGAAGAGTTCTTGAAGATCCAGGTATCTTCATATGCATCAAAATGTCCATATTCACATTGCCATTAATGTCCCCATTACTGTTGTTGTTTTCATTTGTTGCCTGTGTATGCTTCATTGTGAATGCATAACATTTTTAATTGCCATAATTTTTACTATTTTCTCATTTTGCTTTGCTTGGAAAAAATCTGATTATTTTAATTAAAGCAGATTTGGTCATGGCAAGTTTGTTTTCATGTCTTTGACCCCTTTTTGCTTTTTTGTTTTTCTGTGTGTAGTATTTGTTTTTTTCATTTTTGGGTTTTGAATTTGGTTGATGATTAAAAAAATAAAGTTGTTACTTTTTCTAAGTTGTCTTCACTGGCTTTGCTTGTTCATGCAGACTTGTGTCCTTAAAGTCAATATACACTGTGATGGTTGCAAACGTAAAGTGAAGAAAATCTTGCAGAAGATTGATGGTACATTTCTATCTCAAGACTCAATTTTTATTTCATCTCATACCTTTTTTACAGTGATAATCTATACATCTATACCCAAAAACAGTACCATTTATGTAATTTTTAGTCATGTTCAATTCTTACAATTTCATTTCCCACCCATCTCGTGTTGTAATAAGAGATTATGAGTTCAGACCATGCAATGGCTTCGGCCTCTACTGTAACCGGGAAAAAAAATTGTTCCTTTTTCTGATTTTGTGTGGGTTTTTGATAGGTGTTTATAAGACAAATATAGATTCAGAACAAGGGAAGGTGACAGTATCAGGAAATGTTGACCCTGAAACACTGATCAAGAAGCTCACAAAAAGTGGGAAACATGCAGAGCTATGGGGTGCACCACCAAAGGCCAACAACAACAACAATCAACAAAAGCAGCAGCTTGCTAATCAGTTCAAGGACATGCAAATTGACAATGGCAAAAATGGTGGAAACAACAACAACAAGGGTCAAGGCCAAAAGGGTGGTGGAAAAAATCAGCAGCAGCCGCCAAAAGGAGGTGGTAGTGGTGGTGGTGGTGGTGGCCAACAAGGACCACCAAATCAGATACCACCTCAGCAATTGCAGCAGTTGAAAGCTTTTCAAGATCTGAAGCTGCCACAATTTAAGGACCTCAAAATGCCCTTCACCAACAACAATAATAGTAAGGGTCAGGAGCAAAAATCTGTTAAGTTTCATGTGCCTGAGGATGATGAGTTTGATGATGATGAGCTTGATGATTTTGATGATGATGATGATGACTATGATGATGATGAGTTTGATGATGAAATGGATGATGTTCCTCTCAACAAGATGAAGCCTTCATCTGTGATAGGAAATGGTGGCGGTGGCGGCGGTGCTCAGATGCCGCCTCCTAACATGATGATGAATGGTGGTGGTAAGATACCTCCTGAAATGATGATGATGATGAATGGTGGTAAGATGCCTCCTAATATGATGATGATGAATGGTGGTAAGATGCCTAATATGGTGATGAATGGTGGTAAGATGCCTAATATGGTGGTGAATGGTGGGCAGATGCCTAATATGGCGATGAATGGTGGGCAGATTCCTAATATGATGAATGGTCAGCAGCCAATGCTCATGAAAGGTGGTAATAATGGCGGGAATAATGGTGGAAATGGGAAGAAAGGCGGCGGAGGTGGTGGTGGAAATGTGCCTGTTCAGGTTAACATGGTGGGTGGGAGTAATGATGGCAAGAATGGTGGTAAAAAAGGTGGTAATGGGAATAATAATGGGGGTGGTCAAAATCAAGGTGGTGGTGGTGGTGGAGCAGCTCAAAAAGGTGGCAAGAATGGTGGTGGGCAGCCTCAAGGTGGTAAGAATGGTGGTGGTGGTCAGAGCAAGGGTAACAGTGGTGGTGGTGCTAACAACATTATTAATGGTAATGGAGGCAAGAAAGAGGGTCCAATGAATGATGGGCTTCAAGGCATGCCAAACATGATGGCTATGAATGCTGGTGGTAATGTGGGTCCAGTGGGGGCTATGCCCATGGGCCAGATGGGGCATATGGGCCAGATGGGGCATGGGCCTATGGGTCCAATGGGTAACATGCCAGCAGTCCAAGGCCTACCTGCGGGGATCAATGGTGGCGGTGCTGGTCGCGGTGGTGCTCCTGCCGGGTTTTTTCAAGGTGGTGCCCCGGAAATGATGCCAGGAAACCCCTACCACCAGCAACAATTGGCAGCAATGATGATGAACCAGCAACGTGCTGCTGGAAACGAGAGGTTCCAACCGATGATGTACTCTAGGCCACCTCCGGCTGTCAACTACATGCCGCCCCCTTACAACCCTTACCCTTACCCGTACCCGCCCCCTCCCGGTGACCGCTACGACAACTACTTCAATGATGAGAACACCTCAAGCTGTAGTGTGATGTGAAGTTGAGGTTTACTGGTAGCTGCAATGGTGGTCCTTGGTGGTTCAGTTATAGTTCAATGACTTACTTACTACTAGTCTTGATCCCATAATACACATGAAAATGTTTTTTACATTTGAACCTTAGTTATCGTTTTGTTTTTTCTTCTTTTTCTTCAATCCTAATTTCAATTAGGATTTTATCACTGTGGAGTATCGATAGACAATATAATGAAAATCTTAGGAGAGAAATCAAAAATCAAATCTCAAGTAGAGATGATGGTAGACTTTTATCTTATGGAGATATTTATATAATGTTTATATTTTGAGAACAAAAATAATATCAAGGAAAAAATGGAATATAAAAAATAAAATAAAAAACGCCCCTCTCTCTGCCCATATTCTCTACACACATTAGATACATATATTTTTGCTTTAGGCTCCGTTTGTTCGGCATAAAATATTTTTTAAGAAAATATTTTTTTAATTTTTCGGTATTTAATAACATTGAAAAATTGGTTAATTGAAAAATATTTTTTCAATAAAAAATGATGATTATATTTTTTCAATTTTTCGGTGTCTGCAAATATTGAAACATTGATGAATTAAAAAATATTTTTTAATCAAATATTACGGTTAGTATAAAATTTTAAAAAATATTTTCATATCTTTTGAGAGATGAAAACATTTTATATTACATTTTTCAAACATCAAAAAATATTTTATTTTGAAAAAAATATTTTATTTTTCATAAAATAAATTATTTTATGACAAATAAATAAAATCTAAAACTAAAAAAATATTTTCTTTTAAAAATATTTTTAACAAATAAGTTATTTTACAGCAAACATACAAAGTCTTAGTTCTCAATTTGTGACAAATGTTAGAAGTTTTTTTTTTTATATGATGGGAAATATATTTAAGAATCCCTTTGTCTCAAATTTTAATGAACATTTAAATTTAAATTTTAAAATACATAATCTTACCCGTAAAGACAAATAAATAACAAATGCTCGTATTTAGTGCCCGTTGCGTCATCTATTGTCCTCCTGCCATATATGTCGAAAATTATGGAGCCTCATGTGGTGGGGGTACAAGCACCACTGATAAAGAAGGCCCCCAACTCATATGGGTATCTATATATTTAGATATGTGAGTGAATATTATTGGTTTTAGTGTTATGCCATATTCATGTATTTGCAGTAAGAAATTCTTTTTTTGTTTTGTTTTTTCTAGTAATAAAGAACTCGTTTTTAATAAGATTGCATTAATTTCATTTAAAATTATACATCTCATGATAATGCGTGCGTCTTAACATATATATTTATAATAAAAAAATATAAATATAAATAGAGTAAAATGCATGACACACCCTCTATTATATGAAATTTGCACAATAAACTCTATGTTTTAAAAAGTAACAAATAACCGCTTGTGTTATAATGAATGTTGCACACTCTCTTCAATTTCAAATTCCGTTAATGTCTATTAATAATAAGTGTAAACTGACCTCTATTTAACTTTTTTTTTTCTTTTTCTTTGTCTTTTTATTTTTTTCCAAAAGTGACCAATGGCATAGTGTCACATGTAAATAGCGCAGTTTAAAATAGTTTGCACGGATAAGAATCAAACCCATGACCTTAACCACTATACTATCCGTACCTTTTGACATTTTATGTGCACAAAAAAACTTTATCCCATATTTGTCTGATTACAATCCAACACCCACCATTTCCGTCTTTTTTTAAGCCAAATCTACAAACCACCTCCGCCACATCCTCCCACCATCTCCACCCGCCCCCAGCCTTGAGGAGTCCATCAATATTTTGGTCAAATAAAATGTTTTTTGAGATTTTATGTGATTCTTAGCTGTATTACAAGTGAGTATACGTCACTCTCCGTTAATTTTTAAAAAAAAAATTGGATGGAAGGGACATTTTGCAATATTATGAAAAACACAAGGTGTTTCGCTTTACTTTTCAAAATACAAAATTTATTGTGCAATTTTTATAAAATAGGGTCAAAATCATTTTAGTCCCTGAGGTTTACTCTAAAGACCAAACTAGTCCCTCAGGTTTGTAAAAAGATCAAAAAGGTCCCTCTAGTTAACTTTTGTTAGTCAAATGGTTGACTGAGTTAAAAGACCATTATATCCTTAGCCAACATATATTATAAAAGAAAATTACAATAAAAGTCTAAATCAGTCTAAAAAAAACATCATTCACATAATTCGCGTAGGAAAAAAAAAAACAAAAACTAAAAAATATCAGTTCAAACATAAACAAATTAAAGTTAGTAATATATTGTTAAAAAATGAACAATCATGATTCATTCTCTTTTTTGGGCGGTACCCTCGCTGTTAATTATATCGATGTTGATTGTTTATTTTTTAACTTTATATTATTGAATTTATTTTGTTTATGTTTGAATTGATATTTTTTAGTTTTAGTTTTTTTTTCCTGCACAAATGTTGTGAATTATGTTTTTTTAGATTGATTTAAACTTTTATCATAATTTTCTTTTATAATATATGTTGCCTAAAGATATAATGATCTTTTAACTCGGTCAACCCTTTGACTATTAACATTTGAATAATAAAAATTAATTGGAGGGACTAATTTGATCTTTTTTGCAAATTTGAGGGATCAATTTGATCTTTAGAACAAATTTCAAAGACTAAAATGGTTTTTACCCTTATAAAATATAAGAAAGTGCTATACATTTTACTCATATAAATATAATATTTAAATCATAATAAATTGTTATTCGATCACTTATAAATATTGCTGTGCTACACAGACAAGCCAACCACTTTATTGTTTGGAAAATCTAACGGCGTTGACACTTGAGACTGTCTAGTCAAATCAACAGGAAGGGCATCAAAAAGAGAGGACATTTCTCTACAGTATTGTGACAAATCACATGATGATCATTATGAGTGAGTTGAGTACATACACTAGATACAGATAGGTACATACCACATTGGGACCCATATCACTTGTCTATTCAGACTGTGTAGATGTGGGTCCCTTGCACTTTCCGTAAAAAGTAGAGTTGTACGTAGAGTCACTGTACATAAGTTGAATCACTTGTAATATTTCATGTGGAGACATGATAAAATGGAGCTTTATAAATAATTAATATTTGAAAGAATGTTGTGAGTTAAGTTCAGTGTCATGAATTTAATTAATTATTAAAATTAATTATTTTGAATAGTAAATTTGAGGTTTGAAATAATATTTTATTTATTTATTCTATAATACTAATTTTACTTACGAATATTAAGTTTTGGATTCAAGATAGTTTTGTATGATGCTTCTAGTTTGCTTTGTTCGGTTTATTGCAATTTGTCCACTGTGACCCCTATATCCCTGTTGTTGCAATTCTTTTTGCGTGTATGAAGGATTCTCTTTGCTATTTTCACATAATTCTTTACGCATTTCATCTGTCATGGTTCTTTTCTTGAAGTCTTTGAGATGGGAAACTATTTTTGCTATTTTATAAATAGATATACCACTAATGATAAGAGATTGTGTTGAATCAATAGTGTTTGCTTTAATTCAATATACATTTTATATATGCACTTTTTTTTAGTAAAATTGAATATATTTTTATGCTAATTATGTATACATGAATTAATTTTTAATCTTAACTTGATCACTTGATATGATCATATGTTTATTGTTTGGTCAAAAAACTGGTGGAACGGGAAGGCCTTCCAAGCCATATGCCCATAGGTGCAAGATTACCGCAATCATACTATGATCATGGTATGACCAGTTTTTTTGAGAGTTCATATTACATATATATGTATATAGGCTACATCAGGGCCGGAGCTAGAAATTTTTGTCAGTGGAGGCTAAAATTTATAATTTTTGAACTATACAAGTATTTTTTTCAAAAAATATATAGAATTTTAACGTTTTTATGGGCCAGTGGGGGCTAAAATCTATAATTTTTGAATTGTACGAGTACTTTTATTTTTCAGTGGGGGCTAATTAATTTTTTTTAACTAAAAATACATAGATATTTAATTTTTTTTCAAAAAATATATAAAATTTTTAATGTTTTTATAGGTCAGTGGAGGTTAAAATTCATAATTTTTGAACTATACTAATATTTTTATTTTTCAGTGGAGACTAATTAATTTTTTTTAACTAAAAATACATAAATATCTATTTTTTTAAAAAAAAATACATAAAAATTTTAATAATTTTTATAAATCAATGAGAACTGCAGCTTCCACTGACCCCAATACAACTCCTCCAGTGGGCTACATGCCATATTTTCAAAGGTCATAAAATTTTGACAAGAAAAGGTCATAAATCAAAACTGATTAAAGGTCAAAATTCTCGAAACAATCACCTTGACTTTTGCAAAAGATAATTCATGGAGTTTTACCTTTAATTCATAGACATTTTGGCGATTTATAATATCTTCAATAAAAGACACCTTTTTGATGACACAAAACTATATTTTCTATAAAATATAATGTGTTGAAATCTTATATTATGGAATTTTTATTGTTAATGTATATAATTATTTCGTGTACAACAGTATAATTTGTCATAGTTAGATTTACTATATTTAGCTTAGCTTGAAGACCAAGTACTCCTGCACCTATATAAGAACTGTTATATTGTAATTGTAAATACATCTTTTTGCAATACAACAATACATTCTTTTCTCATGTCTCGTCTCTCTTTCGACATGGTATCAGAGCTACCATTCTCATAGCTTGTGCCACTGTCATCATATCGTGATTATCGTTATAATTTCACAAAACTACAAAACCACCACAGCAACCTTCTGTTCGAGGTCGTTTTTAAATTTTTCCAGGCATCAATAAGCCACACTCGCCACACCGGCGTGTAGCTTTTGTCGCGATCTTTCCAGGCATACTCGGATCTCCACCATCCGCCACCAGTCGTGCCCACACGCGCTGCTCAAAGTTTCGCCGCTGGTATTTGTTTTCTGGTTTTCTATTGCTGATGTCATCCTCTTCTGCTAACATTAGCCCTTGATTGAAATGAGTGTGAATCATGGCAGTGAATTCAGAAAAGATGCGTGGCAAATCAGACCTATGATGCATAAGGTATATCCAGGTAAAACGAGAATAATCATCCATAAAGATTACAAAATATCGAGATACCCCCATAGTAGGAGTTAGGGAAAACCCCCAAATGTCAAAGTGAATTAAATCAAAGCACGCATAGAATAAAGAGTCACTTTTATTAAACGGCAAAGCAGACTGTTTGCCAAGTTGACAAGATAAACATTCAAGAGTATGCCCAGACAGTTTGCCTAATGAGCCTCTAGAAGCTAAAGACTGTAATTTGCCTAGAGAAGCATGACCTAAACGCGAATGCCATAAGTAAAAAGAGGTAAAGCCTGAGGATGTGGTAACTGAGGCGACAACAGAGAGATGAGAGGGAAGATGCAAGCTGACAAGCTCGAACAATCTCCCAGTAAGACCCAGTTCATATAGTTGACCGACAGAGATGAGACTAAGAGTACGTTTAGGAACAAGATAAGTATCAGGAAATTAGGCATGAGATGTGGATATAGATCCAATATGACTGACGGGCATGGACGTGCCGTCAGCTGTGTAAATAGCAGATGCAGATGAATTGGCTACTGTATTGATCAAACTATGAGAATCATAGGTCATGTGATTAGAGCAAACAGAATCAAAGAACCATGAGGACTTACAGGGAGTGACTGAAAGAGCAGCGGAAGTAGGATAGCTAGATTGGGCTAAAACTTGTTTAAGAATACCTTGGAGATCGGAAACAGATATAGGAGAAGTAGGAGGATCACCGAGAGAGGCAAGGAAGCCCTTAATTGTGGCAGCAGAATGTGATAACGACACCGATAAGTTGCAGGCTTTGGAAGGTCCACCTTTGGGCCGATTACCCTGGGAATTCTTGTTAGGGTTGCGATAGCATTCATGTTGATAGTGACCAGGGTCTGTTTTTTTGTAAAATGAGCATGTTCAAGTAGGGCAATTCAGGAGAATATGTCTAGACTGATGATAGTACTTGCACTCTTGTGAGGAAACTGAATTTTTCTTTGTGGATGATATGATTATCACTGGTGATGACTAGGCGGGTATTTATGATCTCAAGCAGTTTCTTAGTCACCACTTGAGATGAAAGATCTTGGTCTTCTGAGCTACTTTCTGGGCATTGAAGTATCATCTGATTCAGCTGGCTACTATCTCACTCAGGCCAAGTATTCTTCTGATCTTCTGGCTCGTGATGGTCTTACTGACAGTAAGACTGCATCTACTCTTCTTGATGCTAATGTTCGTCTTACTCCACTGGATGGGACACTACTTGCAAATGCATCTTTGTATCGCCAGTTGGTTGGCAGTCTTATCTATCTCACTGTGACTCGGCCTGACATTGCTTATGATGTTCATCTAGTCAGTCAATTCATTTCTGCTTCTCGCACTACACACTATGCTGCGGTTCTCCGGATACTTCGTTATATTAAGGGTACCTTATTTCATGGTATCTTCTTCTCTACTAGCTCATCATTAATCTTGTATGGCTACTCAGATGTAGATTGGGTTGGTAACCCTACTGACAGGCGTTATGTGACTGGATACTATTTCCTTCTTGGTGATTCCCTTCTTTGTTGGCACAGCAAGAAATAGACTGTTGTTGCTCGCTCGAGTACGGAGGCTGAGTATCGTGCCCTCACCGATGCCACTTAAGAGGTCATCTGGCTTCGTTGGCTCCTTGCTGATATGGGTGTCTCTCAGCCTGAGGTCATCTGGCTTCGTTGGCTCCTTGCTGATATGGGTGTCTCTCAGCCTCTTGGCACCACTCTTCATTATGACAATTAGAGTGCTATTCAAATTGCTCACAATGATGTATTTCATGAGCTCACTCGTCACATTGAGTGTGACTGTCACTTCATTCGTTAGCATGTTGGTCAGGGAACTCTCACGCTTCGATATACTCCATCGGCTGATCAGCTTGCAGATCTCTTTACTAAAGCGCACCCTCCAAGCCGCCTTCAGGATTTGATTTGCAAACTCAAGCTAGTGTCCTTTGCACCACCTTGAGTTTGAGGGGGGTGTTAATGTGTATAATTATTTCGTATACAACTGTATAATTTGCCATAGTTAGATTTACCACCTATATAAAAGCTGTTATATTGTAATTGTAAATACATCTTTCTACAATACAACAATACATTCTTTTCTCATGTCACGTCTCTCTTTCGACTGTTATTTCATTTTAACGTCAAAATCATCTTCCATCACTTAAACACTTGATTTTCCTTAGGCTTGTAACTTAGATCATTTAAGTTGTTGAAAATTAAAACCATGCTTCATGTTGATTTTTTTGTGTTTGGAAATAGTTCTTAATAACTTAGTTTTTCATCCAACTTGGTTTTTTTCATATTGAAATTGCAGATGGTGAACAACGATAATTCTTTTTCATGCTGATTTTTTTACCACATATATTTGTTTCACTTTGCTCGAATCTTTATAGGATGTATAAGAAATTTAAAATAAATTTTTATATGTTGAAACAAGCTTATGAATGTTTAGATGACATATTATATCCCAACTCAATTTTATAACAAGTAATAGACAAATTCTATTAAACCTTTCTCAGGTTTAAGATAATTACAAGTATCTTCACTCTAACTTATAAAATTACATTAACTTCCTTTCCAATCTAATAGGTAGTTACACAAAACCTCAAATTTTCTAGTTAATACTTAAGTTCGTCGTTGTTATCAAAATGTTCAAATACCTATCCTAATATTTATATTCATTTGTATGTACTCATAACGATATAATCAGTGATATACTCAAAGGATACAAGTGTACTTAGCAAAAAGAAAAAAGAAGGATATTTGTGATAGATTCAAAGAGAAACTTTTGTCTCTAATTTTTAATGTAAATATTGTTACGTATAAGTCCTATATATACTTTGAACTTCCAGATTTCTAATTGGAAAAGCTATTAGGTTGAACAAGTATTATTGAATTTTAAGAACAATATTGCAAGCACTTCCTCTATATTGCCATTTTAATTTGGAAAGTTAGAAGAGAAATTTATATTAGTATAACAACATACAGTGGAACCTCTTTAAATTAATAGAATTTAATGATCCTGACGCTATTAATAATGTCGGGTTCATCAAATTCTATTAATTTAACGAGATATTAATTTATAGATAAATTAATAACTATTAATTTATAGAGATATTTTTATTTTTTTTGGCTTTATAGCAAATATATTGTGATTATGGTGTCTTTTTTTTAAAAGTGACTTGTATTTTTTTAGTCTAATTTAAAAAGATAAGCAATGAAAATAGAAGATAAAATTTAATTTAGTATGATTATAACAAAATTTATCTAATCTTATATCCAATTCCTTGTAGGATTAGGATGAGAACTAATTTCTCTAATCTTGTATCCTAATCCTTGTAAGATTATCTCAATTTTTTCTCTCTAAATAATTAAATATGAGATTCAACTAGATTTGAAACTCAACAAAGATAAATTACTCTTGATTCATATTTAAAACAAACCTCATAGTCAATTTATTATGTACTTTTTAACTAATTATTAATTTATAAAATATTTGGATCAATAAAATACAAAAGAAAATTTTTAAATGTATTATCTTATAATTTTATCAAATTTATCAACTTTTTACACTGGTCCAAAGTCGGGATTAGATATTTTTATTAATTAAAAAAATTATTAATTTATTAAGTATTAATTTAAAAAAGTTATAATGTAATTGCATATGAAGAATAATAACATTGAAGATTCCATAGGGATTGGTTAAGGCGTTGTGGGTACCACCTTAAGCAAAGTTCGTTAAAAGCTTTTTATTTAACGAAAATCCTTATGCAGTAGGGGAGTCACTTGAGTCAACTTGAAAAGGAATTTTTTTTTATAGTATTTTTAAAAAAATTATTGTATTAGACACTTTTAGTTTTGTATGAAACCTTAAGTTTTTGATTACACCACTGTCCTTATGAGATTTCAATGTGTGTTGGTTCTTTTGAAAAAAGATATTTTCAATATTTTTTTTTTTTTTATTGACAAGAAAAGTTAACTGACGAAATCGACCATTAAAATATCCGACGGACCGAGCCACCATGTATTCTCCAACCATTTTTTACATGCTTTAATATTTGTCCACATACATACTCTTACTTTTATGTATTTACTGTTGACATCAAGTTATAAATAGTTGTCTACTCTTCTAATTCTCATACAAGTTTCTATTTCTAGAAAATTTTCTCCTCTTAATACTACCAAGTATAAACTTATAGTCCAAATTCTCTTTAACTAAGAAATAATTATAAGGCCTTTTGTTTAAAGAATAAGTTTGAGCTTCAATAGCATTTTCATTTGCAATAATGGTAAAGGCTCTTTCGAGCAATCTAAGCTGGATTCTTGGAGAAATTTAAGGGCATTTTTTTGGGAAAAAAGTCTAATTAGTTTTAACAAAGTTGTACCTTTTTTTTGTGTGTGTTTAGTGATAGAAGCGAGTGGAATGGTTAAATTTATAACGTTATGATATTATAAAAAGATTTAATAATGATAAATTATTGATATAATTATAATAAAATATATAAATAATTATTAATTATTAAATAATATTTATAACATTATAATATTATAAGAGTATAAAATAAAATAAGTGAAGATGGTGAGTGAGTTTGTTACACAA
Source organism: Ehretia macrophylla (assembly GCA_037974665.1). Lineage (NCBI taxonomy): Eukaryota > Viridiplantae > Streptophyta > Magnoliopsida > Boraginales > Ehretiaceae > Ehretia > Ehretia macrophylla. The sequence goes on along the minus strand of CM075764.1, from coordinate 118,191,591 downwards.
TGAGCTGAAGATGACAGAAGCTTGTCCTTTTCACTTCTCTCCTTTTCGGCCTCCCTTGAATTTTGACTGAGATTGAAATTGAGACGAGAAACATCACGTGGGCCCCTCTGTGTGCAATTCTCTCTAATTATGAGGGATTGGCTCCAACTGAATGACCCCACCCCCTACAGGCCTATCACGGGTAACTAAATGATGCCGGACGGCATAGTCCAGTGACAGTACTTGTGTGTGAGGCGTATTGTTGTATTTAAAATTTATTAAATTAATGGACAAACTTTATCAAATAAATTTTTATATTATCTAAAAGAAAAAAATCTAAATGATTTTTTTTAATGAGTAGGAATATACTTGGGAAATCACATTAAGGTACATAATCCTAGATGTATGATTCCTCCTGAAAACGTATGTTTTGGGTTAGAAATGTACAACTTTTACTGGAGTTAATACTAAAGAGAATAACTTCTTAAGGCTATTCTTAATAAAAGGCTTTAAAATGTAAATTTTTTTATTTTTGGGTATTTTTATATTTTTTTAGAGTCTCATATCTTAAAAAGTAGCACTATTTATGAAAAAAGTACATGGAGTCCACTACTTTTGGGTTAAAAGATGTCAAAACAGTGCTCCGGGCTCTAAAAAGTTCAACAAATTTGCGTTTTAAATGCTCTATGATTAGACTAATTTCTTGTAGTTATAATTTTTTGACTAAAATACACCATATCTTTTGTATTTTCACAAAGTTATATTATAAACTTTGTGTTTTTAAAAGTTACATTATAAACTGTGTGTTATGAAAAACGTTGTATATGAACCCCAATCGTCTATTTTTCTATTAATTTTAACGTGAGAGTAATATACATGTCTAAAATACAAGTATGACATTTATCAAGCTGTAAAACACATAAAAAATGACAAAAATATTCGTTTTTAACATCAATTGCTAATTTTCCCCTATGTTTTTTATAAGCTTGTAAATTTTCCCCTAAAAAAAAACACGAAAACCCTAGAAAGAAACTATTTCAAAGTGATTTTCTTTCGATTTGAAACTGATTTTGTATCGATTTAAAGATGTAATCTGCTTGTAGAAGAACGTGGTTCCAAGTGAAGATACGATCATTGGTCAATCGCAGTATAACTTTGAATCAATTTTGATTTCTTGATTTTCTTGGCCTATCTTTTGTTCTATTTCAAAGTATCGAGCAATGTTTGTTTTTCTTATGCATAAACTTATAGTTGATAAACGTTTTGATGGTGGACATCAATGTTTTGTTGTAGATCTCTTCATGGGCCTTGAATTTCAAGCATAAACATTTCCATTTTTTTATGGTGGAAATCAAAGTTTTGTTATATAAGCTTTACATTTTTTTATTCCTTTGATTAAATAATATTTATTAGTTTAAGGTTGTAGATCTCCTCACGAGATAGACTAACACATGGTTCTGATATTACAAAATAAATAATAGTGTAAATACATCTCTCTGATATTAAAAAAGTAATAAATACCCTCTTCTGATATTAAAAAGGTTGCAAATACCCCCTTTGACTATTTTATCTTTAAATGAGAATAATTTTATCTTTTTACAAGGCTACCTAACAAAGTTAAATGAAATTTGAGTTTGGAGCGTGTATACAACGTTTTCCTTAACATAGAGTTTATAATGTAACTTTTTAAAATACAAAATTTATGATGCAACTTTATAAAAATACAGTAAAATATGGTACATTTTACTCTATTTTTTTTTATAATGAAAATGTAATAGTTGTGAAGCAGAATGATCCCTGCTACTATTGATGTTCAATACTGGTAGCCTCATACAACTCTTAGGTATTGTTTGGATTCGGAGGAAAAAAATAATAAGGAAATGAGAGAATTTAATAATAAAGTAAAGAGGAGGATTAACTCTTATTTAGATTGGATAAAATTATAAAAGAAAGTTTCATAAAGAATTATGTGTATTATTTGTTTAGATTGGAAAGAAAATAAAAGAGAGGAATAAATTTTATAACCATATTAATAAATATGTCCTCTTTTGATATCTATAGAGCTGAAATTTTTTTTAAAAAAGATTTGATCTCTTTTTTTTTTTTTTTTTTTTCCTTTAAAAGGTCTTATCAATGAGACATGAAGAAAAATGACAAAAAAAAAGAAAAAAAACAGAGAAACGAAAAGATTATATTATCATTTGGTTGCTTCAATTTTTCCTTTTCCTTGCTTTGACCCCAATTTGGGGTGATTTCAAATTTAACACAATGACTGATTTTACTTTTCTTTCTAAATCATTTTTCTCCTAAATCTCTCCAATCCAAACAAAAAAACTGATTTAAAAATCACCCTAAACTAATCCCTTCTCGCAAGTCCCTCAATCCAAACAAACCCTTAGACTAGGGTAGCTTTTTAAGGTGGACGTGCGACTCGCACGTTTATAAGCCTTGCTCACGTGGGACCCACTAGTTATTTGTGAACCGTCAATAGGTGCAAATATTTTATCTCACACTAATATTCTGGTTTTGCAACATGCTAGATGCCTCGCAACTAATCACATTTACAACTACCATTTACCTTCGCTAGGCATCACATGCACCTTCCTTTTTAATGAGAGAAAATATTAGGAAGTTTAGTTAGATTCACATTATGATTTAAATTTCGAGACTTTGTAAAAAAGAAACATAATTTGGATTATTCTGGCATAAAGTTTACGGTTCTATTTAGCCTAGCTTTTAAATATTTTAAATTATTTTATGTGATTTTAAAAGCTAAAATTAATTTGTTTGGTTCATATTTAAAAGTACTTTTAGATAAAAAAAAAAGTGAAGTTAAAAAAAGTTAAAAAATACAACAAATTTTAAATTGGAGCTTTTCAAAAAAGACTTTTACAAAATTATTTTTATATAATGCGAAAAACTGTTTTTTTTTTCTCAACTATACTCTTCTATATTTTTTAATATCCAACATTGCTAAATATAAGTCAAATAATCAACGACTTATTTTTAACAACATTTCTAACCATTGCTTTACTACTAAAACCTCTACAGCTTAAAAACTAAAATTTTATAGGTATACCAAACAGTGTTGTACATCAATAATAGTAGTTTATTGACTGATTTAAACACTAAACATGAGTAAGTCTCTTATCATGTTCCATCACTTGACCAACCCCTTAAAATTATATCTCCTTGACATATTAAATTGTGCCCAATATTTCTCTTTTATCAGAATTGGATTATATAATTATTTCGATTGATTACTTCAATGAAAGATATTTTAGACCATAGAATCCAAATATTCATGGAAGTATCACTATAAAATGTAGAAAACAAAATACATCCCAATTACAGTATTGTAGTACTAATGTTTCTAACTTACAATGACCATATATCATTATGAAAAATCTATAACATAGGCATGCATTATAAACTTAGTTGGCTTTCCAAAATTATACCATATTTCTTGAGATAAATTTCAAATGCAAAAATAGTTTTCCTTTTTTCCTTTCTAGAGTCCAACTTTCTATGGTTCCGAATGCTGGGTACACCAAAAAACGAGGGAAAAAAATTAATAAATGATTGATCATGTTGTAGGAGAATAAATTAATGTGGTCGCACCAGTGCATAAGCCCTACATGCATGAAAATTCGGCACATTGTTCTCGAATGACCCTAAACTGAGATTACAAATCAAAATATGTGATGTGTGTAATTATTGCCCCTGCGATGAAAAGACTATAAAGATTATGTTGAGACGTGTCGTTGTATCATAAGATCTATAATTTTTAAAGAGATTAATGTGATATAATTCTTTTCAAGACACATAAACGGAAAAAATGGCACAAATAGATCATATTATTTCTTTAAAATTTTAAATTTGTCTTTATTATTCAAAATTAACCAATTTAGTTCCTATTTTTTTTTTTAAAATTAATTTAGTCTCTAGTATTTTTATATAAAATTCAAATTAGTCCTCAATGTTTAAAAATTATTGTGATTAAATTAATTTTTTTTAAAATATAATAGGGACAAATTTGAAATTTTTGAAAAATAATAAAAATTAAATTGATTAATTTTAAACAAGAGAGATAAGTTTAAAATTTTTAAAAAATAATAGAGACTATTTGTGCAATTTTTCTCTTATAAAAAAGAAAAAAAAAAGACTAAAAAGAGGGTCTAAAAAGGGTTGCTCCAGTGATAAGAAGGAGAAGTGGTAAAATTACGAAAATCTCGGGTTCAATCAATTTTTTGAGTAAATTAATATATTTTTTGAGTCAAATTAATATACTTTTAAATTTTAATTTATACTCAACCGTTAAATTAAGAGGTGATAAACCAAACTTGACCTATATGGAGACCAAAACCCCGTGATGGTGGGTTTTCAATCCAGTTCAATGTATTTTGAACTGACAGAGCAGGGATATTTCTCTAAAAAAATGAGGGTCTAATTTCGTACCATCAAACGACGAAAACACATCATGTAGTAGCCATTGAACGGCGTAAAAATTCTCCACCCCTTTTCTGTTCATACGCAGACGTTGTTCTTATGTACGATGCCTCGACCTCGAGTCTCGCAACTCCATTTTATACCTTTTTTATTCTTACGCAGTTTGGGTCTCTTATTTTACTTTCAAATTTTTAATTAATAACAAACTTAAATCTTAATTCATGTTCAACTAGCTAAGCTTAACGAATTAGCACGTTTTAATATATAGAGCGCACTACGACCAAAAACTGGTTTTTAGAGGCATCGGCATTATTTCTTATTCTTTCAAGCTTTCAACAATGTTGGTAAGTTGCCCCTAAAGAAATGATTTAGCGGTAGTGGAGACAAAATTATTCATATAAATGCGGATTTAACACTTTTTATCTCTCTAGAGTTTCAGAGGTACACTGTTGTAACAAAAAGATTTATCAGTTAATAGTTAGACTATAACAGATTATCTGATAATCAGATTCCATCAAATTAAAAATAAAAAAAATAGATTCAACCCTAAAAAGGAAGATATGTGAAGGTCATCCCGTGTAAGAGCCACATAATTTGGCAGCCATTTTGAAGTTCATCACTTTGCTCAATCCAAACGTAGTGTTAGAGTGTCATGCATGCGTTCTATAAAAAGCTGAACTATTTAAACGTCAATTACACCTGATCGAGAAATTATCCCCATATCTAGACACTCAGTAAAAGTCGAAGGTCTTTTGACTTTTGAAACCACCGTGAAGGTCCACCACAGTGACACACTAGTAGATAACGTTTGCAGTACTAACATGTTTGGTGGAGTGAAACTTAAGTTGTTGAATTTCTTCACTTTTTTTGTCAAAAATTTATTCACTTTAATTCGTCATACTTCATATCGTATATTAATGGTCAATTATAACATCCAATTCATGTCCCTACCAATTGATCGCCAATCGTATCTTTGTTGATGCTAGTTTTTTTTACAATATATATTTGTTCTACATTGACAAAATTAATTTTAAAATAAAATTTTATAATTCTTTAAATATTTAAATTAAATGGTTTTCTACTTTTTTCCTAGAAGTTTGTTTGTTTTTTTTTTGTATTTATTTAAATAGAAATTTAAGTCAATATTACATCACATAGAAAGAATATTACATTTACAAAAAATCGATCTTAAAACTTCTCCCACTCAAACCGAGAACCATACCACAATAACTTCTCCTTTTCTTTTTCTTTTTTCTTTTTAAGGTATGTATATGATTATTTGTGGCCAACTCATCCAAATAACAAAAAAAAAAAAAAAGAGTCGACCTCACCAAAGACATCACATGCCTTGATTTTGTTTAGTTTATATTCGGTTTTCATTTATGAAATGTTCGGCCTTACAAATTACGAATTGTCGAGTCCAAGTTTGTATATATATTAACAAGGGTGAAAAATATTTGTCTACTCAAACTCATTGATCCGACCTCAAGATACCTGATCTGTAAAACAAGAGAAGAAATCACGGGGGTTGGAGCCCATGTTTCACTTCAAGTGCGAGAGTGATTAGTTCGCTCGATTTCAATGGTAAGTAGACGAGAGCAATAAATGTGCGAATTACTCAGTAATGGTTGGTGAATGGATTATTTATACTAATACCGAGTGCAGGCTGCAATTAATGCTTAATTCTACTTAGCACTGTTCACGTATGTCCGGGCTCATTACCCAGTGGATAAAACTATTATTCAATAGATAAAACTATTGTCTAAAGGTTAAAGTCGGGTGCTTCCTTTATGTCACGTCGTAGGTGACTATCAGACTAAAAAAAGAGACACGAGTTAGACTTGGATTAGGTTGTACCTTCCCAGGTTGGGAAGTATCGCGGTGGCTCGAGCTCACACCCCCATCATATATATAATGTAAACTCTAGTTTCTTAAATAAGGGGGAGTTGGCCTTGGTCTTTAGAACCTCAGAATTAATTGTTGTTAAGTTTTTAGCAACCTCAGAATTTATATTGAAGTGTGAGCAAGAAGTGAGAACAAAAAACCCTTTAAAAGTCTCAAAGTTTGAGCGAAATAGTAAAACAATGACTTATCGTGATTAATTCAAGTTCCAAGTTTAAAACTTTTACTTCGTCATTGCCCTTGAGTAAATCCAAACATGCATTAAAGTTTGTCGTTATATTATAAAATTTATAATTTTGAAATTGATCTAATGTTATGTCACTTAAATTAAATTTTTCATTACTAAAATAAAAAATCATTAAAAAGGGAAAGACTAAGTTTGACAACCAATAAATTCTGAAAAAATATTTCTACCTAGCAACGGTTATCCAACCCTATAAAATAAAAAATAAATCTCACAAATATAAAGTCCACATATTTGTTAGATGTGCCGACAAACAGGTATAAGCACTTTCTCTCCGAGCTTTAGCCAACTGAGCCATGCGATGGCTCATTTGGAAAGATAGATTAGACATTTGATGCGGAAGGATTACTTTAGCTTGTCTTAATTTTGATTAAGCTCAAGAAAGATCAGCAAAAGCTGCCATTTATAAGCTGTTCAATTACAGACTTTTCAGTTATGGTATATGTTCATTCACGTGCTTTATGTTTTTGAGAGACACCAATCATGCTATGTAACAATGATTACTTGGATAAAGTAGCATGCTTAAAGTGATCATGTAACCATCTTGAACAAGAATGGAATCACACCACAGAGATTTGTTCAAATTTTCTTCTTTAAAGGTGGGATGTCTTGTCTTATTTAAGTAGATATAGTTTGAAGCAAGCCATGCTAAATTTCGTATATATTACGACATTTTAACTTTTTAACAACATTCTAATTAAAATATTAAAAAACTATTTCAATAGTTATTTTATTACAGTTATTAAGTGACTATTTCATATAAAAATTTAAATTATTAGAGAAAAATTTATTATATTTAAATATACAGTTTGGATTCATTTTTAAGATTTGTACGTTGACGGTTTTAATATTTTTAAATAGGTAACAGAAAGACTTGAATCTTAGGGACGTTTGGTTCACATATAAATTTTTTATTCCTTGAAATGACATTTTTAGGAATGTTATTCATGAAAATATGATTAAAAGTGTTTGATTTATTAAAAATATTCCTGAAAATATTTTGTCAAATTCTTAAGAATATTATTTTATTATGTTTAGTTTAAATTCAATATTCCTAGGAATGTTGAATAATTTTTCAACAATGTCCCTAACTCAAAAAAAATAAAAATATCAAACAAAGTATACAAATAACGATACATTTTGTATTCTTTAGCTAATAGGCGAATAAAAAAAATATTTAATGTAACAATACAAGGAAAATAAATTTATTTTTATAATTTATAAATTTGAACTTGACACTTCAAAATTAGAAATATAAATTTATTATTTTAAAAAAAAATTAAAATTAAAAATTAAAGATTATTTAATTTTATTTAATTTTATTTAATTTTAAAATCTCAAAATTTAGCATTAAAAATAATTTTAAATATAAAATTCTAATGTAACTTAGAAAATTGATAATTTTTATTTATTTCATTTTATTTTTTAATTTTATTGTTACTATTTTATCTTTTCTAAACATTTTATTTATGTGGCTTAATTTATTTTATTTTATTTTTTATTTTATTTTCTTATTCTATTTTATCATTTACTTTTTTTATTTTATCTTATTTTCATTTTAAATTATTTATTTTTATTTTTTATTTAATTTTGTTTATTTTTTATTTTTTATTTTAATTTATTTTTTACATTATTTTATTTTATCTTATTTTCATTTCATTTTATTTTTATTTGTTATTTATTTTTATTATTTTATTTTTTGAATTATTTTATTGTATTTATTTTAATTTTGTATTTTTTAAGATGAGTATTTGTGTCTGTTAATTTCTCAAAAATATTCTCACGATTTGGGGATGTGAGATTTCACCCCTCACATGAAAATAGAAATTGACCAAATCATGAGAATATGACATTCCCAAGAATGTGATATTCTCTGGAATATTTTTTTATTGTGCGAACCACACATGAAAATGTCATATTTGAGACTTCATATTCTCAAGAATCTTGCAACATTCTGCGAACCAAAAGTTCCCTTAGATCTTTTAGCACCTAAGTTATGTACCATATTAAGAGACTATCTCATCTAAAAGTTTAAACTGTTAAAGAAAAATTTATTGTATTTATTTATTGACTTCACCAGTAACGGTTTTTTAACCGTTGTATAATATAAGATATTACTATGGTTTTATATAATTGGTTGGTTAAATTCTTTTTGTTGCTTTTTGTTTGTTGCTGTTTATGAAATTATTTTTCCGCAACACTTTTAAAATTATAGTTTAAAAAATTGTAGCTTAATCGTAGCTTATTATTTACAATAAAATGTTACAGTAAAGAATTCGCAACGAGACTAGAAGCCATTACATAAAGTTATTTGTAATATTTTTTTCTTTTTTGTAATAGTTTTAAATATTACAATAGATTAATTAAAAATGTGCTAGTGCGCACATAAATATTACTTTAACATTTTTTTAGTTATTTTTCAAAAAATTATTATATTGGATACTTTCGTTGTATGATAACACACTCTAACCTCTCTTACGATATGAGTGCACCCCCTGAAGTTGGGTGTCTGAATCCACCACTACAGGTAATCATACCTTAAATTTATACAAAAGGTTATTTTCACGATTCTAATTTTTAATCTCTAGATTACACAACAACAAAAACATATTTCCTAGTAAGCTAAAATTGAAAAAATTTCATGGCTAGGTATGAAGCAAACCTCTGACCTCATTGTTAAGGCAATTAATTTGAGTGAAAATTGATTGGCTATATTTTTGCAAACCTTATGTTATTACCATACTTGTGTTATTACCTTTTGTGTTGTGCAGGTGAAATATTATGGTAACTTACCATATAAGAGGGAAATTTAGGCTGAGTTAGGAAAAGCATTAATTGTCCATTCATAAGGAAAAGAAGGAATAGGGTTTTATGAGTAGAGACCTTTCTTGAAGCCTAAGCCATGATGATTTGCCACAGTCGAGTATTTATATGAAGAATGAGTCATGGCATAGGAGAGACACGGAGAGTGGACGAGTAGCAAGAAACCATATAGGATTTCTATCCAGTGTTCCGTATTATGTCGCAACATGATCTATGTTCTAATCTTTCATTGTATTAAGTGTTGCAACTTTGTTTATTTTGACAGTAAGTCATAAGTGACTTGTATAAGTCTTCAAGTGATTAGATTACTATCTTCTTGATTCATTCTTCGGGAGAAGAAGATATAATTATCGGAAGAGAACGTTGCAAGTCGAGCGGAGCTCGTCAAACCGAAGTTCGTTATGGAGTTCTTCATCAAGGCGTCAAAGGTCAAGAGGGAGTCTTTACTTGTGTAAGTCTATTGATGTTGTAACCTGTTATTTCTTAATGAATTGGTTTGCTGGACCAGGGGTTAGTCCCGTGGACGTAGACCGCACGGTTAAACCACATTAAATCTTGATTTTTTTTATTTTGTTACAACTTTACGTTGTTCCACTGCTGTGTATGTTCTCTGTTTATGTTGCAACGTTAAGTGAAACATGTTATTAAGTCACTGAGACTATTTCAATGTTTCAATTAATGTTACAATATCACCCGGAACAGATTTATTTTTACACCACGAAGCTTTGTTAGTTAACCAAATTAGTCATACGTATCACTGCTATAACTTTATCACTCATCAACTATATTGATCAAATCAAATAATTGAAGCTTGATTGCTTAAATAAACACTTTAGGACTTAAATAATTGTGAGAAAATAGTGTAGGGTTGATCAAATGTCTAGTGCTAAGGCAGATCGCCAACCAAAACTTGGACCGATTATGAAAGAGATCGAGCAATATGCTACTGAACTTATAACAAAGCTAACTTGCTGCAACTTTAGAATATACTTTTTGCTTCATATTAAAAATGTTAACAAGCTAACAAAGTCGTAACACCCTCGAGTTTTGATCACATACAATTGATGACACACTAATCCAAAAAAGTGATCATGAAATTTGTGACGAAGTCACTTGTAAATAAAATAAGGTACTCGCCAAATTGTGATGTTCAATATATAAGGTGTTTCCCAATGTATCAAAAGAAGTATGAGCTCTTATATAGACAAAGGACAAAGAACAACATGAGGAATGGTACCTTTTTTTTTTGGTTAAACCAGTAAAAAAATTTCATTTAACTTCATAAACATTGGATACACTTACAAAATTCAACACAAAAACCTGTTCCTACTCAAGAATAGCATTAATTTTCCAATAAGTACAAATGGCTCGGTTACTACAAGTATTCTTAAATTTGCAAGTTGGATAGGTAGGAAGCCAACATTGAGCGATATTAAATGTGTGACATGGGTGGTAGATACTGAGATTGTACATATTGGCTGAAATTCAGCAGCACAAGTGGTTTCGGTAGCTGAGCATTCATTGTGCTTCAATATCTTAGTCGTCTATGTGGTCTATGATTCCTGATTTTCTACCCATGAAAATGGAGTAGCTTTGATGCTTTTATGAATCTCAAATGATAAGCTTCTTCCGCACAAGGCGAAAAAGCAGATAGCATAAATACTAAATCAGGGCATCAGGATGATAATTTTACGGGTGATTAGCTTTGGATCATTCTGTGGTTAAGCGAAACTAATTATAATCTTTTTGTAATCTAAAAAATATAGACGGACCCTTATATGATCCATCCGTTGATGCACATCACCCCCCTCTGTCAAATTTTATGTCTAAACTGACGAAAAGTGTACCACACGAGCGTAAAATACAATTTTTATTGCTTTTTAACGTATTTAATAATAAAATAATATTAGTAATTAAATTTTTTTAATTTTTTCTTTTTTCTTTTCATTTTCACCTATTTTTTATTTATTACTAAATAAAAAATATATATATTATTTTATAACTAAATAAATTAAAAACTAATAAAAATCGCATTTTACACGCATGTGGTACATTTTTCGTCAGTTTTGATGAAAAATTTGACGGAGGGCGGTAATGTGCATCAACGGGTGGACCACAGGGGGGTCCGACTATATTTTTTGGACTACAGGAGAGTTATAGTTAGTTTCGTTTGACCACAAGGGGGTCCAGGACTATTCACTCTAATTTTAATAAGCTCGAGTTAAGAAAAGTTCTGTTCAATAATTATGAGATTTAGCTTTTTATTTTTATTTTTTTGGTTACAAGGAGGTTGAGTTGAATACCGACGTACATTAAAAATCAAAGAGCCGGAATGCCCCTTCTAACCCTATCAAGGAGATGATGCAATTGGTCAAAAGGTCTATCAAGAATATAACTTCCAATTTAAAGCGTCAAAGCAAATTGGAATTAAATCTTCCTATGTCATAATTTATACTGTCTTATACAATTTATATCCCTCTTTAAAGTCTGTATTTGAGTTAATATTTCATCAATAAAATATACTTGCTTACCAAAAAAAGTTATTCGAATCAGTTTGGTGGTTAGTTAAGGTTTGTATTAGCCAAATTAAAAGGAAAAAAGAAAAACGATTGAATATTATGGCTAGTTAGCTATGAAAGAATGATGTATCATGTAATCTTTTTACTCCGCAAGAAATTGATTGAATATAATAAAATTTCAACTTCTCGACAAAAAAAATAATGATAAGCAAAGCTCGCAATTATTTCAGTGAAGTGATTAATTATTCCCTACGCCATTTATAAAAAAAGTAATAGGATTCGGCCTACGTTCCACCGAAAAGAGACTAGTAACTTTTTCTTTGTCGGATGAGACTAGTAACTTTGAACATGAAATGGGTGACAATCTTCTTTCTTAAAGGTAGATATATACATGCATATATAATACAAAATTTAGAACAAAATCATATGTAATGGTTAAAATTATTAATTATTTATAATAATTTAATGTATTATAATAAATCAAAATTAAGGTAATATTATATAATTTTTATAATAATTTAGGTTGTGTTTGAACAGTTATCCCCCCCCCCCCCTTTTTTTTTTTTTAAGAAACAGTTTTTCCTATTTGAGCATGTTAGGAAATGACATATAGAACACTAATGAGACGGTGTGAAGATTTAAAAATAACATATAAAAAGAGGGGTAAAGAAGTACTTAAATTGATTTGTATAGAGACGATAAGACTTTGCATGTATAAGCTTTATAAAAAAGTTAACTTTTAACAAAAATGAATAGCGTCACTTAATCTATATAACTGATCCTACCTAATGAAATGAAAGTTTAGTTTAGTTTAATTTGATTTTTTTAATTATCCCTATTTATTGATGAAAATTTTGTTCATTTCTAAGTTGCAACCATCGTCTTCATTTCACATTCTTTGCATCAATGTGAAGCCTCACTAAGTTTCAAAGTCTTATAGATGACATGTGAAGCATCAAATGACATAAATCATGAGCAGCTGTCTGCTAATTGGACCTTGGAAAAAGTGCGTGCTTGTTTTATAGACAAGTTGCCTGCAGGCATCACTATTAAAATAACAAGAATAGCAGTACAATTCTTGGTATTGCTTGCATTGAAAGATTGTTATGGAATAAAAAATATTCATCAAGAATCAATGAAGCAATTAAATAATTGCATTATTAAAATGGTATGAAATGTTACAAGTCAAAAAAGTGACTTGTAGGTTAATTCCGAGGGGAATTCTACGTTCAAAGCTCAATGTCCGATGTTTTATTAGCAGAATATCACATGCTAGGGTTGGGCAATGTTGGCCACTGGCTGCACTGCTATGCCCCACCCCCTGCTCAACCTCAAGCCTAGCCACTCCCTTGGTAACTAGTCATGGAAAAACTTAAAAAAGTCTTAGACGATCAACTTATTCATCTGAGTTTAGGGTATAATTCAGTCGTAGTGAGATTAAAATTATTTTTGTAAAATTATAAATTTGACATTTTTTACTATTTTAGAATTATATTATTGACTGATCTAGTGCATCTATAGAGATGCACCGCTACACTTAAAATTTATCAAATAGTGATCTAATTCTGGAGAATAATTCGATAGTCAGACATCGTCAGCTAAATTCTATGTCATCCAAAAGAAAAATCTAATCATCAGGACTTAATGTGAGAGCAGCCTATGTACTCTATAAATGATAGGACTTAAACACTTTTAATATAATAATCGGTCGTAAGACTAACTCAATCGGTCATCGGTCAAAATTGTTATGGCTATTATTGGTTGATCTTGGCCAAGGCTAATATTTTTAACAAGAAAAAAGATAAAAATTAATTTTATTGTTGTTTTTTATTTTAATCATACTTCAGTTTATCTATAATTTTAAATCATTTACACAATAATAAGCTACTCGTTGGTCTGTCATTTTCATTCACCCCCTTCTCACCATCAACATTCCTCGTCCAAAAAAAAAAAAAAAAAATATCAACATTCCCCCGAGTTCAGTCACCGGTCGACATTTTTGTTGTTATTGACCTCATCTTTCAATGTGATGGGTAATTTTTGTTATATTTTGGTGAAACATAGAGCGCGTAGGGCTTTGAACCTAAATACATTACTTACAAAAAAAATAAACATGTTAGTAACAAAATTTTCTTCAAAAAAGTCTAAAGGATAAGTTACATAAACAATTTGAAACTATAATTAATTGCAGACTTCTTGATCATCTCTTATAAATGAAAATGATTGCATAGATTTCATCCCACACAAGCGGAGCGAAAATAATTAGAGATTGAAAAATTAACAAGGTCAAAAGGTGAAAAAATGGACCCTTCATGCTATAATAATCCTTCAGAGTTTTTAACTATTCAATTAGCAACTTTGTTACTATTTCTTTTTAATAGTTTGAGAAATGGCCAAAAAAAAAAAAATGACCTTAATATCATTAATAATAGACTGAATTATACAATTAACCTCGAACTCTGGTAATGGTTTTTCAAACAAGTTCAACATCATTCTCTAGAATATTGTCGTTGAATTCAGAAAAAAAATAATATACTTTTACAGTTTTTGACATTGAGAAAATTTGTACTTTTTAACATCTCCATTTCATGTTGTACTACATGGTCTGTTTCTTACACGTGAAAGAGAAGGTTTTTTACGCGAACTTCAATGGGGATATTTTTGAGGCTTTGATGTTATTAAAGGTTTTAATTATGTTTTTTAATATATGAGAATTACCAAAGATGGAACTTGATTAATCAACTATTATTTGAATATTCATTTACATTGATGTCTCTTGACACGAGACTGATTCATTCCAGCTTTTCAGTTCATAAGATTAATCAGTTTTCCTGTGAATTTTTAGGAAATTGAGTAGTGGATTACTTAAATAAAAATATATAATATATACGACGAACTAGTTGTTTACGCTTATATTAGAAGTTGAAAAAACATGCACGACTACTTCTTGATTGTAACTTATTTTCACCTTATTTTAAGTTATCGACTAATTTATAAATTATAACACGTTACAATCTTCTAATGTATTGTAAATTATGAGATATCAAAAAAGAAGAAGAAAGAAGAAATGCAACCAATAGAGCATAATAATGACAAAATACAGAAAACAAGTAGTAATGAGGGGTGAAATTTGCATATTGTATTTGAATAAATTTAAAATTCGTATTTCCACTCTAGCTTGGAGTATCTGTTGGGAATGTCATTAATTGAATCCCTAGTCCACACTAATAGACAAAATTGTATTAATATTCAACAATAAAAACTATGAAGATTTCATCTTAAACTCAATTATTTTAGAGTGAGTAATCTGGAATTTCTTCTTGTAACTCATGATTTAAAAATATAAAACAATCGTATTTTCTAATATTTATATTTTATATATTAGCAAAAAAATTGAAGATGGTCATCTTATATTACTTGCAAGAAATAAATTTTTGTAGCTATTAATTTTCCTACTTGAAGATGTATACGTAAAATACATATTTTCAAGGAAAAATAAACCTATTGGAATGTTCATAGACTACCATGTAAGATTTTGAGCTACTTTTCTTACACTAATTTATTTTAGGATAAAATCTCACGATTATTAACGAAAAAACAGTATAAGAATTCAAAAATTAGGATGAAACCTCATAATTTTTAATGGAAACAATACAAGAATGCAGGAATACCATATGAATCACTTCAAAAACTTAAATAGCAACAATTAATTCCAACTATCCTATTTAATGAGATGAATTATAGTTCTTTTTAATTCTTTCATGACAAGGACCTCCTCTAGGAAGTTTTTAAGGTTCATAATAAGGATGTTAAACTTGAAAACATATGACTTATTTTTGGGATAGTCACGTACAAGACCTATCAAATTGGTCCCAACAAAATTAGTTTCTTGTCTAACTCAAACTCTATATCTAAATAAGTTTTTTATTCAAGCTCCAAGCTCTCTAGACTAATTCTTAAGGATTATGAATTATTACTATTTTTCAGATGATGGGAGAACCCGTGTGACGGAGTTCGACCACTAAATTATCCAATAAAATTAGACTACCAATTAATAAATTCTCGGATAAAACACAAGTGCGCCTAACACTACCATTCCTTTCTTTTCCCTTTCCAATATCTCATCTTTTTGTTCCTTTTCTTTAAACAGTTTTTTGTTATATACAACTATGACAAGATTGTACAAAATCTCATACGACTTGTCATGAAGTGGAATATCTTTAATGGATTTTGTTTCAGTCCATGAAAAATTCAAAGTACATATCCAAAAAAAGTTAAAATGCTAATCAGATCTCAGACACTAACCTCGCTCGCTGCAAAATCTGCTCACAAGAATTCAACCCATTTTGTCCTTTCACTCTTTCCACTTTGTCTGTTCTTAACAATCTCTTTTATTGCAAATGCATAAATATTCAAAACAGTCAAAATGGCTCGGCTTTAGCTGAGCCTAGTTAAGCCGAGGAGTATAGTTAGAAATAAAAAACAGCTTCAGCGGCAAAAGGGAAAATAAAGACCTGAGATTGGGTAAATGAGAAGTGAGTTAACGATGACGGAAGCAGTTAACGGCGAAGATTGTCCATATCCTTGTGAAGGAGAAGGCCCGTGAGACGGTTTTTCCTTTTTCATTTACGAGGCAAACTTCCGCGAGAAATTCTTTGAACTCACGACCAATTTTTGTTGACGATATCTTTTAATATGTGATTGTAAAATTTAAATTTTTTTTAAATAAAAAAAAATAAGATATATACTATCATACTTTATTAATTATTGTACTTAAAACTATTAGAAAAAAAAATTAAAATATATTGCCTATGATCATGATGTAAATTTTTTATTATAACGATTATTCATGAATAATAAGCAACGATTTTTAAAAATTTTACAATTTTAAAATCGTGCAAAAAGATAATTTTATGAGTAATTATATAATAATAATTTTATGAGTAATTATTAACAAAATATGATAAAAAATTTAACCATTATAATTAAATAAAACCATTTCAAAAGTTTTAATTTATGCAACACTTAAAAATTGCTATAATAAGATATTTGTTACAACGATATTTTTATTTTTCAATTAAAGTATTGTAAAAAAACTAAAAAATACTCTAAATTAATTAATTATAAAACTTGCTGAAATTATTTTTAAAAAATAAACTTCTTAATTTATTTGAACTCAATAAATAAACAAGGTTCATACTCACGTTCAAAGTATGTTACCACTAAATTAATTAATCCCTTGGTTTTAACAAACGGAATCTTTCTTGTACGTACGGCTGGTTCAAAAGTGGGACCCGCATAAAACCCCCAACTCACCACTCACGCTTCATCATTATTATGCATCTGTTTATGCTCTTTTTTAATAAAAAGAAAAAGGATTAGAGATTGGTAATCTTTCTGTGTGGACGTACACGTGGCATGATGATGTGGGTAAGTACTTGTTAGATAGTGTGAGGACTAGTGGGTGTGAGATCACGTGCCAAGGACGGTGCCAGAGGGGATTAGGCATATCGTCAGTGGATGGAAAGTATGAAGAGAGCTTAAAGCTAGAAACATAATTTGCGTGTTTTGGGTTTAGAGGAAAAGTACTTTACCACGTGTTTTATTAAAATTGTACATTAAAACAAGTTAAAACAAGTATTGTCGTAATAATTTAATAATTTCTAAGAATATAGATTGTTGTTACTCAATATGCAACAATTACAAGAGATTTTATATCACATTCGTGTACACCTTAAAAATCATTAGATTATTGCAATAGTATAAGAATTCTTGTGCAATTTTGGCAAAGAAAAATGGATTTTGTGTAATTTTTCCTTTGAATGTTCTAAGGGTATGGTAAGAACTAGGTAGATGACTGGTTGGTCACACCCTTTGTTGTTGTTTTTTTTTTTGTTTTTGTTTTTTTCCTTCTAAGTTTACAACACAAACCTTGCTCTACAAGGGTTGGTTCAACAATACAGAGTCATAATCCAAGAATTTGATAGTCTTGAGATTAAATTTTCCCAATTTCAATTTTATTTCTTAATAAGTTGTCCTCTAATTCTAAAAGTATCTTAACAATAGGATTTATTAGTAAAATCAAAAAATAGAAAAACCTTCTCCGACCTTTGAATTATCGAAACAAGAACTTTATTTGAAAGTCAAAGTCCCATATCTTTTGTGATCATATAATCTTAGTAATTGGGATACTGGTTTGACCTACTCAACATAGGGTCTAAAAACCCAACATACGCATATGTACCTTACTGTTATTTTCAAAAAACAAGATCACCAAGATTTCGCGATCCGTTGTCTAACTCAAGTTTGAGAAAAGGAAAAGGACACCTGGTATTTTATCAAAGGGACCCTGTTGGATTTTTGTATTGACCTTTGTGATTTGTTCACTTAATCACTTATTGGGCCAGGTATTTGGGTATGTTGGTTCTTTTGGTTTATTGGGTGGTTTAGTTAAAAGTGGAATGATTGGTGTCATATGGGTAAAGGACAAATGAAGATTACTTGACAATGAGAGGGCTAATGGACCAGAATCTTTGGATCGATTATGGTGATTTTGACTCACTTCAACTGTGTGGTACATTCAATGATAGTGGTTAGTGGACATTGTATACAGCTCTTAACAGTGATGGTTGTTTCCACCATTTTTGAATAACAGTGGCTGCAATAACCTACCCTTGTACATTGTGCTTTTGCCTCTTTGAGTTTCATCTCATTTAGTGCTCTTCTTTGGTACATGTACTCTTGTATATTCCTTTTTTTAAAAACTTACCCTACATACGACCATATTTGATTCATGTTATAATTATAAATTTCGTGGTACAACAATGCGCTCTAATGTATGTACATGGTCAGTCAATGACCAGACAATTTTTTTGATGGCAAGGATAGATGCAATCTCGAGATCTTTTATTACAAACCACTCAACTTTTAAAGGCATGTCTTGTATATCAATGCAAGTGAAAGTGGTTGTGAGAACCCTAAACTATCTTAAAAATTGAGTGGAGTAGTCGGATATAACTCTCAACCTTACAACTCTATTTATATGCCAGGTTAGGCAAAAATTTGACTCACTTGATCCATGGCAATGTGACATGTGCTCACTGGCGGAGGCATGTAAGGGCTGCAGCCCCCACTAATCCATAAAAAAGTTAACATTTTTATGTATTTTTTTTAAAAAAAAATTAGTTATTTATATATTTTTAGTTAAAAAAAATTAATTAGCCTCTACTGAAAAATAAAAGTACTCGTATAGTTAAAAAATTATGGATTTTAGCCACTACTGACCCATAAAAACGTTAAAATTTCTATGTATTTTTTGAAAAAAAATTAGATATCTATGTATTTTTAATTAAAAAAATTAATTAGCCCCCACTAAAAAAAAAGTACTCGTATAATTCAAAAATTATGAATTTTAGCCTTGACAAAAATTCTTGACTCCACCGCTGGGTAGCAATTATGAAGGGTGTTTATATTTCCATGACTTAGTCAATAATTTTAATAAATTATGTATCCATATATGCCCTAAACCACTTTCAGTAAAAGATTGTGATATACAACAACCTATACTCCAAATGAAGATAGAAATGGAGCATTTGTAGGTGGCATAGGAACTCCTTCCTCAATTATGCTAAAGGCAAGTAAAGCCAAGCTTGTGTCTTGATTAGTGAAACTAGAAAATTCTTGTTGTTTTCGGGTGTCGAGGGAGGCAAAATTAGAATACAAAACAAAGAAGACGGTATAATTACTAGGCCATATAATAACCATCTTAAGAATTGTCTCGTTACTTATGTTTTTTCTTTTCTAAAATTAAGAGGAATGCAAATAGAATACGACTCGTCACAAATTCTATTTTACCATTGGAAGTAAAACACTGTAGAAGGAGCCAGGAGGATAATGCTAAATCAAATCTCGTGAGCTTGATGCCATATATCATTATCACGAGCAACAAGAAAAGCAAAGTGCATGTGATAGACATGCATATTTCATTTTTCTCTCTGTGGGACCATTCTCATAATTTTTACAAGAATAGAATCCAAAATCACTAACATTTGAGTTTTTCATGGAAAAGGGGGCACAAATCTTTTTATCTTTATGCGATATGAATTTTTTCCTTTGACTAATTATATATTTGTACCCCTAGATTTATGATTAAATGAAGTATCGTCTTGTTACGTCACAAACTCAAAATTTCGAACCAAAATTAGTATCATAAACTTAATATTTACACCCTCTACTTTATTATTGAAATGAAACAACTTATCCAGCAAATGTGAGTTGCAAATTAAAGCATATTTGTAAAAGCATTATCTAGGTGGAAGTATATATTAGTTAGAATAGGGTGTATTTCTTAAGGGGATGGCCATTTTCAGTTGTAGATTGAACCAATAGCAGTTGGGCCTTGTCCATTAAAACTGTTCAGAGTAATAATACTGAAATTGCATTGGCCGGAGAGCTAGCCTAATTTGTGAATGACATTTTGAAGATTGCAGCTGATTTCAACTCTATTCGATTTTAGTGTACAAATAGGACTGTTAGCAAGTCTGCTGATTAGATAGCTAAATGCAAAACTATCGATTAGCTAATAATGACTAGGATGTTAACATACGTCAAACTTTTAATGGATCTTATACTTATCCGATATCCATCCTACTGGAGTAGAATAAAGGTGTACTTTTATTTTCGTTATCAATATATTATGATTTCATCACAAAAAAAACTCGGTTATGATAACTGAAGAATTTTTTTGCTTATACTTGGACTTCCATAGTAAGATAATATAGACAAACCTTTAAATACCCCCAAAAAAAAAAGAAGGGGGCAAGCCCGATTCAATATGTAGCTGGACTGGTAGTTAATTGGGCCAATCCAGCCCACTAAATTTAATTGTATAGGTCCTTCCATAAAATTAACGGGCCCAATCGACTTAATTGTGTTGCTGAATAACAATTATCAAACCTTAAACATGTAGAAATTTATTTACCAAAAATTTTAGCCTAGCTCCATTTACGGACTCACAATTTAAGGAAATATGATATTTGGCACAACTCCTTTCTTAGAGATAATTTCTAGAACCAAGGCCTTATTGCAAATTAGGGCTTGTAGCAAATGGTTAATGTGTTGACCCCTATTGAGTTTGAGATAGAAGAGTCAAAGATTCAAAATTTATCGTATACATAAAAAAAAGGAGCAAATTTGTGAATAAAACTCTAGCTACATGCAGATCCAGGCTAAATAACTAAAAATGACCATTAATAATTCCAAAGGATAAGACCCACTGTCAAGCATACATCCAACATATTTTGTCGAGACATGCAAGATTAGTTATTTATAATGGTGTCTGACTCAAAGAGAATAAACCAATTGCCATGCACTTCTCCAATTTTTTTTTTTTTTGATTCAAAGGGAGGCTTAATGCTATACATATAATGTAGTTAGTGAAACTTAAACTCGCAATTTCTTGGAAACACTACGAGTGTTATATCGCTAAACCAAAAGGTCTTTGGCATGCACTTTTCCAATTTGTCCAAATAACTAATCAACATGTGGCAAGCCCATTTCTTTAGAATATTCAGAAAATATTATATCCTTCCCTAACAAGGTCCTAATTTCTCTTGGCGCTTGATGATCTATAGGACACTTTGACCAAAAAAAAAAAAAAAACCTATAGACACTAACCCATGCCTGCTCCAGTCCAAAATTAACAAGCTAGTCAGCAAACAAATTTGCTTCACTATAAGCATACTTTACCCGAAAATCCAAATTTTGTTGTAGAATATTTTAGCAATTTTCTATCCAAGGCTTTAACAGGCTGCTACAATAAAAAATATTATATTGGATGGACCTAGAGTATGGGTTGGGCCAATTCAACAAGCCCATAAGTACTACGGACCACAAATGTAGCACTTCGTTTTCTTCGGTCGCTTTGAATGCGTTTGGGTCACACTTTCAATGTTCATACTGCCGAAAGGTGACCTATACACTTAAAAACATCTGATGTGTATGGTGCCTGTGGTTGTACGTTTCTAAGAAAAACCCGTTAAGCAAGGAATAAAAATGAAGGAATTAGGAAATGATAATAAACACTGATGAACTGCTTATTTTTATACATTTGACCACCAATTTTTCTTCACCATCCTCAAATCAATTCATATGAAATCATTCTAATTAATATGTGTGCGTTAAATATATGAATTCTTACTTTCACAATGTCGCAACTGCTGCTGCACCCATCTATTTTACTATAGTACATTGTTCAGATTTTCTGATAGTGCCTCTGTCTGCTAAACTTCTTGTGCAGTTCCAACACCTGCACTTCAAAAAAGTTTTTTTTTTTTTTTAACACAATCTAAAATCAACAGCATATGATAACCTAAGAAAGTATACACAAAGATCCTATAACAAACTTAATGTCTATTTAGATGAAATGCGGTCGATTAAAAGAGACTTGGCATCAACAAGAAAATTCGAAATAATCCGGCATCCACAAAGAATCTCTATGAAGAAATTTTGCGATCATTCATTTAATGGTCGTCTTTAAAATGTCCGACTAATTCCTCATATTTATGATTGCATGAGCGGCAGTAAGAATATTTTTATTTGTCAAACATGTTAAGAAGTTCGTTATTATTCTTACAAAACTATCCTTGTGATTGCATTAATAACTGAATCAAGTTTTATAACCTATTAGGCTCTTGTTCATGAGCTGCTTCAGATAGACTCTAGTATTGTTAACTGATCTGGGCGCATATGCAGAAACTTTTCACATTTCACCTTACGAGTATTCACATTTTATCATCATTGATAGCTATGTCGGCCAAGAGAAGAAATACAAGTTATAATATTGGATAATGGCAAAGAGGAGACATTGCCTCACTTCAAATCAATGGATCACAAATTTATCAAATACACTTTTTACCCAAATAAATTACCAAAAAAATGTACCTTTTAGAGTTTTCTCGAAGTTCTGCAGCTGTGATATAAAACCAGCATTAGGCGCTGCCATTGGTCTTCTACTCTTCACATATTGAAAAGCTTCAGAAAAGCTCATGCCATGCTTTTTCATCAGGTAAGCAACAACTATAGTCACACTGCAAAGCAGAACATGTATAACTTACTGACTCTGCTGTTTCAAGTTGTACCCTTCTAGATACTTCGAATAAAGTAAAAAAAAGATATCGGCAAGACACCACACAGAAATGCCTAACAAGTTGAAGCTTCCTCATAAAGAATGCAGTATGAATTTTCTTGTGAATCTCTACCTATTTCTTCTTCTCTTTCTTGCTTTGTCTTTGGCTGTGCATGAGTTCTACTTTTCTTTTCTATACCTTTTTTCTTTTTCCTGTTTTTCATTATTTGAACTAACAGAAGGTCATGGTTGGCACGATGGTCAAATGCTTGTTGAATATTTGGTCTTGAGTTCAAGTCTTGGAATAGCCTGTCTACCAACAAGGGTAAGGCTGCATACACCTACCTATTTGCAGGCCTTGTCTGCTAGGCACGACCTTAATATTTAAGCTAAGAAGCGGTCCCAAATGTATGAGATAATTTGGAAAGTATCCAGATTCAATTATGCTAATTAGGAGAAAAAAGAGAAGAAAGAGAGGAAACCCAGGGGCATCTAGAGATCGAATGCATTCTACATAAATTGCAACTGCCTGAGAACCACATAACTGAACCAGCCAATTAAAGCTTAATAGACCAAAAAGATAGCAATCAGCAGAGAGTAGGCTTGCTTCATTCAAATATGCTTCAAAACATAATGAGTGAACCAAGCCCAGAATCAGCCTTACGCTTCTCATTACGGAAGAATCAACAGGCTGAACTTGTTTCATTTGTGCACAAGACCAGTTACAATCTCCCTTTGCCACTATAGCAGGAATCTTGCGCATTCAAATTGCCATTGTGTGACATCCACTTGCAATTCATTTTCTCCCAAAAGGGAGTAAGTCACCAGACACACAATCTATTCTGTTAATGCTCCTTTCCCATGCGTAGATGCATCGAAACCAATGCATAAGTATTAGAAAATTTTACCTTCTGGATCTTCCAATGAAGCAATGAACCAACACGCCGCTTACTTTTTTACCTTCTTCAATAAACTGAAAACATTCATCAAAGTACTGAGATATATTCACGTCTTCTCTGTCAGGTACTGTTTCAATTAAAAGGTAAGATCAGAAATGCCAAATCACTGTATTAAACTGAAAGTTCGTCAACAATTATCAAACATGAAGATGTGTGTGAAAAATTTGAACCAGCAACCTCAGTAAGTCAATAAAGAAAAACATGTAGAAAACTACAGTTGGAAACAGCTTTAGTTGCTCATTCTTGAGAGCTAGAACACATAATTCGTCAACTTCACAAAAAATCGATTCAGCTACAAGATGAATTACACTATACAAGGAGTATATTCTCTAAAAAAGTTATTACTCAGAACAGCAGAAACTACTTACTACCAATGATCTTGTAAACAAAATCATCACGATGAGCAGGCGCCAGGGAACTGGCAACTGTCAAAATATGTGTAACATTCAAGCTCTTCAGTGCACTCTTATTGTTCGCTGCTCCAATGGAGCCTAAGTAGAGTCCCTGAGTAATGCACGAGAAATTACACTGATTATTATACAATGATAGCAATCAACTAACTGAGTTAGTAGCTCTTGCTTGTTACCTCTTCAATTTTGCATGGAACACTGTCCTCTTTGATTGTTCTTGTTGCAACAATAGGTCGCCACAGTGCTGCTATGTGTTTCCTATAGATCTCATCAAACCGATCCATTTCAAGTGAAGACAACAATCTACTTCGTTGCAGCTCCTTTTCCTTTAAAACACTATCAAGACTGAAACTTTTCCACAATCTGCAATAAGAATTTATCATTCCCATATAAGTTAACAAAAAGTTCAAGTCTCGCTGCTACTCATCCAAAAAGAATATTTTCACGTGCCAGACTCAATTAGGAGGAGACATTGTAAAGGGAGGGGTTTATTCCCTCCCTTGGTTGGTTTGGGAGGGAATGAGGGGCTAGGGTATAGAGGGGATGAGTCTAACCCCTCCATACCCCTTATATTTGAACCCTCCAATTTGGAGTAAAATTGAGAGAGAAAATTACTATTTATTGTGATGACATTTTTACCATTTACTTTTATTTTAATTACAACTATACCAAATAAAAGATACTCATAATATAAAATAAAAAAAGGACATAAACGTCTTTATACACATAAAATTGACCACTCCCTTCCATTTTCTTTCTAATCCAAACAAAAAACACTCATATCTTTTATGATCTCTCTCTTTTATTAAACTTCCTCCCCTCAATCCAAACACACCCCTTTAACATAAAATAGTCTATTTACATGGTGCATTTCAATTTCTAGAACTGACAACTTCAACATCAATGCAACAAAAAGAAGAACAAAAGCAAAGGAAAAATCCAACTACCAAATTTTCCAACTTCAACTTCGCTAAGTTAGTACTAAACTGCAGACTGAATCTGCTAATTGGGAATCTATGACTAAGTAGTGTGGAATATATAAAATAAAACCCTATTAAGATATTAAGATTTTAAATATGGTAGTAAACTAATTAATATTGTGACCATCTAAGGTTCAAGTCTCGTTGCTACTCATCCAAAAACAATATTTCTACATGCCAAAACGTGCGCTTTTAGATAAAATAGTCTATTTGCATAGTGCGTGTCAAACATGTATACATGTGTATATGTTCTACGAGCAAACTGTACATTTATACAGGGCATGTTATAAAGAAACTAATCCAACGAAAAATATCATATTTCATCTAAAAGTTAAGAAAAATAGAAAAAAGTAATACAATTAAACAATATAATAAATTACAGAACTATTATTAACAGTGCTTTGAAGACATACACGCCACGAATCTCTGCAAAAGTGATTGCTTCTTTCTCAGCATACATACACAGAGAGACAAGTTAGTTTAATTGAAATTTCTTGTATCCGGCCAGTTATTTGTGGGATCCGCATCCGAATGTAATCGAATACAAGCATAATAATTAGTTAGTTGGGTACGAAAATGGAAATGACCACAATTTTTTGCCACGTCAGTATATATGGTTGGGCTCCACTTTCTTGTAAAGCTAATGAAGACTCTACATTGCTTCATGTAAAACAAACAAACGAGAAATTCAATAATTTAGTGGAATCATTGGATATTATTTTATTTTAATTAAAAAATTATAAATTTGAATTACGATTTTAATTTTATTAAAAAAAAAAAAAAGAAAAACATAAGGGAATTTGCTATGAGAATACAATATGGACATTCTCATCATGGTGCAAAAGTTTTGAGTTCAACTTCATTTTCGATTAAATTTGTGCATTATCGAAATTTTACAATTTGAGATAAATCAAATGTAATTTTGTTTAAAAAAATTTCGTTGACGAAAAACAAAAGCTACTGTTGGCACAAGACCCTTCATGTTATCCATGGGCTAGATAGGAATTGTCTATGGACCAGTCTATTCTCTTAGAAAGATTTCAAACACATGGGTCAGGCACAATGTAAATCAGTCCATGAAGACCGTCTAGCAGCCCGTAACCATGACTGGGCCCAAAGACCCAAAACCAGGAATCTAATCTAGTTGTCTTTTGAGACAACATTAATACTAACAACAATACAGCATAGCTAGACTTTAATACGTAAAATTTTCTAATAGTTAAAAACAAAATATCAATTAAAAATTTGGAACTCCAACGATTTAGTGACACTGAGTGCTTGAGGCGTGGACAAAAAGACTAACTAAAATCTTGAGTTTGCATCTATATCAAAAGGCTACTCTCTTTGGAGTTAGTATTGGAAAATCTCGTGTTTAACTAAATTAGAATATATTTTTGTTTTTCTAGATGGGGTCATATGTTATAGATTTTGAGCTTTATTGTGTATCCAAAAGACTTTTTAAGGGTGTTTCATCATTTTTGATATGTTGATTTAGATAATTTACCACAACGAAGAAAATTGATTTTAAAGGTTAGCATAAGCGCTTTTTTTTTTTTTTTTTTTGGTCAAAAGGATCATCCTTGCACAAAAAAAAGTACATCAATTTAATCGACTCTTATAGGGTAAAAGTCCAAGTTGAAAATTTAATATTACATGTGGTAAATAATCACTGTTAGTAGTATAAGCTTTTTTTTTTTTGGTCAAAAGAGGTTACTAGTACAAGCTGACCAGATGGGATTGCCACCTAAAAGTATGAATCATTTGACTCAAAAGTCAACAATTTTAACAAGCGCTGCAACTGGACCTTTGATCACATCTAGGGGATGTGTTGAAACTGTGAACCTTTTTTTTTTTTTTTTTGGCAAAAAAACTGTGAACATGAGGATATGCTTGAGGATTTTTTTATAATCTATTTTAGGTTGGGGAAGAATATGCTCCAAATGAATGGCCCTATCCACCCATATCATTATGCTACCAAATACTAATAATTTATGCACAATATGCTTAAGATCTGAGAATATATTATAGATAAGAAGAGATAATGAATCAATACTTCACATGCCAACCAATACATCACATGCCAAAAAGTCAAGTTAACTTAAACAATGACTAAGAAAAATGTAAGCAATGACCAAGAAAAACAACTATTTTGTGTCCCATAAAGAAAAGGCATTTTCTCTAGGACAAATTTGGTATTAGTCCTCAATCTTACTTGATCATTTTCAAAATTATCTTTCATATTTCATAATTCACAAATGAGGCCTCAATATTCACTTTACGTATTTGAAGTAGTCAATAGTGTTGCTTCTTTGTGAAGTCACAACTAAAAATAGTTAGGTGACTATTTTTGGGACTAACTTAAAAATTCGAATATAATTTTATAACACTAAAATCTAATTTAAATTTTTGAATAAATATCATAATTTTAGGAGATTAAGAATACTTTTATAATATCATAATATTATAAATAAAATTTAACAATTCTGAACTACTTATATTGTTTTATTATAATTATATTAATAATTTATAATCGATTCAATATCATTCATACTATGACGAGCATATCCATTCTTGGGTGCATCGGGGCGAGAAGGAAATTTTGAATAAAAAACTTTTTTTTTGTTTTATCTTTGATTTAAAAAAATTTAAAATTATATAATATAATTAATAAAATTAATAAAATTTGAACTCGTAACTTTTTGTATAAACACGAATAACCGGGATCAAAACCGTAGTGGCTGAATAAAGAACTATTTCGTCGCATCCCCGCATTTTCTGAAAATGACAACGCAGAGAAGTCATTGAGATCTAGTCAGCAGAACCAAAAGCCGCAAGGCCTTATCCAATAAACAACGTAGCCGTTTGGCCCACCAATTAAAGCAAGTACTTAGCCGTTTCGGCGTCATGGCGTCTAGCTTCCGCAGTTATAACATATATGTCCTTCCAAGTACACAGTCTCTTTCTCTGCGTGTCTCCAAGTTTTCTTCCATGGCGGGTCAATTTCTTCTTCTTTTTTCATTCATCTTCTTCATCAACCTCTCCCTTGCTCAACGACCCATTTTCCCAAACTCCATAGTTATACCACTCACCAAAGATGTCTCAGCTCATCAGTATGTTGCAAAGGTTCACGTGGGCACACCACTTGCAGAAACTAAACTTGTTCTGGACATAAATGGACCATTTCTATGGCTTGATTGTGCTCATAGTCACACCACTTTATCTTCATCTCAACGTGCAATCTATTGTAGCTCACTGCACTGCTCAATGGCAAATGCCAACAATGGTTGCATTACTGTTAGTAAAGTTGACGGCGACAAGATTTGCAGTCTTCAACCAGAAAATACCATCAAGAAAATTGCAGCATCAGGGGGTTTAGCAGAAGATGTGTTGGCTGTTAAGTTCAGGGATGGATCAAATACAGGTGCATTTGTTACTATTCATCATTTCTTGTTTTCGTGTGCACCAAATGTGTTACTAGAAGGCCTTGCTAGTGGAGTTAAAGGCATGTTAGGATTTGGAAACACTAGACTTTCATTGCCTTCACAGCTTTCTACTAGATTCGGCTTTGAAAGAAAATTTGCTATGTGTTTGTCATCATCAAATGGTGTCATACTTGCTGGTGATGGTCCCTATGTGTCGAGTTCAGGCATGGATGACATGGATCCCGTAGGATTAGTCGAACAAAGCTCATATACTCATAGATTTCTAAAACCGAAACCTTCTGGCATGGATATTTCAAAATCTTTGATGTACACACCATTAATTTCATATCAAGGTGGCACATCAGAAGAGTACTACATCAATGTTAAATCCATTAAAATTAATGGTATGAAATTATCTGTTAATTCCTCTTTGTTGTCTTTGGATGAGAAGAGTGATGGAGGGACAAAGATTAGCACAATTGTGCCTTACACTACCATGAAGAGCACAATTTATGAAGCATTTGTTAAAGCTTATGTAGAGGCCTCTTCTAGTATGAACATGGCTATGGTGGAACCTGTGGCACCATTTGATGTCTGCTTTAGTTTGGATGGCCTAAAACACACTATGGTTGGGCCAAATGTGCCAACTATTGATTTTGTGCTGCAAAGTGAGATGGTCAAGTGGAGAATCCATGGCAGAAATTCAATGGTTCAAGTAAGTGATGGAGTCATGTGCTTGGGGTTCTTTAATGGAGGTTTTAATCAGAAGGCTTCAATTGTTATAGGGGGTCATCAATTGGAGGAATATCTTTTGGAGTTCAATTTGGGAACATCTATGCTTGGATTTGCTTCTTTGTTGTTGGGGCAGAAGAGTTGTTCTGACTTTGATATTGGTTCTCTACCTCTAGGCTAATTTGGTAGAGTTTGGACATATCAACCACGATCCTTGTATCCGACCAAAAAAAAAAAAAAAACCCACGATCCTTGTAGAGTTTTTCCATTTTATCGGTACTCTAATTAGTAACCGATCTCATCTAATAGGATAAGGTTTGGTTTAGAGTTTTTTTCTTTTCATTTTATCTAGATATGAAATGACAAATACATATTAGTGGTCATTTGGTCTAGTTATATAATTCTCGTTTTAAATGTGAGAGGTCTCAAGATCCATTCTCATGTTTAATATCTTAAGACTAATTTCAACAGTCTCTCTATTTTTTCTCAACATGTAAGGAATTTAGACTTGCCTCCTTAATTTTAGAAACTCTTTATTTCAGCTTCACTCTCGCAGCCTCCCTACTTTTAATCTATCCTTATTTCAGGGACTCTCAATTTCAATTTCACTTTAACAGCTTCCCTATTTTAAGGACTTCTTATTTTTTTTTTACTCTAATATATCTCTATTTTATATCAAACACACTATTTTAATTTTTTTATTTACGTTTTTTTATTTTTAATGATAATATACTATTTTAATTATTAATAATTATTTTCTATTATAGTTTACAATAATTTTTTTATTTACGTTTCTTTTTTTTTTTACAAAATCAACTTTTTGGATGTAGAGAGCCAACAGCAAGCCTTGCCATAAAATGTGGAGCTCCACATTCTAGAGATTACACCATTTTGCTTCTCTATAATGATTAAGGAGCCATTATAGAGAGGCTCTTGGGAAAAGTCTAAGTGATGTAAAATACCTTATCACTCCCTTGAATCAAAAAAAATAAAATGACCAATATACCTGTAAAAGCTTAAGAGATATCTTACACTGAAACTGTTGGAACTTATGGGGGAGTAAAATTAGTATTTCATGGAGGTGTTTGTGATTTAGCAATGAACACAAGGGGAAAAATGGATGCTCGTAAAATCAATGGGGAAAAGTCAATTTAGTTTCTGAGGTTTAGTATAAAAATCAAATAGATCTCTGTAAAGTTATATTTTTTCAAAGTACAAAGATCTGTTTAATTTTTATGCTAAATCTCATAGACTAAATTGGATTTTTTTTCGTAAAATCAATAGTATTGTGTCAAAATACATCCTGTCTTTTTATCTTCTATTTCATCAAAGTTTAACTTGATAGACAAGGTCTTTTTTTTTGGTAGTTACACCACCAGTAGAAATTAAAGAATTTAAAGGAGCATGAGTCATATATTTTGCAACGCTTTTTTTATTAAAGTTGTATATCTATTTTTAATCTATTCAAATCCAACCTATTTGAACTCCTTAGAGGATCTAACCAAGGAGCACGCAGAACTTAAAAATTATAGTATATATTTTTAATTGACTATCCTAACTTAAAAT
The DNA here is from genome assembly GCA_037974665.1 of Ehretia macrophylla. Taxonomy (NCBI): domain Eukaryota; kingdom Viridiplantae; phylum Streptophyta; class Magnoliopsida; order Boraginales; family Ehretiaceae; genus Ehretia; species Ehretia macrophylla. Next base: position 118,160,481 of record CM075764.1, on the reverse strand, counting down.
CTCCAAAAAAACAAAAAACAAAAAAACAAAACAAAGGACCCTATAAACACTAAAGCTAACTCGCAGGACTTCCTTCTTCCTCGATCCCTCTTGATATTTGCCTCTTCTTTATTTATTTTTTTTCATTTCTGTTTTTTCCATATGTTCCACATGACTATGTATATTATGTCTACAAAATTAAGTAAATTAAAATGAAAAAATAGTCGCAAAAGTGATCAATTTGATCAAAAGAATTCAAATCATGTCATTCGGTTTCAGGATAAAGATGGAGGAAGCACATGACATCGGATAATTTCTTGGAGGACGCCAAAGGCCATGATCAAGAAAAAAAATTTAAAAGAAGGAAGCACTTTAATATTCTATGGTGATGTGTAAGTTGAAAAGGGCAAAAAGAAAAAAGAAGTTGAACTGAATTAAGAATTTCAGATATTTTTCGTTTTTCCTCACATGACATCACAATAAATATTTTGAGTTTTACGGTCTCACCCTCGAAACCACGAAGCTTAATTACATCTTGCTGTGCATCTTTGACTTTCGGGCTATGCACATAAAAGGCCTTTTGGCATATCACCAGAGGGACTTCCGGGCTATGCGCATAACGCATTTACCTTACAATTCATTTTTATAAAATATCACTCCATCTCTGATTCTTCTCAATTTAATATTGTATATATATATTTTTTTACATACAGCGTTTTAATTACGTGACTTTAAAGGAATAAATTTAACAAAAATGAGCTAATGTACTAACAGTATTCTTTATGTAAAATATTTAGAACTAAAGTATTCGATTTGAAACATTTTAAACAAAATTTTTAAAATAAATAAACGTTTAAAACCAATTAAGTCATTTTTGCAATAGGATTACTTTGCTTTGTTTATGTGGGTTCCATATTCGATATGTGTTCAATTGTCTTTTTGGTTGTCTTATTTTGGAGATAGGCTTCTATACGGAAGCCTACCTCTAATACAAATAGTAAACCCCACGACTTTGTATTAGAGGACCGTACACCTGCGGTTTTTGTATAGAAGCCATTTCCCTCCTTATTTTGATCACTGATTGATGTTTGTTTAGGAGTTTGTTGTACTGAGAGTTCGTTTTGCCTCTGTTTTTGGTAAATGGAGTATTTTTTGTTAGTAACTCTTTTCCTTTTTGTTTAAACAATTTTTGGGTAGGCTTTTTGTTGTCGCTTTTCCTTGTTTCTCTATACAATTTCTACTTTATTTTTTCGAAATGTAATAGACTATGCAATTTTGAACAAGTGCTTTTAATATGTGATTTTCATTGCTTGCAATTGACAGATCTCTGTTTCTACTATCGATCAATAGAATGGAACACGATTTTTATTTGCAATACAATTGTTCCCTCAGGGTTATTAGGCATAGATGGGATCCAAGTTTATCGCAATGAATTCATTTGCAATATATGCGAAGAGGAAATGCATTCCAAGTATTAACTTTATAACCTTTGCTAACAGTGATAGTTTTTTTTTTTTTCATAATTATTGTGTTCACAGACTTTGGCTAGACCCAAATAAGTTTGCGGGCACATTTGAAGTGAGCTCCCACCCACATCCTCTCAAGTTTGTGCGGCAGCCCACACTGAGGTCCTCCTGTAACCGTTGTGAACGCTGAATAAGTTTCATAGTGGTCTGTGAACATGAAGATTGAAACTTTTGCCTATCATTCATCGTTTCTCAATTTTATCTTATAGAGATAGGACGAGTTGTTCAAATTAATAATATCTGCAGGAGCAATCATCCATGGAACATCTTGGCTTATTTTTGGTAAAAGAGTTGAAATCTTAATATGATATAACAGTCTTTACTATTAGGTAGTTTGTTGTTTCCATCTTAATCAATTGGTATTAACTGAAGTAGTTCAAGATCTGGTCTTGAATATTTTGATTTATCCATGAAAGAAAATTGGATTCTTCAACACTCTCCCTTCACGTGTAACCCATAAATAACTGATTAACGTAGTCAAAGAAGCAAAGAATTTGGAAGAACTACATACCAAAGTCAATTGCTGAAAGCGTAATGTGGTACCAAAACAACGAATTTGAAATTTGCCTAATAAAGTCGACGCGTAATAAGTCAATGCGCAAAGTCTGGAAAATGAATAGATTGAATGTGAATAGATAACATAGGGCCAAAATCCAACTTTGATACTATAATAGTTTTTTTTTTTTGGTGAAATACTATAATAGTTAGCTTGAGGTTAAATAACCCATAATCTTATACACTCATCTTGAATGTATTGATTTATCTATTTAATACAATTAGAATATTCTCCAATATTTACATCTTGGTCTTCCAATTTAATTACCATTACAGTTGTTTTTGTTCCATATGTACAATGATATATAGAAAATTATATGTGAGCATCTAGGATGGCCTGCCCTGATGAACTAGCACTATGAAGAGCTCTCATCGTTTTTTTTTTTTTTTTTTGGTCATAAAACATGTGATTGTACTAATAATCAAAGTAGCCAAAAATTCACATTATCCAACTCTCGGAGGATGGATATTGTCAGCTAGAAGATCCCTTAAACATTGAGGGATGTTAACATCAATAATACATTGCGGATTAATGCTGAAGCTAATTTCCAGTTTCAGTGTTTCAAACTTGCTGCTTATTGTCCCGTGGGCTGGGTTCCAAAGTGTAGAGCTAACAATTGCTTTACTCTCATTGATATGTGAGAAAGTTCAAAAAGGTAACTCAAGAATTGAATAAAATGGTTGAGTAACGTCCTATTATACTAAGTTCGTTTTATGACTTCCACATCTTTTGTATCAAAGAGAAAAACAAAAAATAATCTGGACAATGTTGGAAATTGAATCTGTACACAAATGCAATAAACACACAATTTTTAACGTAGTTCGTACTTCACCTACATTCACGAAGTAATTCTCTATTACTCACATAAATTATTATGACACCCAGTCCCGATACATTTTCCGAGTCCGGTTACTAACCGACTCCGACTCTTACAACTACATATCTTGAAAAGTTTGGAGTGCTTTGATACAAAGTCAATGAAACCTATTTATACAAATAGATAGAAAAACTAAGAAATGCTAAGAGAATTTATTAAATATGAATTTAGGAATACTAAAAGACACTGTCTAGATATATGACTAGATACATGTCTAGATTCATGACTTTAAATGTATTTTCAATTAATATTCTTCATAATTACCAAATGTTTTGAACCTTGTCTCTTCATTTCTCATGAATCAAAGAGCAATCTTGGGTTTTGATTTGCATTCTCCAACAGAAAAAGCAATGTGCAACCTAACATTTGAGAACCATTTTCTAAACTCTTGGATTACTGACCTCCTTATTCCTTGATCAGATCACTCCTCCTTGGTCCTCAACTTTGAGAACCAATACAAGAAGAAGAAAAAGAAAACAAAAAGTTCCAAGTTTGAGACAATATACCAAACTGCCAATATACTAATGTTTAAGATTTTAGATGAAGTAACAATTTAATATGATATCAAAATCTAAATTATTAAATTATTCATTTAAAAATAAAAAAATTGTACGTGTGCAAAGTTCAAAAATAAATCTCGTCTGCACTGATGTTTAAATTGTCTGTTGCCGTGGCATTTGGCCAGTTTGAGCAGACTTCTTCTCTTGGACGTATAATTTCCCCATCATGGTGGCAGATAGAGGAAGGCCACCACAGTTTTTCACTACTAAATCTTTTAGTGCTTGACGTTCAGGCTCTGAAAGGGAACTTATATATCCATCTTTTTCAACTGTATCTTTGAAAATATCCCAACACAGTTCTTTGTTCTTAAGAAGCGGAAGATGATGCACATTCCCTTCTTCCCCAACCATTTTCTTTGCTAATTCTTCAGATCTTGTCGTGACAATCACCATACTCCCTTCCCCTTTTGGCAATGCATAAGCAAGTTGTTTGGCAAAATCACCTTGAGTTGATTGAGAAGATAAGTTCTCGAAAAACTTATCTTCATTTGATGCATCATCCAGTACGATTAAGTATTTCTTGCCTGTCAACTGCAGACGAACTGCGAAAATGAGCCTGCGAAGACCTTCGTCTTGATCTTTACCTGCTAAATCTATGACTTCCTCTTCAACACCGAGGTATATTAGTATCCTTTTCAATGCCTCCCTTTTGATATCTGGATCATCTTTAGGCTGCCTAGATAGACATACCCAAAGCCTAAGAGGGTAATGATTTTTCACTTCTTGTTTGTTGAACATCACCTGGTAAGTTGAAGACAATAAATAACATAACCAATTTTTCCGTGAGATAGTAGTAACTTAATATGATATCAAAATTCAGGTTATCAATGGCCAAGGGTTCAAAGTCTTGTCTGTTAGCATAGCAGAAGATAGTGGGTTGGTTATCATGTAATTAAATGAAAAGAACAAGGAAGAAGGATGCTGGAAGATATATTATAGGTGATGTAGAAGAAAGTAGGAACAAAGTTGTGTAAAGAATACTAAAGCACTTGAAATTGAATTTGTAAAAACAGAGCTGTGAATTGAAAAGCAGAGCTGCTGCTCCTGCACGTTTTCTACTCTTTTTTTCTGCTGCTATAATACACTTGCAACCATTCTATTCATCATGCTTAATAAGAGACACTTCTAGAGAATATACTTGGTGCTTTTAAATCTTAGAAATACAAGACTCATGCTTCAAGATATTGATTTAATTTTAACATTCAACAACCAACTACCAATTATCTAGAAAAATCACAAATTACCCTTTCAATATTGTTATCAGTTATTGTAAAACATTAAAATTATTCATGTGCAAGTCTCAAAAACAAAACCACTTGTGCGGAGACATATTGAAAACAATAAATATATATAATAAACTCTTATTTAACGGTTTAAACTTTTAGATGAGGTAATAATTTAGCACCTGGCAAAGCGTTGTTTTTCCCACTCCTGTAACCCCGACGATGGCAATCGCCCTGAATCCGTCCTTGCTCTCTTTCCTGACGAGCAATCTCTCCATGAACCTGATTTTGTCATCAAATCCATGAACAATTTCTGGTCTGTATCGCGAACTCCATCTGTAGGTTTCAAAATTCCCCGGAAAACTTGGTTCTGTAATGTCTTCTTGATCATCATGATCAGCCGTATCTGCTGTACGGCCAGAAGTAGTGGACTCCCCACCTCTAAGTTCCTTTCTGATCTTATTCAAGCTCTCTGCAAGCTTATGTGAAGCATAAAGCGCTTCGGGAGCATGTATACCACTCTTCTTTAATATCATTTGCCACTCAGTCAACAAATTATGGAGGTGGTATATTGTTTCCCTGCTCTTGGATTTATCTTTTTCTTCAAGCATATCCTTCAATTTTGAGAAATCTTTGTGCAGGTGAAACAAATTTCTTGATAGAAATCCATCGTCCTTCTTCGTTTCTTCGATGGCTGCAGTGAGTTTAACCAGCAGATCCTTTTCCACCGTTTCGGCCATTAATTCAGCAATATACTTTTCCACCTCTTCAGCCATTACAGCACTTTTAAGGTTCTTGATGTTTTGAAGATGAGATTCTGGGACTAAATTCTCACAGCTTTGGAAGCAATTTGACCGTGTACTTTCTTGGGTATGGGTTAATGCCTAATGATTTTGAAGAGTTTTGGTTCAAGAATACATCAACAGGTCAAGAGGACAATTTTAGCTTGCCAGAAGGTCCAGCTATGACCTACTGTAGTTAAACCTGTTTTTGGTATAGATAAGGGTAAATACTAAGTTTTGTCTCTTATTTTTAAGATTTGTCTTAATTTAATTTTTATTTTTATTATTTATTTTAATTTTTGAAAATGTATTATTTTAGTATTTTATTTTTATTATTTGTTTTAATTTAATTTTTATTTTTGTTATTATAGTCTATGTTAGTCCTTCACCATTTTAAAAAATAAAAAATTAAATTAAGACAAATAGTAAAAATACAGGACCAATTAAAACAAATAATATACATTTTAAAAAATAAAAACTAAAATGATACAAATTTTAAAAATAAGATACCAAATTAAGAATTTATCTTATAAATAAATACGAGAAGGTAAATAATTGAGTAATAATATATTATAATTAAATTTTTAAATTTGAATCACAATCTCAACTACTTTTTTTTTTTTTAAAATAAGAATGGTAATTAGCAAAAAGTTTTAATTAACCAGGTCAAGCCTGGTGGCCTTTTTTTATTTCTCACACATCAAGGCCCTGACAACCTGATTTCTTTTTTGCCCTTTTTCTTTAAGAAAAATTATTGTTAAGTGTGAATTGATAAGTCAATTTGTCAAATAATTTGTGAGACTTACATGAGTAAATTTTAATAATATATGAGAGTTGATTGAAATGTTTTTCTTTTTAAAAAAAATACTTATCTCCTAAGGATGCAAGTATTTATTGACAAAATAGTTAAGGAGACAAGTATTTTTTAAAAAAAAGAGATTTAGATCTTTAGTTTAATTTAAAAGTTAAAAATAATAATAAATTTTATATATATTTAAATTATTAATAATACTTTTTTAAAATTGCAATCTCTAAAAATATTTAAATTTTAAAAAAAAATTATTTTAAAGACCCTATTAATATACCCTTAGAGAGAATAAGACATGCAAGTCTGTTGTTCTCTTTGTCTTGGAGAACTTACCCTTTGAGATTCCTTTATTCACTTTCCGAAACCTTCAAATATAATAACCCTATAATTTTTTTTTTTGTCTAATAGAAAATTTGTTTGTGTAAAGAATATTATGGTCACTTCAACATTATCGAAGAATAACAAAAATAAAATATTGAACCAATAGTGGGACCAACACCAACCCCTAAACCTCTTATCTTTTTTTTTTTTTTTTTTAATTTTTTTGTGTTGTTTGATTTATGAAAAATGATCATAATACCTTATCCTTTAAATTCTTAATGGTATTAAGTTTGAAGAACTTAAAAATAGACCAAAAAGAAAAAGTCAGTACCTAATTATATATCCTAAAACAATTGAGGGATTCGTAAGTCCTATTCCCAATTAGTAAAAAGGTTGGTAATGTTACTTGTTATATATGTTAGATATTATTAGTTTGAATCTCGCTATTTATGTTATACGTCTTTAAGTCTCCCTTAAATAAATAAAAAAATGTTGATAATCAGGTCAAGCTTGTGGTCTTTCTTTTCTTTTCTTTTCTTTTTTTATAGAAAATTTAAATTTTACAACATAAATTAAATAATAGCATCCACGAGAATTGAGTTCATGATCTCTGACATTCACAGTAAATGACATATAACTAGACGAAAGTGGTGATTTTTTCTTTTCTATTTTTGTTAGTTCGAAGCCTAGCTAATTGTCTCTTTTTTTTTTAATCTTTGTTTTGGTTTGAAGAGCCTTATGGCCTTTCTTTACTTCTCACACATCAGAGACCCTTAATCCTGATTTCTTTTTGTAGTTTTCTAAAAGATCTTGCCTCCTTAAGTCAGATTTTTAATTTGGTGGTTGTTTTTATATTGCTGTTTCTAAATTTGAATTAGTTGTACAACGACAGCTCATTCTCTTTGAAGAGAGTAATTAATGTCAAGTGACTATTTTATTTAAAAGTTTAAATTATTAAAAAGGGATTTGTTATATTATTTATTATTTTTAACATACTCCGCAAGTGTAGACAGAGTTAGTTTTTGAATTTCGCATTAAGACAATTTTAATATTTTTAAATAAGTAACGGTGAGTTTTAAACTCAAGACCTTTTGACACTTAAACTCTAATACCATAATAAACGATCACCTTATTAAAAAACTTGAAGATAATAAATAATATAACAAGTCTCTCTCTAACAGTTTATATTATTTATTATCTTCAACAATTAACTCGGCCAACGTTTACTTTGTATTTAAATGTACAACTGACAACTATGTAGCTGTTAGCAAATAAATAAGAGCATTTTCTCCAATAATTATGCACTAAAAGCTTAGCAAGCAACAATATGATTTGTTGGAAATACACATTTCTCCCATAGCGGATAATTATAAACTTAAAATCCATCATATAAGAATTTTTAAGATAAAATTCTATAATTTTTAATATGATATCTTATTTTTTGTCAACTGACAACTAAATTCTTGAGTTACCTTTCTTCTCTTTCGAGCTCCCTCAAACTTAATAACATTAGAATTTTTTTGATGGGTAAGAGATGTTATGCTCGTTTCAACATTAATAAAAACCCAGAAAATAAAACATTGAACTAGTAGGGATAAACCACATGGCACACCTACCCATACACCCCTTATTTGTTTTATTGTTTTTTCGTTTTTCAATTTCATTAATGAGAAATGATCATAATACCTTATCTGTGATAATTGCGCATTTTTAACAATGCTCACTATTTTGGCTTTTTAGCCAAAGTAGAGAATCAAATCTAAAAATTCAGCTCCATCAGATTAGCTATCAAGTTTGCCAAAAAATGTGAGCTTGCCATTTTGATGTTGTTGCTCGCTACAAGCAGCGAGCTCTTCTTCTTATTTTTTTTTTTTGGTAAAGCTCTTTCAAACAGCTCACTACTTCTGTCTTTTATTTAATAAAGCTCTTTCAAACAATTTTTTTTGCGCAGATGATAATTAAAAAGGTGTTTTCTTTTTTTGGTCAAGCTCTTTCTTCTTCGTAATAAGTATTAGAAAAATAATAATAATAAAATTTAACAACTTAAATTATATTACTCTTACAATTTTTGCTAGAATATAGTAGTTAATAATTAAATATAAAAGATAAAAAAGATTATTGAGTAATGAGTTTAGATAAAATATGAAGAATTATTGTGTGACACTAAATAAAAAGTCTGAAATAGAGAGTGATGTTGAAATAAAATTGAAATAAAGAGATTATAGAAGTGGAGATAACCAATTTCATTAGCTATTTTAGAAAAAGACAAAAGAAGCTTGAGTTGCTCTAATGGTGTTAAGTTTGAGAAACTTGAAATCACTACCTAATTATCCTAAAACAATTGAGGGATTGGCATGTCCTACTCCCACATAGCAAAAAGGTTTATTAACCAGGTCGTGGTCTTTGTTTTCTATTTTTGTTGGTTTGAAGCCTGATCGTCTCCCTTTTTTATTTTGGTTTGAAGTAGAAGCGAATCTATTAAGGAGATTAGTAAGGGTTACAGTTCTCATTAACTTTAAGAAGAAATAATTAAAGAGTGAGTTAAAATTATATTTTTTAAAAATTTGTATATTTTAAAATAGTTTTGTTTAAAAAATTAATTTAGTCTCTATTTAAAAAAAAATTATATGTAAATATTAAATTGTATATTTTTATAAAAATTATGAACCACCCGATTTGAAGAGCGTTATGGTCTTTCTTTAATTCTCGCACATCACAGACTCTGATCTGATTTTGTTTTTGGACCTTTTTTAAAGACCTTTCCTCCTTAAGTCAGATTTTTTATTGGTGGATGTTTATATATTGCTGTCTCTGCATCTGACTTAGCTGTACCATTAAAGTCTCCCCTTTGAAGTGCGTAATTAACTCGATCGATGTTTACTTTGTATTTAAATTTATGCCTGACAACTTACAAGCTGTTAGCAAATAAACAAGAGTACTTTCTCTAATAATTATGCATTAAACGTGCAAGAAAAAATTTGGTTTGTTGGAATACACATTTGGTCTCATCACAAATTCAAAATTCACCTTATAAAATTCTAACCTCAATTGGTTTTGAAATAAAATTTTAGGATTCTTATTATAATGTCAGAGTTGGGTTTTGACCTAGTTTCATTCATTCATGTATAACTCATCTGTCATTATCATTTTGATCTCCCTAACTAGTTCGCCTCATTATAAGCCCTCTTTTCTCAATTATCGCTTGGTTAAATGTAAAAGGAGGTGTCATAATACATATTTCTCTCACATCACAAAATTATAAACTCAAAACTCATCATATAAAATCCGAACTTGATTTTAGAATAGAAGCCTACAATTTTAAACATAGTCATAGTACTCATATTAATATCAATTGATGTTGAGATAAAATTTTATAATTCTTTAACAAGATTATTTTGCCAAAGTGTCATAGGTTGAGATGCTCATCAATTCACTTTTGGTAAAACATAGCTTTTGGATAAATTACAAACATGAAACACCCAACCCCCTTGTAGTATCACTGGCATATTTATTTATAAATAGATACCAGACCCCTTGTGCTTCATACCAGCATCAAGAAGGAAAAAATCAGCATCAACTACAAACACGTCATTGGCATATATTGCCTGATCTCAGAGGGCTTCTAATGCAAATCCCCATACCAGAAAGTTGGAAAAGGCTTTGGGAAGAATGGGATCTCAGAGCTTTCATTATTTTAAGCCTTACCCTGCAAACTATATTGATCTTGTTAGCTCCTTTAAGGAAGCGAACAGCAAGCGTTTGGCTAACGGCGCCTCTCTGGGCAGCATATTTACTCGCAGATTGGGCAGCTAACTTTGCTGTAGGACTCATCTCCAACAGCCAAAGTACTGATTCTTCATCATCAAAAGCCGCCTCAGATAGCAACAATGCTGATCTTCTGGCATTTTGGGCTCCTTTTCTTCTAGTACACCTTGGTGGCCCTGATACCATTACAGCTCTTGCTCTAGAGGATAATGAGCTACGGGGTCGTCATTTGATTGCTCTCATTTTCCAGTTCCTAGCTGCAGTTTATGTATTCTTCCAGTCATTTCCAAAGAACAAGCTGTCGATCCCTACCTTGCTCATGCTTGTTGCAGGCACCATCAAATATGCAGAAAGGACTCGATCACTATACCTCGCGAGCTTAAATAGCTTTCGCGACTCGATGCTTAAATAGCTTTCGCGACTCGATGCTTAAAGAACCTGATCCAGGGCCTAATTATGCTAAGCTCATGGATGAGTACCGATCGAAGAAAGAGGCAATGCTTCCGACACGGATTAAAATGATCCCGGAACCTGACAGAAGAGTCAAGGCCATGAATAAGGTGAAAGAAGGAAAGCTCGAAGATTCAGAAATAAAGCTCTACGCTTACAATTTCTTCAAGACTTTCAAGGGTCTCATTGTTGACCTCATTTTCAGCTTCCGCGAGCGCAACCAAAGCAGAGATTTTTTCCTCAAGAGAACAGCAGAAGATGCTTTCAAAGTGGTAGAGGTCGAACTTAATCTGATGTATGCAGTCCTCTTCACTAAGTTCAGTGTGGTTTACACTGGATTGGGATACTTAGCCCGGTTCATATCTTTTGCTTCAGTTGGGGTTTCTCTTGGCCTCTTCTATTATGAAAGCAAGGCGGGCTTTGACAGCTTCGATGTTGCAATTACCTACACCTTGCTCTGGGGTGCCATTGCCTTGGATATAATAGCATTCCTCATGCTCGTTTGCTCCGATTGGCTTTTTGTTCACATCAAGAAGCTGCCTGAAGTGCTGGAAGTTAAGAATACACAAAATGATACAGGCAAAAAAAAGCCTTTTCCGGAAAAGCTTCAAGAGCTGGCACAGAAGAGCTGGAAAAGCCTCAAGAGCTTTCCTCATGTCTTGTTTCCGCAGCTTACGCGATTTTTCTCCCGCAGGTGGTGTGAGTCTGTTTCTCAATTCAATTTGATAAACTATTGCCTACATCCTCGCCTACCAGTGAAAGAAAAATTTATTGGCTATTTAGGACTAACCAACTTTCTTGATTTGCTCAAGTATGTTGAACACAAGCCATTCCATGATGATCTAAGGGATCATATCTTTGCGGAGCTGCACGCGAAATCCGAGTTGGCAGATGATTTGGACACTTCCAAAGATATAAGTTCAGCCAGAGGTGATTGGATTTTACGCGTAGAAGGTCGCATTGAATTCCTCCCTTATACCATTGAAGTCGATTATGACCAGAGCCTTCTATTGTGGCATATTGCCACAGAACTTTGCTATAATATTGGGGAAGAATCTGCACCTCCCAACAAGTACAGAGAGTTTTCCAAGCTTCTATCTGATTACATGATATATCTTCTAATGCAGCAGCCAACTTTGATGTCTGCAGTAACAGGTATTGGGCAAATACGGTTTCGTGATACCTGTGCGGAGGCAAAAAGGCTTTTTAACAAAGAAGCACGAAGGCACAACAAGCCTAATATCGGGGCAGTGATCCTCTATTTCATTTGGAGTGTGTTCAGATATCTCTACTATTCCATCCGTGCTATAGTTAACTCTCTCATTTTCATTGCTGCTATGAGGTTTTTCAATATAGGAAAAAATGCAGATGATGATCATAATGATCCGCAAAGAGAAGCCTGCAAAAAGATTCATGATGTTAATACAGAAGTTGATCCTGTGTCCGTAAAGGGTGACAGAAGCAAATCAGTGTTGTTTGATGCGTGCATCCTTGGCAAGAAGCTGGAAAAATTGGGTGAAAAGAAATGGCAAGTGATGAGCAAAGTGTGGTAGAGCTACTGACTTATGCTGCTATTCATTGCAGAGCAGATTCTCATGCCCAACAACTAAGCAAAGGTGGAGAGCTAATCACCCTTGTTTGGTTACTGGCCGCTCATTTTGGTCTTGGTGATCAATTTCAAATCAGTGAAGGACATGCAAGGGCAAAACTAATCGTGGAGAAATAGCTCATCACAACCACTATTGCAGTCCTTTATTCTATCTCGGAATAGGAAAAATCTTCAAACATGTCAAGTATCTTCTCTAGCACTTTTTTTTTTCTTTTCTTTTCCTTTTTCCCTACATATAAACTGTTTGGCTTGGAATTGCTCAGGGCGTCACAAACGTTGTTTTAGACCTGTCCCTCCCGAGAATATAGTTGGTGTCTAGGTTTTCCAATAAATGTTGTCCAATATCTTCTTTAGCACTTTTTCTTTTCTTTTTGTTCCCCTACGGTCAAATCTTACAAATAGTCCCTATTATTTATAAATTTTAGATAAATAGTTCTTATTGTTTGTAAAAGTTTTACAATAGTCCCTATTGTTTCACAAGTCATTCAGTTAGTCCCTATTATTTACAAAAGTCCCACAATTAGTCTTTATTGATTGCAAAAGTCACTCAATTAGTTCCCATTATTTGTAAAAGTCACTCAATCAGTCCCCATTGTTTGCAAAAGTCACTCAATTAGTCCCCAATGTTTGTTGCAAACATTGGGGACTAATTGAGTGACTTTTGCAAACAATGGGGACTGATTGAGTGACTTTTGTAAATAATAAGAACTAATTGAGTGACTTTTACAAACAATGGGGACTAATTGTGAGACTTTTGCAAACAATAGAGACTATTTGTGAAACTTTTACAAATAATAGGGACTAACTGAATAACTTATAAAACAATAAGAATTATTTATCTAAAATTTATAAATAATGGGGACTATTTGTCCAATTTCCTCTTCCCCAACATATAAACTGTTAAGCTTGGAATTGCTCTTGCTGTCCTTTTTTTGCCTCATTCAAGGGAGGTTAAATCATGTCGTATTACTTAACAAACTACACACCCTCTCGCATCATAAGACTAGACATCACTTTTGTTCTTTTATTTATTTGTTTATTTTTTGGCATCCCAACGGCGGAACACTTCCCTTTATGATCTCTACTTTCTTTTCTTTCTTTTGCGAATCAAGTACAATAAAACTTTTTTAAATTAATAAAACTATTTATTCTGTAAAAAATTAATAATTTCAATAAAATTATAAAATAATACATTTTATAGGTCCAATATTTTATAATTAATAATTAAGTGAAAGTATAATAAATTGACTAGACTTTCTCAAAATATGAACTAATAATAATTTATCTTTTATTGAATTTCAAATTTAGTAAAAAATTATTTTCAATTATTTCTAATGCGTCTAAATGTCTTAGAGTTGCTTTCTCGTATTGCTAGAATAAGTTTTGGAGTGTTATTTATGGTTTCAAAGGTTTTGTATTATCATCAACTTTCAATTTCATCTTGAAGAGATAAGATTTAATATTAGATTATAAATTTCTAGATGTTATTGCATCCAAATGCTCGGTAATTAAGTTAATTTGATACGTAACAAGTGATATCACTTGACATGGAAAGAGTGAAAATGAAAGGCCCAATTTTTTTTTTTGGGTCAAGAAAGGCCCAATTTAATGTTTAGTAATTGAATTGAAGTGTCAAGAAAGCATAGAAAAAGTATTGGAAGAGAGACAAAATCAAAGAGAGATAAAATAATGTGTTTGATTATATCAGATCTCTAGATGTTATTGCATCCAATTATTCAATAATTAAATTAATTTGATACGTAACAAGTGATATCGCTTACCACGGAAAGGGCAAAAATGAGAGGCCCAATTAATATTTAGTACTTGTAGTGTCATGAAAACATAGACATAGTATTGGAAGAGAGACAAATTCAAAGAGAGATAATTAATGTGTTAGATTATAAGACTTCTAAATGTTATTGCATCCTATTATTTGTTATTTTAATTAATTTAATACAAGGATGATATCGTAAAAAGAGAAAATGAAAAGTCCAATTGATATTTTGTACTTGTAGTTTCAAAAAAGCACAAAATATTATGTAAGACACTAACATCAAAGTGTTGAGGTGTGTTATTACACCCTACTCTAAGTTGATATTATACTGATAATAAAGTTATCAGTGAGTCATTCATGGAATCAATAATACGAGTTCTTTAAATAATCATAGCAGGACAAAAGTGGAGTAGTTATGCAAGAACACAATGATTGGACAATTATATATTGACTCAAATAGTCTCTATTTTAGTCTTATTATGTTGCTTCATGGACAAAGGAGTCATCAATGCATCAAACTAATCAGAGAAGAAAAATTACTAAATATTGCAAATTACAAGTTTTAATTAATCTAATTGCCTAATTCAAACTGGACTTAGATCTTCTCTATTTAACTTCTCTCAACTACTTATAAATTTCTTTAGAAATTATGTTAATACTTCGTAAACCATAATAAGAATGCTTAGACTATTTGTCTTGCTCAATAAATTAACCATTAAAAACAGTAGCACGGCTCACAGTAAATTATTCATACAGTTTTTTAATAATCCAAAATTGATGGTCCAAATTATGGACAGATGATAAAGTAGTATATCATGTGGAGAAATATAACTTGCTTATGTTGAACTTTCATATTCCTCATATAAGAAGTCAAAACTATAATGGATGGTTTTGAGGATCAATGCGAGAGATTCATTAATGTTAAACATGTTGAGAAGTCAACACAAGTTTGAAGAATTAATGTTCACTTGGCTGGACCAAACCTCCAATTGTCAGTTATAATCTTAATGTTGATAGTTGCTCTAAGAGTAATACGGGTTTCGTAGCGGCAGGCGGCATCATAAAGAAGAGTACTGGTGCCTGGTTCACGGGGTTTGTGGTTAATTTAGGGATTACGTCTAACAACATGGCTGAACTCACTGCTTTATTTGAAGGAATGCGTTTGGCGATGAGATTGGGAGTTAAAAGTCTGGTAATTGAAATTGACTCTCAAGTTGTCTTAGGCCTGGTTCAAGGTAGAACTCCTCTTCGCAGTACTCTGGGCCCTTTGGTGCAGAAATGTAAGGACATCTTGCAAAGGAAAAATAGATTCCACGTGTGTAATGTGTTTCGTGAGGTGAATTTGTGTGCAGATTGACTTACAAATTATGGTTTACTTCAACCAATTAGCGGACTTGTCCTGCATGCTCCTCCAAATGATCTCATTAGACTCATTACTAGGGACAGTGAGAGAGTGGCTATTCCCAGAGTTATTCCAGTTTAGCTGGTTGTGCCTCCTTCAAAAAAAAAAAAAAAAACATATTTGAAGAAGAATCATTGCTTAATTACAAATGAAGAACACAAGGGTAGATATAACCCACTTAGGAATGTTCTTTACTTTTTTATGGTTCAAACCAATCCCCCCACCCCTCAAACACCCAAACCCCAAACACACATACACACACACACAAATGATGTTTTGCCTAATTGCCAAACTCCTCTCTGATTTAGTTTTACCCAAATTTCCCATAACATTAAACTTTTTTAAACCAAGTATTATGTTAAAAAGCATTTTCATCATTATATTGTTTCAAGCAAAAAAATAAAAAATAAAAAATAATAAAAATTAATTAAATAAAATCATTCAATATAAAAAGGTCTACAACCAAATAGAAACCAAAAAAAAATTAATAAAAAAAATGAAGAAAAAGATAAAAAAGGAGCTTATTGTACAAATTTTGCATTATGAGTGAGATTAAAGAAAAACACTTTAAACCCTATATTTTCTTAAACATATATATATATATACACACACACACACACACATACATTTCAAATTAAATCCGGTCTTTTCTTTCTAACCAAATATATAATTTTCTTTTTTGCAATAAGGAAAATTTTTAAATACATCAAAAATAAAAAGATAAAACACTCTTTATGGTATAAAATTCGCGGTAGAAAAATATGGTACATATTCTGCAAAAAAAATCAGTTACGTTATGCGCGAGATTCGTGAAATATTAGATTCACTTTAAAATCTATCTTTAGTCTATATATATATATATGTTTTAAAAATATTAAACAAAAAACTAAAAAAAATTAAAGGTAATGAAATAGAAATTAGTAGCAGAATAAAATAAATAAATAGACTGAAATGTCCATGAACTTAATGTGAGGGGAAGTATAAGTAAAACCAAAATCTTATGGAGAGCTTAGGTTTTAAAATTAAAACTAATGGCGAAAAATGACATTGTCTTAATGAAAAAAATGTCATGCAACCTCTCACTTTTTTTTTTAATAGCTTATATTACATTATATTAGAATGTTACACCTGTCAAGAATCAATCTTGAGACTCTATACATACAAAGGGAATCATACCACTTGAATAAATGTAGAGTGGTCCTCTCACTTGTTTTCTACTCGTACCTTTCACATGAATGGCAGAGCTTTCGGGTCAACTTATTAGTCTATTTATAAATTTTATCAAACAAAAGCAACTAAGCAAGAGCTCAATGCACCTAGCATGATCTTTCCTTTGAGGACCGAAAATCATTTGGAATGGCACATAGTGATAGTAGAATTGTTGATGGCAAATGAAAGGACTTTTCTATTATTGTTGAACCAATGCATCAAGATCATCCATCTTTACTTGAAGATCAAGGTACTGATGCTCATTCTCCTTAATTACATGGAGGATCGCAGGATAATCTCCCCTCTCAGTTGGATTTTCCTATGGAGAAGGCCATTGGTTCAGGTAGAGAAAGGGGCAAGGAAATGGAATCGAGTATTCATCAGGTTGATTTGCATCCTACTGGTGGTTCTAACCACCCTCACCAATATGGTTTTTAATGTCGCACAACTTTGGCAATAATCCTTCCTGGTTGGGAGGTCTCTTTATGGGTCTGAAGATTTTGGTTTGAAATTGTCACGGAGCCGCACGAGATTCTTTTTGTCAGGTTCTGATTCATTTAGTGCGTCAGCATAAACCTTGGATCGTGATTATTCTAGAACCGAGAATAAGTGGAAAAAGAGTTAATAAAGTGATCAAGTCTCTGCGTATGCCGTGTTCTTATAGAGTTGAAGCTAATGGTTTTTCAGGAGGTATTTGGATCTTATGGATTAATAACTTTGTTAATCTGGAGTTGGCTTTTGCAAGGAATCAAGTAATTAATGTGCTTGTCTCGATGAATGGCATTCATAAATGACTTATCTCGGCAGTGTATGCTAGTCCGCATAAAGCTCTACGTACTAGCCTGTGGGAAGCCCTTAGAGAAACGTCTTCTTCGCTTCACTTTCCTTGGATGGTGATTGGTGATTTCAATCAAGTTGCTCACCCAGACGAAAAATAGGGTGGCATTGGAGGTTTTTCTAGAAAGATGAAACAATTTGAGAAATGCCAGAACGATTGCAAACTCTTTGACTTGGGTTTTGTCGGGCCTCGTTTTACTTGGTCTGATTCTTGGGACTCGAGTCAAAGGATCATGGAGTGCTTGGATCGGGCTTATGCTAGTACTGAGTGGAACTTCTTATTTTCGAATACTTGTGTTCATCATCTCCCTCGCATTTGCTCAGACCATCTTCCTATTTTGGTGGACGTTTGTGGTTTGAATCAAGGAAGTTATTTCCCCTGTCCCTTTTATTTTGAACTTGCTTGGTGTACCCATGCTAATTACTTTGATTTTGTAGGAAAACAACTGGAAAGCTGATGCTGGTAACATTAAAGAAGCTTTGGATGACATCTCCTCTAAACTCCAAACTTGGAACAAGACAACTTTCAGAAATATTCATGCTAACAAAAGAAGACTTCTTGCTTGGATTAAAGGGATTCAAAGAAGTTTACAGATGAGATATAACTCTTCATTCCTTAGATTGGAAAAAACCTTGAGAGAAGAGTATGAGAAAGTTTTGGCACAAGAAGAATTGTTTTGGTTTCAAAAGTCTAGAAAAGAGTGGATCTTTTCAAGTGATAGAAATACAAAATTCTATCACCTTTCTACCATTATTAGGAGGAGGAAAAATGCTATTGTCAAACTCAAAGTCGACGATGGGAATTGGGTTCAAGAGGCTAGCAAGTTGAGAGATATGGTGTTTAGCTACTTCAAATCTTTGTACACAGCTACTAACCAAGTTCCCATTTCTTTCTATGGTGCATGTTTTAATGATATTCATCATTTGGATTTGATTGCTCTTGGTAACCCGATTGAGGATGATGAAATTCATGGTGCTCTCTTTCAAATGGATGCTTCTAAAGCTCTGGGTCCGGATGGCATTTCAGAGGGGTTTTTTCAGAAATGTTGGCCTATAATTAAAGATCTCCTCTGCAACATGGTAAAAGAAGCCTTTTCTTCTAGAATTATGCCTCAAGGTGTGAACCATACTTTAATTTGCCTTATTCCTAAGACAAAGAACTCGGAATCTATCAAGCAATTTCGGCCTATCAGTCTTATCAATGTTGTGGTGAAGTAGAATTCTAAAGTTATGGTGAACAGACGTCGTCCTCTCTTCCAAGGTTTGATCTCTCATTGTCATAGTAGTTTTATACCTGGGCACTCCACAAGTGACAATATCATCCTTGCCTACGAAGTGATCCATGCCATGCAAAAGAAACAGGGAAAAGCAAGTGTGATGGCTATCAAACTTGATCTTGAAAAGGCCTATGATAAGCTCAATTGGGCTTTCATTATAGATACTCTTCAACAGTTTCACCTCTCGGATAATTGGGTCAACCTCATCATGTCGAATCTCAAAACGGCTTCGGTTTGTCTTTTATGGAACGGTACCCCGATGGATGCCTTCTCACCGACACAAAGAATTCGTCAAGGGGATCCCCTTTCCTCTTATATTTTTATTCTTTGCCTTGAAAGACTTTCATAGATTATTACTCGGGATGTCAATGACAAGAATTGGAAACCAATTCAGATTTGTCATTCAGGCACCCCTATCTCCCATCTTTTCTTTGTTGATGATCTTCTTTTGTTTGCAGAGGTGTCGCCCAACCAAATGGAAAACATTTTGAACATTCTTGAGAGCTTTTGCAAGAAGTCTGGACAAACCATAAACGCAAGATAGTCATCTATCTTCTTCTCTAGAAATACTGATCAAAATCTTGTTGATTTGATGTGCAGATCTTGTGAATTCCAGGTCTTGGATGACTTGAGAATTTATTTGGGCATCACTCTGCTTCACAAGCGGGTATGCCAAGGTACCTACAAGTATATTTTGACCAAGATGTAAACTAAACTTGCGGGGTGGAAGCAGAAAGTCTTGTCCTTCACTAGTCGTGTTACCCTCTCAAAAGCTGTTCTTGCCGCCCAGCCAACATATTCTATGCAAGTGACGGCTCTCCCTGTTCAGACTTGTAAAGAGATTGATAAAATCCAATGCAATTTTATTTGGGGATCATTTGAGGTTCAGCGTCATATATATTGGTTGGCCTGGGAGTCTATTTGTCGTCCGAAGTCTGAAAGGGGTTTGGGTCTTCATATGGCTAGAAGTACTAATGAAGCCATGTTTACCAAACTAGGATGGAAAATTCTTAATGCGTCGGAGTTGTTTTGGGTCAAAATTTTGAAGGAGAAATATTTCTTTGATAATTTGTTGTCCTACGAAGGTAAGAACTTTGATTCCAAGGTTTGTAAAGATATTATCAAAGGGAGAGACACTCTGAAGCAGATGATTAAATAGATTATTTGTAATGGTCGTACCACAAGATTCTGGCTAGACCTTAGGGTGGGAGAAGATACTCTGTTCAACATGGCATTTCATCACATTCCTAAAGGGATGATACATCTTACGGTTAACCGCTTTGTGCATGGGAATGGCGATTGGAATTGGGATATCTTCCAACACCTTCTCTCTTACCATTGTCTTTTGTAGATTTCTAATTTGAAATATTATCTTGAGGATTCTCGTGATGATTTTATCAGTTGGAAGTATGATGCTAACGATTCTTTTTCTGTGAGCATGACCATTGTGTATAACCAAAACACCTACTTGGACTCGGATATTAAATGGGAAGAGCTTTGGAAACTGCCTTGTTCCCAAAGAATCATAACTTTTTTTTGTGGCAGACAGCCCACCAACGAATAGCTTCTAAATTTGAGCTTAGCAAGAGAGGTATGTTGTCTGATGCAAGTTGTGTTTATTGTGGTGCTTCGTGTGAAGATACGGTGCATGTCATTCGATCGTGCCCTTATGCCCGTCATATTTGGGAACACCTCATTCCAAGCTCCCTTCGTAATGGGTTTTTCACCATGGATTGGAATGCATGAATCAATAGAAATATTCAATCTAGAGATGTTTGTTTTTGATACGAACCACGCCAACATGTGACGTGACCCAACACCAAATATGGCAAACGACCCCAAGACCTTTTAAGAATGGATGGAACTGCGACCCTATGCTTAGCAAAGCTAGAATCTTGGTATAGTTGAAGAGGCCACAAACGAGGATGGAAGTCTCGTTTGATAAGTCAAGGATGAATGCTACAAGAATAATCTTGATAAGTTCGGAAAAGTTCTTGAGAACTTAAGGAGAATACTCTCACAAATTTAATATCAAAATTGTCTAACTTTTATTTCATGCAAATCAGCCTTATATAGGCAAAGACAAATAAGTTTCCTATTTGAAAAAGAACTCCTAAACCCTAGCTTAAATAAGAAAACGTGAATAGTAACTAGGTCAAGGGAAACAAACTTGAAAACCAAGAAAAGACTCCTATTAACTATTCACGTGAATTGTGACGTAAATAGTAACTAAAAAGGAAGCAAACTTGCAACCCAAGAAAAACTGATTTTCTAGTGTGAACACCTAATCTTGCAGCCCAAGAAAGTCTCTTTCCTAGTGTGAACATCCAAATTCGTCCATAGGGAATTAAACTAAAATTGAAACTAAACTAGGATAGAATTACAAAGAAATCAAATCTTGACCAAAATTTCTAATTTTCTTGAAACTTCTTGAAGAATCTTAAATTTCTTGAATCTTGAAAATAGAATCTTGACTTGATTCTTTGCTGAAAAAATACCCAAATGGTTCAATGAACGTGGACAGCTGGTTCGCATCATCCTCCCCTCTTGAGAAGGATTTGTCCTCAAATCCGCCAGGTTCAAAGACCAGCCTAGGTGGCAGATCATGTGGTATGTCCTAGGGAAATAGTTCAGCTCCTCTGTGCAACCGGTTCCTCCTTTGTGCGTTTGGAGCAACTTGTGAATGCCCTCACTGTGCTCTATCTTCTACTCTATCCAACCTCACATGTATTTGTTCCAATTCAGCCCTCATCATCCGTCTCATCCCCCCCATCAATGCCTGCATCTGCAAATTCGGAACTCCCTGTTGTTGAGCTTTTTCGTTTGTGTGTTCTCCTTGATTTTGAGACATGATACAACAAACTCTCCCTCACGTGTTTCACGCAACTCACTTTGGATTTTATCCTCTATTAATCTCACACATATTGCCTTTTACCACTCGTATTCTTCTTTAAGTTCTCTAGAAACTAACCAAGAATATAAAGAAGGGATCCAAAGCAGCGTATCAAATTGTCACGGATTCTGAATTTTCTCAATTTTTTTTTCAGACCTCTAAGACTTTGGAAACAAGGTTAGAGAAAGAAAATTGACCAAAACCCGAAGAAGGAAACCTAGAAAAATAAGAAAAGTTGAGAAAACCCTATTGAAAAACACAAAAAATACCAAAAACTCATAGAAAACAATTGAATGTGACCCTAAGAGGGTGGTGCCCACAACATAGCTGTGGGTTATGCTCAGATCGTCATTTCCCTTCAGAAAAGTTTGGCCTCACAAGCTAATTCTTCAAAAAATTTTTTTACTGTTCACTGTTTTTGCTTTTTCTTTCAGCTCTGAACTGTATTTTTTTTCCTCTTTTCTGAACTTTTCTTGACCTTTCTTTTTTTTTCTTGATGTTTTCTTGATTTTCAGAAATGACAACAATGACTAAGTAGCCAAAATTTCAGATTTGAGCACACAACCAACTAGGGTTTTGTCCTAATTGAAAACCCTAACCCTACCCACGGATTTGATGAGAAAACAAGAAAACAGAAACGGATTTAAGCAAGAAAAGCGAGATTGAAGACAAGACTCAACAAACAAAATTAAAAGAGTAAGAACGGAATCAAGACACAAGTAAGAAAACGAATTGGAAGCAAGACAGAATCAAGAACGAAGAAAGTAAATAAAACCTAGACCTAGACTCACAGAATTTGACCAAGAAAACAAGAAAAGGATAGGCAAACCTGATTAACCTAAGCTCTGATTACCAACTGATATGAACCATGCCAACATGTGACGTGACCCAACACCAAATATGGTAAACGACCCCAAGACCTTTCAGGAATGGATGGAACCGTGACCCTATGCTTAGCAAAGCTAAAACCTTGGTATAATTGAGGACACCACAAACGAGGATGGAAGTCTCGTTTGATAAGTTAAGGATGAACGCCACAAGAATAATCTTGATAAGTTCAAAAAAGTTCTTGAGAACTTAAGGAGAATACTCTCACAAATTTAATATCAAAATTGTCTAAGTTTTATTTCATGCAAATCAGCCTTATATAGGCAAAGACAAATAAGTTTCCTATTTGAAAAAAGAACTCTTAAACCCTAGCTTAAATAGGAAAACGTGAATAGTAACTAGGTCAAAGGAAACAAACTTGGAGACCAAAAAAATACTCCTATTAACTATTCATGTGAATAGTGATGTGAATAGTAACTAAAAAGGAAGCAAACTTGCAGCCCAAGAAAAGCTCATTTTCAAGTGTGAACACCTAATCTTGCAGCCCAAGAAAGTCTCTTTCTTAGTGTGAACACCCAAATTCGTCCATAGAGAATTAAACTAAAACTGAAACTAAACTAGGATAGAATTACAAAGAAATCAAATCTTGACTAAATTTTCAAATCTTCTTGAAACTTCTTGAAGAATCTTGAAGTTCTTGAATCTTGAAAATAGAATCTTGACTTGAATCTTTGCTGAAAAATTCATCCAAATGGTGCAATGAAGTGGATGGCTGGTTCGCATCAGTTTTGGTATTAGGTGGAAATGCATCTTCGTGGCTGCCAGTTGAGAGATTTGGAGGTTGCGTAATAATTACATCTTCAAAGGGGAGATGAGGAAACCTCTTGGTGTGATTGTTAGCCAGATTATTAAGAATGCGAATGAGTATGTGGAAGCTTGGAGAACTCACGACAACCACCAATTCCATAATAGGAGAGATATGATGATTGGATGGGAAAAGCCGGACATAGGTTATAAGTTAAATTTTGATGGTTGTTCAAAGGGCAATCCTGGAGTTGCTGGGGTGGATGGTCTCTTTCGCAATGCAGAGGGAAGATGAATGTCAGGTTTTGGCTTCAACCTGGGTATTGCAAGCAACAATAGAGCAGAGTTGTTGGCTTTAGAGGAAGGTCTTCGTAGGGCGGAACACCTTGGGCTTCATCATCTTTTCATTGAGATTGACTTTCATTTTATTTGTAACTTGCTTAAAAAGGGATCTGACTATAATAGCCCGTTCAAGATTACAGTGAAGAAATGTGTGGAGATTCTGGATAAGCACGGTGGTTACCGGGTTGGCCATATTTTTCATGAAGCTAATGGATGCGCTGACTGGATTACTAACTATAATCCCCATCAACCTCCTGGATCATTTTTATTGGATCAACCTCCAAATGCTTTTCGGACTCTGATTGAGAAGGATAAGACGGGTTTCAAATCCTGTCGGGCTGTTCATTCGTCTTAGGCTTTGCCACATTCCAACCAAATAAAAATAAAAATGCCCAACATCGGTCAGGTAGGCCTAATAGAAAAAGAAAATATTGCTCACTAACTACAACTGCACGTCCAATAGAAAAGAGTCAGGAAAAGGGAAGTTATTAGGTAACGATTGATACACTGAAATGAATTTGGGTAGGAATGAAATAAGCCAAAGAATGAAATGAAACTGAGAATGGAATGAATTTAGAAATGAGAATGACATGTATAATATGACAGTATTACCCTTTTATTATTCTAGTGTGAAAAATAAGAATAAATATAAACATAATTGTAAACAATATAAATAAATAATAATAATAATAACAACAACAATAAATAATAATAATAACAATTGTTATTATTATTATAAAATAAAAATAATAATAATAACAACAACAATTATTATTATTATTATTATTATTATATTGGTATTATTATTATTATTATTATTATTATTATTATTATTATTTTCATAATAGTATTATTATATTTTTTAATTATTATTATTATTATTTAATCACTATTTTTATTTTTTGTTTTATTATTATTTTATTTTTTTCATTATTATTTTCATAGTAATAATTATTTTTATTTTCATAATAATTATTGTTATATTTTTTAATTATTATTATTTTATTTTTGTTTTTACTTTTATTTTCATTATTATTTTCATAATAATAATTATTTTTATTTTTATAGTAATTATTATTATATTTTTTAATTATTATTATTATTATAAATAAATTATTTATAAAAGTTATGTTATATAGGAATATAGTAGTCAAGTTTATTTCCAAACACATGGGAATGGACTATTTTCATGTATTTAGTTCGGAATGGTTATTTTCATGTATGTGAGAATGGAATTTTCTTGGGAATGAGATTCTCAAGTTCATTCCCTCATACTGAATATGAGAATTAAAATATAATTGAGAATGTCATTTTATTCCAACTCATTTCCACATACTAATCATTGCCTTAGGGTTTTTTTATTTTTTTTATTTTTACCTTCTAACTATTTAATGGAAGTCTAACTCATATAAATTTTGTAACGTTACTTTCCATATAACAAGTCCTTGGGTAGATTCAGGGTTTTTATCCAATGGGTGTCAAAATTTATAATTTAACACTTATATATGAATAATTTTTCGTTAGTAAAGACTAAATTAATTTTTTAATCAAAAAATAGAAAAAAAAGTTATACACATTTTCAGGAAAAAAAAAATGAGATCAATGGTCAATTGGGGCTGCTCAGCAAGAGTGCCTCCACCTCCGCCTCCGCCTCCGCCTCCGCCTCCGCCTTTGAAGAGAATAGTTAGGCTTAGGTAAATAGAAATTGAGAGGATTGTAAATGTTTGAAATGTCAACTTCTCCACCAATTTTTAGAATTATAAACAATATTAAAATGATAAATAACAATAGAGTAACCTGTCTCATTTTTCAAATCTCTTTGATTAAACAATGACCACCTACTAGAATTGCTTATCTCCTAAATCAGTGAATTCCATCTTTTCTTTGACTAAAAAAAAAAAAAACAGAAAAAAGAAGAACACTGACCAAGAATAAAAATTATTGTCTTGACATTTGACAATGTCGTCTTACTTTATTAGTCTTAACTACCTCATAATTGTCACTATTAGTCTTTGTTTAAATTTTTTTTTTTTTTTAAAACAATCTTTATTTGAATAGATTGGATATGCTCTGGGACGAAAGGATTCGAACCTTCAAATAGCGAGACCAAAACCCACTGCCTTACCACTTGGCCATGCCCCATTTAATTTTTGTTCGACACTAATAAAGAATATTATATATTAGTATTGGTTGTTTGTCAACTTCAATCCAAATATCTATAGAATAGATTCCTAGAATTTTGATAAGTGTAGATATAGAATTCAATAAGAAAATATATTATACCTCTTCATTGTGTATGAAATTTATGGTTTTCATTGGTTCAAATACAATCACCTCAATTTAAGATGAGAGACAATTCTCCATTGGTAGCAAATGGTTATCCATTAAGCAGAAGAAATCTTATCTAAAAAACATAAAAATTAGACCCCACTCTAGCAAGAAAGAAAATCACTTGTTACAAATAACATCTAACTATCACACATGCGTGGCGTTCTGGCATCACCAAAGGCTCGACAGTGCAGTTTTCGTTTGCATACATAATTTTCTCATTCTTATTGCATTTTATATTGCTGAATGATTAGGATCCACGTAAGATCTTACATCTACAATCATTTTTATAATCGCATCCTTTTAATCAAAACTACAGTGCAGTTATAATGGTGATTGACTACAATCTAGGGCAACAAATTGTTACTTAAAAAAGATGGTTCGGTGAAATATCATTTTCCCAGCAAATTGTTACTTTCTCAGTCTAACAACAATAGTAAATTTTAGACAAGCTAAGAAATAAACAATACAAACCAGCAATAAGCCTTGTCATTAATTATGTTAATAATCCCAAACTAACATCTTATTACTCATCTAAAATTCTAACTTTTAGTATTACGAAATTTGTGGGCATCCAAAATTTTTGAAGCAGCAAATCAACAAAGCTCAGATTGATTGGCATTGTTTCGTAATTCTAGCAATAGAATCAGAAAATTTCGACAGAACATTATTTCCAGGGATTCTGAATTTGAAAAGTAAATATCATAGGCTATAGAAATTGTTTATTATATACCTTCCTTTTGTCAATAAAATATATGGATTTTCTCATTCAAAGACTTCCCATCTTATTTTTTCATTGTATCAGAGCCAGGTTGTTCTTCATTGTGAAAACTGAAATTCTTTAGATCCTATGGCAGACACCCAATCAAAGACTTCTACCAAACCCATGTATGAAAAATCATCCCATTATCATCTAAGTAATTCAGATAGACCCGGCGACTTGTTGGTATCTCATCCACTAAAGGGAACCAACTATTCAACATGGAAGAGAGCTATTATCAATGCACTGAGAGCAAAACACAAACTGGTTTTTGTGAATGGAAAATTACCAAAACCAAAAGAAGGAGATCCAGAGGAGGACGATTGGCTGACTTGCAATGCTATGGTGGTTGCGTGGCTGTTAAACTCACTCAATGAGGAGTTACATAACATTGTTACATACCATGACACTGCTCATGGCATCTAGAAAGACCCAGATAAAAGGTTTTCGCAAGGAAGTGGGCCTCTATTCAAGAGCTGAAAAGAAAAATCATCAACACTAGACAAGGTGAGTTGACAATCTCGGCTTATTAAACAAAAATGAAGGGACTTTGGGATCAGCTTGATAGTTTTTCCAAGTCCCATGAACAAGGATATGCCAACTGTACGTGTGGAGTCTTGGCTAGGGAAAAAGAAGAGGAAAAACTGTACCAATTTCTGATGGGATTGAATGATTCCTATAGTGTTGTAAGATCAAACATTCTCTGTAAAGACCCACTACCATCCTTAGCAACTACTTATTCTCTATTGAGTTCAAAAGAGGTGACTACGGCAAGGCCAATTGTGGAGGCAGCAGCATTCAAAGTATATGTTGGGGAAAAGAATAGAGATCTGAACAAGAAGCCAAAGTGTGAACACTGTAAGAAAACAGGTCACACAAGAGAAAACTGTTTTGAGATAGTTGGATATCCTCCAAATTGGCAGGGGAAGAAAAAGAATTTTCAAGCAAAGACATCCATTAATGCAGCAGTCACAGAAACAAAAGGGAAAGAGGCAAATTCTCGACAACAAGCAAGCCAACAGCAGATTGTTTTGAATCCATCTGGGTTGTCACAAACCTAGTTTGATCAACTGATGGCCATACTCAGCGGAGACAAACAAAGAACACCTACCGTAAACTTGGTTGGTAAAATTTACTGTTCCCAAAATTGGACTCTAGATAGCGGAGCATCTGATCATGTTGTATCAGATCCAAAGCTATTAAAAGGCAGCAGTGAAAGAAAGTTTGATTCACAAGTTACATTACCAGATGGAAGAAAGGCACAAGTGGATTGTGTTGGAAATGTCCAACTAAATCAAAATATTGTTCTAAATGATTTTCTCTTCTTGCCAAAGTTTACCTGTAATTTGGCATCAATTAGTTGAATTACCCAAGATTTAAATTGTTTAGTAACATTTTTTTCCAAATGGATGTATTTTGCAGGACCTTGTCACCAAGAGGATGATTGGAGCAGGTAGAATGGAAGGGGGGCTCTACTATTTTGAAGAGAATCATATTCGGGCAAATGTTGTGAGATTGAAAGACCAACTAGATTTGTTATATAGGAGGTTGGGGCATATCCCATTTTCTAGATTAAAAGATTTATTTGATATATCAATTGAACTTAAAAACTTTTCCCCATGAGATGCTTGTCATAGGACTAGATAAACTCAATTGTCATTGCTTGTCAGTAAAAATAAATCAATGAGCTTGTTTGAATTAGTTCATGTTGATACTTGGGGACCTTATGAAACAAGCACGTATTATGGAGCTCATTATTTTTTCACTATTGTTGATGATTGTTCGATAGGCACTTGGGTTCATCTAATGAAAAATAAAAGTGAAGCGCGATTTCTATTTGAGCAATGTTTGAAAATGGTGCAAACTCAATTCAGTGTACAGGTGAAATCAGTTCAGTTAGATAATGCCCAAGAGATTCTGTGTGGAAATTTCAAGAGGCTTGTCCTAGATAAAGGAATTATACACCAAACCAGCTATACACACACACCTTAACAAAATAGGGTAGTGGAGAGAAAGCTCAAATATTTGTTGGAGGTTGCAAGAGCACTACGATTTCGGGCTAATATACCCTTAAGATATTAGGGAAAATGTGTAATGACAGCAACACATTTAATAAATCTTCTACCCACACCAGTACTCAATGGAAAATCCCCATATGAGGTTTTATATAAAGAAAACGCTTCATATGATCATCTTAGAGTGTTTGGATGTTTGTGCTATGTTTATGTTAAACCTAAGCCAAATGATAAGTTTGCTACGAGATCTAGAAAGTGTGTGTTTCTAGGATATATCTTGGGAAAGAAAGGCTACAAGGTAATAGAACTCGATACTAAAAGGTTCTTTGAATCACGAGACGTCATATTTTATGAGGATTCTTTTCCTTTTAAAATTGTACAACCCATGAAAAGTGTGCAGGTGCAACCATTGTCAACCATGATTGAGCCCGAAGAGTCAACATATGCTCAAAAAGAACTTGGAGATATGGGTGACTTAATTTGGTTAGAGGAAAATAAAGAAATGGAAGAAGAAGAAGGCATAGAAGAATTTGGTCTTGAAATAGAGAATGGAACAATTGAAAGAGAAACTATAAATCAGAATTCAAGACCACAAAGGAAAAGGAAGATGCCATAAAGATTTGAAGATTATGTAATGGCATGCACTATTCAAGACCCCTCTGCCAAGTCTACTACTCCAATCAACCGATTGTATGGTAATGTTTCTCAAAATTCACTTCTTTCTAAAAATCTCGAGGTATCCTCTACTAATAATGCAGGTTTAGAAGAAATCAATGTTGAACCGAATACCTATGAAGATGCTGTTGGAAAACCAGTGTGGGAAGAAGCAATGAATCAAGAATTGAAAGCTCTCTACTCAAAAAACACATGAAGTCTAGTTCCCTTACCAAAAGGGAAAAAGGCAATTAGAAGCAAATGTGTATTCAAGATTAAACGAAGAGCAGACGAAACAATTGAAAGGTACAAAGAACGGCTAGTTGCAAAGGGATATAACCAAGTTGAAGGACTTGACTATAACAAAACATTTGCTCCAGTGGCTAAATTCACTACAGTTAAGTGCTTGTTAGCTATCTTAGCAATTAAAGGATGAGAACTACATCAAATGGATGTTGACAATGCATTTTTACGTGAAGGGCTTGATAAGGAAGTTTTTATCAAACCTCCGCAACGGATGAAAGGCCCTAATGATGCATTAGTTTGTAAATTGCGTAAGCCCTTGTATGCACTGAAACAAGCACCGCGTCAGTGGTTTGGAAAACTCTTCACTTCTCTTCTTAACTATGGATTTAAGCAAAGTCCATGAGACCACTCTCTATTCACACTTTCAGATGGGGATAAGTTCTTGGCAGTGCTAATCTATGTGGATGATCTTATACTTGCTGGGAACAATGGATATAAATGTACTCAATTTAAGAAATATTTCCAAAATTGTTTCAAAATAAAGGACCTAGGACCCTTGCATTATTTCTTGGGGTTAGAGGTTAAAAGAAGTCAGGATGGAATTTATATGAACCAACAAAAATATGCAGGGGATATTATAAGAGAAGCAGGCCATGAAGATGCAAAGGTAGCACAAACACCTATTCCACAGCAACACAATCTATCAAGTAAGATAGGTGACGTGCTTGATGATATGACTACATATCGAAGACATGTAGGGAGACTTATCTACTTAACAGTGACTCAACCAGACATCTTATATACTGTATAGGTTTTAAGCCAATTCATGCAAACACTGAGAGCTCCTCATCTAGCTATGGCAAAGAGATTGGTTCGATACGTCAATAAATCCCGTGAACAATGTATTTTCTTCCCATGTATGAACTCACTTAGCTTGAAGGCATATTGTGATTCAGATTGGGCTACTTGCCCAATGATTAAGCGCTTAGTTTAAGGAATGCTGATCTTTTTAGGGGATGTTCCTATTAGTTGTGTAGGAATTAAATACACAACATATGTATCCAATATAATTTCATAAAGCATACTTACCTTATAGTGATAGCGGAATGATTGTAGGAAAAAGCCATGTTGGTTCCATCGTTAAATTGCTGCAAATCAAAACCCAAACTACGAGGGAATGGATTAATTGCCACAACTTAAGAGCCCTTTTTGATATGGTTGGTTTACACAAAATAAATTGGCAGAGAGAGTTTGGGAGAAAGAAAAGAGCAAGAGAACTGAAGACAGTACCTTTGTATCTGACGTCTAAAGAAAAAGATGTTTATTTTCTTTTTAATTAGTTATGGGAATAACTTCTCATAACTTCTATTGACCCATACAAAATGGGTCAGGCCGGGTCAACCCATATTGAGCGACCTGATCCTAAAATCCAACATCTCCCACTCGCACAAGATGGGTAAACCCATATCCACCACTATCTCTCTCTATGACCTTGTTGGGAACCACCATCAAATTCATATGGGCAAATAAGTCATGTGACCCGCGAGCACAAAACAAGTGAAAACTCAGACCATGCATCTGTTAGAGATGATGTTGTACGTTTTAAATTACTCACAAGTGCACGAACTGTATGAAGGTATAGCTTAGGCAAATACGAGGTCGATCCCTCGGAGACTTGTTCAGTTAAGATCAAATTTAGACTTAGATTTAGACTTCCTAATCTAGTTGGAAAGATTGATTTTCTAGGTTGAGATAAAATAATAAAAGACTAAACAATAAATCTAAATAAGTAAGACAATTAAAAATCCTAAGACAAAAGCAGTTAATAATTTTAAGAACAAAAAAATAAAGTAAAACTAAAAGAATATATAATGAATCTAGAGACTTAATAAATAAATTCTAAAATAAGAACAACTAAAAAATTGAACGAAATAAATTAATAAATTTTAAAACAAAAAAAATTAATAACTTGAGTAAAATCAATTAAAATAAACTAAAACAAGGAAATATTAGAAAAGAAAATAACTAATTAAATAAAAGACGAAGGTTAAAAAGCGAGACTAAACAAGTAATCGTAAAAGGCTAAGGCTCGGAATAAAACTTGCTAATCCTAACGTAAAACATATTTGATCATTAATCTTTCCCAAAATTTACTACATGATAATCTTGCAGTCAAGCTTCGTTACCATGGAAAATATCATCTTTTAAGCCCTAAGTTAATGAAATCAAAAGTATGTTTATTCTTACTTTGCAAAAGAATCTTCAAATCATTAATTGTATCCCAATTAGAAATCACAATTAATATTCGGCATTAAAAATCAAAGCTTTCAATTATTAAGAATTATTCAAAGCATGAGAAAAACATGATTAAACTCATCAAAGAAATTATCTCAACAATTGATGAAAGAATAAGTATTAAACATGAATGATCAAGTTATGGGGAAAAATTAAATCACAAACATAGCATCAATTAAAATTAACAAGGTTTCATCGTCACCTTAATAAGAAAATTAGCCTGACATTCTAACAAAACTAAAATAACAATTTTGAAAAATAAACATTATTTAAATAAATTAAAGTAAAGGAAAGAAAACGTTACAGAGTTTAAATGCGAAGAAACTCCAAAAACATCCTAATGTCTCGCAAAAGAAGAAAAACTAATAAAACTAAACTAGTATTTTTACTGAATTTCCGCCGCTGCTGCTCTTTCTCGCTTACTTTGTTGTGCCTTAAATAGGCACAAGTCTTTTTTCCTAACAGACCTTGGCCAATGGGCCAAGGCTTACTTGCAATTTTTTTTTATTCCAAGTCCAATTTGGACTTGGATGATGTACGGCCAAGGCTTATGATAAGCCTTGGTCAACTTATTATTATTATTATTTTTTTCTATTTTCTTTCCTTTTGTTTTATTTTTTTAAATTAAATATTCTTCAATAAGCTTTTGATCTTTTCTTCTCGTGTAATTCTTCAAAACTTTGCTCTAAGTGTTATTTCATCAGCACAACTCTTGATCTGCATGTCCTCGAGTTCTTTATATTTAATTACTTTCTCACGTACAAATAACTTTTTAGCCCTGAAATATAAAAAAGTCTCAAATGAGTAATAAATAAATTAATGACTTAATACTTATTAATTATGCTCAAATTGAATGTGACAAAGTCTAATTTAAATATAAAACTATGCAAACCCCGACTTATATCACAACCCCCAATCAGCGTATTGCTAGTCCCTAGCAATTGAAGCGATATAAAAGATTATTGAATAAACGAACATCAAATGATTTTTCCTTTCTTCCCTTAACCTTCACTCAAGTCAATACACCAAGCAAAAAGCTACAATTGTTAGAGATACTTCACAAATCGTCAACTCAGCATGTGTGGATGAGTTAGCAAGCACAATACCAACTCCTCATCTTCAGATATCACAACTCAAGTCCCTTTTCAGGGAATACATGTCAACTTAATCCTCACAGATATGATCACTCAACAAGCAACAACACTCAGAGGATAAGGTGTAATACTCTCAACTAGTATATTTGAGTGGAGGAATATAAACAAATAAGAATCTCACATATAAGCATGAATGAAGGAACAATAATAAAGAAGATATAATATTTAGTCTCATGAAAGGAATACCAAAAATACATCATATCACCCTTTTAGATCCATCATATGCAGTCAATATTGCCATGTAACCCCTAAGGTCAAGTAAGGACTTTTTTAGGACGCAATGTAGGTAAAAAGGATATATATATATATAGAGAGAGAGAGGTTAAGGTTAAGTGGTGAATGTTGAAAGTGTCTCAAGATTACTTAGGGAAATACTTTCTGCTTTTCTGTTCAATACTCTTTTTTTTTTACCTACTCTTTTGCTCATTTACATCTTTCACAACTCCATTAGTTTTTCACTGACTTTATTCCTTTTTTTGATTTTTTTTTGTTTTTTTTCCTTGTATTTTTTCTCGTATTTTTCCCCTTTTTTTTTTGCTTTTTTTTTTTGGAAAAAATACACATTTCCATCACTGTTTTTTCTTCCCCTCAACTATGAAAACTTCAATAACGATAAAAAACGTCTCAAATAAGTCATCCTACTCCAAGAAGATAAAATCACTAGTAACAAGAGTAACTAATGCAACTAACAAATTTAAGCTCATAATCTCCATCAATGCTGACAGAATGTTCCCATTTTTTACTTGAAACACTTTGGGAAAATGGGTTTACGAAGGAAAGGCTAATTTCAAGGCTCAACGGGGTGACTAGCGGTTATGTAAAGAATAAAAATAATATATTATTATAAGGCTCAAAACAAGAAACAAGGCCTAACTGTCATCTCTTAAGGATATACATGGCTTACCCAAAATTTCATGATTTCACTTCAAGTGTGACATAAAGAATTTTTAGGCAAATAAAAGAAAGAAATAATGAGACTATTCAATGATATAACATGAGTTTCCACAAAAGAAAATAATTAGATGGCCAAGAAAGTAACTCTCTACAATAAATGATAGGCTCAAGCCTCACAAAGGTTTAAATAGTTTTCACATATT
Source organism: Ehretia macrophylla (assembly GCA_037974665.1). Lineage (NCBI taxonomy): Eukaryota > Viridiplantae > Streptophyta > Magnoliopsida > Boraginales > Ehretiaceae > Ehretia > Ehretia macrophylla. The sequence goes on along the minus strand of CM075764.1, from coordinate 118,126,110 downwards.
CTCTTCAGATTATCTTATCATTCAATCCTTCAATAAAAAGTAGTATTGTGTTGCTACATGAATGTACAAGGAGCTGAGTATGATGACAGTGAAGTCCTTTTCACAAAAGCGGCTAATTAACTTAACATACAACTTAAGCTAAGACAAGGGAAAAAGAAGGGAGAAACAAAAATAATGATGATTGAAAAATAACTCCCCACCCCCAATCAAAACCAAACATTGTCCTCAATGTTTAAAAATAAACTCTCAAATATATGCAACAATGAACGGAGAGTAAAAACAAATAAAGAAAGCGCATGAGAACAAGTTAGCTAGGAAAATAAAGTCTGTACGAGAACATACCTGAAGCACTTGATAAGGAAAATGAGAACAATGCCTTAAATCTGAAACTATTTAGTGAAACCAAAAAAAAAAACAAGAGAAAGCAAAGTAACAAGAAACAACAAAAAGAATAAAAGACTTCTTTTTTTTACTTTTTCCATTTTTTTATAATTTTTTTTGTTGGCCGACCCTATTTACATCCCCATACAAAGGCTCCGAACTCTGAGAGGCACTCAAGCCGACTCTATGCAATAATAAAAATATTGAACGAACTAAAACAAAAATAGGAAAAGAGATAGAACTTAAATACTTGGATCCATTTAATGGCAGCCAGTAAGACAAATCCTGTGAAACTTCAGAAATAGAGTTAACCAAGTACATTAAAAATGCGGAGGAGAGGCCATTAATTTCAAACCACCAACGTACTCAAACCCCGGTCAGTCCCCCATACTTAGGAGGGAAAGCTAGGCATTACGCTTTCGGCCAATGGTTTTACTTTCATAGTATCCATCCTAGTTAACCCCAAAACTTCTATTACACAAGATAATCCATTTTCGAGAAAATGGTAAAGCCCACTATAACCCAGTGGAGGTCCAACCAAAAGTTGGGAAAAATAAAGATTGCATAAAAAGTATTTTAATCCTGATAAACAGGATCATCTACCAGGACCTCTTCGATCTCTGGGTTTTTAAGTTCTAGAAATGGTTTTAATCGTTGCCCATTCACTTTAAAAATATTACCATTCTGAGGATTTTCAATTTCAATAGCACCATGAGGATAGACAGTACGCACAACATATGGACCAGACCACCTAGATCTCAGTTTTCCTGGAAATAAATGTAAATGGAAATTATACAGCAAGACTTTTTGACCAGGCTCAAAGGATTTCCTAAAGATGTTAGAATCATGCACTTTCTTCATTCTATCTTTATATGACTTGGTACAATCATAAGCATCATTACGGATTTCCTCCAACTCATTGAGTTGAAGTTTTCTTTGAAGACCTGCCTTATCAAGATCAAATTTTAAAGTTCTGATAGCCCAGTATGCCTTATGCTCTAGCTCAACAGGAAGATGACACGCTTTACCAAACACTAGACGATACGGAGACATTCCAATGGGATTATTATATGTTGTCCTATATGCCCACAATGCATCATCTAATTTCAAAGACCAATCTTTTCGTGTGGGATTTACAGTCTTTTCTAGAATTCGTTTTATCTCCCTATTGGATATTTCAACCTGACCACTAGTTTGTGGGTGATAAGGAGTAGCTACCTTATGAGTAATGCCATATTTTTTCATTAATTACTAAAAAACCTTATTGCAAAAATGTTTACCCCCATCACTAATGATAGCCCGTGGAGTACCAAATCGTGCAAAAATGTGTTCTTTCAAAAATTTAACAACTGTTCTATGATCATTACTCCTACATGCTTTAGCCTCTATCCATTTTGACACATAATCTACTCCAACTAGAATGTAAAGATTACCAAAAGAATTAGGGAATGGCCCCATAAAATCAATACCCCAAACATAAAAAATATCAACAATTAAAATTGGGTTCAAAGGCATCATGTTTTTCTTACCAATACTCCCTAATCTCTGGCATCGTTCACAAGCTCTACAATAATCATGCGAATCACGAAATATAGAAGGCCAATAAAATCCACATTGTAAAATTTTAGTAGCTGTTTTTTTATAGCTAAAGTGACCACCACATGCATGATCATGATAAAAAGAAACAATATTTTGTTGTTCACTTTCAGGAATGCATCTTCTAATAATCTGGTCAGGACAATATTTAAACAAGTAGGGATCATCCCAAAAGAAATGTTTTACCTCAGACAAAAACTTGAACTTATCTTGCTTGCTCCAATGTGTTGGTAGCTGATTTGTAACCAAGTAGTTTACAATATCAGCATACCATGGTGTTTGAGAAATCTGTAGCAACTGCTCATCAGGAAAAGACTCAACAATAAGAGAAACATTATCTTTATGCTCAATCACTAATCTAGATAAATGATCAGCTACTACATTTTCTGACCCCTTTTTATCTCTAATCTCAAGATAAAATTCTTGAAGAAGTAAAATCCATCTAATAAGTTTAGCCTTAGCATCCTTTTTAGAGAACAAATATTTCAAAGCAGCATGATCAGAAAATATGACAACTTTAGACCCCAGAATATAAGATTTGAATTTTTCCAAAGCAAAAACAACAGCCAATAGTTCTTTCTCAATTGTGGAATAGTTCAATTGAGCATCATTCAGTGCTCTGCTAACATAATAAATCACATGAGGAAGTTTATCAATTCGTTGACCCAAAATAGCACCAATAGCATAATCAGAAGCATCACACATAATTTCAAAAGGCACATTCCAGTCAGGTGATCTAATAATAGGTGCAAAAGTCAATTCATTTTTCAGTCTATTGAAAGCTTCAATACATGCATCATCAAAAACAAAAGGTGTATCCTTACCAAGGAGATTACATAAAGGTCTAGCTATCTTTCTAAAATCTTTTATGAACCTCCTATAAAATCCTGCATGGCCAAGAAATGATCTAATTTCTTTTACATTCCTAGGAAAAGGAAGATTAGAAATCAAAACAATTTTTGCCTTATCTACTTCAATGCCTTTTTTAGAAATGATATGACCAAGTACAATACCCTTTTTAACCATGAAGTGACATTTCTCCCAATTAAGCACAAGATTCTTTTCTTTACACCTAGCTAGCACCAAAGATAAATTATGCAAACAAGTATCAAATGAAGTTCCAAAGACAGAAAAATCATCCATAAACACTTCTAAAAATTGCTGAACCATATCAGAAAAAATACTAATCATGGATCTTTGAAAAGTGGCCAGAGCATTGCACAACCTAAAAGGCATGCGACGATATGCAAAAGTACCAAATGGACATGTAAATGTGGTCTTTTCTTGATCCTCAAGTGCAATTGCAATTTGATTATAACTAGAATATCCATCAAGAAAACAATAATATATATGGCCAGCTAATTTTTCCAACATCTGATCTATGAAAGGGAGAGGGAAGTGATCTTTCCTAGTCATAGAATTCAACTTACGATAATCAATACACACTCTCCACCCTATTTTTACTCTTGTTGGAACCAACTCATCATCTTCATTTTTAACAACAGTTACACCAGACTTCTTAGGTACTACCTGCACAGGACTCACCAATTACTGTCAGAAATAGGATAGATAACACCTACATCTAAAAGTTTTAGAATTTCAGCCTTTACCACATCCTGCATGATAGGATTTAGACGCCTTTGTGATTCACGTGTAGGCTTAGCATCTTCCTCCAAATGGATTCTATGCATAACAACTGATGGACTAATACCCTTAATGTCTGCTATTGACCAACCTATGGCCTCTTTATGTTCTTGTAAAACACTCACTAACTGACGTTCTTGAGACTCATCTAAATCAGAAGCTACAATGGCGGGCAGTGTCTCATTAGCTCCTAAAAAAACATATTTAAGGGTATCTAGCAAAGGCTTTAACTCTAACTTAGGTGGCTCTATTGTAGATGATAATGGTGGTGATGAAGAAAGAGTAAGTGGTAATGATTTAGGCTGCCACTTATCAACATTCATGAGAGGCACAGAATCTAGCAAATAATTAACCTCAGCAACAACATTATCAATATCCAAATCAAAACCAAAATGAGCTAAACATGCTTTTAATGGGGCAACACAACTTGACTACACAAATGCATCATGAACTAAATCTTCAATCATATTAATTTCACAGACATCATCATTATCATCAGGTATTTGTTTACTTATATGGAAAATATTAAGCTCAACAGTCATGTTACCAAAAGAAATTTTCATCACACAATTCCTACAATTAATCAATGCATTTGATGTGGCTAAAAATGGACGACCCAAAATAACATGAGTTTGCACAGCAAGGTTATCAACAGGCTCAATATCCAGAACAACAAAATCCACCGGAAAGTAAAAAGTATTTACCTTAATCAAAACATCTTCAATTATACCTCTCGGAATTTTTACTGATCTATCAGTTAATTGCAGTGTCATCCTAGTAGGCTTAAGCTCACCTAGACCTAATTGCAGGTAAATAGAGTAAGACAGTAAATTCACACTTGCACCTAAATCTAGCAAAGCTCTCTCAATCTGATGTTCTCCAATTTTGCAAGAAATAGTAGGAGATCCAGGATCTTTATACTTAACAGGATATTTATTTTGAATCACTGAGCTCACCTGTTCTATTAAAAATACTTTCTTAGGGACATTTGTCTTTCTTTTTGCTGTAACAAGATATTTCAAAAATTTAGCATATGTAGGCACTTGTTTAATGGCATCCAGAAAAGGTATATTTATTTGTACCTGCTTGAAAACCTCTAAAATATCACCAACCTGTGCACTGTCCTTCTTACTAAGAAACCTATGGGGAAATGAAGCTTTAGGCACGAACTCTTTAATTTCAGGCTTTATGACTCTAGGATGTAACTCTTTCGGCTCTATAGGTGTATCATGTGATGAATGCACTCTACTTTCATTATGATCATCCTAAGAGTTTTTAGCTTTCTCTACTTTCCTATTGCTACGCTCAGGAACAATCACATGGTTATCAATTTTCTTACTAGACCTAAGTGTAGTGATAGATTGCACATGCTCCTGCCCTGAATTAGAACTAGATGCCTCATTAATAGCATATTGTCCCTTTGGATTGAGTATGGGCTGACTTGGAAATTGTCCATTCTCTCTTTCTCCTACTTGTGTGGCCAACTGACCCATCTGAGTCTCTAACTTAGCTATAACATTAGTGTTCAATTGAGTTGAATTTTTCATTTCCTGAATTGCATTGGTCGTGGTCTGCATGAATGCTTTAAGAGACTCCTCTAGTGATGATTGTTGCCTAGACTGACCTGCAAACTGAGGTGGAACCTAAGAATGAGAGTAGTTCTGATTAGGTGGCCTAAACTGATTCTGATATTGCACTGGTGGGACAACTGGGTTACTAGAAGGTTGATTTAATTTCCATGAAAGATTTGGATGGTTCCGCAAATTAGGATTATATGTCTCCACATATGGATTAACAAATGGCCTTCCTAAATTATTAAGTGAATTCGCTTGTTCAGCATGACACTCATTATATGCAGGCATAGAAGGACACATTGCAGTTACATGCATAGGACTCGCACAAATAGAACATATTTCATTATGAACATTGTTAACAGAACCTCCTCCATTATTCTTAGCTAAAGCATCTACTTTTCTTGTAAGAGTATCTAATCTAGCCTTTATATCTACCTCCTCACTAATCTCATACAACTCCCCTTTATTTGCTGTCTGAATTGGCTTCTCTTTACGATTAGAGAAATCCCATTGCTGGGAGCTCTCTGACAAACCTTCAAGAAAATCATATGCGTCATCCTCTGTTACACTGATGTAACCCCGACCAATCATTGACTCTACCCTATTCCTACCTGACTGTGTCAACCCATAACAAAAGTATTGCACTAATCTCCAAGTTTCAAACCCATGATGAGGACATTCAATTTGCAAATCTTTAAACCTCTCCGAACTTTCATAAAATTTTTCATGCTCATCCTGACAAAAATCAGTAATTTCTCTCCTTAAAGCATTAGTTTTATTCATGGGAAAGAATTTTGACAAAAACTTTTTTACCATTGCTGCCCAAGATGTAATAGATCCAGAAGGAAGAGAATTAAGCCATGCTTTGGCCTTATCCTTTAGTGAAAAAGGAAATAGGCGCAAGCGAACAGATTCTTCAGAAAAAATTTGAAATTTAAATATAGTACATATTTCCAAAAATTCTTTAACATGCAAATAAGGATCCTCTCTATCTAGACCATGAAAAGTGGGAAGAAGATTTATTACCTGTGGTTTTAACTCAAAATGTGTGGCTGTAGTGGCAGGCAAAACTATGCATGAAGGAGGATTGGTAGAGATGGGGTGGAACAACTCCCTAAGAGGCTTAATCTCTTCTCCCTGTTGACTCATTTTAGATTCTTGTTCTAACTCAATGCTAACTAACCTATTTGTATGATCACGTGCCCAAATTTTCATGCAACACAAATATCACATAAAAAGAAACAAAGAAAGAAAATAAAAAAAAATGCACTTATTATTTTTTAATTTTTTTTTAAATTTTTTAATTATTTTTTTAATTAATTTTTTTTTTGATTTTTTTTTCAAAAAGCAATAAAACAACTAGTAGAAGAAAAACCTAATCAAAAGTCTAAAAACTTATCTCATTCAATTCCCCGGCAACGGCGCCAAAAACTTGTTGTACGTTTTAAATTACTCGCAAGTGCACGAACTGTATGAAGGTATAGCTTAGGCAAATACGAGATCAATCCCTCAGAGACTTGTTCAGTTAAGATCAAATTTTAGACTTAGATTTAGACTTCCTAATCTAGTTGGAAAGATTGATTTTCTAGGTTGAGATAAAATAATAAAAGACTAAATAATAAATCTAAATAAGTAAGACAATTAAAAATCCTAAGACAAAAGCAGTTAATAATTTGAAGAACAAAAATAAAGTAATACTAAAAGAATATATAATAAATCTAGAGACTTAATAAATAAATTCTAAAATAAGAACAACTAATAAATTGAATGAAATAAATTAATAAATTCTAAAACGAAAACAATTAACAACTTGAGTAAAATCAATTAAAATAAACTAAAACAAGGAAATATTAGAAAAGAAAATAACTAATTAAATAAAAGATGAAGGTAAAAAAGCGAGACTAAACAAGTAATCGCAAAAGGCTAAGGCTCGGAATCCACCTTGCTAATCCTAACGTCAACCATATTTGATCATTAATCTTCTCCAAATTTTACTACATGATAATCTTGCAGTCAAGCTTCGTTACCATGGAAAATATCATCTTTTAAACCCTAAGTTAATGAAATTAAAAGTATGTTTATTCTTACTTTGCAAAAGAATCTTCAAATCATTAATTGTATCCCAACTAGAAATCACAATTAATATTCGGCATTAAAAATCAAAGCTTTCAATTATTAAGAATTATTCAAAGCATGAGAAAAATATGATTAAACTCATCAAAGAAATTATCTCAACAATTGATGAAAGAATAAGCATTAAACATGAATGATCAAGTTATGGGAAAAAATTAATTCACAAACATAGCATCAATTAAAATTAACAAGGTTTCATTGTCACCTTAACAAGAAAATTAGCTTGACATTCTAACGAAACTAAAATAACAATTTTGAAAAATAAACATTATTTAAATAAATTAAAGTAAAGGAAAGAAAATGTTACAGAGTTTAAATGCGAAGAAACTCCAAAAGCATCCTAATGTCTCGCAGAAGAATAAAAACTAATAAAACTAAACTAATTTTTTTACTGAATTTCCGCCATTACTGCTGCTCCTTCTCGCTTACTTTGTTGTGCCTTAAATAGGCACAAGTCTTTTTTCCTAACAGACCTTGGCCAATGGGCCAAGGCTTGCTTGCAATTTTTTTATTCCAAGTCCAATTTGGACTTGGATGATGTACGGCCAAGGCTTATGATAAGCCTTGGTCAACTTATTTATTTTTTCTTTTTTTCTATTTTCTTTCCTTTTTTCAAATTAAATATTCTTCAATAAGCTTTTGATCTTTTCTTCTCGTGCAATTCTTCAAAACTTTGCTGTAAGTGTTATTTCATCAGCACAACTCTTGATCTGCATGTCCTCGAGTTCTTTATATTTAATTACTTTCTCACGTACAAACAACTTTTTAACCCTGAAATATGAAAAAGTCTCAAATGAGTGATAAATAAATTAATGACTTAATACTTATTAATTATGCTCAAATTAAATGTAACAAAGTCTAATTTAAATATAAAAATATGCAAACATGGGAGCTACGGTCTTCAACGGAAGAAAATATCTCACTGTACACAAAACCAGTTTAAGTTCACATCAGTCAATACACACCTTATCCTTCGTAGGCTATGTTTGACCTTTAAATCTCAAACATGCATTCATAGTTATATTCTATCACAAAGATTGTATAACTGGTCGACCAATGAACACATGTAGCACTAGATGCGAACAATATTCCCTTCACTTAATATCCTTCTAAATCAAGTCAACCGCTTTTCTGAACATGTCCCATATGATTGAATCTAACGTGATCTTTAGGCAACATACCAAAGTAGCTAACATTGAACTTGACCTATTAGAATATGAGCGTAGGTCACTAAAGATATCCCAAAGAAGCATCTATTGTTTCAAGGACTCACGCAGTGGTGAAGTAGGGATCTATTCACCCACTTCATTATACGGTCGCAAAGCACACATGGTATGAAACATGTGTTACAGTGTGACTTCCCTTAAAAAGAGGCGTATGTCTTTACCTAAATCAAACACCGTATAGATCTTGGTCTAGTTATCACTCAGAAACTAACCTGAATCCTCGAACTTAATACACCTAGTAATCGAGGTTTCACGTTTGGCTATAAACAAGTTATATGAACCGTGAGAATCCATATCGACCTCATGTTAATCTTTAATTATAACATATACAAATAAGAGGTCTCATCTTAATATTGTTACAGAAACCAATTCTAAACCAATACTTAAGACGACGTATCTTATATGAATATAGTATTTCCCGACGAATACTAACCAACTCATATCGCCTTATCTCTACATGTTCTCACTGTACCAGAGGCGATTACTCGTGTGAGAGAGCCAATCTCATCAACCTGTCGACATATTTTCCGATGCTAATATGTGCTAGTATAGTCATACTCAATTTTTTCAAAGCTTATAAAAAAGATAAGACACTAAGCAAACATATGAAGAAACTTTGTTCACTAAGAACTGTCATCAAGTACTCACCACTATGAGTACATTAGTAATTACACATACTTTACTAAACATCAATATCAAATCCTACGCAACCTTAGAGATTCTAATGCAACAAATGCATATCTCTGGAGATGGGCTTATGAATGAGGTCACTGTCATCTCATGCATAGTCACTTCTTTTTATGACACAAAGTCATACTTAACATTTATGTACTAGACCTTGTTATGAAATCTAGGATCCTTAGTATAGCGATGAAATCTAGGATCCTTAGGACACAATAGATCGTCATTGCTCGTATAACAATTGACTCATCTCAAGTCCATCATAATCTCTCGAGCCATACTACATCTTGCATAGTTTCTGAGCATACCAAACAACTCAATTTCACAGTTCCACAATACTATGCATTGTTGCTTCTTGCTATTCCACGAATTAGTGCCAATAATCAGCAAGAAAGCATGTATGAAGAGGTATCTTATCGCTCATTTGGGTCACCACCCAAGTTAGCATATGTGGATATCTTCTCACAAAGATCAATACTTTAACGGCATAGGCAAAACTAAATTTCCCTTTAATACCTCACTATTCTTTTGACAACGATGCAATGAACTTATCAAAGCTTTGATTGATAACACTTTACCAATCTCATGACAAGATCAAATATCTAGCCACGTATACACCACAATATATACTATGCCTCTATAGTGCTTGAATATGAAATATTTTTATCTCATCAATCTATTCTGGCATTTAGGGATATAATCCCATAGTTTAGGCTTACACCTCTAACTACAAGAGTATAAAAAGGTTGTAAACTTATACGTAGAGTCATTTAAGAACATGACTTTTGCTACACAACAAGAATCTTTAGATCGATCCCTCTGGATCTTGACTCTAAACATATAAACTACTCTACCATTATCCTTCATTTACAAAGTTGAGGACAACCACTTACTAATAGTGATTATATACTCTTTGTCATTTTTGACCAACAATATGTCATTCATCTAGAGAGATAAAATCACATATCTACTCCCTGATCAAGTAACATGTACAAAATATTTTCCTGAACCATTTGAAGATCATACAAAATGAATTCTTCATGCATTTCTCTACAAAGAAATGTCATCTTATCATCCACCTGATGTAAGTTAAGGTTCAACTAAATGACATGGCCAAAAATCGGTGAACAGATACAATCCTAACAACGAAAGAAGGTTTGCTCATAAGCTTTACCCTCTAATTGGATTACAACTTTTAGCCCCTAGCGAGCTTAATATCTCATATTGAATACAATTGCTTTTCCATTGCTTTCATTCAACTTCTCACCATCATCTTAACTAGTAATCTTATGAAAAACTTATTTTCACAATTGCCCGACAATGAAACAAATTCACATTGATCACAAAATAAATCCGATTGCTCAAGACATCTCTTTTCAACCGAGGAACAAAACAAGATCATTTCGTTCCATTTTTAGTAAAATAGTAAAGGATATTCCATTAGTAATGAAAAAATGGGTGGAGGGGATTCGTATAGTTCTAGTTGACCATACCGGTATTACTGTTGCAAGTGAACATGATCCACAAACCAGTTAATGAAGCGAACTCACATTGATCGCGAAATAAACTCGTATATGAAATATATTTATATTGCTATATGAAACAAATTCATATTGATCAACCGGTGTTTATCTCCCACTTAGATCAGTGAATGGAAACAAGTTCTCCAGTCCTAAGGAAAGATTGTGAGAAATAGGACCATTAGGAGTCTTCAATTCCAATAACTGAGTCTCTCACTAGAAAATTCTTTTGTCCAAGAATGTTGAGTTTAGACACACTCCTACTATTTGTTCATCAATGAACATTCCCTTTTGGAGCGTTCAATGTACCAAATGGAAATGCTGCATTTCCTTTCGATTTCAGTTTCTTATGCTTATGAGAAATATTATGAACAAAGTAGCCAACTCCTAGAGTCATAAGTCATTGTGGATTTGTTCACTATTTATCCATGACTTATAGGGTCTTGAAGTGTCTAATTATAAGGGCACTTGGTTAAGTATATGTATTAGAATTGTGTATTCTCAACACAAAATTGAGAAATTCATATGACGCATCATATACATAACCATATCTAATGCGGTTTTATTCATTTTTCTACAACATCTCATAGTTGTAAAGTTCTAAGAATAGCTAGCTCTCGTGCTATACCACTTTCATTACAAGACTTTGAACTAATAAAATAGATATACTTGACCACAGTCAGTTATAGATTTCATTTTCTGTCTCATGGATTCTCACAATTTAAAATTACTTCCATAATAAATAAAAGCTTTGGACTTGTGAGAAAATAGAAAGGACAAGCTCACAACTAATGAAATCGTTAGTAATGAAATATTAGGCCTCTTGTCATGCCCTAACATTCTTTGAACCAAGGAAAACTAGCTCGCAATCTTACATATTATTGTGGTGTTATCGGCTAGGCAAATTTCACACAGGGGCAGGTAGAATTGCGCTAATCACAGTCTCAAAAGATATTTTCTTATGAGTCTGTTCATTATATTTTGCCCGTATATGTCTAGCTTGCTATGCTATAGATCTTAAAGATATAGCATAAATAACACAACGGTTTTGATGTTCAGCGCATAAAACAAGGAAACCATCCACAATATAGCCAGATTTATGATGAGTTGTTCCTAACAACTCAACTGAGTATTTATAAAGTATATGACATAATCATAAAGGGATTTTAATGCACAAACCAAGTTGATTTGAAAAACCAGAGCTTCTAGCACATTGTGGAAAAATATAGAGTTTGACTATCACATAGTGGTACTCATCAAGTGTTAATGCCCTTGACTTCAACTCTTGAGTTATTACAAAAATAATGATGATTTGATCTAAAATCAAATCGTGTCCCACAAAAGCTCATATATTTTTAGACATGAGGACAAACGTTTGATCTTCAGCTTTGGGCGATCCCGAGCTTAGTGATCCTTTTGTGACAATTGTAGCACATAGCTATAACAATGTTAAATTGCAATTGCCATATATATATCTGTCCTCTTTGGTTTTCTCAGTGGTATTGTCCTTTTGAACTTGGACCTACATGATCCTTACTTATTGGTCTCAGCTACATAAGTTTGACCAACATCCCTTCTGGCTAAAAGGCATTCTACACCACCTCTAATTGACGCTTAACATTTGGAATGTGTTAACATTTCCTTTTCGTGTCAAGATGGCAATCACGTGCACTTAGCTCAGATGGTAAGGATTGAAGGAACGATATCCGGGATTGCACATATAGAATAAAATTTTTGCAGCGGAAGATAGCATGAAATATAATTTTTCATAGCATATATGACATTCTTATGTGTAGTCAATCCCAATACTTGATATTTATGCAATATACATCTCAAACCAAAGGTAATACAAGAAGAGAATAATACCACTTGAAGACCAAAGGTTGGAATTATTTGGTGAAGCTTTGAGAACTCCTTGAACCTTCCACAAGTGTAGAAGTCCGAGATTGTCCACCTAGCAATTTGAAGAAGCCTTTCCTCCTCCTTAAGTTGTAGTGCTAGCAAACTCCTTGGAAGATTCATGGACAAGAACACTTCTCTCTTTTGTAAGATTATTTAAAACTACTTTTAGTTTAGATATCTTTCTTAGTCTCAATTTAATCCAACATCACAAAGCAAAATGAAGAACAAACACTTGTGTTCTTATAACCATCTATAGTGTATGTATGTGTTGCTGAATTTTCAGAATAGAAGAAGACTTCAAAAGCTTTTTTACTTCACTCACTTAGCCATGTATAAGCATGAGAAAATGAGCAGAATTTTTTCTCTCCTTTTTTGCTTCAATTGGCCGTGTATTGTTCACAACAATTCAAGAGGTCTTTGTCTTCTTTCTCTTGCTTTGACCAAGAAGACATAAGACCAAGAGACAAGACTTTTTCATGTTTTTCTCTTTTTCTTGATTCATGCAAAAAGAGCAAAATGTCTTTGTCTTCTCTTGCTTTGGTTTTGCCATGAAACACAACACACACAAATTCATTTGTATTGTTTTAGCCTACCAAAGACAAGTTAGCATTATTTAACATTTAAATGTAGCCTACAATTGTTGACCAATTTCAACCCTTGGATTAAAAGATGGATGACTAGGATTTTAATCTTAGTGCTTTGAGTTTATTGGCTAATACTTTGCCACATCAACATGTTGACAACCAATAGGAATAAATCATATTTTACCTATTTGCACTAAGTACCCAAATCTTTCCCAATCTTATAAATTTGCCCTATTAACTTTTAATGGTTGAGACTACAATTATTAACTCTTAATAATTTATTAGAGAAGATAATTCAAGTCCAAGCAAGACTTAATCTCCTTACTAATATGGTGTGACTTTCTAGGTTCATAGCCAAATAGCACTAAGGAAACATTAAACAACTTTAATGTCAATCAGTTTCTTGATTTGTTTCAAGAATTTCTCCTTCAATTCTTGAAACACCTTTAAGGTCTTGAGTGACGTCTAGCAACATATCAAGACAATTTATAAGGTAATGAAGTAATCATGTAATAAACCTATTTATTGTTGCCGATTACCGTGCAATCCAATCCTTCCATTAATTGTCCCATCAAGCAAGAACCATGATTCGATTAAGTTTATAAACTCGATACTATGTATAGATCTAATTGGTGTAATGAGAGATGACTCATGGAAAACCTTTTCTCCATCATTCATACATTGGCCAAGGATTTCCTCATTAAACATCCAAGCTTATATCACATAAGACATCTCCTCGCGACGGAGGTTAATGGATCCTATCTTGACCACTACATGTCAATCACTATACTAGATGAATGAAACTGCGAGATGACGTATCTCATCTCGTTTGTTGAGACAGGCATTATCCAAACGCTTGAATCAAACTCTAATACATATGACAACCGTAATGCCTCAAGTCTAATGATTACATGCACAATCGCAACGGACAACAAATTATTAATCCAAAGTCATGTAATTTGTTATTCACGTCACATTCAGAGAACTATTCAACTAATAGTTACCCGCATGTTTGTTAGTCACATCACTATGCTATTATGGCACGTAGCTCACCATCCTTTATCATCAACATCCTTATGTTAATCAAAGGTAACAACACATGTGATAGTCCGTAATAAATTATCGAAGTCCCGATAAAATAATCTAAGGACTATAAACGCTTTAAGTATTTATCATATTAAGAAAATACGCCAACATATTCTAAACGCTTTTAGAATACATTCCTTTAATGAAAATACTAGGGACTCATTCATACACGTAAAGAATGAGAATATGAATGTCCTAATTATGTCAATATGGAAACGAACACATAAACACTAATGCCATAAGTAAATATCGAAATGCCCGAATATATGTCATCCAAATATATAGCATTAGGGCATATCTCTAACAAGGATACGATAAGAACATGCGTTTGTTGACCATCAATGAGAATGTGGCCACTTGCCTTCAATTCTCAAATTATGTTCGACATCTCATAAATGTTATCACTCAGTAGTATTGAGACTTTCGTGGCATGTGTCGAACTCAATATAAGCTGACTTAGCTTAAAAAAACAAATTCCACTGAACTTCTCTTAAAATTTGTAACAAGCAATGAGGTATTATGCACGATGCCCAGCAACGTAATGCGAGCAATGTCATTTTTCCAGCCTGATAGGCCTCGACCACCTATGCTAAGTAGTGTTACACCTACTTGGTTCACCACTACACAACTCAATGATTCAAGCACCTAGTTGGTCCTCATGGATATTTTGAACTTTATGATGCCACTGCAATCATCACTGTTCATTTTTCCTTTGGTGAAGGGCAATAATGATATTTAGGCTATTACTATTAATAACCTTAACATAGCCGATTGGATATTCAATACTAGTATATATTAAATAGTTTTGCTAGATCAAGTGTTAAATATAACTAATAGATACGAGATATAAAATCAGCATATCGTAATACGATATGCCATTATCTATAAATCATGTATTTAAAAGGTACAACTAAACTCACAGCAAAATAACATTCCCAAAAACCAAATTACTCAAATTCATATTTTTAGGAAAACCAAGTTCAATATGATAACCATACAGATTAACATGCTTAGAACTCCTACTCAGATAAAGGATTAATAAACTAATTATTAATTCAGTAACATATACAGTACAAGCTTATAATAAGAGTATGATGATAAATACAAAAATTATCATGATATGAACATGAAAAAGTATTTAACATATAAATAACTAATAATGTTAGACATAATTAAGCATTCCTCAATGTTCTCCATCCGTTCATAACTCAGTCTGGTCCACAAAAATTAACACATTCAATTCTCTTCACACATGTAGACTATGACTATTAGGCACGCAGAAGCTATCTCAAACTTATTGAGATAAAAAAGACACAATTCTATGTGTTAGGTGAAATAAGGGCGCGGTCTGACATTATGCATGAAACCACATATGATTATTACATGCTCATCAAATTATCCTATCACATAATTATAAAAATAAGAAGATTTAAGGGATAATCATTTTGGGCCCACAACAATATGTGTTCATATGGTCAGTAGTGTTGGGAATATTTCTTGCTGTTTGTTTAACTCGCATAATCCTCGAATGACTACTAAAGTCCTCGGGAAAATAAACAACTTTAGTACATAATTGTACAATCAATTAATTTCAAAAATTAATAGTGCACATAACATCTATTAATATTGTACACAATAAGTTGTATGATGAAATGACATAAATTTCATACTATGAAATGAAATTACAAAAATTTCATGTCACTTGTTGTAAAGATTCCAACGTAATTACATAAATTTCGGAATTTAAATGAAATTACAAAAATTTCATGCCCCAAATCGTAAACATTACAAGGAAATTACACAAATTTTAGGCATTTATATGAAATTACAAAAATTTCATGTCTATATTGTAATAATTACAATTGAATCACAAATAAATTTGTGCAATTGAATGAAATCACTCATGATTTCATGTCTAAATTGAAATTAATTTAAATTATGTACTTACTTTGGGAGAAATAGGAGCCAAAAATACAATTATTACAAAGATAATGGCCCTAATTGAGAACATGATGGTCAAAAATGATATTATCACAAAGATAATGGTCTAAAATAAAAATATGGGGTCCAAAATAACATTATCACAAAGATAATAGGCCAAAAGAAGAACATGAAGTAAAAAACTAAATTACTTCTAAGGTAATGGGCCAAATCAAAAATAATACATAGTTATAGATCAAACTGTAAATAATATAAAGTTTTAGGGTCAAACCATAAATAACATAAAGTTTTGTAGTCAAAACATAAATAACAAAATTATGGGGTCAAATCGTAAATAACCTAAAGTTTTGAGGTCAATCCATAAATAATATAAAGTTATGGGGTCAAACCATAAATAATACAACATTATGGGGTCAAATCATAAATAATACAAAATTATGAGATCAAACCATAAATAATATAAAGTTATGAGGTTAAAAAATAAATAACATAAAGTTATGAGGTCAGTTTGTAAATAATACAAAGTTTTTGCCACGTGACTGGCCCCACGTGCCATGTGGCACGGTGGTTAGTTAAAATTTTTGAATTTTTTTAAAGAAAACTAATTTCAAAATTTTAAAATTTGATATTTAATAAAATAAATATTAAAATAATAACACCACCAAATCATGACCATGTGGCGGTCCTTGATTGGCCCACTTAGTTCCATGTTCAGCCATGGTCCACGTTTTTCAACGCACACACACTACACCAAAAACACACACTAGTCCTAATTTTTCAAGATTTACAAAAAATCTTCAAATGATCATAACTTTTGTATTTTAAGGCCAAATTTAATGATCCATATATGCACGGAAAGCTCTCGATGAGCCCGTTCCATACATGCCAAAGTTATAATTTTTGGAGAATGTTAGAGATACAAAAAAAGTCCAAAAATAGTCACAAAAATTATAAAAAATAAATGTGCCAAACAATTGATTTATGCATTTTTTTCAAGTATAATCACATAGATTATATACCAATGATTAAAGAAACAAATTTTCATTATTTTAACATAAATAAAATCGCTTATACATTAAAATCATCATTCATAATATTCATTACATAAATCGCATAAATCTAATAAATTTGTATAATTTTAATGGAGAGCCAATGATATGGCTCTGATACTACTGTAGGAATTAAATACACAACATATGTATCCAATATAATTCCATAAAGCATACTTACCTCGTAGTGGCAGCCGAAGGATTGTAGAAAAAAGCCACGTTGGTTCCACTGTTAAATTACTGCGAATCGGAACCCAAACCACGAGGGAATGGATTAATTGCCACAACTTAATAGCCCTCTTTGATATGGTTGGCTTACACATAGTAAACTGGCAGAGAGAGTTTGGGAGAGAGAAAAGAGCAAAACAACTTAAGACAATATTTCTGTATCTGACGTCTAAAAAAAAACACGTTTTTTTTTTTTTTAATTAGTTATGGGAATAACTTTACATAACTTCTATTGACACATACAAAATGGGCCGGGTCGGGTCAACTTATACAAAATGGGTCGGGCCGGGTCACCCCATATTGAGCGACCCGACCCCAAAATTAAACAAGTTGGAAATCGAAGAATCAACAGATAATGTCTCGATCTTCAGCCGAAGCTAAATATCGAGCAATGGCATTGACAACTATAGAATTGGTTTGGCTACGCAATGTCTTGAAGATTTGTCTTTCTCTGTTACAAAACCTATTCCTTTATTCTACGATAGCAGGTCAGCTATGCATATTGCATTGAATCCAGTATTCCATGAACGAACTAAATATATTGAGATGGATTGTCATTTCATTAGAGAACATGTCAACGAAAGCTCCTAGCTCTCATTTTTGTTCACTCACATAATCAACTTGCAGACTTGTTGACGAAGGGGCTTAGTGCAGAAATGTTCAACTCGCTACTAACTCGTATTGGAACTCATCCATCTTCACCTTAAGGGAGGCACAAGATAGATACCCACAACATTAATGGCAAGCATGGTAGAGTTGCAACCTGCACCAATTTGAGGGAGGCTATTACGAAATTTGTAGGCATCCAAAATTTTAGAAGTAGCAAATCTCAGTTTGATTGGCATTGTTTCGTAATTCTAGCAATAGAATCAAAAAATTTCGTCAGAGCACTATTTCTAGGGATTCTGAATTTGAAATGTAAATATCATAGGCTATAGAAATTGTATATATATACCTTCCTTTTGCCAATAAAATATATGGGTTTTTCTCATTCAAAGACTTCCTATCTTATTTTTTCATTTAGTTTCAAATCTGAGGTAAGAATATGCATTATAAAGGGATACATATGGTGGAGACTAAACGAACTTTTCACTTTTTTGAAATTAAAAATGATATGTTATATATCATTTTTATGTAGCATTAGCTTTCCCCTGTAGTTGTTAAAATTCACAATCACGAATTTCGGGCCACCAACAACCTACAAGGAAAAAAGGCAATAGAACGACGTGAATTCAGTAGTTTATTGGAAATGGTGATAATGTGAGGAAAATATAGAGGGTTAGAGGAGATTACCGTGGTATTGGTGTCGATATAAAGAGTGTAAGTCGTGGATGTGTAGAGGGGAGAAGGAGAATAATGCTAGTGTGGCTAGTACTCGATGCCCTTTCCATGTGTAGGCATGACCTACTTATAGGTCTGTGTAGGTTAAGAGTCATGAACTCTTGGGACTTATATTCCTAGTAGACTACGTGATCGTTTATCGCGTAAGACAAAGTTGGTCTCTATCCCAAGTCTTTCAATAGTCGTCTGTTTCTCGGGCTGGGCAATTGTGTCAAGTCTACGGTCACTTATCCGTTGGAACTTGTATCTCGAGTGAACTACTTTAAGCGAGTAATTATTCATCCCGTAGGATAGGGTTGATTTTTATCTCGAGCTTGTCGATCATCGTCTGCTACTAGTAGTCTAATCAATTGGAGTGTCTCCTTGATCGTCTATTTGGAGATATCCAATAGAGTTCGAGTTGTATTCGAGTTTATCCTCGGTTGTTCATGTAGGACAGTGCCGCCATGCGGGCTCAGCCAAGGACCTTGGGTTTTATCGGACCTAACTTGAGAATAGGTCGCGACTTATAGTATCGTATATGGGCCTTGACCAATAATTGTGCGTTGATTGGAGTCAAATGACCCGTCATGATTAGACTATGAGTTCAAGTCCAATTTTATCGTTAACACCCCCACTCTTTATGTGGGAATAGTTCTCCCCCAACTTTATGTAGGTGTCAGGAAAGAACGAGATATCATGTGAAGTGGTAACAAGATGAGGCCGGTGCTATGGCTTGTCATTACACGTTACTCTGTTTATATTGAAGTGAGAGTAAAATTGTATTTGGCTCGTCCATAGAGTCAATAACACAGTTCATTAAATAATCATAGCACAACAATAAGAGTGTCGTAGTTGTGCATGCAAACAATGATGGGATAATTATATATTTTGTCAAGCAATCTCTTTCTAGATCTTATATATGCTTTGTCGAAAAAGAAGGCATCCATAGAGCAAACTGATAAGATACATTCTTACATATTGCAAAATAAAAGTTCTAATTTGCCCACTTGCCTAAGCAGGCTCCGAAATTCTTAACCACATCTTTTATTTGTTGAAAGATACTTAAAATCATTTGCAATACTTGAGTTTAAGGGGATTTGTTAAAGGGGTTTAGATCATCTCCTTTACACTAGAATTCAGGAGTTTAAGATTTCCTTATTAGTCTACTCTATTTTTTTGTCACCAAGTATGAGTGTTGTAGATAATCACTTTTATATTGTATTTATCAACATTAAGATTTTAACATGTAAATATTGTTAAACAAAAAATAAAAGATTAAAAATATATAAAGAAGCGAACAATTATAGGAGTTACCACCAACAGTGGCTCTAAACAAAAGAAATAAACAAAACGACTACATTGTATATTATTTAATATCTTGTAAAATATAATACGAGTGCCTATTTATAGACTACAAAACTTAGTGAACAAGAACAATAAACTCAAATAATAGGAAACTTAATCTAATAAGAAAACCCATAATTGCATTAATATAATCCTAATTTAATGCTCCAATTATGCAATTATACCAAAATCTAAATTATTTCAACAGCCTCCTTCAAACTCAAGTGGCCCTACTTGAGTTTGATAATTGAATCGCTAATGCCAATGCCAATGCCTGAAGGCCCAAATAAAGAACATGCTAAATGCCCGAAGGCCCAAATTTCTCGAAGGCTCAAATTGCCCGAAGGCCCAAAGGAATGAGAGGAAGAAATGTCCGAAAACCTAATGCTCGAAAGCACAACAAACAAATAGAGGACGAAAAATAACTATGTCAATCCCAAATTCAAGGCTCAGCAAGAACACCAAACAAAACTTCCAAAACACCAAGAATGCCAAATTTGACAAAACAAACTGCAAAGTCTAATCTAGCATGTTGAAATACTCCAATAACACCAATGACAACTTCTTCATGTCATGCCCAGTCTCTAGACTTAGGCTCTAATACCATGTTAAATAAAATCAAAAAAGACTAAAAACATAAACAAGATAAATAAACAAAACAACTACATGGTGTATTATTCAATATCTTGTAAAGTACAATAGAAGTGTGTATTTATAAGCTACAAAACTTGATAAACAAGAATAATAAACTTAAATAATAGGAAACTTAATCTAATAAGGAAACTTGTAATTACATTAATTTAATTCTAAATTAATGCTCCAATCATGCAATTATACCAAAATCTAAATTATTTCAACAAATATTATTATTTTTATCTCTTGTAGAGAAATCGTTGACAGTGGCTCATAATATTTTCAGTATACGTGTTTTCTATTTTCCTTTTCTAACTAACATAGACTCTGTGTAATATAACCAAACTGAAGCAATAATTGTAAAGAATCAGGCTTAGTTTTATGAGTCTTAAGAACTGTTTTTACTTTGAAAAGATATTTAGCATAGTTCATTAGAAAGACTAAAGTTTTAGACAGAGATCCTAGATTCCACTCTCAAGGACGTACTCCTATTTGGATTGTACAAAGGAAACGAAAGCAAAGGAAAGGAAAGGAAATTAAGTAAGGTAGAGGGAAAAAAACAAAGGAAAACAAGAAATAATTTAATTTTTTGTTTGGAGTACTAAAAAAAATAATAAATAAAAGGAAATAAAATGATTTTATATCCATAACTATGAGATAGGTAAGGACAAAAAAGAATTTTAACATGCTAACTTTTTCTCTTCCCACAACACTGTAAATAATCCTTCCATCTAAAGAATGTGGAGGGATTCTTTAAAAATTGCAATCGAAAAATGAGGACAGGTAAATTCCAAGTTGAGTGAAGTTTGAGAGAGTTGAAAGGACAAACTTTCCGCATACGAAGTTGTAAGATCCCTTCTCTAGTAATGGAGGAATATTTTGGCGTTAGATAAGGTTTAGCTAGCTAAATAGAAATTGAGTGAAATCTATATAGTTGAAAATGTCAACTTTTCCTATACTAGTTAATCGCTTCAATTTTTTTAAAATTACTGACATTATTCAAATGATGATAAATTGTTATAGAGTAACATGTCTCACCGTGGCATATAAATAAATGAATTAGTGTTTCAATTGACTCTAGATATTATATATTTTATGCAACTAAAGTTGTTCAAACTTATCGATCATCAACGCAATAATTCCTTTAATTTAATAAAAGGTGCAGCGTATTGTTTTAGCAACGATTGAGTACAACCCAGCAAAAGAAAATATTATATAAACGTTTGGGGGAAACATCTTTTTTGTTCAGAGTGAGATAAGACTAAAAAGGAATAAGAGGTTTGTGCGTTTGAGCAAGTAGAGATCAACAGAGAGAAGAGAAATGGAAATGAATCATTTTGCCCACGAGCATCCCTTGATCCTCAAAGAAACGAGAAAGGGTGAAGAATGGTGTTGCGGATGTGAAGAGAGAATCTCAACGTTGGAGCCCGCATATGAATGTGGGAAGTATGTGGACTACTTCCTCCACAAAACATGTGGTGAGCTACCGAGGGAGTTGAATTATCCCAACCATATTCACGCACACTCACTCGTCCTTCTCCCTGAATCACCTTATGGTGAGGGATTAGATTGGTTTTGCGATGTGTGCGGCAAAAAGATCAGGGGTTTCACATACCACTGCTCCCTCTGTAAATTTGATTTGGATATATCATGTGCTGTTTGGTTGGGAGGAAGTACGGATATGAATCATTTTCTCCACAAGCATCCCTTGATCCTCAAAGATATGCGAGAATATTCTCAATACTGTTGCGGATGTCATGAGACAATCCTACCGTGGGAGCCCGCATATGGATGTGAGCAGTATGAAGACTACTTCCTCCACAAAAGATGTGGTGAACTGCCGAGGGAGATGAAGCATCCCAAGCATGACGAGCACACACTCATCTTTCTACCTTATTCAGCAAGAAATTTCTTATGCAACGAGTGTGGCGGAAATTTGAGAGGTTTTTCCTACCACTGCTCCCTTTGTGAATTTAATCTGGATATATCATGTGCAGTTTGGCCATGGGAGAGAGGAATGGAAATTCATCATTTTTCCCATCAACATCCCTTGATCCTCAACAGGAGTGTAGAGGCTGAATTTGAAAGCCTAATATGGTGTCGTGGCTGTGATAGATCATCATCATTCTATGGGAGGGAAATGGCATTTAGATGTGGTGAGTGTGAAGATGATTACATTCTCCACAAAGAATGTGCCCAACTACCGAGGGGGATCATGCATCCTATCCATTATCAACACACACTCATCCTTCAAAGTTCCTTAAAAATCAATTGCAGTGGTTGCCGCGAGATTCCGTTTGGTTTGATGTATTGCTGCTCCCCCTGTCAATTGGCTCTGCACATAAAATGTGCTATGAAGGATAATTACGTAATATGTGCCTCCGAGGAGGACCGCAATCTTAGGCATAAAGGTCACCCACAGCACTCGCTCATACTCCAACCAAGGGAAGCCTTGTTCCTTTGCGATGCTTGTGGATTGGAAAAGAAAGATCATTTCTACACATGTTCTTCCTGTGCTTTTATGATACACAGGAGTTGCGCGCTGTTACCAGAAACAAACAAATGCAAGGCTCATGATTCATGTGATCTTACCCTTTCCTACGGTTTTCCATCTCAGCACAAAAACTTCAAGTATGATTGTGATGTTTGCCGCAAGAGAATATACGATTGGTATTGGATTTATTACTGTGGCAACTGCAGATATTTTGTTCACCTTGGATGTATCACAACTCAGATTGAAGTTGACTCGTAAGACATCCTTTCTTCTTCCCTCCACATCCCTCTTTTTATATTTTTTATATTTATTTTTGAATTTCTGTTAATTCTATTTGTCCTCAAGTATTCTGACAATATATTATTAATTTTCATTCTACCAGAGATGGTGATTTGTTTGATGATGCAAACTTTGAAAAGAAACTTCTAAAGGTTCTGCTCTACGATAATTTGTTACGCTTACCGGCAATTGACATATCTAAAGAGCTTATTGGGCGTTTCTTGCTTAGAAAGAATAGCCTCAATCAAATTCAATCAGAAATTAGACACTTCGGTCATGAGCAGCACCCGTTGATTCTTTTCCATGAGCTGCCAAATGACATAGACGAACATGAGGAAATATTATGCAACTGTTGCATTGAGCCTATTTCATCTGCTGATTATTATTCTTGTGTGGAGTGTAGTTACTTTCTACATCTATCTTGTGCCAAATTACCAGACAAACTAAAACATCCCAGTCATCCGTGGCACTCGCTCACCCTTGGTTGCCACAAAAAATTCTATGACACTTTTGAGTGCAATAAATGCAAAGCAGATTCCAATGGATTCTTCTTCAAGTGCGAGACATGCGAGGATACAGGGTACGATTTCTACCAGCTCGACGTGAGGTGTGCTGCTATGCCCACTATCATTGAGCACAAAAGTCATAATCATCCCCTCTTTCGATTTGAATATCTTCTCAACAAATATTGCAATGCT
Organism: Ehretia macrophylla; assembly: GCA_037974665.1. Taxonomy (NCBI): domain Eukaryota; kingdom Viridiplantae; phylum Streptophyta; class Magnoliopsida; order Boraginales; family Ehretiaceae; genus Ehretia; species Ehretia macrophylla. The sequence continues at coordinate 118,101,794 of CM075764.1, read as the reverse complement.
TGTGGTTCGGACACATGGCCAACTTGCCTTAGTTGTGAGTCTTGTGAATTCTATTTGCACGAAACATGTGCAATGTTCCCTGGGGAGATTAGGCATAGATTTGATCCACATCCATTTCTCCTCAAGTTTCCGCCGTATAAAGACTATCCCGATATATTCATATGTATTATATGCGAATATAAAATACATTTCAAGCATTGGTTTTATCATTGTTATGAATGCGATAACTCCTTCCACCCCAATTGTGTTCCAAGACTCAAAGAATTTGAAAGAGTCAAGTTTGGAGGCATACTTAAAGTAAGCTCCCACCCACACCCTCTCAAGTTTATTCAGCAGCCCAGGGTAAGAAACAATTGTAACCATTGTTCTACACCAATTTATAGTAGGGAAATGGTCTTCGAATGTGAAGATTGCAGATTTTCCCTATGTCTATACTGTGTTCGTAAAATGTCCTAGTTCTTCGTTTCACAATATTATCCTATTGGTCAGACGAGCCATCGAAACAAAATAGGATTTTTATGCTTTGTTTATGTGGGTTCCGTATTCGGTATGCGTCTAGTTGTGTTATTTCGTTCATTGCCTGATGTTTGTTCAGAAGTTTGTTGTATTGGAAGTTCTTTTTTGCTCTGCTTCTAGTGAATGAAGTATTTTCTGTTGAATCTTTCCCTAATTACTGGGTAGACTTCTTTTTATTGCTTTTCTTTGTTCCTTATAATATAATTTCTACTTTCTTTTTTCAAAATGTAATATTCTGTATGTATTCTTATTAAACAAGTGGTCTTTGAATGTGATGTGACGATTGAAACTTTTGCCTATATTTTAATTGGCATTCCTCAAATGTCCTACCAGAAAGTGTCTTTGCAAGTCATTTCATATCGACGGTGAATCCAAGATTTATATTTAATGGGGTTTAAATCATAAAACTTAACACACTTGTATATAAATAATTTTTTTTAATAGAAGTTAAATTTATTTTTCGAGTTAAAAATACTTTAAAACTACTCTTATTTATTTATTTATTTTAAATGTAATCTTAACTCGATCCTTATTGATTACGCTCTTAGAATTAGTTGGGACTATAACTCCAGTTAGTCCTTATATAGGTCCGGTCAGCTTCATATTCAACTACTTGAGATCTGTTATAATGTAGTTGATTGAGGACAATCCATTTTGGCCATGGCTTGTATCATAACGGTATAATTAATAATATGAAAGAATTCAAGTTCAATGATATATGCAATACTTCGTTGCCATCTCGAAGATGCATTGTCTAGAGCAGGGGATTGGGAGAGGAGATGTTTGAGCAGCCGATGGTTTAGAGTTGAATTTTTTCTTTTCGTTTTATTTAGATATGAATAATGACAAATATATATCATTGATTATTTGGTCTAGTGATAGAATTTTCGTTTTAGATTCAAGAAGTTTCAAGATTTATTCTCGTATTTAATATTTTAAGTGACATAAAATGACTTAAGCTCCCTTGAATTAAAAAAAAAAGGAAAAAAAGAAAAGAAAAGAAAAGAAAAGAAAAGAAAAGAAAAGAAACAATCCCCTTTTAAGCTTAAGAGATCTTTCACTGAAACTGTTGGAATCAGAGTAAATTAGCATCTCATGGAGATGCTTGTGATTTAGCAATGAACACATGGAGAAAAATGGATGTTCGTAAAATCAATTGTATTTTGTCGGAATACATTCTGTCTTTTTATCTTCTATTTTGCCAAAATTTTGATAGGAAAAGTCTTTTTTTCAGTAGCTACGCCACTCACGAAAATTAAAGAACCTAAAAGAGCATGAGTCCTATATTCTGTAAAAAGTTATTCTTGTTAAGGTTTGTATGTCTATTTTTAACCTACTCAAGTCCAACCCATTAAACCGGTTAGAAGGTCTTACCAAGGAACATGCAGATTTTAGAAACTATGGTATATTTTCTTACTTGACTATCTTGACTCAAAATCTGAAAAAAGAAAAAAAACAAAAAACCCAAAGGACCCTCTATATATATAAGCTAACTCGAATAGCGAGGGAACAACCTCGACTATAATAAGTTGGCATTCTCAATCAGATGCGCTTAGCAAGAGATAAAGTTTGAATTGTTTAGATAAAGTTTGAATTGTTTGTAAAATGCTCTCTGCAAAGTTCAATGAGCATTTCCATTCATTCATTATTTTTAAATATTACAACCAATATATATACCAAAGCATTACAATCAGGTAGTTAGCACAAACAATTGCATCATGCCTTCTAACGTGATCTTCAACGTGGGCAGTTAGCTTGTCATGCAAAACTAGTGTGTTGGTGGAGACTTCATGTAGTGCAGTTCGTGGAGATGCATCGTGGTCAGTTGTAACGTTACTGGTGTGCGTGGAGACTTGTCCTGTTTTAACATTTCCCCGCAAACGAGAGGGGGACTCTGTGACCCCAAGTTTGGACCGCAGGAAATGAAACCGAGAGTGAGAAAGGGCCTAGGTAAGAAGATCTGCAATCTGATCACGTGATGCAACATAGCGAATGTCCAAGGCTTTGCTAAGTACCTTGTCATGAACAAAATGTACATCTATTTTAATGTTCTTTGTTCGAGCATGAAAGACCGGATTAACTACAAGAGCACTTGCACTGAGGTTATTACACCATATAACTGGGGTTGAAGTTAGAGGAAACCGAAGCTCTTGTAATAATGATTCTATCCAAGAGAGTTCAGCTACAAGATGGGCATGGGATCTATATTTGGACTCTGTACTTGAGTGAGCCACAACTTTTTGCTTCTTGGATGACCATACTACCAATGTGTCTCGAAAATAAACGCAGTGACCAGCAACGGATCTTCGATCATCAGGACAAGAAGCCCAATCACCATCCGAAAAACCAACCAATTCTAGATGATCAGAAGGTTAATATGAAGACCATAATTCAATGTTCCACTCAAATAACGCAAAACTCTTTTCATGGCCTGCTAATGAGTTGTTGTTGGATCCTGAAGAAATTGACTTAACTTATTTACCACGAATACAATATCCAGTTTAGTGTGAGTGAGGTATTGTAATGCCCCAACTATGTTGCGATAAGGTGTAGGATTGTCAAGCCACTCGCCATCACTCTTAGAAAGAGTCTTGGTTATTGCCATTGATGTTGGACATGACTTCACATTACTCATACCTGCCTTAACAAATTTGATGCATATTTTCTTTGAGTTAAATGGAATCCTGTATACACTTCAAAACCCATAAAATAATGCAAAGAACCCAAATCTTTTAGAGAGAAAAGGCTGTGAAGTTTACTTGTGAAAGATTGCAGCATCAAAGTATCATTACCAGTAACCAGGATATCATCAACATAGATCAAAATCATCAGAACCTTAGACTGAATTTTGAGAAAGAAGAGTGAGGTATCACTTTTAGAGTTGGTGAAACCCCAACTTATCAAAGCTTGTCTCAACCTGTCAAACTAAGCTCTTGGGGCCTGTTTAAGGCCATACAATGCTTTGGAAAGCTTACAAACATGGTTTGGTCTCTTGGGGTCTTCAAAGCCTTCAAGTTGAACCATATAAACAGTTTCTTGAAGAACACCATTCAAGAAGGCATTATTAATGTCTAGTTGTCGATCGTCCCAATTTCTAGAAGCTGCTATAGTCAAAACAAGTCGAATTGTTGACGCTTTAATCACAGGGCTAAAGGTCTCTAAGAAATCTATTCCAGGAGTTTGATGAAACCCTTTAGCAACCAACCTTGCCTTGTATCTTTGCACACTCCCATCAGCATTGTATTTGGTTTTGAAAACCCATTTACATCCGACCACATTATAATTAGGAGAATTGGGCACTAAAGTCCAAGTCTTGTTTTTCATGAGAGCTTCAAATTCCAGAATCATTGCTTGCTTCAACTTAGCACTTTGTAAAGCATCTTGAACTCGGGTTGGTTCAATATGGTCATTCTCATCTGTGTTAGGCCTGTGTAGATATTCTTGAATTTAAAAATTCATGCTTTCCCTCTCGTTATCATACCATGACGACGCTGAACTGTATGTGTAGGTTGAGAAGTTTTAGCTTGCTGAATTGGAGAGATAGGCAAGCTTTCTTCACTAGAATCTAGCTGCTGAGACTCTTGATTTCTTAAACCTGATTGTTGCATGATAGCTGGTGAACCAAATTCTTGAGATTTTTCTCTTGATTGTGAAAAAGTAGAGCTCACTGAGGTTGGTTCTATTGTAGAGGTAACTGAATTCGGACTTGCATTACTCGATGTATTAAAGGTTGTGGACATATTTGGAAGAGAAAATGTTAGGGAATGAAATGTTTGAATTGACTCAATTGGGGCTTGTTTTGTATTAAGAAAACCACTGGAGAAAGGAAATTCTTTTTCATTAAAGACAACATGTTTTGAAATATAATTTCTCCCTGTTGAACTTAAACACTTATAACCCTTGTGAGAGTCACTATAACCTAGAAAAACACATTTGGAGGTGTGAAATTGGAATTTATGTTGATTGTACAGTCTCAAACATGGGAAACAACTACAACCAAAAGCTTTAAGAAGATGATATTCTGGTTGTCTACCAAAAAATTTAAAAAGAGGTAACTGATCTTGTAAAACAGGGGTTGGCAATCTATTAATTAAGTAAACTATTGTATGAAAAGCCTCCCATCAATATTTTAATGGCATTTTTGCTTGAGCTAACAAAGTTGACCCCATCTCAACAATATGTCTATGCTTGTCTGCCCTGCCATTTTGGGTTGAGGTATGAGGACAAGAGTGTCTAAAATCAATTCTAGAGTCTTTTACTAAGTCAGTGAAACTTCGAAATTCTTCTCCCCAATCAATTTGTAAAGCTTTAATTTTCCTCTCAAACTGGGTTTCAACAAGTTTTTTGAATTGAATAAAGGCACCTATTGCTTCCCCTTTGGTTCTAAGTGGATAAATCCATGTATATCTACTAAAATCGTCAACAAAATGAATATAAAACTTGAACCCAGAGACGAATTTAATGGTGCTGACCCCCAGAGATCAGTGTGAATCAAGTTTAGAGGATTGGAAGCTTGAGAATTGGATTGTTGGAAAGGTAGATTATGCATTTTTCCAAACTGACAAGCATCACAAAAACTAAAATTATCATTGGATGTTAATCGAACTTTACACTGACTTAGAATTTTAGATAGAACACGACTAGAATGATGGCCTAGTCTCCTGTGCCACTCTTCTTTTATTGAATTTAAAGACTCTAGACCAACTTTAGACATAAAGAAAAGTGTAAAACTAGAATTACAACCAGCAGACTGACTTGACACGGATGAACTTGAAGGATTGATGATGGTAGATTTGGATAAAGAAGGAACATCGAGCAAGTACAAGCCATCTTCAAGTTTCCCTCCCAACAGAACCGCTCCCGTTCACTTGTCCTTCACAAAACAACCATTTGAATAAAACTCAATGAATATGTGGTTATCAGCAGTAAGTTGAGAGACACTAAGCAAGTTTTTGGTAATTTTAGGAACATGTTGAACCTTATTTAAGAGTAAAGGCCTTGATGCTAATGATTGAAGTTTTGATTTACGAACATGCGCAATGCTTAGTTTGAATCCATTTCCCACATTTAATAAGGCCTTACCAGTATATTCAGTTCTTTGTGAAAACATATTCATGTCTCCTGTAACGTGATTACTTGCACCGCTATCTGCATCCCAAGTTTGATCATTGTTAGTCTCAGGTGAGGCGATGTAAGCTGAGTGTGGCCGATTGCTTCCAGAGGTTTTATTGCCTTTGTTCTGTTCTGAAGGAGTGCCGATATAAGAATTATCATACCGAAAATAACAGTAGGCTGCAGAGTGTCCCATTTTTCCACAAACTTGACAAATGGGTTTTGAATTATTAGTTCGACCTCTACCACGGGATCTTCCTTGCCTCCTCTAAAACCTCGACCCCGTGAACCTTTGCCTTGATTAATATCAAATCCACTCTTATTGGCAACAATATTTGCAGTAGTCTGACCAAGATTGATGGATTGGTAAGTGTTTAGTTGCTCCAGTGGACTCTCATAGGTGAGTAGTGTTGTTTGAAGTTCAATCCATGTGATTGATTCTTTATCAGTAAGCTGCACCACAATAGGAGTATATTCTTCATCTATCCCAGCAAGTATTTGAGTGACTAAGTCATTGAGAGGAATAGGATTACCAACTAGTGACAAATTATCAGAAATATTTTTCATGGCATTGAGATACTCATCTATTTTCATAGAACCCTTCCTGGTTCTTTGAAGTTCACCTTTAAGGTAGGTAATTCTTGACCTTGTGTGTGCTCCAGAAAGGCTTTTAGCTGCATCCCATAACTCTTTTGAGGTTTTGCATTGCAGAATTTGAGAAGCAATTTCAAGCGACATTGTGCTATAGAGCCAACCAAGAAGTAGTTGATTTATGGTCATCCATTATTCATACTCTGGATTCACTCTTTTTTCAGAGCTCCCATTTGAGGAAGTATCAGTGGGAAGAAACTGAGACGGACAAGTTTTTGTGCCAAGAATAAAACCATCAAGTTTATTTCCTCTGATTATAGGTAATATCATTGATTCCCACAATAAGTAATTGCTTCTGTCCAACTTGACAGAGCAAATTTGATTCAGAGTATTACCAAAGGGGTTTGTCTTGTTACTTACTTGAAGATTTGTGAAAGAAGGGATTAATGACGAAATTGCAGCGAGACCAGGAGTCATTGATGACGATGCAACAGCACCAGGTGAATTTACTAGGAGTTTCAGAAGTCATTGCGGCGTTGGCTTAAGCTCTGAGATACCAAGATAAAGTTTGAATTGTTTGTAAAATGCTCTCTGCAAAGTTCAATCGAGCATTTCCATGCATTCATTATTTTTAAATATTACAACCAACATATATACCAAAGCATTACAATCAGGTAGTTAGCACAAACAATTGCATCATGCCTTCTAACGTGATCTTCAATATGGGCAGTTAACTTGTCATGCAAAACCAATGTGTTGGTGGAGACTTCACGTAGTGCAGCTCATGGAGATGCATCGTGGTCAGTTGTGACGTTACTGGTGTGCGTGGAGACTTGTCCTGTTTTAATAGCAAGAAATTTTAACAGTAACATATAATAGTTTGGGACTCACAGAATATCCACAATAAGAGATCAGTTATACCCAACGCTAAGATAAGGAATACAAATTGATAAAGAAGCCACTTACTTGGTCAATAATTTTCCTTTTGCTAGAACCCCAATTGTTTTCGATGGCAGCCTACAACAATCCATATATGATTTTTCTTATTAACTTCAATACCCAAGTTCTATCAATACATGTCCATAACTATATCCCAAATCCTTTCAGTAAGACTATACAATCTCATGATAAAAGTTAAACTATTGACTACACTTACCAACTCTCACAGGTCGCTTGCTTGATCAATGGCTTCCTAGCCTTCTTCAACGTCTACAGTGGAAGAGAACGTATGAGTATTTTTTAGGGTTTGAGAAAAACTGATAAACGTTCTCTGCCCTCTTTATTGGTGCCTTTATTCTAATATTTGACTAAGGGGAGACTCTTAAAAATGTCCAACGTTGCCAAACGTCTGGATATTTTAACACAATTTTTTTTATTAAGTTTGTATACTATAATGACAAAATTAGCCCTAATTCTCATTCAATCGTGAAAAAGTACTAATTTGTGCATAATGTCTAATTTACCCTTTCACCCAAATTACCAAGCAAAATCACATCAACGATTATCTCCATCACCTCACCTCTGCAAACGCTACAAATGAACTATTCATCTCCTTCCTTTTTTTTTTGGTCATTGTTTATCTCCTTCCACTACCCATCCCATCTGGTAGTGAAAAGAAAAGGAAGATAGGGTTACGATCATCCCTTTGTGTATCAAAAATCATGCCATTTCACCTCTGCAAAGAAATTGTTCATCTCCTCCCACCTATCTCATCTACCAACGGAAAAGGAATAGGGATGACCATAAGATAGTTTACCCCATTCGTGCTTCTGATCACACTGGTAACTTTCCTTCTTTTTTTTTTTTTTTGGTTTTGTATAATGGGTTTGTGATTGTATATATGTGTAAATTCTACCTTTATTTTCTACACTAGTTGCTAAAGACATGCTATAGAAAAAAAATAGGTTTGTGATTACTCGTATGTATGTGTACATTGAGTTTTGTATAATAGGTTTGTGATTGTATGTATATGTAAATTCTACCTTTATTTTCTACACTAGTTGCTAAAGGCATGCTATAGAAGAAAAAAAAATGGGTCTGTGACTACCCATATGTATGTGTATATTGAGTTCTGTATAATAGGTTTGTGATTACCCGTATGTATGTGTAAATTCTACCTTTATTTTCTACTCTAATTGTTAAAGGCATGTTATAGAAAAAAATGGGTATGTGATTACCTGTATTTATGTGTATATTGAGTTTTGTATAATGGGTCACTTCAATACATACAGTGTTGGGTATCGGCGCAGCGGAATGGTCGGGGACAAGCAGTATCACGCAGCTAAAATATGAATGAGAACAGAGAAAATAGAGACACAAAATTTACGTGGAAAACCCTCAAACAAATCGAGGGAAAAACCACGGGCAAGTAATGGAGGATTTCACTATGATGTAGAGTATTTTACAATAACCTTCTCTCTAATATAAGGAGAGAACAATATCACTCTCTCAAATAATAGGAGAAACTAACTCTCACTCATAAATATAGAACAACAAAAGAGGAAGAGAAAATACTCAGGAGAAAACTTATAATTTTTTCTCTCTGATTTGCTATGTTTTTTTGTGATGCAAAAACTAAAAGAATGAATCACATATTTATAGGCTCATTCTTCTGCAAAGCCAACGTGCAAAGTCTTCATTGCGCAGTGTGAAACCAAATTGCAATTGCATGCGCCTAACAAAGTTTGCTGCATAAACTTTTCTTTCTTTTTCCATTGCTTTTGTCTTCTTTGTCTGCTACTTTTATCTTTTGTCAACAAAACAACAAAAGTTGTTGCTTTCAAATGAGCTTTACAGCTCAACAATCTCCCACGTAAAGCTCGTTTGACTCAGTGTTCAAATCTCTCCAGTTTTGCCAGTTTCATGTTGCTTACGTCTTTGCTAAGCCATAAGAGGATCTACTCCAAACAAACTTGTCAACATTGATTGGCTTTGTCATGACATCTGCTAGGTTCTCGTTGGTGTGAATCTTCTGCATATCCACACTTCCTTCCTCCACTACTTCTCGAACAAAGTGATATTGAACACCGATGTGTTTCGTCCTGGAATGAAATGCTGGATTCCTTGCAATGTGCAAGGCACTCTGACTGTCACAAAACAAGGGAATTTTCTCTTGTTTGTGCCCGAGCTCCTCCATTAACCGTTTAATCCAGATTGCTTCTTTACAAGCTTGTGTAGCTGCCATGTATTCAGCCTCTGTTGTAGATAGGGCCACAACAGTCTGTAATTTAGATATCCAACTTACCATGCCGCCTGCAACTGTAAACACATAGCCTGTAGTGGACTTCCATTTATCGGCATCACCTGCAAAATCTGAATCAACAAAACCCTTGACAGTAAATTCTGATCCTTCAAAACATAATGCAACATCCGAGGTCCCTTTGATGTATCTTAGGATCCTCTTAACAGCATTCCAATGCTCTCTACCAGGATTCGCCATGAACCGACTGACTGCACCAACTGCTTGAGCGATATCTGGTCTCGTACATATCATAGCGAACATGAGACTTCCCACTGCTGATGCATACGGTACTCGAGACATTTCTATCCTCTCCGCTTCAGTGCTAGGGCACAAACTTGAGGATAATTTGTAATTGACAGGAAGCGGGGTCGAGATTTCCTTACAATCTTGCATATTGAAGCGCCGCAAGATTTTCTTCAAGTAATTCTTCTGGGAAATCCATACCTTCCTGCCTTTTCTGTCTCGGTGAACTTGCATCCCTAAAATCTTGTTTGCTGGTCCCAAATCCTTCATATCAAACTCCCCAGCTAACTGTGCCTTCAGTTCTTGGACCCGATCTTTACTGGGACCTGCTACCAGCATGTCGTCCACGTACAACAGCAGAATGATAAAATCATCATCGCCAAACCTCTTGTAGTACGTACAATGGTCTGAATTGAGTCTGTTGTACCCAAGGCTAATCACGAAGGAATCAAATCTCTTGTACCAACACCTTGGCGCCTGCTTTAAACCGTACAGAGATTTGGTCAACCTGCAAACCAAGTTTTCTTTTTCTTTCTCAACAAAACCTTCTGGTTGAAGCATGTAAATCTCTTCTTCAAGCTCTCCATGAAGAAAAGCCGTCTTTACATCTAATTGTTCTAGATGTAAGTCTAACACAGCACACATGGCCAAGACTACTCTGATAGTTGTAAGTCTTACCACAGGAGAAAATATCTCGTTGAAGTCAATTCCTTCTTTCTGAGCATATCCTTTCACCACTAGTCTTGCACGATATCGCTCCACTTGGTCATTACTATCTCTCTTGATCTTGTAGACCCATTTGTTACCAATGGCTTTCCGTCCAGGTGGTAGTGGAACAAGCTCCCACGTCTTGTTTTTATGTAGAGCTTCAATTTCTTCCTGCATTGCTGTCATCCACAGGGCAACATCGGGACTTTTTATAGCCTCGTGAAAGGTAGATGGCTCTCCATCCTCCGTTAGAAGACAGTATGCAGCATTGCTCGCCATGACAAAATCTGAATGCCAAGTTGGTCTTGTTGTCTGACGCAATGAACGTCGGACTTCTATAACCTCAGCATCATCTGGTTCTTGTTCCTCGTGCTCCGGTGCAGCTTCAGAATAAGCATCTCCTTGTTCTGACTTATCTTCAATTTGTATTGTAGTAGTCTCCTTTGAAGTGTTGCTGTCGTCTTCACTTTGCAGTTTATCTTCTGCAAATATGACATCTCTGCTGATGACAACCTTGTGGGCAGTGGAATCCCACAGGCGATACCCCTTAACACCATCAGCATTTCCCAAGAATACACATTTCCTAGATTTTGGATCCAGCTTTGTTCTTTCTTGGGAACCATACATCACATATGCCGGACACCCAATTACATGCAAGGTAGAATAATCTGCGAGTTTTCCGGTCCACATTTCCATTGGTGTCTTCAACCTAATTGCAGTTGACGGTGACCGGTTTATCACGTAACAGGCAGTTCTAGCTGCTTCTGCCCAAAATGATTTGGCTAGACTTGCAGTTTCCAACATAGCTCTCATTCTTTCAAGAAGAGTTCTATTCATCCGCTCTGCTACACCATTTTGCTGAGGTGTATGTGCAACAGTAAATTGCCTCTGAATACCCTCTTGCTTGCAAAATGCCAAGAAGCTCCCGTCAGTGTATTCTCCTCCGTTGTCCGTCCTCAAACACTTGATCCTTTTCCCGGATTCAAGTTCCACCAGCGCTTTGAATGTTTTAAATATTGGAAACACATCTGACTTGTTCCTGATTGGATACACCCACAGTCTCCTGGAGTAATCATCAATAAATGATACAAAGTATTTGGCTCCTCCTAGGGACAAAACCGGTGATTGCCAAACGTCTGAATGGATCAAGTCTAAAATGTGTTTGCTTCTGGCAGTAGATCTCCCAAATTTCAATCTATGCTGCTTACTAGTAACACAGTGCTCACAGAAAGGTAAGTTTACCGTCTTGAGCCCGAGTAGGAGATTATGTTCAGCGAGAATCTTCAAGCCACGTTTTGTCATGTGGCCCAATCTGCGATGCCACATTATAGTTGATTCTTCTTGACCGGTTGATGCAACTGATACATCTGCCTCCTGCAACGTATCTCCCAAAAGCATGTATAGATTTACCCCAATCTTTTCTGCCTTGATCACCACAAGCGCTCCTTTGACGACTTTCATGATCCCATCCTCGATATGGGTCTTGCAGCCAAGGTCATCCAATTGTCCAATGGACAATAGGTTCTTCTTCAAGCCCTTCACGTGTCGTACCCCTTGAATGGTGCGAATGGTACCATCATACATTTTAATTTTGACGGTACCGATGCCAGCAATCTCTAAGGCATGATCATTACCCATGTACACAGATCCTCCAGAGACAGGTTCATAGGTGTGGAACCATTCTCTACGAGAGGTCATATGCCATGTTGCTCCCGAATCCATTATCCAAGCATCAGTGAGCTCCTTTCTGCCTTTTGATACAGTTGCTGCTTCGCTGTATAAAATATCTCCATCATCTGGTGCAGTCGCCACACATCCCTGAGAATTTGTCACCTCGGGATTCTTCTTGTTGCTCCAACAATCCTTCTTGAAGTGCCCTTTCTTGCCACAGTTGTAGCATTTGATATTTTTTCTACTCCTTGATTTTGATCTACCTTGGTTGTTGCTCCCACTAGAGCCACGTTCCGTTGATCTACCTCTCACCATTGATAATGCCTCTGCTTGTTGTGAACTTTCGATTCTGTCTTCCATACTTTTGCCCCTAGATTCCTCTTCCAGAACAGCGGCTGCAACATCATCAAAAATAACAAAATCTGAAAGAACATTGTTAGTGTAACTAATGATGAGTTGATCATACGAATCAGGTATACTTTGAAGTAGAATTTCTGCACGTTCAAGCTCCGCTATTTTATGCCCAATTGCAGTCAATTGAGAGAATAGCGTATTTAAGGTATTGATGTGATCTGTCACCGATGTGGACTCACTCATCCGAAGGGTGTAAAGTCTCCTCTTCAAGAAAATCTTGTTGTGAAGTGACTTAACCTCATACAGTTTGGTCAGCGCATCCCAAATTTCTTTTGCTGACTTCTTTTCCTCAACGCTTGACAATACCGAATCTGCCAATGCCAGGTGCAGATTAGCCATAGCGTTGTCATCCATCTCTTTCCACTTGTCGTCCATCACCTCCGCTGGTCTGTCTCCAATTGCTGCCAAGCAATTCTCCTTTCTCAAGATTGCCTTCATCTTCAATTTCCATAGGGAAAAATTTCTCCCGTTGAACTTCTCGATTTCAAATTTTGCCGCCATAGTATTAACAACGATCTGCTTTGTAACTTGAACCGGCTCCCACTATTTCACTGTGAATAGTACTATTTAAGTGAATAGTACCGTATACGTGAATAGTACTAAAACCGTATACGGGAATAGTATCGATACCGTATATATGAATAGTACTATACCGTATGCATGAATAGTAACCGTGAACAGTAACCCCGTATGAATACCAGTGACCCGTAACCAATGGCTCTGATACCACTGTTGGGTATCGGCGCAGCGGAATGGTCGGGGACAAGCAGTATCACGCAGCTAAAATATGAATGAGAACAGAGAAAGTAGAGACACAAAATTTACGTGGAAAACCCTCAAACAAATCGAGAGAAAAACCACGGGCAAGTAATGGAGGATTTCACTATGATGTAGAGTATTTTACAATAACCTTCTCTCTAATATAAGGAGAGAACAATATCACTCTCTCAAATAATAGGAGAAACTAACTCTCACTCATAAATATAGAACAACAAAAGAGGAAGAGAAAATACTCAGGAGAAAACTTATAATTTTTTCTCTCTGATTTGCTATGTTTTTTTGTGATGCAAAAACTAAAAGAATGAATCACATATTTATAGGCTCATTCTTCTGCAAAGCCAACGTGCAAAGTCTTCATTGCGCAGTGTGAAACCAAATTGCAATTGCATGCGCCTAACAAAGTTTGCTGCATAAACTTTTCTTTCTTTTTCCATTGCTTTTGTCTTCTTTGTCTGCTACTTTTATCTTTTGTCAACAAAACAACAAAAGTTGTTGCTTTCAAATGAGCTTTACAGCTCAACATACAGGTCTGTGATTACCCATATGTATGTGTACAATGACAAAAAAATTTCTAGTAACTAGGGGTAGTATGAACAAAATTAACTTTTTGTTCGATTTATCACCGCTGAAATCAACTGAAAATCATTTCACTTTGATTACCTCAGCTATTGTCGCTTTTGAATTTTTAAGGCAAGATTTGAGTCATTTAGCTCATAATTCTTCTTTATTTCTAGTCAATAACTCATAATGCAAAACAAAGGCATCTAATCATAACAATAACTTTTCTTAAATATGTAAGACAGGAATCCAAATTAACATTTTCATTATTAACTAAACTATTTTTACTAAAGTAGACCCGGAGGCAGAGAGAATCATTACAACTTAGAGTCTCATTCACGATATTTTTTTTCCTTTGTTATTCTAGACAAAGATTTTGTAATTGTAAATCCTAATAAAGTAAATTAAAATCAGCCCTCTATACCTTTCACCGTTGCAAAATTCAAAAGTTATATATCAATTAAAACGTATGCTCGATATACTTATGGTATTGGTCAAATTGATTTTTATAACAATTAGTCAATGTTTCCTAATGCGTTTTTCAAGTAGTAAGGTGACAAGAAGAATTTTTATTTTGTATTATGTCTTTCCTTTGCATGTGTAAAGGTTATGACTTATGAAGGCTACGAGAAGTAGAAGAATTGCTTTCATTTTGTTCATAAGCAGTATTGTTTAATTTGTACATTCTTTGTGTAGATGGATAACAACTGAGCCTAGTTCGAATCTATATACTTTCGGGTCAATTGTATTATTGATTATGGTTTTGAGTGCTTTGTGATCACTCAACTTGACCATCAATGTGTTGGAAGGTGAGATTTCCTTCAGGGAACAAAAACTTATATGATATGAGAGACATTAATATAAGTATGAATGAGTTAGATGGGATCACTTGATTTGACCAACAATTCTTTTTTATTCCTTTTTTATATGATATACACTTTTATCTTGGTCAACATTTTTACAATTTTGTGTTTTTATTTTGTTTGTGTAGTTTTATTTTATTTCAGTCTTTATGTTTGATTTCGGTTAAAAAAACTATGAGTTAATAATATTAGTCATTTTGGTTTTTTCCATTTCTTTTTTTCTTTAGACAATTTATTTGATTGTTTTACGTTACATTAGTTTCTTTGTGATTTGAGGATAATCTTGGAATACTTTTTTTTTTGAGGTTTTACCTTTTTGAATGGTTGATTCGGCTAAGTGACTAAATGTTCCTTATAGGAGTTGTTAAAAGATTGCCAGTTTTTTTATGTGTCAAATGTTGCAAGCTTAGACTTTTTGTTAATGGAGTTAAAAGACTTACACGTCTTATTTGCTAGCTTTCAGGACATGGAGAGATTGGAGTATAAGCATCAAACATCAAGAGGAAGCTTGATAGGTTCAAGAGGATGTGCTCGAGTTCAAGAGGGACATCCATAGTTTGACAAATGAATGTTCATGTGATGAAAAATGTGCTCGATTTTATTTTTGCTTAATTTATAGATGTTAATAAATTTGTTAATAGCTCACTCTGTTGTAGACCTTTGTCTTTTTTTCTATGAAATAAAGGGCAAAGCTCATTTTAAGTATTTTGTTGTGGCTCATGTGAATAGTTATCTGTGTTGTGT
This sequence comes from Ehretia macrophylla, assembly GCA_037974665.1. Classification (NCBI taxonomy): domain Eukaryota; kingdom Viridiplantae; phylum Streptophyta; class Magnoliopsida; order Boraginales; family Ehretiaceae; genus Ehretia; species Ehretia macrophylla. The sequence goes on along the minus strand of CM075764.1, from coordinate 118,086,353 downwards.
AATTGTGGGTTGTAACTACGATTTAGTAATATTCTTTAGTCATTATTCTCTTTATACAAAGTGATGAGGGAATGTATGTAAAAAGTATCCTGAATCATATTTTTATCTTCTTTGGTTAAAATAGGATATGAAGTATTCTATTACTGTTACAGGGATCACTGTAATTGGTTGGGCATTGTCTTCCTCTAGGAAGCTGATATAGAGAAAGGAACATAAATTTACATGGGTCCTAAGTCGGGACCAGACAATTTTCTTATTTAGAAAAAATTATCAATTTATCAAATATTAATTAATTTTTTTTAATTGTATGTGTATGTATATATGTTAGTCAGCATATCAAGATAATAAATTTTTACATGTTTTTCTCTGACATGTCAAATAAGTATACACATAGAATAAGACAAATAAGTATTAAAAATGGGGTGATAAATGGGTGATATGGTTCAGTAAATTATTAGAGCAGATTCCTATTTAAGATTTTTAAATGGCTAAGCATGCAATCTTGAGCTATATTTTTCTTCGATCAAGTTTCCAACGTTTGTTGATGTTTTCATATCTTAGCAATTCCAACTCAATCAAAATTTTAAAGCAATTGGCATGTCAAAACAACAAATTTTTATTTATATTTTTCTAATTTGGTCTGCCAACTAATCATACACATAAAATATGATAAATAGGTGATATTAACATAGAAATAAAAGGTGACAAAAGTGGGGTTTAAAAATAGTTATGGTCCATATTATACTTCTTAAAATATTAGATTAACTTGTACTTGAATACAAATTTATACTTCAAAGAGAATTTAAATTGAACATAAGAAAGTATATTGGCTATTGAATTTATAGTCCAAAGAGAATTTATACACACTATGGAATAATAATGACTACATACAAAGACATATGGCCACTCTACAAAATATAAGAAACCTATATATGGATACATATAACCTCTTTACAGAGTAGTACACACTACAAAATACAGATACATATGGCATCTATACATAATACTATACACTACAACATAAAAATTCTAATATATAGATACATTTGACTTTATATTCAATGGATGCATTCTTTATGATTTTATTGTTTTATTGTGTATAGACAAATATCTTATCTATTTTAGCCTTATTGGGATTATCTATTTATCTATGGACAACATTGTAACCATTATATAAATTATTTTGAATTTTATCATCTTATCACGTGTATAGACTCCTGGCGTAACAACAACTATAAATAGGCCACTCTCACTCAAGGAAAAAATATCCATTACTCAATACTTTCTTTTCTCCCGTGTCACTGTCACAACCCACAACCCACAATCCAATACTATTTAATGAAATTAAAAATACATTTCCTACAATATATGAACAAGTATATATCACTTATATGCTAGTTAATAGTATAGACATACTATTGAATAATATGGAAAAAACAAAATATAACCATAATCATAATACTTAAAAAAATCTTTGATATTATAACCTAGTGTTTGAGTACAATATAAATCTTCTTCTTTCTCTTCATATCAAAATACTACTCTTTATACTCATAGAAAAAACTTTTTATTAACGAAGTAAGATGGAAATTAGAAATTAAGCTTACTAAGACCTTAACTTAGATTAATAATTTTCTACCTTATTTAAATGGTTTGAGGATATGATTTAACCTATAGCATTATCAATACATAATAAGCATAATTCATACGATAACTTCCCTACAAATTTATGATGACACTCTACAATATGATAGATTTGTAGATATCAAAAAACCTGCATCCATATTCGTATATACAACTTTGGTTATTTGTAGATACATACATGTATACTCGTAGATCCTATTTAGGTACCTTATATATAATTTCGTAATGATACTCTACAAAAAAAAAAATTTGACTTTCATTGCATTTAATGTTGCAAAGGGCTACTTTAGTCTTTTGACACTTATTTTGTCTTTATGCACATTAGTATTCAATCCATTTTAGTAATTACGCATAGTTAGTTAGGGGTAGGATGGTAAAAATGTACAATCTTAATAATGACACAAAGTCAATTCAATGGGTCCCACCAATTCTTCATTTAAAAGACAAAAGGTAATTCAGTAAAGTAATATTTAGTGCATGTTTTCAAATCACATCAGCTACGTCCACGTAGCACGCTTTTATTGGATAATTGCAGATTGTTGTCCACTGTGTCGTTTTTAATAGTTTTCCTTGACTAAGAAAAAAGTCTTACCAAAAAAAGGTTAACTAAAATTATGATAATTGAAGGGAAGATGTAGCAGTAGTCCTCATTGTTTACTCAAAAGTCAGTTTAGTCCCTATTATTTCAAAATACTCATAGAGGTCCCTAATGTTGTAAACATGATCATTGTGGTCCATACTGTTAAAATTTTGGTTAGTCTTAACAGATATAAATAATATTACAAGGGTAAATTTAAAAAATTATAAAAATCACAAAATCTTACACAAAAATACTAAAAAATACATACTAACACACCTACAAACACATGTACTCACAGAAAAATACCAAAAAACACACATTAATACACACCCACAAACACCCACAAACACACACTAACACCAAAAAATACACACTAATACACCCACAAACACATATTAACACACCCACAAACATACACTAACACCAAAAAACACACACTAATGCATACCCACAAACATACACTCAGAAAAACATAAAAAAATACACACTAATACACAGGGAGGGGGGTGGGGTTGTTCACGCGTGGGGGGAGGGGGGGGGGGGGAGGGGAGGGGGTGGGGCTGTTCGCCGCGCAAGAGGGGGGGAGAGGCGTTGTTCGCGCACAAGGGGAGAGGGGTGGGGCTGTTCGCCGCAAGAGGGGGGGGGGGGGGGGGCGCTGTTCGCGCTCAGGGAGGGGGGTGAGGCTGTTCGCCATAAGGAGGGGTGGGGCTATTTTGCGAGGGGGTGATGGGTGGTGGTGGTGGTTGGCGGTGCTTGTGGTGGTGGGTTGAAGGGTTGGAAGAGGAAGAAGAAGATAGAGATATTTTGGGTATTTTATTTTTAAGTAGGGGTAGTTTAGTCATTTTATAAATATACTGTTAGATTTTTAATGGTAGGGATCACAATGAGCATGTTTATAAATATTGGAGATTTTTTTGAGCATTTTAAAACAATGAGGACTAAATTGATTTTTGAGTGAGCAATGAGGACTACTGCTGGATTTTTCCCTTAATTGAAAAATCAAATTGGGCTAAAATTATGCATAGAAAGGGGTCCCACTCAAACCCCACCAACCACCCCTCCCCCCGAAACATGCGTTACACTCATCCTTCAATCTAACGTTGGAATCGCGTGCAATGGTTGCCACATCAATTCGCTTGGTTTCATGTATTACTGCTCCGGCTGTGAATTCGCTTTGCACCCAGCACGCTCGGAAAGACAATTACGTAGTATGTGCAGCCGAGGACCTCTAAATTAGGCATAAAGGTCACCAACAACATTCACTCATTCTCTAACCAAGGGAAGCTTTGTTCCTTTGCGATGCTTGTGGATCGGAAAAGAAAGATCATTTCTACAAATATGTTTCCTGTCCATTCATGGTTCATAGGAGTTGTGCGTCCTTACCTGAAACAGCCAACTGCCAGGGTCATGATTGTGATCTCACCCTTACCTATGTTTTTCCATTCGATTTCAGAAACTTCAACTACTATTGTGATATTTGCTGCGGGATAATAGTTTACTATTATTGGGTTTATTACTGTGGCCCCTATAGACATTTTATTCATCTTGGATGTATGACAAATGGGACCCAACAGATTCAAGCCAACTTGTAAGACAACAGTCTTTGAACCTTCATTGCTCTAGCTGTTTGATTTTTCCCTCGGTTTTTTTTTTAAATGTTAATTTCTAATTAATCTATTCATACTAATAACGTTTTAACATTTTTGTGCCACCAGAGACGACGATGATTTGTTTGATGATGCAAGTTTTGAAAAGAAACTTCTACTGGTTTTGCTTTATGATGATTTGTTACTCTTACCGATGATTGACACATCTAAAGAGCTCATTGGACGTTTCTTGCTTAGAAAGAATAGCCTCGTTCATATTCAACCAGAAATCAGACACTTAGTCCGTGAGCAGCACCCATTAATTCTTTTCCATGAGCTGCCAAATGATGTAGAAGAAGATGAGGAAATATTATGCAACTGTTGCATCGATCCTATTTTTGTTGCTCCTTATTATTCTTGTGTGGAGTGTGGTTACTTTCTCCATATATCTTGTGCCAAATTACCAAACAAACTGCAATATTTTAGTCATCCCCACCCGCTCACCCTTGGTGGCCACCAGAAATTCTATGACACTTTTCGTTGCAATAAATGCAAAGACTATTCCAATGGATTCTTCTTCAAGTGCGAGAATTGCAGTTTCTACCTTGACGTGAAGTGTGCTGCCATGCCCACCATCATTGAGCACGAAAATCATAATCATCCCTTCTTTCAATTTAAACATGGTGGGAAAGAAAGCAATGCTTGTGGTTCGGGAATCTGGAATAATCTTGGCCTTGGTTGCGAGTCTTGCGAATTTTATTTGCACTACAAATGTGCAATGCTCCCTAGGGTTATTAGGCATAGATGGGATCCACATCCTCTTCCCTTGAGGTTTCCGCCGTATAAAGACCATCCCGATATATTCATTTGTGATATATGCGAAGATAAAATGCATCCCAAACTTTGGCTCTACAATTGCTCTAAATGCGATAATTCCTTCCATACAAATTGTGTTCTCAGACTTGAATATCCAAAAGTCAAGTTTGGAGGCATACTTAAAGTGAGCTCCCACCCATACCCTTTCAAGTTTGTTCAGATCAAGGTAACAGAACATTGTAACCATTGTTCTGAAAAATTATATGGGGGCTTCGAATGTGAAGATTGCAGATTTTCCCTGTCTGAAATGTATTTTTTTTTAGAAGATTACATACCTCCACCAGATTCAGAATCTATTGTGGCATATTGCCACAGAACTTTGCTATAATGAGGATAGAAGTGAGCAAGAATCCACACCTCTACCAGATTCAGAATCTCAGTTGTCCATTGGCGGCTTTCCGACAATTCCAGAGGGGCAGGGTCTTTATTCATATTTGAATTCATATGACGAGTACAGAAGTGATGAGAAAAAATCCGCACCTCCAAACTACAGAGAGTTTTCCAAGCTTCTATCTGATTACATGATATATCTTCTAATGCAGCAGCCAACTTTGATGTCTACAGTAACAGGTATTGGGCAAATAAGGTTTTGTGATACCTGTGCGGAGGCAAAAAGGCTTTTTAACAAAGAAGCACGAAGGCACAAGCAGCCTAATATCGGGGCAGTGATCCTCTATTTCATTTGGAGTGTGTTCAGATATCTCTACTATTCCATCCGTGCTATAGTTGACTTTCTCATTTTCATTGCTGCTATGAGGTTTTTCAATATAGGAAAAAATGCAGAAGATGATCATAATGATCTACAAAGAGAAGCCTGCAAAAAGATTCATGATGTTAATACAGAAGTTGATCCTGTGTCCGTAAAGGGTGACAGAAGCAAATCAGTGTTGTTTGATGCGTGCATCCTAGCCAAGAAACTGGAAAAATTGGGTGAAAAGAAATGGCAAGTGATGAGCAAAGTGTGGGTAGAGCTACTGACTTATGCTGCTATTCATTGCAGAGCATATTCTCATGCCCAACAACTAAGCAAAGGTGGACAGCTAATCACCCTTGTTTGGTTACTGGCCGCTCATTTTGGTCTTGGTGATCAATTTCAAATCAGTGAAGGACATGCAAGGGCAAACCTTATCGTGGAAAAATAGCTCATCACAACCACTATTGCAGTCCTTTATTCTATCTCGGAATAGGAAAAATCTTCAAACATGTCAAATATCTTCTCTAGCACTTTTTCTTTTCTTTTTTCCCTACATATAAACTGTTTGGCTAGGAATTGCTCATGGCGTCACAAACATTGTTTTAGACCTATCCCTCCCTAGAATATAGTTTGTGTCTAGGTTTTCCAATAAATGTTGTCCAATATCTTCTTTAGCACTTTTTCTTTTCTTTTTGTTCCCCTACATATAAACTATTAAAGCTTAGAGTATTTCCAGTAGAAGCTCTAAATTCTGGGTCTCTATCTTTAAATATAGAGACCCTGAGTAATTTAGAGCCCTTACTTAAGCCCCATTTGTTTTTTTGAGTATCTAAAAAAAAGTTAACTCCAATGAAGATCTTAACTAAGTTGAGTCTCTATATTATGTTTAATTTAATTTTACTTATTAATTTGATTACTCGTTATTTTTTGCACCGGTTAATTTTTTTTTTTAAATTATGATTTTAGAAATATATATATATATATATATATATATATATATATATATATATATATATATATATTACGAATATTTCGACCAAAAAATTAATTAATTCCGACAACGGTAAAATTTTTTAAAATGGATGACGTTTAATTACATCCGATCACATTTGAATATATTATTTTCAATCTCATCCGTATGTTCGTTATCATTAACTAAATTTTTTGTTAATATATTATGAATATATGAAAAATACAATATATTATTTATAAATATATATTTAAAGAATATATATTGAATGTCACATATTATGAATATAACAAAAATAATTAATATATAAAAAATACAATATATTATGAATAAATAATTAATGAATAAAAAAAAGTAACATATAATATAAAAAAAATTCAATATATGATGAATTAAAAAAATATTAAATATAAAAAAAATAATTAATAAAAAAAAAAACAATTAACACCTATATAAACCACCACCACCCCTCTCCCCTTCCCCTTTCACTTCCCCTTCTTCTTCTTCTTCTTCTGTCACTCCTGTCACCCCCTATCACTCTCGTCACCCACCCCCCGCCCCTTCTTCTTCTCTCCCCACACCTTCTGTCACTCCCATCACCCCCCCCCCCCCTTCTTCTTCTTCTTCTTCTTCTGTCACTCCTGTCACCCCCTATCACTCCCGTCACCCACCCCCGCCCCTTCTTCTTCTCTCCCCACACCTTCTGTCACTCCCATCACCCCCCCTTCCCCCCCTCCCCCCGCCACACACAGAGCGTCACCACCTACACCCCACCGTGTCACCATCTCCCCTCCCCACCACCGCGTCACTACCTCCCCCTCTACTACCGCGTCACCACATCTCCCTCCCACAGTTGCGTCACCACTTCTCCCCTCCACCGCGTAACCACCTCCCTTTCCACCACGGCGTCACTACCTCACCCCCCACCTCATCACCATCTCATCCCCCCACCCCTTCCCCCTTTACCCATAAAACAGGAGTTAGATCCACAAATCTAACTTACCTTTTTTTTTTTTTTTTTAAAGATTGCGAAGTTATTTTTGTATTTTTCATAGTTTGAGAATTTTTTGCTTGATGTTGTTTAATTTTGCAATGTTTGTGTTGTATATGTATTGAGATTTTCAAATCTGTTGCAACAGTTCGTTTTTTGTTTTTGGTTGCAACGATCATCAGATCCGTTGCAACATAATTTTTTTTTTCAAATGTTGTCAGATCGTCAGATCCGACACAGAGTCGGATCTAACGATCTGACACCTCGGGTCCAACCCAAAATGGAGACCCATTTGTCTTCTTGTTGAGTCTCTATTTTGGGTCTCAACTTTTATTAAAAAAAAATTAGATGGGGCTTCATATTTAGCCAAAGTCTCTAAATTTAGATGAAAAACCATTTTTTGGGTCTGGATTTTTACCATTGGTGTTAAACTTTTATTGCCAAAGTCTCTAAAAAAAACAATTATTACTAATTTAGAGCCTCATTGGAGATACCCTTAGAATTGCTCTTGCTGTCTTTCTTTTCCTCATTCAAGGGTGGCTAAATCATGTCGTATTACTTAAGATACTACACACCCTCTCGCATCACAACACTAAAAACATCACTTTTGTTCTTTTATTTATTCGTTTATTTTGTGGCATCCGAACGGCGGAACACTTCCCTTTATGATCTATACTTTCTTTTCTTTCTTTTGCGAATCAAGTAAAGTATAATCTCTTTAAATTAATAAAATTATTTGTTCCTAACTTATGGCTAGTATAAAAAATTAATAATTTTGATAAAATTATTAGATAATACATTTTAGAGATCTAATATTTTATAATTAATAAATAAGTAAAAGTATATAATAAATTGACTAGACTTTTACAAAATATGAACCAATAATAGTTTATTTTTTTGTTGAACTTCAAATCTTGCAGCAAATTATCTTCAATTATTTCTAATGCGTCTAAAAGTCTTAGAATTGCTTTCTCGTATTGCAAGAAGAAGTTTTGGAGTGTCGTTAATACTTTGAGTGCTTCATTACATGACAATAGTTCTAAAAGTTATATTATCATCAACTTTCAATTTCATCTTGAGAATGTCTTGTCATATAATAAATTATCTCATCTATACTCAAAACATTTGCACTGGTGTCATTTTTTCCTCTTTCACCCAGAAATTTCAAGACAAAGAAGGATGGAGAAAAAAAATGTGAAAGAAGTTGAAAAGAGGTTTAATAGTGTTTACAATAAAATTTCTATAAAAGAGTCCTGTTGAATTTAAGAAAATTTACTATTTTAGATAACTTACTTATTTAAGGATAAAAGAATATTTATTAATCTAAACAATGTTTTATGTTTTTAGTACTTGTACATGTACAGTATTATATATATATATATTTTTTTACAGTTACATAAATAAAAAATAACACATGTTGTACATGTCCATACATAAAAGGTCAAAAGTTAACGGGTGCATGTACTTATACATAAAGTTAATAAACACATTTTTCCAAACAATATATGTTGGATACCAACTGAGGAATTTGGTTTATGTACAGATAAGGTAAATAACTTTAGATGCATACAATAAAACATCGATAACAACCCTGCATCTAATGTTTTCCCGAGTCCAAACGAACGGACCCTTAACTTTCTTCCATATTCCGGCCCAAATGCGAGAGGTAGGGGCAATTTTTGAATAAATGGTCTCTATCTTCGACTCATTAGCGGCAGAAGGTGCATAACGGGTCCACAGTCTGTTGGAATATGGAAGAGGCTATTTTATCGTAAAGAGAACTAAGAAGGAAAAATAATATGGAGACTCTAAACAAAATCTTTATTACACTAATATTTAATATGACTACAATTGAAAGGACTGACCCCTATTTTAAAGATTCACAAAAATCTTATGCCAATTAGGATATGGTTTTAGAAAACCATTACCCACTAGGAAAAAACTTTCTAGTCAAAAACCAATTTAAATCTAACTAGGACTTATTTAATAGAGTTCTAATCCTAATCAAGTTTATCTTCTAATATTCCCTTTAAACTTGATTTGACTCTCGTAACTCTGAGCAAAGCTCTGAGCTTCATAAACACGTCACACTTTAGTGGCTTTGTACAAATGTCTACAACTTGATCTTGAGACTTCACAAACTCTATCTTCACTTCCTTCCTTGTGATGCATACTCTGATGAAATGGTAACGTGTACCAATGTGCTTGCTTCTTTCATGAAAGACTGGATTCTTGGCTAAGGCACTTGCAGACTTGTTATCAACATAGATCTCTACTGACTCTTCTTGAGGCATCTTAAGTTCTTTCATCAAGTTCCTTAACCATAGAGCATGGAAAACACATGAAGTAGAAGCTACATATTCAGTTTCACATGTAGAAAGTGTGACAATGGGTTGCTTCTTGGAACTCCAAGTGAATGTTGTATCTCCCATGAAGAAAAGATATCCACTAGTACTCTTTCGATCATCACGATCACTAGCCCAATCGCTATCGCTGTACACTACAAGTTTGAAATCCTCTGAGTGGGAGTATAGAAGTCCATATTCAAGAGTTCCTTTGATGTAGCGAAGTAATCTCTTCGCAGTTTTCAGATGTGTATTGGTAAGGGCCTCCATAAAGCGACTCACAAGTCCTACACCAAAGAGAATATCTGGTCTTGTGCAAGTCAAATATCTAAAGCTTCTAACCAGGCTCTTGAAAAGTGTTGGATTTACATGTTCTTCTTCATCAACCTTTGACAATTGTACTCCACATTCAACAGGGGTGTTAACAGGTTGACAATTTTCCATCTTGAATTTCTTGAGAATTTTCCTTGCATAGTCTTCTTGAGAAATAAATATTCCTTCATCTGTTTGCTTCACTTGAATTCCAAGATAATAAGACACGAGTCCAAGATCAGTCATCTCAAATTCTCTTGCCATTGTCCTCTTGAAATCTTCAAATAAGTTGGATTGTTGCCAGTAAAAATTAAGTCATCCACATATAAGCAAACAATCAACACATCTTCTTTCTCATGTTTGATATAGAGAGTATGCTCGTGCAAACACTTGGAGAAATTATTATGACAGAAGTATTCATTAATTCTACTATACTAAGCTCTTGGAGCTTGTTTTAGGCCATAGAGAGCTTTCTTCAAGAAAACCATTCAGGAATGCAGATTTAACATCCAATTGATAAATCTTTCATTTGTGTTGAGTTGCTAAAGATATGATAAATCTTATAGTTTCCAAACGTGCAATAGGAGTAAATACCTCATCATAGTCAATGCCAGCTCGTTGACTATAGCCTTTTGTAACCAGTCTTGCCTTGTACCTTTTAACTTCACCTTTAGCATTCTTCTTCATCTTGTAAACCCATTTTACTCCAATGGCTTTATGGCCTTTGGGTAAAGTTGCAAGTTCCCAAGTGTCATTCATCTTTATTGCCTTGATTTCTTCATTCATGGCTTATCTCCATCTTTCACTCTCATTAGCTTCCTCAAAGCTTATTGGTTCACAATCATCAAGCAGACAAAAGAGAGTTAGTTTATCATTTAAATTTCAAGTTACCTCATAAATTTCATCCAAGCTTCTGAAACGGGGGGTCTTTTCATGCGAACTTGAACATGTTGAAGTTATGTTTCCTCGAGATGAAGTTGGAGCTTGATATCGAGATGGAGTTTGAGTTGGAGTTGGAGATAGATTTGGAGATATAGAGTCTTCATTGACTTCTACTTCTTGTTCTTGTATGGGTAAGAATTTGTATTCCTTTTTCTCTTTGACATTCCAATCTCATTCAGCTTTTTCATCAAACTAGACATCTCTACTCACAATAATTCTTCCATCAGTAGGATTATGGAGCTTGTATGCTTTGGAACTTTTTTCATAGCCAATGAAGACTAGCTTTTGGCTTTTATCATGAAGCTTGATTTGATTTTGATCAGGAACATGAGCATACGCAATACTTTCGAAAACCCTTAAGTGCTTGATTGTTGGCTTTCTTCCACTCCATGCTTCTAATGGTGTCTTGTCAGAAAGACTTTTTGTGACTCAACGATTCAACAAATAGACTGCACAATCAACTGCTTCAGCCCAAAATTCTTTAGGCATACATTTAGACTTCAACATACTTCGAACCATCTCAAGAACCACTCTATTTTTTCTCTCAGCAACTCCATTCTGTTGAGGTGATCGAGGAGCTATCAAAGGACATTGAATGCCATTCTCTTCACAAAAATTGTTGCATTCTCTTAATGTGAATTCTCCACCTCTATCAGATCTCAAGGCTTTGATCTCCCAACCACTTTCTTTCTCAGCAAGAGTTTTAATATTTTTTGAACTTGTAAAAAGCTTCAGATTTTTCTTTTAAAAAATAAACCAAAGTCATACAGCTATAATCATCAATAAAAAGGATAAAATATTTATTTTTTCCATAGGAGCAAGGATTGATTGACCCGCAAATATCAGTATGGACAAGTTATAGTGGTCTCGTTGCTCTTGATGTAGCCTCGTTTGGAAAACTTTTCCTGGCTTATTTTCCAAAAAGACATCCCTCACAAATTTGTTCCGGATGATTGATGGAAGGCAATCCATGCACCATATTTTTTCTTGACATTAAAGAAAGATTTTCAAAATTTATGTGCCCAAATCTCAAGTGCCATAAACAAGAAATTTCTTTTACACAAGATTTAAGACATTTTGCAACATTGTTTTGAATATTTAATAAAAAGAATCTATTTCTTGTCATGAGCACTTTTGTTATCAGAAAATTATTTTCTTCTTTTATTACACAATGTTTATCTTCCAATAAAATTGTATAATTTTTCTCAAGAAGTTGACCAAGACTCAAAATATTAATTTTTAATTTTGGCACATAATAAACCTCATAAATAAAATGATGTCTTCCATCTTTCAAATGACTTAAAATTTTACCTTTTCATTCCACTGAGATCATAGAGTCATCTCCAAATTTGGCATTACCCTTGACAGTTTCATCAAGTTCTGCGAATATGATCCTTTGTCCAGTCATATGATTACTTGCACCAGTATTAAGATGTCATGAACTATCTCCTTTATCTTGTTCGCCATGATGAGCCATCAACAAGGTAATCTCTTCTTCCCCTTATTGTCTTTCAACAAAATTTACTTTTTCGTCCACAACTTTAGGATTACTTCTACATTCATAAGCATAATGACCATATTTTTTATAATTATAACATTGAACTTGCAATTTGTCAAACCTTTGTCCTGAATAATTGCCTTTTCCACGCCTAAATTTATGCGAATTTTGATTTTTCTCTTCTTGATTAAATCCCCCTCTTCCACAACGTCCTCGTCCTTGTCCTTGGTTTTGGCATCGCTCTCTACCACGTCCATGTCCACCACCACCTTCTTTTTGGCTTCCATTATTGTCAAAGTTTTCTTCTTTCTTCAAAACGAGATTACTTTGATGAACTTTTTCTAGGACTTTTTGGTTCTTCTTTTTGTGTCTTTCTTCATGAGCTTGTAACGAGCCCATGAGTTCATCAACAGACATGTCATCTAAATCTTTTGATTCCTCAATGGCTACAACAATATATTCATATTTTGGATGCAAAGAACGAATGATCTTTTCTACAATACGAGTATCTTTTAAATCTTCTCCATATTTTTTTAGTTGGTTAGAAACCACCAAACTCTCGAAATATAATTTAAAATAGATTCACCATCATTCATATGGAAAGATTCAAACTAACCTCTTAAAGTTTGTAGATGAACCTTTTTCACCTTGTCTACCTCCTTTTGTGATTTTTGAAGAGTTTCCCATACTTGTTTGGCAGTAGTCGCGCATGAAATTTTCTCGAACATAGTGTCATCCAAACATAAATGGATGATAGAAAGAGCTTGTTGATCCTTCTTACAATTTTTCACCAATGCGTCTTTTTGATTTTGATTCAAAACTTCATCTTCTTTAGGTTCTACGTAGCATTTCTCTACAATCTCCTAAGCATCTTGTGAGCCAATGAGAGTTTTCACACGAATGGATCAATTATCATAATTGTCCTTAGTGAGGTGAGAAATTGAAAAGGAAACATACCATTCCCCATCATCTTTACCTAGCTCTGGATACTACTTTGTTGGAATATGGAAGAAGTTATTTTATCGTAGAGAGAAATAAGAAGAAAAAATAATATGGAGACTCTAAAGAAAATGTTTATTATTCTAAAATTTGGGATGTCTATAATTAAAAAGACTAACCCCTATTTATAGATTCACAAAAATCCTATGCCAATTAAGATATGGTTGTAGGAAACCATTACCCACTAAAAAAAACTATATAGTCAAAAACTAATTTAAATCTAACTAGAACTTATTTGTTAGAGTCCTAATCCTAATCAAGTTTATCTTCTAACACAGTCATGCCCCACAAGATGATTATTGCTTTTGTTTGAAGGCGATCCATCCATGCAAGCCATGAACAAAAGGAGCGTCTGGTACTGCATTTTTAAACCACATAACTCTGCACCAAAAAAATTCAACAAGGCATCGAAGGGGTGCCAATTATCATATCCAAAAACAGTGAGTTTAACAATCCCCATATTGTATGGATGATGTTTCTTCGAGCAGTTGATCTAAGCTACAACAATTTCCTCCAAATCCCTGAGGGCTTTGATGTCATTTTGACGGTCCAGAGATTCTTTGACTTGATAAAGCTAGCATAAATCCATTCCACCCAAATGTCTTTTTTTGTTTCGTATGAAGGATTCAAATATATCTCAAAACAGTTGCTTCGTTGTTGTTACTAAGCTTGTGAATACTAACTCCTGCACAATACCCCTTTGGCAAGATAAAAATTCTTCCCCAATATAATTGGAGATTAACAAGAACTGATTGAAGGAGGTGGAGTTTTCCTGCTTGGGAGAGCCTTTTAGCATACCATCTCTCATTACATTTCTAATTCTTGCGTTATGTGAAAATAGGTTCGGAAAAACCGTCTTTAAAAAACTCTAATTTGGAGCTTACATTTTTTTTTTTTTTTTAACTTCAAACTTTCACTTAAAATCTCTTTTAGATGGACAAACACATCCTTAGTCAAATTAAACACTTTCGTTAATAAATTCTTGGTCCCAATGTTTATGACACATTCGAATTTAATTCCCAAATTACCATTGAATAGAAAAAACCCTATGTCATCTTTTCTTCCCATCTCTTCACTACTCCATAAAAACACACCACTACCAACAAATCCCACACACAACGCCCCAGATCAAGAAATTATATTAATGGTTAGTTAGGTGGAACATCATTGTTGCGAACGCGCGTGCAAATATACTTCTGTGTCTCCCTACGTTCACACGTTGAGAGAATGCAAGTCATAACATCAATAGCCTAGTTATTCTTCATAACATGAAGAAAAATACATGTTATGAAATGATCCAAATTTAAGTTTATGAATGTCCTGCTAAAAGCTATCTACACATAATTACTCTCTCCGCACAAAAATAAAAATAATAAATTTTTAGATTGGTTAAGAATACACAATAAAATCAGTAATAACTTTATTATTATATCTATAAACCCAAACTTACATCTTTATATTTTACATTAAATGCCAGCTTTGTTACAAATTCGAGTAGGTGTTCACATTCAAAAGGGGTACTATAGACATTAGACGAAACTTTTGTTTTTTTGAAGTCAACATGAAGGACTACCTGTCACTCTTTTATACGGTGTTATGTACCTTTCACACGTTATGTGTCATACAATTTGTTTTATTTATTTTTTTAAAAACAAATAATTCTCAATTACATGTGATACTTATCACGTAAGATTACCAATTAGAATGTGAAATTTGAGTAATACAATTCGACTAATACATATCGTTTGTGTTATTTTAATTTGATCCGTAAGGTGATATCATTTAACACGGAAAGAGGAAAAATAAAAGGCCCTATTAATATTCAATAAAGCATAAACACAGTACTGTAGAAAAAAGACAAAATCAGAGAGAGAAAGATGAATAATGTATTAGATCTTAAGATTTGTAGATGTTATTGCATCCAATACTCGTTATTTTAATTAATTTGATATATAAGGATGATACCGCTTCAATGAAACGTCCATTTAATATTTAGTACTTATAGTGGATCAAGAAATCACGGACACGTTATAGTGGATCAAGAAAGCACAGACACGGTATTGGGAGAGAGACAAAGTCAAAGAAAGAAAGATAAATGATGTATTAGATTATAAGAATTCTAGATGTTATTGCATCAAATTATATCACTTAACACGGAAAGAGGGAAAAAAAAATCAAAGGTCCAATTAATATGTTGTACTTGTAGTGTCAAGGAAGCATAAGATTTCATATGAGCTAGTAACATGACGAGCGTGTTATTAGACGTCAGTTTATTTTGATGTTTAAGTAATAAAAAAGTTATCATTGACTTACCGATGGAGTCAATAATACGAGTTCATTAAATAATTATATCACAGAAAGAGCAGTGCAGTTATGCAAGCCAATAACGGTGGGACACTTATAAATTGACTTCAAAAGTCTCGTTTTAAATCTTACATGTACACGAACAAAGTAGGCATCAAGGCATCAAAATAATGACAGATGTTTATCTAAAATCAGAGAAGAAAATTCTTACATATTTTAATTTTTTTTTTCCAATCTTGCTATCAATCCTCCACTTTATGTATTGACGAGGGGTATTCGAGTCGAAGACAGTATATTCGAGTCACCTCCCGATTTGAAGTACATGACTCGACTCATATTTGACCCGCGTGAACCCCAACGGTTATGCTAGCCATCCGGATGGGACATAAAGTAAGATACCTGGCTCGAACCGGTGAGTATTGACTTTATCCATTGGGTAATACCTTTGTCCAACGAATATACGGCGCAGGCAGTATGAGGCCTAACCTCGATTTGCGTGCGTTACATCTATTCGAGTGCCCTAACCTTGTATTACATGCCTTAACTTAGGTTTAATAGTCGTACATTGACATTACGTGCATTGCATTGAATTACGTGTCTTGCATTCATTTACGTGCATTCACATAGGATTGCGTGTATTACTTTGGAATCCGTGCATTTGTCTTGAAGTTCGTGCCTTACCTTGTAGTGCGTGCCCTAGACCTAGGAAATCGTACCTGCATACTAATCAATAAAGAATCATACACAAAATACTAGACAATAAAGAAATCCTACAAACTCCACTAACACTAAAATAATATTAAACTATCTTAACATTCCTATATTTTATTCTACCTAGATTCTCTAAATTCCCAACATTCTCTTATAACCCCAAACTACTAGACAATAAAATATACCTAACCTATAACAAACTCAGCTTAAAACACAACTCAAAATTCAGAATTTGAGCACTATATGGCAGGCCATACCAAGGCCCTTTGAGCAAAGTTTGAACAAAATATTTTAAACCATGCATGCCTAGACAAAAACTTCACATTGTCATGCATTTTCCTTACATCTATGCACCCTTTTGCTAACATCTAAGCCCTCATTCTCGGCCTCCTCACCCCATGCTCCAACACAATTCAAAAATGCCTTGATGACACAAAAATTCAGCTTTGCAAAGGTCAAGGCCAACACACACACCAGCAAATATTAAACAAATCATCAAAACTTCATTTTCCTCTCAACACTCTCTCATTCTCTCTCCATTACAGCTAAGGCACACGCTTGAGCATCCAAGACTTCTAGCAAGCTCTCAAGAACACAGCAAGCTTCAATCATAACAAGGAATGCAAGCTAGATAGCTCAAGTCTCATACAAAGCTCAAAAACCTCTCATTTTCGGCCATACGTAAGTTTTAAGAGTTTTCTTCCATTTCTTTTTGTTCTAATCACATGCACACACTAAGTATATGCTAACTATGCTAGGATTTAAAGAAAAACAAGCTACCACTCGGCCAAATCAAGGAAAAAAGGCTTTTCATGCGATTCAAGGACGTTTCTTGCATGTTCATCCATCAAGTTGCTAAGGTAAGGGTTAAAACTTTTTAAATGCTTTCAAAACTCACATTCATGCTCTCATATGGATGTATTTACCTTTGAAGTGCTTGTATATGTGTTTATATGAGCCTATCTACTCATGCATGGCTTGAAAATTTTCTAGAAACCTTGATATATGCAGTCCCCTTTTTTGGCAGCTTTCTGACCTTGTAGAACGAAACGTTTTTGGCCTAGTTAACAACGACAAAAATGCATGCAATTTGGTAGGTTACTATATTTTTCAGTTTTGAACATATCTTGCAGAAATAGGCTAAGGCTAATTTTGATTTTAGACCCTCAAAAATGGCAAATATCGAAATGTGTATGAAACTGGACAGTTTTGCATAGTCTCACGGTTTTGGTCATAACTCCTAAGTCCGAACTTGGAATGCAGCGAGGTTTGTTCCTAGATTTAAAGCACTCATTAAGATTCAATTTGAAATTTTGTTCACTGAATTTAGAGGTTATCTCTTGGCTAAATGAATGAGGAAAAACAGACCATTATAGTAGGGTTTTTGCTTGGTAATATGCTTTAAATCATGTTGAAATTTTACTTGAGGTATTGAATGCTTGGAATTATGGAAATTTGAAGTTTCATGGGCTGTTTTGGTTGATTGAGGTTGCTTAATTAATTGATGCATGGCTTAGGTTTATTACATGACGATTTTTTGCTTAATCGCATGTGTAAGCACGAAATTGAGGCCCTATTACTTATGAATACTTGCTAAGTGATGATCCTATGATTAAATATGTTCAATTGAGTGGTTAGTAGGCTGTCCAATAATTGCTAAGTATGCTTGAAATGATTTAAGTGTTTCTTGTGGTCCTTAGCAAACAAACCAACACCCGAGCACGACCCTTGCAAACCCTAATGGCCACGTAGACTCCCAAGTCATGAATCACTTTTGTGTGACTTATAATCGATGTTGAGGATTGTTAATAGGCTACCCAGAATTGTCTTTATAGCTCTAAGTATGATTCTCAATGATTGCGTGTTGATAAGTGAACTATTCTTGCACCCGGTTTTGTGTAAGTATTGTAACATGCTTTTATGATCTCAACACTTGATATATGAACTAAAATGAGTTATATAACTTGTTTTATATGGTGTTAGTTGGCTGTCCGTTAAATGTTCATATGCTCCTAAGTGTTTTACAAAGTGAAATTACATGTCAAAGCATGCCTCATATGTTTACTTGTCAATATCTGATTTTATAATTGTTTGGAGGCAACCTACTTTGTTGTCCTCCTAATGTGAATTGTTAAATGGTATAATTGTGCATTGCATACAAGGTTGCAACCTTTCATTGTGGCATGGTAGCGCTTCACGAACGCCGGGTGACATAAGGCTTACCGGTGCTCCCGTGACTACCATGGTCCAATTCCCTCTCTCGCTTGGCATTCCACCCTTGAAGAGTTGTGTCGTAGGTTTGGTGTACATCCGGAGTACACCCAATTGGAATGATAAGTGTATGATTGAAGCCGGCCGCAACATTTGTTATCGGAAATGAAATTGAGAGCGAAAGCTCACCGTATCCTTGAAATGATTGGTAATTGTACCTATTGTTCAATTTGATCCTTATACTTTGCGTACTTTATTATTTGTATTAAGTGACATGTTTTCAAAAAGGGTTTTTCATAAGATTAACCGAAAAAGAGTTTCAAAACATTATCTCTCGTTCCCCCTCGTTGAGTTTATAAGGACTCACCCTCTTTTATCATCACAAGTGAAGCAGGTTTGGAACAGGTACCCGAGGAGAATGTGCCTGTTGATAATTCCTTGGAGTGATTACGTGCTTTATGTTCCTTGTTTGACTGCGGCTATTTTGTGAATGTTATGTTCGTTTTGAAGACTATTTCTAATGTTGTTGTAAATGATCCCCATTGTAATTTGGGGTAATTTTGGCTTGTACTAACTATATTTGGACGAACTCTTATTTGGCTAATCGCTTTTATTGCCTTGATTAGTAGTTATCATAGGTGTTTAAACTACTAAGTGAGGAAACAAATAATGTAACTCTATCTAATCTCACCTATGATCTCACCTATGATTACGTGGGTTATGTGCCTTGCTTGACTGTGGCTGTTTTGTGAACGTTATGTTGTTTGAAGAATATTTATGATGTTGTTGTAAATGACCCCCGTTGTAATTTGGGGTCTAATTTTGGCTTGTACTCACTATATTTGGACGAATTTTTATTTGGCTATTCGCTTTTATTGCCTTGATTAGTAATTATCATAGGTGTTTAAACTACTAGGTGAGGAAACAAATAATGTAACTTTATCTAATCTCACCTAGGTGCTCATTCATAAGCTAAAGAATAATAGGTACTTACAAAACAAGATTGACAAATAAACGGGACATAGTTATCATATTAGGCTTATTAAACAAATGAGACTTTCGAGACAAATTAATAGGCATATCGGTTTATGACAAAATAGGAATCTTAGTTGGAATCAGGTTAATGATTGGAAGTTTTGAGGCATTTAGAAAATAGGTCAAACTAAAGAGCCCAATTACAGCCGTTATGCTGCCGGTTTTTTGAAAAATCTTTTGGAGTTCTAGGCCAACGTTAAGTGTTAAATCATAACAAACGACTAAGTATGTGAAATAACATAAATGAATTAGGTCACACCCTAGTCTAGCTTCCATAGGTCGGGTTGGGCCGTGACAGGCAGTCAGTGGCGTGTCAGACAAAATAGGCATTAATTGGTACCCGAATCTGAGATTAGTATAAATAGAGCTCATACCCGTATTTATGAAGGTAACTCGTATCATTAAATACTCTCAACTACCATTTACTCAGCTTGGACAAGCTAATCATTCTCACACCCGAGAAAAAACACGGGCCTTTACCCCCGCGTTTCCTTCTCTTCCTTGTACAGGTTTAGGTGCTGAGGTCAGACCATCCAACTCGGGCAATCGGTAATTTCCACCCACAACATATATGATTTTAAATATGAATGGAATATAAAAGTCAAATGTAAAAATTGTTATAATAAACCATCCTTTTGTGTATTATGAAGAATCAATATTATTTGTAGAGCTCATATTAAGACAACTACATTATTATGTCTACATTCACACTTTTTTAAAAAATTTATACATCACTTTTTATGTACCATTAAGTGTCCCCCCAGGAAAGCAAGAGATGTCATGTGAAGTGGTAACATAACGAGGGCCGACGTGAAAGCAAGTTATTACACGTTACTCTATTTTGATATATAAGTGATAGTAAAATTGCACTTTAACCCCAAGGGGTTGCTTTGCTGGTTAAGGGGTGTGATAGAATTTGGGGAGATTCCAAGTTCAATTCTCCCAACGTTTCAAGGATCAGATTCTTAATTGAATTGATACATATTTTGAGTTGGGCCATTATATCTTCGAATTTTGATTTATCTCCAACCGTTAAGCCATGCTGGGACAAGCCAGACATGACCCATTAAGAGATCAAAGGTCCTAATAAAATGGTGTCTAATCTTGGTCAATATTTCGTGGGCTGACTGATATTAGAATATTTCCTAAATTTTCAAAAAAAAAAAAAAGTTGCAATTGGCTCATCCATAGATCTTCAATAACACAGCTTATTAAATAATCATAGCACAGTAATACAAGTGGAGTAGTTGTGCAAGCAAACAATGATGGGACAATTATATATTTCGTCGAGCAATCTCTTTTTAGATCTTACGTATGCTTTGTCGAAAAAGAAGGCATCAACAGATCGAACTGATAACATACATTTAATTTTTATAGATGTCGTTATTAAACAAGTTTTTAATTAGTCTAGTACATATTTTTTGCCACCACGTATGAGTTTTGTGAATAATCACTTTTATATTATATTTCTCAACATGTAAATATTATATTTTTATCTCTTGTAGAGAAACTGCTGGTACGTAGTGGTTCCTAATATTTTCAGTATACGTGTTTCTGTTTTCTTTTTCTCCTAACATAGACTGTGCAATATAATCAAACTGAAGCAATAATTGTAAAGAATATTCAGGCTTAGTTTGATGATCAGTCTTAAGAACTGTTTTTAAATTAGAAAGATATTTAGCATAGTTCATTAGGAATACTAATAGAGATCTTAGATTCCACTCTCAAGGACGAGTTTTCACTTTCACCTTTACCCCTGTTTGGATTGCACAAGAAAAATTAAGGAAAGGAAATTAAGTACGATAGAGGGGAAAAAAATAAGGAAAAAAAAAAGAAATAAATTTTTTTTTTGTTAGGATTACAAAAAAAAAAAGAAAAAGGAAATGAAACGAAAAAAAAACTGATTTTGTAACTATTTGGAGACGAACAGATTTAACGCCCATTTAGAGACGATCAGTTTTAACCATGATTTGGAGACGAAAGGTTTTTGGAGCTGAAATCTATGTATAGTTGAAAATGTCAACTTTTCCTATACTACTAAATAATGGGTTCAATTTTTTATAGTTACTGACATTATTGAAATGATAAATTGTTTTTAACATGTCTTGCCAATAAATATAATGAATTAGTGTTTCGCATGACTTTAGATATGTTGATCGGGTCATTTCATTTTTCAGATCCCGTTTCATTAATTTTATATGTATATAATTTTTTTTATACAATTAAGATGAAAGTCGTATTTTAAACTGATATTCGATCATCATCCCAATAATTCGTTGATTTAATCAAAAGTACAGCTTATTAGTTAGCAATGATTGAGTAGAACCCCAGCAGAAGAAAACTTCAAATAAACGTTGGGGGGAAACGTCTTTTTTCTTGAGAGTGAGATAAGACTAAAAAAGAATAAGAGGCTTGTGTGTTTGAGCAAGTAGAGATCAAGAGAAATGGAAATCAATCTTTTTGTCCACGAGCATCCATTGATCCTCAAAGTTATGGGAAAGCGTTATGAAGGTTGTTCGGGATGTGAAAATGATATCGCGTCGTGGGAGCTTGTATATGAATGTGGCGAGTGTAAAGGCTACTTCCTCCACAAAAGATGTGGTGAGCTGCCGAGGGAGATGAAGCATCCCAAGCATGACGAGCACACACTCACCCTTCTCACTGAACCACCTTATGATGATGATGATGATGAGATAGATCGCTACTGCGGTGTGTGTGACGGACTGATCGGCGGTTTCACCTACCACTGCTCCCTCTGTGAATTTTATTTGGATATATCATGTGCTATTTGGGAGAGAGAAACGGAAAAATTATCACAAATTGATCATTTTTCCCATCAACATCCCTTGATCCTCAACAGGATGCCAGAGGAGGAATTTACAACCAGAGTGGACTGTAGTGGCTGTGATGAATCAATCTTTGGGAGAGAAATAGCATTTAGATGTGGTGAGTGTGAAGATGATGAATACATCCTCCACAAAGAATGTGCCCAACTGCCGAGGGAGATCATGCATCCCAGGCATTATCAACACTCACTCATCCTTCAAACTTCCATAAAAATCAATTGCAATGGTTGCCTCGAGAATCCGTATGGTTTCAGGTATTACTGCTCTCACTGTAAATTCGCTCTGGACCCATCATGTGCTCGGAAGGACAATTACATAATATGTGCCTCCGAGGAGGACCGCAATCTTAGGCATAAAGGTCATCAACAACATCCACTCATACTTCAATCAAGGGAAGCGTTGTTCCTTTGAGATGCTTGTGGATTGTAAAAGAAAGATCATTTCTACACATGTTCTTCCTGTCCTTTTGTGATCCACAGGAGTTGCACGCTGTTGCCGGAAACCAACAAATGCAAGACTCACGATTGTGATCTCACCCTTTCCTACGGTTTTCCATCTGATTACAAAAACTTCAAGTATGATTGCGATGTTTGCCGCGAGAGAATATACGATTGGTATTGGATTTATTACTGCGGGGACTGCAGATATTTTGTTCACCTTGGATGTATGACAACTGAGCTCCCTCAGATTGAAGTCGACCCGTAAGATATCCTTCTTCTTCTTCTTCTTCCTCCACATTTAATTTCCTTTGATTTTATTTGTCCTACAGTATTCTGACCTTGTACTATAATTTTTGTGCTACCAGAGACGACGACGATTTGTTTGACGATGCAAGTTTTGGAAAGAAACTTCTAAAGGTTCTGCTTTACAATGATTTGTTATGCTTACCGGCGATTGACATATCTAAAGAGCTTATTGGACGTTTCTTGCTTAGAAAGAATAGCCTTGCTCATATTCAACAAGAAATCAGACACTTCGGCCATGAGCAGCACCCGTTGATTCTTTTCCATGAGTTGCCAAATGACATAGACGAAGATGAGGAAATATTATGCAACTGTTGCATTGAGCCTATTTCATCTGCTGATTATTATTCTTGTGTGGAGTGTAATTACTTTCTCCATCTATCTTGTGCCAAATTACCAAACAAACTGCAACATCCCAGTCATCCCCACTCGTTAACCCTCGGTTGCCACCAGAAATTCTATGACACTTTCTCTTGCCATAGATGCCATGAAAGTTGCAATGGATTCTTCTTCAAGTGCGAGACCTGCAACAATTTCTACCTTGACGTGAAGTGTGCTGCTATGCCAACTATCATTGAGCACAAAAATCATAATCATCCCCTCTTTGAATTGAAAGGTTATTGGAAAGGATGCAGTTCTTGTGATTCGAGAATACTCTGGCATCGTGGCTTTGCTTGTGAGTATTGCAATTTTTGTTTGGACGACAGATGTGCAATGCTCCCTGGGGTTATTAGGCATAGATTTGATCCACATCCACTTCCCCTGAGATTTCCCCCGTATAAAGACCATCCCGATATATTCCTTTGTGATATACGTGAAGAGGAAATATATCCCAAGCATTGGCTTTATCATTGCTCTAAATGCGATAACTCCTTCTACCCGAGTAGTGTTCCAAGACTCAAACCATATGAAAGAGTCAAGTTTGGAGGCATACTTAAACTCAGCTCCCACCCACACCCTCTCAAGTTTGTTCAACACCCCAGGACAAGAGAAGATTGTTCTCAAAATCTTTCTGAAGGATTTCGTTCGGAAAAGCTCTTCGAATGTGAAGATTGCAGATTTTCCCTATGTCTAGAATGCGCTCGTAAAACGTCCTAGTTCATCGTTTCTCTATATTATTCTATTGGTTAGATGAGCCGTCGAAACAAAATAGGATTTTTTATGCTTGTCTATGTGGGTTCCATATTCAGTACTATGTGTCCAGTTTCTTTTTGCTTGTCTTATTTCGTTCATCATCGACTGATGTTTGTTCAGAAGTTTGTTGTATTGGGTGTTTTTTCTTTTTTGTTGTTTTTAGTAAATGGAGTATTTTCTCTTGAATCTTTTCCTAATTGTTTCAACAACTATTGGGTAGACTTGTTGTTATTGCTTTTCCTTGTTTCTCTGTACAATTTCTACTTTCTTCTTTCGAAATGTAATATTCTTTATGCATTTTTAAACAAGTGGTCTTTGAATGTAAAGATTAAAACGCTTTGCCTATGTTTTAATTGCATTCGTCAAATGTCCTAATTCATCGTTTGTCAATATTATTATAAAGGATAGAATGACTTGTTGAAATCAACAATATTTTCAAGAGGAATCATCCATGTGACATCTTGAGGTACCATTTGTGGCATTCTATTTTATGAGCATCATATACAATAGTACTTCTGTTAACGCTTTTCTCTTTTCCTTTGAAAAGACTAAGAGCCCGCTTATGGTCATGGGGTGAGCATTCTAGTTAAGAGCAGAGCTATTAAAAACTTGTGGGGGTTGATAATTTTGAGGATTGCTAAAATATGTCACAAATTGTTTTGGATGAAAAGTTTGTCAATAGTAGATTTATCAACTCAACTCTGTTTCTTTCTGAGATAATTTTACATCCTCTAAGAGCTACCAGAAGGCCTCTTTGCAAGTCATTTCATATCGACGGTGAATCTAAGATATATATTCAATGGGGTTTAAATCATAGAACTTGGTGCACTTGTATATGAATATATTTTTTAAATTGATTTTTCTGGTTAGAAATACCTTAAAACTACTCTTATTTTTAAAAAATGTAACTCTAACTCGGTCCTTATTGATTCCACTCTTAGGATTAGTTGGGTCTGCAACTTTATTTGACCTTTATATAGGTCCGCCCTTGCTTCATATTTAACTACCTGAGATCTATCATAATGTCGATGATTGTGGACAATCCATTTTCACTACGGCTTGTATCATAATGGTATGATTAATATTATGAAAGAATTCAAGTCTGATGATATATGCAATATTTCTTTGCCATCTTGAAGAAAGGCATTGTCTAGAGCAGGGGATTGGGAAAGGAAATGTTTGAGCAGCAGTTGGTTTAGAGTTTATTTTTCTTCTTTTCATTTTATTTAGATATGAAATGACAAATACATATCATTGGTCATTTGGTCTAGTGATAGAATACTCATTTTAGATTCAAGAAATTTCAAAATTTATTATCGTATTTAACATCTCAAGTGACTTAAAAAATGACTTAACGCTCCCTTGAATTTAAAAAAAAAAAAAAAGAGCAAGGAAAAAAAAGAAAAGAAAAGAAAAGAAACACTACACCTTTAAAGCTTCAGAGTTATCTTTCATTGAAATGTTAGATTTTACAGGATCTAATATCAGAAAATAAAACATTGCAAAACAATTAATTAATACTATTAAGTTATTGAATCGGAAGCGTATCTTTACATGAAGCCATTAAAACTATCTTTGTGAAATTACCTTTGTGATAATCTTGTGAAAAACTTGCGCGACATGTTATGGTAGGCACGTTTATACTAGGGGTTCCCTCTCTCTTTCCAACTTTTGTATAGTGGCTATCAATGGGCTGGCTAAGCCAACCTTAATAGCTTTATTTATAGTCTATTAGTATTCTAGATGAGAGAGATGACCTAGTATAAAAACTATATTAGACCCCCCATCAAGTTGCCCTATATTTTAATCAGGCTCTACACCTTACATACCACACCATTAAAAATAATATTATTGAGACGGACTTAGGCCCAACTGGAGTGTATCACTATAAAATATATATTGGGTTTTACTGGTCAACCTCAACCCGTTTTTCGAAATAAAAAAATATTCCAATCAGTGGCAGCCCATAATTTTAAAAAAAAAAAAATTCTAACAGTCTCCCACTCGGGTAATACTAATTGGTTTTATATTTCAAAAATATTTTATTTTATAAAATGACTCTCGGGTTGAAAACAATTTTAGTGGCCACAAAACAAACGTCTCAATCTAGAATCCGATCCAACAAGTCATCAATATCGAACCATAACAGTCGTTATACCATCTTTCGGCATAGGACTCCTATGATCACAGATACTAATGTCTCATCGACATAGATCCCATGGTGTGGTAAAGTGTAGTGTGGTTTTTGACACATGTGATCCAACTATAATGATGAGCATGCCAAACCACAATCGGACACTTTATGGTCTTGTAAGACCCTTTATGGGATTAGATCACCTTTTGCCTCATAAGAAGCCTTTAAACTTTATTGGGGTATACGAACTCCCTTTAATGCTTCTAAACCGAAGCCACTTCAATAATGAAGCATTTATCTATATATCTCAAGATATGAACTTTAGACATGCGTGAGCTCACAATAACTTTATCTGTATACACATAAAATAGTGATCACAATTTAAATATGATGGGAACAAAACTTTAATATACTGTAAATTACTCAAAATAAACTGTACCCTTACACTTTATGCTTCTAACCTGAAGCCTTTCAATTGAAGCATTAACAAAGCTTCAACATAAATTCCCAAAATGCATGCATATACATTATTCAGCGTACTCTTATTTGAGCGTATAACCTGCTTACACTTGCATAAGCATACCAAGCATACAAGTATACCTTAAACACTTATAGGCAATAAATTTCCACAACTCGTGCCTTTATAACCCACCAACATATCCAAGTTGTGTAAATAATCAAACAGGTAATAATAATATGATTGAATCACAATCATAACTATTAGCTCAGATAAATAACTGTACAGTGATAACTGTAAATATCTTAATAACCGAATATGAGAATATTAATCATGTACCAACACTTTAGTAAAAGCAAACCATGCTCCCACTAACCAAATACTTCAAAATTAATGAACACCCATGCACTTAATAATAACTACTTTGGTTAGTGACATTACAATCCTGAAAAATATATTATGATTGTAATCTTTAAAGTTAAAAGTGTTGAACTTTTAATTCTCATAAAAGAGAAACTATATAAACTTCATCTCTAAATAAAGAGACACTTCAAGAATATGAGCATGTCAAGGTTTAACAAATTGCATCAATCAATTGCTTTAAAACATATAAGTCACTGTATAAACCTCCACCCTTGACTTTTCTTTAGAATGCAATGGCCTTTATATCACTGGTTTATCTCCAATGCTTAAATGAGATCTATATGTCATGCTCATATTAAAACTATAGTATACATGAACTGCCTTTTTAAGCACAAAACATTAAACTTTCTTAATAATAAACATGTATACATTGGAGAACATGACCTTATAAATATGTTACTCCCACTGACCTTTAATTCACTTGTCACTTTAAAACTTTATATTCTTTATGACTTTAAACTTGTATATTGCAAGTGAAACCTTCTAACATGAAATATGTTATTTTATGATGAAAACATCAACAAAACTTTTCTACAATACTTACACTTGCAAAATTATATGCTACTAGGAAACTTTATTAGCATATAATAATGTTATAACGAAAAACTCTATAATAGTTTCCTTCTTTGAAATTTAAATTTAATAAAACCGAAGTGACATAATACGTGAAAAACACGCCGTCCACTAAATCTTAAAGATAGTAACAACTATACTCTTGAATAGCCAATTTAAGGGACTATAACTTCAAGCCTTATTTTCTTCCACAAATAAAGGAAGCATTCACTTGAAAAACATATATATAACATGAATACTCAACTTTAGAAAACTTGACCACCTTTGAGCTAGGGCGTATTGACACATATGCTTCCAAAATGATTTCCACATTATGAATCCTTTACATGGAAGCCCTTTAATTGCAAAAATATTCCACAAAGACGCGATATATTTAATACTTTAATTCTATATAACTGTCATTATAAACAAGGGTTAACTTTAACTGTCACTTGATATTTACCATTGAGCATAAAATAATGCAAATAGCACAAACTTGCAACTTCGATATTCTTATTATAAACTTGTCCCTTTTGAAAACTCTAACGTGTCATATAAATACTTTCAAGCAAAGCTACTTTATGTCATAGAGTCTCCAAGCGAATAATCATAGAAATCTAACACCTTTGGACAAGAAAGGTTTCCCAAGATAAAATTACTTTAAGATCCTTCATATTCGCTCATACTCCTCGAACCTACTTTCGGGTATGCAATAGTGAACTATAACTCCAAGAAGTAACCTATTCCAGAATCCTTCTTGGATGTCCCATAAACCATAATGGATAACCCGCTTTGGCTAAGTCACCAAATTTGATCTAAGAGATAGTCCAATTGGGACAAAATTAAATGTCCTAGAATCTTTATTTAAAATCTTGTAAGCCTTAATGAACTATCTGATACGGTAAGAACCATTTGTAGGGTCTAGGATAAACTTATAATCTTTATATTCTTGGACAAGTTTAATCACACATTCAAACATTGTTCATGGAGAACCACCAATTAAACTGAAATGATTTTATATATATTATCAACTTTGCCAAAAGTATACTACTGTAACCATGATACTCATGTAATGTCATCAAAATAGGAAACTTATACAAGAAACAAATAAATAAAGTGCTAGTTTTCTATCTTTAAAAATTGTGATGCCATAATTAAAACTAATTTGAGAAGGAGTACCAAAATATAACTAGCCAAGCATGCAACTTTAATATGGGAGAATACTCCTTTACTTTTAACCTTATTTAATCACCACAAAAGTCAAACTTGAGAAACATCTACAAGTAAATACAATATGTTGATGACATCGATATCCCAATCATGAGATAACCTAAATTATAACAGTTCACTTTCATATAATTTTAACAAAATATATCTTCTTAATCACTATAGATATATTCAATAATTATAAGAAAAATAATTATGTGTAGAAAATAGTAATTACAGGATGAACAAACTTGATATCTCCTAATAGTTATTTACCAAACATGATAGCTCTGTAGACAAATCAAGTACCCATATAATTTAATCTAACACTTACATGCCCCAAAGGGAGTGCCCAAGTACATCTTTGCAAGAGACCAAGCTTTATGTTTCACAATTGGAATAAATCTCAATCTTGATACATGCAAAAAAAAAAAAAAAAAAAACCAATAAAACACACTTCCAACTATAATATAGTATCTCAACCTTAAATTATCTCTATAATCAAGAAAGCTTTAATGGCTTAAAGAATCTCAAATTACTTTTGAATGAAACTAACTAGCATTTAAAATACTCATATTGCATGATAAATGAAAATTAATCATTGCTAGCCAAAATCTTAATTAAACATTTTGATTATTCACTAGGATATTGTTAACTGTAATAGAAATATGAAATAGAAACTTACATAAACTGCAATAGCAACATCTTCGTGAGAGGTCAAAGTGTATACTGCATATTCCCCTTCGAGTAGAACACACAACATACCATATAAACCTCTCACTCAAGTGAAACAGTGAGATAACTCCAAAAGAATCTATCCTCTTTGGGCTGACAAATCCCTCTAAAGTCAAATAAAATAACTATCATTGTCACTCTCACTTCCCCTAAACTAATACACACAACTACCCCTTTCAGGCAGGCAATTGCATGCACTAATTCAGAGAAGTAAACATCTCAGGATCCTTATCAAATAATTTAAAATTAACATAGAAGTCCGCTTCAGCCCAACTGTCTACATCAATCACAAAGTTATTCAACTGGAACAATATCTCTCTTTATATACATCGAAAATAGATAATCAATAACCTTCAAATTTAAAATTTTACCTTTATGCACAGACAAACAAAATTGGGAGGAAACCTTCTATTGTACAATGTGCAAATATTGTCCGGAATGGACTATATGTTTTAATCAATCCAAGTTAAAGGTCAGATTATCGATAATAAATATGAAAACAAGCTTTCGCAAGAAAGAAAAGGGAAAAATCAAAAAATAAATCAACCTAGCTTTTATTTTTTATTTTTCCCTTTCAACAATTCCTCTTTAATATATTGTCATAATAAATCAACCGCATGATAGCAATAACGAAGCTTTGATGGGCAAACACCTATAAACACCTACAACGATATCCATAAAAGAGACACTTGCAATACAGATGATTTAAAAAATCACTTAAATATAGCTTGAAAGAGACGACATCTTTTTCTCCTTGTATTTATTTATTTTTTGTATAGACCATGAGTCGTATGCCCCCATGTGTGTTGCTTTTCTTCAATGAAAACTTTAATTTTATGGCATAAGACAATAAACTCGAGAAAAGAATTGCTCAAACAAAGACGACTGTTATTGCCCAAAATGATATTACACAGATAATTATGAAACTTATACATAAGTTGTCCTACAAGAGTAGCCAGCCTTTTATTTTCAATGCATTACATGGAAGTGCACCTTATGCAAGCAAACTCTCTTAACCAAAAACTGTGACATAAAGTTGGGTAAAGACTGACAACATCACCTTTTATGCGAGCAATCATACTTAGCAATATATTAGTAATCAATTAGCTCAAAAAAACTTATTTATTGCTGCAATTCATGATTAAGATTATTCATGAGGGAGATCAAATCAAGAAGCCTTCCAGAAAAGCCACTGATAATATGCGACTAAAATAGTCACAATACTTTAAGCTTTAAAATACAAATTACTTTAACTTATAATCCACAACAACTATATTGATTACTAAATTATTCATAACAAACGTGTGGGGCAGCGACTGTCTGTTAATTAATGGAATAATTTTACTAAAAAGGGTACGAGTTAGTGCATCACAAATTAAGCTGAGCTCATTGCATTGAATAAACAATAGACCTCAAACCCCTCTCTTAGTGAAAAAATTACGATGCTCAATAGGTTTTCTTTATCGCCACTTAATTGAGTAAAATGCACTATACTCCCTGTGTTTTCACAAAATTACATCATAAACTCTATGTTTTAAAAAGTTGCGTTATAAACCCTGTGTTATGAAAAACGTTGCATATAACCCCCCGCCATTTATTTTTCTGTCAATTTTAACGTGAGTGTAATACACACGCTTGAAATGCAAGTATGACATTTATCAAGCTTTAAAACACATGCAGAAGGACGAAAATATCCCTTTTTTACATCAGTTGTTAATTGTCCCTTGTGTTTTCGATAAGGTTGTAAATGATCCCTTGTGTTTTCAATAAGGTTGTAAATTGCCCCTTATATTTTTTATAAGGTTTCTAATTGCCCCTATTTTTTTTATAAAGATATAAATTGCCCTTCCAAAGATAAAAAAAAATGAAAAAAATTGACAATCCTAGAGAGAAAAACCATTTCAAAGTGATTTTCCTTCAATTTGAAGTTGATTTTGCACTGATTTAAAGATTTTAATCTATTTGTAGAAGAACGTGATTCCAAGTGAATGTACGATTATTGCTAGTTGCAATATGACTTTGAACTTCAAGCATAAGATTTATATTTTTTATGGTGGACATCAATGTTCTGTTATATAAGCTATACGTTTTTTTTATTCTTTTAATTAAATGATATTTATTAGTTTAAGGTTGTAGATCTCCTTAGAATGTAGACTAGCACATGGTTCTAATATTGCAAAATGAAAAATGTTGTAAATACCTCCCTCTAGTATTAAAAAAGTAAAAAATACTCCCTTCTAATATCAAAAAAGTTACAAATACCCACTTTGACAGATTTATCTTTAAACGAGGACAATTTTATCTTTTTACAAGACTAACTAACAGAGTTAAATAGAATTTGAGTTTGGAGCATATATGCAACATTTTTCATAACACAGGATTTATAACGCGACTTTTTAAAACACAGAATTTATGATGCAACTTTGTGAAAATACAGGGAGGTATAGTGCATTTTACTCCCACTTAATTGTTAAAAAATGTCACCATTACACTAGGCACATAGACAACTAGCACGCTACGCAATATTGATCCAAAGACATCAACTATAAGTCTATTATGACTAAATTGATAAAATAAATATGGAGCATACATCTCCAATTTACACAAAACAAGAAAAAAAATGTGCAGTGACGTGATTTAACTAAATTGATCATATAAATTTGGTTACTGTAACGTACTACCAAGAATCATTGGTTAACTGACCCAAATCTATGGATAAATGCACCACATATAAAATAATTAGATCTAATTTGACGATTACATGTGATGGTGCTGGTATGAACTAATAGACCCCATGATTCACGTTAAACAAATTGGGATGTTTCCACCATGGCTGACTACTGAAGAAACAAATCAATCCTAATATTATATGGGCTCTGTTTGGCCTAGCTGTGAAAAATGAGTTTTTGAACTGTAGAGCTTTTAGTAGTAGAACTTTTGTTAGAAGTGTTGTTGAACAAAAGCTGTTGACTGTTTGGCTTTGTCATGTAAGAAGTACTGTTTACTATTTATGAACCTGTTTGGCTGTTGCTATAAAAATGTTGTGGGTTATAAAATTGACCAAAAAAGACAAATTTAAAGCTGTTAAATTGTTTGGCCTATAAAATAGTTATATCAAAGTTGACAGTAACTCTTTTAATGATATAGTTGAATAAAACAAAAATAAACATGAGAAAAATAAAAGAATAGCAAAATCATTAAAAAATAATGAAATCATTAAAAAATAATGAAATCATAAAAATTACAAATAAGTTATTTAATTATTTAAGTAGTTATAAAATTACATAGCATGTCTATAATAAATTCAATAATAATCAAAATACATGGAAAGATTTAAAAAACCTATTAAGATTTGAAACAAAAAATTCAACGCTCATTTCTCTTATCATGCACCAACCTATCTCTAATAGAATCACGTAAGACCTCCATAGCCCTGTACGTGCACTTCTTAAATCTTCTTTTGCAATAAAGTCATTTGGTTCAATTTCTTCATCTTGCTCGTCATCTTCCTCTTGCTCTATAATTTGCATCTCTGCATCTGCATCTAGTGCATGTCTTCTAATGAAGTTATGAATAGTCATACTACATATGACAATTCGCACTTGTGTGTCATAAGAATATTGTGACATGGTACGCAAAATTTTGAATCTTTTTTTCCAAACACCAAATGTCCTCTCAATTGTAGTTCACAAACTTGAGTGATAATAATTGAAAACTTCGTTATGATTTCTAAAAGCTGTTGATTGTTGAAAATCAGGAATATGATACCTCTCGTTTTTATAAGGTCCCAAGAATCCTATTGGCATCGGGTAACCAGCATCCACAAGATAATATTTTCCTAAAAATGTCAAAATATATGTTTTAATCAAGATTAAACAAAAGAATTATAGAAAAAGATGAAAAATCTTTAAACTATTACCTGTAGGTGGCTTAGGAAACCCAATATCATTTTCTCTAAGAGCGTGCTCAAGCAATCTATTATCATGTGCATTTCTTTTCCATCCCGCCCATGCAAATATAAAACATATATCCCAATCACATACAACCATCACATTTTGAGTTGAAATTCCTTTTCTTCCTATATATGGAACAAGGTTATGTGATTCGACAACAGCGGGAATGTGTGTGCCATCAACAGCACCAATGGCATTTTTGAGATATGGAAAATATCTAACATCTCTCTTTAACTTGGGATGTATTCCTGAAAATGTTAGATCCTTTGGTTTGATTTCATCAATAGACAAATCAATACAAGCATTGATCACAGAATGAAAATGTTTACTTATGGTTTTTCCAGAATGTTAGAATCGCTCTTGAAGCTCACGATTACCTTATCCATGTCCCAATGAATATAAAAATATCCCAACCATCTCTTGAACGCTAAACCCTCTAGTTGGTTTCAATCCATATTTAGTGGACAAGACATTACACAATTTAAGAAATACATTAAGAGGCATTCTCAAATTCTCGTAGCATCTCTTCTCATGCCCTTCTAAAATTTCAGTCATCCATTGGTGTCCAGACAATATAGAAGTTCTACATGGTTTCTTCAAACAATATTTGATAAAGTTTTGCCCTACAATAATGCCCCCTACCACTGCTGGTACAAGAAAATCGAAGTAATTATAATATACCCTTTTTATCGTTTTCCCATATTCATCATCCGAAGATTCATCACTGCTAGAATTCATCTGTAATTAAGAATAATTAGAACAAGCATAATATATTAATATTTAAATCATCATATAACCATAATATTAAACAAAATGTGATAAATAGAATAGTAGAATAAACGAATTCTTCACAATGAAGTATTAAACGGTACGTCCAACAATAACAAGTACAATCAACAAAGGAAAACATAATAGTAAATCCTTAAATCCTAAAATTATTAAAAGTGTTTAATTCCATAAATTATTAAATAGATTACATATGACAAGAATCAACGTTGACTCTGTCGTTGAAGCATTCGATGAAGCCACTGCACCTAGATATCAGGCTCCTCCATAGCCCATAACATCGCACGATTGGCCTCCTTTAACATCAATATGCTAACATCAAAATACAATTCATATCCTTACTCAAAACCAGGCAAAGTTCGAATGTAGCTCATCACAGACTGCACGCTGTTACCACTAGTTGATGTTGCCATAGTGGGTGTTTCACCACTTGAAGATTTGGACTGTGTTTTGACAAAGTTTACTAGCTCTTGCAATTGTTGTGATATCTTCGCAGCTGTGTTACCATGATTCTTCCCAGTGGACTTACACTTTCTCTTCCTCTGTCCTTCTGAATTAGTTTCACCTCCAGGCTGACTATCCTCAAAATTAATGTTATCTAACCCAACACCCCTATCTTCATAATCACCATCACCCTCTTCACTCTCCCATACTTCGCTCTCAGTTATGACATGCGCTACCTGGTTACCTGATGGAGCAAAAGCACGCTCTCCAGTTGTTACTACATCCTTAAATAAGATGTCCATATCATCTGCCATGAATAAGCCACTTTCCCTAAACTTAGCAGCGTCAGGTATTTCCTGCATCCCGAAAATCAATACTTAGTTCTATATAATCTTATGACATTGACTTCATAATTACTAAAATTTTAAATTACCTGCAGCTTCCTCTCCCACCATTCATCACTCGCTGAAATTGTCTTCTTTGGAACATCCCATCCTCGGCCCGTTTCATTGCCTCTCAGCTTATTCCAACCTTCCCACTGTGCCTTAAGCTTGTCCCTCTTATTTTTTAGTTGCTTATACTGGTAGTTCTTTCCAATTTCTTCATTAAACCTAGCAACCACATTTCTCCATCCAACTTTTTTGAAATGGGTGCCTGGTCTATTACCTGCCTGCACCTCAGCTACACAAATCCTTATAAATTTCTCCCATGAAGGTTCATCCCAGAATGCCTTACTTCTTTTTTGAGTTTTATCTTGGGAGGGAGCACTAGCAGTTGATTTTTTTGGTGCCATATATCTAGAAAAAAATATCCCAATCACTAATTATAGAGAAAAAAAATAGCTACTACAGAGCGTTGAATATATTAGTTCATTTCCACTGTTTCCATTTTGGCACTCAAAACTGCATTTCCAAATCCAATCATTTAAGAGAAAGATTTTTAGTAGCCAATTGCGTATACATTCATGCAAGCTGTTAAATCGACATTATCAAGTTTATCTAACAAATTTTTTTGAATAGACAACATAGCTAATCCATTTAATATTTCGTTTAATGAGCAGGCCTTGGCCAAATAAATAAATAAATAAGTACTTACGCTGGTTAATTATGGTCCCTCATATAAATATGGAGAAGATTAAAACTTGATAAGTTAAAAATTAATTAATTAAGCTAATCTTGAACTATCACCAAAAGTTTGTAATCAAATCAATCGAAATTTTCTTTCTTTCCCTATAGACACGTGGATATACTAAAATGTCAATCATTAAAAATTGAGTACTATAACCATACATGACCAAATTTTATATTATTATCACCATCTCATAGAAAGAATGATATATTGAAAAATAATATGAATAATTCTAGTAAAATATATATATTTAGATTCAATGAGATTATAAAAGACAATTTACTCTTAAAATAACATTTCTTCCTTATTGATTGAGTCCACCCAGCCCAACTAATCTAGTGATGAATGCAGCAAAAACGCGTTTATTTGTCGCCAATTTCCTTAAATTTGTTCATCAACTGAAAGGTGAAATTCATAATTAAACAATTGCAGAAGGGTCACGTAACTCCAACTGAGTAAAAACAATGCTATACTTTGGATTGTTCTGTTCAGATCGAAAGGCTACACAACAAGAAGCAAAAGAACAAGAGGCATACATGGATTGAAGCACTAGGTTTCAAGAAAGAAATCATGCAGTTCTTAATTAACATGACTCGTCCTACTCATCACCAAGACACAATACAAAGTGCCAGAAATAAATATACATATATATGTTCATGATGGTCTCGATTTCACATAAACAAATATATATATATATATATATATATATATATATATATATATATATATATATATATATATGTATATATACATATATGTCATATAACAGTCTACAAAAATTATTCAAGGGACTTTTAAATAAACATAATATAATACAAGTTTCAAATACTTAAAGAAGCGATGTGGAGCTTACCTCAGAGAATAATGATGATGATTTGATCTTCTTTACTAGTATGCTATTCTTCTTTGCGAGGAAAAAAAAGTTGAAATATGAGAGAAAGAACGAGTGATCATATTAGGGTCAAACGTATTGAGAAATTTAAAGGGCAATGGTGGATTTTTAAAAAATGTAAAGGGATATTTTTGAGAAGAAGAACAAAAAAAGAGCTTCCCGTATTTTGTAAAAAGAGTTTCGCAAAAGCTGTTTTTGAAAAGCTCCGATTTGGAGCTTCTATATTTTGACTTTTTTCAGCTTTGACTTTTACTCAAAAGTACTTTTAAAAATAGGTCAAACAGGTAAATTTGAGCTTTTAAACTCACAAAATGTGCTTTTAAGAATCTAAAAAATAGGCCAAACAGTCTCATAGTTCTCTAATATATAAAAGTAAACAGTCACTTTTTGGGTTCAACCTTCAAGCCAAGAATCAAGTTGTGTCTTTCCTTCCCCCGGGCCATCTTTCTTGGGCAACGGTACAACATTAGAGAGCCAGATTGGATAAGTGGTCCCCCCTCCCCCCTTCCCTTTTTTTATTATTATTTAAGTTTAGTCTCCCAAACTAAAGTACAGGATAACATCAAACATCAATTGTGGCTTTAACCAGCTTACAGGTTTAAAAGATGGCAAGGTATGCAGCACTTGAAAACTATTTGCTACTCGGTAAGCTATCCTCCCTCTTACGCATAGACTAAAACACAAAATCAACGTATCTAAATTGTTGTACTTAAGTTTCATCTATATTGAAGGCATAATAACTTTGAATGCCAAGCCAAAACTTGAGACAAAGACAGATCAAACAATCCGAAGACAGACGGTTAATTAACCATAAAAAAAGAATAAATAGCTCCAGACTCCCTTATGGTGGGTCGTAAGTGCACAAGACTCCCTGTGGTTTATGACGCATTGCACACGACCCCCTTCTGTCAAATATTTCATCAATTTTGATAAGATGTGCAGTATACGCGCGTAAAGTGCGATTTTTATTAATTTTTAACGTATTTGACAATAAAATAATAGTAATAATTAAAAAAATAGAAACAGTCAACTCACCACCATCATCATCTACACCACCATCTCCACCTCCAGCCACCAACAGTCAACTACACCACCACCATCATCTCCACCACCATCTCCACCTTCGGTCACCACCACCGCCATCATTACACCTTCTTTCCTCTCTGTTACCATGAATCAGTTTTGGGTTCTTTTTTTCGTTCTTTTCTTCTCCTTTTCACTCATTATTGTTGCTGAAAACGAAGCTGAGAGTGTTCAAACCTTCATTGTTAGAGTCCAAAATGACTTGAAGCCATCTGTCTTTTCCGATGTGGTAAAATGGTATAGTTTCACTCTTCAAAGCCTCAATTCAAACCCTTCAGAATCTGATCAAAATCCCAAAATTACATCAAGTGATCAGAACCATAAAGATGACTTTGTCCATGTCTACAAAACTATTGTTCATGGCTTTTCTGCTAGACTAACTCCACAACAAGCCCTTCTCGTTGGAAAAGAGTATGCACAGAAGGCGAAAACTTTACTACAACACTCTGCAATAAGAAAATCATTGGTGCACGTTACTTGCATTTCTTTTTTCTTTTTTTTTTTTTATGAAGACCACTGGTGTCGAAGTGAAGAAGGCATTTTGGAGACTGACGAGGTGGAGTTTTGGGGGTTTGAAGAAGATGTTAGGGAAGATGACACTATTTTTTTTTTTTTTGTGGAAAGGGTATTTTAGTTAATTAAGACATTTATTTTATTTTTTGGTCATACATTTATTTTATTTTTAAAATGGTTAAAAATTAATCCAAGTTGCACCTACATCGTGTGTACTACACATTCTGTCAAAAATGACGGAATATTTAATGGAGGGAAGTCATGTGCAATGCAACATAGACCACAAAGGGGACCTACGCATTTTTGTGACCATAGGGGGGTCCTACGCACTTACAACCCACCATAGGGGGTATGGAGCTATTTACTCTAAAAAAAAGGTTCTTTTGCACAGGTTTTATTTCTGATATTAACGGCTCTGATATCACTTGTTAGATTTTACGGGATCTAATATCAAAAAATAAAACAGTGCAACAATTAATTAATACTATTAAGTTTATCGAATCGGAAGCGTACCTTTACTTGAAGCCATTAGAACTATCTTTGTGAAACTACCTTTGTGATAATCCTGTGAAAAACTTGGGCGACATGTTATGGTAGACACGTCTAGAGTAAGAGCTCCCTTTTCCTCTCAAACTTTTGTATGGTGGCTATCAATGGGGCCATCCAACCCTAATAGCTTTATTTATAGGCTATTAGTATTCTAGATAGGAGAAAGGGTCTAGCCTCAAAGCTGTATTGGGCCCCCCATCAAGCTGTCCTATATTTTAATCAGGCTCTACACTTTACATACCACATCACTAAAACCCAACTGAAGTGGATCACTATAAAATATATATTGGGCTTTACCGGTCAAGCTCAACCCGTTTTTTGAAATCAGAAAATATTTCAATCAATAACAGCCCATAATTTTTTTAAAAAAATTCTAACAATAAAAAAGATGAAAATGAGCTTATTATACAAAATTTACATTATGAGCGAGATTAGAGAAAAACGCTTTAAAACCTATCTTTTCTTAAACATACATGTATACATATATATAGGGTAAATTTCACATTTAATCATTATTGTTTACATATTTTTTCAATGTCATCCTTAATATTTTAAAAGATTCTTAGAAATCTCTAATATTTGCAAAAGTGATTCAAAATGGTCATTATTGTTCAATACTAGCTAAGTTAGTGCTTATTATTTTTTAAAAAATTCAATTTAATCCCTATTATTTTCTAAAAGAAACTTAACTTAGTCCCTAATGTGACCTATGTTTAGAGCCTAATTTAAATTTTTTGAAAAATAATAGGAACTAAATTGGTTAGTTTTGAACAATAAGGACCATTTTGAATAACTTTTGTAAATGTTAGTGACTAGTGTAATTTTTTTTTGAAATATTAAGAATCAACTTGAAAAAATATGTAAACAATAAGGACTATTTGCACAATTTACCTCATATATATACGTACATTTCAAATCAAATCTGATCTTTTCTTTCCAACCAAATATATAATTTTCTTTTTTGCAATGAGGAAAATTTTTAAATACATCAAAAAAGGTAAAATACTCTTTATGGTATAACATTCGTGGTAGAAAAATATGGTACGTATTCTGCAAAAAAAAAAAAAAAAAATTAGATGAGGCTCTGTTTGTTTGCAGTAAAATATTTTCTTGAAATATATTTTTCGAATTTTTCAATGTTTGATAACATGGAAAATTTAGTCAACCTGAAAATATTTTCCAGTTAAGAAAAAATTTTAGTTCAAAAGAGTAAAAAGTATTTTCATGTCCTTTGGGAGAAAAAAATATTTTGCAGAACTCACAAATTTCACCCCCACCCCAACCACCCCTACCTCACCCCCACTCCCCATCTCCCTATCCTCCATCCTACCCCCACCCTAACCCTCTACCCCACCTACCCTCACAGTTAACATATATATTATATGTATATGTGTGTGTATATATATATATATATTTATAAAATCCCATATCGAAAAATATTTTTCACTGTCATTTCCAAATACTATAAAATATTTTTCAATATTTTATTTTTCAAAAAAATATTTTCTCCTGAAAATATTTTTATCCAACAAGTTATTTTACGGCAAACAAACGGAGCCGTTACATTATGCGCAAGATTCATGAAATAGTAGATTCACTTTAAAATCTATCTTTTGTTTATATATATTGTTGTCCCTTAATTGAACCTAAGAGGGGGTGAATTAAGTTATATAGACAATGCTACTACTTTTTCGATTAGGCAATATACTAGCAATGATTAATCAAAAACAATCTTAAACAAATATGCACTCTAGCAATATAAAATGTGAGTGAGACAATTTATCAAACACTTAGTGTGCATAAAATGATGCAAAGAGAGAATTGAGAAAAAGAGATTGCAAATCCCAATTTTAGTGTGGTTTGGCCCCCACCTAAGTCCACGACCTAAGTTCCCTGCTTAGGATTTCAACAATCTTTACTATAGTGGCTCTTCAAATGTTGGTGAGTCCACAAACCAACTACAATGGTAGTTCAAGCTTTTACAAATAAAAAAATTCCTTATCAATACAAAGCTTCAAC
This sequence comes from Ehretia macrophylla, assembly GCA_037974665.1. Classification (NCBI taxonomy): domain Eukaryota; kingdom Viridiplantae; phylum Streptophyta; class Magnoliopsida; order Boraginales; family Ehretiaceae; genus Ehretia; species Ehretia macrophylla. The sequence continues at coordinate 118,045,058 of CM075764.1, read as the reverse complement.
CCCAACACTTTTGACAAGGAATTCCTTCCTTTCAAAGTCTTTAATTCTCTCTTTTGATAAGTGTTTGAGATCAATAATAAAAGCCTTCTTTTAGGGTAGATGAATACAATGAATGCTTCTCTTAATATTGTTCACAAATTCTTGCTCAAGTATAGCACTATGATGATTCAAAGATCAAATTGGTGTAAGAAATCAAGAGTAAATGCTTTGAATCAATGCCTTGAAAGTTTTTCAGTTGAGGGACATTAATAAAGGCTGAAATGTGTGTAATAATAAAACGACTATATTTTAAAACAGCATTTTAGCCCGACTGGTCAACCCCTGCTCCACCGCTCGACCAGCTGAGAGACCCTCGTTTGGTGGAGAGGTCTCGGGCGGATGACCCCTTGAGCACTGGTCGACCAGTTTCCACAGGGTTGTCCAATTTGCTCAGGGCTGCCAGGAATTGGGTTTTCTTGAAATGTTTCTTTTATGCATCTTTTATAAAACCTTTTTCAAATGTTTCAAAAACGACTTTTATGAATCGTCTTTGAGCATATACTTATTGCAGGACACAAACCCTAGTCAAGTCTCAACCGGTATCCCTTATGACTTCCGTCTTCATCCTTATAGCTCTATCTTCATTTCTTCGATTCTTTATCTTTTCTTGAGTTGATGAATCTTCTTTCTTCTATAGCTTGGTGAACTTGGAATCTGGAGTCAATCTTGATTCATCTTTACTTATGCACACTTAAACAAACTCATCAAACATGTTTATGGTTTGTTATCATCAAAACCAAGATTTAGAAGTCTTTTAGGCTAACAATCTGATGATGACAAAACTTATCTCAAATAATGACAATATAAGCATAAATGAGTTTGAGAGAACATTTAGCATTTAGTGCATTTTAAGTTTGCAAAACTCTCCCCCTCAACTTGTGCATTTCCTAGGGTTGAGTTGTTACTCCCACTCAATGTATGAGTTTGTTCTAAGGTTTATCATTTTATTTCTACATTTTTCTCCCCTTTTTCGTCATTAGCAAAACAAAGAAGAGCAATTACTTCTACATTTCATCTTCCCCTATTTGGCATTAGCACACAAAGTAAAGCAAGATATAGCAATTGAAACCAAAAGAACAAGATAATGGAAGTAGATTGGAAGAACACAAAAAGATTTGAAAAAACTGAAACAATTAAAGTGCACGAAAAGTCGTAGTTGTGAAAGAAAAATAAAGCAACTAGGGGTTAAGAGAAAGGGGAACATCCTAGGCATCTTAAAGCATCCTTCCTAGTTTTTAATAAACTTCTCATAGAGCTTTTCAAGCATGGTTTTCATACCCTCCATCTCGGTGTTTACTTCTCCAACAGTCAAAGATAACTGATCAACACGCGAAGTCAAATTGTCAACCTTAGTATTGACTTCTTCAAGAGTGGCTTGGCAAGATCTTCTCCTTGTAAAAGAACTTGCACCTCCAATATCAGCCCTTGAAGTCTCAATGTCAGCATCTCTTCCTACGTTATCTCTTTCATCACTCTCGCTTGCAGCTTCACTTTCATATCCCTCCTCCCCAAAGTCATAATTTTCTAGATCATCAACCGCTTCAGATTGACTCTTACGGAATTGACGTTGCTTAATATAAACGATGTCGTTATTGACACGACCCATATATTGTCTATCAAGGCAATATTTGTCAAGAAGATAAGTGGAAGCATTTAGAGGTTCAAACTGACCAACACGAGCAATATCTCTTAGACAGAAAAGATGACACATGATCATCCCATAGGGTAAGGATTTTTTTTTGAAGGCCAACATGTGACTAAGCATAATGTGTGGGAGGTTGATTTTTAACTTCTTGTAAATGAGATGCATTACCTAGCCCGTAAAGGATGTAATAGACCCATCTTTTACAATGCAAGGCATGATGACTTGATTCAAGATATAGAGAAGCAGTCTTTTCTCAGCATAAATATGATCTCTTTTAGGCATAAAAGTTTCAGACCTTCCTGAGCCTTCCCACAATGTAGCAATCATCTCCGTTGAGGCAATGTCATGTAGCCCTTTTGGTAAGTTAGGAAATGAATAGATTGTTAGGCCACAGTTGGAATGCCAAGCAAGTTAGCCAAATCCCGTTCTCCCACAAATATGTTAACTCCATTTACCCGACTTTTTAGCCCACACACACCCTCAAGTTCACCTTCCACCAAATATGCATAAAATTCACGAATCAACATATCACAATTGATGTCCTCAAGTCCAAACAGAGGAAGCCATCTTTGATGTCTAAGCAATTTATGTGAACGGATGTGGTCCAAAAAGTCTGGAGGATCAAGAATCTTACCCCAAAGAATCTCCTTCTTAGAGAAATCACCCGGTGCAATGACATATTCGGGATCCCATGGATCAATGGCATGAGGCTCAAACTCGGTCCTTCTTTTCTTGGATGCTTGCCTTGATGATGATGCCATGAGTAGAACTAAGAATTTCAGGAAAAAGAGGAGGAACTTGGTTGGAGAATTTTGTCGAACACTTGGTGGGAGAAAAAAACTTTGTCCAAAAAACCTTATGAAGATTTGAATAGAATAAAGACAATTTGAGTGAGTTTGGAAGATTTGCAAAATTTTAACCTCTTAGTGAAAATATGAAGATTTAAGATTGTAAGGTTTAAAGGAGATTTGTAGGGTTTGAATGAGAAAGATGAAGAGGTTTTGAAGGAAAAGAGTGATTGAAGAGGTTTAGAATTGGTGTTTTAAACTTATTGCCCGACAGTGCAGCGGCCGAACGAGGGTGGGCGTATCGGTCGACCGGTGCTAGTACCTTCTTTCGCCCGCAGCACGTCCACCAGACGAGGAGTAGTACTACCGGTCAACCGGTAGACACACCCTTTTTCGGTTGGGCAGAGTCTGCCAGGAAGTGATTTTTTACTTGGAAAAACTTCAAGTTTAGCAATTTTAGCACATTTTAAGCATGCCTAACTCTTTTCTAATCACACAAAATTGATTCTCATGCAATGGTTTGGTAAAAATATCTGCTAAGTGATCCACGAAATCAACAAAATTAAGTACAATATCCCTTTTTTGAACATGATCTCTAATGAAATGATGTCTAATTTCAATATGTTTAGTTCTAGAATGTTGTATGGGATTCTTAGTGAGATTAATGGCACTTGTATTATCACATCTAATAGGCACATTATCGTACACAAGGCCATAGTCGAGCAAATTTTTTTTCATCTAAAGAATTTAGGCAACACAATTTCCGGCAGATATGTATTCAGCTTCGGCCGTAGAGAGAGCTACACAATTTTGCTTTTTATTAGACCAAGAGATTAATGATTGACCTAGAAATTTGCAACATCTACTAGTACTTTTTCTATCTACTTGATCTCCTGCATAATTCGCATTCGAATATCCTATAAGTTCAAATGATATGCCTTTTGGATACCACAATCCTAAATCTCTAGTTCCCTTAAGGTATCTAATGATTCTTTTTACTGCATTTAAGTGAGACTCTTTGTGACAAGATTGAAAACGAGCACATAAGCACACATCAAATACAATATCGGGTCTAGAGGTAGTTAAATAAAGAAGACTTCCGATCATACCTTGATATTACTTTTCATCTACCTTGTTACATTCTTCACCTTTGTCAAGTTTGATTGATGTTGACATTGGTGTACTCATTTCTTTTGCTGACTCAAGTCCAAACTTCTTGATGAGTTCTCTAGTATACTTGACTTGGTTGATGAAAATACCCTCTTGTGTTTGCTTGATTTGGAGTCCGAGAAAGAAATTTAATTCTCCCATCATATTCATTTCAAATTCCTTATGTATGAACTTAGAGAAATACTCACACAGAGATTCATTAGTAGCACCAAATATTATATCATCAACATAAATTTGTACAAGCAATATATCTTTGCCTTTTGTTTTAACAAAGAGAGTGGAATCTAATTTGCCTCTAGTGAACCCTTTTTCAAGCAAATAATTACTAAGTCTATCATAACATGCTCTAGGTGCTTGCTTAAGGACTTATAATGCCTTGTCTAGTTTATATACGTGATTTGGCAAGTTAGAATCTTCAAATCCGGGTGGTTGTTTCATAAAAACTTCTTCCTTGAGATAGCCATTTAGAAAGGCACTTTTTACATCCATTTGATATAATTTAAAGTCCATAAAACATGCAAAGGCAAGAAGCATACGAATTGATTCAAGTCTAGCTACGAGAGCAAAAGTCTCATCATAATCTATGTCTTCTTCTTGATTAAACATTTGAGCCATTAACCTAACTTTGTTTCTAATAACAACCCCGGATTCATCTAGCTTATTCCTAAAACCCCATTTTGTACCAATTATAGGATAATCCTTAGATTTTTCAACTAGATGCCATACTTCAATTCTTTGAAATTGATTTAATTTTTCTTGCATAACAATTATTCAATCTTCATGATCTAAAGCTTCTTTAACATTTTTAGGCTCTACTTGAGAAAGAAAAGCAAGATGTTCACAATAAGTATTTAGATTGGAACAAGTTCTTACTCCCTTGGAAGGATCACCAAGAATTTGATCATTTGGATGATCTCTCACAAACTTCCAACACCTTGGTAGATCATCATTTGTTGTAGCTTCTTGGACATTTTGCATTAGTTGTTCATTGTCTTGTGGATTTGTTAGAGCTTCACCATCCTTTGAGGTTTGACCCTTTTCAAGATATGTCTCCTTTGGATCACTTGGGGTTCCCTCATTGCCAATGGTTGTAGGTAAGATTTGAATGTCTACTTTGAAAACTCCTACATCATCATCATTCTTTCTCGGGGCAAAAGGATTAGTTTTATCAAAATTCACATGCATAGACTCTTCAATAAGCATACTTTTTTTGTTAAAAACTCTATAAGCTTTGCTTCTTGAAGAGTAACCCATAAAAAGTCATTCATCCGATTTAGAATCAAATTTGCCAATATGTTCTTTTGTATTTAGGATGAAACACTTACAACCAAATACGTTAAAATGAGATACATTTAGTGCTCTACCTTTCCATAATTCATAAGGTGTTTTCTTTAGAAACTGTCTAATTAGCACACAGTTTAGCACATAACATGCGGTACTTATGGCTTCACCTCAAAAATATATTGGCAAGTTATTTTTTTTAACATTGTTATTGCCATTTCTTATAAAGTTCGGTTTTTCCTTTCCACAACCCCATTTTGTTGAGGAGTTCTAAGAGCCAAAAAATTATGTTTAATGCCACGTACTTCATAATAGTCCATAAAAGATGCATTTATAAATTCAGTGCCTTGGTCACTATGAATGCAATTTATATAATAGACTTTCTCATTTTGCACCTTATTACAAAGTTTAGCAAATTCATTGAAGGCATCATTTTTATGTGCAAGGGGTCTCACCTATATGAATCTAGTGTAATCATCTATGATAACATAGACATATCTAGATCCAACTAGGCTTGCCACGTCCATTAGACCAAAAAGATCCATATGTAATTTTTATAAAGCTCTTGATGTGGTTACCTTACTAATTGTTTTGAAAGATGTTTTGTGTTATTTTCCAAATTGACATGCATCACATAAATGGTCTTTTTGAAATTTAGTCTTAGGAAGACCTATGACAAGTTCTTTTCTAGAAAGCTTAGCAAGTAAATCCATGTTAGTATGACCAAGTCTTCTATGCCATAACCACAAGTATTTATTAATGGTAACTAAGCATGTCACATTTTGACATTTTAATTCATAGAAATTAATCACATACACATTATCACATCTATTGCCAACAAATAACACTTTATCATCTTTTTCATACACCTTGCACCAAGTAGATACAAATTTAACTCTAAATCCATTCTCACAAAATTGGCTCACATTTAGCAAATTATGTCTAAGACCTTTAACATACAAGACATCATGAATGAAAAAAGAGTTTATATCTCCTATGCTACCCTTACCAATGACTTTGCCTTCTTCATTTCCTCCATAACTAACTTTACCTTTGAAATCTTTGTCAATCTCATAGAAGAGAGAGACATCTCCCGTCATGTGCCTTGAGCACCTACCACCTTTAGGGCAACCTATCATTCATAGAAACAAATCAAGTTCATTTTGGTCCCCAAGATTCTATTGGGTCCTTTTGTGTTAGTACAAAGTCCTAACATATCTAACAACCGATTTGGGTCTAAGCCATAAAGGAATGTAAGAATCTCTTCCCACCATGTTTCTAAATCTACATCGTGATGCATTGTGACCAATCTTCTCACAATAAGTACATCTTTTAAATGATCCTTTCGATGTTGAGGCTTCATGCCAAGAGGATGATGCTTTGACAAAATGGTTTTGAAACTTTTTGGATGTGGCTTATAGCCAAATCCTATTTTGTCAATTTATACTTTTGTTAACTCTTTTAATGGTAGATAGACATTTGAGGATTGAGAGGCTTACACAAAGGTAGTTTTTGAGAACTTTGGTTTAGAAAATGGCTCATAGCCAATTCCACCTTTGTCAAAAGTTACTCTTTGGGTACCAAGGATTTCGTCCAAGGTTTTTGATCCCTTTGAAAATCTAGCAAGATCATTTTGTAAATCAAGAACTTGTTTTTTAAAATCTTTGATCTCTACTTCATTTTTTATTTTCAAATGATGATACTTACAAATCTCTTTGGTAAGAGTGTCATTTTCATCTCTAAGCTCCTTAATTTCTTTTTGAAGTTCATCATTTTCTTTTTGAAGATTCTTTACTTTTGAGTATGCAAGGAGAAAACTATCATGTAGTTTTGAAAATTCATTTGTTAGTTCTTCAAAAGTACATTCATCAGCATTAGAATGAGAAGAAGATTCATCACAAGACGAAGAAGTTACCTCATCATCTCTAGCCATAAAGCAAACAGAGTCGGCCATTTCGGTTTTGCTTCCACTTTCATCACCGGTTGATATATCATCCTCAATACAAGCTTTCATTGCCTTTGCTTCCCTTTGATTAATTTTGGACACTTTGCTTTGATGTGTCCCGATTTGTCACAATTGAAGCACTTAATCTCTTCTTTGGTCTTCTCTTGAATTTGTTGTTGATGGGCTCTCATTCTTCATCTTTTTGTATTTCAAGAACTTCTTAAAATTCTTTGCAAGGAGTGCAAGCTCATCAAGATCATTATCACCTTTCTTTTCATCACTCGATTGAGATTGAGCAAAGAGAGCAAGTGATTTCCTTGTCTTCTTTTTTTCTTCATTTCGTATCTTTTCTTGATTCAATACAAGTTTCTCCGTCTCAAGGTTGCAAATGAGCTCATGCACCATTAACTTAGAGAGATCGATTGATTCTCTAATTGATGTTACCTTTGGTTTATATTCTTTTGGAAGGGCTATAAGAATCTTTCTATTGAGTTCTTCATTTGGATACTTCTTTTCGAGAGCACTCAAGTTGTTTACGATTTTGGAGAATCTTTGATGCATTTGTTTAGTGATTCTCCGGTCTTCTTACGAAACAATTCATACTCATGGATGTGAAGATCAATTTTGGTATTCTTTACTTGAGATGTTCCTTGATAAGACGTGTAACATTTTTCAAATTTCATGAGCGGTTTCACATTGACTCACACGACTATACTCAGTTTCGTTTAGAGAACAATAGAGGATGTTCTTGGCTTTTCAGTTCTTGGTCATCATGATAATGTCTTGATCATTGAACTCGCTCCTTTCCTTGGGCACTTGAATGGTTTTGACTTTCTCGGCTCCACTTGAACTTGAAGCATCTTTGACCGTCACCTCCTTCATTGGAACATAAGGGCCATCTTCTACCAATGACCATAGAGCATAGTCAACGAATTGTATGTATGTTTCCATCTTGTTCTTCCAATAATTGAAATTGGTACATATAAACAATGGAGGCCTGTTAGTGGAGAAACCCTCAAAGTAAGGAAAGGTAGTATTGTTTGTCATTTATCTTTTCTTTGCTAGATGTTAAGCTATATGCAAAGTTCTAGCTCTTGATACCACTTGTTGTCCCTTAATTGAACCTAAGAGGGGAGGTGAATTAGGTTATATAGGCAATGCTACTACTTTTTTGATTAGACAATATACTAGCAATGACTAATCAAAAATAATCTTAAACAAATATGCACTCTAGCAATATAAAATGTGAGTGAGGGAATTTATCAAACATTTAGTGTGCAGAAAATAATGCAAAGAGAGAGTTCAGAGAAAAAGATTGCAAATCGAGATTTTAGCGTGGTTCGGCCCCCGCCTAAGTCCACGACCTAAACTCCCCGCTTAGGATTTCAACAATCTTCACTATGGTGGCTCTTCAAATGTTGGTGAGTCCACAAACCAACTACAATGGTAGTTCAAGTTTTTACAAATAAAAAAAATTTCTTCTCAATACAAAGCTTCAACTCCAACACCTTTGACAAGGAATTCCTTCCTTTCAAAGTCTTTAACTCTCTCTTTTGATAAGTGTTTGAGATCAACAATAAAAGCCTTCTTTTAAGGTAGATGAATATAATGAATGCTTATCTCAATATTGCTCACAAATTCTTGCTCAAGTATAGCAAAATGATGATTCAAAGATCAAATTAGTGTAAGAAATCAAGAGTAAATGCTTTGAATCAATGCCTTGAAAGTTTTTAGTTGAGAGACATTAATAAAGGCTGAAATGTGTGTAATAAATGCTCTCCAACGTTCATAAAATGGCTATATTTTAAAACAGCATTTTGGCCCGACCGATCAACCCTTGCTCCACCAGTCGACCGGTTGAGAGACCTTCGTTCGGTGGAGAAGTCTCGGGCGGACGACCCCCTGAGCACCGGTCGATCGGTTTCCATAGGGTCATTCGGTTTGCTCAAGGCTGCTAGGAATTGGGTTTTCTTGAAATGTTTTTTTTTATGCGACTTTAATAAAACCTTTTTCAAATGTTTCAAAAATGACTTTTTAAGAATCATTTTTGACCATATACTTATTGCAAGACCCGAACCCTGGTCACATCCCAACTGGTACCCCTTATGACTTTCGTCTCCATCCTTATAGCTCCATCTTCATTTCTTCGATTCTTTATATTTTCTTGAGTTGATGAATCTTCTTTCTTCTATAGCTTGATGAACTTGGAATTCGGAGTCAATCTTGATTCATCTTTACTTATGCACACTTAAACAAACTCATCAAACATGTTTATGATTTGTTATCATCAAAACCAAGATTTAGAAACCCTTTAGGCTAACACATATATATGTGTGTGTATATATATACACATACATCCCAAAGTGAATCAACTTTACGTTTTTGCAACAAGCTACGTTTTAAAAAAATTAAACAAAAAACTAAAAAAAAAATTTAAAGCCAATAAAATAGAAATTAATAGCAGAATAAAAATAAATAAATAGACTGAATTGTCCATGAACTTAATGTCAAGGGGAGTATAAGTAAAACCAAAATCTTGTGGGGAGCTTGGAATTTAAATTAAAACTAATGGCGAAAAATGACACTGTCTCGATGAAAGAAATGTCATGCAACCTCTCACTTTTTTTTTTAGCCTATATTAAATTATATTAGAATGCTATACATATTGAGAATTGATCTTGAAACTCTATAACACAAATAGGTTTTGGGACAATAGTTTAGTAATCTCTGCAACAATTTATTCATGGATTTATATTCTTAAACGCAAAGAGTTGTGCCTTGAAGATATTTGTGATATAAAGTGTTTAAATTAAGTATTGGTTTAGTTATAGTATAACAATATGATTTTTGACATAAAACCATCAATTTTTTTTAATATAGTTTATATAAAAATTTATGCATAAATAATTTTCCAAAAATCCTAATTATTGATTTTGATACTGTAATGTATACCCTGATCTCTAGTGGCTGACTCCGCCACTACAAGTAATGTTCCTTTTGATCTTCAGTCTGTTGTAAATAATGACTTTGTACCTACTAGAATTGCTTAATTGCCTCCTAATTAAATCAACGAATACCATCTTTTTCTGACTAAAAAAAGAAAAAGAAAAACAATGACCAAGAAAAAAATTATTGTCATTATTAGTCTTAACTACCTCTTTTTTGTCATTATTAGTGTTCGACATCATCACAGTTTAGTAGAAAAATGGCGTGCATAGCATCTCACTGTGCATCTTTGACTTGTGGGCTATGAACAAAAGTGGCCTTCTGGCATCACCAAACGCTTGCTCGACTGTGCAGTTTTCATTTGTATACATAATTTTGTCATTCTTATTGCATTTTATATTGCTGTATAATTAGGATCCACGTTAGATCTTACATCTGCCATCATTTTTATAATCCCGTCCTTTTAATCAAAACTACAGTGCAACTATAATGGCGATTGACTACAATCCAGGGCTACTAGTTGTTATTTAAGAAAGAAGATTCACTGAAACATCATTTTCCGAACAAATTGCTACTTTCTCAGTCTCATAACAATAGAAACGTTAAATTTTAGACAAGTGAAGAATAATAAGTAATAACCCTTGTTATTGATTAAGGTTACATTCCCAAACTAACATCTTACTATTCATCTTAAATGCTAGCTTTTGTTTCAAATCGAGTATGCATTATAAAGAGATATATAAAGTGGAGATTACAACAACACGTTCACTTTTTAAAGTAAAAAATGAAATGTTATATATCACCTTACGTAGCATTAACTCTTCCCCTAACAGGTCTTTAGTCTAGTAGTATGCTCCTAATTATAAGTGCGAGAGATTGCGAGATCAGTTTATTTTTTAAAGTTAAAAGTTAAATATTATATATCATTTTAATTTGGGTGAAGTGCATCAGACCCCCTTGTACTTTAGTGAAAGTGCACAACACCCCCCTATAGTTTAAAAATCCCCTGAACTAGTCCCTATGTTTTTTAAAAGTGCACAACACCCCCCTACCGTTAAAAAATCCGTTAAATTTAACGGAGAGTGTACTTCACACTCGTTAAGTGAGATTTTTTTTTAATTTTTAACGAATTTATTAATTAAATAATTATATGAATTGACCAAATTACTTTTTTTTTTTTTTGGCCTAAACAAAACAAAAGAGAGAAATGAAAAAAAAATGAGGGTATTTACGTCTTTTTTACAAAATCCGTTAAATATGACGGATTTTTTAACGGTAGGGGGGTATTGTGCACTTTTAAAAAACATAGAGACTAGTTCAGGGAGTTTTTAAACTATAGGGGAGTGTTGTGCACTTTCGCTAAAGTACAAAGGGGTCTGGTGCACTTCACCCTTTTAATTTTATTGTGACGCTTAAACGTCCCTTAAATGCAAAAAAAAAAAAAGGTAAAATTTAAACAGTACAATTCGGATAATATTTGATAATGTAAGTGTGATATCACTTAACACAGAAAGAGAAAGAGGAAAAATGAAAAACCCAATTATTGTTCAGTACTTGCAAAGTCAAGTACAAATAGACAGTTTTAGGAGAGAGACAAAGTCAAAAGAGTGAAAGTTAGATAATAAATTAGATTATAAGATTTTTAAATTTTATTGCATCCAATTATTAGTTATTTAATTTGATAAGTAGGTGTCAGGAAACACGAGATATCATGTGAAGTGGTAACATGATGAGGGCCGATGTTATGGCGTGTTACTCCACGTTACTCTATTTTGGTATTTAAGTGATAGTACTGTACTGGGCTCGTTCATAGAGTCAATGACACAATTCATTAAATAATCATAGTACAACAAAAGTGCGTAGTTGTGCAAGCAAACAATGATGCGATGATTATATATTTAGTCAAGCAATCTCTTTTTAGATCTTATGGATGCTTCGTCGAAAAAGAAGGCATCAATATAATAGATCGAACAAATAAGATACATTCTTACATATTGCAAAAAACAAGTTCTAATTTACCCACTTGCCTAATTAAGCAGGCTCCAAAATTCTTTATCTTTTATTTGTTGAAAAATGCTTAAAACCATTGCAATCCATGAGTTTAAAGGGCGTTGTTAACGGTTTTAGATCATCTCCTTTATACTAGAATTCGGGAGTTTACTATTTCCTTATTAAACAAGTTCCTAATTAGTCTAATCCTTTATTTTTTGTCACCAAGTATGAGTCTCGTAGATACTCACCTTCATATGGTCTAAACATTATATATTTATCTCTTCTAGAGAACTAGTTGGTAGTGGCTCATAATATTTTCAGTATATGTTTTTTCTGTTTTCTTTTTCATTTAACATAAATTATATGTAAAATAATCAAACTGAAGCAATAATTGTAAAGAATCGGGTTAGTTTGATGAGTCTTAAGAATTGTTTTTACTTCAAAAATATACTAGTTTTATACCCGTGCGATGCATAGATATAATGCAAATACACTACAAAAAAAATTATATTTTACGAGAGACTGTTCCCCTCACCGTGCTGTCGCCAATTTGGAATTTGCGACGGCACGATGAGAGGAAACGTCCGTCAAACAAGAGATGGTTGCCAAAATCGTACCCCTCACCAAGCCGTCACCAATTTGTCGACGGTTACAAAACTATCTCCAGTCCGTCTCCAATTCTCCCGTCACCAAGCTCTCGCCAAATTTTCCGTCTCCAAGTAGTCACAACAGTTTGCGGTCACCGTGCCCTCGCCAACTTAATCCATCTCCAAACTGTCACAAAAATTGTCCTCGCCAAGCCCTCGCCAACATATCCCGTCACTCGGCCGTCACCAATGTTTGCCGTCACTGAGCACTCGCCAACTTAACCCCTCACCAAACCGTCACCAAAATTGTCATCGTCAAGCCCTCGCTAATATTTCCCCTCCAAAATTGGAGACGGGAGCATCTCCGTCACCAAAATTGTCGTCGCCAAGCTCTCGCCAATAAAGATGTTAAAATTAAAAAAGGAAAAACTGTGGACCATGTACAACCAAACAACAATTAAAACAAACTAAATATACAATAAAAGAGCTACCAAAGTAGAATTATTTTATTAACTAGTATAGATCTGAAATGTTATCTCATAGACTAGTTCTCTAAACATTTGAAACAAAAATCAATAACGTGTGTTGCGTCCCAAACATTTGAACTAAAAAACAATATTGTGTGTCACGTCCCAAAAGTTCACCAAAGCCTTTAGAAGCATTAGCTCTAACACCTGAAATTTAAAGTATTCATCTCAGTAGTGTATTCCTTAATATTGGCAATAACAATATATTTACAGTGCAATTGAGCAACTTGTATAATACATTTGGGTATACAAAATCTATAATGTATTCATTATAATTGTATAAGTCCACCGTAGCGGGATGCACAGAAGCATTAGCTAAAAATGTTCACTAACCCAAGAAAATATATTCATATAACATGAAAATAACTAAAGCATTTAAAACTAGAACTTAGACATAATCACAATCAAATTTTGATGGATCCAGGAGCTTGATAACCAAAGAAATTGTAGATGACATTGACTTCTTTCTCTTGTAAGTTCCTTCTTTCAATAAAAAATCATTTTAGAGAAAAGAGCTGATGAAAAGCAAAAAAGTATTGTTTAAGTTCAAACATGCACAAAAGCAAGTTCAATTATAGCCTGTAAAATATTTGTTAGTCCTTGCAGCAAATAAACATGATAAAAGAAATTAAAAGATCACGAAAAACTTAGCGCGATATGTTCTTGAACAATCGTGTGGGCAATTTTTATAATTAGAATAGCAGAATTAAAAGTTCTTTTGAAATGTCAAATTCATATAAAAAATTTAATTAAAATGTTGACAATCAAAATTTAAATTTAAATTAAATAGTCGTAAACGATCCTATCTCAATCCTAGACAAACACAAACAAATTTGCTGGTGTACGTCATACTCAGTATCATAAAATCCCAGATGAGACCAGACCTTTCAGAACTTGTATATTAGGGGTTTCATCTTCTCTCTCTGTGGTCCTCATATGCAAATAAAATTTCCAGAAAGTCGAAGTCAAAATGTTTCCTTCCTCTCTGTCTATTATATTTATGATTTATGACAAGGTTGAAGCAGGATCCTCTTCATTTACGTTGGCTCCTACTGCTGTCCATTACCTATAATAACATGTTTTTATTATGATAATTATCATGTATACAATGTTTCTTTTCATCACTCAATTAACTATATTTAAACTAACTTCATCCCATATTCCACACGACCAGATTGCATGTGAAATTTCAAGGTCATAGGAATTATCAAATCATAAGAAATGATAGATTGTCAAAGGAAATTTGGAACCTGTTTCCTGCTAGTAACATCTATATACGTCTCTTAAATCGTCCAAAAATTGCAATATGAACAATTTGGATTTTTATTATGCAAAAATTTTATCAATGATGGGTATTGAATGTTAAATAAGTAGAATGTCACGCCCCAACTCGACCTCCCTTAAGATCAGTCAGGACGCAACAGAATTTTGGCAATATAACGACTGCAACATGGATACCGATGCTCTAAACCAACCTCTTCGCAACTCATACATCCAATTCCACAAACAATTCAACGATTAAACAGCACAACCACAATATTCATTAAACATTCTTTTACTATTGCATCCATAGGTTATACGCCTCCGTTCCAACTTCATACATTTACTATATAATATACATTTCCAAAATAGATCATAACCAATTCAGCAACCTAACCATGTTCCAAAACAAGACTACTAAGTTACCAATATACATAAGTCTTATAATTGAGTAAGTTATACAATATAACATATTACAACAACTAAGACAAAGTCATGGCAACGACTTCGACACACAAGACTCGTCCACATAAAACACATTCTCAGCTTCCTGAGGCACGTATCCGTAATCTTGATCAATAACACCTGTATGCATACAATAATTGAGAGTGAGCTTATATAAAACAAGCCCAGTGAGGATTCAATAGATCTCTAACAGTATTTACTATACTCCTTGGAAATCATCCTTTGAGCAATAAACACACAATAATCATCAATAACAATATAAGCACATTAACTATAATGACCAATCAATAAAGGATACTCTAGTTGGTGTAGCTTCAAACGCCATCACGATCTCAACCAACTTCTTATCACCCCCATGACATACACACCCGAGGCACCTCATTAGCCCTGCCCTCCATGGCATCTCCGCCCATGCGAGATGAGGGTAACCTCTAATAGCCATGCCGTTTTCAACCCGACGGCTCGATACTGCCCAAGAGGTGGCACACGCATATCAAGACTCAACAATAATAATAAACATTCAATCACAGAAGGATAACATTTTCCGTTGACTATCTCCTGGTTCATCAATAATCAATAATCAATAAATCATCAATCAATTAATAACATTTCAACAACATAATATCAATTAATCAATTAATAACTAAACAACTAAGTTAGATGACAAAGTAGGCTACCCAACTTAACATGCATTAGACACACAACCAAACCCTAATCTAACCATCAACAACTCACAATTTAATCACTCAAATGCCACCTGATCATCTAAAGGCATATATCAACATTTTAAAGAAGACAACCTAAACTTCTAATTATCATAACTTACATTCTACTAATCCAAACAACTCCAAACAAGTTTTTATCACTCACCCACTCATTCAACTACATTATTCCCCTCGGAAACCAACCAAAACATATCCAAATCAAGCCCAACAACCCTAAAACCTCAATGCACCTAGGCTAAAATTTTTGGACTTTCGTACCGACATCACAATCAAAATTTCAGCATTACAACGGTACTACCCCGTATTTAACAAACTTTTACAAATCGACAGCAATCGATTCCAACCACTACAACTCAAAATATTCAACAAATAGCCAATAACTCAACTTTTAATACCCAAAAATAAAAATTCATGCTACAACGGTTCAAATCTTATATAAACGCATATAAACGATCCTTAGCATGCACTGAGCAATAATATAACATCAATCCAACTTTCTAACGGTTCAAAATTCAATTATATGCAAAAACATAAAAATGACATTTTGAGATCTAGATTTTTTCTCTCACCTTTGATGTGTTTTGATGCAAGGAAGATATAGAATGGATGCCCAACAAGTGAAATCAAGCTTTGAATGAAGTGATTTGGAGTTAAATTGCAAAATCTATGTGAAAAATGCTTTGAAAAACCTTGCAAATGCCTTCTTTCTTCTCCCTCATGGATTTTCGGTAATGTGTGTGTAAATTGAGTATGTTTTGTGAGCTTTTAATGTATATTGATGATATACTAAGCAAAGGTCAAACAAATAAAAGAAAGTCAAAGTTGACACTTAGTTGTTTTTAGTGTTTTCTTGTCTTTTAATTCCAATTTAGACTATTTCTTGCTTAAAACATTAATTTAACACTTAGACTATTTTAAGTAGTTTATTTTTAGGTGACAAGAGTTTTCTCATGGAAAGACTTTTACCCGACTCGGCTAAAAATGCGATTTTTGCAAAAAAAGGTGAAAAGTCATATTATTTGTTTTCAAATGTCTTTTGAATGCACAATTAATCTAAAATCATTTAATACCACATATAAATACATTTATATTAATATATACTAGGTCAACAAAAGTAAATGCAAGAATCGGGTTTAGAAGAAATCACTATCTAGCTCAAAAATACTACTTTTCGCCGAAAAGTCTATTTAAATTACTATTCCGTTTCAGAATCAATTTTTATCAAACATGGGTCTATTAATAATAGAGGACTAGGTTTTAAGACGTTTAAAACACCCTTGTAAAAATTTTAACGGACAGGTGTTCAAAATATTATTCACAAAAATCGTCGATAAAATTTTTTATGCCGTTTTTTATAAAAATTTCATGAATGCACTCATAGCATTATTAGGAATATAAATCACATATTTAGCACATTCTAACTCATATAACACATAAACAGGTCAAATCACGCAATTTGAGACAAAGACACACAAATCGAGGTAAAGACAAAAACTAGGGTTTTGCATTCTCCCCCCTTAAAATAATTGCGTTCGCGCAATTCTCGAACTGACAGAAAATTAAATCCTCAATCATTACACTTAACAATACTTCTCTTAGTTCTCATTTATCTTTTAAGATGACACCTAACCAAAGACCTCAAAAGAACAAACTCTGTTGACTGCAAGTTGATGATCATAATTCCAAGACAATCTTCAATTCATAATTCTCTCCTACTTAATATCATATTGCACATGAAAAAAATCGCAACTCCAAAGTCTTAGCATGACACCACTAATTATCAATCATCCCCTACTACACAAAAGAGCTCTATGAACACCCCGAGGGTTTAAAAACTCATTCACGATAACATAAATGATTACCGATCAAGGGAATATCTCAAAAGTGACATTGGTCAGAATATGGCTATTATGAAATTTACAAGGAAATAAGGATATGGAAAGTCATATTCGAGCCAACAATCAAGTGAACAAGAGGTCAAACAAGTTAGAGAATCAAGAGGCTAATAGTTTAATAAGAAAGCATGATAACTAATATAAGGAATGTCTCAGCACCTATCACTTAAATAAGTACGAACCAAGGATGATGACGGATCAAAACAGTGCTGAGTATGTTGAACAAACATTCCTGAACAAGTAAACATTTCAATTCTCGATGATTGTTCAAGGGACCAACAAGTAAGTTGTACTTGAGGTGAAATGAAATTAAGAGATAAGAGATGATTAATTTAATAGAAAATATGAGTGTCAAGATAATGAGTATCTCAGCACGCAATAACCAAAGAAGTATAAATAAGAAAGGACAGTGCTGAGTATATTAAATGAGCAATTACAAGCAAAGTAATGGCTCTGGATTTAATAATAAAACAATAGGATTAACAAAGATCAACAAGAATGACAATGATGTACTTAGGTAGGGAGTACATCAAGCAAGTGAAATTCAAACAAGTAAAATGGTATACCAAAGAAAAAATTACTTTCAAATGAATAGTAATAGGATGAAATGAAATATATTGAAATCAATGGCTGGATATATAGAATGAAATATAGAAGTCTCAAATCTTAACTCCAATAAACGACATTGCTATAAGAAGCAAATATGAATGTTAAGAATAGAAACAATGTCAAATGAGTATAGAATCCTTTAATCCAATAAGTAAAACTTTCAAGAAACAATTGATATGCTAGAAAAGTGTAACTCTCTCTCAAATAAGTGAGAATAGAGTAGAAAAGAATAATAAGACCAATAGAATAGGAAGCACAAAAGGGGTGTCCCACCTACACATTTAAATACCAAGTCAAATCCTACAATCTATCTTCCTCCAAAACAAGACACTAAGGAGATCTAGAGAACCTAAGGAGTCATAACAATCACCTAACAAGATAAATCACTCCAAAATTTTACATTCCGTACCAGACTAATCACCAAACAAGATAAATCACCGATTACCCAACAAGAGTCACTGATGAAGACTCCAAAATCTAATAACACAATACAGATTCATATTAACTCATTATAACACAAGAGAATCCCCAATCAACAATTTAGAAAGTCATACCACCTAGAACTCAAAAGCTCAATGTAGGCAAGTAAATGTTCAGTCACCAAAATGCATTCTTATTTCCTCAAATAATTCTATCTCCCAACAATTACATCTTCGAATAAAGTAACTTTAGTCAGAAATTACTCTAATTGTCTCCAAGGTTTAAAGATCAAAACTCCAAAATATCCATTAATAATATAGCAATCCCAAATAGTAGAAATATTCACATGTTATACCACATTTCATTCCATTCACAAATATACATCACCAATTCCTCAAATAAATTCATTCTAAAATAACCTCAAAGAAGTATAGTCTGAGTTAAGACTCCAAAAGTGTCTAATTGCAACCTCACGGAAACCTCAACTTATGATCCATCTCCAAGTAATAACAAGTTAAACATGACAACAAAAGTAATTATAATCATCAAGATACATTGCTATTTCCTCGAACAACTTCATTCTCACTAAAGGAACATCAAGAACAGATTCATTAAACTGAGACTAAAATCCATAAACATAACAATTAAAATCTCACTGATAAACTACTAGAATATTAATAATTCAAAATCATGGCCTACCTCTATTTTTGAAAACTCTTGCAGTCATAGTTATGGCATATATACAATTATATCTCATGAAAACAAGTACTAACATATTACATGATTATCATATATTACAACATTATCACATAACATACAATTCAGGATATAAGAAGTCAACATCACATAAACAGGTTATATCACAGAAATAAGTTATAAACAATTAAAGTCACATAAGCAACAAACTTCACATAAGACAAGTTGATCACGTAACTCAAATTGGTCACTTAAAGTACATTGAGAACCTAAAGCACGTTGTTTCACATAAGCTAGTTATAAACAATTAAAACCACATAAGCAACTAACTTCACACAGACACATCAATCACATAAAACACATTTTTCATATAATACACATTAATCACAAAATGCATATTAACTACAACACATTGAGTACGTAAGACACGTTATCACATAAAACATATTGACCACATTAGTTCACTTAACACATAAAGCATATTGATCACATAGAAAGTCAGACACATAAATAAATTAATTACATAAACATATTAACATATGTTTTACTTTTCTTTCACTTAATACATACTTGCATGCTTAGACCACTACCCACATTCAGAGGATACCCCGGCTGACAGCTAAACATGCGCTCTGATACCACTTAATGTCACGCCCCAACTTGACCCCCCTTAAGATCAGTCAGGATGCAACGAAATTTCGGTAGTATAACGACTGTAACCGGATATCGAGGCTCTAAACCAACCTCTTCGCAACTCATACATCCAATTCCACAAATAATTCAACGATTAAACAACACAACCACAATATTCATTAAACATTCGTTTACCATTGCATCCATAGGTTACACGCCTCTGTTCCAACATTAAACATTTACTATATAATATATATTTCCAAAATCTATTATAACCAATTCAGCAACCTAAACATGTTCCAAAACAAGACTACTAAATTAGCAATATACATAAGTCTTATAATTGAGTAAGTTATACAATATAACATATTACAACAATTAAGACAAATTCATGGCAACAACTCTGGCACACAAGACTCGTCCACATAAAACACATTCTCAGCTTCTTGAGGCACGTATCCGTAATCTTGATCAATAACACCTGTATGCATACAATAATTGAGAGTGAGCTTATATAAAACAAGCTCAGTGAGGATTCAATAGATCTCTAACAGTGTTTACTATACTCCTTGGAAATCATCATTTGAGCAGTAAATACACAATAATCATCAATAACAATATAAGCATATTAACTATAATGACCAATCAATAAAGGATACTCTAGTTGGTGTAGCTCCAAATGCCATCACGATCTCAACCAACTTCTTATCACCCTTATGACACACACACTCGAGGTACCTCACTAGCCCTGCCCTCCATGGCATCTCTGCCCATGCGAGAAGGATAGCCTCTGATAGCCATGCCATTTTCAACCCGATAGCCTGATATCGCACGAGAGGTGGCACACGCATATCAAGACTCAACAATAATGATAAACATTCAATCACAGAAGGACAACATTTTCTGTTGACTATCTCCCGGTTCATCAATAATCAATAATCAATAAGTCATCAATCAATTAATAACATTTCAACAACATTACATCGATTAATCAATTAACAACTAAACAACTAAGTTAGATGACAAAGTAGGCCACCCAACTTAACATGCATTAGACACACAACCAAACCCTAATCTAACCATCAACAACTCACAATTCAATCACTCAAACGCCACCCGATTATCTAAAGGCATATATCAACATTTTAAAGAAGACAACTTAAACTTCTAATTATCATAACTTACATTCTACTAATCCAAACAACTCCAAACAAGTTTCTATCACTCACCCACTCAATAAACTACATTAGCCACCTCGAAAATCAACCAAAATACATCCAAATCAAGGCCAACAATCCTAAAACCTCAATGCACCTAGGCTGAAATTTTCAGACTTTCGCACCGACATCACAATCAAAATTTCGGTATTACAACGGTACTACCCCGTATTTAACAAACTTTTACAAATCGACGGTAATCGATTCTAACCACTACAACTCAAAATATTCAACAAATAGCCAATAACTCAACTTTTAATACCCGAAAATAAAAATTCATGCTACAACGGTTCAAATCTTATATAAACACATATAAACGATCCTTAGCATGCACTGAGCAATAATATAACATCAATTCAACTTTCTAACGATTCAAAATTCAATTATATGCAAAAACATAAAAATGACATTTTGCGATCTAGAATTTTTCTCTCACCTTTGATGTGTTTTGATACAAGTAAGATGTAGAATGGATGCCCCAACATGTGAAATCAAGCTTTGAATGAAGTGATTTGGACTTGAATTGCAAAATCTATGTGAAAAATGCTTTGAAAGACTTTGAAAATGTCTTTTTTCTTCTCCCTCATGGATTTTCGGTAATGTGTGTGTAAAATGAGTGTATTTTTTTTAGGTGACAAGAGTTTTCTCATGCAAATACTTTCACCCGACTCGGCTAAAATCGCGATTTTTGCATAAAAATGTGAAAAGTCATATTATTTATTTTCAAATATCTTTTGAATGCACAATTAATCTAAAATCATTTAATACCACATATAAATACATTTATATTAATATATACTAGGTCAACAAAAGTCAATGCAAGAATCGGGTTTAGAAGAAATCACTATCTGGCTAAAAAACGTTACTTTTCATCCGAAAAGTCTATTTAAATTACTATTCCGTTTTAGAATCAATTTTTATCAAACATGGGTCTATTAATAATAGAGGACTAGGTTTTAAGATATTTAAAACACCCTTGTAAAAATTTTAACGGACAGGTGTTCAAAACACTATTCACAAAAATCGTCGATAAAATTTTTGATCCCGTTTTTTATGAAAATTTCATGAATGCACACATAACATGTACTAGGAATATAAATAACATATTTAGCATATTCTAACTCATATAACACATAAACATGCCAAATCACGCAAATCGAGGTAAAAATATGCAAATCGAGGTAAAGACAAAAACTGGAATTTCACATAGAAAGTCTATAAAGAGGATTCTAATTTCATAAATATGTCTAAATAATACATCTAATAATTTCTACATATACTCCCTGCTAAAAATAACACACAAGATTGTATACGATGCCTGTACTAATTGGTTGCATAAATCAACATCTTTATACACCCCTAAATAAACAAGAACCTAAGGTCATTTTTCCTCATGGAACACATAACAAAGAATGCAACATGGAGGACAAAAAGTAATCATTACCTTGTGATGTTGTTTGAAGGACCTTAAACACTCTCTCATTTGTTCTGCCTATGTAACTGCCTTGACTGGCAATAAGCTCTGTAATTTTTCCATGATAATAGAAATGCTTCTTTACCTCATGTTTTTGACAAGATGATATTGAGTACGAAGCATAATTTATATATACAGATCATTCCAATAAACTCAAACCTTCTTTTCTTCCACAACAGGTGCAGGAGGTTTTACAGCATCAGGATCTTCAGGTGGTAATCCAAGCTTCGTTCTTCTTTCTGCCTATAAAAATCAGAGATACTTTGTTATAAGCATACTACTGCATGTAACGAACAATTCGGAGTAGACATCTTAATTATCAGTGTGACAATACGATTAAGAAAACTGTAGCTTAATCTTGCCACATTCAGCCCTATGATAAGCAGCTTCACCATAGAAAATATGACCATAATAGAGAGACAGCTCAGAGTTTAAGCTACAGGGTAAAGACTGATCATGGTTTTCCAAATCAAAAGACTTATGAAGTGTAAATGCATATATTTTAATTTGATCTCAGCCTTTTCTTATAGACAGGCATTTACTACTTTGACAACAAGCTGATTGTCGGATGATTGAAGCGAGATATTAAGAAAAGAGAATCTAACACTAGGAAAAATCATCCAGACCTTGTCTTCCAATTTCTGACGGATTTTTTCTCCAGGTCTTCTCTCTTCCTCTTTCTCTGCTTTCCGCAAGGCGATTATACTGCAAGATCAAATCACCATATTCCAGGGCAATTAGCAAAAGTCGCTTACAAAACATACCAATGTGTATATATTAGAAGTGAAACAAACCGTTTTCTTTCATTTTCTTCCTCAATTCGCTTTGCTTCAAGAAGTTCCTTTCCATTTCGAATTCTTTCTTGAAATAAATTTAATACCCAAAATTCATATAATAGTAATAGAACTATGTAGATTAATAGTGACGAGAACGGTAGAAATTTATCATGAAATTGAAGTGGGCATTGGAATATTTATCATGTCATGACCACAGGAAAAAAATCCAACGTAAGGTGCTATATCTGCAAATTCAATCAAAAAAGAAGAACCAATAATAATATTTCTGATGAGTTTACAGTTAGAAGAAATGACAAGGAAACAAAAGGTACCTTCTCTCTTTCTCTTTCCATTCGCCTCTCTTCTTCTTCTTTCTTTTTACGAGCTTTCTCCCTGATATCATATCAAGTGATAAAAGTGAACAATTGAAATTTTAACAACAAAAAAGTGACAACAAGTTGATGGAATAATAGGAAGAGTGAATATAAGCGGTAAGTGAAGCTAATACATGCAGACACTAAGGAGCCTATTTCCCCTATAAAATAAAATATTTATGGTTCAAGTTACCAACTAGTATATCTTACCACAAGAAGATTTCCTATGATTCATACTTATTATCTATGTTACCACTTGAATTATTTAAATTGCGATGATGTATCCTATCCAGCAAAATTTTATGTGCGAAACCACATGAAGATCCGTTAATTTACAACAGAAACATGGTCTTGGTGAGCAGATCACATTAGCATACAAACAATTGCCAACTCCAAGACCATAGGCAAGCTTGCTGTTCTAGATTAGCTTTCCAACTTTGCCTTTATTTTAAGCTTTCTGTATTACCTTCAAATGAAAATGAGTATCTAGTATGTTCAGATATTCATTCAGTTCCCTCTGTCAAATGGTGCTCAAAGAAGAGAGAATACTTGTTCTGCAGATTAGTAAGCAACTAAAAATAGATTACTATAATTGGGACATGGACTGAATTACTTTTTCCTTAGAAACTCAAATACTTTTATCTATTTACAATCTGAAACTCTAGTTGATGATTGAACAATGTTACTTTACAGACAAAGATGAAGTTTGAAAAATACTAATTTTTGTTGACTGTGTATAGAAGATTTTGGTCAAATTGCATCATTGTGATTGCTAAATCTATCATTACATGCATGTATTCAACAACTCAATTTTAGTGTCAAAGACCCAGGTGATTGTTATTTGTCCATCAGAACATTACTATATCATGCTAAAAGATAGTAACTAGCATATACAGCGTCTCAAGATGAGTAAACACAATATACAAGGAACACACTAAATAAAAGCACAAGGACAAATTTGACATGTACCTTAATTCTTGTGCTTTCATCTTTATCTCTTCCGGAGTAAGAGAAGGTTTTGAAGCCTCAGCTTTCTTGCTGACAGATACCTACACATTTGTCATATTACAGCACATAGTAACATTGAAAATGACTTTCAAAACACAGTGCACCAGAGATGGCGGGGTGGGGGGCTGTGGGTAGTGGGGTATGGAGGTGGGGGTGGAGGCGCTACGAGGTGGGGGTGGGGTGCTGTCTTAGGGAAGAAGGGTTTGGGGAATTTTTTTTTTTTTTGGTAAAGAGTTTGGGAAAGTTCAAATTTAAAAAAAAATATAATGTCTTCTTTTCTTTCTTTTTTTTTTTAATTAAAAAGCCCAAATTGGAGATGGACCAACTTGGTCCGTCTCTATTTTTTGGAGACGGACAAGCTTGGTCCGTCTCCGAAATGGCTCAATAGCCCAAATTGGAGACTGACCAAGCTGGTCCGTCTCCATTTTTTGGAGATGGACCAGCTTGGTCCATCACCAAAATGGCTCAATAGGCCAAATTAGTCCGTCTCTAATTTTTGGAGACGGACAGCTTGGTCCATCTCTATTTTATGGCTCAATTTTTTTTTAATGTGTAATTATTTTATTATTATATTATTTTACTATATCTTTTTAATATGTATTTAAAATTAATCTTGAGTGTGATTTATTATTAATAAAAAATTATTACTATTAATTTATAAAATTAGAGAACTATGTAATTAATATTTATCAAATGAATACAAATTTTAAATTAATCACATAATTAAATGGATACTTTTGGAGATGGTTTACAATATCGTCTCTAAATAGTGACCAATTGGAGATGATTTACAATAGTCCGTCTTCAAATAAGAAATTTTTTTTTTTTTGGTTTTGTTTTTTTATTATATTTGTTTAAGGGATACTAAGAGTACTATAAAAAATTTTAATTTTTAAATAACATATTAAAATAATTTAAACTAATTTTTTTAAATTGAAAATATCTTTAGAATTATATGAATTTTTTCCTTTTATCAAACTATAACGCTTAACATTACTAGTTTAATTAATTATTGTAATTAAAATCAATACATAAACAAAATTTAAATTAAGATATTTCATTAATAAATCTTAAGCATTAATTATTAACAAAAAATTGATGACCACGTACTAATAAATAAGACGTCACCACAACATCACCAAGTTTCGTTTTGGGCGAGGGATTGGAGACGGGAGGCGTTCCCGTCGCCAATTTTGGAGACAGGAGGCGTTCCCATTTCCAATTTTGAAGACGAGAGGCTTTCCCGTCTCCAAAATTAGAGACGGGAGGCTTTCCTGTCTCCAATTTTGGAGACGAGAGGTGCTCCCGTCTCCAATTTTGGAGACGGGAGGTGCTCCCGTCTCTAATTTTGGAGACGAGAGGTGCTCCCGTCTCCAATTTTGGAGACGGGAGGTGCTCCCGTCTCTAATTTTGGAGACGGTGAAGTATGCCATCACTAACAGTGACGGTTTGGTGACGGTTTTTTTCGACTCACACTATGCCATCACTATCCTGTCACAAAATTGGTGTCAACATTTCCCTTTACTAAGCCGTCGCCATATTGGTGACGGGATGGCGACGGCCCGTCACAAAATCCAATTTTTATTGTAGTGATACTCTAAAAATATGAAACATAAACCAATTCATTTAACTTTTTAATCACATTATTAAGAGACTATAGTATATAACTCTATATACTATATCACTAAAAAAAACATATATATGCACCTATTTTTTTAAAATGTGACAGTAAGCACTATTTTACGTAGATCAGGTGCTCCAAAAGATAAATGTATGTATCTCATTTTTGCAAGTTGTTGTCCCTACAAAGATCACGTCATCTTCTTTTAGTTTGACGTCATTCTTACTCCTTGATCATATTATCTGCAAGCAAATCCATTTTTTTCAATCAGAAGTTCAAGAATTTAATGGTCAATCTTGCTATACGTATGCTTCTCAATAAAAGATGTACCAATGCTATGTGTTACCAAAAAATATATATATTTTTTGTTGTCCCTACAAAGTTCACGTCATCTTCTCCTAGTTTGACGTCATTCTTACTCCTTGATCATATTATCTGCTATCAAATCCATTTTTTACAATAAGAAGTTCAAGAATTTAATGGTCAATCTTGCCATACATATACTTCTCAATAAAAGATGCACCAATGCTCTACGTTACCAAAAAAAATAATTATTATTTGACCAAGAATAACATCTATATATATATATATATATATATATATATATATATATATATATATATATATTTGAAATGTATGGACTACCTATCAACTTATCATTTGTAGGTTTATAATGAGTCAAAACCAACACAACTTTGTTATCTATACAACTTTGCAAACATGTCTTATTAATTTGAAATACATTAATAGTATTTAAAGTATATGTATAATACATGTTCTTTTAAAGTAACATCATACCTTTGTAAGATAACACTGAAAGCATATGATCTGATTAAAATCGAAATAATGAGGAAATCTTCTTAGAAATCATATAGAATAAAATTTTATTTTTATTGCTACCATTATAATATAAGGTAAACAATGAAAAAAGAGAACATAAACATGTTAAAAAGAAACCTTCTAATGATATAAATAATAAGAAAGACATAGTTGCCTAATTTTTTCTCTGAAATACTTCTTTGTAAACCA
The DNA here is from genome assembly GCA_037974665.1 of Ehretia macrophylla. Taxonomy (NCBI): domain Eukaryota; kingdom Viridiplantae; phylum Streptophyta; class Magnoliopsida; order Boraginales; family Ehretiaceae; genus Ehretia; species Ehretia macrophylla. The sequence continues at coordinate 118,017,936 of CM075764.1, read as the reverse complement.
AATTGATTGTGGTTTTTTTGATACTTTTCCATCAGCATATTTTATCAAAATCTTCAATTATTGTTTTAGTCACTCTTGAAAGTGCAACATGTAGTTGCTCATGACTAAAAACAGGTCTTAAAAGATATAACCCAACGTAGGAAATAGTTTGACCGAACTTATATTTTTATAGTCATGGCACAACTTACAGCTAAAAGAAATTGTCTTCCCTGGAATTTAATAGGCAAACTTTGGTTAGATAGGATCATAGTTATTTGGGGTATTCATACAATATTTCTTATGTTACTCTCAAAAATAATTTTAGCTTCAATAACTTGTTTGACAAACTTAGTAATTTGCAACCTCATTCCATTATATAAGCCATTGGACTGATCAATATTTTTTGACAACATCGTAGGGACTCCAACCTCGAGGTTTAACTTGTGGTTTGGAGTTTTTTTTTTATCTTCTTCCTACCCTAGAAGTAAGAGTCCATTGGTTGCTTAGCGCCATTTTTATCCAAATAGAAAAAGATCTTCCTCAATAGGAACTAAATGCCAGCATAAGGAAAGCCTTGTTCTCTATTCATGGGCAATTTCACTATTCTTTCAAGCATAGTCCTGAACAGGAAAAAGTATTCAAATTCTCTGGAGAAAATGCATTCAACTCACTATCCACATTTGCATTTTCTTTGCAAATACAACTTGAAACTTTTTTATCCAAAAAATTAAATATTCAATTTGAAGGAAAATAATATAATCTTATATACGTGTTTAGCTCCTTCATGGCTAAATAATATAAAACAGTAACATACCTGTTACTAAGCGGAAGAAAGGATTGACAACATGTCCGTTCCACTGTATGTGCAAGAATCGTAATGCGTAATACAAGACTATACACCTATTTCCACAACTTAAATGCCAAAAATAGAGACAGTATTTTTGATTATCTGAGAGCAGGAGTTTTCTGTATCTTATGCATATATATATATAGAGAAAACTAATCCCATAAACTGAACGTGCGTACAGTATATGGGTAGTGGGCAGTTCTATAACTGCCCACTAATTGAACTATGTGGCATGTAGTGGGTAGTTTTATAACTGCCCACTACTTGCATTATATGGATTGGGTTACCCCATCTTGGGAGACCCAAAGTCCAAGTCCAACATCTCCCACTCGAACATTATGGGAAAGCAAATCTACCAACAGCCCTTCGTAAACTAATTCCAAGGCTCACTCTAATCATACAGACAAATAAGTCGTGCGACTTGCGAGCACACACCAAGTGGAGGCTCTAAAACCATGCACCTGTTAGGGAAAACATGGGAGCCACTTCTTACAAAAAGAACATTGAATCTTGTTGCACCCTAGATTAATTAAGTTCTCATCAGTCAAACATGCCTATCCTTCTTAGGCATGTATGACCTTTCAAATCTCAAACATGTATTCATATTTATATCTAATCACTAAGATTACTCAATCACTTAGATTGTATAAATGGTCGACCAATGAACACATGCAGCACAAAATGTGAACAGTCTTCCCTTCATTCAATATCCATTTAAGTCAAGTTAACTGTTTTCCTGGACATGTTCCATATGATCGAATTTATCGTGATCTTTAGGAAACACACGAAAGTAGCAAGCATTAAACGTGAAATATCATAATATGAATGCAGGTCATTAAGGGTACACTAAAGAAACATTTAATGCTTCAAGGGCTCACACAGTGATAAAACATGGATTTATTCATCATCTCCCTTATATAGTCGTGAAAGCACACACGGTATGATACGTGTGTTACGGTGTGACCTCCTTTAGAACAAGGTGTACATTATGACTTTATTCAAACACCGTACAGATCTTGGTCTGGTTATCAGTCAGTAACCAACCTAAATCCTCGAACCTAATACACACAGTAATCGAGATTTCACATATGGCTATTGACAGGTTATATATATAGATCGTGGGTATCCATATCGACCACACATAAGTCTTAAATTGCAACACATGCAATAAGAGGTCTCATCTTAGTGGTTGTCGTCAAAACTAATCCTTGACAACATTTAAGGCGATGCTCGAATGAGTATAATATTACCGACGAATACTAACCAACTCATTTTGTCTCATCTCTGCACGCTTCCTTTGTACCAGAAGCGATTGCTCGTGTGAGTGAGCCAATCTCTTTAACTTATCAATTGTACATTCCGATGCCAATAGTATATGCTATCGTACTCACACACAGTCTCATACACATTTATCACAAAGATAGAGACACTAAATAAGTGTAATATATATCATTTATTTATATGGCATTTGAAATATATATAAATGTATGAGTACAAAGGTGAACATTTCTCAAGAGAACATGTACATCAAATCTTGCGCAGTGCTAGGGACTTTACATGAGACACATAAACATCCTTAGGAATTGGCTTAGTGAGAGGGTCAGCCACCATCTCGTGCGTAGATATATGTTCTATGGTCACCTCTTTCTTTGCCACCAAATCTCTTACAAAATTGAACTTGATGTCTATATGCTTTGTTTTTCCATGATACTTTGGGTCTCTAGTGTAGGCAATGGCTGCTTGACTATCACAAAAGATTGTCAAGGGTTTTTCAGCATTTGTGATCACGCCCAAATCTAATATAAACCTCTTGAGGCACACAGCTTCTTGTACAGCCGCTGAATAAGCTACAAACTCTGCCTCCATGGTACATAGTACTATGCATGTCTACTTCTTGCTTCACCAAGAGATAGCCCCACCATTCAGCAAGAAGGCATATCCGGAGGTTGATTTATACTCATCAGGGTCACCACCCCACTCAGCGTTCGTAAAACCCTTGAGATTTAAATCACCTCCTTGATAGCATAGGCAATAATCTACGGTGCCTTTCAAATATCTGATGATCCTCTTAACTATACTCCAATCAGGTCATCCAGGATTGGATTGGTAACGACTTACCAATCCTACGGCAAAACTTATGTCTGGCCTTGTACATAACATGGCGTACATCAAACTGCCCACATCAGCAGCATAAGGAACATTTTTCATTTCATCTATTTCTTTTGGGGTTTTGGGACATATCCCATGGCTTAGGCTCTCACCTTCGGCTACTGGAGTATCTATGGGTTTGGAGTCTTGCATTCTAAATCGTTCAAGTACTTTCTTGATGTACGATTCTTGCAATAGGTCAATAAGCCTTTTGCTCCGATCCCTTTGGATTTTGACCCCAGCACGTATACTGCCTTACCCATATCTTTCATCTTAAAAGATGATGATAACCACTTCTTAACAGTGATTAAGTACTCCTTATTGTTTCCGGCCAACAAGATATCGTCAATATACAAAGATAGAATCACATATCTATTTTGTGATCTTTTGACATATACACAGTAGTCTTCTTGAACCATTTCAAAACCATATGAAATGATTTCTCTATGGAACCTTAGATACCACTGTCTGGATGATTGCTTCAACCTGTAGATAGATCGTTGGAGTTTGCACACTTTGCTCTCTTGAACTTTTTCTACAAATTCTATAGGTTGTTGCATGTAGATTTCCTCATCCAGTTCTCCATTGAGAAACATCATTTTTACATTTATCTGGTGTAATTCAAGATCTAGATAAGCGACAATGGCTAGAATCAACCTGATTGAGGCAAACCTAACTACCGGAGAGAAGGTTTCCTCATAATCTATACTTTCCAACTGTGTATATCCCTTAGCCACAAGGCGAACTTTATATCTCTCAATGGATCCATCTATCTTTCGCTTGATTTTGAGAACCCACTTATTCCCAATAGCTCTCCTATTAGGCAGAAGATCAACTAAAGACCACACTTGGTTTTTCTTCATGGAATCTATCTATTCTTCTATTGCTTTAATCCAACTTTCCCGCGCAGAAGATGAGAGTGTTTCAGACACATTCTTAGGCTCTTCATCATCTTGTGCTATAACCATAAGAGATTCCCCTTCAATCTCAAAACGTCGACGACGAACACTTTTACGGCTGCTTTTCCTTGTAGGGGTATGTAGTGAACTTGATCCATCAACTGGTTCTGAAACTGATTCAGACTCAAAATAAGTAACCGGTGTATCCCTTCCACTTGGATCAAGGAACGGTAATACCACTTCTATTATACCTGAAGGTGTAGAAGTACTAGGTATCTCAGGATTGTCCAACTCGATTAGTCGTATATCCCGATCGATGTTGCCCCTATTTAGAAATTATGTCTCCAAGAATGTTGGGTCTCGTGATTCAATTTCAGATATACTCCTATCTGCTTGTTCTCCAATGAAAACGTATCCTTTGGAGTGTTCAGAATACCGAATAAAAATACACTTCTTTTCTCTCGGTCCCAATTTGCCATGCATATGAGAACTATCATGAACATAAGCAGCTGCCCCCCAAGGCCGCAAATGACTTAGGTCAGATCGCCTACCTGTCCATAACTCGTAAGGAATTGTACTCACAGACTTTGTAGGCACACGATTAAGTATATACATAGATGTTAGTAAAACGTCTTTCCAATACGAAATTGGTAGACTTGCTTGAGCCATCATAGATCTAACCATGTCTAGTAAGGTTTTATTCCTTTTTTTCTGCAATGCCATTTTGTTGCGGAGTTTCGGGAATAGTAAGCTGTCTAGCTATATCTTTTTCATCACAAATATTTCTGAACTGATCAGAAAGGTATTCCCGACCATGGTCGGTACGAAGTGATTTCACTTTTGTGTCTAGTTGATTTTCCACCAAGGCTACATACCTTTTAAAACAATCTAACGCATCATACTTGTGAGACATGAGATAGACATGACCATATCGTGTAAAATCATTTATGAATATGATGAAATAGAAGGCCCCATGCCTCGCCCTAACATTCATTAGGCCACAAATATCGGAATGAACTAATTGCAATGGAAATTCAGCTCTCAAGCCTTTGCCAAACGGTTTTCTAGTGGATTTTTTGGCTAGGCAATTTTCACAAACAGGTAAATTGACTGTCATAATAGAACCTATAAGGCCTTCCCTGGTAAGTCTATTTAGACGATCTTGCCCAATATGCTCTAACCTGCTATGTCATACATTTACATCCACATCCATAGTACTAGAAGATGTATGGAATGATAAACATTCATTATTTATAACATAACTTGTATGTTCAACATCCAACACTAAAATACTGTCTGAAAGAAAACCAAATCCAAAAGAAACAGAATTTAACATAAGTTCAACAGAAACACTAGACATATAAATAGAAAAACCCAAACGCAGAAGAACCAATGTGGAGACCAAATTTCGCCTAAAATCCGGGGCATAAAGGACATCGTGGAGAAAGAGGGTCTTGCCACCATGCAACAAAAGTTTGCAAGTGCCAACACCCTTGACCTCCACCCTAGCGTTATTACCAACGTATATCTACCTAGTTCTAGTCGGGATACGTCGGTACTCCACATATGTTCCTCTATCTCTAGCTATGTGGTCCGTGACTACTGAGTCAATAGTCCACACATGAAAAGATTTAGTCAGTAATGCACAGCCAGAAACATACGCTTCAGAAGAAGATTTGGTAAAACGTATTACCTGGGCCTTTGGCTCAGGGCAATCCCGAGCACAGTGACCTTTTTTCTGGCCGTTATAGCACTTAACTTTGGCAATGTTCCTCGTGCCATTGCATCTGCCCCTCTTCTTTTATTGTTTGCCTTTGTCGTTCGATTTGCCATCTTTCTTACCATTTTTCTTTCCCTTTCCTACAGATTGTCTTCCTCTTTTGTGTTTGGAGCCAGATGTTCCATGCCTGCTGGATTCAGCCACATAGGCTTGTCCAGTGGTCTTAATCGCTAAAAGGCGCTCCTATTCGAGCTCCAAATGATGCGCAATGTCCTTGAGCGTTTTTATACCCTCGTTGTGTGTCATGTTGACAATCATGTGTTCCCAACTAGCTGGAAGAGATCAAATAACAGCTTGTACTTGCTGCTTATCTGTGAGAGTATGGCCTACTGCCTTCAGCTCTCGGATCATGTTTGACATTTCCCTAATGTGATGCCTCATGCTAACGTCATGTTTTTTCTTATACATGTCAAACTTGATGGTAAGACGAGGCAACCTCGAGACTGAAGTCCCACCGAACTTCTCTTTTAGGGCAACCCACATAGCTGCAGCGGTCGAGTAAACTTCAAATTCAGCGATCAAGTTATCGTGCATAGTGCTCAGCAACGTGATGCGAGCTATAGAGTTTTTTCTTTTCCAGACCTGATAAGCTTCAACATCCCTACGATGCTGAGCTCCATTACTCACTCTGGTTCTTCCATTATATGGTTGAGTGTTTCATGAACCTCTTGTTCGTTAAGAATATATTGGACTTTACGATGCCACACATCGTAATTGTCTCCGTTTAGTTTGTCACCTTTGTTAAGATCAGCTATAATGGACTTAGATGCCATTAGGATACACTACATAGACATACGTAAGAGATATTTAGCACATACTATAATTGCTAAAAATTTTGCAGAGTTAAGTCTTAGAATATAACTAAGAGATACAAGTTACAAAATCAGTAGATTGTTTCACAATCCACCATCATTTATAAACCAGGTATCTGAGAGGTACAACTAAACTTACGTCAGCAAAAACACGTTTCCAAAAATGAATCACTGAAATTCATAAGGAAGTAGTTCCTCATGATAACCACACAGGTCTGGATTCACGGAACTCCCACCCGGATAAATCATTCCATAATAGCAATATATTATTAATCCGAAAAATAAACAACAAATGTTCATGTAACATCAACAGAACTTTAAATCTGAAAATGCCTAGAGGAAAAAATAGATATGAACAACAAGAGATACAAGCAGTTCTATTCAACTTTCGGTGTTGTTCTAACTATCTGTTTCCACAAGAATGCAGATTCAGACTGCTCATAATTCAAAGAATCGCAGTCAACCGTTATCTCCAAAGCTTTGAAGGCTTTTTCATGCAATCCTCTGGCTTTGGTCATGTTAGAATAAATAGACAACAATGCAGTGCGTCTAAACCCTTGAAGCACACGCTGCTTCTCAAATAGCTCTATTTCGCACACAGCTTCATGGAAGAACGTATCACCCTTTTGAGCTATTTTGTACTTTATAGGATCATACATGCTAGGGAGGAAATGAAGTAGTCCTTCTATTTCTTCTAGGTCTGTAGGCTTAACAAATATGAGCTTATCGTGCATATATAAAACAAAATTCTTCACAATATTGAGGTTTTCACGAAATGACATTTTATCATCCCAATGAAGATTCATATATTGTTTAAGTAACCGTCCTCTAGGTGTTGTGCTTGGATCAGTTCTTATCGCTAAAGCTCTTTTTCCAGGCGTCTCATCCTTACCCTTTGACTATTCAAGTCCTGGGTTCAAAATAACATAAAACTTTCTCAATTGAATCAAAAAGATCAATGCACATAGCATTAAGTATGTTGTACAAAACAACAAATAAAATTACACAAAATTTATTTCATTGAAATTACTAAAATTTCATGATTTTCAGTTGTAAAAAAAATTTAAACTTTTCTATACTTTAAGAGAAATTTCACAAAATTTCATCTCTAGAAAAGTAATTTTCTTACAGCATAAGTCACATAGATTTATACAATTACTTGAAAATGACACAATTTCCAAGTGTTCGTTTGATTTAATTGAAATTTTGTAGTCTAATTATGAAAGTAGAGGATTTAATTAAGCTTATCGCAAAGATATAGGGTTTAATTTAAAACATGGGGCTTAGAAATAGAATAAACACAAAGTTTTGAAGACATGGAGTCATAATTGAAAATATCACAACATTTTAGGGTCAAACTGTAGATAACACAAAGTTATGGGATCAAAATGTAAATAACACAAAGTTATGGGGTCAAATCGTAAATAACACAAAGTTATGGGGTCAAACTATAAATAACACAAAGTTATTGCCATGTGGCTAGCCCTACGTGCCAAGTACACTTGTCACCACCTGATTGGCCCCCATGTGCCATATAAACTCACATTCTGACGCACGCACAAAACCAAGAACACACACTTATAAACGTACAAACACAGTACAAACTCAAAACTTCAAAAATTCATAACTTATTCATATGAAGACCAAAAATTATGAATTTTATGTCCATAGAAACCTTGAAATACGTAGTTTCTAACAGTATCAGTTTTACACACAAATTTGATATTGATCAATAATGCATTTTAAAGAGCCAGAACGATATCCAGACTTAATTTATTCAATACATATCCAAAAATTATGATTTCAATTGCGTTAGATTCCAAGGAAAAAATACTTTCCAGCAATATAAAAAACAAACATGTCTGAGACAAGTCACAGAAACGTTTTTCTATGATTTTTTTGCGAGGAGATCATATTTTTCGCAGAAATATTAACTCTCTCATGCATATCATGGTATGAAAATAGAGAACGAACATAATGCGTCTCTAATACCAATGAAGGAAAATAATATAATCTTATATACGTGTTTATTTCCTTCACGGATACCTATTACTAAGAGGAAGCAAAGATTGACAACACGTTTATTCCACTGTATGTGCAAGAATCGTAATGCATAATACAAGACTACACACCTATTTCCACAACTTAAATGCCAAAAAGAAATAGAGTATTTTTTATTATCTGAGAGCATAAGTTTTCTGTATCTAATCCCATTTACTGAACGTGTGTACAGTATATGGGTAGTGGACAATTCTATAACTGCCCACTAATTGGACTATGTGGCATGTAGTGGGTAGTTCTATAACTGCCCACTACTTGCATTATATGGATTGAGTTATCCCATCTTGGGCGACCCAAAATCCCAGTCCAACACAATTGATATTTGTCTTCATCTTTTAGGTAGATAATGTTGAAATTAACACAAATTTAGGTATTAGATATTATTAGTAAAAATTAAATTAAAAAAAATATATTTGCCTTCATCTATTATGCTTTTTTTTATTTATGATTTTCTTTTGCCATTTCACAAGCTTTAAAGCAATGGTTATACTTGGTCCAACATGAAACTTTTCTTTTTTTGGGGTAAAAAATGAAATTTAATTGAAAAAGAGGCCCAAGTTAAACTTCTTTTTTTGGTAAAAAATGAAATTGCATTGAACAATAGGTCCAACATGGAAATTCGCTTTTTTTGGGTAAAAAATAAATTGTGTTGGAAAGAGGTCCAATGTGGAACTTTCTTTCTTGTTTTTTTGGTAAAAATTGAAATTGCATTAAAAAAAGAGGTATGATGCGAAATTTTTCTTTTTTATTGGTCAATAATGAAATTGCATAGAAAAAGAGGTCCAATAATGAACCTTTTTCAGTCAAAAATGAAATTGCATTGGAAAAAAGGTCCAACGCGAAATTTTTGTTTTTCTTTTTGGTAAAAAAAAGTGCATTGAAAGGAGGTCAAACGTGTAACTTTTCATTATATTGGACTTCACTTAAGCATCTTTGAATTAAAATCTTGATTTATTAAATTATATTATATCTTAAGTTTGTATTCTATGTATCTTAGAACTCTATCTTACTTTTATTTAAACTTTTTTTATCTCTATATGTAGTTGTTCTTCGTTTTTACACGTATTCAAGGAGTGAGATAAATAAAATGAGATTACTTGAATTTATATGAGTTACAATTTTTTTCCTAATCGTTTCTCATTCGAGCATTACTGTGCATTCACAACTTAAAAAATGTGATAGTAAGTTTTCTATGGATATGTTTGGTTATTTTGGTGCAAGCGGACATCCTTATTTAAAATAAATACAATAATTACAAGAATGTAAATCTTCGTCATTCTTAGCTTGTCCGACAAAACTAATAATTATATTATATGAGTAAAGTCCTAAAACAATTACGGGATATAAAATTTTCAAGCACTAATTTCAATTTTGAGCATCTCTTCAAACAACCTTCAATTTTAAACTACTCATAAATTTCATGGTAAAATTACCATTGCATTTCAACTGGTCCATTTAGAAAAATATTTATTTTTCTTTAATGTATTATCATTTAGTATTCTTAGTATTGCTATTCTTTTAACAGGTATCATAACAACAATATAAATATGTTTTTGTCCAATTAGAATATCATATTAGTAAGAGTTGCAAAAAGAGAAATTGTTAGACGAGTGACAATGATAGAGAGATTTAATCATGATATATTATTAACTGTAGCTTTAAGCACCCAATAATGCATATAGCTATATAGTCGCCAATTCATCTTCTTTGGAGACGACTTATCTATGTTATCTCCACGATGTCACCAAGTGGTGACCGTTTAGAAACGACATGAATAAGTTATCCCCAAGTAGTTGCCAACTAGAGAAGGTTTATGTTGTCTCCAAGTAGTCACCAATTGGAGACGGTTTGAATATGTCGTTTTTAAGTAGTCGTCAACTGGATACTTTTGAAGACGGATTATAATATCATCTCCAAATAGTTGCCAATTGGAGACGGTTTTGAGACGACTTACTTATGTCATCTTCATTCCGTCTCCAAATTGTCACAATGCTTGGCAACAAAATTTACATCTTATTTTCATCGCCAATTTAGAGACGAATTGGCGACGAACAATCCCTAAAAATAGTTTGTTCTTGTAGTGGAAACACAATAACAATGATAAGAATAAAAAATCACACTAATGCTATTTTATTTATCTGACTCTTTGAACATGTACAAAGTAAAGAGATAGAGATAAAAGAGTTTAAATAAAGTAAGATAGAGTTCTAATATACATAAAATACAAGTTTATGATATAATTTAATTTCATAAATCAAGACGTGTTTATAATTTAATTTAATTTAATATTATCATAAAAATATTAATAGATTTACACATGGCATGATATAGTTTTTTTTGCTAAGTAAGCAAATGATTCTCATTTCAGCTCAACAAAACATCAACAAGTACAATCAAACTTCAAAGCCCTATTCAAGCAAAAATTCAATATTCCACTCTTTATAGATTTTTCTAGTTAGATCATTGTTCCTAAACTTACGGTGAAGACGAATTTTTTGCCTAACAATATCCACACTCATGGCAAAAACTTATTCATCCGAACGCACTTTCTTATCATGTAATCTATTGTTTCTCGCAATCCAAGCATTATAGACAATAGATCCAACAAAAAGTCTAGTAAGTGCAGCTTAAAGACTCTTTCCCTGGCAGTAGCTACTACTCCATATATTATTCCAACCAGATATCTGTATGTCAATAAAGCACATTTTCAATCCTTTTTTCCAGATTCTAGCACACAAACCACATTTAAAAGATAGGTAATCCCTGTCCTCCAAAACCAGGCCACAAAACTTACACAATCTATTCACGTTTAAACCCCATGAAAGCATTCTCCATTTGATAGGGAGACGATCCATAATGGAAGCCAGAGGATAAAGCAATGTTTTTGAATACGAAACTTATCCCAAACAAGGAAAAACCAAAGCACAACAGGATTCTTACTTGTACTAATATCCCAAGCAGAAGACATACAGAACGTACCGTTAGAACCAGGCTGCAAACAAAAAATGTATTCATTATGCGGTTGAGGTATAAAGTTAAGATTGTTGAAGACTTCCTCCAATCTATGGTCACCCACATTCCAACTCCAACTACTACCCGAAATGAAACTAGACATTTTTGTCATCCAACTCTGTCCAATATAATTCTGATGGACAATGTTGAAGTACCTCGATAAACACCCAAACGGATGCCAAGAGTCATGCCAGAAAAAGACAGATTTTCCATTACCAATCTTGCAAGTCACAAGCTCACGAACTTCATCCCTTAACTGCATAAGCTTTTTCCATGCCAAGATGAATTATTCGAAACCTTTGCCACCCAAATGGAATGTCATTTGAGTAGATTTTTGTCCACCCATTGGCCCTAAATAGTCTTTATTAGTAATGATATTCCAGATATATTTGAACATAGCTGCAGTGTGAAGCTTAAAAAGACTCTGGAAACCCAAAACACCACCAGTATATGGTTTGCGAACATCCGACCAGGCCACTTTAGCTCCCATTCTATTACTATCCTTACATTTCCACAAGAAAGAGGAACATTTACTCTCCACAAGTTTAATGATACTCTTTGGGATCAAAAAGAGACTAGCCCAAAAAGATTGAATGTTAGTAAGCACCAACTTGATCAACACCAAACGGCCCGAAAAAGATGACCATTTGTTTGCCCAATGATCAATACGACTAGTTATCTTGCTCACAAGATCATTATGAGAATTAATAGAAATTCTTCCAGCAAAAAGAGGAAAACCAAGATACCGAAAAGGAAGAATACCCGAATCAAAGTTCACGATCCCAAGCAATTGCTCCACAAGAGTATCACTGCATCCTCCACAATACATAGAACTCTTCTCACCATTGACTTGTAAACCTGAAAGCTTACAAAAAATGTCAAGAGCACATTTAATAGCTGAGACCGAGTTGAGGGTGGCTTTTGAGAAAATCATAACATCATCCGCAAAGATCAAGTGATTGAGTTTGGTTTTGGAACACCTTGGATGAAAGGAAAAAATACTCCATTGAGCAACTTTGTTCAACAATTGGGACAAAACTTCCATGGCTAATGTAAACAGATAAGGCGATAACGGGTCCTCCTGCCTGATACCCCTTCTACCCTCAAAGTATCCCTCCAATGAACCATTAATAGAAACAGAGAATCTGGGTGTAGAAATACACGCCTGGACCCATTGAATGAATCTAGATGGATAGTTCAGAGCAGCCATGTTTTCAAAATGAAACCCCAAGGAACAGAATCATAGGCTTTCTGCAAATCCATTTTTATGAGGCAACAAGGAATAATATGTTTCCTGTTGTAACCTTTCACTAGCTCTTGGCACAATAAGATATTATCTGACATCTGTCTTCCTGGAACAAAGGCATTTTGATTCCTAGAAATGATTTGAGGAAGAGTAGACTTAATCCGATTTGCCAAAATTTTGGAGATACATTTGTAAATAGAATTGCAGCACGAGATAGGTCTATAATCTTGCATTATGGAAGGACAATCAGACTTAGGCACAAGAGAAATGGAGGTAGCATTAACTTCTCCTAGGAGTCTACTGGACTTGAAAAAGGACCTAATTGCAAGCACCACATCATTTCCCATAATACACCATGCTTTCTTATAAAAGTGAGGTGTAAAACCATCTGGACCCGGACTTTTGTTGCTACAGAGAGAGAAGAATGTATCTTTAATTTCATCATCTGTAATCTGAGTTGTCAATTGCTTAGCATCTTCATTAGAAATGGATTTTTCAAGAATTTTAGAAATGTCGTGCACAGAATAAGTCCCAGTCAAAGTACTATCACTACCCAACAAGTCCTTATAATACCTGACAATAACATCACGGGTCTCTTGCTCATTCTCAGTCCAAGAACCATTAGAATCCATGATACGGACAATGTTGTTACGAGAGATGCGACCCTTAATAGTCTTGTGAAAAAAAAGCTGTATTAGCATCCCCTTTATCAAGCCAATAAAGCCTCGACTTTGATGTTAAAATCAAGCAACGAAACCAGTCTTTTCTCTTCCTGAATCACATGATCTAGGCAATTAGGATCACACATCCTCCTTTCAACATCCTCAAGTCTGAGTCTAATAGCTTCAATCTTGGGCGAAAGGTCCCAAAAGTACTTTCTATTGAAATCCTTATGTTCTCTTTTAAGAGCCTTCTATTTTTGAACAAGAATGAACATGGGAGAACCAACAATATGACGATCCCAAATCCTCACAATATCAAGAAATCAGGATGTTCTGTCCACACATTAAAGAATTTGAACGGCTTTGGCTTAGGGAGAACCGACTCATCCATGACAATACGAAGAGGGGAGTGGTCAGAGACCCCAGGAAGGTCAATCAACACATTAGACAGAGTATACTTCAGAGACCCAGGCTTCGTTGGTGAGTACTCTGTCAATCTTACTAGCCCTCAGCCCGTCACCAAAACTTTTGTTCGACCAAGTAAAAAAAGACCCAGAACTTCTTGGTTCAACCAACTCAAGATCCTCAACACAACTCTGAAAGTCAGTCATCCCTTGAGTGATATTAGTGCAGCGAAGACGGTCCTCCACTTTCAAGATCTCATTGAAGTCACCATAAATAATCCAGGGAGAATCCACAACCAACAATCTCCAACTTCTAAGAGAATTCCACAACTCCTTTCTATCAGATGCATCATTATGAACATAAATAAAACTAACAAAGTACCGGTCTTGCCCATTCTTCGGATTAATCAGACACAACATGGCCTAGTACCGGTCTTGCGCAACACAAGAAACATAACAAGCATTGTTTTGTTATGAGAGAAATGTTCATTCATTGATATGTGGCATAGTGGTTGTTGTCTTATGATATTAGCATAGTTCATTAGGAAGACTAATTTTTTAGATAGAGATCCTAGATTCCACTCTCAAGAAGAAGTTTCACCTTTACCCCTGTTTAAAATGCACAAGGGAAAGGAAAGGAAATTAAGTGAGGTAGAGGGGAAAAAACAAAGGGAAAAAAAGAATTTTTTTTTTATTTGGATTAAAAATATAATGATAATAATAAGAAAAAAAGACTTGAAATGATTTTATGATTGTTTGTTTGGATTGGAGAAGTATTTAAAAAGAAATGATAATTTTAAATGAAAAATCACTTATAAACTATTTTTCTATCTATAACCATGGGGATAGATAAGGATAAAAAGACTTTTAACATGCTAACTTTTTCTTTTTCCAAAACACCAAAATAATCCTTCCATCTAAAGAATGTGGAAGGATTGTTTAAACTCTTCATATCCTCCCCTTCCTCTTAAAATATAATCCAAGCAAGGAAAGAGATTTTCTAAACCCTCTCCTTCTTTCTGTCCGCTATAAATTTGCAATTGAAACAATGTGTCAGGGATTTATATGCAATGGAAGTTTACAAGGACAGCTAAATTCGAAGTTGAGTGAAGTTTGAGTAGTTGAAAGGACAAACTTTCCCCATAAGAAGTTGTAGATCCCTTCTCTAGTGGAGGAAAATTTTGGAGTCAGATAAGGTTTAGCTAAATTGAAATTGAGTGAAATCTATATAGTTTCTTGTTTTTGTGTTTTATCAATAAAATCTATATAGTTGAAAATCTCAACTTTTCCTATACTAGTTAACGGGTTCAGTTTTCTAAAATTCCTGACAATACTAAAATGATAAATTGTCTTGTCATTACATATTAATTAAATGAATTAGTGTTTCACATGACTTAAAATATGTATATCAGGCCGCATCATTATTTAGATCCTGTTTCATTAATCTATTCTTTTAACAGTGCTTCAAATTTAAAATTTTGCATATCACTATACAACCATTTTATTTAACTATTCTTTAATTTAACTAAAGCTAAGGCATTTCTTATTTTAGTGATGGACTAGAACCTAGGGAAAGTTGTAGGGGAACAACTTTTCTTGAGCGTGAGACAAGAGTGACAAGAATACATAATATGTGCCTCCGAGGAGGACCGCAATCTAATTAGGCATAAAGGTCACCAACAACATTCACTCATACTTCAACCAAGGGAAGCCTTGTTCCTTTCCGATGCTTGTGGATTGGAAAAGAAAGATCATTTCTACACATGTTCTTCCTGTCCTTTTGTGATCCACAGGAGTTGCGCGCTGTTGCCGGAAACCAACAAATGCAAGGCTCACGATTGTGATCTCACCCTTTCCTACGGTTTTCCATCCGATGCCGACGATTTTGTGTACAAATGTGATATTTGCCGCCAGTTAATACTCGACCAGTATTGGGATTATTACTGTGGCCCGTGTAGACATTTTGTTCACCTTGGATGTATGACAACTGAGCCCCATCAGATTGAAGATGACTCGTAAGATATCCTTACTTCTTCCCTCCACATCCCTCTTTTGATATTTGCCTCTTTTTTATTTTTATTTTTGAATTTCTGTTGATTCTATCTGTCCTGCAGTATTCTGACAATATATATTATAATTTTCATGCTACCAGAGACGACGATGATTTGTTTGACGATGCAAATTTTGAAAAGAAACTTCTAAAGGTTCTGCTTTACGATGATTTTTACACTTACCGGCGATTGACATATCTAAAGAGCTTATTGGACGTTTCTTGCTTAGAAAGAATAGCCTCGCTCATATTCAACCACAAATCAGGCACTTCGGCAATGAGCAGCACCCGTTGATTCTTTTCCATGAGTTGCCCGATGACGTAGAAGAAGATGAGGAAATATTATGCAACTGTTGCGTTGAGCCTATTTCATCTGCTGATCATCATCCTTATTATTATTATTCTTGTGTGGAGTGTAGTTACTTTCTCCATCTATCTTGTGCCAAATTACCAAACAAACTGCAACATCCCAGTCACCCGCACGCTCTCACCCTTGGTTGCCACCAGAAGTTCTATCACACTTTTCGTTGCGATAAATGCAGAGCGTTTTCCAATGGATTCTTCTTCAAGTGCGAAATATGCGACTATTTCTACCTTGACGTGAAGTGTGCTGCTAAGCCCATTATCATTGAGCACAAAAGTCATGGTCATCCCCTCTTTGAATCCAAAGATCTTGAAAAAGATTGCAATGCTTGTGGTCCGATAATATGGCGTACTGCTGGCCTTAGTTGTGAGTCTTGCGAATTGTATTTGCACGAAAGATGTGCAATGCTCCCTGGGGAGATTAGGCATAGATTTGATCCACATCCACTTCTACTGAGGTTTCCGCCGTATAAAGACCATCCCGAGATATTCATGTGTGCTATATGCGAATACGAAATACATCCCAAGCATTGGCTTTATCATTGTTCTGAATGCGATAACTCCTTCCACCCCAATTGTGTTCCAAGACTCAAAGAATTTGAAAGAGTCAAGTTTGGAGGCATACTTAAAGTGAGCTCCCACCCACACTCTCTCAAGTTTATTCAACGGTTCAGGGTAAGAAAAGATTGTAACCATTGTTCTGAAGAATTTTATGATCATATGCTCTTCGAATGTGAAGATTGCAAATTTTCCCTTTTTCTTCAATGTGTTCGTAACTGAAGGAAGAAAAGGTTTTCTGTATATTAATATTAAAGTATTACAACACAAATATTTATAGTACAAAATATCTGATGATAAACCAAACGTGAGCAAGTTAAGCAAAATAGATTACAATGAACAGATTTCAAAATACAACAGCATAAATTCAAAAACGAAACTGATCTTAAATTATCTGTTATCATGCCCCCTCAAGCGAAGCCGAACTGTGAACGGTGAGTTTGGACCGGAGAGAGCGAAAACGTGAGATGGATAACCCTTTGGTCATAATATCAGCCAACTGATCCAGTGTGGAAATAAAGCGGACACTTAGTGTTGGGTATCGGCGCAGCGGAATGGTTGGGGATAAGCAGTATCACGCAGCTAAAATATGAATGAGAACAGAGAAAGTAGAGACACAAGATTTACGTGGAAAACCCTCAAACAAATCGAGGGAAAAACCACGGGCAAGTAATGGAGGATTTCACTATGATGTGGAGTATTTTACAATAACCTTCTCTCTAATATAAGGAGAGAACAATATCACTCTCTCAAATAATAGGAGAAACTAACTCTCACTCATAAATATAGAACAACAAAAGAGGAAGAAAACTACTCAAGAGAAAGCTTATGTTTTCTCTCTAATTTGCTTTGCTTGGATGATACTAAATGGTAAGGAATGAGCTTCTATTTATAGGCTCATTCCATACCCAAAATCAAAGCAAAATAGTAGTGTGAAAAGGATTTTTATGTGCCTAATTTTGCACCAAACTTTGATGCATAAATCTTCCTTTCCCATTGCCTTTTGTTTTCTTTTGACTCACCAAAAATGTAAAGCTACCAAATGTGACTTTACCTCATTAAAAGTCTTTGATGGCTCACATTCTCCCACTTAAAGTCATATTGGATGATCTTCAAATCTCTCCATACTTGTCAATTCCATGTTGCTTACGTCTTTGCTAGGCCAAATGAGGATCTACTCCAAACAAACTTGTCAACGTTGATTGGCTTTGTCATGACATCTGCTAGGTTCTCGTTGGTGTGAATCTTCTGCATATCCACACTCCCTTCCTCCACTACTTCTCGAACAAAGTGATATTGAACACCTATGTGTTTCGTCCTGGAATGAAATGCTGGATTCCTTGCAATGTGCAAGGCACTCTGACTGTCACAAAACAAGGGAATTTTCTCTTGTTTGTGCCCGAGCTCCTCCATTAACCGTTTAATCCAGATTGCTTCTTTACAAGCTTGTGTAGCTGCCATATATTCAGCCTCTGTTGTAGATAGGGCCACAACAGTCTGTAATTTAGATATCCAGCTTACCACGCCGCCTGCAACTGTAAACACATAGCCTGTAGTAGACTTCCGTTTATCGGTATCACCTGCAAAATCAGAATCAACAAAACCCTTGACAATAAATTCTGATCCTTCAAAACATAATGCAACATCCGAGGTCCCTTTGATGTATCTTAGGATCCTCTTAACAACATTCCAATGCTCTCTACCAGGATTCGCCATGAACCGACTGACCGTACCAACTGCTTGAGCAATATCTGGTCTCGTACATATCATAGCGAACATGAGACTTCCCACTGCTGATGCATACGGTACTCGAGACATTTCTATCCTCTCCGCTTCAGTGCTAGGGCACATACTTGAGGATAATTTGTAATTGACAGGAAGCGGGGTCGAGATTTCCTTACAATCTTGCATATTGAAGCGCCGCAAGATTTTCTTCAAGTAATTCTTCTGAGAAATCCATACCTTCCTGCCTTTTCTGTCTCGGTGAATTTGCATCCCTAAAATCTTGTTTGCTGGTCCCAAATCCTTCATATCAAACTCCCCAGCCAACTGTGCCTTCAGTTCTTGGACCCGATCTTTACTGGGACCTGCTACCAGCATGTCGTCCACATACAACAACAGAATGATAAAATCATTATCGCCAAACCTCTTGTAGTACGTACAATGGTCTGAATTGAGTCTGTTGTACCCAAGGCTAATCACGAAGGAATCAAATCTCTTGTACCAACACCTTGGCGCCTGCTTTAAACCGTACAGAGATTTGGTCAACCTGCAAACCAAGTTTTCTTTTTCTTTCTCAACAAAACCTTCTGGTTGAAGCATGTAAATCTCTTCTTCAAGCTCACCATGAAGAAAAGCCGTCTTTACATCTAACTGTTCTAGATGTAAGTCTAACACAGCACACATGGCCAAGACTACTCTGATAGTTGTAAGTCTTACCACAGGAGAAAATATCTCGTTGAAGTCAATTCCTTCTTTCTGAGCATATCCTTTCACCACTAGTCTTGCACGATATCGCTCCACTTGGTCATTACCATCTCGCTTGATCTTGTAGACCCATTTGTTACCAATGGCTTTCCGTCCAGGTGGTAGTGGAACAAGCTCCCACGTCTTGTTTTTATGTAGAGCTTCAATTTCTTCCTGCATTGCTGTCATCCACAGGGCAACATCGGGGCTTTTTATAGCCTCGTGAAAGGTAGATGGCTCTCCATCCTCCGTTAGAAGACAGTATGCAGCATTGCTCGCCATGACAAAATCTGAATGCCAAGTTGGTCTTGTTGTCTGACGTAATGAACGTCGGACTTCTATAACCTCAGCATCATCTGGTTCTTGTTCCTCGTGCTCCGGTGCAGCTTCAGAAGAAGCATCTCCTTGTTCTGACTTATCTTCAATTTGTATTGTAGTAGTCTCCTTTGAAGTGTTGCTGTCGTCTTCACTTTGCAGTTTATCTTCTGCAAATATCACATCTCTGCTGATGACAACCTTGTGGGCAGTGGAATCCCACAGGCGATACCCCTTAACACCATCAGCATTTCCCAAAAATACACATTTCCTGGATTTTGGATCCAGCTTTGTTCTTTCTTGGGAACCATACATCACATATGCCGGACACCCAAATACGTGCAAGGTAGAATAATCTGCGGGTTTTCCGGTCCACATTTCCATTGGTGTTTTCAACCCAATTGCAGTTGACGGTGACCGGTTTATCACGTAACAGGCAGTTCTAGCTGCTTCTGCCCAAAATGATTTGGCAAGACTTGCAGTTTCCAACATAGCTCTCATTCTTTCAAGAAGAGTTCTGTTCATCCGCTCTGCTACACCATTTTGCTGAGGTGTATGTGCAACAGTAAATTGCCTCTGAATACCCTCTTGCTTGCAAAATGCCAAGAAGCTCCCGTCAGTGTATTCTCCTCCGTTGTCCGTCCTTAAACACTTGATCCTTTTCCCGGATTCAAGTTCCACCAGCGCTTTGAATGTTTTAAATATTGGAAACACATCTGACTTGTTCTTGATTGGATACACCCACAGTCTCCTGGAGTAATCATCAATAAATGATACAAAGTATTTGGCTCCTCCTAGGGACAAAACCGGTGATTCCCAAACGTCTGAATGGATCAAGTCTAGAATGTGTTTGCTTCTGGTAGTAGATCTCCCAAATTTCAATCTATGCTGCTTACTGGTAACACAGTGCTCACAAAAAGGTAAGTTTACCGTCTTGAGCCCGGGTAGGAGATTACGTTCAGCAAGAATCTTCAAGCCTCGTTCTGTCATGTGGCCCAATCTGCGATGCCACATTATAGTTGATTCTTCTTGACCGGCTGATGCAACTGATACATCTGCCTCCTGTAACGTATCTCCCAAAAGCATGTATAGATTTACCCCGATCTTTTCTGCCTTGATCACCACAAGCGCTCCTTTGACAACCTTCATGATCCCATCCTCGATATGGGTCTTGCAGCCAAGGTCATCCAATTGTCCAATGGACAATAGGTTCTTCTTCAAGCCCTTCACGTGTCGTACCCCTTGAATGGTGCGAATGGTACCATCATACATTTTAATTTTGACGGTACCGATACCAGCAATCTCCAAGGCATGATCATTACCCATGTACACAGATCCTCCAGAGACAGGTTCATAGTTGTGAAACCATTCTCTACGAGAGGTCATATGCCATGTTGCTCCCGAATCCATTATCCAAGCATCAGTGAGCTCCTTTCTGCCTTTTGATACAGTTGCTGCTTCGCTGTATAAAATATCTCCATCATCTGGTGCAGTCGCCACACATCCCTGAGAATTTGTCACCTCGGGATTCTTTTTGTTGCTCCAACAATCCTTCTTGAAGTGCCCTTTCTTGCCACAGTTGTAGCATTTGATATTCTTTCTACTCTTTGATTTTGATCTACCTTGGTTGTTGCTCCCACTAGAGCCACGTTCCGTTGATCTACCTCTCACCATTGATAATGCCTCTGCTTGTTGTGAACTTTCGATTCTGTCTTCCTTACTTTTGCGCCTAGATTCCTCTTCCAGAACAGCGGCTGCAACATCATCAAAAATAACAAAATCTGAAAGAACATTGTTAGTGTAACTAATGATGAGTTGATCATACGAATCAGGTATACTTTGAAGTAGAATTTCTGCACGTTCAAGCTCCGCTATTTTATGCCCAATTGCAGTCAATTGAGAGAATAGCGTATTTAAGGTATTGATGTGATCTGTCACCGATGTGGACTCACTCATCCGAAGGGTGTAAAGTCTCCTCTTCAAGAAAATCTTGTTGTGAAGTGACTTAACCTCATACAGTTTGGTCAGTGCATCCCAAATTTCTTTTGCTGACTTCTTTTCCTCAACGCTTGACAATACCGAATCTGCCAATGCCAGGTGCAGATTAGCCATAGCGTTGTCATCCATCTCTTTCCACTTGTCATCCGTCACCTCCGCTGGTCTGTCTCCAATTGCTGCCAAGCAATTCTCCTTTCTCAAGATTGCCTTCATCTTTAATTTCCATAGGGAAAAATTTCTCCCGTTGAACTTCTCGATTTCAAATTTTGCTGCCATAGTATTAACGACGATCTGCTTCGTAACTTGAACCGGCTCCCACTATTTCACTGTGAATAGTACTATTTACGTGAATAGTACCGTATACGTGAATAGTACCAAAACCGTATACGAAAATAGTATCGATACCGTATAGGTGAATAGTACTATACCGTATGTATGAATAGTAACCGTGAACAGTAACCCCATATGTATACCGGTGACCCATAACCAATGGCTCTGATACTACTGTTGGGTATCGGCGCAGCGGAATGGTTGGGGACAAGCAGTATTACGCAGCTAAAATATGAATGAGAACAGAGAAAGTAGAGACACAAGATTTACGTGGAAAACCCTCAAACAAATCGAGGGAAAAACCACGGGCAAGTAATGGAGGATTTCACTATGATGTGGAGTATTTTACAATAACCTTCTCTCTAATATAAGGAGAGAACAATATCACTCTCTCAAATAATAGGAGAAACTAACTCTCACTCATAAATATAGAACAACAAAAGAGGAAGAAAACTACTCAAGAGAAAGCTTATGTTTTCTCTCTAATTTGCTTTGCTTGGATGATACTAAATGGTAAGGAATGAGCTTCTATTTATAGGCTCATTCCATACCCAAAATCAAAGCAAAATAGTAGTGTGAAAAGGATTTTTATGTGCCTAATTTTGCACCAAACTTTGATGCATAAATCTTCCTTTCCCATTGCCTTTTGTTTTCTTTTGACTCATCAAAAATGTAAAGCTACCAAATGTGACTTTACCTCATTAAAAGTCTTTGATGGCTCACACTTAGCTCATTTGACGCCACCTTCTCGCGAACGAAATGAACATCAATCTCAATGTGCTTTGTGCGAGCGTGATAGACTGGATTTGCCTTAAGATATATTGCACCAATATTGTCACACCAGAGAGTAGGAAGAAGCACAGGAATGATGTTTAACTCAGAGAGGAGCGACTTCAACCAACAAAGCTCAGTTGTGGCAAAAGCAACAGCGCGATACTCAGCTTCCGTGCTGGAGCGAGACGTGGTTGTTTGTTTCTTTGCAGCCCAAGAAATTAGATTAGGCCCCAGAAAAATGCAATAGCCATGGGAGCTACGTCTATCGTCAGGACAGCCTGCCCAATCACTATCTGAGTAAGCATGAAGGGAGTAATCTGGCGAAGCTATAAGGTGAAGACCATGACTCGGTGTGTCTTTAAGATAGCGTAAAATCCTCTTGACAGCAACCCAATGAGGTTCCGTTGGACAATGCATAAACTGACACACTTTGTTCATAGCAAAGGCTATATCCGGACGAGTAATAGTCAAGTCTTGAAGAGCACCAATAGTGCTACGATAAAGCGTGACATCAGGAAAAAGGTCACCATCGTGTTATGAAAGCTGCTGACCTTGAGAAATTAGGGAAGAAATAGCCTTAGCAGATGCCATGTGTACCCGATCCAAAATGTCAATAGCATACTTTTGTTGATCCAAAAGAAGACCCGTTGGAGTAGTAAGAACTTGAATACCCAAGAAGTAGGATAACGTCCCGAGATCCTTAAGAGCAAATTGAGCATTAAGAGACTCAATGAGTGTGCCAATGGTAGCGGTGTCACTCCCAGTCAAAATAATGTCATCAACATAAACTAGTAAAAGTGTAACATCATGAGCAGTGGAGCGAAAGAACAAAGAAGTATCAGACTTCGAAGAGATAAAACCCAGAGATATGAGAAATGAGCTGAGACGAGAAAACCAAGCTCGGGGCGCCTGTTTCAATCCATAAAGAGCCTTCTTTAATCTACAAACATGATTGGGATAATCTGTATGAGTAAAGCCTGGCGGTTGCGACATGTACACTTCCTCTTGGAGATACCCATGCAAGAAAGCATTATTAACAACCAACAGACGAAAAGACCACTGTTTAGAAAAAGCAATGGAAAGAACAACCCGAATAGTAGTCCGTTTAACAACCGGACTGAACATCTCGTTGTAGTCAATACCCTCCTCCTGACTATACCCCTTAGCAACGAGCCTTGCCTTGTAACGTTTGATAGAGCCATCTTGTTTTTGCTTGATTCGAAAAACCCATTTACACCCCACCACATTAGCCATAGGTGGTTTAAGAACCAAAACCCAAGTACCATTCCTCAATAATGCGTTATATTCAGATTCCATTGCAGTGCGCCAGTGTTTATGTTTATTAGCTTGGAGAAATGTAGAGGGTTCAACATGAGCCAGGTCCAGAGAAGTAGCAGTAGTACGAGAAGCATTGTAAGTCACATAATCAGAAAAACTTTTGACAGGACGTGTATGATCTTTAGACCGTGTGACCATAGAATGCATGTTGGGATTGGCGATTTGACAAGGAGCAAAGGGTGAAGAAGGTACAGATGGGTCAGAAGCGACTTCGGGGTTCAAGGAATTGGAAAGCGGAGAGGAAAGACCCACATGGTGGGATGGAGAGTCAGATGATAGAGGAGGATGTGTGGGTTGTAGACAAGCAGCAACATTGTCTAGACAAGAGCCAAAAATTGGAATAGATTCAGATGTAGCAAGAACACGTGGGACTAGATAAGACGATGGAGGAGATAATGCATTATTGTGTGCACCATCTGCATGGGAAACATGGGCATTAGCAGTTGGATGAGATAAAGATAGGAGCAGATTATGGAAAGAATGATAGGGAGCTGGATCATATGTAGAGATAAGATTAGGATGAGGCGCGACAATTGGAGATAAGTCAGTTGAAGAAGAGGTTTGCTGAGATGAGGAAATTGTAGCTTGCGTGACAGGACGAAGAGAATTGCGGCTGGGAGAGTGCGAGATTTTATCCATAAATTTTTGGTGAAGATCAGGACTAGTACTGGAACATGACGACAACGACACACGGGGAATAGAAACAGATGGGTATCGCGAGTGGAAGGGAAACACAGTCTCATCAAAAAGCACATGACGCGAGACGTAGACCTTTTGTGTAGCAATATTAAAACAACGATACCCAAGATGTTGATTACTATAACCCAAGAAAACACAAGGCAGAGACTTGGGGCTTAATTTATCCTTTTTGTAGGCACCTAAATGAGGATAACAGAGACACCCAAACACGCGCATGAAAGAATAATCAGGAGATGAATGGAATAAAACTGCGTAGGGAGATAAATTCTTTAAAACTGGTGTGGGAAGGCGATTAATTAAATAAACTGCGGTGCTGAAAGCTTCAACCCAGAAATGTTTGGGCATAAATGCATGAAAAAGAAGAGTGGTACCCATCTCCGTGATGTGTCTAATTTTACGTTCAGCCAACCCGTTTTGTTCCGGTGTATAAGGACAAGAAATGAGGTATTGAATGCCACAGTTGTTAAAGTGAACTTTTAGAGCACCTTGAGTTAATTCAGGAGCACCATCACATTGGAAATTTTTTATCTTGGTTGAGAACAGTGTTTCAGAAAGACTTTGAAACTGAGTAAAAAAGGAAACAACATCACTTTTATTTCTCATTGGATACAACCAAGTGAAACGACTAAAGTCGTCAATAAAAAGAACATAAAAACGAAAACCAGAACATGAAGAAACTGGAGCTGGTCCCCATATATCACAGTGCACTAACTCTAAAGGGACAGTAGATTAACGACTAGATGGGGAAAAAGTGAGGTTGTGGCTTTTGCCTTGCATACAAGCATTACACAGCTTATTTAAAAACAAAAAATCCTTAAACTTAATAAAAGCTTGTGATCTAAGAGTGGAGAGAGTTGGTCGTGATGGATGTCCCAGTCTACTGTACCAAGTGACGCCGATGCCTGAGTGGTAGAAAGAGCCTCATGCGACCCTAAAGATGGAGATAACGGCACTGAGAGAGTGCATAGATTAGATTTAACTTGGCCTGTGAGAAGTGGTTTCCCCGTGCGAAGATCCTTGACAAAACATTGAGAAGGAAAGAATTCAAGAGACACATTATTATCTTTAGTAAATTGCGAGACAGACATGAGATTACGCGTAAGACGAGGAACATGTAAAGTGTGTGAAAGAGTTAAAGCACGAGAAGGATGAGGAATGGAAAACTGACCAACATTAGCAATAGCAAGCGGCTTACCATCACCAACCAAGACTTGATCAGCACCTTGATATGGTTGAAGCTGCTGGAGGATATTGGGGTCATTGGTCATGTGGGATGTTGCTCCGGAGTCTGGAATCCATTCGTGAGATGAGGGAGTAGGCAAAAGAGGAGGAAGATTAGAGGGCTGATAATGAAGGCCTGCAAAGTGAGATGTGGAGGCATTGTTGCGGGACTGAGTATAGCGATATCTACACCTTGCAGCAGAATGTCCATGCCTACGGCAAATCTGGCATTTTCCCTTGTAAGAGCTGGATTGAACCATACCAGAATTTGAGGATTTAGAAGAGTTGGAGACATATTGTTGTGGCTGAGTTTTGGAGGACGAATGAGCAACTAAGGCTTGAGTAGAGACAGAGGCAGCATGAAGTTGGGAAGTTAATGCATGAACAGAAGCATCATCATCATCATCACCCTCAAGAATCATGCGTTGCTCATATGTGAACAATTTAGCACGAAGTTCATTGAAAGTAGGGGGAGTAGAGAGATTCTCAATCGAGGTTACAAATGGCCTGTACTGACGAGGAAGTCCATTAAGAGTGGTCAAGACCAAATCGGAATCATTAAGAGGATCACCAATGGCAGCCAATGAGTTTGAAAGATTACGAATATGTTGCACGTAATCAGC
The DNA here is from genome assembly GCA_037974665.1 of Ehretia macrophylla. NCBI lineage: Eukaryota > Viridiplantae > Streptophyta > Magnoliopsida > Boraginales > Ehretiaceae > Ehretia > Ehretia macrophylla. The sequence continues at coordinate 117,991,351 of CM075764.1, read as the reverse complement.
AATGGAGGAGGAGCCTTTCTTGAGAGCACGCAATTGGGCCCGAAGAAGGGATTTGCAAGCGAGAGACTGTTGGAGGAAGGATTCCTCAAGTGACTTCCAAAGAGCACGCGCTGTATCAAAGCCAAGCGCCTGATGAACCAAAGAGTCAAACAACGTAGCTGTGATACAGGCAGTGACATAGCTATCGTACTTTTGCCATTCACTAAACTAAAGAGCGGAGGAATAAGAAGTAGTAGAAGAGGCAGTGGTTTTGGGTGGAGAGATAGATCCATTGATGTAGCCCACAAGATCACTGAAGATAAAGTAGTTGAGAATTTGTTTTTTTCCATGTGAGGAAGTTGGAATTATCGAGAGTCACAGTGACATATGCTCGAACATTGACAGTGGGTAAAGAGAAGGGAGTAACAGCAGAGGAGGCCATGGAAAAAGGACAAGAAAGGAACAAAGAACAAAAAGGAAAAGTCAATGTTGGGAAGAAAATGCAGCTGACGATAGTAGAAGACAGAGGCAGGAGATTTTTTTTTTTTTTTTGTGTGAAGCGGAAGACTAATTTAGGCCGGGTAGTAGGGAAGATGCGGCTAAAAAAAAAAGACGATTAGTCGTTTTAGCTCGATACCATGAAGGAAGAAAAGGTTTTCTGTATATTAATATTAAAGTATTACAACACAAATATTTATAGTACAAAATATCTGATGATAAACCAAACGTGAGCAAGTTAAGCAAAATAGATTACAATGAACAGATTTCAAAATACAACAGCATAAATTCAAAAACCAAACTGATCTTAAATTATCTGTTATCAGTAACATGTCCTAGTTCATCGTTTAACAGCATTATCCTATTGGTCAGACAAGCCATCGAAACAAAATAGGATTTTTATGCTTTGTTTATGTCGGTTCTGTATTCGGTACGCATCCAGTTGTCTTATTTCGTTCGTTACCTGATGTTTGTTCAGAAGTTTGTTGTATTGGAAGTGTTCTTTTTTGCTCTGCTTCTCGTAAATGAAGTATTTTCTGTTGAATCTTCCCCTAATTACTGGGTAGACTTCTTGTTGTTGCTTTTCCTTGTTTCCTATAGTACAATTTCTACTTTCTTTTTTCGAAATGTAATATTCTGTATGCATTCTTATTAAAACAAGTGGTCTTTAAATGTGAAGATTGAAACTTTTCCCCGTGTTTTAATTGCATTCGTCAAATGTTCTACCTAGTTCATCGTTTGTCAACTTTATTAAAGGATAGAATGACTTGTTGAAATCAACAATATTTGTAAGTGGAATCATCCATTTGACATCTTGAGGAACCAGTTGTTGCATTAATTCTATTTTATGAGCATCATTACAATACTTCTGCCCACACTTTTCTCTTTTCCTTAGAAAAAAATAAGAGCGGGCTTATGATCATGGGGTGAGCATTCTAGTTAACAGCAAAGCTATTCAAAACTTGTAGCCTGTAGGGGTTGATAATTTTGAGGATTGCTAAAATATGTCACAAATTGTTTTGGATGGGAAGTTTGTCAATAGCAGATTTATCAACTTAATTCTGTTTCTTTCTGAGATAATTTTACATACTGTAAGAGCCATCAGAGAGCCTCTTTGTAAGTCATTTCATATCGACAGTGAATCCAAAATTTATATTCAATGGAGTTTAAATCATAAAACTTAACACACTTGTATATGAATAATCTTATTTTAAAAAAAGTATAATCCTAGCTCGGTCCTTATTGATTCCACTCTTAGAATTAGTTGTGTTTGCAATTCCATTTGACCTTTATATAGGTCCGGTCAGCTTCATATTCAACTACTTGAGATCTGTTATAATGTAGTTGATTGTGGACAATCCATTTTGGCCATGGCTTGTATCATAACGGTATAATTAATAATATGAAAGAATTCAAGTTCAATGATATATGCAATACTTCGTTGCCATCTCGAAGATGCATTGTCTAGAGCAGGGGATTGGGAGAGGAGATGTTTGAGCAGCCGATGGTTTAGAGTTGAATTTTTTCTTTTCGTTTTATTTAGATATGAATAATGACAAATATATATTATTGATTATTTGGTCTAGTGATAAGATTCTTGTTTTAGATTCAAAAAATTTCAAGATTTGTTCTCGTGTTTAACATCTTAAGTAACTTAAAATGACTTAGCGTTCCTTTGAATTAGAAAAAAAAAAACAAAACAAAAGAAAAAAAGAAAAGAAAAGAAAAGAAAATAAACAATACACCTTTAAAGCTTAAGACATATCTTTCGCTGAAACTGTCGGAACTCAAGGGGGAATCCGGAATCAGAGTGAAATTAGTGTCGTGTTTGTGATTTAGCAATGAACAAATGGAGAAAAATGGATGCTCGTAAAATCAGTTGTATTTTGTCGAAATACATTCTATCTTTTTATCTTCTATTTTGTCAAAATTTTGATAGGAAAAGTCTTTTTCTTGATAGCTACGCCACTCGTAGAAATTAAAGAAGCTAAAAGAGCATGAGTCTTACCGTTTTTTTTTAAGGTTTATACATCTATTTTTAACCTACTCAAGTTCAACCCATTAAACCGGTTAGAGGATCTAACCATGGAGCACATCTTAGAAACTATGGTATATTTTCTTACTTGACTATCTTGACTTAAATCTGAAATAAAAAAACCCAAAAGGACCCTCTATATACATATATATGCGCCAACTCGCATGACTTCCCTCTTCCCCTCTTGATATTTGCCTCTTCTTGATTTATTTTTTTTATTTCTGTTTTTTCTATTTGCCTACGTCTACAAAATTAAGCAAATTAAGATGAAAAATTGCTGCAAAAGTGATCAATTTCATCAAAAGAAGCCAAATCATGTCATTCGGTTCCGGATTTATTATTGAGGAAGAATATGATATCGGGTAATTTCTTGGACGACGTCAAAGGCCTTAATCAAGAAAATACTTTAAAAGAATGAAGCACTTTAATTTTAGATATTAATTTGCAAGTTGAAAGGGGGAAAAAAAAAAAAACAGAAGTTAGATCACCATGACTACCCACAGCTTTCTTTAACAATGAGATATCAAAAAAAAGGGTGGACACAAGCTGACTCAGGTAGATGTAATTTGTAAGCAACCGCTCCAATTCGAGCTTTCAATTTTGAAAGCATCAAAAAACCTCCGGCTAAGTTTTATATATTGTATATGTCTATACTTCCATCGTCAATATTGTATACTTCATATCCCCGATCCCGTTCAAGATCTCTAAAAGAAATAATCTATATAAACGAACCAAGTCATTGTTTTTTAGTGCAAATTTTTATGTATTTTAAATAAAGTTGCTAGCTTGGATTTCTATACAATTTCTTGAATAAAACTTGAATTTAGTTGGGGATTGATGAGGGGGATCCCGAACTGAAGTAAGATGCCCATTCTGAGCTGAGGCGGGCTAATCCGAGCCAAGCCGAACATATTCAGCTAATGTCCAACCTAGATGCTGATCCAACTTCACCCCGACCCCGAAAACCCCGACCTCAGTGCCAACTGCCCTGATGGGACATAAAGTCTTGATGGGACACAAAGCTATACCGCATTAAATGCTATCAGGTCCGAATTTAGTATAAATAGAGTTCCTCCCCTTCATTTCAAAGGTAACTCGTCATTAAATGCTCTCAGCTACCTTGCCAGCTCGGACATACTAATAATTCGCACGCCCGAGGAAAAAATTCGGGTCATCACCCCGTCTTTTCCTTCCTTTTCCTTGTGCAGGTTAGGCAGCCGACCTGCAAAGTTCAACTCGGAGGCCAGCCTAAAAATTCAGCTCGATAAGCGTAGCCGACCAACTCAACTGCGAGGAGTCCGACCTCGACAAGGATCTTTTGAATCATAATGCTATAAATATTGTACATACAACCATTGCATGCAGCCAGTTTTTTGCCAAAGAGGGTTTGACTGATTTTACTCTTAATAATTTAAACTTCACCATGTTAAAATGCCAAAATATTGAAAGGATAATCACAAAAAAACGTAACTTTTTAACTTTGCAGACCTAGCATATAAAGACTAACTTTTCACTTTGCAGCAAACACTAACTTTTTTTAGCTAAGAGGGTGCTTATGCCGTAGGTGAAATTGATGTAACTGGAGTAGAAATTCTGTGAACAATAATAAAATTTGCCGGAGAAGCCAATGAAGAAGGTTTTAGTCGTGTGAGAGAGAAATAAAGTAGAGGTAGAGAGGAAAGAGAAAAAAAAAAAAAAAATTAGTATTTTTAAATGATGGATAAGAATATTTTATAAATATAATCCAATGGCTTAGGTTTATTTGATCTAATGGTTAATATTTTAGACCAAAATTCTAGATAGATGGTTAAGATAATTCTTCCTATAGATAGGAGATGATCTGGTTCCACAAAGTAAGGAATACTATTTAGTCTAAATACAACAAACGATTAAGTAAAGACAAAGTTATCGATTCAGTCAATGAAATTGGATTTATCTCTCTTTAATGAAATAAATTTTATCATTAATGTATTGGTACGAACATCTTTAGCAATTTATTTTTCTATATAGATAATCAAACTATCTTTTTGAAAAAGTTATCCTCCGATTGTAAACCCTAATTTTATAAGTTTCATAACAGAAAAGGCTCATTCTTATATTCAACCCTTGGAGATTTTGTTGAAGGTTCTAAAAACACATTTGTATCAATACAGATGCTAAAGATTGTTCACTTGGTTCTGAGTCAACATCTTCTTTTTTCTTTTCTTCTCATTTATAAAGAATGAATAAATTATTTTAGACTTATGCATATTTTATCTTAAAAGTAATTTCACCATCAATTAGAATAATTTAAACACATGAATTTAGTTCTTCTAAATTTAACTTATAATATATATATATATATATATATATATATATATATACAGTAGAACCTCTTTAAATTAATAGTGTTGGAACCACCAAATTCTATTAATTTAGCGATATATTAATTTATCAATAAATTAATAACTATTAATTAATAGAGATATAATGTCTTTTTTCGGTCCAATTTGAAAAAATAAGTAATAAGAATAGAATATAAAATTTAATTTAGTGAGATTAGAAAAAAGTTTTTATAATCTCGTGTCTAAGTCCTTGTAGTATTACGATGAAAACTAATTTCTCTAATGTTGTATCTTAATCATTGTAGGATTATCTCAATTTTTTCTCTTTAAATAATTAAATATGAGATTCAACTAGATTTGAAGTTCAACAAAAGACAAGCTACTCTTGATTCATATTTTAAGAAATTCTCATAATCATTTTATTATGTACTTTTTAGCTAATTATTAATTTATGAAATATTTGAATCAATAAAATACAAAGGAATTTTTTTAAAATGTATTATCTTATAATTTTATCGAATTTATCAACTTTTTACACTGGTCCCAAGTTGGGACCAGACATTTTTGTTAATTAAAAGAGATTATTAATTTATCGAGTATTAATTTAAAGAGGTTTTACTGTATATATATATATATATATATATATATATATATATATATGTATATATATATATAGAGAGAGAGAGAGAGAGAGAGAGAGAGCAAAAATGATTGTATAAAAAAAAAACTTCCTTAAATTTATCCTATATTAAAAACTCTAAGGTTACCTAACCAATAAACAAATAAATAAACCAAGGATTACTAAATTCTTTTCCAAAATTACCTATGTATACAAAAACTTAACTACTAAATATCAGAGAAAAATGCACAAAAAATTACTATAAGAAGTCTTTCGAATAAATTACTTACCTTAGGCACTTTATTACTATTGTGTCTCAGGATATTCATCCACTAGCAATAAAAAAAATTAAGAAAAAAGATTATGCATAAAATTACCTAGCCCAAAAAAATAAGCAAAATATAATTTTTTTGATGTGTAACTTTAGCTTTGTGTATATGTCTTTTTGGAAGTTTGAACTAAGAGGGAAGGGGAAGAGGTATAGCATCGTGGGAAGGAGGGAGGGGATTGGATGTGGGAATTATTCTGTGTTTTTAAAAAAAGATTAGGCAAAGGCGAACAAGAAAGAAAATTACTCAAATAGAGGCTCATAATTTAAAAAAAAAAAAAAAAATTGGAGGCATGAGAGCCCGGACTCTCCCATCCCCTACAAGCCGTTACGAACTCAGGCGACCCGAACTTGGTTCTACCCTTCCATTTACCATCAACTTAAGATGCCATTTAATCAAACGTACAGTGCTATTTTAATGGTGATTGACTACAATCCAGCGCAAGAAATTGTTATTCATATATATATATATATATATATATATAAAGATTTGGTGAAACATCATTTTCTTGAACATACAGATAGATTTAATCAAGAGTAAGACGTTTTAGCCATAATTAAGCATCTAATGATGCTCAAAGACGCAGCATAAAAGCTACTTTCATAGAATTTATTTTAATGTAGCATTTCCATCTACCGTATGAAATGTGTCATGTTGTCACACAATTTATTCACTAACACGTAAAGACAAAAAACAAAAAAAAAACCTAATTATTATTTATTATTACTTACCTTTTCAAGTACCCTCTTTATCAGAATCTCTAAAATAAAGATTTTATTATCGGATAATTATTATATAATATAGTTTATTTGATGAAATAAAAATTTATAAAGTAGACATTAAAATTATTAAAAGTGGGTTCGGGTCTCTAAAAAGTACAGAGTTTCTAAAATTGTTAATATTTTTAGAGATTCTGTACTTTTTAAAAACTCGGGCCCACTTTTGATTATTTTAGTCTCTATTTTATAGATTTTTGTTTCACCAAATAAACTATATTAAGTAATAATTGTACGATACCAGAGTCTCTATTTTAAAAATTCTAGTAAAGATAACCTAAACATGGTATTAGAAGCGAGACAAAGTCAAAAAATTGTGAAAGATAAATATAATATATTATAAGATTATAAGATTACTAAATATTATGGCATCCAACTATTATTTATTTTAATTTTGACATGTAGGTGTCAAGAAAGCACAAAGATATCCTGTGAAGCATACTGAGGGTGTTATGGCATGTTATTACAGGTTGCTATACAGTAAAACCTTTTTAAATTAATATTTGATAAATAATCTTTTTTAATTAATGAAAATGTTCGGTCTCGACTTAGGACCAGTGTAAAAAGTTAATAAATTCGATAAAATTATAAGATAATACAATTTAAAATTTTCATTTTTATTTTATTGATTCAAATATTTTATAAATTAATAATTAGCTAAAAAGTACATAATAAATTGACTATGAGATTTTTTTAAAATATGAATCAATAGTATCTTGTCTTTTGTTGAACTTCAAATCTAGTTAAATCTCATATTTAATTATTTAAAGAGAAAAAATTGAGATAATCCTACAAGAATTAGGATACAAGATTAGAGAAATTAGTTATCATTCTAATCCTACAAGGACTTGGATACGATATTAGAAAAACTTTTTTCAAATCTCACTAAATTAAAATTTATCTTCTATTCTTATTACTTATCTTTTCAAATTGGACCGAAAAAATACAAGTCACTTTAAAAAAAAAAAAAAAGATATCATAATCATAATATATTTACTAGAAAACCAAAAAAATGAAAAATATATTTATTAATTAATAGTTATTAATTTATCGATAAATTAATATCTCACTAAATTAATAAAATTTAGTAATCCTAATGCCATTAATTTAAAGAAGTTCTACTGCATTTTGATATATAAGTGATAGCAAAGTTGTACCTGTCTCGTTCATAGAGTCAATACACGAGTTCGTTAAATATCATCGGACACCAAGAGTGGCGGAGTTGTGCAAGCAAATAATGATGGGATAATATATAATATATATGTTTAGTCAAATATATGTCTTTTTCGATCTTATATATGCTTTGTCGACAAAGAAAGCATCAATATGTCGAATTAATCAAAGAAAAAACATACTTACATATTGCAAAATACATTTTAATATAATTTTTTATATTGTGACACGTACTATTTTTTTATGAGTTTAAAATTTCTTTATTAGACTATATTCCTAATTAATTTAGTTATCTAAAGCTAAATTATGTGTGACATTGTTTTTAAAATTTTTAAAAGCTTAAGATTACTCATTATAGATCAAATAATTAATAACTTTTGTTCAACAATATTTATAACCAAAACTCTACTATTAAAATCTTTATAACTCAAAAATTAAGTGAAATCTATATAGTTTTTTCTTTTAGTCATCAGTGAAATCCATATAGTTGAAAATGTCAACTTTTCCTATACTAGTTAATGGATTCAATTTTCTAAACTTCCTGTCAATGTCAAAATGATAAATTGTTATAGAGTAACATGTTTTGCCGTCACAAATTAATTGCTTAAATTAGTGTTTCGCATGACTTTAGATATGTAGATCAGGATATGTCACTATTTAATACCTTTTCATAAATTTATTTTTTAAAGGGTAAATTGTGCCTAACCTCCTTGTGATTTATCATAAATGTACGGAACATCCTTGTATTGATCAAATTAGTACATTATCCCCCTGTGGTTTGGGGGTAGTGGTGGCTGGGTTTGGGTGTGGTGGTGGTGGTAGTTGGGTTTGGGTGTAGTGGCGGGTTTGGGGATGGTGGTGACAGGGTTTGGGTGTGGTGGTGGGTTTAGGTGGTGCCAGTGGCTGGTTTGGGGGTGGGGGTAGTGGTGGTGGTGGTGGTGGTGGGTTTGGATTTGGTTTGTATTTTTTTTAAAATTTTGATGGGAATATATTTGTCATTTTGATATTTCCGTTAAAAAATTAACAGAAATTAACTAATGGGAAAAGTATGCACCCTTCCTGTTTATCACAAAGGGATAATGTGCTAATTTCGAGTGTATAAGAGGGTATTGTAAATTTATGATCAATCACAAGAAGACTAGGCGCAATTTACCTTTTTTAAAAAATCGATAATTGGAACTTGAAATATTTTATCATAACAAATATTTATGCAAAATATTCCTCCCAACTTTAGATGTATTTTTTAATCTTATCAAAGCTAAGGCTTATCTTGCATTACTGATGATTGACTAGAACCTAGCTAGGAAACGAAACATTATATAAAGGCTGGGGGAAAATCTTATCTTGAGCGTGAGATAGACTAATAAATTTGTGTGTTCATACTGTACACAGAGAGAGAGAGAGAGAGAGAAAAGAGAAACAAAAATGGATCATTTTCTCCACAAGCATCAGTTGATCCTCAAAGATATGTGAAAGAAATATCAAAAGTGTCGCGGATGTGAAGAGGGAATTCGACAGTGGTGAAATCTACTTCCTCCACAAAGTATGTGGTGAGCTGCCGAGGGAGATGAAGCATCCCAAGCATTACGCACACAAACTCATCCTTCACCATACACCACCTTATTCATCAGGACGTTTCGAATGCGATGAGTGCGGCAAACTTTCCTTGGGATGTTTCACGTACCGCTGCTCCCTCTGTAAATTTGATTTGGATATATCATGTGCTATTAGGGTAAGAGGAACGGAAATTCATCATTTTTCCCATAAACATTCCTTGATCCTCAGCAAGACAAAGGCTGAATTTGGAAGCCTAATAGAGTGTCGTGTCTGTGATGTATTAATCTCTGGGAAGGAAATCGCATTTAGATGTGGTGAGTGTGAAGATGATTACATCTTCCACAAAGAATGTGCCCAACTACGAAGGGAGATCATGCATCCCAGGCATTATCAACACTCACTCATCCTTCAATCTAACGTTGGAATCGCTTGCAATGGTTGCCACATTCATTCGCTTGGTTTCATGTATTACTGCGCAGCCGAGGACCACAAAATTAGGCATAAAGGTCACCAACAACATTCACTCGTACTCCAACCAAGGGAAGCTTCGTTCCTTTGCGATGCTTGTGGATCGGAAAAGAAAGATCATTTCTACAAATGTGTTTCCTGTCCATTCATGGTTCATAGGAGTTGTGTGTCCTTACCTGAAACAGCCAAATGCGAGGGTCATGATTGTGATCTCACCCTTGCCTATGTTTTTCCATCTGATTTCAAAAACTTCAACTACTATTGTGATATTTGCCGCGAGCTAATAGTTTACCATTATTGGGTTTATGACTTGTTAAGGTAGAAAAATGTCGAGTCGCAAATGGCCTTCAAGTACTGCCTTGATGCCTGCAAAACAAAGAGAGCTTGACGGGTCTTGCCCGTATGAGCACTCCGATGCTTAAATTAGTGTGGTGCTTCTACAGAGAAAGAGATATATGTGTGTGTACAAATGTGAGTATCAGATGTATCTGCCCCTTCCTTGCTGAATTTTCTGCCTTTTATAGGCACCATGGCTTATGGTTTAAAAGATAAGTTACATGGTTGCTGAGTCACAAAGTAGAAGTTATCATTGCAGCTGAGTCAAAAGATTAAAGGTGCAGTAGTGGATCATCATTACAAACATGTGGGGAATTATTAAAGGACTAATGGACAATTGTTTAAATGGTTTAATGGGAGATTAATTGGAGATTCTCTGAGTTTATGGAACAATGCTTATTTATGCCTCTTGGCTTGAGGTCTTAAAAGGCCACTTTTGAATGGCCCTATGCCTCGTTCGAACTCACAAAGTTTCTCCGCGCATGAAGACCAACTTATCGTCTGAGGTCCCAGAGACCTCGGATTTCCATGTCCGAGATCTCTAGGACCTCAGATTGGCTTGGTCCGAGGTCCCTTGGACTTCGGACCTTGGTCCAAGGTTAGACCTCGGACTCTTGGTCCGAGGTCTCTTGGACCTCGGACATAATTGTCCGAGGTCCAAGGTTGGACCTCGGACCTGGTCCCTTGGACATAATTGTTCGAGGTCCAAGGTTTGTCCTCGGACTCTTGGTCCGAGGCCTCGGTCCGAGGTCTAAGGTTTGACCTCGGACTCTTGGTCTGAGGTCTCTTGGACCTCGGATGGGACTTCCCTCTCCAACTAGGCTTAATTTGCATCAATTTTGCGATTTTGTAAAAGTTTGGGGGTCTTACCCATATCATGATGCCCCCTCAGTTCTTGGAGCTATAAAATAGGTTCGGGAACTGATTGTGATGCCTTTGCAACGTCGAATCTAGTCAGTAAATCATTCTAAAATCACCTCGTCTTCTGTGTAATTTGGGACCCACCACCATTAATGTTGTCTTGCCACTTGTCAAGATCTGGTGCAGTGACTTTTGAATTAATGGTGAGGATTTGAAACTCTTGGTTTTCCCTCCCATTTTTAGATTTGAAACTCTTGGTTTTCCTTCCCACTTTCACTCCTATAAATACCTCTTTCTATCATTCAAACACTTCACCTTCTTTTCAAACATTCCTCTCTCTCACTCTCTTATTTCGCTCATCTCTCTCTCCACAGCTCATACACCTCGAGCTAGCTTTATCATTCTCGGTACAACACCTCGGCGCCACCACCTCGTCGATACCAACCACCTCGGTACTACCACCTCGTCGACGCCAACCACATCGGCGCCGCCACCAATACCTCGGCACCACCACCTCGTCGACGCCAACTACCTCGGCACCGCCACCAATACCTTGGCACCACCACCTCGTCGACGCCAACCACCTCAGCACTGCCACCAATACCTCGACACTACCCCCTCATTGGCGCCAAATATCTCGGTGCCGCCACCAACACCTTGGTACCACCACCTTGTTGATGCCTACCACATCGGCGTCACCACTTTGGTACCTTATCCTCTATCTTTTGACCTCTTTTTATATTCATCATTTATATATTTATATATATAATTTTATGGCGTCTTCTTCTTCGACTTCTTCTTCGAAAATTATGGAGGTTACTATTGCTCTCCCCGCTGCGACTCAGGGCCTTGGTCTTCAGGGGGCTACTCATACCGACCCTTTAGTCACAGCTATTCCCCCATCTTCTTCACCTTCACCCCTCGGGGTTCCTATTCCTGCTCAACCACTTAGGTCAAATAGGACTGATGAAGTCGGGCCTTCGGAGTCTAGTCCTTCTAATCCTACTGAGTCCGAAGCTTCTCAAACCATTCCTCAATGTGATCCGAACCCTAATATTCCACACATTACTCTAGAGATGATTCCTAGGATACCCAAGCCTTCTCCTCCTCCTTCTAGGGCCGTAACACCTGATCATGACCCTGAGGCCCAGACAAATTTTTCTGCCTTGTATTACTATTGTACCTTTGGCAAAGCTGAATTGCGCGAGCTTCGCAACGAATGTGTCTTTCTTTCTGGTTATGAAGTCAGAATTCCTTGCCATCAGGATGTAGCATGTCGACCCGAGGTAGGGGAAGTGGCCTTACCTTATCTCGCTCTTCAGTTTCTCCACCTTCTTCTCCCTGCCTTTATCGTCTGCATCCTTAATTTTCTCGACATTGCTCCTTGCCAACTTGCTCCTAACGGCTGGAGGGAGGTAGTAGCTTTTTATGTGTGGGTCAAGTCGCTTGGTCTTACTCCGACCCTTAACCTCTTCCATCAATTTTATTAATTGGTTCATGACCCCAAGAATTTTGGTGTATACTCCTTCTCTACTAGGCCCAGTCATCGTTTATTTTCTACTTGGCCTTCTAGCAACCGAGGATGGCACAACAAGTTTGTGTTCGTCATTCATCCTTTCAGATGCCCAGTCAAAAGACTTTACAGGCATTTACCACGCACTGAGCTTGATGTTTATCGTGAGGCTCCTCTCTTGGCCCCAACCGAGAGGCTTATGACTTCTTATATTCTTCGTCGAGCTCGGCCCGTGTGCGGTGTCCTCTTTTTGACACGTGAAGTTGTTCTAGCCTCTGGCATTTATGATTAGTTGAGGTGTGTTAATGCCGAGGCAGGACATTCGGCTGCTGCTCGCTCTCCATTACGTGGATCCCCTGTTGCTGTGGTTTCATCTTCTCTAGTTGCTAGGTTCTAGGCTGATGTTCTGATCCATAAAGGTAATAAAAATTTTCATACATGTATTTTCATTTTAAGCTTTTCTTTTTGCATAGCTGACTCTTATTTTGCCCTTACAAGTACCGCTATCCCGGAGGCTCAACAGCAGATGCCTCCTGGCGCTTCTAAGGCTACTGAGGCTCGAACCACCGTTGCTGGCAGACTTGATCCAATTAAAGCGGTTGCTCAGGAAGCTCGAGCTGAGGCACAAAGAGCCCGTGCTGCTAAACGAGCTAGAAAGAAGAAGTTTAAGGTGGTCCTAGCAAAAAACGAAAAAGGGCTACTCGGCCACGAAGAAAAGTAGTCCAGTCAGATAGTTCATCCGAGTCTGAGCCCACCTGGTCCGAGCCCCCTGTCTTGCAGTATTTTTCTTTTCCAACTCTTGAAAGAGCTGCTCACAGATTTGAAGCCTTTAGAGAAGTTGCTGCTAGTCATAAAGTTCCTCCTTATGAAGAGGTAGTTGGTATTATGCCTGAGGACAGTGGTTTGGTTAAGGATGTCTCTCTTTTTGCCGCCAGTTCTTTCAACCCGCCTCATCTGAGATCTCCCCTGCTCCTGAGGGCTCAGCCCAGTCTCGTCCGAGGTCTTTCCCTATTCCCGAGGGCCCTGATAATGCGATGAGTTATCTGGATGAACTTCCGAGCGATTAGTTATACTCTGTTGATCAAGAAGCCTTTGAAAAGGCTCGCTTTAAGGTACTTTCTTCCTTTAGCTATCCTTCTATTTTTATTTGAGTTATATTTTCCTGACCTTTGCTTTGGTTGTCACAGATGTCCATAAGTCTTAGCGTGGCCTACTGCTTCATGGAACAATATGAGCGGCGGCTTGTTGAGGCTAAGGCTTCTTTTAAAGAATTTGAGGAGCGTTCCAGGAGCTCAGAGGCTGCAATCCAAGCCGAGCTTATTGCCACTTGCGAGACAACTAGAATGGCTCGAGAAGACGCTGCTTCAATAAATTCCGAGCGTCGTCAACTCCGAACTGACTGGATGGCTTCCCTAAGGGCTCAAGAAGAGGCCAGGGCTGAGTGTGAGAAGCTTCAGTCTGAGTATGAGAGGCTTCAGTCTAAGTTAGAGGTATCACAGATAGCTCGCAGTTCCGTGGAAGCTCAATTCATATATCTGTAAGCTTCTCTAGAGGATATGAAGGTCCAGGCATTAGAGGATTTCTGTTATGGGTAGGGATACAAGGATGATTTAAAGAAGCTTTATGCTTAATCTGCTGCTGACACCATGAATGACGTCACTGTTGTGCTTCAGGAAAAGCTTGATCGTTATGCCAAAAGGCATGGTTTAACTATTAGGGAGAATATGCTTATTGGTGATTCTTCGAGCTCTGAGGATGAGTTTTAGGCATTGTATTTAAAGCATTGTGTTTACCCTTTACTTTTCCTTTTGTAATGAAAACTTTCGTCTTTAATGAAAAGAGTTTTTCTTCTCGTTGATTTATTGTTTTTTCTTCCGTACTTGGTTTCTTTGGTTGGGTCATGTCTTTTTGAAACTCTTTACTTGTTTGAAGGATAATTTGATGGCTTCGGGGGATCATGCCCCCAGCTTTGGACCTCGGGGGTCGAGCCCCTTAGCCCAGAACTTAGGGGTCGTGCCCCCTTGTTTTTATCTTCGGGGGTCGTGCCCCCTTGTCTTGATTGTTAACTTCCCTTTTTTAGGATTTGGCTTTCTTCTACTATAATCATTAATAGAACTTTGGACGGTAATAACGACATAATCATAAACAATACTTAAATATTCAAGGAGAATGATTACATATAGTATTTTCTTAGATGCTTTATATGCCATGCATTTTTTAGCTCCTTGCCATTGAGGTCTCTGAGTCTGTAAGTTCCGGGTTTGACCTCTTTAATTATTTTGTACGGGCCTTCCCAGTTTGGTCCGAGTTTTCCCTGATTTGGATCAGGTTTGAAGATTGTTCTTCTGAGGACTAGATCCCCATCTTTAAATTCTCTGTTTCTTACTCTCTTTTTGAAATACCTTGCCATAGCCCTCTTGCCTTAGAACATCTTTATTCTAACTTTCTCTCTGAATTCTTCCACCAAATGTAGGTCTTCACACAGGGCCTGGTTATTAACCTCTTCTTTATACTCAGCGACTCTTTGGCTTGTTGAGCCAATTTCCACAGGTAGAACAGCATCTACCCCAAATGTCAGACTGAAAGGGGTTTCGCCTGTCGACTCGTTTGGCGTTGTTCTGTATCCCCATAGCACTTCTAGCAAAACTTCGGCCTAGAGGCCTTTGGCTGCTGCCAGCTTCTTTTTAAGACCCTACAAAATAGATCTGTTAGCATTTTCTACTTGGCCATTAGTTTGCGGATATGCTACAGAAGCAAATCTAAGGGAAACGCCTAACTCCAAGCATTGTTTTTTGAAATAGTGGCAATCGAACTGGGTCCCGTGATCTGTTACTATCACTCTTGGAATCCCAAATCTGCATATGACATTTTTCCACACAAAATTCCAAGCATTTCTATCTATAGTCTTGGTGACGGGCTCGGCTTCCACCCATTTAGTAAAATAATCTACCATTACAAAACATTTGACCCTCTGACCTGTGCTCATCGGGAAAGGTGCTAATATATCCAGACCCCATTGAGCAAATGGACAGGGGCTCATCATCACAGTCAACTCCATTGCAGGTTGTTGTGGGATTCTTGAGAATCTCTGGCATGTATCACATTTTTGCACCAAGCGCTGAGCATCTTCATTCAGGGTTGGCCAGAAATACCTATATTTCAATATTTTTCGAGCAAATGCTCTGTAGCCTATGTGATTACCGCAAATCCACTCGTGCATTTCCCTGAATATATACTCGCTCTTGCCTTTGTCTCCACACTTCACCATGGGCCAAGTAAATGTTTTTCGATACAATTGCTTTCCGAGCATTACATATTTTGGGGCTCAGATTTTCTCCTTCCTTGCCTCTTCATTATTTTCCAGTAAGATCCTATTTTCAAGGAAATCAACCATAGGTGGTATCCAAGAATCACTGTGCTCCACCTGGGCTATCTCCTTGCGCTCCCGAACTCTGCTCGGCTTCGAAACGTCTTCTACCTCATCGTTATTGGCCCTGTTACTTCTACTGCAAGCTTCGAGAGGACATCTGCTCTCTCATTCTCTGTCCGCGATATATGGTTGATTATGAAACCATTCAAACCTGCAACTACACTTTTTACTTTGGCTAAGTAGGCCGCCATGGTTTCATCTTTGGCTTCATACTCTCCATCTATTTGGCTTGCCACCAATTATGAGTCCGTGTGAGCTTCTATCGCATCAGCCCCCATCGCCTGGGCTGTTTTGATACCTGCAATGAGGACTTCATACTCAGCCTCATTATTTGAGGTTGAGAAACGGAACTTCAAAGAGAACTGTAACTCATCGTCGTTTGGACCCTGAAGTATGACTCTAGCTCCGCTGCCGCTCTAGCCTAAGGCTCTATCTACCCAAATCTTCCACGGCCTTGGACTAACCTCAGATGGCTCTCCTGTGAATTCCACAATGAAATCTACCACAGCTTGAGCTTTTATCGCAATCCTTGGTCTGAACGTGATGTCAAATTGGCTCAACTCCACAGACCACTTTAGGAGCCTTCTTGATGCCTCTGGTTTATGCAACATTTGTTTAAATGGCATATCCGTCATAATACATATGGGATGCGCCTCAAAGTAATGTCTGAGCTTTCTTGAGGCCACCAGTAGAGCTAATGTCATTCGCTCTACAAGAGGATATCTCAGCTCAGCTCCCTTAAGTATTTGGCTGATATAGTAGACTGGCCTCTGCTGCTTCTTATACTGTCGTACTAGTGCTGCCGCTACAGTTACTGGGGATACTGCTAAATATATGTACAAAGTCTCACCAGGTTCTGGTCTAGACATCAAAGGTGCCGAACTTAAGTACTCCTTCAACTTTTCAAAAGCTTCTTGACATTCTATTGTCCACTGAAAATCTTTTGGTTTGTGCAGGATTTTGAACAGAGGAACACATCTGTCTGCTGACCTAGCCATGAATTTGCTCAAGGCTGCTATATTCCCTAACAATTTCTATACATCTTTGACACTTCTGGGTGGCTCGAGATCCAAAAAGGCATGTACCTTTTCTGGGTTAGCCTCAATGCCTCTTCGAGTAACCATGAACCCCAAAAAATTTCCTGCTTGAACCCCAAAAGTACATTTTTCAGGATTCAATTTGATGTCGACCTTCCTCATTATCGAGAATGCCTCGGACAGATCCTCGATGTGAGTCTCTGCCTTCTTACTCTTCACCAACATGTCATCAACATATATCTCCATATTCCGCCCCAACTGCTCCTTGAACACCTTTTCCATCATGCACTGGTAACAAGCCCCTACGTTCTTCAAACCGAATGGCATCACCATGTAGCAAAATACCCCTCGATCTATTATGAATGTCATCTTCTCCTCATCTTCTGGTGTCATCTTAATTTGATTGTACCCCTTGAAGGCATCCATGAATGACAACATCTCAAAACCTGAGGTGGCATCCACCATTTGATCTATTCTATGCAATAGGTAGCAGTCTTTCGGGCAACTCCTGTTCAAATCCGTAAAGTCTATACACATCCGCCAAGCCCCAGATGCCTTTGGAACCATCACCATGTTTGTTAACCACGTAGGGTACTCCACTTCTCGTATATGCCCAGCCCTCAACAATTTACTTACTTCTTCTCTGATTGCTTGATTATTTTCTGCATGGAAAACTCGCATTTTCTGCTTTACCGGCCTGAACACTGGATCTACGTTTAGCCGATGCACGGCTATTTGTAGGTCTATTCCTGTCATATCATGTACAGACCAAGCAAATACATATTTATTACAAGATAAGAAATGGGCTATACCTTCCGCCAGGTTTTGAGGAAGCTCTGTTCTGAGCTGAACCTCATTTCCAGTTGTTAGTTCCACTTTCTGCAATTCTTCTACGGGTTCTGCTTTCTTCAGCTCATGTCCCTTTTTAGTCTTCTTCTCCAGGATTTCAATTAATTATTTCTCTTCTTTTTGCAGTCTCAGACAAGCTGCATAACATTCCTGGGCTCTCCTTTGGTCACCTCTTATTGTCACTATTCCAACCTCAGACGGGAACTTCATGGCTAGGTGATAGGTAGATACCACTGCTCTGAACTTTCCCAATGCTACTCTCTCTAATATCCCATTGTATGGTAATTCACAATATATCACAATGAAATTGAGCATCTTACTACAGCTCTGTTCATTTCGCGCAAGGATCATCTTTAGCGTTATCATACCCTCGGGCCTTACTTCTCTGCCATTGAAACCTGACAAGGTTCCCTTCATCATCCTCAAGTGTTCCCTTTTCAACCCCATCTTCTCAAAAGTGCTCAGGAATAGAACATTCGCCGAGCTTCCTGTATCAACCATGATCTTACGCACCACAATCCCAGCAATGTCCGCTGCAATCACTAGTGGGTCGTCATGGGGCAACACCAGACCATTCAAATCTTCATCTCCAAAGGTGATACTTTCTTCCACCCTTGGTCTCTTCATCGGGGGATCCCCGCGACCCACTCTGCGGTAACCTTTTCTGGCCTGGAGATTTTTCCCTACTGAGGTCATACCTCCTGTTATCATATCAATCTCCACCTGAGCGCGTGCTACCTGAGCGTGTCTCGGGCTTCTCTCATTCTGTCTTTCTCTCTGATTCCCTCTCCTAACATAGGCTTGCAGGTGCCCACGCCTTATTAAGGCTTCAATCTCATCTTTCAAATTCCTGCAGGCCTCGGTATCGTGCCCAAAATCTTTGTGATACCTGCAATATTGCCCTTTGCCCTTACGACGCTCCTTTTTGTCTTCATCTTTGGCGGATCTGGGAGGTTCATCTGTGTTCGGATTTCAGCCAATATCTGAGATTTGGGTTTCATCAAAGGAGTATAGTTATTGAACCCCTGCCATCTAGGTGTTTCTCTTCTTTCCCTTCCCCTCTGTTCTTGTCGGCCTTCCTCGGTCTTTTTCTCTTTCTGGGTTATATGAGCTTGACTATTCTGCCCTTTTCTCCTAGGGTCTTCCTCTTTCTCTACCATCGCCACCTCTTCTACTTTGATATACTTCTCCGCCCTGGTCATTAATTCTGTCATATTTTGTGGAGTCTTTTTAGCTAAAAAAGCTTGGAGCAACTCGTTTGTTACCTCTTTCATGAATGCCTGTATTGCGAATTTCTGATCAAATTATGTACACTGTAGGGTAGCCTCATTAAAATGGGTTGCATACTGTCGGAGGGTTTCTCCCCTCATCTGCTTTAGACCGAGCAACGAGGTGGTATGACTGGTCGGCTTAATAGCCAAAGAAAATCTTCTTACAAATAATTCTGCCAGTCGTGCGTAAGAATCGATCGATCATTCTTTCAATTCATCGTACCACACTCTAGCCATCTCCACTAAAGTTCCAGCAAAAGTCGTACACACCCAGGCCTCTGGCAACCCCGTGAACTCCATCTTGTGCCTGAAAACTGCCAAGTGATCTTTAGGGTCTCCATGCCCATCATAGGCGGGAAAATATGGCAATTTGTATCGTGCTGGCTTTGGAACTTCGTTGATAGTACGATTGAATGGGTTTGGGCCTTTGAAAGCTCCTGCAACCGAGATAGTACAAGTAGTACCTTCTCTTTGGACATTTTGAGAGGGGCTTCGCTCTGTTGTATCTGAGCCCTGTGAAGATCCGGTGGAGTTCATTGCCTATTTGTGTTGCCTCCCAGTATGAATCTGCTACACATTTTCTCTTGGGTTGGCTGCGTTTCTGGTTAATTAGGTTTTTTGGCGTGTGGGATTTTGCTGCGATGCTTGGCGTGGTTGGTTTTCTGAGAGGTGCTGTGCTGGCTGAGGTGTTGGGTTATTAATAGCTTTTTTCAACTTTTCCAGAGTTTGTAGGATATATCTAAGGTCTACTAGCTGGTTAGTTTATGGAACTTGCGTTGTGCCAGTGGGATACTGCCACCCTTGGTACAAAGTAGGTCCTTATGGATAGTTTTGCGGATATGTAGGCAGATTGCTTGGGTATGGATTTATGTATGGATCGGTGTATGTGTTTGTGTATGAGGGATGATTTTCTGTAGGTATTTCTACCCTTGGAGGCGGTAGATCAGTCCGTCCGAGGTTGGAGGTCTCTCCCGGACAGAATTGCATATTTGGCTGTTCTATGGCCTCTTCTTCATGTACGCTTGCAACATTCTGACTCCGGGTAGTTACCATGGTGTAATCTTGTGAAATCTCAGTGTAGGACTTAGAATCGGCCCCACGGTGGGCACCAACCTGTTAAGGTAAAAGAATGTCGAGTCGCAAATGGCCTTCACGTACTGCCTTGATGCCTGCAAAACAAAGAGAGCTTGACGGGTCTTGCCCGTATGAGCACTCCAATACTTAAATTAGTGTGGTGCTTCTATAGAGAAAGAGATATATATTTGTTTATAAATGTGAGTATCAGATGTACCTACCCCTTCCTTGCTGAATCTTCTGCCTTTTATAGGCACCATGGCTTATGGTTTAAAAGATAAGTCACATGGTTGCTGAGTCACAAAGGAGAAGTTATCATTGCAGCTGAGCCAAAAGATTAAAGGTGCAGTAGTGGATTATCATTACAAACATGTGGGGAATTATTAAAGGGCTAGTGGACAATTGTTTAAATGGTTTAGTGGGAGATTAACTGGAGATTCTCTGAGTTTATGGAACAATGCTTATTTATACCTCTTGGCTTGAGGTCTTAAAAGGCCACTTTTGAATGGCCCTATGCTGAACTCACAAAGTTTCTCCGCGCATGAAGACCGACTTATCGTTCGAGGTCCCAGAGACCTCAGATTTCCTTGTCTGAGGTCCCTTGGACCTCGGACATAATGTTCGAAGTCCAAGGTTAGGTCTAAGGTCTCTTGGACCTTGGACAATTATGTTCGAGGTCCAAGGTTGGACCTCGGACTCTTGGTCCGAGGTTCAATTGTCCGAGGTCCAAGGTTTAACCTCGGACTCATGGTCCGAGGTCTCTTGGACCTCCGACGGGGACTTCCCTCTCTAACTGGGGTTAATTTATGTCAATTTTGTGATTTTGTAAAAGTTCAAGGGTCTTACCCATATCATGACTGTGGCCCCCGTAGACATTTTGTTCACCTTGGATGTATCACAACTGAGACCCAATAGATTCAACCTAACTCCTAAGACATCCGTCTTTCAACCTCCATATCTCTAGCTCTTTGATTTTAACCTCAATTTTTTTTAAATGTTAATTTCTAATTAATCTATTCATACTAACAACGTTTTAACATTTTTGTGCTACCAAAGACGATGATTTGTTTGACGATGAAAGTTTTGAAAAGAAACTTCTACAGGTTCTGCTTATGATGATTTGTTACGCTTACCGATGATTGACACATCTAAAGAGCTTATTGGTCATTTCTTGCTTAGAAAGAATAGCCTCGTTCATATTCAACCAGAAATCAGACACTACTTAGCCCATGAGCAGCACGCATTAATTCTTTTCTATGAGCTGCCAAATGATGTAGAAGAAGATGAGGAAATATTATGCAATTGTTGCATCGATCCTATTTTTGCTGCTCCTTATTATTCTTGTGTAGAGTGTGGTTACTTTCTCCATCTATCTTGTGCCAAATTACCAAACAAATTGCAACATTCCAGCCATCCCCACTCGCTCACCCTTGGTATATTAGAAGATAAACATGATTTGGATTAGGACTCTATTAAATAAGTTGTAGTTATATTTAAATTGGTCTTTGACTAGATAGCTTTTTCTAGTAGGTAATGGTTTCCTACAACCATATTCTAAATGGCATAGGTTTTTTGTGAATCTATAAATAATGGTATAGTCATACCAAATATTATAGCAATAAAGATTTTATTTAGAGTTTTCATATTATTTTTTCTTCTTATTTCTCTCTACAATAAAATAGCCTCTTCCATATTCTAACAAAGTGGTATCCAGAGTTAGGTAAAGATGATGGGGAACGGTATGTTTCCTTTTCAATTTCCTCGCCTCATTAAGGACAATTATGATAATTGGTCCATTCGTGTGAAGACTCTCTTTGTCTCACAAGATGCTTGAGAGATTGTAGAGAAAGGCTACGTAGAACCTAAAGAAGATGAAGTTTTGAGTCAAAATCAAAAAGACACATTGGTGAAAAATCGCAAGAAGGATCAACAAGCTTTCTCTATCATCCATCTATGTTTGGATGAAACTATGTTCGAGAAAATCTCATGCGCGACTACTGCCAAACAAGCATGGGAAACTCTTCAAAAATCACAAAAGGGGGTAGACAAGGTGAAAATGGTTCGTCTATAAACTTTAAGAGGTGAGTTTGAATCTCTCCATATGAATGATGGTGAAGCTATTTCAGATTATGTTTCAAGAGTTTTGGTGGTTTCTAACCAACTAAAAAGATATGGAGAAGATTTGAAAGATACTCGTATTGTAGAAAAGATCATTCATTCTTTGCATCCAAAATATGAATATATTGTTGTAGCTATTAAGGAATCAAAATATTTAGATGACATGTCCGTTGATGAACTCATGGGCTCGTTACAAGCTCATGAAGAAAGACGCAAAAAGAAGAACCAAGAAATCTTGAAAAAAGTTATTCAAAGTAATCTTGCTTTGAAGAAAGAAGAAAACTTTGACAATGATGGAAGCCAAAAAGGACGTGGTCATGGATATGGATGTGGTAGATGCCGAGACCAAAACCAAGGACGAGGACGAGGACATGGTGGAAGAGGAAGATTTAATCAAGAAGAAAAAAATTAAAATTCGCATAAACCTAGGCGTGGAAGAGGCAATTATTCAGGACAAATGTATGATAAATCGTGAGTTCAATGTTACAATTTTAAAAAATATGGTCATTATGCTAAAGAATGTAGAAGTACTCTTAAAGTTGTGGACGAAAAATTAAATTTTGTTGAAAGACAAGAAGGGGAAAAAGAGATTACCTTGTTAATGACTCATCATGGCGAACAAGATGGAGAAGATAATTATGACATCTTGATACAGGTGCAAGTAATCATATGATTAGACAAAGGAGCATATTCGCAGAACTCGATGAAACTGTCAATGGTAATGTTAAATTTGGAGATGCCTCTATGGTTTCAGTGGAAGGCAAAGGTAAAATTTTAATTCATTTGAAAAATGGAAGACATCGTTTTATTTCTGAAATTTATTATGTGCCAAAATTAAAAACCAATATTTTGAGTCTGGGTCAACTTCTTGAGAGAAATTACACGATTTTATTGGAAGATAAACATTGTGTAATAAAAGATGAAAATAATTTTTTGATAACAAAAGTGCCCTTGACAAGAAATAGATTATTTTTATTAAATATTCAAAACGATGTTGCAAAATGTCTTAAATCTTGTGTAAAACAAGTTTCTTGGTTATGACACTTGAGATTTGGACACATAAATTTTTAAAATCTTTCTTTAATGTCAAGAAAAAATATGGTACATGGATTGCCTTCCATCAATCATCCGGAACAAATTTGTGAGAGATGTCTTGTTGGAAAACAAGACAATAAAATTTTTCCAAACGAGGCTACATCAAGAGCAACGAGACCATTAGAACTTGTCCATACTTATATTTGCGGGCCAATCAATCCTTGCTCCTACGGAAAAAATAAATATTTTATCCTTTTTATTGATGATTATAGCCGTAGGACTTGGGTTTATTTTTGAAAAGAAAAATCTGAAGCTTTTTACAAGTTCAAAAAATTTAAAGCTCTTACTGAGAAAGAAAGTGGTTGGGAAACCAAAGCCTTGAGATCTGATAGAGGCGTAGAATTCACATAAAGAGAATTCAACTATTTTTGTGAAGAGAATGGCATTCGACATCCTTTGACAGCTCCTAGATCACCTCAACATAATGGAGTTGCTGAGAGAAAAAAGATAATGGTTCTTAAGATGGTTCGAAGCATGTTGAAGTCTAAAGGTATGCCTAAAGAATTTTGGGCTGAAGCAGTTGCTTGTGCAGTTTATCTGTTGAATCGTTGTGTCACAAAAAGTCTTTATAACAAGACACCATTAGAAGCATGGAGTGGAAGAAAGCCAACAATCAAGCACTTAAGGGTTTTCGGAAGCATTGCTTATGCTCATGTTCCTGATCAAAATCGAATCAAGCTTGATGACAAAAGCCAAAAGCTAGTCTTCATTGGCTATTAAAAGAATTCCAAAGCATACAAGCTCTACAATCCTAATGATGGAAGAATTATTGTGAGTAGAGATGTCCAGTTTGATGAAGAAGCTGAATGGGATTGGAATGCAAAGAGCAAAAAGAATACAAATTCTTACCCATACAAGAGTAAGAAGTAGAAGTCAATGAAGACTCTATATCTCCAAATCCATCTCCAACTCCAACTCAAACTCCATCTCTATATCAAGCTCCAACTTCATCTCAAGGAAACATAACTTCAACAAGTTCAAGTTCACATGAAAAGCCCCCCTATTTCAGAAGCTTGGATGAATTTTATGAGGTAACTTGAAATTTAAATGAAGAACTAACTTTCATTTGTCTGCTTGCTGATTGTGAACCAATAAGCTTTGAGGAAGCTAATGAGAGTGAAAGATGGAGACAAGCCATGGATGAAGAAATCAAGGCAATAAAGAAGAATGACACTTAGGAGCTTGTAACTTTACCCAAAGGCCACAAAGCCATTGGAGTAAAGTGGGCTACAAGATGAAGGAGAATGCTAAAGGTGAAGTTGAAATGTATAAGGCAAGACTGGTTGCAAAAGACTATAGTCAACGAGCTGGCATTGACTATGATAAGGTATGTGTTCATGTTGCATGCTTGGAAACTATAAAATTTATCATATCTCTAGCAGCTCAACACAAATGGAAGATTTATCAATTGGATGTTAAATCTGCATTCCTGAATGGTTTTCTTGATAAAGAGGTATATATTCAACAACCATTAGGCTATGTGGAGAAAGGGTGTGAAAATAAAGTTTTAAAGTTGAAGAAAGCTCTATATGGCCTAAAACAAGCTCCAAGAGCTTGGTATAGTAGAATTGATGAATACTTCCATCATAATAATTTTTCCAAGTGTTCGCACAAGCATACTCTTTATACCAAACATGAGAAAAGAGATGTGTTGATTGTTTGCTTATATGTGGATGCCTTAATTTTTACTGGAAACAACCCAAGCTTATTTAAAGATTTCAAGAGGACAATGGCAAGAGAATTTGAGATGACTGATATTGGACTCATGTCTTATTATCTTGGAATTCAAGTGAAGCAAACAGATGAAGGAATATTTATTTCTCAAGAAGGCTATGCAAGGGAAATTCTCAATAAATTCAAGATGGAAAATATTTATTTCTCAAGAAGGCTATGCAAGAGAAATTCTCAATAAATTCAAGATGAAAAATATTTATTTCTCAAGAAGGCTATGCAAGAGAAATTGTTAACCTGTTAACACCCCTGTTGAATGTGGAGTACAATTGTCAAAGGTTGATGAAGAAGAGCATGTAAATCCAACACTTTTCAAGAGCCTGGTTGGAAGCTTGAGATATTGAACTTGCACAAGACCAGATATTCTCTTTGGTGTAGGACTTGTGAGTCACTTTATGGAGGCCCTTACCGTTACACATCTGAAAACTGCCAAGAGAGTACTTTACTACATCAAAGGAACTCTTGATTATAGACTTTTATACGTCTACTCAGAGGATTTCAAACTTGTAGGGTACAACGATAGCGATTGGGCTAGTGATCGTGATGATCGAAAGAGTACTAGTGGATATCTTTTCTTCATGGGAGATACAACATTCACTTGGAGTTCCAAGAAGCAACCCATTGTCACACTTTCTACATGTGAAGCTAAATATGTAGCTGCTACTTCATGTGTTTGCCATGCTCTATGGTTAAGGAACTTGATGAAAGAACTTAAGATGCCTCAAGAAAAGCCAGTAGAGATCTATGTTGATAACAAGTCTGTAATTGCCTTAGCCAAGAATCCAGTCTTTCATGAAAGAAACAAGCACATTGACACACGTTAACATTTCATCAGAGAATGCATCACAAGGAAAGAAGTGAAGATTGAGTTTGTGAAGTCTCAAGATCAAGTTGCAAACATTTTTGCGAAGCCACTAAAGTGTAACGTGTTTATGAAGCTTAGAGCTTTGCTCAGAGTTACGAGAGTCAAATCAAGTTTAAAGGGGATTGTTAGAAGATAAACTTGATTTGGATTAGGACTCTATTAAATAAGTTCTAGTTAGATTTAAATTGGTCTTTGACTAGATAGCTTTTTCTAGTGGGTAATGATTTCCTATAATCATATGCTAATTAGCATAGGTTTTTTGTGAATCTATAAATAAGAGTCAGTCTTTTCAATTGTAGTCATACCAAATATTAGAGCAATAAAGATTTTATTTAGAGTCTCCATATTATTTTTCCTTCTTATTTCTCTCTACGATAAAATAGCCTATTTCATATTCCAACATGGTAGCCACCTGAAATTCTATAACAATTTTCGTTGCAATAAATGCAAAGACTATTCTAATAGATTCTTCTTCAAGAGCGAGAATTGCAGTTTCTACCTTGACGTGAAGTGTGCTGCCATGCCCACCATCATTGAGCACGAAAATCATAATCATCCCCTCTTTCAATTTAAACATGGTGGGAAAGAATGCAATGCTTGTGGTTCAGGAATCTGGAATAGTCGTGGCCTTGGTTGCGAGTCTTGGAATTTTATTTGCACGACAAATGTGCAATGCTCCCTGGAGTTATTAGGCGTAGATGGGATCCATATCCTCTTCCCTTGAGGTTTCCACCATACAAAGACCATCCCGATATATTCATTTGTGATATATGCAAAGAGGAAATGCATCCCAAACTTTGGCTCTACAATTGCTCTAAATGCGATAATGCCTTCCATACAAATTGTGTTCCCAGACTTGAATATCAAAAAGTCAAGTTTGGAGGCATACTTAAAGTGAGCTCCCACCCACACCATTTAAAGTTTGTTCAGATGAGGGAAACAGAACATTGTAACCATTGTTCTGAAAAATTATATGGGGGCTTCGAATGTGAAGATTGCAGATTTTCCCTATGTCTGAAATGTATTTATGAAATGTGTCCTATTGGTTTGACTAGCCATCGAAACAAAATAGGAGTTTTATGCTATGTTTATGTGGGTTCCTTGTTCGGTATGTCTAAGTTGTTTTTTCGGTTGTCTCATTTTGTTCAATGATTGATGTTTGTTCAGACGTTTGTTGTATTGGGAGTTCTTTTTGGCTCTGTTTTTGGTAAATGGAGTATTTTTTGTTAGAAAAGCTTTTCCTAATTGTTTCAATAATTATAGGGTAAGGTTCTTGTTATTGCGTTTCCTTGTCTCTCTATACAATTTCTACTTTAATTCTTTTTCGAAATGTAATATTCTGTATGCATTTATATACAATTGCTGTCTATTAATGCACCTACGGGCTAAATAGATGTGACATCTTGAAGCACCATTTATGGCATTCCATTTTATGAGCATCATTAAAATACTTCTGTTAACGCTTTTCTCTTTTACTTTTAAAAAAAGAAAAGAGCTTACGATCGTGGGGTGAGCACTCTAGTTAACAAATTGTTTACGGTGGAAAGTTTGTGATAACAGATTTATCAACTCATATTTAAAAAATTACAACCCTCACTCACTTGTTAATGGTTCTGCCCTCGAAATTAGTTGGAACTGTAACTTCAGCTGGCCTTTATATAGGTCTGCCCATGCTTCATATTCAACTACCTGAGATTTGTCATAATATAGATGATTGTGGAGCATCCACTTTGCTCTCATGGCTTGTAAAGATTCTGACAATTACTCATCTCCTCCTGTATTAATATGATATTAACAGGCTTTACATCTTGGCCTTCGGTCTAAGGAAAAGGCTTATAAATGATCAAGGGGGTGTATGTCATGTGTGCCTCACGCAATCCTTTGAAATAATTATCATTCTCAAGACTTTTTCTCAGTTTAGTTACTATTGTAGTGGTTTTCTTTTTCGCCATATATGGCCTGTCTTGATTAGGATAATGACCTACCTTTCTTTTTTTTTTTCTTTCTCTTATGCATTTTAGTTGTGGTGGCTTTCTGCATTTTATGGTAGAACTATATAAGTGATGCTTCTTGTGCTATAGTCAATATTGATGCTTGAGATGCATAGTTGGGAATTTTCTACCACCATGTGTAGAGCTGTGCTTTTGGAGACATAATTAAGGACTGAAGGGAGAAGATTAGGTAGTTTAATGCAATTAAAAGCATTTTGCGGGTTGCAGAAAAGCTCATGTGGGCTAATGGAACTGGAAAGAAAGGTATTAAGTAGTTACTTTTGTGGTTATCACATAATTAGTAATGAGACTGAATGAAATTTCTTAAAAAGTTCCAAGTTTATCTTTCCTGTTGTGCGGAGATAGTCGCGGGTAATGATAGATCGCCGCCATAATTTTTAAATTGATGTATCATCGCGATAAATTCATGTGATATAAGCGAAGAGGAAACGATATTTAGAAGAATATATGTGAGCATCTAGGAGGTCCAGCCCTGATGGACTAGCACTATACATGAAGAGCTCTCATCTTTTTTTTTTTTTCACATAAAACACATGATTGTATTAATAATTAAAGTAGCAAAAAATTCACATTATCCAACTCTCGGAGGATGGATATTATCAGCTAGAAGATCCCTTAAACATTGAGGGATGTTAACATCAATAATACATTGCGGATTAATGCTGAAGCTAATTTCCAGTTTCAGTGTTTCAAACTTGCTGCTTATTGCCCCGTGGGCTGGGTTCCAAAGTGTAGAGCTAACAGTTGCTTTACTCTCATTGATATATGAGAAAGCTGAATAAGGTAACTCAAGAATTGAGTAGAATGGTCGAGTAGCGACCTCTATTGTACTGAGTTCATTTTATGACTTCCACATCTCTTGTAACGAAGAGAATAACAAAAAATAATTTGGACAATGCTGGAAATTGGATTTGTACACAAATGCAATAAACACACAATTTTTAACGTGGTTTGATCTTCACTTAGATTCACGGAGTAATTCTCTATTACTCGCATAAATTATTATGACACCCAAGCCCCGATTCATTTTCTGAGTCCAATTACTAACCGACTCTTACAACTACATGGCTTGAAAAGCTTGGGAGTGCTTTGATACAAAGCCAATGAAGCCTAATTACACAAATAGATAGAAAAACTAAGACACGCTAAGAGAGCTTATTAAATATGAATACTAAAAGCCACTGTCTAGATATATGACTAAATACATGTCTAGATTCATGACTTTAAATGTATCTTCAATTAGTCTTCTTCATAATTACTAAATGCTTTGAACCTTATCTCTTCATTTATCAAGAATCCAATATTAATCTTGGGTTTTAGTTTGCATTCTACAACAGATAAGGCAATGTGCAACCTAACATTTGAGAACCATTTTCTAAACTCTTGGATTACTGACCTCCTTATTCCTTGATCAGATCACTCCTCCTTGGTCCTCAACTTTGAGGACCAATACAAGAAGAAGAAAAAGAAAACAAAAAGTTCCAAGTTTGAGATAATATAGCAAACTGCCAATACACTAATGTTTAAGATTTTAGATGAAGTAGCAATTTAATATGATATCAAAACTAAAGTTATTAAAGGATTTTAACTTTAACTCTCACTGTTATTCATTTAAAAATAAAAAAAACTATACATGTGCAAAGCTCAAAAATAAATCTCGTCGCACTGATGTTTAAATTGTCTGTTGTCGTGGCATTTGGCCAGTTTGAGCAGACTTCTTCTCTTGGACGTATAATTTCCCCATCATGGTGGCAGATAGAGGAAGGCCACCACACTTTTTCACTACTAAATCTTTTAGTGCTTGAGGTTCAGGCTCTGAAAGGGAACTTATATATCCATCTTTTTCAACTGTATCTTTGAAAATATCCCAACATAGCTCTTTGTTCTTAAGAAGCGGAAGATGATGCACATTCTCTTCTACCCCAACCATTTTCTTTGCTAATTCTTCAGACCTTGTCGTGACAATCACCATACTCCCTTCCCCTTTTGGCAATGCATAAGCAAGTTGTTTGGCAAAGTCACCTTGAGTTGATTGAGAAGATAAGTTCTCGAAAAACTTCTCTTCATTTGATGCATCATCTAGTACGATTAAGTATTTCTTACCTGTCAACTGCAGACGAACTGCAAAAATGAGCCTGTGAAGACCCTCGTCTTGATCTTTACCAGCTAAATCAATGACTTCCTCTTCAACACCGAGGTATATTAGCATCCTTTTCAATGCCTCCCTTTTGATATCTCGATCATCATTAGGCTGCCTGGATAGACATACCCAAAGCCGAAGAGGGTAACGATTTTTCACTTCTTGTTTGTTGAACATTACCTGGTAAGTTGAAGACCATAAATAACATAACCAATTTTTCCAATGAGATAGTAACTTAATATGAAATCAAAGTTCAGATTATCAATGGTCAAGGGTTCAAAGTCTTGTCTGTTAGCATAGCAGAAGGTATTGGGTTGGTTATCATGTAATTAGATGAAAAGAACAAGGAAGAAGGATGCTGGACGATATATTATAGGTGATGTAGAAGGAAGTAGGAACAAAGTTGTGTAAAGAATACTAAAGCACTTGAAATTTAATTTGTAAAAGCAGAGCCGTGAATTGAAAAGCAGAGCTGCTGCTCCTGCACGTTTTTTACTTTTTTCTTCTGCTGCTATAATACACTTACAACCATTCTATTTATAATGCTCAATAGACACTTCAAGAGAATATACTTGGCGCTTTCAAATCTTGGAAATACAAGACTCATGCTTCAAGATATTGATTTAATTTTAACATTCAACAACCAACTACCAATTATTTAAAAAAATCACAAATTACTCTTTCAATATTGTCATCAGCTATTGTAAAAATATTAAAATTGTTTATGTACAAGTTTCAAAAACAAAACCAGTCGTACGGAGACGTATTGAAAATAATAAATATATGTAATAAATCCTTATCTAACTGTTTAAACTTAGATGAGGTAGTAATTTAGCACCTGACAAAGTGTTGTTTTTCCCACTCCTGTGACCCCAACGATGGCAATTGCCCTGAATCCGTCCTGGCTAGTCTCTTTCCTGACGAGAAATCTCTCCATGAACCTGATTTTGTCATCAAATCCATGAACAGTTTCTGGTCTGTATCGCGAACTCCATCTGTAGGTTTCAAAATTCCCTGGAAAACTTGGCACTGTAGTGTCTTCTTGATCATCATGATCAGCCGTATCTGCTGTACGGCCAGAAGTAGTGGACTCCCCACCTCTAAGTTCCTTTCTGATCTTATTCAAGCTCTCTGCAAGCTTATGTGAAGCATAAAGCGCTTCGGGAGCATGTATACCACTCTTCTTTAATATCATTTGCCACTCAGTCAACAAATTATGGAGGTGGTATAGTGTTTCCCTGCTCTTGGATTTATCTTTTTTTTCAAGCATATCCTTCAATTTTGAGAAATCTTTGTGCAGGTGAAACAGATTTCTTGATAGAAATCCATCGTCCTTCTTCGTTTCTTCGATGGCAGCAGTGAGTTTAACCAGAAGATGTTTTTCCACCGTTTCGGCCACTAATTCAGCAATATACTTTTCCACCTCTTCAGCCATTACAGTACTCTTTAAGGTCCTTGATGTTTTGAAGATGAGATTCTGGGACTAATTCTCACAGCTTTGGCGTCAATTTGACTGTGAAATTTCTTGGGGATGGCTTAATGCCTAATGATTTAGAAGAGTTTTGGTTCAAGAATAGGAATATTTTAGCTCGCTAGAAGGTGCCAGCTGCCGTGGTTAAACCTATTATTAGCATAGACAAATGAGAGAACGGGAACCACTGAGTAGCCATATTTTTTTATTAAAATTTTGGAAAAATATCACATCTAGTTACTATTATTTTCAAAATATCTTGATTTGGTCTTTATTGTTTGATTTTTTTAAATTTAATTCTTATTTTTTTAAAAAAAATTTATTCGTCTCTATTATTTTTTAAAAATTTTAATTTCATCTCTATTATTTATCAATAATTTTAAATTCGTTCTTATTATTTATCAAAAAAAATTAATTTAGTTCTTGAATAATAGATACTAATTTAAAATTCTAAAAAAATAATATGGACAAAATTAAAACTTTTATAAAAAAAAATAGAGACAAAATTAAAACTTTTTTAAAAATAATAGGGATAAAATTGAAACTTTTTGAATAATAAGAGGGACAAAATTGAGAAATTTTAAATAATAGGGGCGAAGTTGAAATTATTGGATAAACAATAGAGATTAAATTGAGAAATTTTAAATAATAAAGACTAAATTAAGATATTTTAAAAATAATAGAGACAAAATATGCTATTTTTTTCCTTTTTAAGCTTGAACCACAATCTCAACTTCTATTTTTTTAAAGAACCAAAAAAAAAAAAAAAAATGAGAAGAGTAATTAGCAAAAATGTTTAATTAACCAGGTCAAGCCTCATGGTTTTTTTTTTTAATTCTCAAACATCAAAGGCTCTGACATCCTGATTTCTTTTTAAAAAATTCTTTTATCAGTCTGAATTAATCGATTAATCTTATATATGAAAGGTAATATTTATATGTATAAGTACCATCTCCCCTTTTCTTAAAAACTTTGTCTCTTTTGGATGCAGTTGCCCGTGTAAACACCTGAATTTTGGTAGCTAAAGATGATCAATTTACTATGCCAGCTAGTGGGAAACATTCAAGTATGGTCTTAAATGGAGAAGAGAGATACGAGGACAGAAGAATATGTGGTTGCTCATAGAAGTTGGCCCCGGATTAATATAATAAGCTTTGAAATTACTATTTTAGCTATTTGCAAAACAAAAAAAATATGTCGTGTCATCAACTTGTCTGCCTTCCAAGTAGTCCATTGCATGCCACTTGGCCCAAAGCTGAAGATGAAGGAAATAGAAGATGGGGCCGAAGTAAACGAACATTGAAATCACAAGGACTACGTCCAGAACATTAAGAAAGGGTTCAATATACCTAGGCCATGTCAACAATAAAAGGACATATCAAATTGGGCTAAGCCCATTGGAAGCTCAAAAAGCCCAATTAGAAAGAATATAATGGTGTTTTTAGAGTTGTTGTTTGAATTATCAATTAGTCCTTACAAAAAAATAAAAATAAAAAATTATATATAAATGTTAAATTATATATTATAATCTCTACTAAAGAAAAAAATTATTAATTAGCTACTGTAACCTATGGCGGTGCTAGAAGCCAACAAGGTTGGAAACAAAAGCCTTTTAATTTAACCTCTACTAAAGAAAAAAATTATTAAAATTGTGTACATGCAAGGTCAAAAAAGGAAACATCCATGCCCTCAACAAGAATATGCTGACAATAATAAATATATATATATATATATATATATATATATATATATAATAAACTGTTCTCTAATAATTTAAAATTTTAAGTTAGGTGTTGATAATTTAATAAATATCTTTCCTTTTCCATCTTGCAATCCTCAATTTTATATTTCCTTGCATAATATGGTCGAATGTAAAACGTAATTAATATATCATTGTTTACGTATTTTAAAGATTCAATAAAATGTGTAGAGCTTAAATTAAAACAAAAATACATTTTACACTTTTATAGGAATAGAAAAGATTAAAAAAATACACACTATATCCTCAAAAGTATGTATGATAAAGAAGAAAAATTGCTTCTAAAACTATCATTTGATTAAAAAAAGTCTTCAACCAAAAGAATAAAAAAAAAAAAAAAAGAGTCAAATCACGTGTCATTCTATTTGGATAAAAACATATATGATAATAACTATTTCCTTGAGCATTTCCATTTTCTTTTTTTTAAGTGACAGAGGAGAACGATGAGATGCTTTTTTTTTTTTTTAACTTTAATGGCCTTAATCAAGAAAAAGAAGCACTATGTGCCTAAGATTCTAGAAATTTCAAATTAATTACTATGTGCTTTAAGATTTTTGAAATTTCAAATTAATTAAGTAAACATTCCTTTAATAGATTCCTTTTTTATATTAAGTGACCATTTATTATAGTACAAGAGTCATTTAGTTCCATTTAACATGTGGATATTTCAATACATACATACATATATATATATATATATATATAACTTGTTTGCATACGAAGAGATTTATTATAGATACCAATCTAATTAAATATACACTTTCAAATAATTTAAACACTTAAATTTAGTGATCACTTATCATTAATTTTTGTAATGCACTTGCTGATTGACTTAGACATCTGAGATATGATCAATTACTGTTAGATCAGTGTGTTATATGTCATTAGGACTTATTATTATTATTATTTATTTAAAGGAGGAATAAGTTGATTTACATTATTTTTAAAATGAAACATCAATTATCTTAATAAGATATCAAAGTTGGGCATTGATTCTATGTTATCCATTAACTTGCGATCTATTTGTATTTCAGGCTTTGAGCTTCAGGTTTTGAGCGTCGACTTTATTATGCAGTTTTCCAATTCGCTGCTCTTATACCACGTCCATTCATTAATTGTACTTTCAGTCATTGACTTTGTGCAACTCTTCCAAATATGTTGTCTCTTCGATCAAATCAATTAGTTATCATGGGTTATATGTGAGGAAGATGTATTAAAATATATATTTTTCTTATATCGAAAAAAGATAAATTTTAATACTATTTTATAAAATTATGAACTACTCTATTAGACATCAATTAATTTTAAAATAAAATTTCAATTGTCTTAATTATTTAAAATATTATACATTTTAAAAATTAATTTTAAATCACGCTTAAAATGAGAATTATCCCACAAAATTAAACGGCCAATAGCAGGCCTTTTCTATTTAATGTATAGTTGGTTAGGTCTTTTCTCTTTAATACATATTCACTTTTCTGCTATGGTTGTTACGTAGGTGGTTGTGATGTTAATGCGATGGTTTGATAAAATGTACTAGTTAGTGGTAAAAGTAAAACAGCATTAAAAGTTTCACGTACTTGAATTATAAGTACTGAACAGTGGGACAATAATGTAAGAAAATATCTAAGAAAAAAAAATGAAGGGTTAACAACCACAAGAACTCTGGAACCTTCTCATATTTAGCGTGCATCAGTGGCTTTCTGGCAGTATTAAAGGAGCCCTTTCACATCACGTTGGCTTTTTGTCCATGAACGTACCTTGTAGGTGTAAGGATCTTTTCTATGACGTCATAAATAAAATTTAACTATCAATAAATTATTTTAATATAAATTTATAAATAATTTATAATTATTAAATTTTACTTATAATTTTGTAATATTTTACCATTTAAAAAAAACTTATCTCCAACTTAAACGGCTTTGTCATGCCCGGCTATTGTTCTCACGCCAAGAATGAATGCGTTAATAGGAGGTTATCATTATATCGAGTGTCTGAAAAGCGAGGTAGTTGTATGATAGTAACAATATTTCACCTTTGTAACATTATTATAGGAATATCGGTGACTTGAGTAACTCATGTCAATAAGTTTTTGTCGTAGAACTTAAAGTGAAGTGGTTAAATAATAAATTATTATAAATAAATATTAGATCTAGTATATAGTATTATATTAACGTATTTTCTATTTTACTTGTCAATATATAAGGTGGGAAATTTTTTATTTTTTTGGGTCATACAATAAGTTGGGAGATTTTTTTTTTTTTTTTCCCCTTCAATTTGTCATTAAGCTGGGAGTTCAAATGCACCATTATTGTCAATGACAAAAATCAGCATAAAAATCTATTGAAATAGAGTTACTAGTGGCAAGACCTTTCTTATATGCTTGTTTTAATATTAGTCTTTTTATTATTATACTTTGCTTTGGTTTTTTTTTGCCCCAAAATCTCTTATTATTTTAATTAAACATATTCTTTTAATTTAAAAAATATATATTTTTAATTGTTTATGATGATTTTTTTATTTTTAATACCATTGGAGATCACTGAGAAAGTTGGGGATTTAGCTTACAGATTGGCCTTACTTCCGAGTTTGGGTCGGATTCATGATATTTTTCATGTGTCACTGTTGAGAAAGTATAATCCTGATCCGTCGCATATCATTGAGCCGGAGCCGTTGGAGATTGATGAGTCCTTAGCATATGCTGAGAAACCTCTTCGAGTGGTTGACCGAAAGATTCAGGAACTTAGAACTAAAAGTATACATATGGTAAAAGTT
Source organism: Ehretia macrophylla (assembly GCA_037974665.1). Classification (NCBI taxonomy): domain Eukaryota; kingdom Viridiplantae; phylum Streptophyta; class Magnoliopsida; order Boraginales; family Ehretiaceae; genus Ehretia; species Ehretia macrophylla. Next base: position 117,955,256 of record CM075764.1, on the reverse strand, counting down.
CTTTGGGATCATCATGGGGTTGAGGATGCCACTTGGGAATGAGAAGATCAGATCCGAGAGCAGTATCCAGAACTCTTTGCCGAATCATGTAAGGATTGCGAGGACGCAATTAGTTTAAGGGGGAGAGGGTGTGACACGCGAGAATTTCACCCTAAATTTATTATAATCGTTGCATACCTATATGCGCATTTCTACGTGCATCATTTTTTCTTGCTTAATTGTTTTTATTAGGAGTTACTATTCATAATATTTTTGACTGTTTCAAAAGCTTGATTTTTAATTTTTTCTAGGTCATATGACATTTAAATGGAACCAATAAATTTTCGTTTTGAACATTCGAGCTTAAGAGTATGCGTTTAGAAAATATTTTTCTCGTGACTTTGAATAGTATTACGTAAGAATAGTAATAGTTGCAACTAAAAATAATTGAAATTACAATTTGACTTAGTTTGACTAAGTTTTTTTAATGAAATTTGACCCCTTTAATAACACCCAAACTTACATAAAATAAGCAAAAAACATCACATAAAAATTGAGCTCATAAAACATTTCCAAAAATTCCAACTTTGTCCCCATTGTTGGCCGTCCACTTCAAGGGAAGAAAAGAGAGAAATTGCTTCAACATCCATGCATCTTGAGCTTCTAGATTTATCTTGGGAGGGGTTTTGAGCAACCTAGGGTCTTCAACAAGCTTCTTCATCTTCAAAAATAGTGCCTAGAATTAGGGTTTTGAGAAAATTTGCTAATTGGCTTGAATTGATGCTTCAATTAGGTGCTTTAGACCCTAGGGAAGTTAGTTGAAAAGCCACATGAGGTTGAATCACTTGAATCCGAACTTAATTGCATAAATAGCCTACTTTAAGAAGGGGGTTTTTCACGTTAAGCAATCCGAGTAAGTTTGGGCATTGATTCGGGTATCCTTGAGCTAAGGAAGCACCTTTGGTGCTTTCGTTTCACGAAAATGGGATTTGGTTAGTGTAGTTGTAGTTCAAACCCGTTCGGGGCCTTCTCGAACTTTTGCTTCAAAAATGAGTTTTAGTGACTTTAAAAGGTACCTTTGAGCTTAATTAAGAACATAGAAAGACTAGGATATGGTTTGGGAATCTTGAACCATGCTTAGGAGAAAGAAAACTCGGTTAAAGAAAGGGAAAATGTAATTTTTAGCCATTTGAGTTGCATTTAGAACTTGTTGAGGGATCTTAGTGCCTTGCCTTGAATATTTAGCATATAATTAAACTATGTGAGTAGATTGTGGGATTTGATTGTGTTGATTGCTTCTTTTGGCATCTATTAGCTAATATCGTACTTATATAAACTTTTATCGTGCATATATGTGAGGGCGGCCTACTTTGTCGTCCCTCTTATGTGTTATGTGGTATATTGTTTGCTTGTGATTTGTCTCGGGGTTGCGCAACATTTTCGGACATGGTAGCGTCGAGAAACATGGGCGGCGTCGGGCTTGTCGTGCTCCCTCGACTACCATGGTGCCTATTCCCTTTCTCGCTGAGGCATACTCCACTACTCCAGAGGCGTGGTTCACCTGCTGGGCATGGACCTACCTCGGGAGAAAGGGTCATAGGATCGGGATACATCCATCCAAATTGTGGTGTTTGGGGTTTGCCAGCATGTTCGTGATGCTCGTGGTTCGTGGCTCGTGGATGAAGACTTGGAAGTGGAACCGTATCCTTTTTAAAGTGATTAATAGTTTGGCTTATTGTCTTGTTAGTTATGTGGCTTGTATATGTTTACTTGTGTTGCATATCATATTGCACGTTGTCATATTGCATCACCTCCCTCGATGGGCTACTTTGTTGCTCACTCCTCATTTAAAATGTTTCAGGAGAAGCTGAGGTGAATCCCCAGCTGTTAGAAGTAGAAGATGAAGAAGAAGTTCACGTAGATCAGAATCCGTGACTTTGTGTACTGAGGTGGATTTTATGTGCTTCTTGCGTGGAGTTCTTGTTATTAATGTATTTTGAGACTTTGGAGTCTTGTATATATGTCTAGTAGATGTATACTAGAATGTTAAAGAAAGTTGTTGGATTGTAATAATGAATTCTAGACTTTAATTTCCCTTGCATGCTTGGAGTGTTGTTGATCTTCATATGGAACTTAGAATTTTATTGTATTTAACTACCTATGGCTAAAACCAACTATCTCGCATGCTTGTGTGCTTAAGTAGAATATTGTTGTTCCAAGGCTCGGATGGCCTTGTGATTGTGTTTTAGCTTTGGAGATATTAGTGATAAGTTGTTGTTTTTAATTCAAATGTCTTGAGTGAATGTTACAGGTAACAGTTTTGTCCTTGGTACAGAGTAGACTCTGTCCGAGTGACGGGTCCGAGCTTGACTTTAGCGTGGGGTTGGGTTCGGGGCGTTACACTTTAGGTGGTATCAGAGCTACTAGAATGCGTGAAGCCAGGTTAAATTCCTTGGCATGTGGGTAGAGGTCTATATGTGAAAGTGAATTATGTGAATATGTGGGTGTTTAGTTGTTTAAGTACTTAGATAAAAGACATGCTAGCATGAAAAAGAATGATAAAGCTTGACATGATAGGAATATGAAAAGTTAGTGTTGAATGTTGGTAAGTGTTTTATGTGTTCATATGTGAGTAAAATGTTTGAAAACAATGTGTAAATTATCTTTGCATAGTTTATTTGCCTATTATAATATTATGTTCTTCTAGCATTGTGACGAGGAGACGGGGTAGACCACGGAGAGAGCCGGAGGAGGCTCCTAAACAGAATGTACCGGGGCAAGATGCCGGGGCAGCCGGGAATGTACCGCAGGGTCAGGAGCCGAGTACTGCCCAGATTCTGGCCACAATGGCCACCGCAATGAATACCATAGCACAGTTTGTGGTTCAGCAAGGTACAACAGGTGCCGGCAGAGGTAATCAGACTGCCAGAGCAGAGGGCAGTGGTATTCCAGGAGGTAACTTATTTGATAAATTTCTGCATCACGGAGCATATAGTTTTTATGGTGAGCCTGATGATATGAAAGCAGAGTTGTGGCTGAGTAAGTTTGAGAAAGTTGCTGCGATACTTGAGTGCGACGATGAAAGAAAGATCACCTATGCTGCCTTTTTAATGGAGGGTGATGCCAAGGCTTGGTGGCACACTATTATAGAAAAATGGGATGCTGAGAGGGTTCAGCATGTATGGGCTGACTTTGTTCGTGAGTTTCGAGATAAATATGTATCGGTTGTAGCCCGTGAGAGGCATCAGGATGAATTTATAGCTTTGAAACAGAGGAACATGAGTGTAGGCCAGGATGAGCCTAGCTTTACGAGACTTACTCGATATGTGCTAGCTTTAGTTCAGCCGAAGGATGTGAAAATCCAGAGATTTATTACAGGGTTGAGAAGTGACATCATGCTTAACTTGTCTTCGCAAGATTATCCGAACTATGCTGCAGTAGTTAGGGCTGGATCGAGATATGAGAAACGTAAGGCAGATGTGTTAGCTCAGTCTAGTCAGTCAAGCAAACGGCAGTTTCAGTCTCAGAGTCAGGGTTATCAGAAGCAGACTCAGCAGCCTAGGCAGACCCAGAGCTATCCAGGACCAGTTCAGGTATAGTCACAGCCGAGACCAGCTCAGAGCCAGCCATAGGGACAGTCACAGACCCGACCAGTGACTGCTAGATCTCAGCAGGGTAGTTCTGCCACATCTACTTATAGGGCCCCTATAGGAGGAACTGCTGCTAGGAAGAATCTCCAGTGTACTCATTGCAACCGTAAAGGTCACACAGAGGCTGAGTGTTGGAGGAAACTGGGCCATTGCACAGGTTGTGGTAGTGATCAGCACAGAGTTAGAGATTGTCCCAAGTTTAAATTTGGCCAGGGTCAGACTTCAGGCCAGGGTACCCAGACTAGAGCTTCAGGAGCAGCTACTGTACCGCGAGGTCAAGCACGAGTATTTGCACTCGATCATGAGGAGTTTCCAGAGACGACAGTGGTGGTGGAAGGTACTTTTCTTATTAATAGTCAGCCGGTAGTAGTTTGGATTGACACCGGGGCTACACATTCATTCATTATACCTGCATGTGCACAATCTACTGCATTAAAAGTTGATAAACTACCGTATGTGATTGAAGTAGGTAATCCTATGGGTACTAAATTTGTTACGGAGTCTGTATGTAAAGATTGCAATATTTGCATTGAGGGTTGCATGTATCCTATTGATTTGATTATCATGCCATTTCGGGACTTTGAAGTTATCTTGGGGATGGATTGGTTGGGGCGATATTATGCATGTTTGGACTGTAGGAGGAAAGTTTTAACTTTAGAAGTACCTAACCAACCTGTTATTAAAGTAACTGGGAGTCGGAAGTCTACTGGGACTCGTATCATATCTTCCATTAAAGCTACTAAAATGTTGAGTAAAGGCTATGATGCATACTTAGCTTATTTAATTAATCAGCCTGGAGATAAATTGAAATTGAATGAAGTACCTGTTATAAAAGAGTTTCCGGGGGTTTTCCCTGAGGAGTTGCCTGGGTTACCACCTGATAGGGAGATTGAGTTTGTGATTGACCTGTTGCCGGGAACTAGTCCTATCTCGAGAACCCCGTATAGAATGTCTCCCCCTGAGTTACAAGAATTGAAAATTTAGCTACAGGGTTTAATTGAGAAAGGTTTTATTCAGCCTAGTTCATCACCGTGGGGTGCTCCCGTGTTATTTGTGAAAAAGAAAGACGGTACTCTGCGTTTGTGTATTGATTATCGAGGTCTGAATCAGGTAATGGTGAAAAATAAATATCCTTTGCCTTTAATTGAGGAGTTGTTTGATCAGCTACAGGGTGCTGTTGTGTTTTTGAAATTTGATTTGAGACAGGGTTATTATTAGTTGAGGATCCGAAAAGAGGATGTACCTAAGACTGCATTTAGAACCAGGTACGGCTATTATGAGTTTGTTGTTTTACCATTCGGGTTGACAAATGCTCCAGCCGCTTTTATGGATTTGATGCAGAGAGTATTTCGACCCTATCTTGATCAGTTTGTTGTGATTTTTATTGATGACATATTAGTATACTCTAAGTATGAGTCAGAGCATGAAGAGCATTTGAGAATTGTACTTAAAACCCTGCAAGAACACAAGTTGTTTGCCAAATTTAGCAAATACGAATTCTGGTTGAAACAGGTTGCCTTTTTAGGTCATATCATTTCCCAGGAGAGAATATCTGTTGATCCTGCTAAAATTGATGTGGTTATGTCGTGGAAGAGACCTGAAACTGTCACGGAAGTCCGTAGTTTCTTGGGATTAGCGGGCTATTATAGGCGATTTGTTAAAGATTTTTCAAAGATTGCAGGACCTTTGACTACTTTAACTCAGAAGAAAACTGTGTTTAATTGGGATGACAAATGTGAAGCTAGTTTCTAGGAGTTGAAAAAGAGACTTACCACTGCACCTATCCTTGCCTTGCCTGAGGGAACCGAGAACTTGGTGATTTATAGTGACGCTTCGAAAGAAGGCTTGGGTTGTGTTTTGATGCAAAATGGTAAAGTCATAGCATATGCCTCTAGGAAATTGAAACCATATGAACTCAATTATCCTACACATGATTTGGAGCTTGCAGTTGTTGTATTTGCTTTGAAAAAATGGCGACATTATTTGTGGGGCAACAAATTTGAAATATTTACTGATCATAAAAGTTTGAAATACTTGTTTTCTCAAAAAGATCTGAATATGAGGCAAAGGCGTTGGCTTGAACTGTTGAATGATTATAATTGTACCATTAGCTATTTGCCGGGAAAAGCTAATACTGTTGCAGATGCACTGAGCTGAAAAGCTTCTGTGGCCAGTTTAATAATCAAGGATTGGGAGATTGTGGAAGAACTGCGCTTGTGGAAACCGAAAGCTTTTAGATCAGGTATACAATTTGCTAGCTTACAAATCCAATCTTTATTGCTATCTAGAATCAGAGAAGTGCAACAATCAAATTCTCAGCTATTGAAGCTTTTAGAGAAGTCAAAAGGGGGAGAGTCCGACTTTAAGATGCATGATGATGGACTTCTCAGGTACAGGAATAGAATTTGCATTCCTAGTGATTCGACTGTGAAAGATGAGATTCTTGCTGAGGCTCATGCTTCTAAATACACGATTCATCCTGGAAGCACAAAAATGTATAGAGATTTGAAACAGAATTTCTGGTGGAACAACATGAAGAGAGAGATAGCTGAGTATGTAGCTAAATGTTTGACTTGTCAGAAAGTTAAGGCAGAACATCAGAGGCCGGCAGGATTGTTGCAGCCATTGGAGATTCCGGTATGGAAATGGGATCAGGTCACCATGGATCTTGTGTCAGATTTGCCGAGATCACCACGAGGTAATGATTCTGTGTGGGTTGTAGTAGACAGGTTGACGAAGAGCTCGCATTTTATTGCTACAAAGAAAACAGATTCCCTCGATAAATTGGCCGAGCTTTATGTTGAAAATATTGTGAGACTGCATGGAGTTCCATCTCAGATAGTGTCAGACAGGGATCCCAGGTTTACATCACAATTCTGGCAGAAACTACAAAAGGCTATGGGGACTAATTTGAGTTTTAGTACTGCATATCACCCGCAGACGGATGGCCAGTCAGAGAGGACTATCAGGATACTGGAAGATATGTTGAGAGCCTGTGTTCTGGATTTTGGCAAGAATTGGGAGAAATATCTGCCTTTAGCAGAGTTTGCTTACAATAACAGTTATCGGGCCACTATTGGCATGGCACCCTATGAGGCACTTTATGGACGAAAATGTCGATCTCCATTGTATTGGGATGAGGTAGGTGAGATGAAAACAGTTGATCCCGCTATTCTTCCTGAGATGATCAAAATGGTGGATAATGTGAGACTTATAAAGAAAAAGATGCTTACAGCTCAGAGTAGACAGAAGAATTATGCTGATAGACGTCGACGGGACTTAGCATTTTCTAAGGGTGATCGTGTTTTCTTGAAAGTCTCTCCGCGAAAAGGTTTGATTCGGCACGGAAAAGGAGGTAAACTTAGTCCTAGATACGTGGGACCATTTGAGATCACCGAGAAAGTTGGGGATTTAGCTTACAGATTGGCCTTACCTCCGAGTTTGGGTCGGATTCATGATGTTTTTCATGTGTCACTGTTGAGAAAGTATAATCCTGATCCGTCGCATATCATTGAGCCGGAGCCGTTGGAGATTGATGAGTCCTTAGCATATGTTGAGAAACCTCTTCGAGTGGTTGACCGAAAGATTCAGGAACTTAGAACTAAAAGTATACCTACGGTAAAAGTTCTTTGGGATCATCATGGGGTTGAGGATGCCACTTGGGAGCGAGAAGATCAGATTAGAGAGAAGTATCCAGAACTCTTTGCCGAATCATGTAAGAATTGCGATGACGCAATTAGTTTAAGGGGGAGAGGGTGTGACACCCGAGAATTTCACCCTAAATTTATTATAATCGTTGCATACCTATATGCGCATTTCTACGTGCATCATTTTTTCTTGCTTAATTGTTTTTATTAGGAGTTACTATTCATAATATTTTTGACTGTTTCAAAAGCTTGATTTTTAATTTTTTCTAGGTCATATGACATTTAAAAGGAACCAGGAAATTTTCGTTTTGAACATTCGAGCTTAGGAGTATGCGTTTAGAAAATATTTTTCTCGTGACTTTGAATAGTGTTATGTAAGAATAGTAATAGTTGCAACTAAAAATAATTGAAATTGAAATTGCAATTTGACTTAGTTTGACTAAGTTTTTTTTAATGAAATTTGACCCCTTTAATAACACCCAAACTTACATAAAATAAGCAAAAAACATCACATAACAATTGAGCTCATAAAACATTTCCAAAAATTCCAACTTTGTCCCCATTGTTGGCCGTCCTCTTCAAGGGAAGAAAAGAGAGAAATTGCTTCAACATCCATGTATCTTGAGCTTCTAGATTTATCTTGGAAGGGGTTTTGAGCAACCTAGGTTCTTCAACAAGCTTCTTCATCTTCAAAAATTGTGAGGGAGATTCATTTTCTTGTTTTTAAAGTTTATGTTCATATGTTTAATTTTCTTGATTTGTCAATTATAGCTATATAACTTGTTATGAATGCTTCCTATGAGTTATTTAATGTCTATAGAGCTAACTTTTGAGGTTTGATAACAAAGTTAATGGTTGAATGTTGAGATTGATCAAAGAGGTGATGAATAGTGCCTAGAATTAGGGTTTTGAGAAAATTTGCTAATTGGCTTGAATTGATGCTTCAATTAGGTGCTTTAGACCCTAGGGAAGTTAGTTGAAAAGCCACATGAGGTTGAATCACTTGAATCCGAATTTAATTGCATAAATAGCTCACTAAAACAAAAGTTCACAATAACCATTTTTGGAATAGCTCACTAAAACAAAAGTTCACAATAACCATTTTTGTTTTGGGATAGCTCACTAAAACAAAAGTTCAAAATAAACAGTTCACATAAACAAAAGCGCAAAGTTAAGGATTAGTGCTTTATTCAAACAGTTTGACCATAAAAAACAAAACATAGAGAGCCTATTTGGCTCGCTACAAGCAACGAGCAAAGGAAGAAGATTAGCCAGCAATCCAAGTCTGGCGAATTTTATGTAGAGCCTGTTGAAGTATTATTTTTGAGTTGGGTAAATACTTAATTTAATCTATTATTTTTAATATTTATTTTAATTTAGTTCATATCTTTTAAAATATATCATTTTAATCTATTATTTTTATTATTTGTCTTAATTTAGTTCATATATTTTAAAATGTATCATTTTAATCCACTATCTTTATTATTATAGTCCACGTTAGTCCACAATCATTTTTCCATCCAAAAATTTGACAGAATAAGCAAATGAGTCGTATTTGTAGGGGCAAAATTGTTTGCACACTAAAATCTTTTTTTTTTTTATTTTGATTTCATAATAAACGTATCAATCAAATGCTCTAAAAACTTTTACCAAAAAAAAAAAAAAAATGCTCTCAATACAACACAGTGCCTAATCCTTTTTTGTAGGAGAAAAATGGTGGAGGACTAACGTGGATCACAATAACAAAGATAGAGGATTAAAATGGTACATTTTGAAAGATATGAACTAAATCAGGACAAATGATAAAGATAGTGGACTAAAAAGGTATATTTTAAAATATATGGACTAAATTAGAACAAATATTAAAGATAGTGGACTAAATTGAGTATTTACCCTTTTGAATTTGACTCACTATTTTAATTAAAAAACAAAAATAGAAAATAACTCCGACCATTGTTAGAATTGCTCTTGTAATAAAACTATCATTTTGATTAAAAGAAGTCTCCAGCCGAAAATAAAAAAAATAAATAAATAAGTCAAATCACGTGTCATTCAATCTGGATAAAGAAATGGAAAATCCTACAGACCGCCAGACAAAAGCCCGTGGGCCATACCTTAAAGCGTAGTTTCATGCACTAGATTAATGGTGTGAGATCCACAAACATTTTTACACATTTCCTGAAAGAAATATATGACTTGTCAGCTATGGTTTGTTAGGTAAGTGGTTTTGCAGGAAATCAGGTCGGCAGCACTTTCTAAGGTCAATTTTAACATTTTTTAATTTTTTTTTTCTAGACGTAGAGATTTTAATTATTTGAATCATTTATTTATATTTAGAGTTCTCTATTTTAATTTCATTTTAATAATTTTTTTATATTAATCAATTTATATTTTTAAGAAATTTTTATTTTAATTTTACTCTAACAACTTTTTTATTTTATAGATTCTTTATTTTTATTTTACTCTAAAATCTTTCCTTATTTTAATTAAATATATTATTTTAATGCAAACTTTATTATTAATTTTTTATTTGTATTTGTTAATTGTTTATGATGATTTTTATTTTATATTACTAATATTTTTTATTTTTTTTTTAAACTTTTTAAATTTTTATTTTTTTATTTTTTGATGATATTCTATTTCTTATTACTGATATTATTTTTGTTATTATTACTATTTATTTTTTATGACGATATTCTATTATTATTGATAATTTTTTAATTACTATTTTTAAACCCTAAACAACATGATATAAATTACAACAATCCTTTCACTAAAAAAAAAACATGCCTCTCATAAAAAATAAAAAAAAAAGATACTATACAAACACCCTCCACCCCAATCCCCCATCTCACTCACGGCAACACCCTCCACCCTAATCCCTCACTCATGGCAACACCACCCACCTCGATCCCTCACTCACCACAATACCCCCACCTTAATTCCTCACTCACGAAACCCCCCATCCCAATCCATCTCACGACAATAATAGTGAGTAATAAAGCGGTAAGAATTTTTTTTCCCCGCAGAAAACAAACTGAATTTTTTTTCAAAAAAAATGTTACATGTTGTTTGATTTTTGATATACATATATATTTTTTTACAACTTTGTGTGTGTATTTCCACAAGTTGAATTTTTTTGGTTGAAAGATGGTGTGAAACCAAGCACAGCTATGTGCCTCCAACGATCAGAAATTCTGACCATTTGAGACGTTTTTTTTGGGCCAACAATTTTTTTTTAAAGTTGTTAGATGCTTTTGGAATTTTTAGGGCATGGAGATGCTAAATACTAGTTGTAGGAATTCTGTACAATATAGAAAATCCTTAAGGAAGCTGTTGGAGACAAAAGTCTCTAATAGCTTCTCTACATGTAAAGATTATAAAGATTTAGAGATTTTGTTGGAGAGGGCCCTAAGAGCTTGGGTATCCAATCCCCAAAAATACACCTTAACAATATAAAATCCCCAACTCTTACAGGGAGGTAAGGATAAGAAAGACTTTTAACAAATTAATGTAACAACTCAAGTTTAAGAGTGTGACAATTCAAGTCCAAATGTAAAACCTAACTTCAAAGACTAATTTGTTAGGAGGGAGAACCTTCCCGTTGTATTTAAAAATCACCTCTTGTGATAGTGAGATCTTGATTTAGATCATTATATTCTATCCCCTTAAGAGATTCTGATGTGAAATCATTACATTCTATCCCTCTTAAGAGTCAACGTTCACGTTAGTTTAGTCTATCGACATTGACCGGCCTATAGTCTTTCGTCCATAGAGTTCACTCTTAATGAGAGCACTAACTAATAACTCAGGCTCAAAAAGAGAACCTAACCCAAAAAATTAGTCTATTAAGAAAGAAAATCCTTACACTTAAGAACCAATCCTTGTGAAAATGAAATCTTAATGTGAAATCATTACAACTAACTTTTTCTTTTCTCCAAAAAATTCCAAATAATCCTCCTAATTGAAGGATATGGGAGATTCTTTAAACTCTTCCTACCGTCTCTTTTGTCTTAAAATGCAATCCAAGCAAAGAGAGAGATTCTCTAAATCCTTCCATTTTATCGCTTTGCTTTAAAATTTGCAAACCAAACAAGGAGTTCGGATTTATAAGTATTCAATTCAGTAAGGTAAGTATTTGGAAAGTTGCGCAGTTGAAGGGACAACTTGCCGCATAAGTAGTTGTGGATTGGAGAAAATTTTGGAGTTAGATAAGGTTTAGGTAATTCGAAATTGAGTGAAATCTAAATAGTTTTTTTTTTCTTTTTTTCTTTTTTGGTCATCCGTGAAATCTATATAGTTGAACATCTCAACTTTTTTGTTATTAGGACTTTGGTTTAATAATATATAACTTGTATTTATGCGAGAGGTTATCAATTCGAATTTACTGATTATGTTATACAGTTTTAGATCTCATTTAAATTTTTTTTTTTTTTAAATCTCAACTTTTCCTATACTAGTTAACGGGTTCAATTTTCTAAAATTACTGACGGTATTAAGATGATAAATTGTTATAGTGTAACATGTCTTCCCATTACATAATTAATTGAATTGGTCATCAGTAAGGCTGTATGATTGTTTAGATATTTTTTTTCAATTTACTTTTTATAATGAATATTACAGTGTGTTTGGATTGAGGGGAGGAAGTTTAATAAAGAAAAAAAAGGAGAGTATCATAAAAGAGAGTAGAGAAGAATATTAAATCATGTTTGAGCTCCGTTTGTTTGGCATAAAATATTTTTTTGGAAAATATTTTTCGAATTTTACGATGTTTGGTAACACTGAAAAATTAGTCTAATTGTAAAATATTTTTCGATAAAAAATTACGACTGTTTTTACTTAATTTTACGGTGTTTGGTAACAACGAAAAATTGGTCAACTATAAAATATTTTCCGGCCAACAATTACGGTTAGTAAAAAATTATGTAAAATATTTTCATTTCTTTTGGGAGAAAAAAATATTTTATGAAACTCAGAGTACATCAAAACACCAAAAAATATTTTAAAGTATTCTATTTTTTAGAAAAATATTTTTTCCCAATAAGTTATTTTACGACAAAAAAACAGAGTCTCGTAAAATATTTTATTCTCCAGAAAAATTTTTTCCACTAAAAATATTTTACACAAGTAAATTATTTTACCGCAAACAAAAGGAGCCTTGGATTGGAAAACTTTATAAGAGAGGGAATTATAAAGGATGATAAGTTTCTTTTGATTAGATTAAAAAAAAATAGAAAAGAAGGATAAATTTTATATATAAAATGCCTTTTACACCTTTTTTTGTTTTTGTCTTTATCCTTTATATTTTTTATTCTTTTATTATACTTATATATCTTCCTCACTAATCATCATCTTCTTCATTCTTTTTATGCAACTCACAAGCTAGCTCCCCAAAAAAAAAAATTACACAATAAACATTCACTCACAAGCACCATCAGGGTCACCACCAACTACTTTTCTTTCCACCGTTTCATCCAATTCCACCACCACAAACACATCCACATCGCACACATAGATACACAAAAATAGTGAAAAGAGAAAGGAAGAAGATGAAGGAGAAACAAATGATGGGATTTATTGTTGTTGAATGATGAAGGTAAGTTTGAAATTTGTATAAAAAAATAAGGGATAAAATAAATATTATAAATAGAGATTTTTCATCCCCTCCATTTTATCCCAATTTGGGGGGAATGAAATTTGGAACTTAGGAGGGGGAATGAGCATACATTTATTTTATCTCCCCTTCCAAACCTTTGAAAACAAACAGCGGAAGAGATTGAAAGGTCTTTTACCATCCATCCCCTTTCCTCCATTCCTTTCAATTTAAATAGACGTTTAAAATTATAATTTAAACTTAAAACTTTTTATTAAAACGCAATCATTCCACCAACTTAGATGTATTTTTCAATTTAATCAAAGCTAAGGCGTAACTTACATTACTGATAATTGTTTGTTTATTTAAATGGAGGCGATTGACAAAAAAAATAAAAAAATAAAAACGTGAATTAATATTACATTATATTAAATAATACATTTATTAAAAATATATCTAAAAATTTATCAAAAAGCGAAAATTATGCAACTAGAACAAATGCCCACTGGTATGATTGACTAAGAATCTAGGGAACGAAACATTATATAAAGGTCGGGGGCACATCTTATCAAGTTGTGGGTTTCATACTGTAGAGAGAGATCGACCCCCCAAAAAAAGAAACCACTGTAGAGAGAGAAGAGTTGACACCAAAAAAGAAAAAGAGCGATAGAGAGAAGAGGAATGGAAATGAATACTTTTCTCCACGAGCATCCGCTGATTCTCAAAGATAAACGAAAGCAGAGTGAATGGTGTAGCGGATGCGAAGAGACAATCACACCGGGGGAGGCCGCATATGAATGTGGGAAGTGCGAAGACTTCTTCCTCCACAAAATTAGATGTAGTGAACTGCCGAGGGAGATCATTCATCCCAGCCATGACGCACACTCACTCATCCTTCTCCCTAAAGCACCTTATTTCGGTGGAGGTTTCGGATGCGATAAGTGCGGCAAATATTTCAGAGGTTTCACCTACCACTGCTCCCTCTGTGAATTTGATCTGGATATATCATGTGCTCTTAGGGTGAGAGGAAAGGAAACGAATTATTTTCTCCACGAGCATCCGTTGATTCTCAAAGATAAACGAAAGCATCGTGAATTGTGTAGGGGATGCGAAGAGAGTATCAGACCGTGGGAGCCCGCATATGAATGTGGGGAGTGTGAAGACTTCTTCCTCCACAAAATTAGATGTAGTGAACTGCCGAGGGAGATGAAGCATCCCAGCCATGACGCACACTCACTCATCCTTCTCCCTAAAGCACCTTATTTCAGTGGAGGTTTCGGATGCGATAAGTGCGGCGAATATTTCAGCGGTTTCACCTACAACTGCCCCCTCTGTGAATTTGATTTGGATATATCATGTGCTATTCCGGTAATAAAAATGGAAATGAATGATTTTCACCACAAGCATCCGTTGATTCTCAAAGATAAACGAAAGCATTATAAAAGGTGTAGCGGATGCGAAGAGAGAATCACACCGTGGGAGCCTGCATATGAATGTGGGGAGTGTAAAGACTACATCGTCCACAAAAGATGTGAGGAACTGCCGAGGGAGATAAAGCATCCCAAGCATGAAGAGCACTCACTCATCCTTCTCCGTATACCACCTTATCCAGGAAAAGGATTCAAATGCCACGAGTGTGGCGAAAGTTTAAGAGGTCTCACCTACCACTGCTCCCTTTGTGAATTTAATATGGATATATCATGTGCTATTAGGTGGATAGAAAAGGATATGAATCATAATTTTCTCCACAAGCATCCCTTGATTCTCAAAGATATACTAAAGGATCATAAAAAGTGTAGCGGTTGCGAAGAGGGAATCACACCATGGGAGCCCGCATATGAATGTGGGGAGTGTGAAGAAGAATTCTTCCTCCACAAAAGATGTGGTGAACTGCCGAGGGAGATGAAGCATCCCAAGCATGACGCACACTCGCTCATCCTTCTCCCTACACCACCTTACTCAGGAAGATGTTTCAAATGCTTCGAGTGTGGCAAAAGTTTCAGCGGTTTCACCTACCATTGCTCCCTCTGTAAATTTTATTTGGATATATCATGTGCTGTTTGGTTGAGAGGAACGGAAATTCGTCATTTTTCCCATGATCATCCGTTGATCCTCAGCAGGATGCCAGAGGCTAAATTTGGAAGCCGAATACAGTGTCGTGGCTGTTATGAATCAATCTCTGGGAGGGAAATAGCGTTTAGATGTGGTGAGTGTGAAAATGGCTACCACCTCCACAGAGAATGTGCCCAATTACCGACGCAGCTCATGCATTCCAGGCATTATAAACATTCACTCATCCTTCAACCTAACCCTGATATCACTTGCAATGGTTGCATCACCAGTGTGCTTGGTTTCACGTATTACTGCTCCCACTGTGAATTTGCTCTGCACCCAACATGTGCTTGGAAAGACAATTACATAATATGTGCCTTCGACTCCGACAACCACGACACTCTTAGTCATAAAGGTCACCAACAACATTCACTCGCACTCCAACCAAGGGAAGCTTTGTTCCTTTGCGATGCCTGTGGATTGGAAAAGAAAGATCATTTCTACACATGTCTTTCCTGTCCATTCATGCTTCATAGGAGTTGTGCATGGTTACCGGAAACAGGCATTTCCAAGGGTCATGAGTGTGATCTCACCCTTGCCTATGTCTTTCCATCTGATTACAAAAACTTGGAGTGCCTTTGTGATATTTGTGACCAGCTAATACTCCCCCAGTATTGGGTTTATTTTTGTGTCAAGTGTGAATATTTTGTTCACCTCGACTGTATGACGACTGAGACCCAGCAGATTGAAGTTAACTCGTAAGACATCCTTCTTTCGTCCTTCATCCCTCTTAGATATGTATTTTGTGCTACATGCAGTATGTTTTAATTCTGACAATATATATTATAATTTTCATGCTACCTGCAGAGACAACGATGATTTGTTTGACGATGCAAGCTTTGAAAACAAACTTCTAAAGGTTCTGCTTTATGATGATTTGTTACGCTTACCGGGGATTGACATATCTAAAGAGATTATTGCACGTTTCTTGCTTAGAAAGAATGGCCTCGCTCAAATAAAATCAGAAATCGAACACTTCGGCCATAAGCAGCACCCGTTGATTCTTTCCCGTGATCAGTTGCCGAAGAATCACGACATAGAAGAAGACGGGGAAATAATATGCAACGGTTGCATTGAGCCTATTTCTAAGGCTCCTTATTATTCTTGTGCGGACTGTGGTTACTTTCTTCATATATCTTGTGCCAAATTACCAAACAAACTGCAACATTCCAGCCATCCCCACCCGCTCACCCTCAGTTGCCACCAGAAATTCTTTAACACTTTTGAGTGCATTAAATGCAAAGAATATTCCAATGGATTCTATTTCAAGTGCGAGAAATGCAGTAATTTCTACCTTGATGTGAAGTGTGCTGCTATCCCCACCATCATTGAGCACGAAAGTCATAATCATCCCCTCTTTCAATTTGAAGATCGTGCAAAAACATGCAATGCCTGTGGTTCAGAGATCTTGCTTCTTGGCCTTGGTTGTGAGTCTTGCAAATTTTATTTGCACGTCAAATGTGCAATGCTCCCTCGGAATATCAGGCATAGATGGGATCCACATCCTCTTCCATTGAGGTTTCATAAACACCGTTCCAATATATTATTTTGTGATATATGCGAAGAGAAAATGCATCCCAAGCTTTGGCGTTACAATTGTTTTAGATGCACTAATTCCTTTCATACAGATTGTGTTCCCAGACTTGAATACCCAAAAGTCAAATTTGGAGGCATACTTAAAGTGAGCTCCCACCCACACCCTCTCAAGTTTGTTCAGCACCGCAGGGTAAGAGACAAGTGTAACCATTGTTCTAAAAAAATTGATTGGAAAATGCTCTTCGAATGTGAAGACTGCAAATTTTCCATATGTCTAGAATGTATTTGTAAAATGACCTAGTTCATTGTTTCTCGATGTTATTCTATTGGTTAGACGAGCCATCGAAGCAAAATAGGAGTTTTTTTGCTTTGTTTATTTGGGTCGTTCCTTATCTTTTCTCGAAATGTAATATTCTGTATGCATTTCTAAACAAGTGCTGGTATTATGTGATTTTTATTGCTTGCAATTCGGATTTCTTTTGTCTTGAGATTTTTATTTGCACTACAATTTTACCCATTGCGATCAGGCTATTAGACATAGATGGTTTCAAGGTTTCTGTCATATAAAGACCATCCCGATTAATTCATTTGTGATGGACGTGAAGAAGAAATGCATGCCAAGTATAGGGACATATTCTGTACCTACACCTCGGTTAGATCCAAATATCAAGTTTTGTGGCATATTTGAAATTTGTACTCACCCGCATCTTATCGAGTATGTTCGGCAGCCCACATTGAGGTGCTATTGTAACCGTCGTGAACCTAGAATAGGTCTCACAATGTTATTTGAACGTGAAGATCGAAACTTTTGCCTATGTCTTGATTGCATTCGTCAAATGTCCTTGTTCATCATTTGTCAATATTATTTATAGGATAGGGCGAGTTGATGAAATCAACAATATTTGCAGGAAGAATCATCCATGTGATATCTTGTGGTACCATTTATGGTATTCCATTCAATGAGCACCATTACAATACTTCTGTTAAAGCTTTTCTCTTTTTCTTTAAAAAAAGAAAAAAAAAAGAAAAGTAGAAGAGCTTAAGATCATGGAGTGAGCATTCTAGTTAACAGCAGAGCTATTAAGAACTTGTAGGGGTTGGTAATTTTGAGGATTGCTAAAATTTGTCACAAATTGTTTTGGATGGAAAGCCTCTTTGCAAGTCTCTTCATATCAACAGCAAATCCAAAATTTACGATAGAGATTAAAATCATAACATTTAACACTTGTATATGAATAATTTTGAAGGATTAAATTGATTTTTCAAGTTAAAAGTACATAAAAAATATTCATATATTCAAAAAATACAACTTTAACTCAATTTTTAATAATTCTGCTCTTAAAATCAGTTAAGATTACAATTTAATTGGCCCTTATATAAGTCCGCCCATGCATCATATTAAACTACCTAACATGTGTCATAATGTTAATAAGTGTGGACAATCCATTTCTATCATGCTTGTAAAACTTCTAACAATTACTCATCTCCTCATATGAAAATATTAACAGGCTTTACATCTTAGCCTTCAGTTTAACTATTGCAGTTGTTTTTTTCTCCCATATATGTAAACATCTAGGAGGGCCGGGCCGGGCCGGGCCGGGCCGGGCAGGGATGATAATTCGATCAAACAATTGGTACTACGTGTACCTCTCAAAATTTTCTTTTGTGATTATAATTCAATAATGGCAGTAGATACTGTGGATTTACATGTGATTTCCATTTAATGGGTGACAATGAAAAGAAATAAAGGTAAATTATTTCTTTGTCCCCCACTAAGGTGGGAATCTATAGTGGGGGGATCTCCTTTTTCTTTGTTCCCCACTATCTGACTTTATCGGCTAGACTTTTTTTTTTTTTTTGAATTTTTCTTTTTATCCTTCTCTCTCCAATTTTGTGGGCTTGATTATATGTGTATTTGTGATTTTATGGGGATATTTAGTTTATAGAATGATTCATCATTTATAGAAATTATATTTTTGGAATATGATTTTTAGAGTGTAATTCCTAAGAATGTATTAAATAAAATTATTTTGTATGTTAAAATTATTGTCAAATCTCTAAAAATGTTATATTATAAATTATGTTAATTTGAGCTCAATATTTTTAAGAATCTTAAGAAATTTTTTGACAAATATCTCTAACTAAAACACTAAAATATTTAAGGAGGCGGTGTGGTAGTGATAGTGGAGGTGGTGCAAGAGATTTTAATGTTAGAGTAGTAAGTTTTTTTTTTTTTTATCTTCTTATTTTTCTAAAAACAATTTCGAGAAGGTTAGATTCTCACCTTTTCATTTGAGAATAAAAAATTATGAAAATATTGGTAGCTAAAGAGGATCAATTTTCTATGCTAGGTAGCGGAAACATAAAAGTATAGTCTTTTTTTTTTTTTTTTCTGTCTTTCTTTTTTGGTCATTATAAAAGTATGGTCTTACATGGATAAAAGGCACGAGAATTGGAAAATGTGTGGTTGCTGCCAAATAAATTGGAAATGTTGGGGATAATCCACGTTCTCCGAAACATACTGTTGCTCTAAGATAAGGATCTGAATTCACTTAGAAACAATAATCATTTATGGGTGTATTTTACGTGTGTAATTCACGTAACATAAATATTTATGATCATTTTTAATTCTAATCAAAATGCGTCATTAGTCTGCGAAACGAATGGAGGATCAATGTGAACATGAAGAAAATCTGTGCGACTGCTCTCCGACTAACATAAACACAAAACACATAAATCAATTCTCATAAGAAAAATTATAAGTTTTATGTAAGTTTTTAGATTATTTCACACATAATCATCCCGCATACCATAAAACATTAAATTTTCACTTATAAGTGAAAGATGTGTTAAATTAACTAATTATATATGCACTTTTTTAATTCCCATTACTTAAAGTTTGAGATGATGGAATTAATTTGACAACTCGTTTTAATTATTAGAATATCCTGATTTTTTAATACAAAATAAAGAGGACAAGAAATTCCAAAGGGGTGTAGATCCAACTGTTTGTTTTCCAGTAGCATCTTTCTACAGCTTCAAGTGTGTAATAGGAAAATGCATTTACCTTTCTCATAATTATGAGGGCCCACCTTAGTAATAATGTAGGGTGAAGGGATCGGATCCTAAAGGAGAAATTTTCGTGTAATAATGTAGGGCGATTATGGGACACTGCATGATGTGATAAATCGAGAGCTGCTTTTTTCTTGTTTCTGTTAGGCTATCTCTAGTTATTATTTTAAAGATTTATATAAAAACTAAGATTAATTTTAAAAATTTATTTAAAAATTAAGATAAAAAAATTATTTTAAAAACTTATTTAAATATCAAAATAAAAAAATTATATCTCTATAAAATTGAGTCTTTATATTATATTAATTTTAATTTTAAATAATAATTTAATTATGTGTTATTTTTTTGTATGTTACTTTTTTTTAATTAATTATTATTTAAATTATTTTAACTTTTTTAACGAATATTTCAAATAAAAAATAAATAAATTACGACGATCATAATATTTAAAAAATTAGGATTACGTTTAACCTAAACTAAAAAAATATAAAAAAAAACCTAAACTAAAATAATATTAAAAAATAAAATACAAAACCCTAATTAAATATATTAAAAAACTTAATTAAAAAATAACCTAAGCTAAAAAAATTTAAAAAATAACTTAAATTAAAATAACATTAAAAAATAAAATACAAAACCCTAAATAAAAATATTAAAAAACTTAATTAAAAAATATAATTACACCCACCCACCCACCTTTCCTTCTCTTCCTTTTTTCCCTGCAGCCCCGTCCGTTTCTTTCCCTTTTTTTCCTGCACACACACAAGCACATACATATATATACACACACACACACAGATCTGTATACACACAAAGACACATACATATATACACACACACACACACACACACGTATATATATATATACTGCGCCCCACCTCCCCCCCCCCCATTGCCTTTTTTTTTATACCTTTTTTCTGTTTATTGAACAAATTTTTTTTGGTTTTTTTTCTTGTTTGATGAAAAAAAAAATTTGTAATTTTTTTGGTTTGTTTTCAGATCTGACAATCTATTATCAGAATTTTTTGTTTTTTTTTTCTTGTCTGATGAATGAAAAAAAAAATTATAATTTTTTTTTCAGATCTGATGATCTGACTTTATCAGATTATCAGATCGTTACATGCTTCAAAATAAAGACTTATTTTTGTCTTTTTGTATATCTCTATTTTTTTCAACAAATTTGTTAAAAAAATAGAGACTAAGTGTTATTTTGACTCTTCAAGACTATTGTGATATCATTTTTTTTGTCAAAAAGTGTCAAATAGTATTTTAGAGACTCCTATTAGTATTGATTTTTCTTCAATAGAGTCTTTAAAAATAACAATCATTACAGTTTAGAGATTCCATTGAAAATGTTCTTAGATCCTAAAGCAAGAAAGAGCACGGAAAATTTTAATAAGATAGTCTCTTTATTAAAAAAAGTCAAGTTATAAATTTACATATTTTTTAATAATTTTTATGTTCATATTTTCTATTGTATATATGTCATATATACGTGACTTTCTTAATAATGAAGGGTAACTTATAATCTCATAAAAAAATGAATACTACTACTAAAATTTGTCCTGTTAATATAATTCGTTAAAATGAATGTAAATATTAATTCCTATATGAAAGTAATTGAGCGGATTTGAGACAGGACATCTATCCTAATGTTCCATTCTATTACCTAAAAGATTCTCGTAATATTCATTTCGCTCCGGCAATCCCTTAATCTTGTCCCGGCCCGCGCCTGCGCTCGTGCCCCATTACCATTCCCGAATATCAGTAGAGATTAAAATTATTCTCGTATCTTTTCTTTATTTTCTTACAACAATAGTAAATTTAATTTAAATTTGAAAATTCAAAATATAAATTTTAGTATGTTAGTAGTAAAAATAAAACAAAATTAAAAGTTTCACCTGGTTTAACATTTTCCTCACACGTAAAGAATAAGTACCTTTCTTCTTTTCTTCTTTTTGTTCTTTTTTGAAAAACTTGAATTGTTGGGACTGTATGACACAAAAAAGGAAAAAAAAAAAAAAAAGGAATTGTAGGGACAGGGAATAGTTATGAAAGTAACAGTATGTTGTCTCTGTCGCATCTTTGTAGGCATGTTGGTGACTTTTAGAGTTTAACTCTTGACAATAAAATTTTTGTTATGAAAGTTTGACTAATATAATGGAATATTAAATCTATAGATCTAGTATCTAGTATCATATTAAAGTATTTTTTATTTTTACTTTCTAATATATAAGTTGGGAGATTTTTTTTTTTTTTGGGTCATAAAGCTGAGAGAATTCTTTTATTTATTTATTTTTTTTTTTTTGTCATTAAGCTGGGAGTTCAAATGCACCATTATTGTCAATGACAAAAATCAGCATAAAAATCTATTAAAATAGAGTTACTGGGGGCAACACCTTTCTTATATGCATGTTTTAATATTATTTTCTATTTATCTTTTTTTATTCTTTGCTTTGTTTTTCTTTTCTTTTCTTTTTTTGGGTTCATTTTCCATTTTCCTAGGCCATTTTCTTTTTCTTCTTCCCCTCCCGGTTTTTCTAATGTTGTTTAGGTGGAATTCATATTCTAATCTAATTTATTTAAACAAAGCTACTCTTTATTTTTCTAATTCCAAAGGGGGTTAAATTATACAAATAGTCTCAATTTGTTATTTCTCAGTTTCGTTTTAAAATGATAAATTGGCTTCACATGAACGTGTTAAATTTTCTAAAATTACTGACGGTATAAAAATAATAAATCATTACTGTGCCTCGAAAGAAAAAGGTACATAAAACAATCATTTGATCTCCATTCAAAATCTGTGAAGTATCCCAAAGCCAAAAACTGTTAAATGAGTAGTTGAATATAACATGCCTCGCCATTACATATTAATTAATGGATTAGGGTTTCCCATGACTTTATATATGTAGAGTTCTTTGAGTATAAAGATTGAAACTTTTGCCTCTTCCTTAAATGTATTCATCAAATGTCTAATTCATTGTTTCTCAATTATGGATAATGTTAAATGTCACTCTCTTTTTATCATCCAATTATTACCTCTTAATTGACATGCATGACAGGATGTACACAAACCTTAAGGGCTATTAGACATCTTCTTAATCAGCTATCCCAGCCACTAATCATTGCCATCCGTGCAAAGGCAGGTACATCTTTTCTCATGTATCATTTTTGTAAAAATATATACTTATCATATTATAAGATTCTGAACTACTACCAGCAAAACAAAGATTCTAAACTATTTTATTTGCACCAATTAATTTTAGTTTGAAACTTTCAGTTATCTTAACAATATTCAAGAATCAATCATAAGATCATAAATCATAGAAACTCTTCCTGGCACATACATTTTTAATTGGAAAATCTCATTTTCTCGTATGAGGTCAAGCCTCATTTGTAAAGTCTCAAATAAAGTTTACATTTAATTTATCCAGATTCCTCTGTGATATATAACAAAGCCAAATAAATTGAAAATATTTGGAGGATAATCCACGTTCTCCGAACCAGACTGTTGCTCTAAGATAAGGATCAGAATTTGCTTAAGAACGATTATTGGTATATTTAGAGTGTGTACCTCATGCAATGCAGATACCTATGAACGTTTTAAAGCTTAACCAGAAATGTGCCATCAGTCTGCAAAAAGAACGGAACAACAATGTGAACATGAAGAAAATTTTAACGGCTGCTCTCCAGTTAGCATAAACACGAAACTGATATAGGTTCGGGCCAATATTGACCCTGCAAAGACTTTGAAGTCGGTACAAATTAACAAGATCATAAGCATATGCAAGTTACAGTGCAATGACACATAAATCTATTGTCTCATGAGATAAATCATGTCTTATGTAAGCTTTTCAATGATTTTACCTAATCATCCTGCATATCATGATGTATGTAATTCAAAATGTTTACTAATACACGAAAGACTTGTTAAATTATCAAACTAATTATATATGCAATCATTTAATTACTTAAAAGTTTGAGATGATGGGATTAATTTGACAAATTGTTTTAATTATTAAAATATCCTTTTTTTAAAAAAAAAAAACTCCAAAAGGAAAAGGACAAGAAATTTCAAAGGAGTGTAGATCCAGCTGTTTGTTTTCTAGTAGCATCATTGTACGGCTTCAATTGTGTAATAGAAACATGCTCGTATCTCATAAATATGTAGATCCCATACTTGTAATAGTGTAGGGCGAATAGCCACACTGGATTGAGCTGCTTTTTAAGTGCATGGAAAGTCTCATGGTTGAATAAGATTGTCTTTTTATTTAAAAAATCACGTTATAAATTTATATATTTTTTAATAATTTTTATGTTCGTATTGAATATATGTCATATGTATCCTAGCAAAAAAAAATATATGTCATATATAGATATAGAAAATACACTAAGTGACTTTCTTAATAATGGAGAGTAACTTATAATGTCAACAAATAATGAATATACTACCACTAATTTATCCATTATTATTATCTTTTGAGCCACTTATTTTATTTTATTTTCTTTTTGCCTCTTTGTTTCACGGTTCTTTCTCCAATTTTATACGCTAGATTAGATGTCTTTCTGGACTCCAAATAAAATACATAATTGCTCACTTAGGCTCTCTTTGAAAATTGAATAAGTTTATTAGTATTACACTATGCTTGAAATGGAACAATTTATTATAGTGTCCACGCACAAGTTATCAAATATTTACAGATTCAAGTCTCGTAGCAACGAATTTAAGAACATTAAAATTGTATATGTTCAAGATTCAAAAATGAACCTCCGTGCACTTTACAAGAATATATTGAAGATAATAAATAAATATAATAAATATCTCTTTAATAATTTAAAATTTTAGATGAATTATTGGTAATATAAAAAATACCTTTCCTTTTCCATCAGGCAAATCCTCAATTTTATATTCCCTTGAATATTATGGTAGAATGTAAATCGTTATTAATATATCATTGTTTACTTTTAAAGATTCAAGACAATTAGTAGAGCTTAAATTAAAACAGGAATACATTTTACACTTTTATATGAATAGAAAAGATTAATAAATACACACTATATCCACAAATGCACAAAAGTATGAATGATAAAGATAAAAAAAAATTGCTCCTAAAAGGCTAAAACGATCATTTTGATTAAAAGAAGTCATCAACAAGAAATTAAAAAATGTCAAATCACGTGTCATTCAATCCGGATAAAGAAATATATGTCTTTTGGCTGTTGGGGAGGTGATTGTGACGTTAATGCGATGGTTTGAATTATAAGGACTGAACAGCGGGACAATAATGTAAGAAAATATCTAAGAAAGAAAATGAAGGGTTAACAACCACAAGAACTTTGGAATCTTATCGTATTTGAGCTTTCTGGCATTATTAAAGGAGCCCTTTCACATCATGTTGGCTTTCTGTCCATGAACGTACCTTGGAGGTGTAAATTTTTTTTTTATAACATTTTAAATAAAATTTAATAATCAGTAAATTATTTATAATATTTTAACATAATTATATTAATAATTTATAATTATTAAATATTTTGATAATTTCATAATATTTTAACATTATAAAAAGATCTATTTAACTCAAACGGCTTTGTCATGCCCAAGGCTATTGTTCCCATATCAAGAATAAGTGCGTTAATAGGAGGTTATTATTACATCGAGTGTCTCAAAAGCGAGATAAATGTATGACAGTGACAATTTTACCGTTGTAACATTAAGCTATTTTTACCATAGTTTTTATATTAGAGATTTTTGAGTCGTATAATTATTACATAATATAATTTATTTGGTAAAATAAAAATTTATAAAATCACCAAAAAGTGAGCTCAGATCTTTAAAAAGTACAAAATCTCTATCAAGGTTATTAAATTTAGAGACCTTGATAGAGACTTTATACTTTTTAAAGATTTAGGCCTATTTTTTAGTGATTTTAATTTCTACTTTATAAATTTTTATTTTACCAAATAAATTATATTATATAATAATTATAGCAACTTTAATAGAGACTTTGTACTTTTTAGAGATTTAGGTCTACTTTTTGATGATTTTAATCTGTATTTTATAAATTTTTATTTCATCAAATAAATTATATTACGTAATAATTACACAATTCAAGAGCCTCTAATATGAAAACTCTGATAAGAAAACCCTTATATAGGAATATCGGTGACTTGAATTTAACTCTCGGCAATGAAATTTATGTCATATGTAAAGTGAAGTGGTCAAATAATAAGTCATTAAAATCAAATATTAGATCTAGCATGTAGTATCATACTATAAAGTCTTTTCTATTTTACTTGTCAATATATAAGCTTTTTGTTTTTTATTTGATACGATAAGCTGGGAGGAGTTCAAATGCACCACTATTGTCAATGACAAAAATCAGCATAAAAATCTATTAAAATAGGGCGGCAACACCTTTCTTATATGCATGTTTTAATATTATTGACTTTTTATTTTTATTCCTTGCTTTCTTTTTTTTTCTTTTTTTCCGGTCCCTCCACGATGGTGGGGTATCTATTATGATAAAACTGAAGAAGTCTTCAACCAAAAAAAAGAAAAAATAAGAAAAAGTCAAATCAGGTGTCGTCCAATGTTCGACTCACCACGGGCGCTACTGCTATATATTTTTTGCTTTGCTCTTCTCCTTGTAAGTTGCTGTTAGAAAAAAAAAAAAAAAAAAAAAAGACAAGGGAAGTGCCTTGTCTTGCCGGGAAATGAGCTTTTTTTTTGGTAATCGGGAAATGAGCTTAAAAGCTTTGTGTAATTGTGTTCTTTTTTATTTTTTTTTCATAAAACAAAGTTATCATCTTCCTTTCAAATTTTTTTTATAAATCTCAATTTTATAGTACAACATCTTCTTATAAATCTCAATTAAAAGGTATATATGTTATGTTATAAAAAAAATTATATATACTGATTGTTGTACATTTTTTTAAACAAAATTATCATCTTCTTTTTTTATATTTTATCATGTCATATATACATGTATATAGTATCAAGTATGCAGGCTTGGAAAAAAAAAGTCTATGACCGAAATACTTCTCATAATAATGTTTAGTGTATATTTTTTTTGTTACTTATATTTAATAGTCAATTTTGTTGGTATATATCAATGCCCACCTATAATAAGTATCGTTAATTTATGTGGTAGCATACATTAATGATTCCGATTTAAACGTCGATGAGGTCAAAAGAGACCGCAATAGCTTTTTTGAAAGAAGTTCAGAAATTTGGAATTATCTAAAATGACGTCGGGATGATGCAATGCTAAAGTTAGCCAATTTGACCAAATGAAACTTCTTAGAAGTTGACTTGGATGCTAGTCACCCATGTGGTCAATTGTAGCCACCCATGTGATAAATATGGGTGATCAATACTTTGAACATGGTTGGTAAAGCCAACCAAAATGGAAAATGTTTGATAAGAAGTCTTCTATGGCGGACTAACTAAATTCTATAAATAGGCATGCATTAGTTCATCATATTCATCCATAACACAACTCCAAACACAATCCTAAGTTAGTCTTTCTTTCTTGTATTCTACTTGTAAGTCCAGAAGCCATTGAAGCTCTAATCTTGAGAGCGCACGGTGGGACAATTATCTTGTAAGTGTTATATTAAATTATTATAAAGAGTAGTATTATCTTTCTACTTGATTGTTGTTAAGACGTTTCTGGAAAATTTGTTATATTCTAACATAGTATCAAGAGCTTAAGTGGCTCTTAACAACAATCTTGTCTAGTAAAGCTCAACAACTATGACTACTCAATGTGCTAGTTCTTCTTCTACCAGTTCTAGTTCCGGTTTAGTACCAACAATTCGTATATGTCCCCCTACCTTCACAGAAGAAAAGCTTAATAGTACGAACTATCTTTTGTGGAAGTTCAAAATCACTACATTTTGGACTCCTACGAACTCCTTGATATAGTGTTAGACACAGATGTAGAACCAGTTGCAGTCCGTGCTGAAGATGACACAAAAAAGGTCATACATCCAGATCCTCAGCTTGTCAAAGAATGAAGGAGACGAAATGCTGATACACTTTGTACAATTGTAACAAGTGTTCAGGATTCCGTCGTTACTCTAATTCAATACACAACCAAGGTAATTGATGCTTGGAACATACTGAGAAATCAATATGAAACAAGGAATTAGACTCGCATTCAGAACTTGGAGAATCAGTTAGCTGCTGAGAGATTAAGTGAAGTTGAAGCAGTTGAGTCATTTATCAGTAGGATGAAAAACCTACGTGATCAAATGGCTGCAGTTGGTATTGCCAAATCAACCGAGGAACTAGCTCGAAGGTGCATTAGAGTGTTGCCTCCAAAATTTGACGACCTTGTGACAACACTCAATACACAAGTTCGCATTCCTCCTTTGACGTTTGAAGAATTCACTGCCATGTTGCTGGAGGAAGTGATGAGGCTAAAAAGCAGAGAAAATCAACTTGACTCTGCCTTTGTAGCCAAAGCGAGAAATATCTAATAAGAAAAGAAGAAAGGAAAGAAGAAAATATTCTCTGGATCGTGTTACTACTGCAATAAGAAAGACCATGCTGTCAAAGATTGCAGGAAACGAATCCATGATGAGAAGAACGGAACTCTAAAGCCAAATTGGAGAAATAAAGAATCTGCCAATACGGTTGAAACGAAAGTGTATCTGTTTACTATAACAGATGTATCAGAGAAAACGTGTACTAGCGCACATGTACATTAAACAAATGCATGGGTGTTAGATAGTGGAGCTTCCCGACACATAACCAGCAAGAAGGAGTTATATGACTCCATAAAACCTCTACAAGAACCAATGAATGTTGTTGTTGGGAATAATACTAGGTGTCCCGTTAAGGGCACTGGAACCATCTCGCTCGTGTCTAAAGATGGAGGAAGCAAGAAGCTGTCCAACGTACTCTTTGTACCCCAGATCACCAGAAATTTGTTATCTGTAGTTGCTATTACAGACAATAATCTAGAAGTGCGGTTCAAGAAGACGGAAGCTTTGATTCTTGACAAGGATCAAAATATAATAAGTAAAGGTATTTGCAAAAATAACATTTACGAAATCAGCTCTCTTTCTGCTGTATTGGATGCCAAAACAAGTCAACTTTGGCATGAAAGGTTCGGGCACATTTCATATCCTGTGTTAAAGGAAATGCAAAATAAGAAGATAGTGGCTAACTTGCCTTCAATTGAAGAAGTTGAAGAACCATGTGAAGCTTGTATGTTGGGCAAGCAACATAGACAGTCATTTCCTAAAGAGAGTCATAACCGATCAAAGGCTCCTCTAGAGTTAGTACATGCTGACCTCTACGAAAAAATGACTATCACGGCGTTAGGAGGATCTTCCTACTTTATGTTGTTAGTCGACAATTATAGTAGGAAGATGTGAGTGTATTTCCTTCGGGACAAGACTAATGCTCTTGAAAAGTTTAAAGTGTGGCACAAACTTATGACAAATAAGAACACAACTCAATTGGAGAAACTTCATACCGATCGTGGGAGGGAATTCTGTTTTACAGAGTTCACCAACTACTGCAACAAACTTGGGATTAAGCGCCAATTGTCTGCTTCATACACACCACAATAAAATGGAGTTATGGAACGAAGAAATCGAACAATTGTAGAAATGGCTTGATGCATGTTGAAAGGTGCTGGCATACCTGACACATTTTGGGCTGAAGTAGTCAACACAGTAGTATACATCCTCAATCGGTACTCAACCAGGGCACTCAACGATAAGACTCCTCATGAGGCTTATTACAGTACGAAACCTTCTGTGTCTCATTTAAGAAAATTTGGGTGTGAGTGTTTTATACACGTCGCAAATGAAAATATAAAGAGATTGGATAGCAAGAGCAAGAAGGACATTTTGTTAGGATATAGTGAAGAGTCTAAAACATATAGACTCTATGATGTAGAGGCCAAAAAGGAGATTGTAAGCCGAGATGTGGTATTTAATGAGTGACCACACTCAATGGAGGATAACGGTTCTACCATTTCGTCATCAACCGATGACGTAATCCACCAAGTGCCTGGACAATGACCGTTGAACAATGAAGAAGTCCCTAATGATGAAGAGACTGAAGACCAAAATGTTGTATCCACAAGGAAGCCACAACCGAAGTGGTTCCAACAGCTCTTTGATGGAAGAAATCCAGGAGTTACTGATGATAGTCCACGTCTTGATGGACTAAGACGATCAAAGAGAATAGAGGAGCAGAACAGATCAGGACAACAGCTAGTGAACATGGCTTTGATGACCCAAATCATCAAGACGGTAAAAGAACCAATAACTGTGGATGAAAGCCATGTCAGATCCAAATTGGAGATAACTATGCAAGCCGAGTATGATAGTATCATGAAAAATGACATTTGGGAGATCGTTAAAAAGCCACCAAACAGAAAAATCATCGGCACCAAATGGATCTGGAAAGTGAAGTACAAGGCAGATAGAAGTCTTGAAAAATATAAGGCACGCCTTGTAGCACAAGGATTTTCGCAAGTCGAAGGTTTCGTTGTATATGAAACTTTTGCTCCAACAGCAAAAATGTCAACAATCAGGCTAGTTATTGCAGCTGTCGCGCATTATGGATGGATTGTACATCAAATGGATGTCAAGTCAGCTTTCCTTAATGGGCAACTTGAAAAAGAAGTCTATGTTGCACAATCCCCTGGCTTCCAAATACCAAGTGAAGAAAAAAAAGTCTGCAAATTAAAAAAGGCTTTATATGGGTTAAAGCAAGCACCACAAGCTTGGTACAAATGTATAGACTATTTCTTCTTGCAGCATGAATTCTGTAGAAGCAAATCAGATGCCAACTTGTATGTTCTAAGTGAACAAGGAAAGAAGGTAATTGTAGTCCTATATGTGGATCATCTTATAATCACTAGTGACCATGAAGATAATATTCGGAAGACGCAAGAATGGTTGAGCCAAGAATTTGAAATGACAAATCTTGGTCTTCTTCATTATTGCTTAGGAATCGAGGTATGGCAAAGACCTCATATTATCTTCATTCCTAGTAACGATATGTTCGTGAGCTCCTAACTGCATTTGGTATGTCCGAGTGCAAACCAGTTGTCACCCCGATGGAAGTTAATACAAAGTTATCAATTGACGATCCTTCAGAACAAGTTGATAACAAACTCTATAGAAGGTTGGTGGAAAGTTTAATCTTCCTTTGTAACACAAGACCTGATATTAGTTATGCTGTTGGAGTTCTTAGTCGGTTTTCAAATAAACCAAGACAAAGTCACTGACAAGCAGGGATGCGGGTCCTCAAATATCTCAAAGGCACGTTGGAGTATGGGATATCATACAAGCCTGGAGATACTTTATCTGGGTACTGTGACTTAGACTGAGCTGGTGATATTGACTCAAGAAAATCTCTTACATGTTATGTATTCATATTCGGTGGTGGAATCATTTTTTGGGCTAGTAAGAAGCAACCCACCGTTGCATTTTCATCAACGGAGGCAGAATACAAGGCTGCTTGTGTAGCATCCTGTGAAGCTGTTTGGCTACGATGTATCATGACTGATATTGGCATTCCAATAAAGGAAGTAACAATGCTGAAATGTGACAGTCAGAGTTGTATAGCCATGTCAAAGAATCTGGCATTTTATGCTAGAACAAAACACAGAGATTTAGTATCACTATGTGAGAGAATTGATCAAGGAAGGTGAAATCTACATGGAGTACTGCCCTACAGAAGATAACTGTACAGATATCTTCACTAAAGCGTTAGAGAGCGTCAAGTTGAGCAAGCATCTTCAAACATTGGGTGTTGGCCGAATAGCTTAGTCAACATGAGGTGAACATTGAGGGGGGTGTTAGTATATGTCAATGCCCACCTATAATAAGTATCGTTTCATTATGTGGTAGCATAAATTAATGATTTCGACTTAAACGTCGATGATGTCAAAAGAGACCACGATGGCTACAAGAAAGAAGTTCGGGAATTTAGAATTACCTAATATGACGTCGGGATAATGCAATGCTAAAGTTAGTCAATTTGACCAAAGGAAACTTCCTAGAAGTTGACTTAGACGCTAGTCACCTATGTGGTCAATTGTAGCCATCCATGTGATAAATATGGGTGGTCAATACTTTGAACATGGTTGGTAAAGCCAACCAAGATGGAAAATGTTTGATAGGAAGTCTCCTATGGCGGACTAGCTGAATTCTATAAATAGGCATGCATTAGCTCATCATATTCATCCACAACACAACTCCAAACACAATTCTAAGTTAGTATTTCTTTCTTGGATTCTTCTTGTAAGTCTAGAAGCCATTGAAGCTCTAATATTGAGAGCGCATGGTGGGACAATTATCTTGTAAGTGTTATATTGAGTTGTTATAAAGAGTAGTATTGTCTTTCTACTTGATTATTATTAAGACGTTTCTGGGAAATTGATTATATTCTTACAAATTTTATGTAATAAATATATAATTTTTAGAGGGTTATTATGTTTGTTTGATTAAATGGAAATATATCATTGTGTTTGATTAAATTTTTAGTTAATTTCATATTATTTATTTTTCAATTTTCGCTAATTAAAAATATTTATTATGAATTAACAATAATAAAGTCAATTTTATTTATTTTTTCTGTGATACTAAGTTTATTTAATTGTTTACATAACTAGCTAGTGTAATCATGTTGAATGTTGCTTTCATGCAAAACTGTATAAAAAATACTATACAAACTACAAAATACCTATAAAATACTAACTAAAAAATACCATACAAAAAATATTCTACACTTTTTTGTACTAACCAAAAAATACTATACAAAAAGCATAATACAAAAAAAAAATTTGACTCTCTCAACATTGATTTTCTAGCTCTGCCCCTATAAATGTAGTATTTTAGTAGTAAAAGTAAAACAGAATTAAAAGTCTCATGTAGTTTAATTTTCGTCACACGTCTCATGTAGTTTTAAAAAAAAAAAAAAACAGTGGGACGATAATGTAAGAAAGAAAATATATAAGGAAAAAGGATCAACAACCACAAGAACTCTGGAACCTTATATTTGGAAAGTTATTCTATCAGGACATATACTATTGAAGTGATAAGCAATTTGACCAATGCATGACACATGGCTCGTAATAATGCATGTCATGTCATTATTTTGAGCAGAGAAGACATATTTAGCCTTCGTTGGTTTTGTTGCAAAGGACATGCATTTAAAAGAAATAAATGTCAAATGACTAAAATAGACAAGCAAGTCAAAACAAAAACTTTGCAAAATTATCAAATTAGGTCTATTGTATAGAGTTAGTTTTTAAACATTTATTTTCCCTCAAACTTGTCCCTACGGTGGGTTTATATTTAAATTTTTGTTTTGCAAAACTTGTCGCCACATGTTGTGTTAGGATGAGCAATTTTTATCGATTGTATGTGCGTTAAAGTGCTTCTCCAAATTGCATACCAATTGCGTGCCATCCATGAGCTTAAATTTGCATGGGATTCAAGAGTCACTCTACAAACCAATCGCTCACAATTTATAATAAGAAGTCTTTCACCAAATATTTAAATCGTGATTGAATTGTTGTTGAAATATAATTGATAATTACTTTATCGTATTCTTAAAATATAGGAATGCACAGGTGAGTATCTATAAATTAACCAAAATAGAGAACATCAAGATGCACGTAAGTATTTAGAAGAATCCAAATACTACGAATATCAAGGAAATAAATTATGAAGCATTGTTTTAGGTCTTCATAACAAAGGAATATGAATGTAAGTTGATGATCGTCCTATTTTGTAGAAAAGGGAAGATATTGGATTGAATTATAATAGGGAAACCCATGTTTGGTTTAGTGTAATTTTTTTTTAATTTGTTAAAAATGTGCAATATACAAATAACTCAAATTAGATTTTATCGTGCGATAAATGTCATATTTAATGCAAATAAGAATGTGAAAATCAGTACAGCTATGATACTAACGATTAAATGAGAAATATTTATTATTTTGGCACTACGTAATGCATAACCTCATGAAAAAAAAAAATATATAAAGGAACTTCAACAATCGGTATTGATGATAAGAACTTCAACAATTAGAACTGATGATAATAAATAACAAATTAATATCAAAATCTACGAATATACATGTCAAGGTTCCTCTAAATAACCAAAAATATATATATAGATATGCATGTAAGTCTCTACAAATAACTAAAATCTACAATATGAATAAAATAAATTACGTAGCATCATAATTAGATCCTTTTAATACACGAATAAGCATGTAAGATTTAGATTATTTTATTTCTTAATTTTTATTTATTTCTAAATAAAGTAATGTATGAAGCATAATATCTAATATTTTTATATAATCTCAATGATTACATTATGTCATATTTAAAAATAAAAGAACCAAGAAAAGTCGAAAGTATCACAACAATCATCATATTATTATGTAAAATATAAATATAATTGTTGTGAAAAAATCATATTTATATTTAAATGAAGTATGTATTTAGTAAGTTGGGAAAAAAAATATTGTTGAATTAGTTGCTATTGAGCAAATATGACGTGCTAACTATATATTATTGTTCAAAAAAATATTGTTGAATTAGTCTAAAAAATTAATTAATTTTTATCAAAAAAATAATTATATTCGAATAGTTGTGAAATTATATATTAGAATTTTCATTAGAAAAATATTTTAAATCCGTGCTTGTATGTTAATGAAATCCATAAGAAATGAAATACTTACCTCGATATTGCCTGTTCACGTAAAATTCACCCAAGGGCTCATATGATCATTCCAAATGGGATCGTTCTTGTCAAGATTCACACTGTTAAATTGGGTAAAAATTTAAAGTAAGTTTCAACATGAGAATGTTGGTATGAGTAACGAAAAATCTTGCGAAAAATGCAATTGTCTATCAGTGAAATTTTTTTTACGTTCAGTCAATTTACGCAGAGTGAAAGACTAGTCCAATTATAAATGAAATTCTATTTGACAAGCTGATTTATATACATTACCTAGTCATGTACCATAAGTTTGGAAATTGAAATGTCCATTGTCACTCTTATGTTGAGGATATTATATTACTTCTTTTCTTTTTCTCTTGTGCTTTTAAGCAATTTGGATAATCTATCAGGTTCAGATTATGTTAATAATGGTAGTTAGGTTTTTCAAAAAACTTATAGCTTTTGAATCAATATTGGGCCCTCTCGGTGACATCTACTTGTTTTCAAATCGCATAGAACTATGTGTAGCTAACACAAAAAGGGGCCCAGTAACGAATCCACAAAGCTGGGCAGCTTGGAATTGGTTAGATCTATGAAGGAGTGTGGACCAATGATCACAGGCCCAAAAGCACTACCCAATGGTTGATTTTTCCATGGCCTGTGTGTGTGTGTGTGTGTATATATATATATATATATATATATATATATATATATATATATTATGCTCCAATTTATGCATTGGAAAATAAAGGAATGAAATTCACCTTTGCTATTCCACCCTACCAATTTTCATCCTTCACATCAATTGCTTTTCTTAAACGCATCTTTTTATTATTGTGATATTGCATATTATTATGAAACATGATAATAATATATGTGTGAAAAGGATATATATATGTGTGTCTTGGGCCAACTAGGCCGAATATGCAATGTTACATCAAAAAGGTTCATTACCAACTAATATATGCTTATGACCATACCTTGAATAAATAAATAAGCTAAAAAAAGGGTTCAAAAGGAAAGGAAAAGGTCACTAAGCTCGATTTTTTTTTTTACTATTTTGAATATGATTATATTTTATTGGTCCAAATATTTCAATAGTAGATACAAACTATTAATTAATGATATGTGTGTGTAAGTATATATATACTCTTGCAATGTTATGGTAAAGATTTTTTTTTTAATTTCATCAAATAGTGTGGAAGTGTGGGCAAGGATAGTAACGGGAAAAGAGGGAGAGTATTTGTTAATGTATTAAATACTCATGACTCTTCCCTTTAGTGAAAGCGACCTAATTATAGTTGGTGTTAGGCCAAATATTCATGAATGTTGATAACTTGTATCACTGCATACTCCCGATAATATATAAGTGTTTAGATATTTAGATTCAAGTACCAATCTAATATAATAATTCAATAATTATAATATCAAATATATCCCTCACTTATCACTTAATTTTAATTACACGTTTAGCAAGTGCTATATGTATGGTTATTTGATATGGCAATAGAAGATGTAAAATTATCAAAGTTATTTCTATATGCATGTAGACTAGGCATATATACACATTAAAAAATTTAAACAAAGATGAATAGCGATAATACTATCAGCAATTGATACCTAATTACTCTTTTTCAATTTCCATGCTTTTTATGGGAGAATGAACTTAGGATTTCTTTTCCTAAGGTAATTCAAGTTTTTCATACATGAGATTAGCATATTTTGATGTGTCTTGGAGGGTGTGAAGTTATTTCTCAAATGAATACATAAAGCCATTAAAACATTACATTTTATTAGTAGTACGTTCCTTGTATGTGTAGATTCTTGTGAAAAAATTAATTAATACTACTAATAAAATAATAGTGTTAATAACAATAATAATAAATCATTATTATTATTAATGATATAAATAATCATAATCATAATTATTATTTTTATTATTACTACTATTATTATTTATCATGTTCTTGTTAATTACAATTGTGTTAATATTTATTATTATTTTTAACCCTACAATGATACATTATAAAAGTCATTTCCATTATTACTTTTGATAGTAACACACACATGGGTATGAAACCAATATACTTGTATTTGTATCTTATTCATTGAGAATGCCAAGAATGTCATTCCAATTCTCATGTCCATTTCATTTCTAGTCACATTTCGTTCCTCAACTCATTCTATTTACATCTAATTTTTTTTATTGTATCAATAGCAACAAGAAATTACAAGTAATGGTTCATATTATCATAAAAACTTGATAAGAAAGCTAGCTTCAAACATGTATGGTAAAATTATAACTACAGAAGGATACAAACATACATGATTATAACAAAACTTGAAGAATTCTTATCATTCAATTATATATAAATACATATAACCAACGCATATCAACTGTTTCAACCACAATCACGGACATTTGAAAAAGACATCCACAATCAATAGTTCATTAAGCATCAATTTTCAGTTGATCAATGAATGAGCATTAAGCATCAAGCATCAATTTTCAGTTGATCTCCGAAATCAATAAACTAAAAGCAGCTAGCCTTTCCATGATATTAAGTTACAGGGAAATACACAGTGGAAGAATGAAAAATATATCCCAAAGATGGGTGTTTTAAGTAAGGTAAGCTGGCATTCCAGGGGCTAAATTCGAAATGGGGATAGTCAATTGGAGATGGAGTAGCTGTATTTCTTGGTTGCGGAAGGTCAGTGTTTTTCATCGAGCATCTCTTATTCTTTCAGGACTCCACTATTCCATCAAGGATGCATAATTTCCAAGGCTTCTGAGTTTTTGTATCTTATTTAACAACTTTTCTATCTCTATCACCACATCAGTATTAAAAACCAATATATAAGAGTAACTAAAAAGATAAACGAACTGGTTCTTTAGAGAAAATGAAGATTTAACATAGTTAAAAGTTTTGTTTCCCATGCAAGGGTCTTTATGCCATCTTAAGTAGTTGGCCCTCCACTATCACTTCCCATCAAGGGTACCTATGCCATCTTAAGGCATGCCCTTTAATCCAAGAGGTTCACAATGGTGGTTCATATCATTCAAACAAAGGACTAAAGTTAGTTACCAAAACGAAAGTAGATTCACAATTAGCAGAGCAACGAAAAAAAACAAAGTATAAAGGGATGCAAGAGGCAAAGACCTGCCGGCAACCATCAGGTCCAGAAACAGAAATTTTTCTACCTTGAACCCCAAGTGGATCTGTAATCGGAATTATGAAATCTCATTCAATGTCTGTTGAAATAATATGTAGCAGGATAAAAGGTGACAGTTAAAGAGGTCTCCGAGAAAAATTTATTGACATAAAAGGATCCAAGCCCAAGTGAAAAGTGCAAAACTAAAGAATCCTCTGATTGTTTCCTACTATTTTCTTCCTCCTTCTGCTCACTACACAAGGGAAGAGGAAGGAGAAAGCAAAAGTAACAGTATATTACCTTGGTTCACAGCAATAACCTCCGCATTGCTTAGAATTTCAAATGTTTCTGCAGTCATGTTTCTTACATCACAACCAATTAAAAGTGGAGCCTGCATTAAATTATAACATTAAGCTCATGAACAAATAAAAAAGGTGTGTCCTCAGACCTCAACAGAATGGATTGTTGTTCCTTGTATAGTTTTACCCAATAAACAACAATCTAAGCTCAACTAGCACTAAGATTCCAATATCAGAGTAGTGAAATGGTTTTCGATGTTTAAACATGAGAAGTCGTGCAATAACTCTGAACATAAAAATGGTTTAAACAAACATATATGGAGTCATCTCAGCACTGAGAAAGGGAAGATAACTGGAAGGGAAGCAAGAATTCTCAGCACTGAGAAAGGGATTTTTTCCCAATAATTTAGTTGTCTTCCAGGAATCCTCTTTCTTTCCTTTGGTTGTCAATTTGCTAAATGTAAGTGATGATGCTTGGCTTCAGGCTTTTTTCACAACATCGCCAATTATTCAATAGGTGCACACGGAATTCATTGTGATTCACATTTTTGTTCCTAGAATATTTATAAAGATACTAGAAAATATTCCATAAGACTTAACAGTTCATATATTAAAGACTTATAATTCTCTTCCACACAATACCAACTCATTTCAATCTATAAAAGTCAAACCTTTAACCAAGTATATCTAAACCTTGTCACGCAAAACTATGCCCAATAACTAATGAAAAAAAATTATTTCTTTATCATTCTTATGTGATGAAGATTACAGATTCTTTTCATCAATCAACAAAAACTCAATTGCACGGACACCCATGGTGAGAAAATTTACATCTTTTTTTAATTTTATATATACAATAAATAAATGTGTTTGAACCTTCCCTGTAGCCAGATGCACTTAGTGAGAGCTTCGTACAAAAGGATGTCCTTTAATACAAGACTCATACATGATTTCCACAATTGTAGCACCAAAAACATCAATAACAACACAACAACCACTTCAAAAGATTCAATTTTGAAGCTAAATTCAACCTCCCAAATCATGAAAGACACTTAATTCAAAATTAATTAATATGCACATATGATCAGAACCGTACTCGAAAACCGAACCATTTTAGTTAATAAACAAACAATTACACAAAATCATCAAATTTGACCGATACTTTACCTTCTTTGTAGAGCCATCTTATTTTGCATAATACAAACCACCAAAGCCAACAGCAACAATATAAAAAGAATAATCAATTTTAAAATTGTTAACTATTTAGATTTTCTAAAAAAATTAACACATCCATATTTCCTTCTCATTTATAGATATTCTGCTCCAGCTAGGTGCATTTTTACTAAAATGTAATTTACCCCTCAACAATAAAGAGCAAAATGAACTAACTTAACAAAGAGTTTCCCTTAACAAAAATACTGTAATTCTGGCATTTCATCCCGGATAGTACATTATTATTAATATTCCGGATGAGACAGTTATTAACCAAGTTGAAAATCCAAAAGAAGAATCTCTGGTACATTTGAAAACCATTTACTTGCTAACTTATCACATAGGTTACTGTTTTGCCAACCAATCATTAGTTAATCTCCGCACTAAATGATTCAAAAATATTTCATCATCTCACCACTATTCCTTAATCCCATAACAGTTTAAAGTTACAAACACACACACACAGTGGAAAACCACAATAAATGCATAAAAATGTGATATAACCAAAATATATCCCATGTAATTAACAATTAGTCAAATAATACAGAACTAACGCTGCTTTGTACAAAACATATACATAAAAAACCTATATATATGCTTAAATTTCCAATAACCATGTTCATGGGTGATACCTATCATGCAATGTCTACAAAGATAGATTTAGGATATTTTATCCGTCAAAAGCCAGTAGGTTTAGAACTCAAAACCAGTATGAACATAAAGTCTCAAATTCGAGTCTCACTGTTATTTACTGATGCTACTTAGAATAATATACCTATAGGTTAGTAGCAATACAAAAGAATTTCGCATAAAATTCAACGAGCGTGTGAAAACCAACAAATAACAAAAAATAATAACCATAAACAAATTATCTTTACACGAGATAATTAATAAACGAACCAAAATAAAACAAAAAAAGAAGTTACTAATTGCGTACCTCAAATCGTTGAGGTGACCAAGGATATCACCGATGTCAACCGATACAGCAACGGTGGTAGAAGATGAAGCTTTGACTACGGCTAGTGAAACTGGGAGTAGGAAAACATCATTGTCGAACCTGATGAGAAATGAGGTTTCAAAATTTCTTTTCATAAACTACCTCAGGAAAATATCATTTTGAACAATAATATATGTTTTCTTGTCGTTCATGGGTTCATTAAAATATTGTTATATGTGCAAGAGAACTTATTATTATTATTATTTTTGTCTCATAAAAACTTATTGATAAGAAGCAAAGGTTGATGCTCGAACAAAATCAAAATTGATGAAGAAAATTATGCACATTCAGATACTTACTTATAGCAAAAATTGTTCTTGTAAACTTCAAGAGGACGCGGAAAAGACTACAACCACTCGTCGACGGCTTGAGTTCTTCGTAACATTCACCGGCCACAAAAAATAGGTTGTGTCACCGGAAAAATTGGGCAACAAGGGAGAT
The DNA here is from genome assembly GCA_037974665.1 of Ehretia macrophylla. Classification (NCBI taxonomy): domain Eukaryota; kingdom Viridiplantae; phylum Streptophyta; class Magnoliopsida; order Boraginales; family Ehretiaceae; genus Ehretia; species Ehretia macrophylla. The sequence goes on along the minus strand of CM075764.1, from coordinate 117,914,855 downwards.
TTATTTCACTGGAGTGAAGAAGTGGATGATGGTAGTGGAAGTGGAAGAGAAGAGAGAATATTGGATGAGTGGGTGAAGTGGAGGCGTCTCGGGAGTGAAAAGGAAAAAGTGACGTGCAAACTTTGCATTGAAAATATGACCAAGGGTATGTTTGTACTTTGATATAGGGGTATTTTTGTATTTGCCACGAAAAGGTTAAAAAAAATATTTTGTAATTTATATCCGGGTATAATTACTTTTGAGGGTAAATTAGTAATACTGCACCTATTCTTACTTTATACATTAAAAAAACTACTGATGTGATAGGTAGAGAAAAAAAAGTTTTGGCCGCATAGAAGAATGACTCATCATATTTGCCTTGCGTTAGTGGCTTTCTTGCATTATTAAAGGAGCCCTTTCACATCACGTTGGCTTTCTTTCCATGAACTACCTCGTAGGTGTAAAGATTTATTTATCACGTCATAAATAAAATTTAATAATAATTAATTATTTATGTTATTTTAGTATAATTATATAAATATTATATAAATATTAAATTTTACTTATAATTTTATAATATGGTAACACTAATATACTATCAAAAGATTTATTTTCAACTTAAAAGGCTTTGTCATGTCCAAGGCTATTGTTCTCACACGTTAAGAATGAGTGTGTTGATAGGATATTATTATTACATCGAGTGTTTAGATCGAAAGTTCGGTAACCGTATGATAGTAACAATATGTCGTCTTTGTAACATTATTATAGGAATATCGGTTGACAATGAAGTTTTTGTCGGAGAACCAAGTGGTCAAATACAGGGCGAAGCCAGGATTTCTTGTTTATGAGAATTAAAATTTATAATTTTTGAATTATACGAGTATTTTTTTTAGTGGGGCTAATTAATTTTTTTAACTAAAATTACGTAGATATTTAATTTTTTTTTAAAAAAAATACATAGAAATTTTAACATTTTTATGGACCAGTGGAGGCTAAAATTCATAATTTTTAAACTATATGAGTACTTTTATTTTTTAATGGGGGCTAATTAATTTTTTTAACTAAAAATACATAAATATCTAATTTTTTTTCAAAAATACATAGAAATTTTAACAATTTTATGGGTCAGTGGGAGATAAAATTCATAAATTTTGAACTATATGAGTATTTCTATTTTTCAGTGAGAGCTAATTAATTTTTTTAATTAAAAATATATAGATATCTAATTTTTTTTTAAAATACATAAAAATTTTAACTATTTTTATGGGTCAGTGGGGGCTGCGGGCCCTACTGGCCCGTATGTGCCTCCGCCAGTGGTCAAATAGTAATTTTTTTTTTAAAGTAATCATTTCATTCAACACCAAATAATAATTTATTATAATCAAATATTAGATTTAATTTCTAGTATGGTACTAAAGTATTTTTTGTTTTCCTTGTTAATATATAAGCTGGGGAATTTTTGCTTTTTGGGTCATACGATAATTTGGGAGTTTTTTTTTTTTTTTTTGTCATTAAGCAAAGAGTTCAAATGTACCATTTTTGTCAATGACAAAAATCAGCATAAAAATCTATTAAAATATTTTGTTTTGGATGAAACTCATAATTCTTAACATGATATTAGATTTAAACCTATAGTCTAGCTTTATTCATCTTCTGCATGTCCCATGCTTGTTTATCTTTTATGTGCTGACTTTTTCATGTGTATTTAATCTTTTACGCGTAGCCTTTCCACTTATGGTCATCCACAAGTTACTCATATCAAAATAAGTTTACTTGTGTTCAATGTTATTTTCTTCGTGTAATCATCTCAAATCAAATCACAAATGAAGAAGTGTTACAACTTACATTTGTCCCATATAAAAACCCATAAATTCCTTAATTATTTCATAAGATATTAGACTACTCTACATTATAGCAGTTAATTTTAATATAAAATTTCATAATTCTTAAAAATTAATTTGACAACTCGTTTTAATTATCAGCATATCCTGCTTTTTTTGAATTAAAAAACGAAGAGGACAAGAACTTCCAAAGGTGTGTAGATCTAAGTATTTGTTTTCCAGCAGCACCTTTGTACGGCTTTTTTTTTTCGTCATTTTTGTACGGCTTCAATTGTGTAATAATGTAGGGCGTACAGCAATGCTGCATGATGTGACAAATCGAAAGCTGTTTTTTTCTTGTTTCTGTTAGATCCAAAAGCAAGAAAGAGCATGGAAATTTCTCATGGTTTAATGCCTACGATTGCTATTTTTCTGTTTTTATTAGCAGTATGATTTAGTAATAGTGAGGTAAAATTAATCTAATAATTATGAGTTTAATATTTTTTATTATTTTAAAATTTTATTATTGACTGAATTGGTGCATGTATAAAAATACATTGTTATTTCTAAAAATTTATTAATTAGTGATCGAATTCTACTAAATAATTTAATAATTAAATTTCGTTAGTTAAGTTCTCGCGACATACAAAAAGAAAGAAAATCTCATGGTTCAATAAGATAGTCTTCTTATTACAAAATTCGCGTTCTGACTTTATATATTTTCTAACATTTTTTGTTAGGATTTTATTTTAATTAATTTTTATTGGCTATGTTTTAAGCAAAAATTCAGGATATTATTGGTGTGGAGTTTTAGTCTTGCAGGTAAGTGGCTATGCAGTTATTCCATGCAAGAGATATCTGAGTGTTTTGGAGGTCTAGTGCAAGTAGGATTCAAGTCTTGAAGAGTCCAGGTTGCTATGAGGAGTTTCTACATTTTTGGATATAAGGTGATAAAGAGATAAAGTTTCAAGCTATCAAGAACTCTTGTACTAAAAAGATAACATCGAAGACACTCATACCTATACTCGACATCTACATCAAAACTTGTTAAATATGCGACTCATTTCTCAATTGAAGGATGGCGAGCAGTGAGTAGAAAAGTACTAGCAGAATCATGAGTTAGGTGTAGGTTGTCTGTGTCAAGTCGTGTTGCAATATGCTGTGTAACAGAGTGTACTGAATGTTCTATTTAGTGTTGCAACACAGTCTATTTTAAGTCATATGTATTGACCAATCCATCTAGAGTTTCAAGACTCTTTTTATTATATTTTAGTATACATTCTTCGGGATAAGAAGGTGTGTTCTCGGGATAGACCTTTTGTAAGTCGAGGGGAGCTTGCCAAACTAGAGAATCTACTAAGGGAGTCTTACACCTAGGCGGCAAGGGGTAAGAGGGAGTCTTCAATTGCGTAAGTTTCCATTGGTGTCTGTAATCCCTTGAAACTTAGTGGATTGGTTTGTTGGCCAAGTAATGGCCGCGTGGACATAGATCGAGTTGGTTGAACTACGTTAAAATTTATGTGTTCTTACTTTTGTCACAACAAATTTATTTTTCTGTAAATTTACTTAGTTGATTTGATTACTTATCAAATTGATTAATAGAGCCAGAAATCTAACAATTGGCGTCAAGAGCAGGTTATTGAACTAACTCAGTTAGATCTTTGGGAAAGTTTTTCTAGTTGTTTTGCAGATATGGACACATTTTGGGATGAAAGTTCAATTACCAAACCACCACTATTGGATGGATCAAACTACTCATATTGGAAGGCTCGAATGAGAACATTTATCAAATCAATTGATGAAAAAGCTTGGAGAGCAGTAGTCATAGGATGAGCGCATCCTACAATGAATAATGATGAAGGAATTGATGTGCTAAAAACTAAGGATCAGTGGACCGCAAATGAAGATCGTTTGGCTAACAATAATTCTAAGGCTTTAAATGCGATTTTCAATGCTGTAAATCTAAATCAATTTAAACTGATTTCAACTTGTGAAACTGCTAAAGATGCTTAGACTATTTTAAAAATTTCATATGAAGGAACAACAGCTGTCAAAGTGTCCAAGCTTCAAATTCTTGCAACAAGATTTGAGGAATTGAAGATGCAAGAGGATGAGACTATTGCTAATTTCAATGGCAGGTTGTGTGATATTGAAAATGCGGCGTTTGCACTAGGAGAAAAATACTCAAATTCAAAGCTTGTGATAAAAGTCTTGCGGTCACTTCCTGATAGATTTGCCATCAAAGTTGCTGCCATTGAAGAAGCAAAAGTTGTTGATGACATAAAGTTGGATGAACTAATGGGTTCACTCCAAACATTTGAGATGAAGTTCAAACAAAAAAAAAAAACATTGCATTCCAAGCTGATGTTCAAAGCAAAGATGATCAAAGGTCTCACTATGATGAAGATGCAGAAATCACTAAATCTTTAAGATTGGTCACGAGGAATTTTAACAAAGTACTAAAAAAATGGAAGCAGCAGAGAAGTGGATTTAGGCTAGCAACTTTTGAAAGGAAGCAGACTGTTACAACAAATACTGAGACATTCAGAAGGTAAAATGGAAAATCGTTTGAGGAGAAAAAGAAAAATAAAGGCATTTAGTGCAGGGAGTGCGAAGGTTTTAGTCATATACAGGTTGAATATGCAAATACCTTGAAGAAAAAGAATAGAGCCATGAACACCACTTGGAGTGATGAAGATTCAGATGATGTTTCTAAAGGTGATGAAGGATAATCAACAACTATGTTGCATTCGCTGTTGCAACAGGACATAATGGCGAAAAGACTGTTTCAGCTAATATCGCACCATCTGTTGCAACAACGTCTACAATAGAACATGGTTTATCAAATGACAACAATACAAATTCTGAAACAGAGAGTGACGATGATCTGGATGAAGAAGAAATCATGAAAGCATACAAAGAGATGTATGAAAAATGGCTGATTGTATGCAAGAAGAATAAAGAGTTAGAAGAAAATATCAATGAACTGGAGGAACAAAATGCCGACTTGACAAAATCTATGAGAAACCATCAGATCCAAGCAGCCGAAAGTCATCTGAAGATTGAAGAGTTGCAATGTGAGCTGAAACAAACTCAGCGGAATGTGAAGATGCTGAATTCAGAAACTTTGAAGTTTGATCATATGTTGTCAATTCAAAAGCCAAATGGAGATTACACTGGACTTGGGTTCCAAGAAGGTCTTTCAACTGGAAAAACTATCTTTGTCAAAAAATCTAAGGACCGAAGCTGGAACTGCATGTTGCAACATCCTCTACAACAAAGGAAAAAAATTCAGGAGGAACGCAAAGGAGATTTGTTCCAATTTGTCACTATTGCGGCGTTCCTGGACACATCAGATCACGATAGTATAGGTATATTGATGATCTGAAAAGAGGAATGTTTGTCAATCCCTTCTTTTATGTTAAGCCTAAGAAATCACCAAAAGTAAGAGTTGATTTGTCGTAACAAAACTTGAAACAGATCTGGGTAAGTTGTCGCAACAGAACTTGAAATAGATATGGGTAAGAAAATCTAACACATTTGATGCATCCAAAAATTTAAACTTAAGGTTAAAAATAGAGAAAAGTTGCGACATAGGAAAGGTTGTTAGAATAAAAAATGATCATGGTAGGGAATTTGAGAACTTTGCATTTTCTGAATTCTACACTAAATAATGAATGACACATGAGGTTTCAACACAAAAAAATAGTATAGTTGAAAAAAAAAATTGTTCTAGAATATGTTGCAACAGAACATCAGCTAGCAGACATTTTTACTAAGGCACTTGACTCTGTGAAATTTGAAGTTTTGAGAAAAGCTATTGGTATTTATACCAATTACTGTTGGCACATGCTTTGAAACAAAAAAATGATCAGTCTCAAGAGATGTGAAAGTTTAATAATTAAATTAACTTGAGATTTATTATTTGAACCATACTTCTTGTGCACACTGTATTTTGATTTGATTGAAAAACTGATTTTAATGGTTTGCAAGTGCAGAAATTTGAACTTCCTAGTGACTATGGATATAAAGAGAAGTCTCTTTATCCATTCATGTACTCTATTCACTCAAGAAAAAGGATTAAAAAAAAACAGAAGCGAAAAAAAAAAGTTGAGACTGGAAAAAACTACCTAGACCAGATTGAATGTTCTAGAGTGAAAGCTACCAAGTCAAAATTCATGTGAAAAATTTTTGCAATGTGATTAGACGATCAGGTTGTTTAAAATTCTAAATCTTGCAAAACCTGATTTTGTGGAATTTCAAGAAAGATCTTTATATAGCTTTCACACACACACATGGTTCAAGTTATAAATTCTTGCATGATTTAAGTATTGAATAAATATGATTTCTTGTTGATGATATCACAATCAATGTGGATTTTGTGTGACATTCATTGTTTTATGTTCGTGAAATAATTCATAAGTTTAAGTGCTTAAGTGGCTGATAGGTGAAGTTGCAACATGGACTGAAACAATCTTTTTCAACTAAACTTGTGTCGTAAGAGAAAAAAAATGGGAAAATAAGTTTTTCTTGTTAGAGATATGCCCTAATGCTACATATTTGGATGACATATATTGGGGCATTTTGACATTAACTTGTACATTATGGCATCTATATCTATATGTGTGTTTTCATATTGACATAATTAGCACATTCATATTCTCCTTTTCTATGTGTATGAATGAGTCCCTAGTATTTTCATTAGAAGAATGTATTCTAAAAGCGTTTAAAATATGTTGGCGTATTTCCTTAATATGATAAATACTTAAAGTATTCATAGTCCTTAGATTATTTGATCAGGACTTCAATAATCTATTACAGACTATCACATGTGTTGTTACCTTTGATTAACATAAGGATGTTAATATTAAAGGATGGTGAGTCACGTGACGTAACAGCATAGGGATGCGACTAATAAACATATGGGTGACTATTAGATGAATAGTTCACTGAATGTGACGTGAATAAAAAATTACATAACTTTGGATTAATAATTTGTTATCCGTTGTGATTGTGCATATAATCCTTAGACTTGAGACATTATGGTTGTCATATGTATTGGGGTTTGATTCAAGCATTTGGATAATGCCTGTCTTGACAAACGAGATGACATACGTCATCTCGCAGTTTCATTCGTCTGGTATAATGATTGACAAGTAGTGGTTAAGATAGGATCCATTAACCTCCGTCATGAGGTGATGTCCTATGCGATCTAAGCTTGGTTGTTTAATGAGGAAATCCTTGGCCAATGTATGAATGATGGAGAAAGGGTTTTCCATGTGTCATCTCTCATTACACCAATTAGATATATGCATAATATCGAGTTTATGAACTTAATCGAATCATAGTTTTTGCTCGACGGGATAATTAATGGAAGAATTGGATTGCACGGTAATCAGCGACTATAAATAGGTTCATTACGTGATTACTTCATTGCCTTATAAATTGTCTTGATATGTTGCTAGACGTCACTCAAGACCGTAATGGTGTTTTAAGAATTAAAGGTGAAATTCTTGAAGCAAATCAAGAACTTGATTGACATTAAAGGTGTTAATGTTTCCTTAGTGCTATTTGGCTATGAACTTAGAAAGTCACACCATATTAGCAAGGAGATTAAGTCTTGCTTAGACTTGAATCATCTTCTCTAAGAAATTATTAAGAGTTAATAATTATAGTCTCAACCATTAAAAGTTAATGGGGTAAATTTGTAAGCTTGGGAAAGTTTTGGGCGCTTAGTACAAATAGGTAAAATTTGATTTCTTCCTATTGGTTGCCAACATGTTGATGTGGCAAAGTATTAGCCAATAAACACAAAGCACCAAGATCAAAATCCTAGCCATCCATCTATTAATCCAAGAGTTAAAATTGGTCAACAATTGTAAGCATTATTTAAGTGTTAAATAATGTCAACTTGTCTTGTGAAGACAACTTGCAAGACATTTGTATGTATGTGTTATGTTCTTTCACAGGAAAACCAAAACAAAAGAAGACAAAGTTATTAATATATTATGTCTTGTGTTTTGCATGAATCAAGGAAAAGAAAACATAACAAGAAAAAAAACATGGACCTTGTGTTTGTGCTTTTCTTGGTCAAAGCAAAGCAAGAGAAAGAAGACAAAGACTTCTTCAATCCTTGTTGATATACACGACCAAAAGAGTGAAAAAATTCTGCTCATTTTTCTCATGCTCATACACGGCTAAGTGAGTGAAATGTAAAAAGTTTTTGAAGTCTTCTTCATTCTGAAAATTCAGCAACACATACGTACACCATAGATGGTTATAAGAACACAAGTATTTGTTCTTCATTTTGCTTTGTCATGTTGGATTAAATTGTGACTAAGAAAGATATCTAAACTAAGTGTAGTTTTAAGTAATCTTTCAAGATAAGAGAAGTATTCTTGTTCATGAATCTTCCAAGGAGTTTGCTAGCACTACAACTCAAGGAGGAGGAAAGACTTCTTCAAAATGCTAGGTGGACAATCTAGGACTTCTACACTTGTGGAAGGTTCAAAGAGTTCTCAAAACTTCACCATATGATTTCAACCATTGGTCTTCAAGAGGTATTATTCTTGTATTACATTTGGCTTAAGATGTATATTGCATAAATATCAAGTATTGGGATTGACTACACATAAGAATGTCATATATGCTATGAAAAATTGTATTTTATGTTATCTTCCGCTGCAAAATTTTTATTCTATATGTGCAATCCCGGATATCGTTCCTTTATTTCTTTGACGTCAAATCTGTTGGTTGACATGGCAGATATGTGTTGACATTGGTAAGCTAAAAAGTTGTGACTATTCAAGAGAGTTTAAGTTTCAATAAACTTATGGCATTGTTGCATGTTAATCTAGGACTCTAATCATTGAAATATTCTTTCTTCTATAAAGTTTGCTCATCTAAGGTTCTTTTTGTCTAATACGGATTTCTCTCTCGTCTATTCTCTACTCACAACTTCATCTTCTTGAGAAAGTGCTAGGACATTGTTTTACAGGTTTCTTGAAAACAAGCACGATATTCACTCATTCATAAGTTTTTTCCTAAGTTTTTGCAGGGTCAGCATAAAGTAGATATTCAGGGGAAGCCTCGAGCTGAAGGCATGTTGGACCAACTTTTGCAACAACTTCTGATGTGTTGTTGCAACAGGTGCAAAAACATCAGAGTGAAGTCTATGAGCTGTGCAATGATCAAGCCACTGTTAAAGCTAATCAGCAGAAAATCATGGCTAATCTTGAGAAGTTGATGGAATGACAACATACCCTACTTGATTTTGTCTCCAAATCCGCAGTTTGAATGTTCATTTGCTTGATGATTATTGCTCTGATACTTTACTGATTTTGTTTTTGCTCTGATACTTTGTTATGTCTACATTCTACTACTTTGCTCTGGGTCCATATTTCTGTTTGATGTTTGATGTTATTCTTTTATTGCTTTGATACTCTATTCTACTGCTTTGGTTTCTTTTATCAAACGGGGATACACAAGACAATGGTTTATGTTTATGTTTTAAAGCTTTGACAATGGTTGATTCAATGGTTGACAGTGGCAGGATGATGATTGAATTTGACAGGATAGTTTATAATTGTTTGGTTTATGTTTTGATCTTTGCTCAATTATGAGTTACCTTGTTAAGGGAGAGATTGTTTATATTGCTTATTTTGATGTTAACCATTGCTTGTGAATTTTTGCCAAAACAAAGCCAAATGAGGAGATTGTTAGGATCTGATTTTAATTAATTTTTATTGGCTATGTTTTAAGCAAAAATTATGGATATTATTAGTGTAAAGTTTTAGTCTTGTAGGTAAGTGGCTATGCAGTTTTTCCATGCAAGAGATATTCGAGTGTTTTGGAGGTCTAGTACAAGTAGGATTCAAGTCCTGAAGAGTTCAGGTTGCTATGAGGAGTTTCTACATTTTTGGAGATAAGGTGATAAAGAGATAAAGTTTTAAGCTATCAAAAACTCTTGTGCTAAAGAGATAACATCAAAGACACTCCTACCTGTACTCGATATCTGTATCAAAACTTGATAAATATATGACTCATTTCTCAGTTGAAGGAGTAGCAAGCAGTAAGTAGAAAAGTAGCAACAGAATCGTGAGTTAGGTGTAAGCTATCTATGTCAAGTCGTGTTGCAATATGCTATGTAATAGAGTGTACTGAATGTTCTATTTAATGTTGCAACACAATATGTTTTAAGTCATATGTATTGATCAATCTATCTAGAGTTTCAAGACTCTTTTTATTATGTTTTTAGTGTACATTCTTTGGGTAAAGAAGGTGTGTTCTCGGGAGAGAACTTTGTAAGTCAAGGGGAGCTCACCAAACTAGAGAATCTACTAAGGGAGTCTTACACCTAGGCGGCAAGGGTTAAGAGAGAGTTTTCAATTGTGTAAGTTTTCATTGGTGTCTGTAATCTCTTGAAACTTAGTGGATTGGTCTGTTGGTCAAGGAGTGGCCGTGTGGACGTAGATTGAGTTGGTTGAACCACGTTAAAATTTATGTGTTCTTACTTTTGTCGCAACAAATTTATTTTTTTGCAAATTTACTTAGTTGATTTGATTAATTACCAAATTGATTAATAGAGCCAAAAATCTAACAGTTTTTATGTTCATATTTTATATTGTATGTATGTCATATAAGTTACTTTCTTAATAATGGATAGTAACTTATAATCTCGTCAGAAAAGGAATACTACTAAAATGAATTTAAATATTAATTCTAATATGAAAGTAATTGTTGACGTCACATCTCTAAAAAGATTCCTGTTATGGGTGACAAGTCAATTGTTTTCTTGGTCCCTCTAGCGGGAATCTAAAGTGGGGTATCTATTATCTCTTTGTCCGCCACTATAGTGGTTATCATTTAAGCCCTCTTTTTTATTTTTTATTTTTTATTTTTTGGCCTTTTTGTTTTATCCTTCTTTCTCTAAGTTTGCACGCCACTCGCTCGGGAGGTGGATGGGCTTTCCCCGTAACTTTGCTAGTCTTCGAGTTCTTGGCTGAAGCAGTTGCAGCCAAGGCTTTGGAACCTTGGGAGGGAGAAATGTCGGCGTTGATTACGATGGTGGCTGGCTGAGGTTGGCCTCGAACAGGCATCGAGTCCTCGCCCAACGATGGGGCTTTCTTTTTCTTGCCCAGGTTAGAAGTATGCTGTTCCTTTGGGATCGGGGAAGAATATGCATCCCCAAACTTCTTCTGGTTGAAGATTCTTAAGAGGAAGGGGAGGCACGGCTTGGCTCGAGGAGGAGTCCTCAATCCTTGAATACTTGTTGTTTGACTTACCCGCTACTACAAAAGGATGAGACTATTGCAGACATGGAGTCCTCAGGGGATCCATGTCTACAAAAGATCGAGCTCAAAGTTAGCAAAATAAAAGCCAAGTCACAAAAAGTCAAAAACAAGGGAGATCCCTAAAAGATCGGACTTAATACTACCTCTTTTCGACCCTCTTCTCTTTCTGAAGGAAGAAGCCTCGATAGCGAAAACGCACGAATGGGGATCGGTCAAAAATAGACAAGGATGGCCATATAAACCCGATCACCAAATCTTCTCCCAGGTAATGAATTCCGAGGCATCTAAGTCTCGGTCGCTGTGAAGAGCCGTGAAGGCGTCCTTCTCGAGGCTGATCAGCTTTGGGACATTATAATTGCCGTCCTCCAGTCATGCTTGAAGAGTTTTTTCGGGTAGCCTCCTCGGTACGTTTCCTAGTTCCATCTTTTGTCCTTATCACCGTTTGATTTTGAGAGATGAAGTCTAATAAAAGAATTTCCCTTCCTCATCTCCTCTTCTTTTTTTGTAGGTTGTCTCCCATGCTTCCAGCATCCAATCTAAGATGAGTGTCCTTGGGGGAATGTACTCTAAGCTGAATAGGAGATACGATCATCAGACCTCCAAGCTCGAGGACACAAATAAGGATGCTCTGAAGAATGTTGAAAATGGCATGAAGAAATCGGCTCTTGAGAAGCAGAGAGCTGACAAGGCCAAAGCGGAGCTCAAGAAGGCCGTTGAGACCCGAGAAAAGTTAGAGGCCGACCTGCAGGTGATCCAACGGAAGAGCTCGAGGTCTTTGAGAGGTCTCTGACTGAGAATATCAACGCTCGGACCCAAGCAGTGGAGGGCCTCGAGAAAGAAAGGGCGGCCAGGAAAAAGGCAGAAGATAGGCTGAAAGAATACATCGAGAGGGTTAACCCTCGGGGAGAAAAGGCCATCGAAGCCTTCAAAGTCTCCCCCGATTGCGTGAAGTTCGTGGGCGAGTCCTCCACAAATGTCTTCAATACTGCCTTGGTGATCGGGACCTTCTTAGGGTCTGTCGAGGCCAAGAGGAAGGCTCAGTATTTGCTCCCTCAGGCCGACCTAAGAAATCTCCTTTCTACTCAACCTAAAAAGGTCGAGGAGCTGGACTTGTTTTCGGAGGACGCTTACATCTTCCCGACTTTCGAAGCGACGCTCGAGGCTCAAGATTGAATGAAACCCGCAGAGGACCCCAATCCAAGAGGAGCTCGACCTCGCTGAAGAGCTCCGAGCCAAAGCTCAGAACAGGATGTTGGCTAGCAAAGCCGCCATGCAAAGATCCTTTGCCAAGTAGGTCAAGCCTAAGCCTATTAAGGTTGGAGACCTCATCCTCAGAAAAGCCATCTTTTTGCCGCGCTCGGGTAACAAAACCTCACTGACTTAGGAGGGGCCGTATGAAGTCGTGAAAGAAGTCTGACTTGGGACCTTTTACCTCCGCGACAAATATGAAAAACCATTGAAGAATGCATGGCATGCAGAACATATGAAAAGATATTTTGTCTAAGGCCCTTGAGCCGAAATCTTTTGTAACGGCCCCCGAGCCGGAATCCTTTGTAACAGCCCCCGAGCCAGAACCTTGTAATGGCCTCGAGCCAAAACTCTGTATGGTTGGCTCCCGATCCTAAGTACTCTATGTACGTAATTTCAATACAATATTTTATCAGTGTGAGGCTCAACTTGGGCTCAAACACCTTAGCTATTCAGCTCTTGCGAACTCGGATTAATGCAGTGGGCATGCTTAATTACGAGATAACAACTAAGTAAACCAGCTCGAACAATATTCAGCTTGATTCTAATCAACAACAAATTGATTCACTTCACAAGTCGGATTAAAGTCCAACTCAGTACTAACCAGCTTCGGTTTGGTATGTTAGTTTGGGTCTAAACTCGAACTCAACATTAGTTTGACCCATTATAAATCGGACTGATGAGTCCAGTTCGGCAACAATAAAGGTTGTCCAATTAACCAACTCAGATTAGGATTAAAGTTAATTAATCACGTCCAGCTCGGTTCTTTACATAAAGATCAATTACTTAAGTTTGAAAGGCCTATTATGGTTGGCCCAACCCCACTTACTTGAGAAAAATTTGCGAAGGGAAAAGAACACTCGTACGAACTCGAACAAAACGCAAATAAATATCAAAATATTAATTTCATGAAATTGAAAGTACAAATTACAAAAGTCCAACCCGAGCGAGATTACAAAAATCATTTAGGTGCAAGGGCAGAGGCAGCAGCGTCGGCTTCTTCCCCAACCTGGTCCATGCCCTTTTTGACAAAGTCTATCATTTACTAGGCCTGGGATTTGAGGTTGGCAGGGAGCTCGAGAACTTCCCAAAACTCTGGCGGCGGGGCCTCCAACAGTTGATATAGTCATTCTTGGAGGGTGGAAGGAAGGTATTTGCTCGCTCCCAAGCGGTGACCTGGCCATGAAAATAGTACTCCAGCTCGCCATACTTGGCCATTATCCCACATTCCGTTGCCACCCAGTCTACAGCCGCCTCACTAGACTTGTAGGCTTCCACCGCCTTCTCTTGATGGGGCCTGACCCGATCCAGGAGTACTTGGAGCTTTGCCTCAGCCTCATGCCTCTCTAACTTGTAGCGCTCTATGTCCTTGGCCACCGCCTGATGTCGGGCTTTCCCCGCCTCAAGCTTCTTCTTCAGCTGATCGATCTCCACTACATCCACTTTGTACCTTTGGGAGGCCTCCTCTCTCTGGGCTTCAAGCTCGGCTCGGGCATCAGTGCACCACTGCTCGAGCTCAACGTAATAAGCCTGGGCCTTGGCAAAGAAGTTGGGTGCTGAGATGATGCAGGATTTGGATTGCACAAAGGACAACATAATGATCAACCGAGCTAAAGAATATAACTATACCTACATAATCGAGTACAACTCACCATGACCACGATTGTCATTAGGTCGAGTGAGAGCTGCTCTACTGGGACCTTCGCCAGCTTGGGGTCGCGACCAACCTTGGCTGCTTCCATAAACTCCTTACTGGGGAGGATCACCTTCGTGGCCTTGCCTTTCCCAGAGTATTCGGTCTGAGGCCGCTTCCTATTGTTAGGATGAGTCGTCGAGCGCTCCTGGATCGCTACCTCCGAACCCGGTCTCTTAGGCAAGGGAGACTCCGAGGTCCCCTTGGAATTCACCTCGGCACTGACCTCCCGGAATTTATCACTGGATCGCTGCTTCTGTCCTTGGGGAACAGGCTCGTAACTGGACCGAGCCGAGCCTTTGGCACTGGCCTCTGCCTTATTTCTCTTGATATAAGCAAGTCTCCCGACATCCGACATATCTGTAAAAGGAAAAGAGGTGAGAAACAACCAAGTACCAACTGAAAAGAACAACAGTAGACGAGGTGATGGGAAGGCCGGACACTGATCTCTTGAACTAACCCTCTTCTGAACTGGACTTTTCATCTTCCTTGGGCTCGAGAAGTAGGTGGGAATGCTTCTTTCTCAGGTCGGGCTTTCTCCCAAATAACTTGGATTCCCAAGTCTTCTCCCATTTGAGCACGCTATCTATATTTATTAACATTCCCAGCTTGGGTCTCAACACTATGACCTCTTTAAGTTCTTCGTCCGAAAACTTGGGGTCGTTATTCACATTTCTCTTCAAGGCGAGATTCCAATCCCTCCTGCTACCCGGGTTCACTGTCGGTTCTACCCAATAGTAGTCGTTGTGCCAACCCTTGTTGGAGGAGTGACACTTGGTGAATATGGCATTAACTGCCCGAGCTGCAAAATAGAACCACCCAGGCTGCTTTGGGTTGGGCTTGCAAACAAAAAACTGCCTAAATCGGCGTAGGGTCGGCTCTACTTCCTTCTCAGGGTCGGCTCTACTACCACCACTACGGCCTAACCATTGGGTTACATCTAACCCGGGCTGAGCTCAAAGTAGTTCAAGATTCTGATGATGAAACCTGAGAGTGGGAGCCGGATAACGTCGAAGGCGAGGTCGTAGACAGTAAAGTGGTCGAGTGGAGAAAAATAGGTGATGCCTTGCCGAGCCGAGACCTTCAGCTTGTGGTTCCCATCCACTGACCAATTCTCTAGCCTGGTATTCGCCATCTGCACGGAAGAATAGCATTCGCGCTGACAATAGACGAACAACTACTCAATCTTCTTCCCCCTTTCCGATGAACCACTAGCCGTAGCCGAGCTCCGGGGTCAAACCGCCTTTACCAGGACTGCCTCAATCGGCTCCGCCATGGAAGTTCTAGCTAAGTACTCCTGCGGTAGCTCGACCCCCTCCAACCGGTTCAAAGGCGACCCATCTTCTTTATTTCCCATTTCTCCCAAGTCGGCCAAAGGATCTTCCTCAGCCTCTTCCTGTACTCGCCTGACCTCGTTGACTTGGCAATCATCATCATTCTCCCTGGGCTCAGGTCGCCGGATTGACCCTTGAGATACATTGGTGCTGCCATCTGGACCTCCATCCGAGGTGGACTTCGAGCTTGAGGGACTCTCGTCTCCACTATAGGATCTCACCTCCATCACTTGGGAATCTTCAGACTCCGACTTCCCTATCCTGTTTATAAATTGAAAATACATGTACAGGAATATCTAAAGAGAGTCGGGACGTACCTAACGACTCTAGCTGTGGAAGATGACCCGACCTAATTGATTTCGAGCTAGTAGATTCCGAGCTGAATACCCCGAGCACACTGATTGCCGAGCTAAAATGTCCGACCATTACGGTTGTTGACCTAAAGCTCTTGAAATTTTGTAGGCAAAATGAGAAATGAACTTCGGAAGTCAAAGCCTTATTATAGGCAACTCTTGTAACCGACTCGGGAATCCCAAACGTCGCATCTTGTCATAATTGTTAGGCGACGTGTCAGCCATCTGAAGGGCATGCACTACTGATGTAGTTTCCCCTTTTCATTAGGTCGGGAGCCTCTAGTTCGGGAACAACTCCTAAATCTAGATCTTTTCCTCTCGATCTCAACTTGGGGCGGAAGGGGGATTAACGAGGGGGGTCACCGAGCTGAGGTAAGCCAACCCGAGCTGAAGGGGACCCAATCAGTTAATGACCAACCTGGAGGTTGACCCGGACACACCCCGACCCAGAAAAATCCCCGACCTCTGTGCCAGCTGCTCTGATGGGACATAAAGTTGCGCCACATTAAATATTGTCAGATCCGAATTTAGTATAAATAGAGCTCCACCCCCACATTCAAGAGGTAACTCGTCATTAATGCTCTTAACTACTTTGTCATCTTGGACATACTAATCATTCACACTCCCGAGAAAAAAATCCGGGTCGTCATCCCGCCTATTCCTTCCTTTCCTTGTGCAGGTCAGCCAGCCGACCCGAAAGTCCAGCTCGGCAGGAGTAGCTTCCCAACCTCAATTGCGAGATTCTCAACCTCGACAAACATTTTAAACGATCTTTACGATATAGATTCTTAGATCTTCTATATCTAAAACGAATATTTGTAAAGAGTCCCAAACCTCATTGTGATCGTCATATTCCATCGTGCCACAACTTGGTGGTTATGTTAAGAGTATTGCACCTTAAATTTAGAATCCTTAGTTTGAATTCTTGAAATAACTCACTTGTAGGGTGCATTTAGACGTGAAGGGTCATGTTAAAAGAGATAAATTTAGAATTTTTGTTTAGTGGTGATTAAAATGCACAAATTCTAACACTTATATTATAATAATTTTGTTTCAACAGGGATTAAATTAATGTTTTGGCATAAAAATATCTAAAAGATACACATATTCCCAAAAAAAGTTTGGGTTGAAGCTCCCACTCCCTTTTGAATGGATTCGCCATTGGTGTTATTAAGGAAAAAATTAGTTTAGATGATCGATGAGGCTTTACCATAATGGTTAAGACTAAAGTCAAAGCTCAGATCTTATATTTTAGTTCTTCCTACTAATAACGTGAGTAATTTTGTCCACTATGTATTCTGATCCTCTTGGATCTACTATATGCAAGTTACTGAATAACCATTAATAAGTTGTTTTGATACCAGCCCAACACCGTAATTATACATTGAAATTTGTATAAATTTTCTCCTCTATATGTGGCAAAAGGAAATTTTCTCCCTCTATATGTGGCAAAGTTCATGCTATATATGCAGTGAAGTAACAATAACTGTAGCATTTATCTTTTCCTTTTATTAATATATCCAATAAACCAGAAAAAAAAAGTAATGTTCAATCCAAAATATTTTAACAAACATATTGTTGTATGCTTGATTTTAAATACATTGTGCATGCCATAACTATATAGTCTCATCTGACTTCAATTTTTCTAACTAAACGAAAACATGGTATCTCTGCATGCCATGTGGTTCAATAAATAAAAGCTATATTTAATGCTTAAATATAGCTATATTTATAAATTAAAAAGGCTATATTTAATGCTTGATTTAATTAATTTGCATGAATTCAACACTATATATATATAAGATCATACGATAGCCATATATAGCCTGCAAGCTTGTAGCAGTTGTAGTACTTCATCTAAGCTGCGTCAATGGCTTCAACTTTTAAGCTTATCATTTTCTTCATGACTTTCCTCTCCATTGCTTCATCCCATGATGATCAATACCATCCACTTAACCCCCTCTCCCCATCTGAGCTCGCTAAAGTTCGTGGCATAGTCAAATTAGGGTTCATCAACTCGAGTCAAAATTATACATTTCATTACGTAGGCTTAGATGAACCACATAAGTCAACTATTGAATCCTAGTTATCGAACAATAATCAGACAAAAAACCCACCTCGCAGGGCCTTTGTTATCATTCGTCATGACCAAAAAATGCATGAGATTGTAGTTGATTTATCAACTAGTTCAGTTATATCTGACAAGGTCTATAATGGACATGGTTATCCTATACTCACCTCTAAAGAGCAAGACGTTGTTAACCAACTAGTAAAGAAATATCCACCTTTCTTGGCCTCCATTAACAAGAGAGGGCTTAAGATAGATGAAGTGGTTTGTTTAGGTTACGTAATTGGTTGGTTTGGTGAGACAAAGACTAGTAGGATGATTAGAATTCTTTCCTATTATTTAGATGGCACGGTAAATTTCTACATGAGACCAATTGAGGGAATTACGGTGACCGTAGATCTTGATTAGATGAAAATCGTAGGGTATCGTGACCGTGTGATCGGAACGGTCCCGAAAGCCGATGGAACCGAGTACAGAGAATCAAAGAATGAGGAGCCATTGAGGCCAAGTCTTGAGGAGAAGGTGATGCAACCAAATAATCAAAGTATCAATGTAGATGGACATAATGTAAGGTAATTTTAGTCCTTTATAATTTCAATTTTTTTTAAAAAAAATAATGAATGTGTTAAGTGACCATCTTATTTAAAGTTTAACATGTTAGAGATGAGTTCTATTATATTTTTTATTATCTTTATTCAATGCACCCCCGCAAGTATAGGTAGACAGATTTAATGTTTTTTAAATAAGTGGTGATGAGTAATTAAACCCAAGACCTTAAATCTAATACCAAATTAAATGACTACCTCATCTAAAAATTTAAACTATTAAAAAAAATTAATTAATATCAAAATGGGACTTTCTTTTATCACGTCACGATTTTCAAGACTATAAGCCACTTCATCTAACCTCAAGCTTCTTATTATTGATTAATAGAGACTGAAATTTTTATTTTAGGAAGTAAGAAATTATTGATCTTGAGACATTAATTAGGAAAGAGAAGTGGACATATATGAGAGGGCGAATATTAATATATGTCTGTGAATCGCGTTTAATGATTTGTGTCACAAATTGCAGGTGGGATAATTGGGAGTTTCATCTAGCTTTTGACATGCGAGCAGGTCCAATAGTATCCTTAGCATCGATCTATGATCCTGAGAAGGATGCACGTCGTCGTGTCTTGTATCGAGGCTATGTGTCAGAGATCTTCGTGCCGTATATGCACCTAACAGAAGAGTGGTACTATCAAGTCTTCTTCGATTCGGGTGAATATGGTGCAGGTCTATATACAGTGCCATTGGAACCATTACGAGACTGTCCAGAAAATGCAGTCTATATGGATGGCTACTTAGTTGGGCAAGATGGAACACCCGAAAAAATATCAAATGCTTTCTGTATATTTGAACGTAATGCTGGAAATATTATGTGGCGCCATTCAGAAATTGGACTTCCAAGGGAAATGTTTGAGAAAAATATATATATATTTTTCTTACGACATCGTTTAAGTTTTATTTCAAGAATGTGCTCTTATCATATCACAAGAGTTTGAATTTTGCTTTTCCTATTTTATGCCATTTTGAATAATTTCAATGGATTGAAAGTTGAGTTTATCTTGCTTGTAGCTAATAACTGAGGTCAGACCAGAAACGAGCCTTGTCGTCAGAACAACATTAGCTTTAAGCAACTATGACTATGTTATTGACTGGGAATTTAAGCAAACTGGCAACATCAAAGTCACTGTAAGTAATGATTGTCGAACGAGAAGAGACACATGTTTACAAAAAACTGTATGTATAAATATTGAGAGAAAAATGATACAACAATTACAATAGGTGGCTCAATAAATAGGGGTTAGACTACTTGCTCCCCAAGCTAGGCTAAATATGGTAGACCTAAATATGATACACCTAGAATAATAAAGTAATTTACAATATATACGTTAACACCCCCCCTCAAACTCAAGGTGGTGTAAAGGACACTAGATTGAGTTTGCAAATCAGATCTTGAAGACGGTTGGGATGATGTGCTTTAGTGAAGAGATCGGTAAGTTGATCAGCAGAGGGAGTGTACTAAAGTTTGAGTGTGCCACAAACAACATGTTGACGAATGAAATGACAGTCACACTCTATATGCCGAGTGCGCTCATGAAAAACATCATTATGCGCAATCTGGATAGCACTCTGATTGTCACAATAAAAAATAGTACCCGGAGGTTGAGAAACACCCATATCAGCAAGAAGCCAACGAAGCCAGATTACCTCTTGAGAAGCATCAGCAAGGGCACGATACTCAGCTTCAGTACTTGAACGAGCAACAACAGTCTGTTTCTTGCTACGCAAACAAAGAAGAGAATCACCAAGGAGAAAACAGTATCCAGTAACAGAACGTCGATCAGTAGGATCACCAGCTCAATCTGCATCTGTGTAACCACGCAAAGTTAACGATAAATTGGTAGAGAAGAAAATGCCATGAAACAAGGTGCCCTTGATATAGCGAAGGATCTGGAGAACTGCAGCGTAGTGTGGGGTACGAGGAGCAGACATGAATTGGCTGACTAGGTAAATAGCATAGGCAATGTCAGGCCGAGTCACAGTAAGATAGATAAGACTACCAACCAGCTGGCGATATAAAGATGCATCTGGAAGTGGTGTCCCATCTAAGGGGTAAGGCGGACAGTAGCATCAAGAAGAGTGGATGCAGTCTTGCTATCAGTAAGACCTGCACGAGTCAGAAGATTAGAAGAATATTTGACCTGAGAGAGATAATAGCTAGCTGAATCAGATGAGACTTCAATCCCTATAAAGTAACTTAAAGGACCAAGATCTTTCATCTTAAAGTGGTGACTGAGAAACTGCTTGAGATCAGAAATACCAGCCAAGTCATCACCAGTGATAATCATATCATCCACATATAAGATCAATAGAATAATACCAGACTCAGAACGTCGAATAAACAATGCAGAATCATGATTACTCGGAGTGAAGCCGAAGTCAGTAATAACATAATTGAATTTAGAAAACCAGGCACGTGAAGCTTGCTTGAGACCATACAGAGCACGACGTAAACGACACACCTTATGACGAGGATGAAAGTAGCCTGGAGAAGGCTTCATAAAAACTTCTTCAGTAAGGTCACCATTGAGGAAAGCATTTTTAACATCCATCTGGAACAACTTCCACTGTCTGGTAGCAGCAACAGCAACTAATGTCCGAACAGAGGTGAGATAAGCAACCGGGGCAAATGTCTCCTCATAATCAATCCCATACTCCTGAGTAAAGCCCTTAGCCACTAATCGAGCCTTATAGTGCTCTATAGAGCCATCAGAGTGAGTCTTGACCTTGTATACCCATTTGCAACCCATGATATTCTTTCCCGAGGGTAGATCAACCAAATCCCAAGTGTGTTTAGCTTCCAAGGCCTGTAATTCATCTTGCATAGCTTGCTGCCAAAGAGGGTCAGAGCTATCCTCACGATAAGTTTAAGGCTCATGGAGAGAGAGAATGGTAGAAAAACAATGATAATCAAGAAGGTGAGGAGGGATAGCTCTTACACGTGTAGACCATCGGAGTGAGGGATCAGGAGAGTCATGGGGCTTAGCATCATGCACAGGACCATCAGATGGTGCAGTCTCTTCAGGATGGGGCATGTCAGGGGTAGCGCTGGTGCTTGTACTGGAACCTGTGTCACTGTCATCATGAGGAAATAAGGGAAGAGAGGGATCTGTGAAGTACGAGGTAGAGACAGCATGAGAAAGAGAGAATGACGAGAGTGATAAGAACATTTTATTTTCCCAAAAGATCACGTGACGAAATATACGGAGATGTTTAGAAAGAGGATCCTAACACTGAAAACCCTTATGCTCAATACCGTAACCTAAGAAGCAACGTAACCGAGCTCGAGGCTCAAGCTTTGTATGTTCATGTTGGGGAAGGGAGACAAAGCATGCACAACCAAAGACCTTAAAATGATCATACTCTGGGGAACAACCATACAATCGTTTGAAAGAAGTGAGATTATCAATAGTGGGAGAGGGTAAACGGTTAATAACATGCACAACAGTGAGAGCAGCTTTGCCCCAAAAGCGCTCAGGATACGATGAAGAGATAAGGAATGTGCGAGTAGTATCAAGAATGTGTCTATGTTTTCGTTCAGCATGCCTATTTTGTTGTGAAGTGTAAGGGCAAAAGCGATTTGAGACAGTGCCATGTTGACGCAAAAGAGCAAGTATAGTAGACTCTTGATACTCCATGGCATTGTCAGCACGAAGGATCTTTATGCGCTGATTGAAATGAGTGTGAATCATAGCAGTGAATTCAGAATATATGCATGGCAAGTCAGATCGATGATGCATAAGATATATCCATGTAAAACGAGAATGATCGTCCATAAAAATGACAAAGTATCGAGATCCCCCCATGGTAGGAGTAGGGGAAGGGCCCCAAATATCAGAGTGAACTAAATCAAAACATGCAGAGGATAAGGAATCACTTTTATTAAATGGCAAAGCAGACTGTTTTCTAAGTTGACAAGATAAACATTCAAAGTTGTGGACAACAAGTTTTCCTAACGAGCTTCTAGAAATTAAAGATTATAATTTGCCTAAAGAAGCATGACCTAAACGAGAATGCCATAGGTGAAGAGAGGTAGAGCCTAATGTAGTGGTAGCAGTAACGACAGTAGAGAGATGAGAGGGAAGATGCAGGCTGACAAGCTCGAACAAACGCCCAACCTTACGGCCGATCCCAAGAAGTTGTCCCGTATGAGGGTCCTGTACACGACAACCAGAAAAAGAAAAAATGACAGTCAGACCAAGGTCACATAGTTGACCAACAGAGACAAGGCTAAGAGTAAGTTTTGGAACAAGATAAGTATCAGGAAACGAGGCATGAGATGTGGATACAGTGCTGATATGACTGATGGGCATGGATGTACCATCAGCTGTGTAAATGGCAGATGCAGATGAATTGACAACTTTATGGGTCAAGCTATGGGAGTCATAGGTCATGTGATTCGAACAAGTAGAATCA
This sequence comes from Ehretia macrophylla, assembly GCA_037974665.1. NCBI lineage: Eukaryota > Viridiplantae > Streptophyta > Magnoliopsida > Boraginales > Ehretiaceae > Ehretia > Ehretia macrophylla. The sequence goes on along the minus strand of CM075764.1, from coordinate 117,892,043 downwards.
AAAAACCATGAGGACTTACCGGAAGTGACTGAGAAAGCAGTGGAAGAAGGAGAGCCAGACTAGGCTAAAACCTATTTAAGAATATCTTGAAGGTCGACAACAGAGATAGGGGAGGTAGATGGATCATTGAGAGAAGCAGAGGAACCTTCAGTTGTAGCAGCAGAATGTGATAGCAGTATTGACAAATTGTGGGCCTTGGAAGAACCACCCTTGGGCCGATTACCATGAGAATTCCTGTTGGGGTTGCGATATCACTCTTGTTGATAATGACCAGGACCTGTTTTCTTGCAAAAGGAACATATCCGAGTGGGGCAGTGTAAGAGAAGATGACCAGGAATATGACAATACTTGCATTCAATTGAGGAGGCTGAATTTTTCTTGGATGTAACGTTGGGAGTTGCAAGTACTACATCAGTTGAGCGAGATCTTCGAGATTGAAGACGGGTCTCTTCTGAAATAAGCTCTTGGACTTCTTGTTCAAGTGTAGGAAATGGACTATGATGAAGGAGAAAGGCACGAACAGGCTCAAAATCATCATGAAGGGCCATGAGAAACTGGAAAAGACGTCCACGGTCACACCAAGTATTGAATTTGTTAGCATCTGCAGCACAATCCCAGGCAGGCTCGGAAGTCGTGAGTTGATCCCAAACTACATACATCTGAGATAGAAAGGTGGTAATTGATTGACCGGCTTCTTGGCATGTAATAAAGAGCAGTGGCAAGCTGATATTGATGTGCTCTATCAGTTGCGGTGTATCTCTGTGCTAGAAAGTCCCAAACTTGTTTTGCTGTATCAAAACGCCCAAACTGTGGACTGATAGAGGTAACAGATGTGTTTCGCAGCCAAGTGATGATTTGATGATTCTTGCTATCCCAATCCTCAAGGCGTTCGACAAATTTTGCATCGGATTCATCGGATTTTTTCGTTGGTTCTTTGACATCCCCTGTTATGATCCACCATAATTTTCGACCCTTAAGAAAGCTAGTCATGGCCTGAGCCCATGGTATATAATTTCCACCATCAAGAAGTAAAGAGATTGGTTGTGAAACATCTGATCGTTCCATTATGATGGCCAAAAGTGATATTTAGAGTGAGAATTTGGAGAAACGGACTGCAAAAATGAACTCAGGACGTCGAAAAACGTGGGGAAGGGTCTGGTCATTTTTTTTTTTTTTGGAAGTCCGCTGACGTGGCAGAAGGCTGAGCTGGCGGATGACTGGACGCAGACAGATGATGTCAGCGCTGACTGGATGGCTGATGTGTGCAAGGCTGATGTCAGCAAGGGGCTGTTTGGCAGACAGAAAATAGAAAATCAAAAGACAGCGATGACGGAACTTCTGGAGGGGCGTGAGGGCGCGTCCGGTGTCCGTTTGCGGCGATTTTTGGACTGTTGGACTCCTTACGACGAGCTCTACGATATGATGTGGCGCGTGGCCCGAGGTAGTGAAAATAAAATATCGAAAAGACCCGAAACAGACCGACTGAATATGATTTTTACGATGTTTGATTGCAAAAATTTGCGACAAGAGAGAAGACACGATGACAGTGGCACAGGCTACCAAGATGGTAGCTCTGATACCATGTCGAACGAGAAGAGAGACATGTTTACAAAAAACTGTATGTATTGATATTGAGATAAAAGTGATACAACAATTACAATAGGTGGCTCAATAAATAGGGGTTAGACTACTTGCTCCCCAAGCTAGGCTAAATATGGTAAACCTAAATATGGTACACTTAGAATAATAAAGTAATTTACAATATATACGTTAACAATGATTTCTCTCATTTTCAAGATAAGGTGAATTAATTACGAGTCATCAAATCTGGTATTATTAAATTTCAGCATCTGGATGACTAACAAACTAATAAACCTTGTTTTATTTAAGAAAACATTGTTTAAAATAAACTTTGAAAAGAATAAGTGAGATTTAAAAAAACGATGACTCGTGATTCACTTTATCTTAGAAATGAAAGAATCAGGAAAGAAGAGGATTCGAACCCAATATCTTTTACCTACCAATTGATTCATGTAAATCCATTATTTTCTTCTCCAAGGTTGGGCTAACTGGCATGCTTGAAGTGAGAGGATCAGAATACACCAACAAAGACCAGATAAAAGAAGAAGTTTATGGTACATTGTTACTAGAAAACACATTGGGGCCAAACCACGATCATTTCTTTAATTTCTACCTAGACCTGGATGTGGATGGTGATGCAAATTCATTTGTCAAGACCAAATTGGAAAAGAAAAGAGTGATCGGCAACTGGTCACCAAGGAAGAGCTATTGGACTACTGTTCGTGAAACTGCTACAACTGAATCTGAAGCAAGCACTCGACTTGGCTCAAGTGACAATCACATGTTTTTTCCATCATATTTTTAATGAAAAAATAAAAAAGAATTAACTATCACATATTTAAAAAGATAAAGAACTGTAATATTATGTAATATTATGCCAAACATGTTAAAGAAAAGAGACTAATTAATTGAGTATTAACCCTGCTCTCACTGAACTATATTAATCTTGAAACCGCTCTTGCAGGTGATAGTGAGCTATTAGTTGTAAATCCAAACAAGAAGACCAAATTGGGCAATAATGTTAGCTATCGCCTCATCCCAGGATCAGTGGTTACTCCTTTGTTATCTGATGATGATTACCCGCAGATTCGTGGGACTTTTACTAATTATGATGTGTGGGTGACACCATACAACAAATCTGAAAAATGGGCTGCGGGTTTATGTGTTGATCAGAGCCATGGAGATGATACTCTGGCTGTGTGGAGCCTCAGGTATTCTTGATTTCAAGCCTATAGACATGTCTAATTCCACGGCGAAAAATGTTACTCGTAGCTAGGCAAGCAATTTTTCTAGATAGGTTGAACTTCCCAGTTCAGCAGTGTCCAGATTTGACATCTTTGGTTCTTCTTGTTCAAGGTTCTTTAGAACCACAAAATGATTCGAGGTAACTAGGTCTAGTTGGGTTATTTCACTAGCACAACTAGTGTAGCTCCCCCTAACACTGTCACTATTGGCATTTGACCGCAATGGCTTGACATTTTTAAAAACACCAACTCTTGATTAGTAGGCCAATTCAAAGAGGAGAACGAGGACAACTCACTGCTGCTGAAGTATTTTTTACTGCAATTTTTAATTTATTTTTAACGGTACTATTTTAAAATGTTACAATAGATTAAAAAAGTATACTCACAGTTTAAAAACTAACTTCGGGATATTTACAATCATGTTGCTTTTTGGTGCAGGAATAGAGAAATAGAAAACAAGGACATTGTGTTATGGTACACATTAGGGTTTCATCATGTACCTTGCCAGGAGGATTTCCCTGTGATGTCAACAGTGACTGGCGGGTTTGAGCTCAAGCCTACTAATTTCTTTGAGCATAATCCTGTTCTCAATGCAAAACCATCCAATGAAGTCAAGCGGCCTACTGCAGCAGCTTACAATTGATCATATTGTCATTATGCCCATGTGTTTGTTCTACTCGAGATTAATAAGTAGTGTAGTGGTAGATTACTCCCCTTGATAGTTGGGAGATCAGCTGGTTTCGAATCTCATCAGGGTGTGGAGTAAAAAATTAATTAAAAAAATGTCTTGGTTCTATTCACACGTATGTCCATGCACAGTTGTGGAGTAAATTTCAGAAAAGGTTGTGGAGATAATCTCACTTCTGCTTCACACTGCATGCTGGTCTAGTTTAATTCAACTGAATAAGTATATGAATTTACAATTGTTCTTGCCAACCATATATAGTTTTGATTCCTGATCCTTCAAATGGAAAACAATGTCCCGACATTTAAGCCCAGGGCTTGACAATGTTATGGGTTTAAGTTTTTTCTTCTTCTCCTTTTTTTTTTTTTTTTGTTTATAACAAGAAAATAACCTAAGGCAGGATCACATTGAATTTACGCAAGTCACAAATCTCGTAATGAGCATACCTTAATGCATATTTTAAGTCAATCAAGGGCATGCCAATTTTTTAGGAGAGTAGAGGTTTCGAACTTGGAACTTTAGTTATGCGAGCCTTTTGTCTTACAATTCCACCCAAGCAAATTTTTCAAGAGGATAGAGATTTGTACTATATAATATACATATGTATATATATATATTTTATTGGCATGTTAACTTCTGTTATTCAATGAATACATGCGTCTCACTAATTCTAGCAGATCATATTGTGTGTGATGTTCATGCATAACAAAAACCCACTAATAATATGTTAAATTAAACTCATTCATTTGAAGAAAATAATTTTCTTGGAGATAATAACACTGATTATATATCTCACAAAAAAATTATATCACTCAAATTTCACATGTTAATTGATATATATTATAAGGTGGTCTTGTATGGTGAGTGTCACTCACATGTAATGAGTTTGTTAAAAAAATTCAAATCGTAGTATAACTTTTGCGACAAAAGAGATGACATACAGAATTGCGTAAAAAATAAATAGGAGATAAAAATTTATGATGTCACATAAACAATGATATATAGTAAAGCTCTAACAGAAGTATGTTTGGTGAGTATTCTTCGCTCTAATATTTTAGACCAACCAAGAGATCGATAATTTGGGATGCAACATTACAAAATGGATTCTATTATTTGGTAATATTTGTAGAAATAAAACTATTAGATGTATATATCCACTAGCTTATTTGTCCATATTATACATGAAATCTGGTTATGTAATCTTTTTTCATTAACTATGCATTGCACTCAAAATACACCAATAATACTTTAAAGTACGAGATTATTTTAATATTTTGATAACTTGAGGGTGAGGAACCTTCTTCCAAAAGAAAATTAGAGAATAGACAAAATCCTCAGGAATTGTTCTCTTTCTTTTTAGAATTTGGTAATTAAACTTGTCTTTAACATATTTCAAATTTCATAATTGGGCCCCTCCAATTCTTGCAAAATTTTCAAAATTTCACAATTGGGCCCTTGGGTTATGGGCAGATTAGGAACTTAGAAATGAATATGATTTGGATTGTGCTTATTGTTGTTTATAGCTTTTTAAAACTAATGACCCGTTACTTAAGAGATAAATGGTTATGAGCAAAGCCTCATTGCACCAAAAATGTTTCGGACATAATTAAATCTATAGCTAACTGAAGCCAATTTATGCTTTCGAAACTTTGATGAAAATCTATTTTTCTGTTTTTAGTATATAAGTCCACAAAATCTATAGGAGAAACCCCACAAAAATTCTAAACCCCGCTAAACTTTGTCTTCAGGCTGCTAAAATATGAACAGAAGTTTATTGAAATAAATGAAGTGATCAATTAATGTCCATTTTCCTGCTGCTAGATATATGCTCAAATATAATATATTTAAGTTTTTACAATTAAAAACTCGTAATTTGACTTTAAGATGGGTTGACCAGTCGGCTTTAAGTGTGCACTAATCATCTCGTTCCTTCAGCCCAGCTGTGCGCAATGGCCATTTAAGTTGCCGACATTCTGCTCTTAACATTGACATATTAAATAAGTACTTCATTATCTTTCTGGTTTTGACATGATATTTTGTAGTCAACCAGAATGGTCCATTCCCGATGTGCAATGGCCAATTTATCACCAAGTTCAGTTTGGTGGTTGGGAGTCTTTACTTTGCAACTAAACCGAGAATCAAATTTCTGCGGGATTGCATGTGGGAGTCAACTAAGTATATTAATTAAATTGTTGCCTCAAAATTGATTACTCGTTTATCCCTTGCTATTGAAGATCACCAATTCAGGGGAAAAAATTGAATCCGAAAAGTAGTAGACTAGTCTCACCTTTGTGTAAATGATCGGCGAGTGATTTATAATAGAGTGTTGTGGATTTAAATAGCGACTCAAGTAATTATTTTTATCCGTGGAATTGATGCTTAAGTTATTTATTTTTAAGTTTATAACACTAGTCTCACTCGAAAGTTTAGAATTTCTAAAATGGAGCGTGAGAATTTGCGTAATAGGTGAGTAGCGTCTTAGAAAGCATTCTAACTTGAAGCTTAAACGAACAATCTTGAAGCAATGATAATATATTAATATTATGTCCGACATTGGTTTTATAAAAGATGTTCAATTTTTTTATCGATATTTGCAGAGTTGATATGACATAGGTTCCCTATTAAAATAATATATATGTACTCATTTTATAATGTGGTTCCCTATTACTGTTAACATGAGTTCAAACATTTATGGTTAGTTGATTAAACTCGATGTAATAATAGATTAGTAGTTGGATCAAAATCATCATATAATACCTTCGTAAAACTATCAAACTTTGTCTCTGTTAATGGAATTTCTATAATAGAAGATAAAGGGTGAATAAGCAATCCACAAGCCGCTTGTGCAGTGCTAAAAACTACACGCATTTGGCTTGTTTAAGCAAGTTCCCTTACAAGAAAATCCGATATAAATTTAATATTCGAGCTAGCTTAGTTACGTTTTTGAGTTAACTTGAGAACTGAACTATGCTGCATCCCTAACATGGATAATGTTTAAGTTGCTTCTTTCTTAAAAATAAGATTGTTTCCATAGAAAATCCTAAAGGTAGGAAAAAAAGGGTAAAAATGTTGGTTTGTGGATCACAAGTCTCGAGTTTGAACCTCCCACTTGACTGAATTAATGCGCATGCATGTACTGAGGGACATACTATTGATGCATGTATTGAGGCTGTACCTTATGATTTATAGTGTTATGAAGTGAATTCCATGTGATCTTGTCTAGAGTCGTTTCAAGTTATAAATGTTAAAAAAACAAAATGTTGTCATTAAGCATTAAAGGCTAAGCTTCAGCAAGAAGGAAAAGGAATAGAAAAAAATGAAAGGAAGAAGTCAAAGTTTCATGATATTGATCGACCTATATGTGTGTACTCTAACAAAAGATTGTGATCAGATCTCACAATCTCATATATTAGTTTTACAAGTGGTCCTATTTGAGTTCCAAAGACTAGGCGTAAAGAGGATAATATGCTTTCCATATGTCCAGAAAAGCAAAGAAGATCAAGGTGTCTTAGCCTGCAAAGCAAGAAAAGAATATGAATGCTTGGCTTAATAATCATCATAATTATGCAAGCCTGTAGAATGCATTCTTACTAAGAAAGCTGACATATGGTAACATGGCCACCAAAATCAATGGGAAATCATATCCTTTGTAAAATATTTGCAGTCAAATGCGTTATCATGATAATTGTCAAGCCGCTAAGTCTGCTGGTCCAAAATGTTTAACTCAAGTTATTCTTTATATCCACAATACCCACTTATAAACCACATATATGCGCTATCTCCCACCGACGTGGGATATCACAATAATATAATAAATGAATTTGGATCGAAATTCTATCCCCTATCTTATATATTAAACAGTTCTGAGATTTCAGATGAACCATTCCGAAATCAATAGTTGATGCTGTTGATTTAACAGTGTCAATGGTTAATCCTTTCGCAGTTGTTGTTTCTGTCTTTCTTTTCGCGTTATCTACTTGCGAATGCCACCCTCTAGATCATCTTAAACCAGAAGAAATTAATCAGATTAGCCACATTGTTCAAAAGTCTCACCTTGGTAGGCTTCATAATTTAACCTTCCATTGTGTTGATCTTGAAGAACCAGAGAAATCAGATGTCCTGAAATGGCTATCCAGGCATAAACAGAACGAGCCTTTTCCTTATCGTCGTGCCAGGGTAGTGGTTCGTGCCAGAAGGGAGACTCATGAACTCATTGTGGACTTAATCACTCGTTCAGTGATATCAGACCACATTTATACTGGCAATGGCTACCCACCGTTCACATTCAAGGAGTTTCTTGAAGCCAGCAGGCTAGTCTTGAAGAATTCTGAATTTCAAAATTCAATCTTGAGAAGAGGATTGAATTTATCAGAAGCCACTTGCCTACCGCTAACAACAGGCTGGTTCGGAGAGCTGGTAACGCGAAGACTCGTCAGACTTCCGTGTTTTTACAGGGGAGGAACGAGGAACATATGGGCGAGGCCAATCCAGGGAATAAGTATTGTAGTTGATGTTGAATCAATGCAGATGATTGAACTTCTGGATAGATATAAAGCTCCATTAGCTAGACCACAAGGCACTGATTTCCAATCCTCAACCCAGAGGTCTAATTATATCACTTGGAACAATACTGACTCAACAATCACCATCAGAGGCCACGAGGTTAGATGGGCTAATAATTGGAAGTTTCATGTTGCAATCAATGCCCGCGCAGGATTGATAATCTCCGCAGCTTCTGTGTTTGATGCTGAGAGGAAAGTTTTTCGACGCGTGGTATACAGAGGGCATGTTTCAGAAACATTTGTTCCATATATGGATCCAACATCTGAATGGTATTACAGGACTTTCATGGACATTGGTAAATTTGGTTTCGGGCGGTCTGCTAACACATTTGTTCCACTCATGGATTGTCCAGGAAATGCAGTGTATATTGATGGACACATGGCTGGTGCAGATGGAAAATCACAAGTGATTCCGAATGCTATTTGCATATCTGAGCGTTATGTTGGTGATGTTGCTTGGAGGCATACAGAAATTGGTGGAGTGGTAAAATACTAATCAGATGTGTTTGTTAATATGTTGATGTGGTTGTTAAATTTTCTACTGTTGAATATAATGATATCAGTCCGTGCACATGGAGTGGATCCTACATGCATATAGGACACAGTTCCTTTCTCACAGATCGATATTAGTCTGAACTCATAAAACAATTTTTCATATTGAAGTTGAATGTTTCGGTTTTTGCAGATAACTAGTGCAGCTCAGGAGGTTGACTTGGTTGTCAGAATGGTGGCTACAGTTGGGAATTATGATTATGTACTCGATTGGGAGTTTAAACAAAGTGGTTCCATTAAAGTTGGGGTAAGTAATAATCAATCGTGGCAAGAGTAGATTTGGATTTTTTGTAGTGGGAGTTAAAACACATAATTTATTATTCGTACAATTTTTTTTCTAATAAGGGTTAAATTAATTTTTAAATTAAAAATAAACATTTTTCCAAAAAAAGGTTCAAGAAGCCCCCTCCCACCATTGAATGCATCCGCCCTGAATTGCGCAATCACTTTCAATGAAACTATAAACAAATTTTCCCCGTGGCCATGCTTTTTAAACTTTTGAGCTCTTGATTCCATACATCTGTCTTTTCTCATCGAATATTTTTATGCAAAGAATCCGTCTTTTTTTCTTTTCGAATAGTAAATATTTCTCACAAAACATATGAAATTTGAATCAAACTCATATTTGAATTAAAATTGAGATACTGAATCAAGTTCCTCCCTTTCTAAATAGATAGATTTAAATCTGAAAGAGGTTATTAATAATTTCTTTCCAAATTAACTATCTGACCCTCTGATAGAGATGTTCCAAAAATATTTGCTATTGAGTATTTTACTATGTACGGAATCGATTACTCCAATTGTTAGTACTGAGACCTCTTTTCATTAGACATACTAATCACATGGGTTTCATTCTATTCACATATGTTATTTGACAAATAAGTCCATTCCCAATCATATTTATTTTGTCCTAAATGAATAATATATCTCAACTATGGGGAATCAAAGTTACCTAGATGATGGGATTCTCGAGTTTACTACCGCATACTAAGTATAAGAATTGGAACAGAGTCAGAATCTTATTATATTTTTAACTCATTCCAACATATCAATCACCACATAAAAACCATTTTGTGCCTTGTGTTAATCAAATCTCAAATTTATACGACAGGTGAGTCTAACAGGTATCCTGGAAATGAAGACCATGCCATACACAAATACTGATCAAATTGCTGAGGACGTTTATGGTACCTTGGTAGCGTCTAAAACGGTCGCGAAAAACCATGATCATTTCCTCACTTAATACCTTGATCTTGACATTGATGGTGCTGAAAATTCATTTGTGAAAGCCAAATTGAAAACTGCTAGAGTGAAGGATGCAGTGAAAATCTCTCCAAGGAAGAGCTATTGGAGAGTTGTGAAAGAAACTGTGAGAACAGAAGCTGAAGCTCGAATTCAACTAGGTTTGGAACAGCAGACTTGCTGATCATCAACCCTAATAAGAGGACTAAGATTAGGAACAATGTAGGTTACCGGCTGATTGCCGGTCAGCCGGTTACCTCCCTGTTGGCGGACGATGACTACCCGGAGATTCGGGCAGCGTATACTAAGTATCAAGTGTGGGTGACCGGATATAACAAGTCGGAGAGGTGGGCAGAAGGGTTTTATGCTGATAGGAGTCACGGAGATGATGGCCTAGCAGTTTGCAGCCAAAGGTAATATGCGTTTGCACTCTCATTTTCGCCCCATAATTAGTTTTTACCTAAATCCTAAACTCTCCCACGAGATTTTAGTTTTGCTCTAATTCTCTCATGATATCAAATTCTATGAAACAAAGCTTTAAGATTAAATGACATTTTTTTTTATTGAGCTATTTAATTCTATTTTATTGTTTAAATTTTTTTTATATTAGCTCGTTACAAAAAAGTTATATGTTGGGTTAAGAAAAAAGATCAGATTCATATAAGTTATTTTGTTATAGTCTCATGCGTAACACGATTTTTGCACAATAAGTTATTTTTTATTTTTTTATTTTTTATGTTTTTATAAGGTTAGCTCATTGCAAATGAATTATAATGAACCAAGGCAATGATTATTTATAATGGCTATTCTTCACAAATGCTCCTTGAGATGCAGCGAAACCATGGCTTTTGACATATCGGATTTAATTTTATATGTATATATATAAAAGGATAGATTTTAAAGTAAATATTATTTTTCTTTAATTTCGCACATAACACAAATATTGTAGAATATAAGCTATTTTTATCTTCTTCTTTTTTATTTTTTCAAATTAAATTTTTTATGCACTACATGAAATTTCGTGTTCGGAGATGGTACATTTTCATCTCCGTTCCGTCTCCAATCTGAAAAGGAGACGGAACGGAGACGAAACTTGGGCGTCACCTTTTGACCCGTCTCATTTTTTAAATTTTGTCTCCGTTTCGTCTCAAATGGAGACGAAAATATATTTTGTCATCTTTTTATCTCGCTCACATTTCGTCTCCAATTCGTCTCCCTCACATTTCGTCATCTTTTCGTCTCCCTCACATTTCGTCTTCGTTCCATCTCCCTTACATTTCGTCTCATTTTCGTCTCCCTATAATTTCGTCTCATTTCCATCTCCATTCACATTTCGTCTCCCTCACATTTTGTCTCATTTCCGTCACATTTTTAAAATTTAAAAAAAATAATAATAATTTCAAATAAAAAATTTATAAATTTGGATTATGTCAAAATTACTATAAAAATTTGAATTTTTTTACAAAAATTATACTAATTATATAATTCTGAAGTATGAAACTTGAAACCCAGATCTTTTGGTACCTACCCTCTAAAGTCATATTAAATTACTACCTAATTTTAAAAGTTTAAACAGTTAAAAATAAATTTATTATATTTATTTATTGTTTTCAATAGTAACAAATGCACGTTTAATGGCAAGACTTTAAATAAAAATTTGTCTACAATTTGAAACTCCGTACAAATTTAATGCCAGCGGATCAATTTACCTTTTTTTCTCATGGCATAAAAACATAATCCGAGCCCATTATTTTTTCTTATTGTATCCAGAAATAGGCCAATTGTAAACAAAGATGTAGTGTTGCGGTACACCATTGGCTTCCATCACATCCCTTACCAAGAAGATTTCCCAGTAATGCCAACATTACATGGGGGTTTCGAGCTACGTCCAGCAAACTTCTTTGATAGCAATCCATTGCTCAAACACTAATTTTTCCTGTAAAACTTGGTAGTTTCACTCAAATTCAGAACTAGAAATTGTAAAGTTTGATCTGAAGGAAGATAGTAATTCCAGTGAACAAGCTCACACGCATGATTCTTTTATGTACTTGTCATCAACAATTATGTCAATGTTAGAAAATAAGACTAAGAGCCAATCGGTTTTGTGGGTTGCCATTTCCACAGCCAGGACTTTCCAATACCATTCTTGTTATATTGGCCAATATTTAATTTTGGCCCAAATTCATTGATTCTAGACTCACTGAAGACATTAATATGGGCTCGATAGGCTCACACCAACACGCTACACCCTAGTCGTTTTAAGGATCGTACGATGAACATGAATGACAAGGAAGCGAAATTTTCGTATGGAGAAACACTTAACACGAGAAACTTTGCCTAACAAAACTTTGAAGACAAAAGAAGTTAGCACATACTGTTATAATAATTGAGGTTTCATTTTAAAATTAATTGATAGCAAATATAATAGTTTAAGATTTTATAACGTGATTTTAGAAATTTATGATTTTCTGATGTGGGACAAATATATATTTTAACACTTCTCCTCACGTGCGACCTGATTTAAGAGGAGTTATATGTGGAAGATTGAACACATATGGACTTAATTTTTTAAATGGGTCACACATAAAAGATTGAACACACATAGTAGATTAACACATATAGAAGATTGAACACACATGACATACACGTGAAAGATTGAAGATGCGTAAAACATGACACATGTAAAAGATTGAACATAAGTGGACCTGATTTGATATGATTCACACGCGAATAAATAAAACCGAACCAAGGGCCCAGCTATGATACCATGTTAAGATAATTATTGGTGCTAAGTGTAATAGTCAAGGATCTTATAAGGTGATCTAAGAGTTTATGATTTTTTTATATGGGACAAGTGTATATTCTAATACTCTCCTTAACGTGTGACTTAATTTAAGAGGGATCACACATGGAAGATTTATCTTAAAACCAACTTGTGTTAAGTGAAATAACCTAGAATCTTATAAAGTGGTTTTAGAATTTTTGATTTTTCGATATGAGACAAGGGTCATATTCTAACACTCTCCAACACACGTGAGACATACATGAAAGACTAACCCAGAATCTTATAAAGTGGTTTTAGAATTTTTGATTTTTTGATATGAGACAAGTGTCATATTCTAACACTCTCCAACACACGTGAGACATACGTGGAAAATTAAAGATGCATGAAATATAATACACGAAAAAGATTAAACACAAATGAAATTGATTTGAGATGGGTCACACGCGGATGAATAAAACTGGACCAAGGGCCCAGCTCTGATGCCATATTAAGCATCATGAGATTTCATCATAAAACCAATTGATGTTAAGTGGAGTAACCCATAATCTTATAAGGTGGTCTAAGATTTTATAATTTTTCGATGTGAAAAAAATGTATATTTTAACACAGACAAGCAAATTAATAATAGAATAAGAAGGTAACAGATAATAACACTCAAATGGACAAACTTGTAGCTTCTTAATTAATACTCCAAGTCTAGGGACGGATCCAAGATTTTTGTTTAATAGGGAGTAAAATCACATAATTTAATATTAATTTTATATAATAAAAAATAAAATTTGTGAGGACTAAATTGATTTTCAACCAAAAAATACATTCAAAATTCAGACATTTTCATAAAAATTTTGAGATGAGTGGGAACTGCAGTTCCCTCTCAATGTTATATAGCTCAGCCTTTGTCCAGGCCTCTAATTAAAAGAAACCATTATACCCGTAACTATCTGTTTTAACTCTACTAATGGACACATTAGCTTATATGGAACAAATGTTAAGTTTATTGAGTTATTTGAAAGAAAAAAAAAATAAAAGAGTTTAATTTGCGATTTAAAATTTCATAATGTTTAGTAGTCGCTACTAGAATTGACCCATTTTAATTTTTGTGTATTATGATCTTGCTATGGTATAAGGAGGATTTAACTTGGGTTTTACCTAATTGAAGATTTTTAGCATAATTATACATTATGGGCATATGTGTCTTTGCAATATAAAGATTTAGATATTTTCTTCCATGAATTTATGCTTTCGACTAAAAAGAAAAACAAAAAAAGAGCCATAGTACACTAGACCTACACTAGACCTAGACTTATGGCAGACCTAATATATATACCCACTTAGATATATCCTGAAATAATTTTGGATAGGAATAGAATGATCCTGAAAATGGAATGAACTTGACAAAGGGTATGTTATGCTTTGTATGCTATAGGCTTAAAGATAACAATGGATATATTAATTATAAACCCATGTTTGGTAGTTAGTATAACAGAACAGTAATAGAAATAACTTATACAAAATGATAAGAGTGTTCTTAACATAATATTATTATTATTATATTTATTTATTTTTATTTTTATTATTATTTATTTCATAACATTTTCCATTAAATTTACATTATTTATTATTCCTCATATTATCTTTTTTTTTAGTTTTATTATATTATTTTTCTTTTATTTTTATATCAATAGTAATAGTTATAATAGTAATAAACCATACTAATAAATAAAAACAATAATAATTATATTAATAATAATGTTATTTGTATATAGTGTAATATGTTTTAAGGGCATTTTGGTCACTTGACTTAAGTTCATTCCAAAGCAAATGAGAATGAGTTATTCCCATGTGTTTTTTCAAGAATGGGTATTCCCATGTTCATGGGAATAGGATTACCAAGTTCATTTCTTTAAACCAAGCATGAGAATTGGAATAAAACTAAGAATATCATTTCATTTTCAACCTATTCCTAAATACCAATGGCCACCTAATAGTCACAAGGTCTCAATCTTAAGCGCTAGATTAAGCCTCATTGACTAAGTTGTCAATTAGATTTTTTTAAAAATAAAAAGGGTAAATGGCAAGGACCCCCTTGTGGTTTTACTCATATGCACATTTGCCCTATATATTTTGTAAAGTGCAAGAAACCCTTTTTTGGTCCATGAAACAGTGCATACGCCCCCTAATACTAACATCTGTTAATTTTTTAATGGTATTGTTTAAAATAACGTATATACCGTTTAAATAAATAAAAAAACTAATCCAAAAAAAACCATCAGCCCTACTACCCTATCACCACCTACTAGCATACCTACTTTCGTCACTACCACCACCTGCCCCGCAACCCTCCACCAACACCACACTAACACCCCCTCAAACCTCCCACTAGTACCCTTCACCCACCTCGCCACCAACATCATAATAGCACATCTCCCTACTTATACAAACACCATGCTAGACACAGTAACATCATGACACCACACCATTACCACACAGCGAGCACGATTCATATACACACACAAAAAGCGCGCACACATACCGAATATCCAACATTTTCACATACACATAGCCATTGTTTTCACGCACACACATAACTACCATTTTGACATGCACACGTTTTAATAGACACACATAAAAATGCCATTTTTGCAATACACACATGTAGCAAACACCCACACACAGATCACACAGTGATCAAAGATTAGGAGTGGGGGTTAGGGTTTTTTGATTTGGCATAAGGGTCGCAAGATTAAGGTTGGAATTTGGGGTAGATGTTGGCAGTTTTTTGTATGGGTATAGGGGTGAAGGGTTTCGACGGTGGAGTGGGTTGCTGGAATGAGGGGACTATTGGGGCTGAGAGCTTTTATTGCTTTTTTATTTTTTAAAATTGTGAATTTAGGGTAATGGTAATTTCGTCCATAAAATTTTTATTTTAAGCTAATAGCAACAAAAAAACTCATAGCATCTCAAAATCCACGTGTGGCTACACTTGTTGTTAAGTTGGACGGTTTTTCTAACGGATGAGAGATGCGTGCACCTTTTCATAAACCATAACGGGTAAATAGCTAGTTTATAAACTACATGAGGTAACCGTGCACATAAGTAAAATCACAAGGGGATCTCGTGCCATTTCCCAAATAAAAATAAAAAATTAAAGGGAGGCAACAAGTCGAATGATTCAACCAATCATCCTAGAGATAGACTCTCCCTTTTTATCTTCTCCAGTGGGAGTTGTAGTTGGTAAAGTAAATGATCAAAGATCGTGGTGCCAATAAAACATTGGGTTCCATAGTTGGCGAGCTATCCAATCAGCCTAAGTTGGCCTTCCGATACACGTGAATCAAACAAAAACAAACATGTCTTCGGAGCATCTGTTGACAATTTTTACTCATCAAGCGCAATGGGAGATAGTATAACGAGACTGAAAACCTCATAGTACATCTCATGTCCTAACCTAAAGCTGGCATATGGGCCAGCCCGGCCCGGCCGAATCATAGGTTAAGAAAACTGAGCTCGACTCAGCACAGATGTTTAGTGGGCTAAGATAGGTTAGGCTTATTTCTTAGAATATAGGACCCAACTCGGCCCACGAGCTTGCTACCACGAGTTGCGAACTGAGCTGGATCAACCCATTTTTTTGTGATTAATGTAAATTTAATATATAATTATACTAATATATATACAAACACACACACACACACACACACACATATATATATATATATATATATGCAAACACCAATATATATATATACCTATATATATTACTTGGATAGTTGGATTAATAATTTTAAAAAAATAAAATTTAAACAATTTTTTAAAGAAAAGTTAATTACTATTAATGAGACAATACACAAGTTGATATAACATTAACAATTAACATAAATGATAAAATACTACATAACAAACTACAAGTTAATAAGACTCATGTATATTAGTGAACTTGCATCCACCTAGGTACTCCATGATTAGGACACTTCCTCAACAACGCCTTATAACTCTCTCATGCTTCACATAGAGTTTTTCCTTCATGTTGCGCAAAATTATTGATTTCTATGTGCAGCTTCGTTGTCTTTCCAGGAGGGAAAAATATTGATAGAAACTTGTATACCAAATCCTCCCAAGTGGTGATTGAATCCGAAGGCAGGGAGTTCAACCATTCCTTAGCTTGATCTCTCAAGGAGAAGAAAAACAAGCGAAGGTGCAAAGCCACATCAGTGACTCCATTGTACTTAACAGTTCCGTAGACTTCTAGAAAATTCATGATGTGCTGATTAGGATTTCAAAAGGCAAACCATGGAACTGAATATTCTGAATCAACTGTAGTGTCACTGTCTTCAAATCAAAATCATTTTCCTGAATCGTTGGCCTTCTAATAACAGGTTGAATTCCAGTGGGTGGCAACGTATACTCTCGCAATGTTCTAGGCGGATTTTTCTAATTGAGTGCTTGATTATTTCCGTCTTGCCCTACCACGAGGTCAGCCATATTCCTTTGCAAATGATGGGTAGTAGCTTTTTTTCTCCTTTCTGTTCTTCTGACATGTCCGTTCTATCTCAGAATCGAAAGGCAATAACTTGCTACCTCTTAACTTTTGTATGCACCTAAAGGAATATGTTCCTGAAACACACGTAACAAAAATAAGAAAACAAAAAAATTAAATAAAATCCAAAGTAAAATTAAAGCTATTTGGTATCGATATTAATAATTGACACAGTCCCCGGTAACGGCGCCAAAAAACTTGTTGTGTGATTTCTAACGCAAGTACACATATTGCAACAAGTAATAAAATGAAGAGTAAAGATTGTTCCCACGAGAACTGAAATTATTAACTATCGAAATTAATTTAGCTCTAACTTTATTCAGATGACCAAAATCTGAGAGATTGTAATTAAAAACTAAATAATTAATGAAATTAATAAAACTAACAACTAACAAGTACGAATTTTATGGAAAGGTTGATTCAATAACTGGAGAGTTCTAGGGGTTTTGATTTCATTGAGATTTATCCTACTCGAAGTTGTTGATTAAATCCAATTGATAACTATTCCTTATGTTGCCAGCAATTTCACTAAGATAGATATTAATTGTTCTCAAGCATCAATAACCTATCCTAATAAGCAAGCTACCTACATCTCAGTGATAACTGTGAACTCATGGAATGCATTAAGCCCTAGAAATTTAAATGCTGCACTAGATCTCATAACTATCTCTAGCTTATAATAATTTAATGGTACTCCATATATGGTCTAGTCTAGTTATCACTTTTCAGTCTCAAATCACACCACAAAACAAGTAATTATTGGCCAGACAATCACAGGCATTAAGCATAGTGCGAAATACTCAACATAGAAAGAGAATAATTTGTCAATCAATTAGCCAACATAATTCGAGTGATCAAAATCTGGCTACATCGCAGCTTTAGAAAAATAATCTAGCAACTCATAACAAATGTAAATGAAATCCAAAATCCATTGAAGTTCATGATGAGAAAGAGAGAGAAAAAAAAACTAAAAATCTCAAGAAAGTCGTGGCGAAATCTTGTCTCTAATCCGTCCTTCCTAGTCAATCTCGCATTTTTCCCTTCATTTTCTGCTCTCCAAAAGTTGGTTTTGCTCTCTAGAACTAGCCGCTAGAAAGAGAACTCCTCTCACATTTGTTTTATTTCTTTTTAACATAGGGTTTCTTTCTTTCGCGCCTTTTACAAAATTGCCCTTAAATTTTCTACGACGCTGCACAACTGTGCTATGACTGCGCTATTTTTAGTTTCTCTTCAATTGCTTCACAAGTCACATGAAAGCTCTTGCTTGGTCATTTTTCTTCAATCTCTGCCTCAAAATCCAAGTTTTCTCATATAATTCACCTATATCGCAAAACAAACATGAAACCAATCAAATTGCTCATAAATTACTCAAGAACTAACCAAATTTAAGTGAAAAAGTACTAAAATCATATATCAATAATACACCCAACAATATGAACAATATATATATATACATAAGGGGGGTATAGGTATAGGATGGGGGTTAGGGGACGGGGGGCTGGGGGTGGGGGATGAGCTCTGATACGACTTTGGTGGGCTAGGGGTGCTGCGGGGATTGGGGGGTGGGGACGGTGGGGATGGGGGTTAGGGAAGAAGAATTTTTTTTTCTTTGGGTGAAAATAAAATCAATGTTAGTATTTTTTTAAAAAAATGGTATTTTTGTCAAATCGTGCAATCATTAAATTAACCAAAAATGAAGTTAAGGTTAGGGTGAGTTAGCTTCAATTTTGCAAAACATAGGGTGTTAGTAAATTTATTTCAAAATCATAGGGCGTTAGCGTCCACTCAGCATTATATATTCTCATGCATAGACCAAAAAAATGAAATATTATAGCATTCTAGAAAATTATATCCAACTCTCATATAAGTCTAGAAGAAAAATCTAGCATATCAGATCTAGGGACTTGAGTTTTTACACCTTTATATCCCTGAATGTAGAAATTGATATTTTTCATGCAATGTAGTCCTGTTAATAGCATAACATAGTTTTAGTCAAATTTTGATCCATATTAGCCCTGTTACAATCAAATAAACATTTAAAAGAAACTAACTAAGTTACATGTTACTTTTGAATTAGTAAACAATTGATGTTACATGTTAAATTTTTTTTAAAAAAATCTTAAGCAATAAGAAATCATCTTGGGACATTCAATGATTAGTCAACGGTTTAAAACCAGAACCGATATCTATTGAATATCTTTTTATAGTGATATATATGATAAAAGAAAGTGAACACTTAAAAGCATTTTCTGTAAGTTTAGAAGTTGAAACTAACATGTTTGACTAATTTTTGAATGAGTAAAAGCACAAGTTAAAAAAGCTAAAAAATAAGAAGTTTCATAGTAGACATTTTCGAAAAAGCTTTTCTAAATATGTTTTTACATAATTTGGGGAGCTATTTTTTTTTCTTTCTCAATTATACCACTCTATATTTTTTAAAGTTCAACATTGCCTTCAAAATTTCCTAAAAACCTAACATTGCCCAACATAAGTCAAACACCTATTTAGTATCGTTAAAAAAATAGTTAATCCCCCCTACTTTTTTTCCTTGTCATCAGTCTTCTTATTTGAAATTTGGTTCTCCAATATTAAATTTATGACACCGCGCCTAGCTCAAAAATTTAAATTTCACAATTAAATCAAACAGAACCTTAATAGATCTGAATGGTTTTTGATAATTTGTGTTACAAAATGTAGGTGGGCTAATTGGGAGTTTCATTTAGCCTTTGACATGCAAGCAAGTCTAACAGTGTCTTTAGCCTCGATTTATGATCCTGAGAAAGATGCATATTGTTGGGTCTTGTATCTAGGTTATGTATCGGAGTTGTTTGTGCCGTACATGGATGTAACTGAAGAATGGTATCATAGGACCTTCTTTGATTCGGGTGAATTTGGTGGAGATCTATCTATACAACCACTTGATCCATTAAAAGACTGTCCAGAAAATGCAGTATATATGGATGGATATATTGTTGGGAAAGATGGAATACCAATAAATAAATCAAACGTCTTCTGTATATTTGAACGTAATGCTGGAAATATTTTGTGGCGCCATACAAAAATTGGAATTCTAGGGAAAAGTGGTAGGGAAATTTATTATTAATCTTGTATTTTATTTATTTTTGGAAATAATTATTCTCTCTCTTGTGGTTTGCTAATTAAGCTTGCAAGTTTGTGGTAATCCTATAGCAAGATAATGTTTATAAATTAGCATTAAGAATTTAATTAGTAATTACTTGATTTAATTATTTAGGTGCATTAAATATGAGGTTAAGACGTTATTTTTAGATTTATGACACTAATTTTACTTGCTTGGAACATGACAAGGTTAGTCTTCCACATTTGGAGGTCATGGGAGTTAATTAAAGACCAATTTTCAAATCAAGAGGGATAGAAAATAATTTGCGCATTTAGCAAACCACAAGGGTTTTTCTTTTTCTCTTTTTTTATTGTAGATAGATTAGTGTTGAGTATGGAGTTCCCGAGCCAAGCTATTTGTGAGATTTTCCAATCCGAGCTGAGGACCTACGCAGGAAAAGGAAAGGAACAGCGGGGGTTATTTCCTGCGTCCCTCATCGGGCGTGAAAATTAATGTCTAGGCTCGGCTATGTATGAATTGACAAGTTTTGCAAAAAATAGAAAGATCTGTCAAACTTACATTTGTTCACTTTCTTTATGCTATTTATAGTAGTATGGTTGTCTTTTTTGGGGTGGTCTCCATTTTGTCCTTACATGTCATCTTTACGACAAGTGTCTGCCTATGTGGGCAGTTTTATCATTCATGGGCTTAGGGCCAAACAATATTCTTGGGCCATTTTTACTCATATCATTTTTCCCCCAGACCCTTCGAGGTCGAGGATTGTCCTCGGGGGGTCTGTTAGAACTCCCTCATTTTGTTTGGTGCATCACCTTCCTCATAACGCTTCGATATCAGTGCCCCTGACCAGGTGCAATGATTTTGTGACAGCTAAAACGAAAGGTTGCGATGGTTCATGCTTTGAAATTCGCGTCGTTCTTCCCTTATAAATATAGGTGCCTGGCGTCACTTTCACACTTTTCCTGCCTCCTTCTTTTCGCACTCTCTTACTTTCTTGCTATCTCATCTAGCTTTAGCTCGGCTTGGATCAATTTCACTTTTTGTCTCCTTCCCTCGCTCGGGTCCTCCCTAAAGTCGTTAGGTACGTACTTTCTTACCCGCCATCTTTTCTTTATCCTTTACTTCGGTCATGGCCAGGTTGGATAGTGGTGAGGATTCCCAAAACAAGTCTGTTCGGTCATATGGAGGAGACGCCGATGCCTCCACTAGTTCCGAGTCTGAGGCTATGTCAGTTACGAAAGCCCCTAATGAGGCCGAGACCAGAAAATTTATCAACACGCCGATGGTACAGAAACTGAAAGTTGTACCCTCCAGGACCAAATCGAATTAGCTAGTTTTACTGATGTAGACGAATATCATGGCTCCGGCGAATCACTTTTAGCCGACCTTAGGGATGTAGAACTTCATACTGAGCCCATAGAATGTCATTTTCCGCTCCCTATAATGTTAAAAAGTTAAAATTAATTCTTAATTTGGAAAGGATTCAAATGTTAGCTAAATACTACATAGTTGAAAAAGTCCTATACTAGTTAATGGCTTCAATTTTTTTAAAAATTACTGACATTATTGAAATGGTGATAAATTGTTACAGAGTAACACGTCTCATCCTTGCATATAAATAAATGAATTAGTGTTGCCCATGACTCTAGATATGTAGACCACGCCATATCATTTATTCATTAATTTTATATATATATTTTTTATGCAACTAAGGTTGTTCAAACTTATTGTTAGGATCTGATTTTAATTATTTTTTATTGGCTATGTTTTAGCAAAAATATTGTGTGGATATTTTGTGTAGTTATTTGATTATTACAGGTAATCGATTATGAAGACTCCACGTTCAAATGAAGTTCAGCTTATGAGGAGTCCAAATGAAGGAAAACTTCATGCCTTGAAGTGTCTAAGTTCAAGTAGAGTTTTTGCTATAAAGAATTCCTACATCTTTGGAGATAAGGTGATAAGATGATAAAGTTCAAACTATCAATAACTCTTGAGCTAAAGAGATGGACGTGAAGACACTTCTACCTATACTCAACATCTGCAGCAAATCTTTTATATAGGCGTATTAATTCTCAATTGAAGGATAGCCAGTAGTAAGCAGAAAATAAGGAGCTGAATGTGAGTTAGCTGTAGGTTGTCTGTGTCTGGTCATGTTGCAACATGCTGTGTAACAGAGTATAGTGAATGTTCTTATTAGTGTTGCAACACAATAAGTTTTAAGTCAAATGTATTGACCAATCCATCTAGAGTTTTAAGACTTTTTTTTAAATGTATTTTGTATTCATTCTTCAGGAGAAGAAGGTGTGTTCTCAGAAGAGAATTTTGTAAGTCGAGGGGAGCTCGCCAAACTAGATAATCTACTAAGGGAGTCTTACAACTAGGCAGCAAGGGTTAAGAGGGAGTCTTCAATTGCGTAAGTTTCCATTGGTGCTTGTAATCTCTTGAAACTTAGTGGATTGGTTTGTTGGCCAGGAAGCGGCCGCGTGGACGTAGACCAAGTTGGTTGAACCACGTTAAAATTTTCGTGCTCTTACTTTTGTTGAAACAAATTTACTTTCTTACAAATTCACTTAGTTGATTTTTTTAATTATCAAATTGATTAAGAGTCAGAAACTAACACTTATCGATCATCAATTCCAGCAAAAAAAGCTTATCGATCATCAACGCAATTATTCCTTTAATTTAATAAAAGGTACAGCGTATCGTTTTAGCAACGATTGAGTACAACCCAGCAGATGAAAATATTAAATATTATATTGTAATTCAAATTTAAGATATTTTGTTGTCACAAACTCAACTTTCGACGTATTCTCTAATTTAAATCAAAACCGAATTCCCAAGGAAGGAAACATTATATAAAGGTTGTGAGAACATATTTTCTTGAGTGCGAGATAAGACTTAACAAAAATAGGTTGAGTGTTCCTCACAGTAGAGATCGAGAGAGAGAGAAAAGAGAAATGGAAATCAATCATTTTGCCCACGAGCATCCCTTGATCCTCAAAGATATGCGAAAGGGTAAAAAAAAGTGTCGTGGATGTGAAGAGAGAATCTCAGCGTCGGAGGCCGCATATGAATGTGGGAAGTGTGTAGACTACTTCCTCCACAAAACATGTGGTGAGCTACCGAGGGAGTTGAATTATCCCAACCATATTCACGCACACTCACTCGTCCTTCTCCCTGAATCACCTTATGATGTTACGAAATTTTGCGTATGCGATGTGTGCGGTGAAAGTTTCAGGGGTTTCACCTGCCACTGCTCCCTCTGTAAATTTGATTTGGATATATCATGTGCTGTTTGGTTGAAAGGAACGGATATGAATCATTTTCTCCACAAGCATCCCTTGATCCTCAAAGAAGATGTGCGAGATTATATGGAAAGGTACTGTCGCGGATGTTATGAGACAATCCTACCATGGGGGCCCACATATGAATGTGAGGAGTGTTCAAACTACATCCTCCACAAAAGATGTGGTGAAGTGCCGAGGGAGATGAAGCATCATCCCAAGCATGACGAGCACACACTCATCCTTGTACCTTATTCAGCAAGAAATTTTTTATGCAATGAGTGTGGAGGAAATTTGAGAGGTTTTTCCTACCACTGCTCCTTCTGTGAATTTAATCTGGATATATCATGTGCTGTTTGGCCATGGGAGAGGGGAATGGAAATTCATCATTTTTCCCATCAACATCCCTTGATCCTCAACAGGAGTGGAGAGGCTAAGTTTGAAAGCCTACTATGGTGTCGTGGCTGTGATAGATTTATCTATGGGATGGAAATGGCATTTAGATGTGGTGAGGGTGAAAATGATTACATCCTCCACAAAGAATGTGCCCAAGTACCGAGGATGATCATGCATCCCAGCCATTATGATCAAGACCCACTCATCCTTCAAACTTCCATAAAAATCAATTGCAGTGGTTGCCACGGGTCTCCGTCTGGTTTGATGTATTACTGCTTCCCCTGTCAATTTGCTCTACACATAAAATGTGCTATGAAAGATAATTACGTAATATGTACCTCCGGGGAGGATCGCCATTTTTTATTTTATTTTAATAATTTTGGAAAATATCCCTACAAACTAGTCCAAAATAGACAAGCAGACGCCGTGCTATAGTGAGGCTACACTATCTACCAATATGGATAAAAAACACATCATGTGACCGCCACAAGATAATGAATGGAGATTAAAGGTGCACATTAGTACTTCTTATGCAACTTCTGTGACAATAAATACTAATTTGATAATTCGATCAAACAATAAATACTCCCTTTCAAAATTTTCTTCATTATTATAATTCATGAATAGTAATTGATAATACGAATTTAAATGTAGAGGTTAACATGGAAGTAATTGTAAAGATTTCGCCTCTCTAAGATTCCTATTAGTGGATGACAAAAAAAAACTTAATTTTTTGTCCTGCACTATTGTGCAGATCTAATATTTCTTTGTACCCAACATTAGTAACTTATTTCTCTTTCCTCTGCTTTTTTCTTTTTCCTGTTATTGACCCTTTATATATATATATATTATGATTTAAGGCTATTGATATGGCATTTAATGTACATAAGAGCTCACTTTTGTTTTTTGGTCAAACCATAATTAATCACTTGGACTCTATCTACAAGAAAATATTATAGTATTATCAGTATTAAATTATTCCACCAGATCGTAACAAGCGGCAAAGTTATAATAAATAGTGGTTGGTAATAGATAACATACACTGAAATAAATTTCCGAGTAGCTTCGATCTAACCTAGGTATCAGAATCAGTTCTCGAACCTATTGCATAGCTCCGAGAACTGCTGGGACATCATGATACGGGTAAGACCCCTAATATTTGTTACAATTACTAAATGACCCCTCAGATGGGTCAAGGAAGTCAAAGAAGTGTCAGTGGAGACCTCGGACATGGGGTCGAATTTGTTCGACCCTGAGGCGATAGCATCCAGACCTCGAACAACGTGCGTGGAGGGACCCCAAGGGGTTGGACGAAGCATAGGACCCTCCAAATGTCTCCTTTTAATACCTCAAACTAAATGAAGCATGTAAACATTGTTCCACAATATCAGGGAATCTCCAGCTAATTCTCCACTAATCCTTTAATAATTGTCCACTACTCCTTTATCTTTTCTTTTGACTCAACAACCATGATGACCTCTCTTTTAACTCAGTAACCATGATGACTTCAACAGTCATGGTACCTATAAAAGGCAGAGGTTTTAGAAAGGAAAATGAAGGAGGTACCTCATACATTTATACTTAACATATTTTACATACTTCTTTCTCTGCTAAAGCATCAAGCTAACTTAAGCATCGGAGTGCTAATGCAGGCAAGACCCACCAAGCCCTCTTTGTTTTGCAGATATCAAGGCAACGCGTGAAAACACTGATCGTCTAGCATTTTTCTACCTTAACAGGAAGAGAGACAAAATCAAAGAGAGATAAATAATGTGTTAGATTATATCAGATCTCTAGATGTTATTGCATCCAATTATTCAATAATTAAATTAATTTGATACGTAAAAAGTGATATCGCTTACCACGGAAAGGGCAAAAATGAGAGGCCCAATTAATATTTAGTACTTGTAGTGTCATGAAAACATAGACATGGTATTGGAAGAGAGACAAATTCAAAGAGAGATAATTAATGTGTTAGATTATAAGACTTCTAAATGTTATTGCATCCTATTATTTGTTATTTTAATTAATTCAATACAAGGATGATATCGTAAAAAGAGAATGAAAAGTCCAATTGATATTTTGTACTTGTAGTTTCAAGAAAGCACAAGATATTATGTGAGATACTAACATTAAAGTGTTGAGGCGTATTATTACACCCTACTCTAGTTTGATATTATATTGATAATAAAGTTATCAGTGAGTCATTCATGGAATCAATAATACGAGTTCTTTAAATAATCATAGCACGACAAAAGTGGAGTAGTTATGTAAGAACACAATGATTGGACAATTGTATATTGACTCAAATAGTCTTTATTTTAATCTTATTATGCTGCTTCATGGACAAAGGAGGCATCAATGCATCAAACTAATCGGAGAAGAAAAATTACTAAATATTGCAAATTACAAGTTTTAATTAACCTAATTGCCTAACCAGGCTTTCAAGCTGGACTTAGATCTTCTCTATTTAACTTCTCTCAACTACTTATAAATTTCTTTAGAAATTATGTCAATACTTCGTAAACCATAATAAGAATGCTTAGACTATTTGTCTTGCTCAATAAATTAACCATTAAAAATAGTAGCACGGCTCACAGTAAATTATTCATACAGTTTTTTTAATAATCCAAAATTGATGGTCCAAATTATGGACAGATGATAAAGTAGTATATCATGTGGAGAAATATAACTTGCTTATGTTGAACTTTCATATTCTTTTACCAAAAAAAAAAAAAAAAGAACTTTCATATTCCTCATACAAGAAGTCAAAACTATAATGGATGGTATTGAGGATCAATGCGAGAGATTCATTAATGTTAAACATGTTGAGAAGCCAACACAAGTTTGAAGAATTAATGTTCACTCGGCATGAATAGACATTGGTGGCACTTGTTCGATCCAAGAACATAAGTTTGTGGGATACCTCATGTATGTGCCCACAAAAATGCTTCAAACTGCTAATGAAAAAAGCATATTTGAAGAAGAACCATTGCTTAATTACAAATGAAGAACACAAGGGTAGATATAGCCCACTTAGGAATGTTCTTTACTTTTTATGGTCCAAACCCAACACCCCCACCACCACCCCCCCCCCCCCCCCCCCCAAAACACACACACACAAATGATGTTTTACCTAAATGCCAAACTCCGCTCTGATTTAGTTTTCCCATATTTCCCATAACATTAAACTTTGCCAAACCAAGTATTATGTTAAAAAGCATCTTCATCATTTTATTGTTTCAAGCAAAGAAATAAAAAATTAATTGAATAAAATCATTCAATATAAAATGGTCTACAACCAAATAGAAACCAAAAAAATTAATAAAAAAATGAAGAAAAAGATGAAAAGGAGCTTATTGTACAAAATTTACATTATGAGCGAGATTAGAGAAAAACACTTCTTTTTTTGTCAAAAGAGAAAAACACTTTAAAACCTATCTTTTCTTAAACATACATACATATATATGTATACATATATATATATATATATATATAAAGATAAATATATATATATATATATACACACACACACGTACATTTCAAATTAACTCTGATCTTTTCTTTCTAACCAAATATATAATTTTTTTTTTTTTTGCAATGAGGAAACTTTTTAAATACATAAAAAATAAAAAGATAAAACACTCTTTATGGTATAAAATTCGCGATAGAAAAATATGGTACATATTCTGTAAAACAATCCGTTATGTTATGCGTGAGATTCGTGAAATATTAGATTCACTTTAAAATCTATCTTTAGTCTATACATATACATATATACATCCCAAAGTGAATCAACTTTACTTTTTTGCAACAAGCTACGTTTTAAAAATATTAAACAAAAAACTAAAAAAAATAAAGGCAATGAAATAGAAATTAGTAGCAGAATAAAATATTTAAATAGACTGAAATGTCCATGAACTTAATGTCAGGGGGAGTATAAGTAAAACCAAAATCTTGTGGAGAGCTTAGGTTTTAAATTAAAAATATTGGCGAAAAATGACATTGTCTTGATGAAAGAAATGTCATGCAACCTCTCACTTTTTTTTTTTTTTTTAAGTTTATGTTACATTATATTAGAATGTTATACATGTCCAAAATCGATCTCGAGATTATATACACACAAAGTGAAAATCATACCACTTAAGTAAATGCTGAGTGGTCCTCTCACTTGTTTTCTACCCGTACCTTTCGCATGAACGGCAGAGCTTCCGGGTCAACTTATTAGTCTTTTTATAAATTTTATCAAACAAAAGCAACTAGGCAAGAGCTAAATGCCAAGCATCGGTCAGGTAGGCCTAATAGAAAAAGAAAATATTGCTCACTAACTACAACTGCACGTCCAATAGAAAAAAGTCAGGAAAGGGAAGTTGTAAGGT
The DNA here is from genome assembly GCA_037974665.1 of Ehretia macrophylla. NCBI lineage: Eukaryota > Viridiplantae > Streptophyta > Magnoliopsida > Boraginales > Ehretiaceae > Ehretia > Ehretia macrophylla. The sequence goes on along the minus strand of CM075764.1, from coordinate 117,863,696 downwards.
TTATACACATTTTTTTTATAAAAAAAAATATGAGATCAACGGGGGGCTGCTCAGCAAGACTGCCTCCGCCTCCGCCTCCGCCTCTGCCTTTCAAAAGAATAGTTAGGTTTAGCTAATTAGAAATTGAGAGGAATCTAAATGTTTGAAATGTCAACATTTCCAATTTTCAGACTTACAAGCAATATTAAACAATAGATAACAATAGAGTAACAATACCTCCTAAATCAATGAATTCCATCTTTTTTCTCACTAAAAAAAAAAAAAGAAAGAAAAACAATGACCAAGAAAAATAATAATAATAATTGTCTTGACATTTGACAATGTCGTCTTGGTTTATTAGTCTTAACTACCTCATTTTTGTCAATATTAGTCTTTAACTATCACACATGCGTGGCCTTCTGGCATCACCAAAGGTTCGACAGTGTAGTTTTCGTTTGGATACATAATTTTCTCATTCTAATTGCATTTTATATTGTTGTATGATTAGGATGGGATTATTTTTATAATCCCATCCTTTAAATCAAAACTACAGTGCAGTTATAATGGTGATTGACTACAATCCAGGGCAACAAAATTGTTATTTAAAAAAGAAGGTTCGGTGAAACATAATTTTCCCAGAAAATTGTTACTTTCTCAGTCTAACAACAATAGCAAATTTTAGACAAGTTAAGAATAAACAATAAAAACAAGCAATAAGCCTTGCCATTAATTATGATGTTAATAATCCCAAACTAACATCTTATTACTTGTCTTAAATGCGAACTTTCGTGTCAAATCCGAGGTAGGAATACGCATTATAAAGGGATATATAGAGTGGAGACTAAACGAACTTTTCACTTTTTTTTATATTAAAAATGATTATATATCATTTTTTATCATGTGAAGTGGTAACAAGATGAGGGCCGGTGCTATGGCGTGTTATTACACGTTATACTCTGTTTTGATATTTAATAGTAAAATTGTATTTGGCTCGTCCATAGAGTCAATAACACAGTTCATTAAATAATCATAGCACAACAATAAGAGTGTCGTACGTAGAGCGAACTGATAAGATACATTCTTACATATTGCAAAATAGAAGTTCTAATTTACCCACTTGCCTAAGCAGGCTTTGAAATTCTTTACCACATATATCTTTTATTTGTTGAAAAATACTTAAAGCCATTGCAATGCTTGAGGTTAAGAGGTGTTGTTAAAGGGGTTTAGATCATCTCCTTTATGCTAGAATTCAGGAGTTTGAGATTTTCTTATTAAACAAGTTCCTAATTAGTCCAATCCTCTATTTTTTTGTCACCCAGTATGAGTCTTGTTGATAATCACTTTTATATTGTATTTCTTAATATCAAGATTTCAATATGTAAATATTATTTTTTTATCCATTAGTAGTGGCTCATAATATTTTCAGTGTACGTGTTTTCTGTTCTCTTTTTCTCCTCATATAGACTATGTGTAATAAAATCAAACTGAAGCAGTAATTGTAAAGAATCAGGCTTAATTTAATGAGTCTTAAGAACTGTTTTTACTTTAGAAAGATATTTAGCATAGTTCATTAGGAAGACTAATTTTTTAGATAGAGATCTTAGATTCCATTCTCAAGGACGTACCCCTATTTGGATTGCACAAAGGAAAGGAAAGGATATTAAGTAAGGTTGAGGGAGAAAAACAAAGGAAAAAAGAAATAAACTTTTTTTGTTTGGTGGCGTGCAAAAATAATAATAAATAAAAGGAAATGAAATGATTTTATAATTGTTTGTTTGGATTGGACAAGTATAGGAAAAGAAATGCTTGAATACCTCTATTGGAAAAAGAAATGCTTGATTTTATAATTGTTTGTTTGGATTGGACAAGTTAATTATCTCCTTGTATTTTTAAAAATATAGATGAATACCTTCAGTGTTTTTAAAAATGTAGTTGAATACCTCTAGTAAACATAACATGAAAATGGGGTAATCAACTATGTTTTTTAAAACACCAGAAGTATTCAGCTATATTTTTAAAAATACAAGGGATAATTAGATATGTTTTAAAATAAAGAGAATATCCAGTTACTTTTATAAAACATATGGATAATCAGCTATATTTTAAAACATAAGGTATTATGCACTTTTGGCAAAACCCAGCCATTAAGTTTGTAGTCAACGGGGAAGAGATCTAACGGAGAGAATGCATCTGCCATAGCTTACTATATAATACGACTTTACTGAAAAAGAAACAATTATATTTCTTGCATTCCAAGTACCAACTCTATCACTCAATCATATTTGTTGCATTGGGAACATTTATTTACATGTACAACTCAAATGGCTTTGCTGATTGTGTTCTATATTTACATCTATGCTTTTGTAAGTCTGTAACATTGTTTCTGGAAATGATAACATAATAAACAGATGTTAGATTTTATTTATATTCATTATTATTTATCTATTTTTTGTTGTGCTTATATCTATATTGTAAATTTCTATTTTATTATCTTATTTATTTCATTATTATATGTTTTTATTGTTATTATTATTTTATTCATATTTATTATTGTTGTTGATTATATAATTAATGTTATTATATTCATTATTATTATTATTATTATATTATGTACTTTTATTATATTATTATTATTGTTATTATTATTATTATTGCCACTAATATATTTTGTTTATATTTTTTATTATTTATCTTATTTTATTGTTGTTATTAAGTTTTACTATAAATACAAATTATATTTTTATTATTTTATAATTAATTATCATATTATATATTTGTTATTGTTATAAATATATAATGTTTTTTTATTATTATTATTTATGTTATTGATATTTATTATTTTTTCATTTATTTTCATTTTATTATATTATTTATAAATTATTATTATTATTATACATTTTATTCAAAGAACATGCTAAGAGGACTAATACGAGAGTAAAATCGAATGAGGCAGCAGAAAATTAAACTAGCATGCACAATAGGATCATCGACATGTGGAAAACATGTCAAAGAATATACATAAGAATGATTTATACCTTACACGTTGGCTTAGAATACAATGAAATATAAATGTTCGAAGTTGAGTGAAGTTTGAGAGTTAAAAGGACAAACTTTCCGCATACGAAGTTGTAAGATCCCTTCTCTAGTATTGGAGGAAAATTTTGGCGTTAGATAAGGTTTTTTTTTTTTTTTTTTTTTTTGGCAGAATCAGCCGGCGTTAGATAAGGTTTAGCAAAATAGAAATTGAGTGAAATCTATATAGTTGAAAATGTCAAGTTTTCCTATACTAGTTAATGTGAGGTGTTAAAGTTAGCTTTTAAAATATGCACATGAGAAAAGGCATGCTTCACATGAGGTATGTTGGGAAAAGCAAAAAGAAAATATAGTAAAATATTATAAAGGGAGTTGGCACATGGAATTGAAATGGAAAAGTGCTGCAGACTTTGATCAAGATGCATTGTCACATTGCACGCAGAAACAAAGTTGAAGACATTGCACGTTGTTAAACGTGGAGGACAACAAAGCATGAATCAGATCTGAAGATGAATGAAGCAACTCCTCGGTTATAAATAGCAGGCCATTCTTCAATTCAATGGCATCCAAAAATCCCAGAAATCAGAGAGAAAATACTGAGAGTTTTTTTCTGAGAGTTTTCTTCCATATTAATTGTCTTAACTTGTGAGTAAGAATTGGTTTCTCCTTATATTAGAGAGAGGGATATTGTAATTTATTCTTACATCATAGTGAAACCTCCTACACTTGCCCGTGGTTTTTCTCTTAATTTATTTGAGAGTTTTCCACGTAAAAATATTGTGTCTCAATTATCTTTTTCTCATACTTATTTTAGCTGTGTGATACTGCTTTGCCCCAAACATTCCGCTGCGCCGATACTCAACAGTGGTATCAGAGCCATTGGTTGTGGGGTTACTGTTCACTCTTACTATTCACAGATACGTGAAATAGTGGGAGCTGGTTCAAATTGAGAACCAGATCATCATTAACACTATGGCGGCAAAATTTGAAATCGAGAAGTTCAACGGGAACAAATTTTCCCTTTGGAAATTGAAGATGAAGGCAATCTTGAGAAAGAAGAATTGCTTGGCAGCAATAGGAGACAGACCAGCGGAGGTGATAGATGATAATAAGTGGACAGAAATGGATAACAATGCTATGACTAATTTGCATATGGCGTTGGCAGATTCAGTACTGTCAAGCGTGGAGGAAAAGAAGTCGGCAAAGGAAATTTGGGATGCACTAACCAAACTGTACGAGGTCAAGTCACTTCACAACAAGATTTTCTTGAAGAGAAAATTGTATACTCTTCGAATGAGTGAATCCACATCGGTAACTGATCACATCAATACCTTAAATACATTATTTTCTCAACTAACTGGGTTGGGACAGATAATAAAGGAGCTTGAACGTGCAGAGATTCTACTTCAAAGTCTACCTGATTCGTATGATCAACTCATCATTAGTTACACTAACAATGTTCTTTCAGAATCTATTACTTTTGATGATGTTGCAACTGTTGTTCTAGAAGAGCAATCTAGGCGCAAGAGTAAAGAAGACAGAGCTGAAAGTTCACAATAAGCAGAGGCATTATCAATGGTGAGAGGCAGATCAGCGGCACGTGGCTCAAATGGGAGCAATAATCATGGTAGATTAAAGTCCAGGAGTAGAAAGAATATCAAATGTTACAACTGTGGCAAGAAAGGGCACGTCAAGAAGGATTGTTGGAGCAACAAAAAGAATTCCGAGGTGATAAATTCTCAAGGATGTGTTGCGACTGTACCGGATGATGAAGATATTTTTTACAGCTAACCGGCAACTGTATCAAAAGGCAGAAATCAGCCCACTAATGCTTGGATAATGGATTCGGGAACAATATGACATATGACCTCTCGTAGAGAATGGTTTCACACATATGAACCTACCTCTAGGGGATCTATGTACATGGGTAATGATCATACCTTGGAGATTACTGGCATCGGTACCGGCAAGATAAAAATGTATGATGGTACCATTCGCACCATTCAAGGAGTACGACATGTGAAGGGCTTGAAAAAGAACCTATTGTCTATTGGACAATTGGATGACCTTGGCTGCAAGACCCAGATCCAAGATGGGATCATGAAGGTCGTCAAAGGAGTGCTTGTGGTGATCAAGGCAGAAAAGATAGCAGTAAATCTATACATGCTTTTAAGAGATACGTTGCAGGGGGCAGACGCGTCAGTTGCATCAGCCAGACAAGAAGAATCAACTATTATGTGGCATCGCAGATTGGGCCACATGACAAAACGTGGCTTGAAGATTCTCGCTGAATGTAATCTCTTACCTGGGCTCAAGACGGTAAACTTACCTTTCTGTGAGCACTGTGTTTTCAGTAAGCAGAATAGATTGAAATTTGGAAGATCTACTGCCAGAAGCAAACACATTATAGACTTGATTCATTCAGACGTTTGGGAATCACCGATTTTGTCCCTAGGAGGAGCCAAACACTTTGTATCATTTATTGATGATTACTATAGGAGACTGTGGGTGTATCTAATCAAGAACAAGTTAGATGTGTTTCCAGTATTCAAAACATTCAAAGTGCTGGTAGAACTTGAATCTGGAAAAAGGATCAAGTGTCTAAGGATAGACAACGGAGGAGAATACACTGACGGGAGTTTTCTGACATTTTGCAAGCAAGAAGGCATTCAGAGGCAGTTCACTGTTGCACACACACCTTAGCAAAATGGAGTGGCAGAGCAGATGAACAGAACTCTTCTTGAAAGAATGAGAGCTATGTTGGAAACTGTAGGACTAGCCAAATCATTTTGGGCAGAAGCAGCCAGAACCGCCTGTTACGTGATAAACCGGTCACTATCAACTGCAATTGAGTTGAAAACACCAATGGAAATGTGGACCGAAAAACCCACAGATTATTCTACATTGCACGTATTTGGATGTCCGACATACGTGATGTATGGTTCCCAAGAAAGAACAAAACTGGATCCAAAGTCTAGGAAATGCATATTCTTGGGATATGCTGATGGTGTTAAGGGGTATCGCTTGTGGGATCCTACTGCCCACAAGATTATCATCAGCAGAGATGTGATATTTACAGAAGACAAACTGCAAAGTGAAGATGACAACAACACTGCAAAGGAGACTACTACAGTACAGATCGAAGATAACCTAGGAAATGAAGATGCTTCTTCTGAAGCAGCACCGGAGCACGAGGAACAAGAAGCAGATGAGGCTGAGGTTACAGATGTTCGACGTTTATCGCGTCAAACATTAACACCGCCTTGGCACTCAGACTATGTTATGGCAAGCAATGCTGCATATTGTCTTCTAACGGAGGATGGAGAGCCATCTACCTTTCACGAGGCTATGAATAGCCCCAATGTGGCTTTGTGGATGACAGCAATGCAGGAAGAAATTGAAGCTCTACATAGAAACAAAACGTGGGAGCTTGTTCCTCTACCACCTGGACGGAAAGCCATCGGTAACAAATGGGTCTTCAAGATCAAGCGAGATGGAAATGACCAAGTGGAGAGATATCGTGCAAGACTGGTAGTGAAAGGATTTGCTCAAAAAGAAGGTATTGACTTCAACGAAATATTTTCTCCTGTTGTTAGACTTACAACTATCAGAGTAGTCTTGGCCATGTGTGCTGTATTTGATTTATATCTAGAACAATTAGATGTAAAGACTGATTTTCTTCATGGTGAACTTGAAGAAGAGATTTACATGCTCCAACTAGAAGGTTTTGTTGAGAAAGAAAAAAAAACTTGGTTTGCAGGTTGACCAAATCTCTGTACGGTCTAAAGCAGGCGCTGAGATGCTGGTACAAGAGATTTGATTCCTTTATAATTAGCCTCGGGTACAACAGACTCAATTCAAACCATTGTACGTATTACAAGAGGTTTGAAGATAATGATTTCATCATTCTATTGTTGTACGTGAATGACATGTTGGTACCAAGCCCCAGCAAAGATCGAGTCCAAGAATTGAAGGCACAATTGGCTAGGGAGTTTGACATGAAGGATTTGGGATCGGCAAACAAGATTTTAGGGATGCAAATTCACCGAGACAGAAAAGGTAGGAAAATATGGATTTCCCAGAATAATTACTTCAAGAAAATCGTGCGGCGCTTCAACATACAAGACTGTAAGGAAATCTCAACCCCATTTCTTGTTAATTATAAATTATTCTCAAGTATGTGCCCTAGTGATGAAGCAGAGAGGATGGAAATGTCTCGAGTACCGTATGCATCAGTAGTGGGAAGTCTCATGTTTGCTATGATATGTACGAGACCAGATATTGCTCAAGCAGTCAGCTCAGTCAGTCAGCTCAATAAGTCGGTTCATGGAAAATCTTGGTAGAGAGCACTGGAACGCAGTTAAGAGGATCCTAAGATACATTAAAGGAACCTCGGATGTTGCATTATGTTATGGAGGATCAGAATATATAGTAAATGGTTTTGTTGATTCAGATTTTGCAGGTAATTTTGACAAACGAAAATCCACTACAGGCTATGTGTTTACACTTGTAGGAGGCGAGGTAGGCTGGGTATCTAACTTACAGACTGTTGTAGCTTTATCTACACCAGAGGCTGAGTACATGGCGGCTACAGATGCTTGTAAAGAAGCAATCTGGATTAAAAGGTTAATGGAGGAGCTCGGGCACAAACAAGAGAAAATTCCCTTGTATTGTAACAGTCAGAGTGCCTTGCACATTGCAAGGAATCCAGCTTTTCATTCCAGGACAAAGCACATAGGTGTTCAATATCACTTCGTTCGAGAAGTAGTAGAGGAAGTAAGTGTGGATATGCAGAAGATCCACACTGATGACAACCTAGTAGATGTCATGACAAAGCCAATCAACGTTGACAAGTTCATTTGGAGTAGATCCTCTTGTGGCCTAATGAAGACGTAAGCAAGATGCACGGCAGGTATGGAGAGATTTGTAAGACTATCAAAAGCAAACTTTAAGTGAGAGAATGTGAGGTATTAAAGTTAGCTTTTGGAATATGCACATGAGAAAAAGCATGCTTCACATGAGGTATGTTGGGAAAAGCAAAAAACAAATATAGTAAAATATTATAAAGGGAGTTGGCACATGGAATTGAAATGGAAAAGTGTTGCAGACTTTGATCAAGATGCATTGTCACGTTGCACGCAGAAACAAAGTTGAAGACATTGCACGTTGTTAAACGTGGAGGACAACGAAGCATGAATCAGATCTGAAGATGGATGAAGCAACTCCTCGGTTATAAATAGCAGACCATTCTTCAGTTCAATGGCATCCAAAAATTCCAGAAATCAGAGAGAAAATATTGAGAGTTTTTTTCTGAGAGTTTTCTTCTATATTAATTGTCTTAACTTTTGAGTAAGAATTAATTTCTCCTTATATTAGAGAGAAGGATATTGTAATTTATTCTTACATCATAGTGAAACCTCCTATACTTGCCCGTGGTTTTTTCCTTAATTTGTTTGAGGGTTGATATAAGTCGGGGTTTGCATATTTTTATATTTAAATTAGACTTTATTACATTCAATTTGAGCATAATTAATAAGTATTAAGTCATTAATTTGTCTATCACTTATCTGAGACTTTTTCACATTTTTCAGGGCTAAAATGTTATTTGTACGTGAACGAATAATTAAATATGAAGATCATGGGGACATGCAGATCAAGAGAATTAAATGATGAAAGAAGATTTGAAGTCAAATTGGATGAAAAAGATGTTAACAAAGAATTGTTCGCGGAAGAATCAAAAGATGGTGAAAGAAATGCAAAGAAAAAGAAAAGAAAGAAAGAAAATAAAGTTGATCAAGGCTTACAAGCCTTGACTGTGGACCAAACAAGTCCAATTTGGACTTAACTTACACAAATAATAAAATAAAGCCTTGGTCCACATGGACTTCTATTTTTTTGGCAGAAAAGTAAGCCCATTCAACACATGAATAAGGCGGTGCAATTTTTCTATAAGGGCAACACAGCAGCAGACGCGAAAAAGGGGAGGGAGCAGCAACGATGGAAATTGAGTAAAAAAAATTAGTTTAGTTTTATTAGTTTTTTTTCTTTTGCGAGACATTAGGATGCTCTTGGAGTTTTTTCGCATTTAAACTCTGTAACGTTTTCTTTCCTTTACTTTAATTTATTTAAATAATGTTTACTTTTCAAAATTGTTATTTTAGTTTCTTTAGTATGTCAGGTTAAATTTATTCGCTAAGGTGACGATGAAACCTTGTTAATTTTAATAGATACTATATTTGTGAATTAATTTTTTTCCCATAACTTGATCATTCATGTTTAATGTGTATTCTTTCATCAATTGTTGAGATAATTTCTTAGATGGGTTTAATCATGTTTTTCTCATGCTTTGAATAGTTCTTAATAATTGAAAGTTTTGATTTTAATGCCGAATATTAATTGTGATTTCTAGTTGGGATACAATTAATAATTTGAAGATTCTTTTGCAAAGTTAGAATAAACATACTTTTGAGATTCAACTTAGGGATTAAAAGATGATATCTTCCATGGTAATGAGGCTAGACTGCGAGATTATCATGTAGTAAAATTTGGGAAAAATTAATGATCAAATATAGTTGACATTAGGATTAGCAAGGTAGATTCCGAACCTTAGCCTTTTACGATTACTTGTTTAGTCTCACTTTTTAACCTTCATCTTTTATTTAATTAGTTATTTTTGTTTTCTAATATTTCCTTGATTTAGTTTATTTTAATTGATTTTACTCAAGTTATTAATTGTTTTCGTTTTAGAATTTATTAATTTATTTCATTCAATTTATTAGTTATTCTTATTTTAGAATTTATTATTAAGTCTTTAGATTCATTACATATTCTTTTAGTATTACTTTATTTTTGTTCTTAAAATTATTAATTACTTTTGTCTTAGGATTTTTAATCGTCTTACTTATTTAGATTTATTATTTAGTCTTTTATTATTTTATCTTAACCTAAAATATCAATCTTTTCAACTAGATTTGGAAGTCTAAATCTGAGTCTAAAATTTGATCTTAACTGAACAAGTCCCTGAGGGATCGACCTCGTATTTGCCTAAGCTATACATTCATACGGTTCGTGCACTTGCGAGTAATTTAAAACATACAACAAGTTTTTGGCGCCGTTGCCGGGGACTTAAATAGAATAAGTTTTTAGACTTTTGATTAGACTTTTCTTCTACTAGTTGTTTTATTGCTTTTTGAAAAAATAAAAAAAATAAAAAAAAAAAACTGACAAAAAAATAATAATAATAAGTGCATTTTTATTTATTTATTTATTTATTTATTTTTATTTTTATTTTCTTTCTTTGTTTCTTTTTGTGTGATATTTGTGTTGCATGAAAGTTTGGACACGTGATCACACAAATAGGTTAGTCAGCATTGAGTTAGAGCAAGAATTTAAAATGAGTCAACAGGGAGAAGATATTAAGCCTCTTAGGGAGTTGTTCCACCCCATCTCTACCAATCCTCCTTCATGCATAGTTTTGCCTGCCACTACAGCCGCACATTTTGAGTTAAAACCACAGGTAATAAATCTTCTTCCCACTTTCCATGGTCTAGATAGAGAGGATCCTTATTTGCATGTTAAAGAATTTTTGGAAATATGTACTACATTTAAATTTCAAAATTTTTCTGAAGAATCTGTTCGCTTGCGCCTATTTCCTTTTTCACTAAAGGATAAGGCCAAAGCATGGCTTAATTCTCTTCCTTCTGGATCTATTACATCTTGGGCAGCAATGGTAAAAAAGTTTTTGTCAAAATTCTTTCCCATGAATAAAACTAATGCTTTAAGGAGAGAAATTACTGATTTTTGTAAGGATGAGCATGAAAAATTTTATGAAAGTTGGGAGAGGTTTAAGGATTTGCAAATTAAGTGTCCTCATCAACTTGGAGATTAGTGCAATACTTTTATAATGGGTTGACACAGTCAAGTAGGAATATGGTAGAGTCAATGAATGGTGGGGTTTCTTGAATCTAATAGAGGATGATGCATATAATTTTCTTGAAGGTTTGTCAGAGAGCTCCTAGTAATGGGATTTCTCTAACCGTAAAGAGAAGTCAGTTCAGACAGCAAAGAAAGAGGGTTTGTATAAGATTAGTGAAGAGGTAGATATAAAGACTAGATTAGATGCTGTTACAAGAAAAGTAGACGCCTTAGCTGTGAATAATGGAAGAGGTTCTGTTAACAATGTTCATAATGAAATATGTTCTATTTGTGCGAGTCCTATGCATGTAACTGCAATGTGTCCTTCTATGTCTGCATATAATGAGTATCATGCTGAACAAGCGAATTCACTTAATAATTTAGGAAGGCCATTTGTTAATCCATATGTGGAGACATATAATCCTAATTTGCGGAACCATCCAAATCTTTCATGGAAATTAAATCAACCTTCTAGTAACCCAGTTGTCCCACCAGTGCAATATCAGAATCAATTTAGGCCACCTAATCAGAACTACTCTCATGCTCAGGTTCCACCTCAGTTTGCAGGTCAGTCTAGACAACAATCATCACTAGAAGAGTCTCTTAAAGCATTCATGTAGACCACGACCCAGGCAATTCAGGAAATGAAAAATTCAACTCAATTGAACACTAATGTTATAGCTAAATTAGAGACTCAGATGGGTCAATTGGCTACACAAGTAGGAGAAAGAGAGAAAGGAAAATTTCCAAGTCAGCCCATACCCAATCCAAAGGGACAATATGCTATTAATGGGGCATCTAGTTCTAATTCAGGGCAGGAGCATGTGCAATCCATCACTACACTTAGGTCTGGTAAGCAAATTGATAACCATGTGACTGTTCCTAAGCGTAGCAATAGGAAAGTAGAGAAAGCTAAAAACCCTGAGGATGATCATAATGAAAGTAGAAGGCATTCATCACATGATACACCTATAGAGCCCAAAGAGTCACATCCTAGAGTCATAGAGCCTGAAATTAAAGAGTTCGTGCCTAAAGCTCCATTTCCCCATAGGCTTCTTAGTAAGAAGGACAATGCTCAGGTTGGTGACATTTTAGAGGTCTTCAAGCAGGTACAAATAAATATACCATTTCTGGATGCCATTAAACAAGTGCCTGCGTATGCTAAATTTCTGAAAGATCTTGTTACAGCAAAAAGAAAGACAAATGTTCCTAAGAAAGCATTTTTAACAGAACAGGTAAGCTCAGTGATTCAAAATAAATATCCTGTTAAGTATAAAGATCCTGGATCTCCTACTATTTCTTGCAAAATTGGAGAACATCAGATTGAGAGAGCTTTGCTAGATTTAGGTGCAAGTGTGAATTTACTGCCTTATTCTGTTTACTTACAATTAGGTCTAGGTGAGCTAAAGCCTACTAAGATGACACTGCAGTTAGCTGATAGATCTGTGAAAATTCTGAGAGGTATAGTTGAGGATGTTTTGATCAAGGTAGATACTTTTTACTTCCCGGTGGATTTTGTTGTTTTGGATACTGAGGCTGTTGATAACCTTGTTGTGCAAACTCATGTTATTTTGGGTCGTCCATTTTTAGCCACATCAAATGCATTGATTAATTGTAAGAATGGTGTGATGAAAATTTCTTTTGGTAACATGACTGTTGAGCTTAATATTTTCCATATAAGTAAACAAATGCCTGATGATAATAATGATGTCTGTGAAATTAATATGATTGAAGATTTAGTTCATGATACATTTGTGCAGTCAAGTTGTGTTGACCCATTAGAAGCATGTTTAACTCATTTTGGTTTTGATTTGGATATTGATAATGTTGTTGCTGAGGTTAATTCTTTGCTAGATTATGTGCCTCTCATGAAAGTTGATAAGTGGTAGCCTAAACCATTACCGCTTACCCTTTCCTCATCACCACCATTACCATCTATAGTAGAGCCACCTAAGTTAGAGTTAAAACATTTGCTAGATACCCTTAAATATGTATTTTTAGGAGCCAATGAGACACTCCCTGCCATTGTAGCTTCTGATTTAGATGAGTCTCAAGAACGTCAGTTAGTGAGTGTTTTACAAGAGCATAAAGAGGCCATAGGTTGGATAATAGCAGACATTAAGGGTATTTGTCCATCAGTTGTTATGCATAAAATCTATTTGGAGGAAGATGCTAAGCCTACACGTGAATCACAAAGGCGTCTAAATCCTATCATGCAGGATGTGGTAAAGGCTGAAATTCTAAAACTTTTAGATGTAGGTGTTATCTATCCTATTTCTGACAGTAATTGGGTGAGTCCTATGTAGGTAGTACCTAAGAAGTCTGGTGTAACTATTGTTAAAAATGAAGATGATGAGTTGGTTCCAACAAGAGTGAAAACAGGGTGGAGAGTGTGTATTGATTATCGTAAGTTGAATTCTATGACTAGGAAAGATCACTTCCCTCTCCTTTTCATATATCAGATGTTGAAAAAATTAGCTGGCCATGCATATTATTGTTTTCTTGATGGATATTTCGGTTATAATCAAATTACAATTGCACCTGAGGATCAAGAAAATACCACATTTACATGTCCATTGGGTACTTTTGCATATCGTCGCATGCCTTTTGGGTTGTGCAATGCTCCGACCATTTTTCAAAGATGCATGATTAGTATTTTTTTTAATATGGTTGGGCAATTTTTAGAAGTGTTTATGGATGATTTTTCTATCTTTGGAACTTCATTTGATACTTGTTTGCATAATTTATCTTTGGTGCTAGCTAGGTGTAAAGAAAAGAATCTTGTGCTTAACTGGAAAAAATGTCACTTCATGGTTAAAAAGGGTATTGTACTTGGTCATATCATTTCTGAAAAGGGCATTGAAGTAGATAAGGCAAAAATTGATTTGATTTCAAATCTTCCTTTTCCTAGGAATATAAAAGAAATTAGATCATTTCTTGGCCATGCAGGATTTTACAGTAGATTCATAAAAGATTTTAGTAAGATAGCTAGACCTTTATGTAATCTCCTTGGTAAGGATACACCTTTTGTTTTTTATGATGCATGTATTGAAGCTTTCAATAGACTGAAAAATGAATTGACTTCTGCACCTATTATTAGACCACCTGATTAGAATGTGCCTTTTGAAATTATGTGTGATGCTTCCGATTATGCTATTGGTGCTGTTTTGGGTCAACGAATTGATAAACTTTCTCATGTGATTTATTATGCTAGCAGAACACTGAATGATGCTCAATTGAACTATTCCACCACTGAGAAAGAGCTACTGGCTGTTGTTTTGGCTTTGGAAAAGTTTAGATCTTATATTCTGGGGTCTAAAGTTGTCATATTTTCTGATCATGCTGCTTTGAAATATTTGTTCTCTAAAAAGGATGCTAAGGCTAGACTCATTAGATGGATTTTACTTCTTCAAGAATTTGATCTTGAGATCAGAGATAAAAAGGGGTCAGAAAATGTAGTAGCTGATCATTTATCTAGATTAGTGATTGAGCATGATAATGATGTTTCTCCTATTGTTGAGTCTTTTCCTGATGAGCAGCTACTACAGATTTCTCAAACACCATGGTATGCTGATATTGTAAACTACTTGGTTACAAATTAGCTACCAACACATTGGAGCAAGCAAGATAAGTTCAAGTTTTTGTCTGAGGTAAAACATTTCTTTTGGGGTGATCCCTACTTGTTTAAATATTGTCCTGACCAGATTATTAGAAGATGTATTCCCTAAAGTGAACAACAAAATATTATTTCTTTTTGTCATGATCATGCATGTGGTGGTCACTTTAGCTCTAGGAAAACAGCTACTAAAATTTTGCAATGTGGATTTTATTGGCCTTCTATATTTCGTGATTCACATGATTTTTGTAGAGCTTGTGAATGATGCCAGAGATTAGGGAATATTGGTAAGATGAACATGATGCCTTTGAACCCAATTTTAATTGTTGATATTTTTTATGTTTGGGGTATTGATTTTATGGGGCCATTCCCTAATTCTTTTGGTAATCTTTACATTCTAGTTGGAGTAGATTATGTGTCAAAATGGATAGAGGCTAAAGCATGTAGGAGTAATGATCATAGAACAGTTGTTAAATTTTTGAAAGAACACATTTTTGCACGATTTGGTACTCCAAGGGCAATCATTAGTGATGGGGGTAGACATTTTTACAATAAGGTGGTTTGAGCAATTAGTGAAAAAATATGGCATTACTCATAAGGTAGCTACTCCTTATCACCCACAGACTAGTGGTCAAGTTGAAATATCTAACAGGGAAATAAAAAGAATTCTAGAAAATACTGTAAATTCTACACGGAAAGATTGCTCTTTGAAATTAGATGATGCATTGTGGGCATATAGGACAGCATATAAGACTCCCATTGGAATGTCACCATATCATCTAGTGTTTGGTAAAGCGTGTCATCTTCCTGTTGAGCTAGAGCATAAGGCATACTGGGTTATCAGAACTTTAAATTTTGATCTTGATAAGGCAGGTCTTCAAAGAAAACTTCAACTCAATGAGTTGGAGGAAATCCGTAATGATGCTTATGATTGTGCCAAGTCATATAAAGATAGAATGAAGAAAGTGCATGATTCTAACATCTTTAAGAAATCCTTTGAGCCTGGTCAAAAAGTCTTGCTGTATAATTTCCATTTACATTTATTTCCAGGAAAACTGAGATCTAGGTGGTCTGGTCCATATGTTGTGCGTACTGTCTATCCTCATGGTGCTATTGAAATAGAAAATCCTCAGAATGATAATATTTTTAAAGTAAATGGGCAATGATTAAAACCATTTCTAGAACTTAAAAACCCAGAGATCGAAGAGGTCCTGGTAAATGATCCTGTTTATCAGGATTAAAATATTTTTTATGCAATCTTTATTTTTCCCAACTTTTGGTTGGACCTCCACTGGGTTATAGTGAGCTTTACCATTTTCTCAAAAATGGATTTTCTTGAGTAATGGAAGTCTTGGGGTTGACTAGGATGGATACTATGAAAGTAAAACCATTGGCCGAAAGCGTAATGCCTAGCTTTCTCTCCTAAGTATGGGGGACTGGCCGGGGTTTGAGTACGTTAGTGGTTTGAAATTAATGGCCTCTCCTCCGCATTTTTAATGTACTTGGTTAACTCTATTTTTTAAGTTTCACAGGATTTGTCTTACTGGCTGACATTAAATGGATCTAGGTATTTAAATTCTATCTCTTTTTCTATTTTTCTTTTAGTTAATTTATTATTTTTATTGTTTCATAGAGTCGGCTTTAGTGCCTCCCAGAGTTCGGA
Organism: Ehretia macrophylla; assembly: GCA_037974665.1. Taxonomy (NCBI): domain Eukaryota; kingdom Viridiplantae; phylum Streptophyta; class Magnoliopsida; order Boraginales; family Ehretiaceae; genus Ehretia; species Ehretia macrophylla. The sequence continues at coordinate 117,847,491 of CM075764.1, read as the reverse complement.
GCCTTTGTATGGGGATGTAAATAGGGTAGGCCAACAAAAAAAATATATAAAAAAAAATGGAAAAAGTAGATAAAAAATTTATTATTTTTGTTGTTTCTTGTTACTTTGTTTTCTCTTGTTTTTTTTTTGGGTTTCACTAAATAGTTTCAGATGTAAGGCATTGTTTTCCTTTTCTTTATCAAGTGCTTCAGGTATGTTCTCATACAGACTTTATTTTCTTTGCTAACTTGTTCTCATGAGCTTTCTTTATTTGTTTTTACTCTCCGTTCATTGTTGTATATATTTGAGAGTTTATTTTTAAACATTGAGGACAATGTTTGGTTTTGATTGGGGGTGGGGAGTTATTTTTCAATCATCATTATTTTTGTTTTCTCCCTTCCTTTTCCATTGCCATAACTTAAGTTGTATGTCAAGTTAATTAGCCGCTTTTGTGAAAAGGACTTCACTGTCATCATACTCAGCTCCTTGCACATTCATGTAACAACACGATACTACTTTTTGTTGAAGGATTAAATAATGAGATAACCTGAAGAGGATATGTGAAAACTATTTCAACCCTTGTGAGTCTTGAGCCTATCATTTATTGCAGAGTGTTACTCTCTTGGCCGTTTAATTATTTTCTTTTGTGGAAACTCACGTTATATCATTCAATAGTCTCATTATTCTTTCATTTATTTGCCTAAAAATTCTTTAGGTCACAATTGAAGTGAAATCATGAAATTTTAGGTAAGCCATGTATATCCTTAAGATATGACAGTTAGGCCCTGTTTCTTGTTTTGAGCCTTATAATAATATATATATATATATTTTCTTTTCTTTTCTTTACATAACCGCTAGTCACCCCGTTGAGCCTTGAAATTAACCTTTCCTTCGTAAACCCATTTTCCCTAAGTGTTTCAAGTAGAAAGTGAAAACATTCTTTCAGCATTGATGGAGATTATGAGCTTAAATTTGTTAGTTGCATTAGCTACTCTTGTTACTAGTGATTTTATCTTCTTGGAGGAGGAGGACTTATTTGAGACGTTTTCTATCGTTATTAAAGTTTTCATGGTTGAGGGGAAGAAAAATTGTGAAGGAAATGTGTATTTTTTCCCCAAAAAAAAAAAAGGGGAAAAAATACCAAAAAAAAAGTACAAGAAAAAAAAAATTGAAAAAAAGTCAGTGAAAGACTAATGGAGTTGTGAAAGATGTGAATGAGAAAAGAGTAAAAAAAAAGAATATTGAACAGAAAGCTGAAAGTATTTCCCAAGTAATCTTCAGACACTTTCAATATTCACCACTTAACCTTAACCTCTATATATATATCATTTTTACCTACATTGCGTCCTAAAAAAGTCATTACTTGATCTTAGGGGTTACATGGCAATGTTGACTATATGTGATGGATCTAAAAGGGTGATATGAAGTATTTTTGGTATTCCTTTCATGAGACTAAATATTACATCTTCTTTATTATTGTTCCTTCATTCATGCTTATATGTGCGATTCTTATTTGTTTATATCCCTCCACTCACATATACTAGTTGAGAGTATTACACCTTATCCTCTGAGTGTTGTTGCTTGTTGAGTGATCATATCTGTGAGGATTAAGTTGACATGTATTCTCTGAAAGAGGACTTGAGTCGTGATATCTGAAGATGAGGAGTTTGTATTATGCTTGCTAACTCATTCACACATGCTGAGTTGACGATGTGTGAAGGATCTCTAACGATTGTAGCTTTTTGCTTGGTGTATTGACTTGAGAGAAGGTTGAGGGAAGAAAAGAAAAATCATTTGATGTTCGTTTATTCAATAATCTTTTAAATTGCTTCAATTGCTAGGGACTAGCAATACGCTGATTGGGGGTTGTGATATAAGTCGGGGTTTGCATATTTTTATATTTAAATTAGACTTTGTTACATTCAATTTGAGCATAATTAATAAGTATTAAGTCATTAATTTGTCTATCACTTATCTGAGACTTTTTTACATTTTTCAGGGCTAAAATGTTATTTGTACGTGAACGAATAATTAAATATGAAGATCATGGGGACATGCAGATCAAGAGAATTAAATTATGAAAGAAAATTTGGAGTCAAATTGTATGAAAAAGATGTTAACAAAGAATTATTCGCGGAAGAATCAAAAGATGGTGAAAGACATGCAAAGAAAAAGAAAAGAAAGAAAGAAAATAAAGTTGATCAAGGCTTACAAGCCTTGACCGTGGACCAAACAAGTCCAATTTGGACTTAACTTACACAAATAATAAAATAAAGCCTTGGTCCACATGGCCTCTTATTTTTTGGCAGGAAAGTAAGCCCATTCAACACATGAATAGGGCGGTGCAATTTTTCTATAAGAGCAGCACAGCAGCAGACGCGAAAAAGGGGAGGGAGCAGCAACGACGGAAATTGAGTAAAAAAAATTAGTTTAGTTTTATTAGTTTTTTTTCTTTTGCGAGACATTATGATGCTCTTAGAGTTTTTTCGCATTTAAACTCTGTAACGTTTTCTTTCATTTACTTTAATTTATTTAAATAATATTTACTTTTCAGAATTGTTATTTTAGTTTCTTTAGTATGTCAGGTTAAATTTATTCGCTAAGGTGACGATGAAACCTTGTTAATTTTAATAGATACTATATTTGTGAATTAATTTTTTTCTCATAACTTGATCATTCATGTTTAATGTGTATTCTTTCATCAATTGTTGAGATAATTTCTTAGATGGGTTTAATCATGTTTTTCTCATGCTTTGAATAGTTCTTAATAATTGAAAGTTTTGATTTTAATGCCGAATATTAATTGTGATTTCTAGTTGGGATACAATTAATAATTTGAAGATTCTTTTGCAAAGTTAGAATAAACATACTTTTGAGATTCATTAACTTAGGGCTTAAAAGATGATATCTTCTATGGTAACGAGGCTAGACTGCGAGATTATCATGTAGTAAAATTTGGAAAAAATTAATGATCAAATATAGTTGACGTTAGGATTAGCAAGGTAGATTCCGAACCTTAGCCTTTTACGATTACTTGTTTAGTTTCACTTTTTAACCTTCGTCTTTTATTTAATTAGTTATTTTTGTTTTCTAATATTTCCTTGATTTAGTTTATTTTAATTGATTTTACTCAAGTTATTAATTGTTTTCGTTTTAGAATTTATTAATTTATTTCATTCAATTTATTAGTTATTTTTATTTTAGATTTTATTATTAAGTCTTTAGATTCATTATATATTCTTTTAGTATTACTTTATTTTTGTTCTTAAAATTATTAATTACTTTTGTCTTAGGATTTTTAATCGTCTTACTTACTTAGATTTATTGTTTAGTCTTTTATTATTTTATCTCAACCTAAAATATCAATCTTTTCAACTAGATTAGGAAGTCTAAATCTGAGTCTAAAATTTGATCTTAACTGAACAAGTCCCTGAGGGATCGATCTCGTATTTGCCTAAGCTATATCTTCATACGGTTCGTGCACTTGCGAGTAATTTAAAACTTACAACAAGGATTTTTCACGTAAAAATATTGTGTCTCAATTATCATTTTCTCAATCTTATTTTAGCTGTGTAATACTGCTTCGCCCCAAACATTCCGCTGCGTCGATACCCAACAGTTAATGGCTTCAATTTTTTTAAAATTACTATAACATTATTGAAATGATGATAATTAAATTATTATAGAGTAACACGTCTCATCTGTACATATGTAGATCACGCCATATCATTTATTCATTAATTTTATATTTTTTTTTTATGCAACTAAGGTTGTTCAAACTTATCGATCATCAACCCAATTATTCCTTTAATTTAATAAAAGGTACAGCGTATTGTTTTAACAACGATTGAGTACAACCTAGCAGAAGAAAATATTATATAAATGTGGGGGGAAAATAAAATTTATAACATTATAAATAAAATTTAATAATTCATAAATTATTTATGTTCTGAATAATTTATAATTATTAAATTTTTTTATAATTTCGTAATATTTTAACATATCTAACTTAAACGGCTTTGTCATGCCAAGGCTATTGTTCTCACGTCAAGAATGACTGCGCTAACAGGAGGTATTATTACCATCTAGTATCTAAAAAGCCAAATAACTGTACGATCATAACAATATGTTGCCTTTGTAACATTATTAAGAGAAAATAGCTTAATTAATTTTAAATATTTGCTTGTTTTGATATTTTAATTTTAAATATTTTAAATCAGACATTTTAGTCCTAAACATTTTACATAAGAGATACCATTAATCTTTTAGCTCATTTTTATTAAATTTGCTATGTTAAGGTCACGTGATTCTCACGATGCGTGAAAAAAAAAGGCATACAAGATTAAATTGGTTATTTAACTTATAACTCAATCTCACAAAACATCATCCAATCCCTAATTTAACCTTGTATGCTCTTTTTTTTTTTTAAGCGTGTCGTACAAATCACTTGACGTTAACGGAACAAATTTAACAGAAATAAGTTAATGGACTAACGGTGTCCTTTATGTAAAATGTTTAGAACTAAAGTGTCTAATTTAAAATATTTGAGACCAAAATATCAAAATAAATAAACGTTTAAGATTAATTGTGCTATTTTCTCCATTATTAATAGGCATGTCAATGATTTGAGTTTAACTCTTGGCAATGAAGTTTTTGTCATAACGTAAAGTGAAGTGGTGAATATTAAATCATTATAGTCAAATATTAGATTTAATATCTAGTATCTTACTAAAGTATTTTTTATTTTACTTGTTAATATATGAGCTGGGAAATTTTTTGCATTTTGGGACACACGATAAGTCGAGAGAAACTTTTTTTTTTTCTTGTTTCCTTTTTGTGATTAGGCTGGGGGTTCAAATGTACCATTATTGTCAATTACAAAAATCAGCATAAAAATCTATTAAAATAGAATTACTGGTGGCAACACCTTTCTGATATGCATGTTTTAAGTCTTTTTTTTTTTCCGGTTCGTTTTTCCTTTTCCTATTCCTTTTTTTCTTTTTCTTCTTCCCCTCTCGGTTTTCCTAATGCTGTTTAGGTGGTATCCCCGTGAAGTCTATTTATGTGGCACCATATTCTAATCTAGTTTATTTAAACAAAGCTACTCTTTATTTCCGAAGGGGGTTAATTATACAAATAGTCTCAATTCTTACCCCTTAATTTCGTTTTAAAAATGATAAATTGGCTTCACATAACAGGTTCAATTTTCTAAAATTTCTGACAGTAATAAAATGATAAATTGTTGTATTGTGCTTCTAAAGTAAAGGTACATGAATAGTCGCCTGATCTCCATTAAAATATGTAAAGTATCCTTAAGCCAAATTCTCTTAGATGAGTAGTTGAATAAGTAATCGGTGTTGCCATTACATATTAATTATTATATGGAAATTTCTTGTATTTTTTCTTCTGCTTATGCTCTTTAAAAATTAAAAAAAAAAATAGACGTTATATACGTAAGACTCACATGTTATATAAAGAGTAAGTATTCATTAATAATAATAGTATTTTTCAGATCCCATTCATTAATTGTTTTTTATTTTTTTTAAATCATAATTTAAATTTAAGATATTTTGTTGTCACAAACTCAACTTTCGACCTATTCTTTAATTAAATCAAAACCGAACCCAAGGAACGAAACATTATATAAAGGTTAGGGAACATCTTTTCTCGAGCGCGAGATAAGACTGACAAAAATAGGTTGAGTGTTTGTGTGAGATCGAGAGATCGAGAGAGAGTAAAGAGAAGAGAAATGGAAATGAATCATTTTGGCCACGAGCATCCCTTGATCCTCAAAGATATGCGAAAGGGTAAAGAAAAGTGTCGCGGATGTGAAGAGAGAATCTCAGCGTCGGAGGCCGCATATGAATGTGGGAAGTGCGTAGACTACTTCCTCCACAAAACATGTGGTGAGCTACCCAGGGAGTTGAATTATCCCAACCATATTCACGCACACTCACTCGTCCTTCTCCCTGGATCACCTGAAAATTATACTGGAGTTTGCGTATGCGATCATTGCGGCGAAACGATCAACGGTTTCACCTACCACTGCTCCCTCTGTAAATTTGATTTGGATATATCATGTGCTGTTTGGTTGAGAGGAACAGATATGAATCATTTTCTTCACAAGCATCCCTTGATCCTCAAAGAAGATGTGCGAGAGGATTATGAAATGTGCCGCGGATGTGATGAGAATATCCTGTTGTGGGAGCCCGCATATGAATGTGAGCAGTGTCCAAACTACATCCTCCACAAAAGATGTGGTGAAGTGCCGAGGGAGATGAAGTATCATCCCAAGCATGATCAGCACACACTCATCCTTCTACCTTATTCACGAAGAAAATTTTTATGCAATGAGTGTGGCGTAAATTTGAGAGGTTTTTCCTACCACTGCTCCCTCTGTGAATTTAATCTGGATATATCATGTGCTGTTTGGGCATGGGAGAGAGGAATGGAAATTCATCATTTTTCCCATCAACATCCCTTGATCCTCAATAGCAGTCCAAAGGCTAAGTGGTGACGTGGCTGTGATGTATTAATCTATGGGAGGGAAATGGCATTTAGATGTGGTGAGTGTGAAGATGATGATGATGATGGCTACATCCTCCACAAAGAATGTGCCCAATTACCGAGGGAGATCATGCATCCCAGCCATTATCAAGACCCACTCATCCTTCAAACTTCCATAAAAATCAATTGCAGTGGTTGCCACGGGCCTTCGCCTGGTTTGATGTATTACTGCTCCCCCTGTCAATTTTCTCTGCACATAAAATGTGCTATGAAGGACAATTACATAATGTGTGCCTCCAAGGACCGCAATCTTAGGCATAAAGGTCACGACCAACAACATTCACTCATACTTCAACCAAGGCAAGCTTTGTTCATTTGCAATGCTTGTGGATTGGAAAAGAAAGATCATTTCTACACATGTTCTTCCTGTCCTTTTATGATCCACAGGAGTTGCGCTTTATTACCAGAAACAAACAAATGCAAGACTCATGATTCATGATTCATGTGATCTCACCCTTTCCTACGGTTTTAAATCTCAGCACAAAAACTTCGAGTATGATTGTGATGTTTGCCGCAAGAGAATATACGATTGGTATTGGATTTATTACTGTGGCGACTGCAGATATTTTGTTCACCTTGGATGTATCAAAACTGAGATTGAAGTTGACTCGTAAGACATCCTTTCTTCTTCCCTCCACATCCCTCTTTTTATATTTTTTATATTTATTTTTGAATGTCTGTAGATTCTATTTGTCCTGCAGTATTCTGACAATATATATTATAATTTCCATGCTACCAGAGACGACGATGATTTGTTTGACGATGCAAGTTTTGAAAAGAAACTTCTAAAGGTTCTGCTTTACGATGATTTGTTACGCTTACGGGCGATTGATATATCTAAAGAGCTTATTGGACGTTTCTTGCTTAGAGAAAATAGCCTCGCTCAAGTTCAACCACAATTGATCGAACACTTCGGCCATAAGCAACACCCCTTGATTCTTTTCCATGAGCTGCCAAATGACATAGACGAAGAAGAAGAAATCTTATGCGACGGTTGCGTTGAGCCTATTTCATCTGCTGGTTATTATTATTCTTGTGTGGAGTGTAGTTACTTTCTCCATCTATCATGTGCCAAATTACCAAACAAACTACAACGTCCCAGTCATCAGCGGCACTCGCTCACCCTTGGTTGCCACCAGAAATTCTATGACACTTTTGAGAGCAATAAATGCAGAGCGGTTTCCAATGGATTCTATTTCAAGTGCGAGACATGCAAGAATTTCTACCTTGACGTGAGGTGTACTGCTATGCCCAATATCATTGAGCACAAAAGTCATGGTCATCGACTAATCTGTCGGTATGAAGATCCTGAAAAAGAATGCAATGCTTGTGGTGAGGAAACATGGCCAACTTGCCTTGATTGTGAGTCTTGTGAATTTTATTTGGAGGAAAGATGTGCAATGTTCCCTGGGGAGGTTAGGCATAGATTTGATCCACATCTACCTCTGCTGAGGTTTCCGCCGTATAAAGACCATCCCGAGATATTCATGTGTGCTATATGCGAATACGAAATACATCCAAAGCATTGGCTTTATCATTGTTCTGAATGCGATAACTCCTTCCACCCGTTGTGTGTTCCAAGACTCAAACCATTTCAAAGAGTCAAGTTTGGAGGCATACTTAAGGTGAGCTCCCACCCACACCCACTCAAGTTTGTTCAGCAGCCCAGGGTAAGAAACAATTGTAACCATTGTTCTGGAGAATTACGTTCTTGGAAAATGCTATTCGAATGTGAAGATTGCAGATTTTCCCTATGTCTTGAATGTGTTTGTGAAATGTCCTAGTTCATCGTTTCACAATATTATCGTATTGGTTAGACGAGCCATCGAAACAAAATAGGATTTTTATGCTTTGTTTATGTCGGTTCCGTATTTTGTCTGATGTTTGTTCAGAAGTTTGTTGTATTGGAAGTTGTTTTTAGCTCTGCTTCTAGTAAATGAAGTATTTTCTGTTGAATCTTTCCCTAATTACTGGGTAGACTTGTTGTTATTGCTTTTCCTTTTTTCTTATAATATAATTTCTACTTTCTTTTTTCGAAATGTAATATATTCTGTATGCATTCTTAAACAAGAGGTCTTTGAATGTGATTTGAAGATTGAAACTTTTGCCTATGTTTTAATTGGCATTTCGTCAAATGTCCTAGCTACTTCATCGTATCTCAATAGTATTAAGGATAGAACCACTTGTTGAGGTTCCATTTGTGGTATTCTATTTTATGAGCATCATTACAATACTTCTGTTAACGCTTTTCTTTTTTCCTTTGAAAAAATAAGAGCGCTTATGATTATGGGGTGAGCATTCTAGTTCACAACAGAGCTATTAATAACTTGTAGGGGTTGATAATTGTGAGAATTGCTAAAATATGTCACAATTTTTTTGGATGGGAAGTTTGTCAATAGCAGATTTATCAACTCAACTTTGTTTCTTTCTGAGATAATTTTCCATCCTTTAAGATCAACCAGAAAGCCTCTTTGCAAGTCACTTCATATCAAAGGGACGGATTCAATATTTATGTTCGGGGTCTAAAATCATAAAACTTAACACTTGTATATGAATTAATTTTTTCAACAGAGCTAAAATTGATTCTTCAAGTTAAAAATACCTTTAAAATGTTTATATATTCAAAAACTAAAACCCTAACTCAATCTTTAATAATTTTGCTCTCGAGATGAATTGGGGCTGCAGTCCAAGTGACCATGTCTTGGCTGGGATGATAACTTCGTCTTTTTATTTTATTTTATTTTAATAACTTTGAAAAACATCCCTACAAATCAATCTAAAATAGACAAGCAGACTCCATGCTATAGTGAGAGTAAACTATCTATCAATATGGACAAAAAAACATATCATGTGACCGACGAGATAATGGATAGAGATTAAAGGTGAACATTAGTACTTCTTATGCAACTTTTGTAACAATAAATACTAATTTGATAATCCAATCAAACAATAAATACTACCTCTCAAAATTTTCTTCGTTATTATAATTCATGAATAGTAATTGACAATACGGATTTAAATATAGAGGTTAACATGGAAGTAATTGTGAAGATTTGGCCTCTCTAAGATTCCTATTAGTGGATGACAAAGAAAAACTTAATTTTTTGTCCTGCACTATGGTGCAGAAATATTTCTTTGTACCCAACATTAGTAACTAATTTCTCTTTCCTCGGCGTTTTTCTTTTTCCTGTTATTGACCCTTTTATATATATATATATATATATCGTTATTTCTCCAATTTTATTGGCATGATATGTGTTTCTATGATTTAAGGCTATTGTTATGACATTTAATGTACATAAGAGCTCACTTTTGTTTTTTGGTCAAACCATATTTAATCACTTGGACTCTATCTACAAGAAAATATTATAGTATTATCAGTATTAAATTATGCTTGAAATCATTATTTTATTAATCAAATTGTTAAGGACATGCTTGTCATTTTCATATGTTTATTTCAATAGCATGTCTAATTCTACATACCAAATCAAGATTAGGAATTCAAAAATCATCCCTTGTCATTAGCATGGAATAAGGCTTGTAAGTTCTTCTGTTTCAGTATCAAAGTAATGATTCACATATTGTGGAGTAAGGTTAAGTATATTGAGGGGTGGATTTAGAAATTTTTTAGTTGGAAATTATAACCGGTAATTCAATACTACGTTGTTCATTTAATGGAGGTTGTGTAGTCCTCTTTATCATCAATGCACATCTGCACTTACACAAAAAGGATCAACAGCTAGTAGACATGGCCCTCACAGTGTAAAAAAATTAGTCCAGTTCAAGCGACTTGGGCCAAAGCTGAAGATGAAGGAAATAAAAGATGGGGCCCAAGTAAACGAAAATTGCAATCACAATGACTAAGTCCAGAACATAAGAAAAGGTCCAATCCGCCTAGTCCATGCCAACAAGAAAAGGACATATTAAATTGGGCCAAGCCCATTGGAAGCACAAAGAGCCGAACTAAAAAGAATATAATGGTGTTTTAAGGTGTAGTTTGAATTATCAATTAGTCATCACTAAAAAATAAAAATAAAAATTTGTATATAAATGTTAAATTGTGTAGTATAATCTCTACTGAAGAAATATTAATCCACTCCTGTAGGGTGGAAATGAAAGCCTTTTGATGCAATGGTGGACGGACATTAATCATTTTTTTTTTACAAAATTCAATATTATTTTCTCGTCGCTATGGATTCAAAAGTTCCAATAAATGGTTCTCAAATTGGGGATGTAAACGATATAGCTTACAACTTTCTCAATTTTTTAGCTAAACACAAACACAATGGAAAAAAGAAGGATTAAAATACCAAACTTTCTTTTCGGCTTCCTTTCCTCTCTGCTATCCAAACAATAATTAAGCTTTTAAAACAAGGATTTGAGTCTATGAATAAGCAATCATCGAGATTGAAGAAGTGAATTCGGTGCAATATTTTTCAAGGAAGATTCGAATTAATGAATAAAAATTAATTCAACTACAAATAGTGATTTGAAGGTTCATTATTGAAGCTTTGGGTCTTAGTTTTAGTTAATTTAACTTGGGACTTTTATGTATTTTGTGTGGGCAAATTTCACTAGTAATCCCCATTGTTTGTATGAAATGTCACTTTAGTCCTTATTATTTTAAAAGTGGTAGCAATGATCCTCAATATTCGAAAAAAGTAACGAGGTAGGTCCCCATTGTTTCAAAAGTGGTAACAATAGTCCCTAATGTTGGCTTGAAGTGTCAATTTAGTTCCCATTGTTTCAAAAGTGGCACAACTAGTCTCTAATGTTTGTAAAAAGTAGCACAATTAGTTTCCATCAATTTTTGACATGAAAGACCATATCTGTCACTTTTTTCAAATATTTAGGACTATTGCTGTTACTTTTGAAACAATGAGAACTAAATTGACACTCCAAGTTAACATTAGGGACCTACCGCGTTACTTTTTTAAAACATTGGGGACTATTGTCGCTACTTTTGAAATAATAAAGACCTACTGCGTAACTTTTTTCAAAATTTAGGAACTATTGCTGCCACTTTTGAAATAATGAGACTAAAGTGATACTTCATACAAACAATGGAGACTAACAATAAAATTTATACTATTTTGTGTTCTCTTTAAATTATAATTGACTTCTTCTAATGTGACAATTCTATCTTCAATCAAGGGATAAAATTCAAAAAATATGTTTTTTATTTAAACTATTTTTCATTGATTTGATTTTATCAATATAAAACAAAAAATACATTTTAGCAGTACCATTTTAGATAAGACCACCACGTAATTTATATGTCTCATTTCAATTAATATCTCATCATGATGGTAAGGCGTTGAGCCTTCATATTCTTGAAATATTTTGGACAATGATTGACATAATATTTGTCTTAAATCAAGATAGTGTCTGGCCCTACAATTTACCAAAGAAAATGACAAAATATGACTAAGATGATAATAATTATCGAATTGAGCATATGCCTTAATTATAAGAAAAGCATTATCCTCCTGCATTATTACAATACACATCCTTCAAGTCCTGGATTCTTCTAAGGGCAAATCACACACAGTCACGTAATAGACATCAGACATGGATATTGAGATCACATTGTCATGTAATAAAAACTCCTTTATCCATCTTGTCAGTTCTAAGAGGAGTAATAACAGATAACTTGTATTGACAACCAAATATATATTTTTCTATTTTATTTTTTAGTATAATAAAGATTGAAATTGTAATTTAAATTCAGAACGTTTAATCATAATTAATCATTATTTAATAATTTTATTCAACTCTTAAATCGACAACGAAATATATTTGCCCTAGATGTAATATCTTCATATTTGAAAACAATTGTTTTACAAGAGTATGTAGAGAGGAAGGAGTTGGCTGTAATCAACTGAGTTAAAATGACGTTACTTACATTTTTCTTTTAGGTTATAAGTATTAAAACTGATCCTTGTATCTCTTGTTCCTCAAACAATAGTGATATCGAAAAATTAATCTTGACCAATTCAATGAGAGCACGTCGTTTCTTAACAGAATAGCAGGGTGATTTGTCGATTAAGAGATGTAATCGTCACTAAACCCTAAAATTTAAATAACGTCAAGCACTATTGACTTTTGAAAAGTAAACATAAGTCATCTTACCAAGTCATCTGACACCTCTTGACTCTTGGACTACCTTAACACCAAGATCCCATTGTTTCATACAATCATACGCATAAAGAAAATATCAAATTCTAAGTAAGGCTCTCGAAACAATTACAGAAAGATCGACCCCTCCACGCTCTCAATGTTGGATTCAGATCCTCTCATATTAAATTTCCTCCCATAATATTATGAGATGAAAATTTTAACCATTCATATTATTATAAGACATCTCAACCATTTATTTAAGTCATTCATTTAAATTAAACTCTTCTCTCTTTTAGGTTTAATTACAAAATATTTTTTCAATCTTTTCTCTCTCTCCCATTATCCACTATTAAAATTTATTGGCGATCTCTCGTACTTCAAGCTTCCTATTTTTCATTAAAAAAAAAACTCACTTTCATCTCTATCTTCTCACTCTACCCATTCTTTTAGTCATTTTCATCCACTATCAATTTTGTTGAAGAACAAAGGGTTTCAATTAAGAACTTTCATCTCTATCTTCTCACTCTACCCATTCTTTTAGTCATTTTCATCCACTATCAATTTTGTTGAAGAGCAAAGGGTTTCAATTAAGAACTTTGGTACTTCACATTTTTTTTTCTTTTTTCAAATCTAAAATTGTTTTTTTTTCCTTCAGTTTTTTAAGCTTACTGGTTCTAAATTTTATTTTATTTTTTCATTTTTGTCCTCTTATGTTAGTCTTCTCTAATATATTGTCCATTTAAAATTCTAAAATGTAAAATATTAGATTATTAACTATCATAATCGTGCAACTTTTTTTTATTATTATTTTGGTTGGTAACAATTGCTTTCTAGAAGCCAGCAAAATCAAGAGGACCTGTTGACCCAATAAATCAATGATAAAGAAACATGAAAACTAAACCAAAGTAGAAGAGACCAAAAAAACAAATAAAGTCCTGATGCAATCCACAGAGAATTCTGATCCGTCAACTTCCCTAATGAAAATAATCCAACAAAATCAATGATATAAAAGATCTATGAACAAATTTCAAACATCTCACTTAGTGAATAACTAATTAGTGTTTTAACTATTATTAGTGGTTTAAAAGTCGACAATAATAAATTGACATTACATATTTTTAACCATTAGATTAAATATGCAAACAAAGAAAAAAAAATATAGAGCTGAAAAAATGAAAAAGAAAAAAGAACGTGAAGTATCAAAGTTGTTATTCGTTAAGAGTTTTTGTTCTCAGCAAAAATAGTAGATGAGAATGATTGAGAGAGTTGGGTAGAGTGAGAAGATAGAGAATAAAGTTCTTTTTTTTTTTTTTTTGATGAAAAACTGAAAGTGGGAAAGTGAGGGAGATAGGAGAAAGACTAAGAGTGATAATGGGGGGGAGAAAATGTAGGAAAAGTATTTTGAAATTAAATCTAAAAAAGGAAAAGATTAATTTAAATTAATGGTTGAGATGACTTATAATAATATGAATGATTAAGATTCTCCTCTCATAATATTATGAGAGAAAAATTAATATGAAAGGATCGAAACCCATCAATGTTACCCTGAATGTTTGGTAATATTTAACATTTACTTTCGGATACAAGCTTCCATAACTCATATGATACTTGAAAGCCTCTCAATAAAAATCACACAACTTTCATATTCCCGAACTAACTTGAACATTAAAGTGTTTATACCGAAAAAACATTTGAATAGCTCTACACAACCCACATGTATCTCCTTTAATTCTAATGTACTCAAGACATTGATCCGTCGAACCAAGACTTCGACCATATTCTCTATCATCAAATTAAGTACTATAAATGAGGATTTCTTCATAGCATTATAAGGGCAAATTGGATAAATAGTTCCTATTATTTATAAGTTTTGGATAAATAGTCTCTATTATTTTAGAAGTCACGCGGTTAGTCCTTATTGTTTGTAAAAGTCCTACAAATAGTCTTCATTGTTTGTAAAAGCCCCACAAATAGTCCTCATTATTTGTAAAAGTCCCACCAATAATCTCTATTGTTTCAAAAATCACTCAATTAGTCTCTATTATTTGTAAAAGTCTCTCAATTAGTCCCTAATGTTTACAAATGTATTTGCAAAACATTGAGGACTAATAAATAGACTTTTACAAACAATGATGACTAATAGAGAGACTTTTGCAAATAATGAGGACTAATAGAGAAACTTTTGCAAATAATAAGAACTAATTGAATGACTTGTGAAATAATAGAGACTATTGGTAAAATTTTTATAAACAATGAGGACTAACTATGTGACTTTTAAAATAATAAAGACTATTTGTAAAAAATTTATAAGTAATAGGGACTATTTGTAAAATTTGTCCACATTATAATATTATGAAAAAAATTTAATAGTTTTAATATTATACTGTCATTTTTTCTACCTACCTTATTTGATCCATGAAACCAATTAAAATTACAATATTCAACCGACACCTGTTAGGTTCATTATCTAAAAGAATTTATGGACGGATAAAGAAGCAAAGAAATACTAATTAGTCAAAAATTCTTAGCCCTCCACCCTTCTGGATGTGTTGACGTGGCCTCAAGTCGTTATTCTTGAAAATCTTTTGCCAGCTAACTGAACAACACGTAACTGAGAGCCGCAAGGCTTTAATAGCATATAATTTATGGTCTATTAATGCAACAAAGTGATTGTAACGTTTGTTGTGAGTTTACACGTCTGTTCATTTGGAAAAAGATTTTATGTAAATTTAGAAATTAAAATTAAATTTGTTTTGTCTATTTTTTAAATAGTTTTTAAATAAAAAGTGTTTTGAAAGTATTTATTTGGTGGATGGCTAACGCGACTAAGAAAAAGATTACAAAAATAAAAAGCTTAAAATTGAAGCTTTTTAAAAATATAAATTTTTATAAAACTGTTTTTCTTTCTTTTTTCTTTCAAAAATATCCTTTCTTAGTCAAACAATTTATATTTTATAACCCCTTTAATCAAAACTATGCCTTTAAAAATTTTAAAACTCAATATCTAAAATTTTAGAAGACTGGGAGTTTTCCATTAGTCAGATATCAAGAAAGAGAAAAGAGAAACACGTAACTAGATGTACTCTATTGCTATATAAAGATGTTGCACTCCTCAAATGCAACATGCATCCACGTTCATTTTAACACCATTATCATCCTCATGGCATCTTCATTTCGTATCATTCTTTTCTTCTCACTACTCTTCATCTCCTCAGCTATAGCTCAAAATTCTTCTTTTAGACCTGAGGGTTTAATTCTTCCGGTTTCCAAAGACGCTTCGACGCTTCAATATGTCTCTGTAATCAACCAAAGGACACCTCTTGTCACAGTTAACCTAACCCTTGATATTGGTGGCCAATTCTTGTGGGTTGATTGTGATCAAGGCTATGTTTCCTCCACCTATCGCCCCGCCCCGTGCGGCTCGGCTCAATGCTCATTAGCCAACTCTAGTGGCTGTGGAGAATGTCTTTCTCCACCTAGGCCAGGCTGCAACAACAACACCTGTGGCCTCTTCCCTGGTAACACCGTGTCACACACCGCCACAGGCGGCGAGCTTGCCTCCGATGTGGTGTTGGTCCAATCTGCTGACGGTAGAAATCCGGGCAGGAATGTCACAGACCCACAATTCCTATTTGTTTGTGGTCCAACATTTTTACTAGAAGGTCTAGCTAGTGGTGTGAAGGGCATGGCGGGCCTTGGACGTACAAGAATTGCGTTTCCATCTCAATTTGCAGCTAGTTTCAGCTTCAATAGAACATTTGCTGTTTGCTTGAGCTCTTCCACTAGCTCCAATGGCGTCGTCTTCTTCGGTGATGGACCATATTATCTACTGCCTAATATTAATGCCTCAAGCAATCTTATCTACACACCATTAATTATCAACCCTGTAAGCACCGCACCAGCTTCTTCTGCAGGAGAGCCTTCAGCAGAATACTTCATTAACGTAACATCAATCAAGATCAATGAAAAAGTCGTTCCATTCAACACCACACTGCTAACAATCAACAGTGAAGGCTATGGTGGAACCAAGATCAGCAGTGTTGATCCATACACAGTTTTGGAAACTTCAATTTACAATGCTGTTATCAATGCTTTCGTGACTGAGCTTGCTAACGTCACTAGGGTAGCATCAGTGGCACCATTCGGGGCGTGCTTTAACTCATCAAACATCGGCAGCACCCGGGTCGGCCCGGCGGTGCCGGCGATTGATCTTGTTCTGCAGAATGAGACTGTTTTCTGGAGGATCTTTGGTGCAAATTCAATGGTTCAAGTTAGTAATGATGTGCTGTGCCTTGGCTTTGTTGATGGAGGTGTAAATCCAAGGACTTCAATTGTGATTGGAGGGCATCAGATTGAGGACAATCTTCTGCAGTTTGATCTTGCAACATCAACACTTGGATTCAGCTCTTCACTCTTGTTCAGGCAAACAACATGTGCCAACTTCAACTTCACATCCACTGCTTAGATGATGTTTTTCCATGTTGTGGCATGAGCTGATATGTAAAAGTTGCAGCAAATTAAATCTGTATTGCTTGTATGTTAAATTTACAAAAACAATAAGAGGCCATGATTGATGTGAGGCTTCAACCATGTTTTTCATCTTAGTAAATGCGAGTTACATTAAAATATGGAATGTCATAAGGTTTACATCACCATGAGAGGAATTTGAATGCTTCTTTGAATCTTTGCTTGTTTTCTTTGATACTTTCATTTAGTGATATATTCAGACCTAAGGAGAATTTGTCATAGACCTGTAACAGCCCATTCCATATTGATTTTGCATAGAGTATGTGTTCAATTTGTAATGAGTTGAATTACCAAATGTGCTAGTAGACTAGTAATTGGATTTAGGTTATTATTGGTGTATCAGAGCTAAGTTACCACGTGGAAATATGTCATTATAGGTGGTGGGCAGAAGTGTGGTTCCACATTGCCTGGTGGTTAGGCAATTATGGTTTTGTTCTGTTTGGTCCTATGAGGACATATTTAGGGGAGGAGTTTGAAATACCTTATTCCACATTGGATCGTTTTGTACTGAGTTACGTTATAATTACTTAGTTGCCTACTATTGTTACCACATTGCCACTTGATTAGACACAATAAATTAACAGATTAATAGTTGAATCCGAATCATCACACATGTAAACATTGTGTACCGTCTAGCTACATTTTGTGTTCCATAATTATACTTCTGAGGTCGAACAATGACGTACCTAGCTATTAATTACAAATTAAATTTCCAATTTAACTACTTGGTCAAAATTATTATTCTTGGCCAACCTTTGAAACACTAAGATAAGCATACAAATAGCACTATCTAACCTAGTCATTATATTTCCAATGTAGAAAGTTATCTGGAAAGTTAAAGAAGTTTCCTAGCAAGGAAATATAATTGTCCGGAATTAATTGCTTAACGTATAAGATTTGCATGGAGTTATATATATATATATATATATATAGTTGTGAGATAAAAGTATGACATGAGAGCAAATGATTAAATGATTAAAGGGAACAAAATAATTGCAAGCAACACATATATTAATTTATTTACTATCTTAGTTGAAGTTTGCTTTGACATTATCATTTTCTTTGTAGGAATGAAAAATAAAAAAATGAAAATACTCACATAATATTCAACCTTTGTTTGTCAAAGAAGGGCATTAAAACTTTTGCAAAAGCTTGAATAAAGTTTAATATAAAACAACATAGAGTGTGGTATTGCTTTCCTCAATATTAAAGTAGCAATGAAAGACTAAAACCATCAAACATTATGTATAAATATACAGTATAAGTTTGCAAATATCTTCTGCAGCTAATCAACACCAGATAATAAAGAAAATCAAGTTAGCTTTATAATTAGTTTGAGAATCTTTAACCCAAAAAAATAAAATTTGAAAGTCAAGTGTGTCTTATCTATCTTATTCACAATATACGCTTGTAATATCTTAGTTATAGTGGATTTTATTGATATTCATCCGATTACATATAAGCTTTGTCAAAAGACGTATATCTTTTTCTTTCTTATTTGTTTTCTACTTAAATATCTTTGTTTTGTATTGTTTTTGTTTTTTAGTCCTACAGTGATACTTACAAATAGTTCCTTGAAAGCTTAAGAAGGCTTGGAAATGCATTGCTAGGAACCAAGAGGGTGAAGCCATTTTATTTTTTATTTTTTTCAATTCTTTTCTTCATAATGAGGAATTCCTTGGGCAATACGCATTGGATCTCCTAAAATAATATGTTCCAAATCATACCCCAAGTCAATCAAGAATTATATCTAACGATGTCCAATTGATCTTTATTCAAGATGAGAACTTAATTAGTTACGTTGAGTCAGTTGCTTTATCACTATACCAACGGCAACGGCAGCCAATTGATCTTTATTATCTTAATTAAGATGGGTGCAACCGCATTTAGCGAAGTTGGCTTTTGGCGCCCGGGGGGTGGGGGGGGGGGGGGGGGGGTGGGTTGGGGGGTGGGGGGTTGTTGGGGGTGAAGAGAGAAATATATGGGGCTACCTCAATTGACCAAGTTGGTGATGATTCATTGTGCCTGCCTTTCTTGGATTGTGGTAAGAAAGCTGAAGAAGCAATAGAGATTTGATCATACTAAATAAAGAATAATGTGTGGCTATCTGAACTTGCAAAGTCAAGATTGGGGTTCAGTTCTTGTATTTTTTTATGATAAGAAATTTATTATAAATAGAATTACATTAGATCTATTGTAACGTTATAAATTTTACAATGTAACGAGTTTGCTCGTCACATATTCTAGATCATTTAAAGGTTTAGAATTAATAAGATGGTGTAAGTTTGAACTTAAAAATCGTTAAACACAACAAATCGTTACATGATGAATACACTCAACCCTTGAGGATTTAGTTCTTTCTTGTATTTTATATAGACCATTTCTGGCAGCTTCAACTCGATCTACTACAATCTTTGATCTTTTGGTGTCTTGTGAAAGATAATGGATAGCTAGTGCTAATGAAGTTGTATCTAGTAACTTCTAGAAGCCCTTACAACTCTGACCAAAAAAAAAAAAAAACCCATTATAGAGCTTTTAATTAAGGGCACAAACAAATGATAAAAATATTAGTTTATGAACGAAGTTTCGAGTTTGAACCTTCCACTTGTCTAAATTAGTGTATGTATTTGAGTTTACTACTGCATTATGCATGAGATTTATAACCTTTGATACATACCATGTGATCTCATTATAAAGTGAAGACATTTTACTGTCACAATTTCATTACGAATGATTATTTGGGCTATGACACCACAAATAAGAGTCCTGGTTTAATTAACCAGACGCGAATTTTCAGAAAAATCACACAAAATCAAGGGCAACATGCATCATTCTAACCCGTTGTGGTTTGAAAAACTTGCAAATTACATCCATCTGATTTGAAATGTGTCTTTTACGAACTTTGGCTTAAAAAATAAAGAATTTAGCATCTAAATTGTCCTCATTTGTTAATTTTATGCAAAAGTCGAATATAATTCTTTGTAGATACATTTTGGGCATTTAGAAGGTCAAACGACTCATTTTTAAGTCATGGGAGGCGAGTGAAAGGGTAAACTGAACATTCTCAAACTAGAGTCCGATTTGCACATTCAACAAACTTCAAAGGAGCATGTCTCATTCTTTCCTTAAAATTGATGTGGAGAAAAACATAAGCACAGTGAACATGTCAGGTCTAATGTCAATGCATCTAAAAAAATACGTTTGTACAAATTATTAGTGAAAAATTCACCTTTGTGATTTCATGGTGGAAGACAGTTTTCGAATAGTTTTTCAAATTAGTAGTGAAGTAGTGGAAAGAGGAAGAGGTTGAATTTTTAGTCTCTTATAGCACTTGACGAAAAAGTGACAACTTGCCTTGTGTCGTAATAGTTGAACGGCCAGCTTATCGTGGGACCATGGAGGGTTCCAAGCCGGACGGATTTATATATATATTGTTGTAAGGGTTATACGAGCTTTATTGGTACATAAAATTGTTTGAGAACTTTTGATATTTTTTGTATTTTAAATTTATAAAATTATTTAGGCTCCTCAATCTTTTATCAACAAATTCACTTAATTTTTATTTAGACCTGACTAAATTTATTATCAAACTCACATAATTTCATCTAATTTGTACTGATAAAATATTTTAAATTCATCCCGTTCAATTGTTCATGCACAATTGCTTTATCCTATCTCATCTATCATGGTCGAACTATACAAGATTCACAACTATAAGGTCGCATAAGGCGGCTGAAAGCCAAAAAGCACACTGCAAAAAAACATTATAAAAGCAATACTAACACCACCATGAATGCGTGCACATTGCAATGGCTTCTTATCTTCAAATATTCTATAATTTATTCCTTATATCCTTTCACATTTTCATTTTCATATGCAATGCACAATCATCTTCAAGGCCAAAAGCCTTGTTGATTCCAATCTCTAAAGATGCCTCCACACTTCAATACATTGCTCACTTGAGCATAGGCACACCTCTCAAGCCAACAAGCCTTGTACTTGACCTTGGTGGTAGACATCTATGGATGGACTGCGAAAGTGGATACAAATCGTCCACATACAGACCAGGCCGGTGTGGTTCAGCACCATGTTCATTTGCCAAGGCCAATGCCAATGGTTGTTCCAATTGCTTGTCCTCGCCTAGGCCAGGCTGCAACTATCACACTTGCTCTCTTGCACCCGAAAACACCATCACAGGAATCGTTTCGCGCAAAGAATTAGCGATTGATAGTGTTTCTGTTAAATCCACAGATGGAGCTAAGGCTGGCGCATCAGTAAAAGTTCAGAATTTCATTTTCTCGTCCGCGCATAAACGTCTATTAAATGGCCTTGCTGGTGGGTCTAAGGGCATGGCCGGGCTTGGAAGGACTCCAATCGCGCTATGGAGCATGTTTTCATCTGCATTTGGTGGAAGCTTGCCGCGAAAATTCGCTCTCTGCTTGCCTGCTACATCTGAGGCCGATGGTGTTCTGTTCTTCGGAAATGGTCCTTGCTGTTTTTATCCAAACACCAACAGATCCATGCTCTTTGATGTAGCAAGTTTTTTCAGATACACTTCCGTTAAACACTTCATCAATCCTGTGAGCACGGCACGTGCTTATAGGAGGGGTGAACCATCAACCGAGTACTTCATCAATGTGAAGTCCATATCAATCACAGAGACACATTACTGTTCCATTGAACGCAAGCTTGCTATCCATCAACAACAAAGGCTATGGAGGAACGAAATTAAGTACTGTAAATCCATACAATTCTTGAGAGCTCAATTTACAAGGCTTTCACCGAAACGTTCGACAATGAAATTGGCTATGCTGCTAAAGTAGCACCTGTGGCGCCATTCACAAAATGCTATAGCACTGAGGTTTTGATTCGTATCCCATTGCTTGGTTTATCTGTTCCAGATGTGTCATTTGTGTTTGATGAGGCCAAAGATGTAGAGTGGATACTCTATGGGTTCAATTCGATGGTGGATGTAGGGAATAACACTGCTTGTTTAGCGTTTAGTGATGGAGGACCAAATGCAAGAACATCAATTGTAATAGGGGCACATCAGATGCAGAACCATCTTGTAGAATTTGATCTTGCTGCTTCAAAACTTGGAATCAGTTCTTCACTTCATTGGTACGATGCAGAATGTAGCAACTTCAATTTCTAAAAAAGAACCCTTTTTCTTTTGGTATATAATGAAGGTTAAAACCGTGATTTGAATTTGGAGCCTTTGATTACAACTCTCAACTCTCGGGTGTAAGCACCCCTCCTTTGTAAGTGATGATATTTTTAACAAGATGAAATCAGAATCTATGTCTCACATTTTAGTTGCTTGCTCTAAATTTCAGGGCAGGGAAAAGATCAAATTGTTTTTTTCTGTTGATTTCCAAGGCCAAAAGGCCAGAAGATACATTTTCTAGCCCTCTGCCAACACTGAGATATTTAGATTGGTGATTGTCACACTCCTAAATTCAACGAGGCAAATTCGGGAACGAGACCACTACAAACTTAGGAATATCAACTTCCTAAACCCGCAAGGCGCTAAACAAATCCATAAATATGATGACAAGTTTCAGAATATCTATCCAAAAATATATATATATAAATTTAGTCTTACTAAGTTTTCAACATAAATAGGGGATAACTCCAAAGGTCACATAGTTTTACTGAAAAGATTTAAATGAATCCGAATAACGAAATTCACTAAGTCCATAACAAAGAAATTTTCTAAATAGTTCAAAGACTCTACGAGATCCAACACTGCGTATACTCTAAAAGGTCTCTTGCTTAAGCTGCTTAATTACTCTCGATGATGTCTAGTTTCAATCCAAAGCCAAACATTTATTTATCACTATCTGCAAAAATAGAGATTTCAAGAAAAACAAAGAATAACATAAAGTGAGATAATAATCTCAGTAAGTAGCGTTACCTCTAAAAATAACATAAGAATATACTTTTATATAAATAATTATCATTTGCGCAACACAAAATGGTGATAAATGAAACAATGACGTGTGTATATAAAAAAAAACATAAAGTTTGTTTTGAAAGACTTTCATAAAACATAACAAAGTGTGAGAAAATCATTTATTAAAAATATGAAGATGAATCATTACTATCAAAATTGAATAAAAAGAGTGGTTTGTTGTCGCACATACCACCAAAAGCAAGCGAGAGTCCTAACGAAGCAGTAGTGCACTATCTAAATAATGGTGTACGATCCCCACCATCGAGGGCCAAACGAAGACACGGCCTCAAAGTGTATGACATATGGGTCCAAAGAATTTAACTCGTGCAATTAAATGCAAAAATATTCTTAAATGAATGATTCACAAACTTTTAATGCACAAAACCTTTAAGCTCATATTTTGGTTCTTAAACTTGGAAAAACAACCTCGGATATTTGTACTCTTTTTTGATAATCAAGAGTAGATAAATTAACAACTCAAGAATATATTTAAGTCATTTTTAAAACATTAATAAAATATCAAAATACATGTTAAATACTTACACTTAACACATTTGATGAAACAGAAAATAGTAAGGAAAACATCTAATCTCAATAGGGTATGTATATTGTATATGTAACAAGGTAATAATAAAAGAACATATAGTATCACTATTTAAACACTTAGAAAAAGAAACAAAAAAGGAAGCATACAAATAATAATAGACAACAAGAGTGTTTAGTCACTTGGAGAAAATCACTTCTCGAAAATAATGTCACTGTTGGCACCGTGACTAACAGTAACTTTGCATTGGAAATATATATACATTTTTCTTTATTTTACTTTAAACCAAGCCAAATCAAACTAAGTCTTGTCTCACTAGATGAGATTGACTATTCTTTATTTTACTTTGATAGTTATAAATCATATACATTCCGTAAAAAGAATATAAGCATATAATCATTACTAATCATTACTAATACTACAAGAAAAACTGTTGTTAGCCTAAAAGGCTTCTAAATCTTGGTTTTGATGATCACAAACCATAAATGTGTTTAATGAGTTTGTTCAGTGTGCAAAAGTAAGGATGAATCAAGTTTGACTCTGACTTTAAGATTATCGAGCTAAAGAAAGAAGAAGAAAATCCATCAACTTAAGGAGAAGATTCGAAGAATGAAGATGGAGTTATAAGGATGGAGACGAAAGTCATAAGGGGTACCGGTTGAGACTTGACAAGGGTTTTGGGGCTTGCAAATAGTATATGCTCAATAGTGATTCTCAAACAACGTTTTTGAAATGTGTGTTTTTGTACCTTACAAAAACTTGTTCAAAAGAATCATTTTAAAAAGAACCTAACCCTGACAGTCTTGGTTTCACTGGACAACCCCTCGGCGACCGGTGGCCAGAGGGTCGTCCGCTAGAGACTTGTCCACCGGACAAGGGTCTCTCGACTGGTCGACCGGCGAACAGGGGTCGTCCGCTAGAGACTTGTCCACCGGACAAGGGTCTCTCGACTGGTCGACCGGCGAACAGGGGTCGACCGGTCGGGCCAAAAATGCTGATTCAAAATATAGCCGTTTGTGAACGTTGGGAGCATTAATTACACCATTTTTTTGCTCTATTAAGTGCTCTCAACTGAAAATTTTGAAAGTATTGATTCAAAGCAATTACACTTGAGTTCTTTCATTATCTTTATCTTTGAATCATCATTGAGCTATACTTGAGCAAGAAATTGTGAGCAATATTGTGAGAAGACATTTATTGTATTCATCTACCTTAAAAAGAGGTCTTTTATTGTGATTCCAAAACACTTATCAAAAGAGAGAGTTAAACACTTTGAAATGAAGGATTTCCTTGTCAAAGGTACTGAAGTGAAAGCTTTGTATTGAGAAGAGTTGTTTTTCTATTGTAAAGCTTGAACTACTATTGTAGTTGGTTTGTGGACTCACCAACATTTGAAGAGCCACCATAGTGAAAATTGTTAAAATCCTAAGCGGGGAGCTTAGGTCGTAGACTTAGGTGGGGGCCGAACCACGCTAAAATCGTGATTTGTAATCTCTTTCTCTCAACTCTCTCTTTGCATTATTTTCTGCACACCAAGTGTTTGATAAATTGTCTCACTCACATTTTATATTGCTAGAGTGCATTTCTATTTAAGATTATTTTTGATTAATCATTGCTAGTATATTGACTAATCAAAAAGGAGTACTATTGCCTATATAACCTAATTCACCCCCCCTTAGGTTTAATTAAGGGACAACAAGTGGTATCAAGAGTTAGGACTTTGCATATAGCTTAACATATAGCAAAGAAAAGATAAATGACAAACAATACTACTTCTCCTTATTTTGAAGTTTACTCTACTAATAAGCCTCCATTGTTTATAGGTACAAATTTCAATTATTGGAAAAACAAGATGGAGACATACATACAATCCATTGACTATGCCCTATGGTCACTAGTAGAAGATGGTCCTTATGTTTCAATGAAGGAGGCAATGGTTAAAGATGCCCCAAGTATAAGTGGAGTTGAGAAAGTCAAAACCATTCAAGTGCCCAAGGAAAGGAGATAGTTCAATGATCAAGACATTATCATGATGACCAAGAACTCAAGAGCCAAAAATATTCTTTATTGTGCTCTAAATGAAACCGAGTATAGTCGTGTGAGTCAATGTGAAACAGCTCACGAGATTTGGAAGATGCTACACATGTCTTATGAAGGAACATCTCAAGTGAAGAATACCAAAATTGATCTTCACATTCATGAGTATGAGTTGTTTCGTATGAAGGTCGGAGAATCACTAAATGAAATGCATCAAAGATTCTCCACAATCGTGAACAACTTAAGTGCTCTTGGGAAGAAGTATCCAAATAAAGAACTCAACTGGAAGATTCTTACGGCTCTTCCAAAGGAATACAAACCAAATGTGACATCTATTAGAGAATCAACTGATCTTTCCATGATTATGGTGCATGAGCTCATTTGCAACCTTGAAATGGAGGAACTTGTATTGAATCAAGAAAAAATACGTGATGAAGAAGAAAAGAAGACAAGGAAATCACTTGCTCTTATTGCTTAATCTCAATCGAGTGATGAAGACAAAGATGATAGCGATCATGATGAGCTTGCACTTCTTGCAAAGAACTTTAAGAAGTTCTTGAAATACAAAAAGATGAAGAGATAAGAGCCCATCAACAACAAAGTCAAGAGGAGATTCAAAGAAAAATTAGAAAAGACCAAAGAAGAGATAAAATGCTTCAATTGTGACAAACCAGGACACATCAAAGCAAAAAGTCCAAAATTGATCAAAGGAAAGCAAAAGGCAATGAAGGCATGTGTTGAGGATGATGTATCAACCGGTGATGAAAGTGGAAGCGAAACCGAAGTGGCCAACTTTGTGTGCTTCATGGCTAGAGATGATGAGGTAACTTCTTCGTCTTGTGATGAATCTTCTTCTTTATCTTCTAATGATGATGAATGTATATTTGAGGAACTAACAAATGAATTTTCAAAACTACATGATAGTTTTCTTCTTGCACACTCAAAAGTAAAGAATCTTCAAAAAGAAAATGATGAACTTAAAAGAAAATTAAGGAACTTAGAGATGAAAATGATACTCTTACCAAAGAAATGTGTGAATACTATCATTTAAAGTCCAAAAATGAATTAGAAATCAAAGATTTTGAAAAACAAGTTCTTGGCCTACAAAATGATCTAGCTAGATTTTCAAAAGGAACAAAGGTCTTGGATGAAATTCTTGGTTCTCAAAAAATACCACTCGACAAAGGTGGAATTGGCTATGAGCCAATTTTTAAACCAAAGTCTTCAAAAACTATCATTGTAAAATCTTCTTAATCCTTAATTGTCCATCCACCATTAAAAGAATTACAAAAAAACACAATTTGACAAAAAGGGAATTGGCTATAAGCCATATCAAAAGGGGTTACAAAATTATTTTGTCAAAGCATCATCCTCTTGGAATGTAGCCTCAACATCAAGAGGATTGTTTAAAAGATGCACTTATTGTGAGAAGATTGGTCACAATGCATCACGATGTAAATTTAGAAACATGGTAGGAAGAGATTCTCATATTCCTTTATGGCTTAGACCCAAATGGGTTGTTAGATGTGTTAGGACTTCGTACTAACACAAAAGGATCCAATAGAACCTTGGGGACCAAAATGAACTTGATTTGTTTCTATAAATGATAGGTTGCCCTAAAGGTGAAATATGAAGATTCTTGGGTTATTGACAGTGGGTGCTCAAGGCACATGACGGAAGATGTATCTTTTTTTATGAGATTGACAGAAACTTCAAAGGTAAAGTTAGCTATGGAAGAAATGAAGGAGGCAAAGTCATTGGTAAGGGTAGCATAGGAGATATAAACTTTCTTTCTATTCATGATGTCTTGTATGTTAAAGGTCTTAAACATAATTTACTAAGTGTAAGTCAATTTTGTGATAATGGATTTAGAGTTGAATTTCTATCTACTTGTTGCAAGGCGTATGATAAAGATGATAAAGTAATATTTGTTGGAGATAGATGTGATAATGTATATGTAATCAATCTTCATGAATTAAAGTGCCAAAATGTGACATGCTTAGTTACCATTAATGAAGATTCATGGTTATGGCATAGAAGACTTGGTCATGCTAATATGGATTTACTTGCTAAACTTTCGAGAAAAGAACTTGTCATAGGTCTTCCTAATACTAGATTTCAAAAAGACCATCTATGTAATGCATGTCAATTTGGAAAACAACATAAGACATCTTTCAAAACAATTAGCAAGGTAACCATATCAAGGGCTTTACAAAAATTACATATGGATCTATTTGGTCCAATGGATATGGCAAGTCTAGGTAGATCTAGATATGTCTACGTTATTATAGATGATTACGCTAGATTCACATGGGTAAGACCTCTTGCACATAAAAATGATGCCTTCAATGAATTTGCTAAACTTTGTAACAAGGTGCAAAATGAGAAAGGCTATTACATAAATTGCATTCATAGTGACCAAGGCACCGAATTTATAAATGTATCTTTTATGGATTATTGTGAAGAACGTGACATTGAACATAATTTTTTGGCTCCTAGAACTCAACAAAATGGGGTAGTAGAAAGGAAGAATCCAACACTACAAGAAATGGCAAGAACAATGTTGAAAGAAAACAACTTGCCAACATACTTTTGGGGTGAAGCCGTAAATACAGCATTTTATGTGTTAAATCGTGTGCTAATTAGGCCTTTTTTAAAGAAAACACCCTATTAATTATGAAAAGGTAGAGCACCAAATGTATCTCATTTTAAAGTGTTTGGTTGTAAGTGTTTCATCCTTAACACAAAAGAACATCTTGACAAATTTGATTCTAAATCGGATGAAGGAATTTTTATGGGGTACTCTTCTAAAAGTAAAGCTTATAGAGTCTTTAACAAAAGAAACATGCTTATCAAAGAGTCTATGCATGCGGATTTTGATGAAACTAATCCTTTCGCTCCGAGAAAGAATGATGATGATGTAGGTGTTTCCGAAGTTAACACTCAAATCTTACCTACAACCATCGACAATGAGGGAACCTCAAGAGATTCAAAGGAGACAAATATTGAAGAAGGTCAAACCTCAAAGGATGGTGAAACTCTAGAAAGTCCACAAGGAAATG
This sequence comes from Ehretia macrophylla, assembly GCA_037974665.1. NCBI lineage: Eukaryota > Viridiplantae > Streptophyta > Magnoliopsida > Boraginales > Ehretiaceae > Ehretia > Ehretia macrophylla. The sequence continues at coordinate 117,818,699 of CM075764.1, read as the reverse complement.
TACAACCAATGCAAAATGACTCAGAAGTGACAACAAATGATAATCTACCAAAATGTTGGAAGTTTGTAAGAAATCACCCAAATGACCAAATTCTTGGTGATCCTTCAAAGGGAGTAAGAACTCGCTCTAATCTAAATGCATATTGTGAACATGTTGCTTTTCTTTCTTAAGTAGAGCCTAAAAATGTTAAAGAAGCTTTAGATCATGAAGATTGGATAGTTGCCATGCAAGAAGAATTAAATCAATTTGAAAGAAGTAAAGTGTGGCATCTAGTTGAAAAACCTAAGGACTATCCCATAATTGGTACAAAATGGGTTTTTAGAAATAAGTTAGATGAATCCGGAATTGTAACAAGAAACAAAGCTAGACTAGTGGCTCAAGGGTATAATCAAGAAGAAGGGATAGATTATGATGAGACTTTTGCTCCAGTGGCTAGACTTGAATCCATTCGTATGCTTCTTGCTTTTGCATGTTTTATGAACTTTAAATTATATCAAATGGATGTAAAAAGTGCATTTCTAAATGGCTATCTTAAGGAAGAAGTATATGTGAAACAACCACTCGGATTTGAGGACACTAACTTGCCAAATCATGTATATAAACTGGATAAGGCATTATATGGCCTTAAGCAAGCACCTAGAGTATGGTATGATAGACTTAACAACTATTTGCTTGAAAAAGGGTTCACTAGAGGCAAACTAGATTCCATTCTCTTTGTCAAAACAAAAGGCAAAGATATATTGCTTGTACAAATTTATGTTGATGATATAATTTTTGGTGCTACTAATGAATCTCTTTGTGAGTATTTCTCTAAGTGTATGCACAAGGAATTTGAGATGAGTATGATGTGAGAATTGAATTTCTTTCTCAGATTCCAAATCAAGCAAACGCAAGAGGGTACTTTCATCAATCAAGCCAAGTACACTAGAGAACTTATCAAAAAATTCGGACATGAGTCAGCAAAAGAAATGAGTACTCCAATGTCAACATCAATCAAGCTTGACAAAGATGAGGAAGGGAACAAGGTAAATGAAAAGAAATATCGAGGTATGATTAGAAGCCTTCTTTATTTAACAGCTTCTAGACCCGATATTGTATTTGCTGTGTGCTTATGTGCTCGTTTTCAATCATGTCCTAAAGAGTCTCACTTAAATGCTGTAAAAAGAATCATTAGATATCTTAAGGGGACTATAGATTTAGGATTATGGTATCCAAAAGATACCTAATTTGAACTGGTAGGATATTTGGATGTGGATTATGCAAGAGATCGAGTAGACAAAAAAAGTACTAGTGGATGCTGTCAATTTCTAGGACATTCATTAATCTCTTGGTCTAGTAAAAACCAAAATAATGTAGCTCTTTCTACAGCTGAAACTGAATATGTATATGCTGGAAATTGTGTGGCACAAATTCTTTGGATGAAACAAAATTTGCTTGATTATGGTCTTGTTTACGATAGTGTGCCTATTAAATGTGATAATACAAGTGCCATTAATCTCACTAAAAATCCCATTCAATACTCCAGAACCAAACATATTGAAATTCGGCATCATTTCATTCACGATCATGTTAAAAAAGGAGATGTTGTGCTCAACTTTGTTGATTCTGTAAATCAATTAGTTGATATTTTTACCAAACCATTGCATGAGAATCAATTTTGTGTGATAAGAAGAGAGTTAGGTATGCTTAAAATGTGTTGAAAAGTGTAACTTGCAGTTTTTTTTTGGTATATTGCACTTTCTGACATAAAGTGCACCACCGGAAGAGGGGTCTTCCACCGGTCAACCGGCGAAGCACACCCTCGTCCAGTGAACGTGCCTCGGGCGGACGAGGGTATGACACCGGACAACCGGCGCGTACACCCTCGTCCGGTCGCGACACTGACGGGAAAAAGGTTTAAAAACTTCAAAATTCATCTTCAAACCAAAATTCTTCTTCATTCACAACTCTTCAACTCTTCAAATTCTCTTCTACCTCAATTCCACTACTTTGCACTGTCTTCTATTATCTTCAAAATCTCAACCTTACATCGCAAACAAAAAGGCCAAACTCCCAAGCTTCACAACTCATCCAATTCTTTCAAAACTTTTCCAAAACTCTTTAACAATCTTTGTTGCATCCCAAGTGCTCGACAAAATTTCTCAACCAAACTTTATTGCCAATTATCTTGCATACTCATGGCATCATCGTCTAGACAAGCATCCAAGAGACAAAGGACTACATTTAGGCCTCATACAGTTGATCCCTGGGATCCAATGTACGTGATCGCACCAGGAAATTTTTCTAAAAAGGATATATTATAGGGTAAACGCATTGATCCTTCAAACTTTTTAGATTCCACTTGTCCCCATAAACTGCTTCGTCATCAACAATGGCTTCCTTTGTTTGGACTCGAGGACATCAACTATGATCTATGGGTTCGTGAATTCTATACCTATATAGTAGAAGGTGAACAAGCCGGTGTACGAGGGATAAAAAGTAGAGTAAGTGGTGTTAACATCTTTGTAAGTGAACAGGACATGGCTAACTTATTTGGTCTTCCACATCGTGGTCTCAGACTCTACACCGCTGTCAACTTACCAAGTGAACTCCACACAGACACTTTCAAGGAGATATGTACTACACTATGGGAAAGGACGGGAAAGTTGGAAGAGTTTATGCCTAAGAGAGATCAACTCTGTGTCGAGAAACGTTTGCTCCTCTATATCCTCAATCAATCTATCATGCCTCGCAATATAAAAGACAGGACCATTCCATCTTTCACGGGTTATGTGCTACACCTCATGTACAAGAAGGTAAAAATCAACCTTCCATACATTATACTTAGTCATATGCTGGCCTTTAAGAAGAAATCTCTGCCCTATGGGATGATCTTGTGTCATCTGTTCCGTCTTAGAGGTCTCGATCGTATTGGTCAATTTGAACCCTTAAATGACTACCTACCTCCTTGACAAGTATTGCCTAGATAGACAAACCATGGCTCGCAAAAACAATGACATTGTCTACATTCAGCAACGTCAATTCCGCAAGGTTCAATCTAAAGTAGTTGATGATCTAGAGAACTATGACCTTGGGGAAGAGGGAGATGAAAGTGAGGCTGCAAGCGAGAGTGATGAAGGAGATCCCGCAGGCAGAGATGCTAATGTTGGTCCCTCCTGGGTTGATATTGGTGGTGTTAGTTCGTCCACAAGAAACAGACACTGTCCAGTCACTCTTGAAGAAGTCAATACCAAAGTTGATAATCTGACTTCAAAAGTTGATCAGTTATTCTTGACTGTTGGTGAAGTCAAGACCGAGATGAAGGACATGAACAAGATGTTTGAGAAGCTCTATGAGAAATTCATGAAGGATTAAGCCAGTTGCCGTGCGATGCTTAGGATGCCTCTCTTTCTCCTTCTCATTAAATTTTACAACAATCATGTTTTACTTCATGCATTCTTTTGATACTTTGTTTTTTATATTTCAACTCCAGTGCTTTAGTAGTTTTCCTTTCTTTGACTGGCTTTACTTTGTGACTTTGTGTTAAGTGTTTGGTGTTCAAATCTAGACATGCTTTTCTTTGCTTGCTAATGTTGTGTGTATGATCTTCATGTTTTGCTAATGACAAAAAAGGGGAGATAAAAACCAAAAATTGTATAAATAATAGAAGCATATCTAAAAAGAACTCATACATTAAGGGGGAGTTGTTATGTATGCACCTATTGAGGGTGAGTTTTTGAACAAACTTATATCTTAGGTTCAATCAAACTCAAATTGCACAAAATAATAAATACTCTCTCAAACTCATTATGCTTATATTGTTATTATTTGAGATAAGTTTTGTCATCATAAAAAAAGGGAGATTGTTAGCCTAAAAGGCTTATAAATCTTGGTTTTGATGATCACAAATTATAAATGTGTTTAATGAGTTTGTTCAATGTACAAAAGTAAGGATAAATCAAGTTTGACTTCGACTTTAAGATTATCGAGCTAAAGAAAGAAGAAAAACATCTATCAACTTAAGGAGAAGATTCAAAGAATGAAGATGGAGTTATAAGGATGGAGACGGAAGTCATAAGGGATACCGGTTGGGACTTGACTAGGGTTTTTGGGGCTTGCAAATAGTATATGCTCAATAGTGATTCTCAAACAACGTTTTTGAAATGTGTGTTTTTGTACCTTACAAAAACTTGTTCAAAAGAATCATTTAAAAAAGAACCCAACCCTGATAGTCTTGGTTTCACCGGACGCCTCTCGGCAACTGGTCGACCGATAGCCAGAGGGTCGTCCGCCAGAGACCTGTCCATCGGACGAGTGTCTCTCGACTGGTCGACCGGCGAACAAGGGTCGTCTACCCTAGACTTGTCCACTGGACGAGGGTCTCTCGACCGGTTGATCGGCGAACAGGGGTCAACCGGTTGGGCCAAAAATGTTGATTCAAAATATAGCTGTTTGTGAACGTTGGGAGCATTAATTACACCATTTTTTTTGCTCTATTAAGTGCTCTCAACTGAAAAATTTGAAAGTATTGATTCAAAGCAATTACACTTGAGTTCTTTCATTATCTTTATCTTTGAATCATCATTGTGAGCAATATTGTGAGAAGACATTCATTGTATTCATCTACCCTAAAAAGAACGCTTTTATTGTGATTCCAAAACACTTATCAAAAGAGAGAGTTAAACACTTTGAAATGAAGGATTTTCTTGTCAAATGTGTTGAAGTGAAAGCTTTGTATTGAGAAGAGTTGTTTTTCTATTGTAAAGTTTGAACTACTATTGTAGTTGGTTTGTGGACTCACCAACATTTGAAGAGCCACCATAGTGAAGATTGTTGAAATCTTAAGCGGGGAGCTTAGGTCGTGGACTTAGGCGGGGGCCGAACCACGCTAAAATCGCGATTTGCAATCTCTTTCTCTCAACTTTCTCTTTGCATTATTTTCTACATACCAAGTATTTGATAAATTGTCTCACTCACATTTTATATTGTTAGAGTGCATTTCTATTTAAGATTGTTTTTGATTAATCATTGCTAGTATATTGACTAATCGAAAAAGTAGTACTATTGCCTATATAACCTAATTCACCCCCCCTCTTAGGTTTAATTAAGGGATAAGAACTGTCAATAGCGACGGTCCGTCACCTTTTCGTCACCAAAACAGCGATGAAAAGGTGACGAAAATTTTCATCTATGAATAGTGACAATTTGGAGATGGTTTGGACACAACATAAGTATTTTGTCTCCAAACCGTCTCCACTATCGACGATTTCGAAACGATGTTTCAAGTCCTTTATAAATAATCGCCAATAGGAGACGGTTTGGAGATGATTTATTTATGTTGTCTCCAAACCGTCTTCGAAAAGGGTGACGGACCCATTTGTTTCGTCACCTATATTTAAAAAAAATTATTTAAATTAAAAAAATTAATATTTAAAAAAAAAATTCAAAAAGGTGACGGAACCAATGGTTATTGGTTCCGTCACCGAAAAGGGTGACAGACCTATTTGTTCTATCACCCATATTTTAAAAAAAAATTATTTAAATTAAAAAAATTAGTGTTTTTTTAAAAAAGTCAAAAAAGGTGACGGAACCAATGGTTCATCACCAAAAAGGGTGACAGACCCATTTGTTCCGTCACCCATATTTAAAAAATATATATATTTAAATTAAAAAAATTAATATTTTAAAAAAAAAATCCAAAAGGGTGACGGAATCAATGGCCCGTCACCGAAAAGGGTGACAGACCCATTTGTTCTGTCACCCATATTTAAAAAAAAATTATTTAAATTAAAAAAATTAGTATTTTTTTAAAAAAGTCCAAAAGGGTGACGAAACCAATGGTCCGTCACCGAAAAGGGTGACGGACCCATTTGTTATGTCACTCATATTTTAAAAAACAATTATTTAAATTTAAAAAATTAGTATTTTTTTAAAAAAGTCCAAAAAGGTGACGGAACCAATGGTCCGTCATAAAAAAGGGTGACGGACCCATTTGTTCCGTCACCCATATTTTTTAAAAAATATTTAAATTTAAAAAATTAATATATTTACAAAAAAATCCAAAAGGGTGACGGAACCAATGGTCCGTCACCGAAAAGGGTGACGGGCCCATTTGTTCCGTCACCCATATTTAAATTAAAAAAATTAGTATTTTTTTTAAAAAGTCCAAAAGGGTGACGGAGCCAATGGTCTGTCACCGAAAAGGGTAACGGATCCATTTGTTCCGCCACCCATATTTTTTAAAAAAATTATTTAAATTTAAAAAATTAGTATTTTTAAAAAAAATAAAAGGGTGACGGACCCAATGGTCCGTCTCCAAAAATGTATTTTTTTTTTGAATTTTATGGGGAAAATTTAAACAAAGACAAAAAAAAAAAATAATTGACAAAATTAAAAAACAAAATAAAAAAATAAAAAAAGGACGGACCACTTTAGTCCGTCTCCTTCTCAAAGACGAAAAAAAAAATAAATATATATATATATATATATATATATATATATATATATATATATATATATATATATTAGTAATAAAATGAAAAAATGAAAAAAGGGGACGGAGCACTTTGTTCCGTCTCAGCCAATTTTTAAAATTGGCTTTGGAGACGGACCACTTATTTTAAAAATTGGCTGAGGGCACAGATCGTGCCCTCAGCCAATTTTTTTATAAATAAAACCCAGACCCCCTCCCCTATATACAACACCCAATACCCCACCCCCTACCCCCTACCCCTTACCCCCTACCCCCTACCCCCCACGCCCTCAACCCATCCCACCCCCTACCCCTCCACCCCTCACCTCTCACCCCTCACCCCTCACATTAAGGTTAGTTATATATGTATATTTTTGTATATGTATATGTATATATAGATGTATAAATATATGTAGATGTAGTTGTAAATGTATATGTATATGTATATCTAGATGTATAAGTATATGTATATGTAGTTGCAAATGTAGATATAGTTGTATCGTAATATGTATACATGTATGTGTATGTGTATGTTTATGACTATCTATATAAGTTTATATATGTATATATATATATATATATATATATATATATATATATATATATATATATATATATGCATATATATCTATTTATTGTTGGTAGATGTATGTTTATTTTTTATTTTCGTTTTTATTTTGGGTTTTTGTTTTATTTTTTTCAGTATTCTTTTTCTTTTTATACATATACCTATTTTTTGAATATGTACATGTAAGTTTGTTTTTTATTTTCATTTTTTTTGGGGTTTCTGTTTTGTTTTTTTTTTTCAGTTTTTTTCTTTTTATACATATATTTTTTATACATACATACATATATATATATATATATATATATATGCATATATACCTATTTTTTGAATATGTAGATGTAAGTTTTTTTTTTCATTTTTTTGGGGTAGATGTTTTTTTCAGTTTTTTTTTTCTTTTTATACATATATATACCTCAATTTTGATGGTAGATGTTAGTGTTTCTTTTTGGGGGAGGGGGAGGGGGAGAGGGAGGGGGGGGGGGGGGGTTTGTTTATTTTTTTATTTTTCAGTTTCATTTTTTTATTTTTTTCTTTATTTGTTATTTATATATTTTTAAAAATAAAAAAAATGACATAATAAGAAACTAAAGCCTTTAGCCATGTCTTCCTCCGCCTCCCGCTCATTCCTTTCCCTTTAGTGGTCTCAGAGCCTAGTTAACTGTAGCACTTCCCTAATCTGGTATTGAAGATCTTAAACTATACTTGTGTGTTGAACACTAGAGTCTTTGGCAATAGGGCAATAGGGCAATAGCCGTTAAAGAGTGAATGAAAGACGTCGTAAGTCTCGTAGTAAGTCCAGTTGTGACTAGTGTATCCACCATGGCTAATCTTCCCCTGCCAGAATAAGAAGTTGCTAACAACTCTGAAGTCACTTCCTTTGATCCTTCTGCATCTCATTATTAGGTAGACATAACCCAAACACCTCCATCTACAAAACCAGGAGAACTCTTCAAACTCTCTCTGTTAAACCCATACTCATATTACCAAACTTCCCAACTCACACAAAAGTTCAAATCTCTATTACCTATCAAGCCAGCAGCCTTTACAGCCGTGTACAAATCCTCTACAGTCTCTGTACAATCCGTATCCTCTTCTCGCTCAGAAACCTATCTTCCCATACTTTCTGAACCTGATCTCCGTAGATATAGACATAAAGGTTACAAAGGTTTACACCTTGGAGCCATTCGTCTAGCCTTACAGCCTAGTTTCCTTGTCGGAAAGAATGTTTCATGTCTAGTCTCTTTACTAGATACGAGGTGGCGTAAGTTTGATGATACACTCATCTGTGCTATTGAAGCAGGTCTTCACAATGGCCATGTTCTCATCCAGGTTGAACCAAACTTCACCCTTGATCTTTCCCGTCCTACCCTTTCTCAAACCATTCAGGTCCTAATCCAACTTTATGGAGCTCATATGAACCCAAATGAAACTGTTGTTGCACTCTATCATTCCATGACCTATAAAGTCCAAACCGATCTCTTTTCCATGGACCACAACTGTAAGCCTCGAGTCCACGTGTTAGGTGACAGTAATGTTACCCAACCAAAGATCTACACCAAACATGAACTCACTTTCCCTGCTCGTTGGAAAAATGATTATGAAAGAAGCCATAACCGACCAATCATCCATGATTCACCAAGAATCTCTAGACATCCTCTAGAACCAGGTCGTGTCTCCATATCATTTCCAACACAATCCCAACTAGCTGAACTATGTGAAAAATGCCAACTTGCTGGACATCTTCAGTCCTGTCCACACTGTGTCAGAAAACCCTTTGCTACCAGATCTAGGTCCTCTAGATATATATGTTCTGTTAATTTTTTTTGAAAACATCTATTGTACAGGAGAAGCCGACAACGCATATGTTGGTAAATGGCAAGTAACCAAAACCAGACCACAAGATGTTGGACAAATTGAGTCAGCAATCAATTGGAGCAACATGAATGCAAAAGCTCAGAATGCTGCCATTCAAAACATATAGTCAGATCTCAAGGAACATATTTCATGGACAAAACAAATCCATGATCATCTCAGACAAGGTTGTTATGACCAGTATAATGACCTCCACAAGGCTTTCCACAAGAATCACATATACCACCAGAAGACTCCAATCAACTGGAAAAAACTACAGAAAGCCGCTCTAGTTCGGAACCCTTCCGGACAAGTTCGTTCTTGGAACAACGTCAACATGATCAACATACAAAAATCTTCTTCTGAGAAGCATTATCTTCACTCAGACGAGTTCAAAAGAAAAAGAGAACGACTCGCTGAAAAGCTCAGAAAGCCAGCCAAGCCAAAGAAGCAGTCTTCTCATCCTTGGAAGCATAATCCAAAACCAGATCATGTAGTCTGGATCCCAAGTGGAAATTGTGAAAAGCTTATTGGAATTATCTCATACCACCTCCTCATTATCTCTCCAAAGAGAAAATAATCCCAACTGGGTGGGGTGATGAAGATCAGAAATAAGGTCCTAGTGAAATTTCTTCTGTCATTTCGTCCTTTGACTCCTTTGATCCATTTGAAAAGGATTCATCATCTCAGACGATTCTACCATACAAAGGACCAGTTCTTATGCAGACTCCTGTGACTCTGTTCTACATAGACACCACCAGAACACGTACACATAACCCTGTATAAACAAATCCTGATGATTCAGAAACAACCAGTGACCAGGGATGTGAGGCCCGACCCTGAATAATGTGTTTTACCTCGATTTGCGTGCCTTAGACCCAGAATTATATGATCGACCTTGGATTACGTGCCCTATCTTGGTTTTCGTGCATGCCTCGTCATACGTGCCTTGACCTAGAATTGTGTGCCCTAACCTCAATTTACGTGCATTACTTCGATTCGTGTGCCTTAACCTTGAACTGCGTGCCTTAACCTAGGTTTACGAGCATTGCATTGAATTACGTACCTTGTATTGATTTGCGTGCATTTACATAGGAATACGTGCATTTACCTAGAAGTGCATGCCCTAAACCTAGGGATGTGTGCCTGCACGCTAATCAATAAAGATTCTTACACAAAATACTAGACAATAAAATAATCCTACAAACACCACTAACTATTATTTTAATCCTAAGTCAATTTACTAAAAGACAAAAACACTAAACGCTAAACATTCTTTATTCTTTATTCTCACGTAAAACCAATACACCTCAAATTCTACACTTATTATAATCCATTATATACTTAAAAAGAATCTAAAATTTCAAAATTTACAAGCCTTGACCGGCCATACACCATGCAATTCAAAAATTGTCAAGTCAAATGCATGCATTATTATAATCATAACATTATTCTATGCTTTTCACTTTCTCCAAACACAAGACTTACCTTTTATCATGCCTAGAAATTCTCTTACACCTTAGACTACCAAGATAATAAAAAACAAAACTCAGCTTGACCAAATGCTAAGCCAAAACCGACACACCACAAGAAAATCACACAACAACTCATCAAACTCTCTTTTTTCCTCTCAAGCTCTCTCTTTCTTTCCTATTCTCGGCCATGGCTGCCTCTTGAGTTTCCATGGCTCAAGCTCACTCTCTAAGACTCATAAAGGCTCTCAAGGTCTCTAAGAAGCTTGGCCCTAGCAAGCAAAGCAATAAAATCTCACACAAGCTCACAAGCTCATCATTTTCGGCCATAGGTAAGTTTAAGAGTTTTCTTCAATTTATTTTTGTTCTAATCACATACACACACTAAGTATATGCTAACTAAGCTAGTATTTAAAGAAAAACAAGCTACCACTCGGCCAAAGCAAGGAAAGAGGACCATTTGTGCGATTCAAAGAACATTCTTGCATTTTCATCCATCAATAGGCTAAGGTGAAGGTTAAATCTTTTTAAATGCTTTCAAAACTCACACGCATGCTCTCATATGGCTGTATTTACTCTTGATGTTTATGTATATATGTTTATATGAGCCTATCTACTCATGCATGGCTTAATAATTGCTAAGAACTTAGAGATATGCAAACTCATTTTTCTGACAGATTACTGACCTTGTAGAACGAAGTGCTTTTGGCCTAGTAAACGATGTCAAAGATCCATGAAAATTGGTAGGACACTATATTTGTCAGTTCTAAACATATTTTTTAGAAATAGTACAAGGCCAATTTTGACTCTAAGACCTCCAAAATAGTCAAATATCGTAATGCATCTAAATCTGGAAAACTTGGAAATATGAAGTAGGTTTCTGGCAGCTTTCTGACCTTGTAGAATGAAATAGTTTTGGACTAGTAAAAGTTGTCAAAAATGCATGAAATTTGGTAGGTAACTATATTTTTCAGTTCTGAACATATTTTTCAGAAATAGGCTAAGGCTAATTTGGAGTTTAAAGGCCTAAAAAATGGCAAATATCGAGATGTGTATGAATCTGGACAGTTTTGCGTAGTCTCACGGTTTTGGTCATAACTCCTAAGTCCGAACTCGGAATGCAGTGAGATTTCTTCCTAGATTTAAAGCACTAATTAAGCTTCAATTTGAAATTTGGTTCACAGAATTTTTAGGTTATTTTCTTGGCTAAATGAATGAGGAAAGACAAACCATTACAGTAAGGTTTTTGGCTTGATAATATGCTTTAAATCATGTGGTAACTTCACTTGTGGTATTGAATGCTTGGAATATTGGAAATTAGAAGTTGTGTGGGCTGTTTTGGTTGGCTGAGGTTGCTTAATTTGGTTGATGCATAGCTTAGGTTCATTATTTGATAAATTGTTGCTTAATCGCATGTGTAAGCACGAAATTAAGGTCCTATTGCTTATGAAAACTTGTTAAGTGATGATCCTATGGTTAAATGTGTTCAATTGTGTGGTTAGTAGGCTGCCCAATAAATTCTAAGTATGCTCGAAATAGTTTAAGTGTTTCTTGTGGTCCTTAGCCAATAAAATCGATACCCGAGCACGGCCTTCCAAACCCTAATGGCCACGTAGACTTCCAAGTCATGAACCATTCTTGTGTGATTTATAATTGATGTTGAGAATTGTTAATAGGCTGCCCGGGATTGTCTTTATAAGTTCTAAATATGATCCCCGATGATTGCATGTTGATAAGTGAACTATTCTTGCACCCGGTTTTGTGTAAGTGTCGTAGCATGCTTGTATGATCTCAACACTTGATATGTGAACTAAAATGAGCTATATGACTTGTTTTATATGGCGTTACTTGACAGTCCGTTAAATGTTCACATGCTTCTAAGTGTTTTACAAAGTGAATTTACATGTCAAAGCATGCCTCGTATGTTTACTTGTCGATATGTCATCATACGTGTATCCGGAGGCAACCTACTTTGTTGACCTCCTAATGTGAATTGTTAAAAGATATTATATGGCTTGGTTTGAACATGATTACTTTGCTGCCCCTGAAAGTTTAATTGCTTTCAAATTGATATATGAAATGATTACATGTTCTTACAATGCCTTATGTGCCAATATGTCAAAATGTGATCATATACTTGCTCGGAGGCAACATACTTTGTTGACCTCCTAATGTGAATTGTTAAATGGTATAATTGTGCATTGCATACAAGGTTGCAACCTTTCATTGTGGCATGGTAGCATTTCACGAATGCCGGGCGGCATAGTGCTTGCCGGTGCTCCCGTGACTACCATGGTTCAATTCCCTCTCTCGCTTGGCATTCCACCCTCGGAGAGTTGGGTCGTAGGATTTGGTGTACATCCGGAGTACACCCATTTGGAGTGATAAATGGATGATTGATGCTGGCTACAACAATGGTTATAGGAAATGAACTTGAACGACAACAACTAAGTGCTATGCAAGGCAAAGTGCTATGCGGGGCAAAGTGCTACACCCAAAAGTGGTGGGAGCTATCTCTTGAGCCCGTAGGAGCCACCTCTAGAGTCCTGTACGTATCAAAATGTATCCTTTTTGCTATGTGTTTAAGTACTCTCACTTGGTTCCTAGAGGACCTCGGGGAGGAAAGACAGGTAAAGGTGTTTATTTATATTTATGTTATGTTATGAACTTGCTTAATTCATATGACATGTTTTCAAAAGGGTTTTTCATAAGATTAACCGGAAAAGAGTTTTTTAAAACGTTATCTCTTGTTCCCCCTCACTGAGTTCATAAGGATTCACCCTATTTTGTCATCACAAGTGAAGAAGATTTGGAACAGGTACCCGAAGAGAATGTGCCTGTTGATGATTCCTTGGAGTGATTACATACTTTATGTACCTTGCTTGTCAGTGGCTATTTTGTGAACATTGTGTTTGCTTTGAAGACTACTGATTTTGTTGATGTAAATGACCCCGTTGTAATTTGGGTCTAATTTTGGCTTGTACTGATTATAACTAGACGAACACTCTAATTGGTCATTTTGCTATCACTATTTTGATTTAGTAACTATCATAGGCAACTAAAGCATTGGGTGAAGGATCAAATAAATGAATCTATCTAATCTTACCCAAGTACTTATTCATAGGCTAAAGGATAACAGGTAAAGGATGACAGGTACTCGCGTAAAGGAATTGACAAATAAACGAAACATAGTTATCTTGTTAGGCTTGTTAATCAAATGAGACTTTCGAGTTAGATCAATAGGCATATCGGTTGATGAAACAATAGGGATCTTAGTTGGAATCGAAACAATGATTGGAAGTTTTGAGGCATTTAAAAAATTTGGTCAAACCAAAGGTCTTAAATATAGCCATCATGCTGCCGGTTTTCCAGAAAAACATTTGGAGTTTTAGGCCAACGTTAAGCATTAAATCATAACAAAAGGCTAAGAATGTGAAATAGTATAAATGAATTAGGTCATACCCTAGTCTAGCCTCCTTAGGTCGGGTTGGGGTGTGACAAGGGAGAAACTTCCCAAGCTAGTGAGCACCGGAACCAATAGCCGCCACAAGCACAAGTCCCACAGGTTCCACAACAGCAACCTCAGAGACAAAACATTGATGGAAAAGTTTTCATCCCATATGTTCCAGATCATAAGCAATTCTAGAACATTGATGCAATTCCTCCTGGTGACAGACTCAAATATCTTGAGAAAATGGATGCATGGATAAATGGAGAATCTCTTTGAAATACTACTTTTGAAATAAGAGATATCATTGACCGTCTTGTTGCGGGTTTTACAGGATCACTTCGTAGTTGGTGGACAAGAATGCTGTCATAAGAAGAAAGACATATCATCCTGATAGATGCAGATCCTATCCAGATATTTCTAAGATGTCTATGAAACATTTTTGTAGGACAAACGACCCAAGAGATTGAAAAGACAGAAAATGAGTTCTTACTCAACAAATGCTGTGATGTTGCAAAACTTGGAGATTACTATCTCAGACAGGAAGCTCTGTATTTTATCTTTGGGAAAAATACAGAAACCATCAAGAAGGCGTTTGTCTTTAACATGACATAACCTTTTCCTGAATTGCTCGAAACAGAGTTCAAATGAGCCAATATTGCAGATCTAAGACATGTGAGTCTTGCTCACTTGTACTAGATGGCCAGAAAGCTCATTCAAGATCAGTGCGAGTCCAAGCGACTTGGCAAGCTCCTCAAGAGCAACGAGCAGAAAACAATGGATACCTTTTGCAAAAAAGATTTCCAAAAGTTTGGCTGTCACACTCACAGCTATTCTCCATGTTCGTGTCACAAATACAAGAAGCACAAACATCAGAAAAGGTTTCACAAGTCCAGAAAACCTTTCAAGAAATTCACATTTGTAAAGAAAAGATCAAAACCCTCTTCTTCCACTAAGTGTTTTCTTTGTGGAAAAAATGGACATTTTGCAAAGGATTATTACCTCAAGAAGTCTAAGAAGCTACCAGCCAAGCTTGTTCAGTTCATTTCAACTTAAAACTTTGATGACCAACTATACAGATGGACTTCCGAATCAGATCAAGCTGTCCTTAACCTTGATACATCCTCATCCTCAGATCCTACCTCAGACTCTGAACCCTCTAATTCTGAACTAAACCTCTCCATAGCCAAAATACAGCAAACCATTGAACAACCAATCCTCTCCACTTCCCAAGCTACTTTTACCCCAAGCCAGATATACAAACCCTACATAAAACTTCTCATAAATCCTCCAGGATATGTTCCTATGACTGTTACTGCACTTGTAGACACAGGTTCATATATTTCCATGATGAAATCCAAGTGTCTTCGTCCTGAATTTTGGATTTCCTCCAGAGCAACCTTTACCACTGCATCTGGTAGTGGATTTGCAAGTGAAGCACATTCCATGACCATTCCCATACACTTATCCCCAGATGTCTCAGTACGACACAACTTTTACTAGTATGATCAATGATGTGAAGACATTCTCTTTGCGCAACACTGTATTGTCTACATTGATGATGTTTTGGTATTCAGTAACACAACTGAAGAGCACTACCATCATCTCTGAAAATTCCAGGAACTAACCTACCAGCATGGATTAGTTCTTGCTGAATCCAAGATGAAAATTGGTCTAAATGCTATTGATTTTCTTGGTTTGCAGATAAGAGAATGACATATTTTTTTACAAGACCATATATCAAGCAAAGTCCTCGATTTTCCTGATTAACTTAGAATTGTTACTCAAATCCAGCAGTTCCTTGGATTGATCAATTATGCCTCATCGCATGTTCCATTCTTGGCCAACTACACCAGCCAGATTTCCAAGTACTTCCGAAAATCCAACATTGGAAATTGGTCTCCAGAAGCCACAGTTGCAGTTCAGAAGCTTAATGAGCTATGCCAGGCACTTCCTCCTCTCAAGATCCTAGGTCCAGGACAACTCATCATGCAGACTAATGCTTACCTTGATTTTTGGGCAGCAATCCTCATTGAAAAAGACAATGGACACAAACAAGTCTGTGGCTACAAATCAGGATCTTTCACGCCAACACAATGCAACTATCCCTCTTTCAAAAGAGAAGTTCTTGCAGTCATTCAGGGAATCAAAAAATTCAAGTTTTATCTTGCTCAGAATTCTTTTATTATTGAAACAGAAGAAAACATAATAATATTCCGGATCCACAACTCATCCGATAGACAAAATGGATTTCCCAATTCAACTGGACAATGCGACACATCCCAAGCAAAGATAATATCCTTGATAATTTTCTCTCTCGCACTTCGCCATTAGAGAAAGTTGTATGCATGCTAAATCCAGATGGACGCAAGCTTCAATCTTTCTTTGTTTCAGGTCTTATTCCAGGCAGTTCCAACTCAAATCCAGATCCCACTGATGGCCAGTCTCAGACATTTTATGATTTGAGTCTAGATCAACAAGCACAATTTCTCGCAGCCTTTCTTGAGGAGCTTCAACTCAAAATCCTACGAGCGTTCACACGCAACCAAATCACTGATTTCTTTGAAGAATTCGTTGAGATCAAACTCAGACGAATTATTGATCTATTATCCTCTGTCTTTTATGTTCGCAACGTTGTTCATGATAATCCCCAACATGAAGAACTATGGGATACAGTTCTTGATTTCAATAATTATGACTTTTCAAAGATGCAATTCTTGTATCTTTGGTATTGGCTTAATTATTATCCTATGGTAGTTCTTTTTGATCTAGAAATCATCCAGAGACATGTTCATGTGTTCCCAGAATCCCCCTTCGTCAAGCTATTCTCACAGGTGTTTCAATCATTTGACCCTTCAACACTCATCACTGGTCAAGTTATACAGCACCAGCTAGTTTTCATCATTCGCCTCACCGATGTTTGGAATCGTGTCATTCCGCAAACCATCATTCCAATCAACCATTTCCACCTTCGACAAGAGCCTTAGGAATATTTTATTTCTTGGGAACAATGCCTTACTGTCAAAAGAGCTACTGCTAGAGCCCATGGTCTAAATGTTTATGATCCCCGAGAATTTTGGCACGTCCGCTTTCTTGATAGCCCCACTTTTCATGAGCATATTCTCGTCTTCCAGAGTTTTTCTCAAGAAGATGGCTATTCTACTATAGACCTTGGGTTTGACTATGACCCGTGGGGGGAAGATCTTAGCCAAAATAGTCCAGAATGGTGGGATGATATCGATCTCAATAACGACAGATGGTGACTCATTGTAGACAGGATTCTAGGAATCCCGGGTGGACCCCATGATGAAGCTTCGTGTCATGTAAATAGGTTTGTCATGTTGTAATAATAGGATATGACAAGAATCTTTTGTCACTTCAGATTCCCTTTAAAGTCATGTCTTGTTTGTCTATTTGTAATAAGTGAGATTTCATTTATTAAAGGAAATCGCTTTAGTCGCGTTAGGATTATCTTATTGTGAATTATTAGGAATCTCTTTATGTCATGTCATCTTTTCCTTTATTAAAGGAAGCTGCTTTAGTTCTTGACAAGAATAGTGAAGATTCTGCTTGTATTATTAGGCTTTGTAATGGTTTGCCTATAAATAATGAAGAACCCATGACTAAAGGGGGAGAGTTAGATTTGGATTGAAACACATATTCAGTTTCTCTCTATCAAGTTAAGCCTTTAGCCATGGCTTCCGCCTCCTTCTCCTTCCTTTCCCCTTAGTGGTATCAGAGCCTAGTTTGGCTGGTAGCTTCTTGAACTTCTTGAGGTAACAATCATTTGCAAAATGTCCTGGACTTGGAATCTTGAAAGGAGAAAGTGCCTAGCATAGTTCCTTTAGCTTCTGAACTATAACTGTGGCTTCTGGTGAACTCTGTTTTGAGCAATTCAGGAAGAGGTTGTGGCATGTTAAAGACAAATGCCTTCTTGATAGTTTCTGTATTTTTCCCAAAGATAAAATACGGAACATACAACATGTTCCTTGATATCTGACCATATCTTTTGAGAGAACGACTCATTGAAAAGCTCAAATAGCCAGCTAAGCTAAAGAAGCAGTCCTCTCATCCATGAAAGTATAATCCAAAGCCAAATCATACAGTCTAGATACCAAGTGGCAATTACAAAAAATCCTATTGGGTTGATCTCACACCACCCCCTCATTATCCCACCAAAGAGAAAATTATCCCAATTGGGAAGGGTGATGAAGACGAGAAAGAAGGTCCCAGTGAAATTTCTTATGTTATTTCGTCCTTTGATTCATTTGATCCGTTTGAAAAGGATTCATCCTCTCAGATGATTCCACCATTCAAAGGGCTAGTTCTTATGCAGACCCCTATGACTCCGTTCTACACGGACACCACAAGAACACGTACACATAACCCTGTACAAACAAATCCTGATGGTTCAGAAACAACCAGTGACCAGGGAGAAACTTCCCAAGCTAGTGAGCATCGGAACCAACAGCTGCCACAAGTACAAGTCCCACAAGTTCTACAACAACAACCTCAGAGACAACAAAACATTGAAAGAAAAGTTTTCATCCCATATGCTCCAGATCACAAGCAATTCTGGAACATTGATGCCATTCCTCCTGATGACAGACTCAAATATCTTAAGAAAATGGATGCATGGATAAATGGAGAATCTCTCTGAAATCCTACTCTTGAGATAAGAGATATCATTGACCGTCTTTTTGCTGCTTTTACAGGATCACTTCGCAGTTGGTAGACAAGAATGCTGTCAGAAGAAGAAAGACATATCATCCTGATAGATACAGATCCTATTCAGATATTCCTAAGATGTCTACGAACCATTTTTGTAGGACAAACAACCCAAGAGATTGAAAAGGCAGAAAAAGAGTTCTTACTCAACAAATGCTGTGATGTTGTAAAACTTGGAGATTACTATCTCAGACAGGAAGCTCTGTATTTTATCTTTGGGCAAAATACAGAAACCATCACGAAGGCGTTTGTCTTTAACATGCTACAACCACTTCCTGAATTGCTCGAAACAGAGTTCAAATGAGCCAATATTGAAGATCTAAGACAGGCGAGTCTTGCTCACTTGTACCAGATGGCTAGAAAGCTCATTCAAGATCAGTGCGAGTCCAAGCGACTTGGCAAGCTCCTCAAGAGCAACGAGCAGAAAACAATGGATACCTTTTGCAGATTAGATTTTCAAAAGTTTGGTTGTCACACTTACAGCTATTCTCCATGTTTGTGTCACAAATACAAGAAGCACAAATATCAGAAAAGGTTTCATAAGTCCAGAAAACCTTTCAAGAAATTCACATTTGTGAAGAAATGATCAAAACCCTCTTCTTCCATTAAGTGTTTTCTTTGTGGAAAGAAATGACATTTTGCAAAGGATTATTACCTCAAGAAGTCTAAGAAGCTACCAGCCAAGCTTGTTCAGTTCATTTCAACTTAAAACTTTGATGACCAACTATACAGATGGACTTCCGAATCAGATCAAGCTGTCCTTAACCTTGATACATCCTCATCCTCAGATCTTACATCAGAATCCGAATCCTCTGATTCTGAACCAAACCTCTCCATAGCCAAAATACAGCAAACCACTGAACAACCAATCCTCTCCACATCCCAAGCTACTTTCACCTCAGGCCAGATATACAAACCCTACGTAAAACTTCTCATAAATCCTATAGGATATATTCCTATCTCTGTTACTGTACTTGTTGACACAAGTTCATGTATTTCCATGATGAAATCCAAGTGTCTTCCTCCTGAATTTTGGATTTCCTCCAGAGCAACCTTTACCACTGCGTCTGGTAGTGGATTTGAAAGTGAAGCACATTCCATGACCATTCCCATACACTTATCCCTAGATGTCTCAGTTCGACACAACTTTTACCAGTATGATCAATGCTATGAAGACATTCTCTTAGGAATGGATTTCCTCACCTTACTTGCTCCATTCTCATTTCAGACAGATGGTTTCCAATTCTTACATAATCAGTATACCCCTTGGGCATCCTTACAGGAATTACCTTCACAAGTTTCAGCCATTCAAGATAATGAATTTGCTGAAGAGAGAAACCTCCCCCTTTCTTGTTGCGGTGATCTTCCAAACAAGTTTTGGGAAAGAGAGAAGCACTTCGTCTCTCTACCTTACAGAGAAAATTGGCAGATGCCACACCAAACCGCTTCTCATCCAGGAATGCCAAAAGATGAAGATCTTTGCCAAGCTGAAATTCAAACACTCCTTGAGCAAGGTCTCATCCGACCATCCAGATCTCCGTGGGTAATCATGCCTTTTATGTCAACAAAAGATCTGAACAATTTCGAGGAAAGAAAAGATTCGTGATAGATTATCGCCAACTCAATGTTCAATTGCAGGATATCAGATACCCTCTTTCAAGAAAGGAACAACTCCTTCAGAAGCAATCCAAAGCCAAATTCTTCTCCAATTTTGATATGAAATCTAGATTTTGCCCAATTGGTATTATTAAAGTTGATAGATTCAAAACTACTTTTGTTGTTCCACAGGGACATTATGAATGGATCGTCATGTCATTCGATCTCAAGAATGCACCGTCCGAGTTCTAACACAGAAAGGATGATGTGTACCGACCCCTTGTGCAGCACTGTATTGTCTACATTGATGATATTTTGGAATTCAGTAACACAGCTGAAGAACATCACCAGCATCTTGAATTCAGCAAGAACTAATCCATGCTGGTAGGTTAGTTCCTAGAATTGTCGAAGATACTGGTGGTGTTCTTTAGCTGTGTTACTGAATACCAAAACATCATCAATGTAGACAATACAGTGCTGCGTAAGGGGTCGGTACACATCATCCATTCTGTGTTGGAACTCGGAGGTACATTCTTGAGACCGAATGACATGACGTTTCATTCATAATGTCCCTGTGGAACAACAAAATCAGTTTTGAATCTATCAGCTTCAGTAATACCAATTTGCCAAAATTCAGATTTCATATCAAATTTGGAGAAGAATTTGGCTTTGGATAGCTTCTGAAGAAGTTGTTCATTTCTTGGAAGAGGGTATCTGATATCTTGAAACTGGTTATTGAGTTGGTGATAATCTATCACCAATCTTTTCTTTCCTCTGAATTGTTCAGATCTTTTGTTGACATAAAAGGCATGACTTGCCCACGGATATTTGGATGGTCGGATGAGACCTTGTTCAAGGAGTGTTTGAATTTCAGCTTGACAAAGATCTTCATCTTTTGGCATTCCTGGATGAGAAGTCGTTCGGTGTGGCATCTGCCAATTTTCTTTGTAAGGTAGAGAGACGAAGTGCTTCTCTCTTTCTTAAAACTTGTTTGGAAGATCATCGCAACAAGAAAGGAGGAGGTTTCTCTCTTTAGCAAATTCATCATCTTGAATGACTGAAACTTGTGAAGGTAATTCCTGTAAGGATACCCAAGGGGTATACTGATTGTGTAGGAATTAGAAACCGTCTGTCTAAAATGAGAATGAAACAAGCAAGGTGAGAAAATCCATTCCTAAGAGAATGTCTTCACAGCATTGATCATACTGCTAAAAGCTATGCCAAACTGAGACATCTGGGGATAAGTGTATGGGAATGGTCATGGAATGTGCTTCAGTTGCAAATCCACTACCAGACACAGTGGTAAAGGTTGCTCTGGAAGAAATCCAAAATTCAGGAGGAATACATTTGGATTTCATCATGGAAATACATGAACCTGTGTCTACAAGTGCAGTAACAGAGATAGGAACATATCCTGGAGGATTATGAGAAGTTTTATGTAGGGTTTGTATATCTGGCCTGAGGTAAAAGTAGCTTTGGAAGTGGAGATGATTGGTTGTTCAGTGGTTTGCTGTATTTTAGCTATGGAGAGGTTTGGTTTAGAATCAGAGGATTCAGATTCTGAGGTAAGTTTTGAGGATGATGTTGTATCAAGGTTAA
The DNA here is from genome assembly GCA_037974665.1 of Ehretia macrophylla. Lineage (NCBI taxonomy): Eukaryota > Viridiplantae > Streptophyta > Magnoliopsida > Boraginales > Ehretiaceae > Ehretia > Ehretia macrophylla. Next base: position 117,796,986 of record CM075764.1, on the reverse strand, counting down.
GGACGGCTTAGTCTGGTTCAGAAGTCCATGTGTATAGTTGGTCATTAAAGTTTTGAGTTGAAATGAACTGAACAAGCTTTGTTGGTAGCTTCTTGGACTTCTTGATGTAACAATCCTTTGCAAAATCTCTTTTCTTTCCACAAAGAAAACATTTAGTGGAAGAAGAGGGTTTTGATCTTCTTTTTACAAATATGAATTTCTTGAAAGGTTTTCTGGACTTATGAAACCTTTTCTGATGTTTGTGCTTCTTGTATTTGTGACACGAACATGGAGAATAGCTGTGAGTATGACAGCCAAACTTTTGCAACTCTTTTATGCAAAAGGTATCCATTGTTTTCTGCTCGTTGCTCTTGAGGAGCTTGCCAAGTCGCTTGGACTCGCAATGATCTTGAATGAGCTTTCTGGCCATCTGGTACAAGTGAGCAAGACTCACCTGTATTAGATCTTTAATATTGGCTTGTTTGAACTCTATTTCGAGCAATTCAGGAAGTGGTTGTGGCATGTTAAAGACAGACGCTTTCTTGATGGTTTATGTATTTTTTCCAAAGATAAAATACAGAGCTTCCTGTCTGAGATAGTAATTTCCAAGTTTTGCAACATCACAGCATTTGTTGAGTAATAATTCTTTTTCTGCCTTTTCAATCTCTTGGGTTGTTTGTCCTACGAAAATGGTTTGTAGACATCTTACAAATATATGGATAGGATCTGCATCTGTCAAGATGATTTGTCTTTCTTCTTCTGATAGTATTCTTGTCCACCAACTACGAAGTGATCCTGTAAAAGCAGCGCCAAAACGGTCAATGATATCTCTTATTTCAAGAGTAAGATTTCAGAGAGATTCTCCATTAATCCATGCATTCATTTTCTCAAGATATTTGAGTCTGTCATCAGGAGGAATTGCATCAATGTTCCATAATTGCTTGTGATCTGGAGCATATGGGATGAAAACTTTTCCTTTAATGTTTTGTTGTCTCTGAGGTTGTTGTTGTGGAACTTGTGGGACTTGTGCTTGTGGCGGCTGTTGGTTCCGATGCTCACCAGCTTGGGAAGTTTCTCCCCGGTCACTGGTTGTTTCAGAATCATCAGGATTTGTTTGTACAGGATTATGTGTACGTGTTCTTGTGGTGTCCTTGTTGAACGGAGTCACAGGAGTCTGCATAAGAACTGGTCCTTTGTATGATGGAATCGTCCGAGAGGATCAATCCTTTTCAAATGGATCAAAGGAATCAAAGGATGAAATAACAGAAGAAATTTCACTAGGACCTTCTTTCTTGTCTTTATCACCCCATCCAGTTGGGATAATTTTCTCTTTGGAGAGATAATGAAGAGGTGGTGTGAGATCAACCAAATAGGCTTTTTCGCAATTACCACTTGGTATCCAGACTGCATGATTTGGCTTTGGATTATGCTTCCAAGGATGAGAGGACTGCTTCTTTGGCTTAGTTGGCTGTTTGACCTTTTCAGCGAGTCGTTCTCTTTTTCTTTTGAACTCGTCTGAACCAAGATAATGCTTCTTGGAAGAAGATTTTTGTATGTTGATCATGTTGACGCTGTTCCAAGAACGAACTTATCCGGAAGGGTTCCGAACTGGAGTGGCGTTCTGTAGTTTTTTCCAATTGATTGGAGTCTTCTGGTAGTATATGTGATTCTTGTGGAAAGTCTAGTGGAGGTCATTATTCTGGTCATAACAACATTGTCTGAGATGATCATGGGCTTGTTTTGTCCATACAACATGTTCCTTGAGATCTGACCATATCTTTTGAATGACAGCATTCTCAGCTTTTGCATTCATGTTGCTCCAATTGATTGCTGACTCAATTTGTCCAACATCTTGTGGTCTGGTTTTGGTTACTTTTTATTTACCAACATATGTGTTGTCGGCTTCTCCTGTACAATAGATGTCTTCAGAAAAATTAACAGAACATACATATCTAGAGGACCTAGATCTTGTAGCAAAGGGTTTTCTGACACAGTGTGGACAGGACTGAGGATGTCTAACAAGTTGGCATTTTTCACATGGTTCAGCTGGTTGGGATTGTGGTGGAAATGATATGGAGACACAACCTAGTTCTAGAGGATGTCTAGAGATTCTTGGTGAATCATAGATAATTGGTCGGTTATGGCTTCTTTCATAATCATTTTTCCAACAAGGAGAGAAAGTGAGCTCATGTTTTGTGTAGATCTTTGGTTGGGTAACATTACTGTCACTTAACTCGTGGACTCGAGGCTTACAGTTGTGGTCTATGGAAAAAAGATGGGTTTGGACTTTATAGGTCATGGAATGATGGAGTGCAACAACAGTTTCATTTGTGTTTATATCAGCTCCATAAAGTTGGATAAGGACATGAACGGTAGGGTAGGACGGGAAAGATCAAGGGTGACGTTTGGTTCAACATGGATGAGAACATGGCCATTATGAAGAAGGAATCTTTTGTCACTTCAGATTCCCTTTAAAGTCATGTCTCGTTTGTCTATTTCTAATAAGTGAGATTTCCTCTATTAAAGGAAACCGCTTTAATCGCATTAGGTTTGTCTTATTGTGAATTATTAAGAATCTTTTTATGTTGTATTAGCTTTTCCTTTATTAAAGGAAGCTGCTTTAGTCCTTCTCAGGAATAGTGAAGATTCCGCTTGTATTATTAGGCTTTGTAATGGTTTGCCTATAAATAATGAAGAACCCCTGACTAAAGGGGCATAGTCAGATTTGTATTGCAATACATCTTTCTTTCTCTCAAAAGCTTATTAGAGTTAAAGTCAGATAGAGTTAGATTGGGATTAAAACACATCCTCTACTTCCCTCCCTCAAACTAAAGCCTTTAGCCATGTCTTCCTCCGCTTCCCGCTCCTTCCCTTCCCCTTAGTGGTCTCAGAGCCAAGTTAACTGTAACACTTCCCTATTATGGTATTGAAGGTCTTAAACTATACTTGTGTATTGAACACTAGAGTCTTTGGCAATAGGGCAATAGTTGTTCAAGAGTGAATGAAATGCATTGTATGTCCCGCAGTAAGTCCAGTCGTGACCAAAGTATCCACCATGGCTGATCTTTCCCTGCCAGAACAAGAAGTTGTTGCTAACAACTCTAAAGTCACTTCCTTTGATCATTCCGCATCTCATTATGAGGTAGACATAACCCAAACACCTCCATCTACCAAACTAGGAGAACTCTTCAAACCCTCTCCGTCAAACCCGTACTCATATTACCAAACTTCCCAACTCACACAAAAGTTCAAATCTCTATTACCTATCAAGCCAGCAGCCCTTACAATCGTGTACAAATCCTCTACAGTCTCTATACAATCCGTATCCTCTTCCCTCTCAGAAACCTATCTTCCCAAACTTTCTGAACCTGATCTCCGTAGATATAGACAGAAAGGTTTCAAAGGTTTACACCTTGGAGCCATTCGTCTAGCCTTACAGCCTATTTTTCTTGCCGGAAAGAATGTTTCATGTCTAGTCTGGAGCGGCTTTCTGCAGTTTTTTCCAGTTCATTAGAGTCTTCTGGTGGTATATGTGATTCTTGTGGAAAGCTTTGTGGAGGTCATTATACTTGTCATAACAACCTTGTCTGAGATGATCATGGGCTTGTTTTGTCCATGCAACATGTTCCTTGAGATCTGACCATATCTTTTGAATGGCAGCATTCTGAGGCTTTGATACTACTAAGCCAAACAACTTCTTGTTTTGGTAGGGGAATATCCGCCATGGTGGATACACTAGTCACGACTGGACTTACTACGAGACTTACGACACCTTTCATTCACTCTTTAACGGCCATTTCCCTTTTGCCAAAGACTATAGTGTTCAACACACAAGTATAGTTTAAGACCTTTAATACCAAAATAGGGAAGTTCTTCAGTTAACTCGGCTCTGAGACCACTAAGGGGAAGGGAAAGAGCGGGAGGCGGAGGAAGATATGGCTAAAGGCTTTCTAAGGATAGACGGAAAGTGGAAACTCTTGAGAGAAAGAAAGATGTATTTCAATCCAACTCTGACTCTACCTCTTTAGTCAGGGGTTCTTTATTATTTATAGGCAAACCATTACAAAGTCTAATAATACAAGCGGAATTTTTACTATTCCTGACAAGGACTAAAGCAGCTTCCTTTAATAAAGAAAAAGCTAACATAACATAAAGAGATTCCTAATAATTCACAATAAGGCAAACCTAATGCGACTAAAGCGGTTACCTTTAATAAAGAAATCTCACTTATTACAAACAGACAAATGAGACATGACCTAAAGGGAATCTGAAGTGACAAAAGATTCCTGTCATATCCTATTATTACAACATGAAAAACCTATTTACATGACACGAAGCTTCGTCATGGGGTCCACCCGGGGAAGGGAAGAAGCGGGAGGCAGAAGAAGACATAGCTAAAGGCTTTAGTTTGAGAGAGAGAAATAGATGATGTGTTTTAATCCCAATCTAACTCTGCCCCTTTAGTTAGGAGTTCTTCATTATTTATAGGCAAACCATTACAAAGTCTAATAATACAAGTGGAATCTTCACTATTCCTAACAAGGACTAAAGTAGCTTCCTTTAATAAAGGAAATCTCACTTATTACAAACAGACAAACGAGACATGACCTAAAGGGAATCTAAAGTGACAAATAATTCTTGTCATATCCTATTATTACAACATGACAAACCTATTTTCATGTCATGAAGCTTCATCATGGGGTCCACAGGGGATTCCTGGAATCCTGTCTGCAATGAGTCACCATCTGTCGTTATTGAGATCGATATCATTCTACCACTCTTGACTGTTTTGGCTAAGATCTCCCCCCACGGGTCGTAGTCAAACCCAAGGTCTGCGGTGGAATAGCCATCTTCTTGAGAAAAATTCTAAAAGGTAGAAGATGCTCATAAAAAGTGGGGCTATTAGGGAAGCAGACGTGCCAAAATTATGTGGGATTAGAAGCATCTAGACCATGAGCTCTAGCAGTGACTCTTTTGATGGTAAGACATTGTTCCCAAGAAATGAAATATTTCCAAGGCTCTTGTCGGAGGTAAAAATGGTTGATTGGAATGATGGTTGGCGGAATGGCACGATTCCAAACGTCTGTGAGGCGAATGATGAAAACCGGTTGGTACTGAATAATTTGACCGGTGATGAGTGTTGGAGGGTCAAATGACTGAAACACCTGTGAAAATAGCTTGACGAAGCGGGATTCTGAGAACACACGAACATGTCTCTGGATGAGTTCGGGATCAAAAAGAACTACCATAGGATAATAATTAAGCCAATACTAAAGATACAAGAATTGCATCTTTGAAAAGTCATAATTATTGAAATCAAGAACTGTATCCCATGGTTCTTCATGCTGGGAATTATAATGAACAACGTTGTGAACATAATAGATAGAGGATAATAGATCAATAATTCGTCTAAGTTTGATCTCAACGAATTCCTCAAAGAAATCAGTGATCTGGTTTCGTGTGAATACTCGTAGGATTTTGAGTTGAAGTTCCTCAATAAGGGCTACGAGAAATTGTGCCTGTTGATCTAGACTCAAATCATAAAATGTCTGAGACTAACCATCAGTGGGATCTGGATTTGGGTTGGAACTGCCTGGAATAAGACATGGAACAAGGGAATATGGGAGTGTGTGACCATTTGGATTTATCATGCATACAGCTTTCTCGGATGGTGGTATGCGAGAGAGAAAATCAGCAAGGATATTCTCTTTGCATGGCATGTTTCGCATTGTCCAATTGAACAGGGAAATCCATTCTATCCATCGGATGAGTTGTGGATCCGGAATATCATCTTGCTTTCTTTTGAGAATACCCTGAAATCCTTTAAAATCTATTTCAATAATTAAAGGATTCTAAGCAAGATAATACTTGAATTTTTTGAATCCCTGAATGACTACAAGAACTTCTATTTTGAAAGAGGGATAGTTGTATTGTGATGGCGTGAAAGATCCTAATTTGTAGCCACATACTTGTCTGTGTCCATTGTCTTCTTCAATGAGGACTGCTGCCCAAAAATCAAGGGAAGCATCAGACTGCAAGAAGAGTTATCCTGGAGCTGGGATCTTGAGAGGAAGAAGTACCTGGCATAGCTCTTTTAGCTTCTGAACTATAACTGTGGCTTCTGGAGACCAATTTCCAATGTTGGATTTTCGGAGGTACTTGAAAATCTGGCTGGTGTAGTTGGCCAAGGATGGAACATGCGATGAGGCATAATTGATCAATCCAAGGAACTGCTGGATCTGAGTAACAGTTCTGAGCTCATCAGGAAAGTCGAGGACTTTGCTTGATATGTGGTCCTGTAAAAGAATGTGTCATTCTCTTATCTGCAAACCAAGAAAATCAATAGCATTTAGACAAATTTTCATCTTGGATTCAGCTAGAACTAATTAATGCTAATAGGTTAGCTCCTAGAATTGTGGGAGATGCTGGTGGTGTTCTTCAGCTGTGTTGTTGAATACCAAAACATCATCAATGTAGACAATACAGTGCTGCTCAAGGGGTCGATACACATCATCCATTATGTGTTGGAACTCGGACGGTGCATTCTTGAGACCGAATAGCATGTAGTTCCATTCATAATGTCCCTGTGGAACAACAAAAGAAGTTTTGAATCTATCAGCTTCAGTAATACCAATTTGCCAAAATCCAGATTTCATATCAAATTTGGAGAAGAATTTGGCTTTAGATAGCTTCTGAATGAGTCGTTCCTTTCTTGGAAGAGGGTATCTGATATCCTGCAATTGATCATTGAGTTGGCGATAATCTATCACCAATCTTTTCTTTCATCGAACTTGTTCTAATCTTTTGTTGACACAAAAAGCATGACTTGCCCACGGAGATCTGGATGGTAAGATGAGACCTTGCTCAAGGAGTGTTTAAATTTCAGCTTGACAAAGATCTTCATCTTTTGTCATTCCTGGTTGAGAAGCGGTTTGGTGTGGCATCTTCCAATCTTCTCTGTAAGGTAAACAGACAGAGTGCTTCTCTCTTTTCTAAAACTTGTTTGGAAGATCGCCGCAACAGGAAATGAGGAAGTTTCTCTCTTCAGCAAATTTATCATCTTGAATGGCTGAAACTTCTAAAAGTAATTCCTATAAGGATACCCAAGGGGTATACTGATTGTGTAGGAATTGGAAACCATCTGTCTGAAATGAGAATGAAACAAGTAAGGTGAGGAAATCCATTCCTAAGAGAATGTCTTCACATCATTCATCATATTGGTAAAAGTTATGTCGTACTGAGACATCTAGGGATAAGTGTATGGGAATGGTCTTGGAATGTGCTTCACTTGCAAATCCACTACTAGGACCTTTTTTCTCGCCTTTATCGCCCCACCCAGTTGGGATAATTTTCTCTTTGGAGAGATAATGAGGAGGTGGTGTGAGATCAACCTAATAGGCTTTTTTGCAATTGCCACTTGGTATCCAGACTACATGATCTGGCTTTGGATTATGCTTCCAAGGATGAGAGGATTGCTTCTTTGGCTTAGTTGGCTGTTTGAGCTTTTTAGCGAGTCATTCTCTTTTTCTTTTGAACTCGTCTGAATCAAGATAATGCTTCTCAGAAGAAGATTTATGCATGTTGATCATGTTGACGCTGCTCCAAGAACGAACTTGTCTTGAAGAGGATATGGATTATACAGTGACAGTAGAGAATTTGTACACAGCTGTAAGGGCTGCTGGTTTGATAGGTAATAGAGATTTGAACTTTTGTGTGCGTTGGGAAGTTTGGTAGTATGAGTATGGGTTTAATGGAGAATGCTTGAAGAGTTCACCTAGTTTGGTAGATGGTGGTGTTTAGGTTATGTCTACGTTATAATGAGATGCGGAAGGATCAAGGGAAGTGACTTCAGAATTGTTTGCAACAACTTCTTGTTCTGGCAGGAGAAGATCAGCCATGGTGGATACACTGGTCACGACTGGACTTACTGCGGGACTTACGATGCCTTTCATTCACTTTTTAACGGCTATTGCCCTATTGCCAAAGACTCTAGTGTTCCACACACAAGTATAGTTTAAGACTTTCAATACCAAAATATGGAAGTGTTACAGTTAACTAGGCTCTAAGACCACTAAGGGGAAGGGAAAGAGTTAGAGAAAGAAAGATGTATTTCAATCCAAATCTAACTCTGTCCCTTTAGTCAGGGGTTATTCATTATTTATAGGCAAACCATTACAAAGCTTAATAATACAAGCGGAATCTTCACTATTCCTAATAAGGACTATAGCAAATTCCTTTAATAAAGAAAAAGCTGACATGATATAAAGAGATTCCTAATAATTCAAAATAAGACAATCCTGACGCGACTAAAGCGATTTCCTTTAATAAAGGAAATCTCACTTATTACAAACAGACAAACGAGACATGACCTAAAGGAAATCTGAAGTGACAAAAGATTCCTGTCATATCTTATTATTACAACATGACAAACCTATTTATATGACACGAAGCTTCGTCATGGGGTCCACCCGGGATTCCTGGAATCCTGTCTGCAATGTGTCACCATCTGTCGTTATTGAGATCGATATCATCCCACTACTCCTGACTGTTTTGGCAAAGATCTCCCCCCTACGGGTTGTAGTCAGACCCAAGGTCTGCAGTGGAATAGCCATCTTCTTGAGAAAAACTCTGGAAAGCGAGAAGATGCTCATGAAAAATGGGGCAATCAGGAAAGCGGACGTGCCAAAATTCTCGGGAATCAGAAACATCTAGACCATGGGCTCTAGCAGTAGCTCTTTTGACGCTAAGGCATTGTTCCCAAGAAATAAAATATTCCCAAGGCTCTTGTCGGAGGTGGAAATGGTTGATTGGAATGATGGTTGGCGGAATGACACGATTCCAAACATCTGTGAGGCGAATGATGAAAATATGCTGGTGCTGTATAACTTGACCGGTGATGAGTGTTGGAGGGTCAATTGACTGAAACACCTGTGAGAATATGTTATACCCGAGCCCGAAATGTGAAATTTTTCTGTTTATTTTTCTGAAAATTATATTTTTCTTAAATTCCTTGATATTTAATCGTTATTCGTTCTTTGTCGCAAACTGCATTGCATATTGAGAGTGTTAGTTAGGAATGATTTCTAGTCCTCAGCAAATAGTGAAAACTAGTATTTAGTGTGTTGATTTTGGAGTTTTAGTATTTTAGTAGTTAGTATTTAATTGTTAGGTTATTAGACTAGTAGTTTTATGCTTTATTTTAAGTTAAAAATGCCAAAATAGTTAGATTTGACCAAGCCAAAGACCATTGACCTTTGACTATTTAAGTTGTCATCTTTTAAAGCTTATAATAGCATAAAATAAAACAAAGAAAAGCTGAAAAAAAGAAGGAGGCCCAGAGCTTCAAAGAGAAAAAAAAAATATATATATATTTTCAACTTCAAATCTTCAAATCTTCGCGAGAGCTTGCACGGGGATGTTTTCGAGGCTTCCAACGTGGTTTTTCTAGCGTCTAGTAGCGTCTAAGGTGAGGGATGCATCTTTATTTGCGCATTTGAATATATGTTATACAAACTTTAAATTTCGGGAATTATGCGTAGATTGTTGTTTTATCCATTTTGTTGTTTAAAGAATGTTCCTTGATGATTGTAGAACATGTATTTGTAGGGTTTTAGCATTTTCTACGGTTGAATATAGCAATTGCAATTTAAATTGATAATGGAATAGTAAATTGTGAATAGTAAACCCCCGTTTCGTAAAAGTTGCTCTGTTTTGCGTTCTCTTGATGTGGAAAGATGCTAGATATGTTAGAATGCTTAAATGTAAGGTTTATTTGGATTGTGTAATGGAAAATTAGGGAAAAATGGCTTGGTTTATGTTGGGGTCGTTCCGGTCGAGTTTGGCAATTCCTCAATTTGCTTGAAGGCATTGTCGTAGTATGTCATGGAAACACTTTTGGTGCAATTATAACATTGGTTGGGTGATCGGTTGAGGTAGCTGTAGTTCCAACGAGCAAAGGGGAAAATCGGAGCTTTGTGAGAATTCTAGGGTAAAGTAGGGTTTCATGGTCTTTAGACGTGCCTTATGGTGTCTTAGGAGGAGTGGTGAAGTCGGTTTTCAAAACTCGTAGCTCGTTTGGAAGTAGTAGCTTTTTTTAAAGTTGGGGTCGTTGTGTGTTTTGTTGGGTTTTAGCATGTTTTGACCTTTAGAATGTTATTGTTGCTTGTTGTTGCTTATTGTGCTTATTATAGTTGATTATGATTGAAATGTTTATCAACTATTGCTATTGCGTGCAAAAGTAACCTACTTTGTTATTCTCCCACGTGTGGCTCTATTGCTCAATTGTTGCATTGTGTATTGTATTGCATTCATAGAGTCAGGGACGGTGTGACAAAATAGTTTATTCAACAAAGTCACTGAAGCACGGCAATCAAGTCAAGCACAACATAATCAATTCAAATCACGGCATAGCTAATTCAAGATATTCTATACACACATTACAAGTACTACTTCAAGCAAATAACAATTCACAAGGTTGATTCGATTCACGGTGCTAATTCAATAGGTCAATTTAATGCACAACTAGACACTTCACTTTACTTAGCACACAATTAACACATAACTTTATCACATAAGTGCATACATTCATGTCAAGACACATAATCTCACATACAAGCATACACTTTCAAGACACACTTAATAAACACACATTCAAGGACCACTACCCACCAAACCGAGGACCCTGTCCCAGCTTATGAGCTAAACAAGCTCTGATACAACCTGTAACACCCCGATCCCTCTCGAGACCGGGAGTTCTAACAATCAATCTAAACACAACCCAAACCAAAACCCGGGCATAATTTTCAGAGAAAACGGACGGAGTCTCCCCTGTTTCTAGGCGAAATGTAAAACCTGCGACAGCATATAAGTGGACCAATACCATGTCCAAACATTCAACCAACCTCAAGGCCATCCGAGCCTTGGTTCACAACAATCAAATCACAAGTAAATATACATTCAAGCTTAGCAATTAAACTACACCAACCTATTTCATAAGCTAGACTATCATACCTTTCTATCTCTTTTCCTTTGTCATTACAAATATACATTGAAGTTAAGCTACATTAACTAAATGCATAATCTAATGAAACTTAAATTACATCCCCTTTAACATTAAATACATATAATACATAAAAGCATAAAACTTTACAACTTTGACCACTCAAGTCACATAGGCACGCAGCCCAACTCTTCAAGCACGGACTTTCACGAAATCCCGAACTTTCCAGCTAACATGACATTTCCTGAAATGTGGTGGTGAGGAGTGAGTATACACAACACGTATACTCAGTGAGGGCGAGACATATATCGAGTTGGAGAGAAAGAAGATTGTGTAATGCAAATAAACACAGTTAACCAATAGAGACAATAAGAAAACATTCAATACAAACGACAATACTATAAACAATCAAGAAAGCATTAACACAGCCCTTCAAAGCTATACAGCACTCTGAAGGCTATGGTTCACTCTTACGAGCAATATACCATTTCACGAGCGATACATCAATCTCGAGCTTGATGTTGACAACAATGACAATAAGCGCGCAACCACCTTATAACACCAGTTTGGAATACCCCGGGAGTAACCATCAATTCTACGACCCAAATCTCCTTGAGAGGCAGCCCAAGCGAGAAGAGGGAATAGCAGCGGAGCTAGAGCAACCAACACTGGCAACCCGAGGCTACCCAGAGAGGCCCATCACTCACGCGCTGGACACTATGCAATGCAAGACTCGATACAAGGCGATAAACGAGCGATAAACAAGATATCAAGCATTATCAACAATTGATAAACATTTCAATCAACAATCAACTCTAACAAGCGTAATAAGCATTAACAAGCATTTACAATCAAATATGTAACAAGAACAGCACCAACAACATTATCAAGCAATAATAAGTATTCTATAGACATTATAAGCATTCTATAGGCATTATAAACATTCTATAAACATTATAAACATTCTATAAGCATTATAAACATTCTATAGGCAATATAAGCATTCTATAGGCAATATACTATGAAAATACACACAAAATTCCAAAAATGTCCCCAACTTTCAAAACGCTACTACTTTCAAACGAGCCACGAGCTTTGGAAACCGACTTCACCAATCCTCCTAGGTCACCATAAGGCACGTCTAAAGACCCCGAAACCCTACTTTACCCTAGAATTCACGCAAAGTCCCGATTTCCCTCTTTGCTCGTTTGAACTACAACTATACTAACCAAACACCCAACCAATGCCATAATCGCACCAAAAGTGCTTCCATGGCCTCCCGAAACAATGCCATCACGTAAAACGAGAAAATGCTAAACTCGACCTAAACGACCCCGACTTTCACCAAGGTGTTTTTCTCATTTTTTCCATTACACAACCTAAACAAACCATGCATTTAGACATTCTAGCATACCTAGCACATTTTCACATCAACAGAAAGCATAACAGCGCAACTTCATCGAAACAGGGGTTTACTATTCACTATTTACTATTCATTACACAATTTATATTTTAAATTCGATATTCAACCGCAAAAAATGTTAAAAAGCTATAAATACACGTTCTACAATTGCTAGGGAACATTCTTTAAGCAATGAAACAGACAAAATAACAACCTACGGTTAAATCACAAAAATTAAAGTTTACGTTCAATATTTTCAAATGCGCAAATAACGATGAAACCCTCACCTTAGACGCTCTTAGACGCTAGGAAAACCACGCTGGATGCCTCGGAAACAACCCCGTGCAAGCTCACGCGAAGATTTGAAGATTTGAAGGTTAAAATATTTTTTTTCTTTTTCTCCTATGGTTTTGGCCCTTTCTATTTTTTTCCAGATTTTCGCATGTTTATGTAATGTATTATGCATATATAAGATGACAAATGGTCAAAGCTTCAATCAACCCGCTAAACCAAAACAGCTATGCGCGACCTTACGAAAATGACCATAACTTCTTCTAGAAAACTCCAATTCACGAACGGTTTGAAGCCTCAAAAACTAGACTCATAGAGCTTACCAACCATATATAATTTGCTACCTAACTCTTCCCCAATTGGTTCAGATTTAATTCCAAAGTTGACCCAAATTTTGACTAACTTAACATTGCATTTTTTATTTCTAATCCCAAGTTTGCCCTTTATTAAACATTTCAAAAAATTTTACCTTGTCCTAGTTGTTCATTGTAGATAAAAAGTCAACTAGTTTGGTCAAAGAAGGTGAAAGGTCAATAAAATGCAATTTAAATGAACTTTAAATGCTATTAAATATATGCCAAGTTCGGGTTATCACAGATTGAATTGTAAGTTGTAAATGGTTAGACTAGGGTTAGATTACGTGTTTAATGCATGTTAAGTTGGATGGCCTACTTTGTCATCTAACTTAGTTGTTTGTTGTTTAATTGATTACTTGATGTTATATTGATGATAATTGATTATTATTGATGACTATTGATTAATGATTGATGAACCGGGAGCTAGGCAATTCTTCTAGATTGTCCTCCTGTGAATGATTGTTTATTATTATTGCTAAGTTTTGATATGTGTGTGCCACCTCTCGGGCAGCATCAGGCTGTCGGGTTGATAACGGCATGACTACCAGAGACTACCTCCAGCTCGCATGACGTAGGTGTCATGGAGGGCGAGGCTAGTGAGGTACCTCGGGTGTGTGCGTAATAGGGAGTTACAAGAAGAATGGTTGAGATCGTGATGGCGTTTGGAGCTACACCAACTAGAGTATCCTTTTATTAATTGGTCATTATAATTATGTGTTTATATTGTTATTGATGTTTTATTGTGTGTTTACTGCTCAAATGATCATTTTCAAGGAGTATAGTAAATACTATTAGAGATCTATCGGATCCTCACTGAACTTGTTCATATAAGCTCACTCTCTATTATTGCATGCATACAAGTGTTATTGAGCAAGATTACGGGTACGTGCCTCCAGAAGAGGATAATGTGTCATATGTGGACGAGTCCTATGTGCCAGAGTTTTGTCCTTGATGCTTGAGATGTTGTATACTCTATTATCTTGTATATTAAATTAGTTGTCTTTTATTTACTTTGTAGTTTATGATGTATAAGTTGTAGTAAAGATAATGAACTAAATTATTCTAACTTAATAGTCTTTCTTTTGTTATGATTAGGTTGCTAAGTTGGTTTATAATCTATTTTGATATGTATGTTAAAGTTAAGGTTATGTTGGAATGGAGGCATATAACTAAGAATGATTATTGTATAATATGGTTATGTTGTATGTTGTTAATGGTATTGAGGAATTGATTGTTGTTTGGTTGAGGAGTTTGATTGTATGATGCTCTAAGAGGTTGGTTTAGAGCCTCGGTGTCTTAATTACTATCGTTATACTGCCGAAATTCTGTTGCGTCAACTGATCGTAGGTGGGGTCGAGTTGGGGGGTGACATTTAAGTGGTATCAAAGCGCATGTTAGCTGTCAATCGAGGTATTCTCAGAATGTGGGTAATGGTCTTAGCATGAAAGTATGTATGAAGCGAACGAAAAGTGAACTATGTGTTAATATGGTTAAGTGATTAAGTGATTATATGGTTAAGTGATTATGTGATTATGTGACTAATTTGTTTATGTGATTGATACTTAAGTGATTTATGTGCTTTATATGAGTTTGTTGTTTATATGTTAATAGTTGTTCATAGTTTGTTTATGTGCTATATCCTGTGCTAACTCTTTGATTAGTAGAATGACAGGTAGACCGAGGACCAGAGGTAGGCCTGAGGTAACTGATGAGGTTCCGAGAAATGTGGCTCTAGGCCAAGTTAGGGGTGAGGATCGTATAGGTGCAGCTTTTGATAGGATGAACGAGATCATGGCCGGTCAGGAACAGTTACTGGCGAGGCAGGCTGCCCAAACTCAGGCATTGCAGAATCAGTTATTGAACGTACAAGGTGGGTACCACGGTCGTGGTACACTGAAAGAGTTTTTAGGGTATTATCTGCCTCGATTTCAGGGGGAGCCGGATGATCGGAAGGTTGAGGAGTGGATTAGTAAAGTGGAGAAGATTTTTGACCCTCTTGATTATACCGATGAGCGGAAGGTCACTTTTGCCTTGTACTTGCTGGATGATGAGGTAGAGGAATGGTGGCGCACGGTGAAAACTAGCTAGGAGACTCAGGGTATTCCGTATGTTTGGGATACCTTTCTATTAGCTTTCCGGGCGAAGTATGTCCCGAGGATCGCGAGCGAACGGAGAAAGGCAGAGTTTCTAGCCTTAGTGCAGGGAGATGCTTCAGTGGCTCAGTATGAGGCCACTTTTACTAGGTTGTCCCGGTATGCACCAGAGTATGTGGCTGACGAGGAACGTAAGACTCGTAGGTTCATGTTAGGGTTGAGGCCCGAGATTCAGGATGCGATGACCCTGAATCGGTATGATATACTTACGGAGGCCTTTGATGCAGCTTCTAGACTAGAGAAGAGAAAGAGGGAACAGATTGTATCTAGTCAGCCTAGCAAGAGGCCATTTCAGCCGCAGGGCCAGCAGGGTATGTTTAGGCCTTCAGTACAGCAGGTTATGTACAGGCTGCCAGCAAAGCAGAGCTCTTACAGACCGTAGGGTCAGCAGAGTTATTATCGGCCACAGTTTCAGCAAGGGTCTTATCAGGCTCAGTCTTAGTTTAGGCCGGCCCAGTCTCAGGGTCAATACAGGCCTAGTTTTGTTAGACCTCAGTAGCAGGCTGGTACAGCTGCGTCTTCAGCTTCTGGTTCTTCCAGGGCAGTGTCAGTGCATCATCACCGCAGTGTACCTACTGCAAGCGCCAGGGCCATGTGGAGGCCGACTGCAGGGTGAAGTCAGGGGCTTGTTTGGGTTGCGGCAGCAATCAGCATAGGGCGAAGGATTGCCCTAGATATTAGAGGACTGAGGGTCGGGCAGCGACTCAGGGTTATCAGGGTCTACCTGCGGGTGGTGCACCTCAGCAGCAGCGGGTTCAGGCTCGGGCCTACGCAGTTGACTTGGAGGAGATGCCTGAGGGGACTGCAGTTGTGGAAGGTAACTTCCTTATACTTGATCAACTTGTTAAAGTGTTGATTGATTCTGGTGCTACGCATTCTTTCATTACTCCTGCTTGTGTGTAACGTGTTAATGTACAACCTGAAAGACTGCCTTATGTGGTTGAGATTAGTATCTCTTTGACTGATAAGTATATTACTGGCTTAGTATGTAAGGATTGTATAATACATGTTAAGGGGTATAATTTTCCTTCGAACCTTATCTTATTTCCTATCCGGGGGTATGATGTTATCTTGGGGATAAATTGGCTTTCTAAGTATGATGCCCAATTAAACTGTAGAACAAATGTAGTATAGTTTCGTCTGCCAAATCAGCCAGTAGTTGAGGTAGTAGGGAACCAGGGTGCTAAGACGAGTTTTGTTATCTCAGCAACTAATGCCGTTAAATTGGTGAGTAAGGGATGTTCGGGTTATCTAGCTTATTTGATCAACAAGCCAACTGATAAGCTACAGCTGGAGGAAGTTCTTATTATTCAGGAATATCCCAATGTATTTCCCGAGAAGTTTCCAGGGTTACCGCCAGAGAGAGATGTGGAGTTTGTTATTAATCTTGTTCCTGGTACTCAACCTATTTCTAAATCAGCGTACCGGATAGCACCAGTTGAGTTGAAGGAGCTGAAAACTCAGTTGTAGGAGTTAATAGAGAAAGGCTTCATTCAGCAGAGTTCTTCACCTTGGGGAACTCCTGTTTTATTTGTGAAGAAGAAGGATGGTACCTTGAGATTGTGTATTGACTATCGTGGTTTGAATCAAGTAACCATCAAGAACAAGTATCATTTGTCATTGATTGACGAGTTGTTTGATCAACTTCAGGGAGCCAAGGTCTACTCTAAGTTTGACATGAGGCAGGGGTATTATCAGCTCCGGATTCGTACGGAGGATGTTCCGAAGTCTACCTTCAGGACTCGGTACGGGCATTATGAGTTTGTAGTTATGCCATTTGGATTAACTAATGCACCGGCAGCCTTTATGGATCTTATGCATCAGGTTTTTCAGCCGTACTTGGACCAATTCGTGGTGATCTTTATTGATGATATCTTGGTTTATTCTAAGTCTGAATTGGAGCACGAGCAACATCTACGGCTTGTCTTACAGAAGCTGCAGGAGCATTAGTTGTTTGCAAAGTTCAGCAAATGTGAATTTTGGCTGCAACGCATATATTTTCTTGGTCATGTTATCACACAGAGCGGTATTTCTGTAGATCCCACAAAGATTGAATCGGTGATGTCTTGGAAACGTCTGGAGAATATTTCTGAGGTTCGTAGCTTTCTTGGCTTGGCAGGTTATTACCGTAGGTTTGTCAAGGACTTTAAGTTAACTCAGAAACAGACTAGCTTTGTTTGGGACGAGAAATGTGAGAGTGGGTTTCAGGAATTGAAAAAGAGATTGACTATTGCTCCAGTACTTACTCTACCAGAGGGGACCGATAATATGGTTATCTACAGCGATGCATCCAAGGAGGGCTTGGGATGTGTTCTTATGCAGAATGGTTGGGGTATTGCCTATGCTTCTAGAAAGTTGAAGCCATATGAGGTGAATTATCCGACTCATGATCTTGAGTTGTCAGCTGTTGTTTTCAAACTGAAAAAGTGGCGTCATTATCTATGGGCGTTCGAGATTTTCACTGATCATAAGAGTCTTAAGTACTTGTTCTCACAGAAGGAGTTGAATACGCGTCAGCGAAGGTGGATGGAACTTCTTGGAGATTATAATTGTTCTATCAGCTATCTGCCAGGAAAGGCAAATGTTGTAGCAGATGCTCTTAGCCTAAGGCAAGTGTTTCTTGTTTGGCTGTCAAGAAGTGGGAGGTTCTTGAGGAATTCACTTATTAGAGACCGGAGTTGACTCAGGTTAGGGTGATGTGTTCACATCTCCGTATTCAGCCTTTATTGTTGTCTCAAATCAGAGAAGCTCAGCAACTTGATGTTAAACTTCAGAAGATCAAGGATCAGATCACAGATGATCAGACTGACTTCAAATTGCATGAGGATGGTATTCTTCGGTTTCAGAACAGGGTTTGTGTTCCCGATGAACTGGGTTTGAGGCGAGGTATTCTGGAGGAGGCTCATAATTCTAAGTATACTATTCATCCTGGTGGAAACAAGATGTATCAGGACTTGAAACAACATTACTGGTGGAATAATATGAAGAGGGAAGTTGCTCAGTTTGTATCTAGATGTTTGACTTGTCAGCGAGTGAAAATCGAGCATCAACAACCTACAGGTTTGCTTCAGCCGTTGGCTATACCATAGTGGAAATGGGAGCATATTATGATGGACTTCATTACTGGTTTGCCTAGAACACCGAGAGGTAATGATGCCGTTTGGGTTGTCGTGGATCGTTTGACGAAGACAACTCACTTTATTTCGATGCTGATGGGAGATGAAGTTACAAAGTTGACGAGTCTTTATTTGGATAAGATTGTTAGACTTCACGGGATTTCATCTAATATTGTATCAGATCGAGATCCTCGATTTACTTCTCATTTGTGGAAGAAACTTCAGGAGACTTTGGGTACTCAGCTGAATTTTAGTACAGCATATCATCCACAGACCGACGGTCAGTCTGAGAGGACTATTCAGATTCTGAAAGATATGCTCAGGGCTTGTGTTCTGGACTTCGGGAAGAACTGGGAGAAACATCTACCACTTGCTGAGTTTGCCTATAACAATAGTTATCAAGCTACTATTGGGATGGGACCTTTTGCAGCTCTTTACGATTGTCAGTGTTGTTCACCTTTTTATTGGGATGAAGTAGGGGAGATGAAGATTATTGATCCGACTATTATGGCAGAGCTTCTAGAGAAGATTGATAATGTTCAGTTGATCAGGCAGAGAATGCTTATGGCGCAGAGTAGATTTAAGAGTTATGCTGATAAGCGTCATCGGGACTTGGAGTTTGCAGTCGGGGATTGGGTTTTCTTGAGATTGTCTCCTCGTAAGGGGTTTGCTCGTTATGGTAAAGGTGATAAGCTGAGTCCGAGGTTTGTGGGGCCGTTTGAGATTACTAGCAGAGTGGGCAAGTTGGTATATCGGTTGACTTTACTGGAGAATTTCTCTAATGTCCACGATGTATTTCACGTGTCTAATTTGTGGAAATATAATCCGGATTCTTCTCATATTCTTGAGCCAGAGCCGTTACAGCTTCGTGAGAATCTAACTTATGACAAGCGGCCGATTCGTATTCTTGATCAGATGGAACAAGAGTTGAGGTCAAAGAAGATTCCGATGGTTAAGGTATTGTGGAAGTATCACGGTATTGAGGAAGTTACTTTGGAGAGAAGAGATCAGATGCAGCAGCAGTACCCAGATCTTTTCTGTTAAGCAAGTAAGAATTTCCAGGACAAAATTTCTTTAAGGGGGAGAGAATGTGAGACCCTATATTTTGCTTTACCTCGTTTTGTGTGAATTGACTTGTTTATGTGCTATATGACTTAGAATGTGTTAAATATGTGATTAATACTCCTAATACATGCTAAGTGTGCATTCTTAAAATTTTCATCAAAAACGGAATTAGAAATTTTATCGTCGGTTTTGGTGAATAGTATTTTTGAACACCTGTTTGCTAAAATTTTTACAGGGGTGTTTTAAACGTTTTAAAACCTAGTCCTCGGGTATTAATAGACCCGTGTTTGATTAAAACGAATTTAGAATCGGTTTTAGAATTTTAAAGATTTTTACATTTTCTTTTGCAAGAAAACGAGTTTTGAGCTGACTCGGGTGAAACTATTTTAAAGTAACACTCTTTGTCACCTAAAATATATTGTCTAGAATTAGTTTAAGTGTTAAATTAATAGTTGAGCAAGAAATACTCAAGAAATGAATTAAAAGACTAAAATAGAATTAAAAGACTAAAAATTAACTTTGACTTTCTTTTATTTTATTTGACCAAGCCTTTATATGCATAATATATCATCATCACCTACTAACAAAGCACAAAACACACTCAAATTTCACCTACATGGCCGAGAGCCATAGAGAGAAAAACAAAGCTTTTTCTTCAAGTTTTCAAAGCAAAATTTCATAGAAAAACCTAGTTTTTGTCTGTAGTTTTTCGTGCTGAGTTGGATTCTGCTAGTTGGGCATTGAACGCATATCTAGGCTTATTTCGTATCAAAGGTGAGAGAAAAATTCTAGATCTCAAAAGTCATTTTTTATGTTATTGCTCATAATTGCATTTTGAACCGTTAGAATGTTAATTTGAAGTTATATTATTGCTCAGTGCATGCTAGGGATCATTTATGTGTATCACTACGAGATTTGAACCATTGTAGCAAAATTATTTATTTTTAGGTATTAAAAGTTGATTAACTAACCATTTGATGAATATCTTGAGTTGTTGTGGTTGGAATCGATTGCCGTCGATTTCTAAAAGTTTGTTAATTACGTGGTAGCGCCGTTATAATACCGAATTTTTGATTGCGATGTTTGTGTGAAAATCCAGAAATTTCAGCCTAGGTGAATTTAGGTTTTAGGGTTGTTGGGCTTGACTTTGATGTGTCTTGGTTGGTTTCCGAGAGGGCTAATGTAGTTGATTGAATGGGTGAGTGTTCGAAACTGATTTCGAGTTGTTTGGATTAGTAGAATGTAAGTTGGATGGCCTACTTTGTCATCTAACTTAGTTGTTTGTTGTTTAATTGATTACTTGATGTTATATTGATGATAATTGATGATTATTGATGATTATTGATTGATGATTGACGAACCGGGAGATAGGAAATTCTTCTAGATTGTCCTCCTGTGAATGATTGTTTATTATTATTGCTGAGTCTTGGTATGTGTGTTTCACCTCTCGGGCAACATCGGGCTATCGGGTTGATAACAGCATGACTACTTGAGACTACCTCCAGCTCGCATGACGGAGGTGCCATGGGGGGCGAGGCTAGTGAGGTACCTCGGGTGCGTGAGTAATGGGGAGTTACAAGAAGAATGATTGAGATCGTGATGGCGTTTGGAGCTACACCAACTAGAGTATCCTTTATTGATTGGTCATTATAGTTATATGATTATATTGTTATTGATGTTTTATTGTTTGTTTACTGCTCAAATGATCATTTCCAAGGAGTATAGTAAATATTGTTAGAGATCTATCGGATCCTCACTGAGCTTGTTTTATATAAGCTCACTCTCTATTATTGCATGCATACAGGTGTTATTGAGCAAGATTACAGGTACGTGCCTTCAGAAGAGGATAATGTGCTGTATGTGGACGAGTCCTATGTGCCAGAGTCTTGTCCTTGATGCTTGAGATGTTGTAGACTCTATTATCTTGTATATTAAACTAGTTGTCTTTTATTTACTTTGTAGTTTATGATGTATAAGTTGTAGTAAAGATAATGAACTAAATGATGCTAACTTAGTAGTCTTTATTTTGTTATGATTAGGTTGCTAAGTTGGTTTATAATCTATTTTGATATATATGTTAAAGTTAAGGTTATGCTGGAACGGAGGCGTATAACTAAGAATGATTATTGTATAATATGGTTATGTTGTATGTTGTTAATGGTATTGAGAAATTGATTGTTGTTTGGTTGAGGAGTTTGATTGTATGATGTTCTGAGATTTGGTTTAGAGCCTCGGTGTCTTAATTACTGTCGTTATACTGCCGAAATTCTGTTGCATCCTGACTGATCGTAGGTGGGGTCGAGTTGGGGCGTGACATGTGGTAACCCCATCCCACATCAGAAGGTTACGAGTCTGGGCCACTGAATATATAGAGTTCGTTCGTATATCTGTGCACGGCCGTTTTCCTGGCAGTGGCTGGAAGGCAACAAAACCGTGAGGAGTATGGGCTCCAAAGTGGATAATTCGTGCATAGTGCGCTTCCGGGCCCACTCGTCATGGCCTCGGTGCTCGCTTGGACCGTTAAGGCCAGGGAGTATCCTGCAGGCATAGGAGTGTTGGTTTTGAGGCATTACACTGATTGTGTAGGAATTGGAAACCATCTGTCTGAAATGAGAATGGAGCAAGTAAGGTGAGGAAATCCATTCCTAAGAGAATGTCTTCACAGCATTGATCATACTGGTAAAAGCTATGTCGAACTAAGACATCTGGGGATAAGTGTATGGGAATGGTCATGGAATGTGCTTCACTTGCAAATCCATGACCAGACGTAGTGGTAAAGGTTGCTCTGGAGGAAATCCAAAATTCAGGAGGAAGACACTTGGATTTCATCATAGAAATACATGAACATTTGTCTACAAGTGCAGTAACAGTGATAGGAACATATCCTGGAGGATTTATGAGAAGTTTTATGTAGGGTTTGTATATCTGGCCTGGGGTAAAAGTAGCTTCGGAAGCGAAGAGGATTGGTTGTTCAGTGGTTTGCTGTATTTTGGCTATGGAGAGGTTTGGTTCTAAGTCAGAGGAATCGGATCCTGAGGTAAGATCTGAGGATGAGGCTGTATCAAGGTTATGGACGGCTTGATCTGTTTCGGAAGTCCATGTGTATAGATGGTCATCAAAGTTTTGAGTTGAAATGAACAGAACAAACTTGGCTGGTAGCTTCTTGGACTTCTTGAGGTAACAATCCTTTGTAAAATATCATTTCTTTCTAGAAAGAAAATACTTAGTAGAAGAAAACGGTTTCGATCTTCTCTTCACAAATCTGAATTTCTTGAAAGGTTTTTTGGACTTGTGAAACCTTTTCTGATGTTTGTGCTTCTTGTATTTGTGACACGAACATGGAGAATAGTTGTGAGTGTGACAGCCAAACTTTTGGAAACCTTTTCTGCAAAAGGTATCCATTGTTTTCTGCTCATTGCTCTTGAGAAGTTTGCCAAGTCGTTTGGACTCGCACTGATTTTGAATGAGCTTTCTGGCCATCTGGTACAAGTAAGCAAGACTCACCTACCTTAGATCTGCAATATTGGCTCGTTTGAACTCTATTTTGAGCAATTCAGGAAGAGGTTGTGTCATGTTAAAGACAAACGCCTTCTTGATGGTTTCTTTATTTTTCCCAAAGATAAAATACAGAGCTTTCTGTCTAAGATAGTAATCTCCAAGTTTTGCAACATCACAGCATTTGTTGAATAAGAACTCCTTTTTTGCCTTTTCAATCTCTTGGGATGTTTGTCCTATGAAAATGTTTCATAGACATCTTAGAAATATCTGGATAGGATCTGCATCTGTCAGGATGATTTGTCTTTCTTCTTCTGACAGCATTCTTGTCCACCAACTGTGAAGTGATCCTGTAAAAGCAGCAACAAGACGGTCAAAGATATCTCTTATCTCAAGAGTAGGATTTCGGAGAGATTCTCCATTTATCCATGCATCCATTTTCTCAAGATATTTGTGTCTGTCATCAGGAGGAATGGCATCAATGTTCTGAAATTGCTTGTGATCCGGAGCATATGGGATGGAAACTTTTACTTCAATGTTTGGTTGTTTCTGAGGTTGCTGTTGTGGAACCTATGGGACTTGTGCTTATGGTGGTTGTTGGTTCTGATGTTCTCCTGCTTGGGAAGTTTCTCCCTGGTCACTGGTTGTTTTTGAATCATCAGGATTTGTTTGTACAGGGTTATGTGTATGTGTTCTTGTGGTATCCGTGTAGAACGAAGTCACAGGAGTTTGCATAAGAACTGGTCCTTTGTATGGTGGAATCGTCTGCGGGGATGAATCATTTTCAAATGGATCAAATGAATCAAAGGACGAAATAACAGAAGAAATTTCACTGGGACCTTCTTTCTCGTCTTCATCACCCCACCCAGTTGGGATAATTTTCTCTTTGGAGAGAAAATAAGAAGGTGCTGTGAGATCAATCCAATAGGCTTTTTCGCAATTGCCACTTGGTATCCAGACTGCATGATCTGGCTTTGGATTACGCTTCCAAGGATAAGAAAACTGCTTCTTTGGCTTAGCTGGTTGTTTGAGCTTTTCAACGAGTCATTCTATTTTTATTTTAAACTCGTCTGAATCAAGATAATGCTTCTTGGAAGAAGATTTCTGCGTGTTGATCATGTTGACGCTGTTCCAAGAATGAACTTGTTCGGAAGATGATACATATTGTAAGTGACAGTAGAGGATTTATGCACGACTGTAAGGGCTGCTGGTTTGATAGGTAATAGAGACTTGAACTTATGTGTGAGTTGGGAAGTTTGGTAGGGTCCACCCAGGATTCCTGGAATCATGTCTGCAATGAGTCACCATATGTCGTGGACCCCATGACGAAGCTCCGTGTCATGTAAATAGGTCTATCATGTTATAATAATAGGATATGACAGGAATCGTTTGTCATTTCAGATTCCCTTTAAGACATGTCTCATTTGTCTGTTTGTAATAAGTGAGATTTCCTTTATTTAAGGAAACTGCTTTAGTCGCGTCAGGTTTGTCTTATTGTGAATTATTATGAATCTCTTAATGCCATGTCAGCTTTTTCTTTATTAAAGGAAGCTGCTTTAGTCCTCGTCCAGAATAGTGAAGATTTCGCTTGTATTATTAGGCTTTGTAATGGTTTGCCTATAAATAATGATGAACCCCTGACTAAAGGGGCATAGTTAGATTGGGATTAAAACACATCATCTACTCCTCTCTCTCAAACTAAAGCCTTTAGCTATGTCTTCCTCTGCCTCCCACTCCATCCTTTCCCCTTAGTGGTCTCGGAGCCTAGTTAACTGTAGCACTTCCCTATTCTGGTATTGAAGGTCTTAAACTATACTTGTGTCTTGAACACTAAAGTCTTTGGCAATAGGGCAATAGCCGTTAAAGAGTGAATGAAAGGCGTCGTAAGTCCCGCAGTAAGTCCAGTCGTGACCAATGTATCCACCATGGCTGATCTTCCCCTGCTAGAACAAGAAGTTGTTTCTAACAACTCTGAAGTCACTTCCTTTGATCCTTCTGCATCTCATTATGAGGTAGACATAATGATGTGACTGTATTTGCAGCACTCAAACCTTGGTATTTGTACTATATTTGCATCTTAGTTTGGGAATTATTGCAATACTTTGATATTTTTGATACAATGTAGGATGACACAGAAAAGTGAAAAATCAGACCCAAAATGATCCAAATTACAAGTAAATAAGTCAAGAATGGGGAAGCACGAGAAGCGGTCGAAGAATGAAGCTTATAGAGAAGAAATTTCGCTGAAACTAGCACGAAATCGGACTCAGAACATTGACCCAAATGATCACAAATAGTGACCCATGTTCGTTTTTGGCAAATCATATCCGTTTTTCAGGTAGAAACAACCTTCTGAGCAAAACGCATGACTTTAGTCTTGCGCGTGGCGTGATTTTAGCAAAATTCCATCGTTTGGAGGGTCAAAACAATGAAAAATGCCGGAAGATGTTGCTGTCAACGAATCGGTCAAAGTCAAAGACAAACTCAAGTATTGACCAAGAATTGAAGCCCGTAGAGGAAGAATTTGGCCAAACAAAGTGCAGAAACGGACTCAGAACGCTGAATAACCTTGGAATAGGATTAGTCAACTTTTCGGTCAACGTGTAAATAGTAATGTTCAACGCGTGAACAGTAAAATCGCGTGCAGAATACGTGAATAGTAGTCGGGTGAATAGTATCTACGTGAATAGTAGTTACGTGAATAGTAGCTAAGTTTTCCTATAAATAGACATCACCCTTCTTCATTTTTTCTTACAATTTTTTAGAGTTTTGGAATATTTTTTCAATATTTTCAATTTTTGTCAAGTTATTTTTATAGTTCTTATTTAGGATTTTGCCTAAATAGCTATATACGGAGGAAGTCCTACCTAGTGGCTCTTATTCGGGGACATTCTGTCTGAATAGCTACTGCACAGCGGATATCCTAACGTTCATTTTTGAGCCTTTGCTCAAAAATGGCTCTTATTCAGGGGGAAATTCTGCCCGAATAGCTATAGAATTTCTGTTCAGACCTGGAGTTCAGAAATATGCGTTCGTCAATACGCGGGAGCCTTTCTTGACTCTCTTTTATTTGTATAAACTCGTATTTATTATGTATGAGTAGAATTCTTATCTAGGGTAGGATATTGTAAATAATGGTCTTTTAATATATGGTCTCGGATTCGGATAATTTAATTTTAATGCAATATATGGCTTGTATTAATTAAATATTGTCTTTCATACATAATGCTTTTAAGTAGATGATATGATTGCTTTATTTTTGTGTCATATATCCATGCTTTAATAGTGAATCAATAGCTTGACAACCTTAAAGATTCCAAGAGATTATAGGTAATGCTTTTAAGTAGACCATAGTTTCTAGACTAGTAAGGAGATGTTGATTACTTATGTTAAAATAGACTTTTTACACCAAGTTGCAAGGACAGATCCATACTATGGTTATACGCTCGTAGATGGAACGGCACCTACATTATAGTTAGTAATCGGGATTTTAATAGACTAAGATAATTGACTAGGTTAATGCTTGTAGCTTAACCTCTTCTATAGAATTTGAGAATCCGGATGCCGAGCCTACATTAATTGCCTTATTTACATATCTGATCCCTAGATATTCTTCTGTATTTAGCTATTATTTAGCTTAACTTAGGCAATTTTGTTAGTTATAGTTTAGTTTACATTCTCACATGTTACTTCAAACTCTTTGTGAACTGTCACTTAAGCGCTTTAATACTTTCATACTACTTCACTAACTTAACTAACGAGCTTCCCTGTGATACGATTCCGCACTTATAACACACTACACTACGAAAATCCGTGCACTTACGGGTATTTTAACTTGGTTTATTTTATACACCTTTCACACGCCCACCGGGTTGCATCACATAACCCAAACACCTCCATCTATCAAACCAGGTGAACTCTTCAAGCTTTCTCCATTAAACCCATACTCATACTACCAAACTTCCCAACTCACACAAAAGTTCAAATCTCTATTGCCTATCAAACCAGCCCTTACAGTCGTGTATAAATCCTCTACTGTCACTGTACAATTTGTATCCTCTTTTGGACAAGTTTGTTCTTGGAACAGCGTCAACATGATCAACATGCAGAAATATTCTTTCGAGAAGCATTATCTTGATTCAGACGAGTTCAAAAGAAAAAGAGAACGACTCACTGAAAAGCTTAAACAGCCAGCTAAGCCAAAGAAGCAGTCCTCTCATCCTTGGAAGCATAATCCAAAGCCAGATCATGCAGTCTGGATACCAAGTGGCAATTGCGAAAAAGACTATTGGGTTGATCTCACACCACCTCCTTATTATCTCTCTAAAGAGAAAATTATCCCAATTGGGTGGGGTCATAAAGACGAGAAAGAAGGTCCCAATGAAATTTCTTTTGTTATTTCGTCCTTTGATTCCTTTGATCCATTTGAAAAGGATTCATCCTCTCAGACGATTCCACCATACAAATGACCAGTTCTTATGCAGACTCTTGTGACTCCGTTCTACGTGGACACCACAAGAACACGTACACATAACCCTGTACAAACAAATCCTGATGATTCAGAAACAACCAGTGACCAGGGAAAAACTTCCCAAGCTGGTAAGCATCGGAACCAACAGCCGCCACAAGCACAAGTCCCATAGGTTCCACAACAGCAACCTCAGAGACAACAAAACATTGATGAAAAAGTTTCCATCCCATATGCTCCAGATCCCAAGCAATTCTGGAACATTGATGCAATTCCTCCTGATGACAGACTCAAATATCTTGAGAAAATGGATGCATGGATAAATGGAAAATCTCTCCGAAATCCTACTCTTGGAATAACAGATATCATTGATCGTCTTGTTGCCGTTTTTACAGGATCACTTCGCAGTTGATGGACAAGAATGCTGTCAGAAGAAGAAAGACAAATCATCCTGACATATGCAAATCCTATCCATATATTTCTAAGATGTCAACAAAACATTTTCGTAGGACAAACCGCCCAAGAGATTGAAAAGGCAGAAAATGAGTTCTTACTCAACAAATGTTGTGATGTTGCAAAACTTGGAGATTACTATCTTAGACAGGAAGCTCTGTATTTTATCTTTGGGAAATATACAGAAACCATCAAGAAGTCGTTTGTCTTTAACATGCCATAACCTCTTCCTGAATTGCTTGAAATAGAGTTCAAACGAGCCAATATTGTAGATCTAAGACAAGTGAGTCATGCTCACTTGTACCAGATGGCCAAAAAGCTCATTCAAGATCAGTGTGAGTCCAAGCGACTTCACAAGCTCCTCAAGAGCAATGAGCATAAAACAATGGATACCTTTGGCAGAAAAGATTTCCAAAAGTTTGGTTGTCACACTCACAGCTATTCTCCATGTTCGTGTCACAAATACAAGAACCACAAACATCATCACAAGTCCAGAAAACCTTTCAAGAAATTCAGATTTGTGAAAAAATATCAAAACCTTCTTCTTCCACTAAGTGTTTTATTTGTGGAAAGAAAGGACATTTTGCAAAGGAATGTTACCTCAAGAAATCCAAGAAACAACCAGCCAAGCTTGTTTAGTTCATTTTAACTCAAAACTTTGATGACCAACTATACACGTGGACTTCCGAACCAGATCAAGCCGTCCTTAACCTTGATACAGCCTCATCCTCAGATCTTACCTCAGAATCCGAATCCTCTGATTATGAACCAAACCTCTCCATAGCCAAACTACAGCAAATCACTGAACAACCAATCCTCTCCACTTCCCAAGCTACTTTTACCCCAGGCCAGATATACAAACCCTACATAAAACTTCTCATAAATCCTCCATAATATGTTCTTATCACTGTTACTACACTTGTAGACACAGGTTCATGTATTTCCATGATGAAATCCAAGTGTCTTCCTCCTGAATTTTGGATTTCCTCTAAAGCACCATTTACCACTGCATCTGGTAGTGGATTTGCAAGTGAAGCACATTCCATGAACATTCTTATACACTTATCCCTAGATGTCTCAGTTCGACACAGCTTTTACCAATATGATCAATGCTGTGAAGACATTCTCTTAGGAATGGATTTCTTCACCTTACTTGCTTCATTCTCATTTCAGACATATGGTTTCTAATTCCTACTCAATCAGTATACCCCTTGGGTATCCTTACAAGAATTACCTTCATAAGTTTCAGCCATTCAAGATGATGAATTTGCTGAAGAGAGAAACCCCCCTCCTTTCACGTTGCGGTGATCTTCCAAACAAGTTTTGGGAAAGAGAGAAGCTATCGTCTCTCTACCTTACAGTGAAAATTGGCAAATGCCACACCAAACCGCTTCTCATCCAGGAATGCCAAAAGATGAAGATCTTTGTCAAGCTGAAATTCAAACACTCTTTGAGCAAGGTCTCATCAGACCATCCAGATCTCTGTGGGCAAGTCATGCCTTTTATGTCAACCAAAGATCTGAACAAGTCCGAGAAAGAAAATACTGATGATAAATTATCGCCAACTCAGTGATCAATTGCAGGATATCAGATACCCTCTTCCAAGAAATGAACAACTCCTTCAGAAGCTATCCAAAGCCAAATGATTCTCCAAATTTGATATGAAATCTGGATTTTGGAAAATTGGTATTACGGAAGCTGATAGATTTAAAACTGCTTTTGTTTTTGCACAGTGACATTATGAATGGAACGTCATGCCATTCGGTCTCAAGAATGCACCGTCCGAGTTCCAACACATAATGGATGATGTGTACCGACCCCTTGCGCAGCACTGTATTGTCTACATCGATGATGTTTTGGTATTCAGTAACACAGCTAAAGAACATCACCAGCATCTCCGACAATTCCAGGAACTAACCTTACAGCATGGATTAGTTCTAGCTGAATCCAAGATGAAAATTGGTCTAAATGCTATTGATTTTCTTGGTTTGCAGATAAGAGAAGGACACATTCTTTTACAGGACCACATATCAAGCAAAGTCCTCGACTTTCCTGATGAGCTCAGAACTGTTACTCAGATCCAGCAGTTCCTTGGATTGATCAATTATGCCTCATCGCATGTTCCATCCTTGGCCAACTACACCAGCCAGATTTCCAAGTACCTCTGAAAATCCAACATTGGAAATTGGTCTCCAGAAGCCACAGTTGCAGTTCATAAGCAAAAGGAACTATGCCAGGCATTTCCTCCTCTCAAGCTCCCAGGTCCAGGACAACTCATTTTGCAGACTGATGCTTCCTTTGAGTTTTGGGCAGTAGTCCTCATTGAAGAAGACAATGGACACAGACAAGTCTGTGGCTACAAATCATGATCTTTCATGCCATCACAGCGCAACTATCCCTCTTT
Source organism: Ehretia macrophylla (assembly GCA_037974665.1). Lineage (NCBI taxonomy): Eukaryota > Viridiplantae > Streptophyta > Magnoliopsida > Boraginales > Ehretiaceae > Ehretia > Ehretia macrophylla. The sequence continues at coordinate 117,766,805 of CM075764.1, read as the reverse complement.
CAAAAGAGAAGTTCTTGCAGTTATTCATGGAATCAAAAAATTCAAGTTTTATCTTGCTCAGAATCCTTTTATTATTGAAACAGATTTTAAAGGATTTCAGGGTGTCCTCAAAAGAAAGCAGAATGATATTCCGGATCCACAACTCATCCGATGAAAATAATGGATTTTCCAATTCAATTGGACAATGTGACACATCCCAGGCAAAGAGAATATCACTGCTGATTTTCTCTCTCGCATACCACTATCCGAGAAAACTGTATGCATGGTAAATCCAAATGGTCGCACACTCCTATCTTCCCTTGTTCCAGGTCTTATTCCAGGCAGTTCTAGCTCAAATCCAGATCCCACTGATGGCTAATCTCATACATTTTATGATTTGAGTCTAGATCAACAGGCACAATTTCTCATAACCCTTCATGAGAAACTTCAACTCAAAATCCTACGAGCGTTCACACGCAACCAGATCACTGATTTCTTTGAGGAATTCGTTGAGATCAATCTCAGACGAATTATTGATCTAGTATCATCTGTCTATTATGTTTGCAACGTTGTTCATTATAATCCCCAGCATGAAGAACCATGGGATACAGTTCTTGATTTCAATAATTATGACTTTTCAAAGATGCAATTCTTGTATCTTTGGTATTCGCTTCATTATTATCCTATGGCAGTTCTTTTTTATCCAGAACTCATCCAGAGACATGTTCGTGTGTTCCCAGAATCGCGCTTCGTCAAGCTATTCTCACAGGTGTTTCAGTCATTTGACCCTCCAACACTCATCACCGGTCAAGTTATACAGCACCAGCAGGTTTTCATTATTCACCTCACAGATGTTTGGAATCGTGTCATTCTGCCAACCATCATTCTAATCAACCATTTCCACCTCTAACAAGAGCCTTGGAAATATTTTATTTATTAGGAACAATAGCTTACCATCAAAAGAGCTACTGCTAGAGCCCATGCTCTAGATGTTTCTGATCCCCAAGAATTTTGGCACGTCCGCTTCCCGGATAGTCCCAGTTTTCATGATCATCTTCTAGCCTTCCAGAATTTTTCTAAGAAGATGGCTATTCCATTGCAGACCTTGGGTCTGACTACGACCCGTAGGGGGAGATCTTAGCCAAAACAGTCAGGAGTGGTGGGATGATATCAATCTCAATAACGACAGATGGTGACTCATTGAAGACAGGATTCCAGGAATCCCGGGTGGACCCCATGACGAAGCTTCGGGTCATGTAAATAGGTTTGTCATATTGTAATAATATGATATGAAAAGAATCTTTTGTCACTTCAGATTTCCTTTAAGCCATGTCTCGTTTGTCTGTTTGTAATAAGTGAGATTTCCTTTATTAAAGGAAACTGCTTTAGTCGCGTCAGGATTGTCTTATTGTAAATTATTAGAAATCTCTTTATGTCATGTCAGCTTTTCCTTTATTAAAGGAAGTTGTTTTAGTCCTTGTCAAGAATAGTGAAGATTCCGCTTGTATTATTAGGCTTTGTAATAGTTTGCCTATAAATAATGAAGAACCCCTGACTAAAGGGGCAGAGTTAGATTTGGATTGAAACACATCCTTCTTTCTCTCAAGAGTTTCCACTTTCTGTCTATCCTTAGAAAGCCTTTAGCCATGTCTTCCTCTGCCTCCCGCTCCTTCCCTTCCCCTTAGTGGTATCAGAGCCTAGTTAACTGTAGCACTTCCCTATTCTGGTATTGAAGGTCTTAAACAATACTTGTGTGTTGAACACTAGAGTCTTTGGCAATAGGGAAATAGTCGTCAAATCCAGATCCCACTGATGGCCAATCTCAGACATTTTATGATTTGAGTCTAGATCAACAGGCACAATTTCTCGCAGCCCTTTCTGAGGAACTTCAACACAAAATCCTACGAGCGTTTACACGCAGCCAGATCATTGATTTCTTTGAGGAATTCGTTGAGATCAAACTCAGATGAATTATTGATCTACTATCCTCTGTCTATTATGTTCGCAATGTTGTTCGTTATAATCCCCAGCATGAAGAACCATGGGTTACAGTTCTTGATTTCAATAATTATGACTTTTCAAAGATGCAATTCTTGTATCTTTGGTATTGGCTTAATTATTATCCTATGGCAGTTATTTTTGATCCAGAACTCATCCAGAGACATGTTCATGTGTTCCCAGAATCCCACTTCGTCAAGCTATTCTCACAGGTGTTTCAGTCATTTGACCCTCCAACACTCATCACTGGTCAAGTTATACAGCACCAATAGGTTTTTATCATTCGCCTCACAGACGTTTGGAATTGTGTCATTCCGCCAACCATCATTCCAATCAACCATTTCCACCTCCGACAAGAGCCTTGGGAATATTTTATTTCTTGGGAACAATGTCTTATTGTCAAAAGAGCGACTGCTAGAGCTCATGGTCTAGATATTTCTAATCCCCGAGAATTTTGGCACGTCCGCTTTCATGATAGCCTTACTTTTCATGAGCATCTTCTCGCCTTCCAAAATTTTTCTCAAGAAGATGGTTATTCTGCTACAGACCTTGGGTCTGACTACGACCCGTGGGGGGCAGATCTTAGCCAAAATAGACAGGAGTGGGATGATATCGATCTCAATAATGACAGATGGTGACTCATTGCAGACAGCATTCCAGGAATCCTGGGTAGACCCCATGATGAAGCTTCGTGTCATGTAAATAGGTTTGTCATGTTGTAATAATATGATATGAAAAGAATCTTTTGTCACTTTAGATTCCCTTTAAAGTCATGTCTCGTTTGTCTGTTTGTAATAAGTGAGATTTCCTTTATTAAAGGAAACCGCTTTAGTCATGTTAGGATTGTCTTATTGTGAATTATTAGGAATCTCTTTATGTCATGTCAGCTTTTTCTTTATTAAATGAAGCTGCTTTAGTCCTTGTCAGGAACAGTGAAGATTCTGCTTGTATTATTAGGCTTTGTAATGGTTTGCCTATAAATAATGAAGAACCCTTGACTAAAGGGGCAAAGTTAGATTGGGATTAAAACACATCATCTACTTCTCTATCTCAATCTAAAGCCTTTAGCCATGTCTTCCTCCGCCTCCCACTCCTTCCCTTCCCCTTAGTGGTATCAGAGCCTAATTAATTGTAGCCATCTTATTGGGAATGGTCATGGTTGGTGGAATCATGTCATTCCGCCAACCATCATCCCAATCAACCATTTCTATCTCCGACAAGAGCCTTGCGAATATTTCATTTCTTAGGAACAATGTCTTACCATCAAAAGAGCCACTGCTAGAGCTCATGGTCTAGATGTTTCTAATCCCACAGAATTTTGGCACGTCCGCTTCATTGATAGCTCCACTTTTCATGAGCATCTTCTAGCCTTCCAGAATTTTTCTCAAGAAGATGGTTATTCCACTGCAGACCTTGGGTCTGACTATGACCTATGGGGGGGAGAGCTTAGCCAAAACAGTCAGGAGTGATGGGATGATATCGATTCCAATAACAACAGATGGTGACTCATTGCAGACAGGATTCCAGGAATCCCGGGTAGACCCCATGACGAAGCTTCGTGTCATGTAAATAGGTTTGTCATGTTATAATAATAGGATATGACAGGAATCTTTTATCACTTTAGATTCCCTTTAAAGTCATATCTAGTTTGTCTGTTTGTAACAAGTGAGATTTCCTTTATTAAAGGAAACCGATTTAGTCGCGTCAGGATTGTCTTATTGTGTTAGGAATCTCTTTATGTCATGTCAGCTTTTCCTTTATTAAAGGAAGCTGCTTTAGTCCTTGTCTGGAATAGTGAAGATTCCGCTTGTATTATTAGGCTTTGTAATGGTTTGCCTATAAATAATGAAGAACCTTGACTAAAGGGGCAGAGTTAGATTGGGATTAAAATACATCCTCCACTTCTCTCTTTTTCAAACTAAAGCCTTTAGCCATGGCTTCCTCCGCCTCCCACTCCTTCCCTTCCCCTTAGTGGTCTCAGAGCCTAGTTGACTGTAGCACTTCCCTATTCTAGTATTGAAGGTCTTAAACTATACTTGTGTGTTGAACACTAGAGTCTTTGGAAATAGGGCAATAACCGTTAAAGAGTGAATGAAAGGCGTAGTAAGTCTTGCAGTAAGTCTAGTTATGACTAGTGTATCCACCATGGCTGATCTTCCCCTGCCAGAACAAGAAGTTGTTGCTAACAACTCTGAAGTCACTTCCTTTGATCCTTCTGCATCTCACTATGAGGTAGACATAACCCAAACACTTCTATCTACCAAACCAGGAGAACTCTTCAAACTCTCTCCATTAAACCCATACTCATATTACCAAACTTCCCAACTCATACAAAAGTTCAAATCTCTATTACCTATCAAGCCAGCAGCCCTTACAGCCGTGTACAAATCCTCTACAGTCTCTGTACAATCCGTATCCTCTTCCCGCTCAGAATCCTATCTTCCCAAACTTTCTGAACCTGATCTCCGTAGATATAGACAGAAAGGTTACAAAGGTTTACACCTTGGAGCTATTTGTCTAGCCTTACAGCCTAGTTTCCTTGCCGGAAAGAATGTTTCATGTCTAGTCTCTTTACTAGATACCAGGTGGTGTAAGTTTGATGATGTACTCATCTGTGCCATTGAAGCAGGTCTTCACAATGGCCATGTTCTCATCCAGGTTGAACCAAACTTCACTCTTGATCTTTAAAGTCCTACCCTTTCTCAAATCATTCAGGTCCTAATCCAACTTTATGGAGCTGATATGAACCTAAATGAAATTGTTGTTGTACTCCATCATTCCATGACCTATAAAGTCCAAACCCATCTATTTTCCATGGACCACAACTGTAAGCCTCGAGTCCACGTGTTAGGTGACAGTAATGTTACCCAACCAAAGATCTACACCAAACATGAACTCACTTTCCCTCCACGTTGGAAAAATGATTATGAAAAAAGCCATAACCGACCAATCATCCATGATTCACCAAGAATCTCTAGACATCCTCTAGAACCAGGTCGTGTTTCTATATCATTTCCAACACAATCTCAACCAACTGAACCATGTGAAAAATGCCAACTTGCTAGACATCCTCAGTCATGTCCACACTGTGTTAGAAAACCCTTTCCTACCAGATCTTGGTCCTCTAGATATGTATGTTCTGTTAATTTTCCTGAAAACATCTATTGTACAAGAGAAGCCGACAACGAGTATGTTGGTAAATGGAAAATAACCAAAACCAGACCAAAAGATTTTGGACAAATTAAGTCAGCAATCAATTGGAGCAACATGAATGCAAAAGCTCAGAATGCTGCCATTCAAAAGATATGGTCAGATCTCAAGGAACATGTTGCATGGACAAAACAAGCCCATGATCATCTTAGACAAGGTTGTTATGACTAGTATAATGACCTCCATAAGGCTTTCCACAACAATCACATATACCACCAAAAGACTCCAATCAACTGGAAAAAACTGCAGAAAGCCACTCTAGTTCGGAACCCTTCCGGCCAAGTTCGTTCTTGGAACAGCGTCAACATGATCAACATACAAAAATCTTTTTCCGAGAAGCATTATCTTGATTCAGATGAGTTCAAAAGAAAAAAAGAACGACTCACTGAAAAGCTCAAACAGCCAACTAAGCCAAAGAAGTAGACCTCTCATCCTTGGAAGCATAATCCAAAGCCAAATCATGCAGTCTGGATACCAAGTGGAAATTGCAAAAAAAGCCTATTGGGTTGATCTCACACCACCTCCACATTATCTCTCCAAAGAGAAAATTATCCCAACTGGGTGGGGTGATGAAGACGAGAAAGAAGGTCCCAGTGAAATTTCTTCTGTTATTTCGTCCTTTGATTCCTTTGATCCATTTGAAAAGGATTCATCCTCTCAAACGATTCCACCATACAAAGGACCATTTCTTATGCAAACTCCTGTGACTCCATTCTACACAGACACCACAAGAACACGTACACATAACCCAGTACAAACAAATCCTGATGATTCAGAAATAACCAGTGATCAGGGATAAACTTCCCAACATGGTGAACATCGGAACCAACAGCCGCCACAAGCACAAGTCCCACAGGTTCCACAACAGCAACCTCAGAGACAACAAAACATTGAAGGAAAAGTTTCCATCCCATATGCTCCAGATCATAAACAATTCTGGAACATTGATGCAATTCCTCCTAATAACAGACTCAAATATCTTGAGAAAATGGATACATGGATAAATGGAGAATCTCTCTGAAATCCTAATCTTGAAATAAGAGATATCATTGACCATCTTGTTGCTGCTTTTACAAGATCACTTCGCAGTTGGTGGACAAGAATGTTGTCAGAAGAAGACAGACAAATCATTCTGACAGATGCAGATCCGATCCAGATATTTCTAAGATGTCTACGAACCATTTTTGCAGGACAAACAGCCCAAGAGATTGAAAAGGTAAAAAAAGTGTTCTTACTCAACAAATGCTGTGATTTTGCAAAACTTGGAGATTACTATCTTAGACAGGAAGCTCTATATTTTATCTTTGGAAAAAATACAGAAACCATCAAGAAGGCATTCGTCTTTAACATGTCACAACTTCTTCCTCAATTGCTCGAAATAGAGTTCAAACGAGCCAATATTGCAGATCTAAGACAGGTGAGTCTAGCTCACTTGTACCAGATGACCAGAAAGCTCATTCAAGATCAGTGCGAGTCCAAGCGACTTGGCAAGCTCCTCAAGATCAACGAGCAGAAAACAACGGATAACTTTTGCAGAAAAGATTTCCAAAAGTTTGGTTGTCACACTCAAAGCTATTCTCCATGTTCGTGTCACAAATACAAGAAGCACAAACATCAGAAAGGTTTCACAAGTCCAGAAAACCTTTCAAGAAATTAAGATTTGTGAATAAAATATCAAAACCCTCTTCTTCCACTAAGTGTTTTCTTTGTGGAAAGAAATGTCATTTTGCAAAGGATTGTTACCTCAAGAAGTCCAAGAAGCTACCAGCCAAGCTTGTTCAGTTCAACTCAAAACTTTGATGACCAACTATACACATGGACTTCCAAACTAGATCAAGCCGTCCTTAACCATGATACAGCCTCATCCTCATATCTTACCTCAGAATTTGAATCCTCTGATTCTGAACCAAACCTCTCCATAGCCAAAATATAGAAAACCACTGAACAACCAATCTTCTTCACTTCCCAAGCTACTCTTACCCCAGGCTAGATATACAAACCTTACAAAAAACTTCTCATAAATTCTCCAGGATATGTTCCTATCACTGTTACTGCACTTGTAGACACAGGTTCATGTATTTCCATGATGAAATCCAAGTGTCTTCCTCCTGAATTTTGGATTTCCTCCAGAGCAACCTTTACCACTGCGTCTGGTAGTAGATTTGCAAGTGAAGCACATTCCATGACCATTCCCATACACTTATCCCCAGATGTCTCAGTTCGACACAACTTTTACCAGTATGATCAATGTTGTGAAGACATTCTCTTAGGAATGGATTTCCTCACCTTACTTGCTCCATTCTCATTTCAGACAGATGGTTTCCAATTCCTACACAATCAGTATACCCCTTGGGTATCCTTACAGGAATTACCCTCACAAGTTTCAACCATTCAAGATGATGAATTTGCTAAAGAAAAAAACCTCCTCCTTTCCTGTTGCGGTGATCTTTCAAACAAGTTTTGGGAAAGAGAGAAGCACTTCGTCTCTCTACCTTATAGAGAAAATTGACATATGCCACACCAAACCACTTCTTATCCAGGAATGCCAAAAGATGAAGATCTTTGTCAAGCAAAAATTCAAACACTACTTGGGCAAGGTCTCATCCGACCATCCAGATTTCCATGGGCAAGTCATGCCTATATGTCAACAAAAGATCTGAACAAGTCCAAGGAAAGAAAAGATTGGTGATAGATTATCGCCAACTCAATGATTAATTGTAAGATATCAGATACCTTCTTACAAGAAAGGAACAACTCCTTCAGAAGCTATCCAAAGCCAAATTCATCCCCAAATTTGATATGAATTCTGGATTTTGGCAAATTGGTATTACTGAAGCTGATAGATTCAAAACTACTTTTGTTGTTCCACAGTGACATTATGAATGGAACGTCATGCCATTCGGTTTGAAGAATGCACCGTCCGAGTTCCAACACAGAATGAATGATGTGTACCGACCCCTTGTGTAGCACTGTATTGTCTACATTGATGATGTTTTGGTATTCAGTAACATAGCTGAAGAACACCAGCATCTCTGACAATTCCAGGAACTAACCTACCAGCATGGATTAGTTCTTACTAAATCCAAGATGAAAATTGGTCTAAATGCTATTGATTTTCTTGGTTTGCAGATAAGAGAAGGACACATTATTTTACAGGACCACATATCAAGCAAAGTCCTCGACTTTCCTGATGAGCTCAAAACTGTTACTTAGATCCAGCAGTTCCTTGGATTGATCAATTATGCCTCATTGCATGTTCCATCTTTGGCCAACTACACCAGCCAGATTTCCAAGTACCTCCGAAAATCCAACCTTGAAAATTGGTCTCCATAAGCCACAGTTGTAGTTCAGAAGCCAAAGGAGCTATGCCAGACACTTCTTCCTCTCAAGATCCCACGTCCAGGACAACTCATCTTATAGACTAATGCTTCCCTTGATTTTTGGATAGCAGTCCTCATTGAAGAAGACAATAGACACAGACAAGTCTGTGGTTACAAATCAGGATCTTTCACACCAGCACAACACAATTATCCCTCTTTCAAAAGAGAAGTTCTTGCAGTCATGCAGGGAATCAGAAAATTCAAGTTTTATCTTGCTCAGAATTCTTTTATTATTGAAACATATTTTAAAGGATTTCAGGGTGTTCTCAAGAGAAAGCAAAATGATATTCCGGATCCACAACTCATCCGATGGACATAATGGATTTCTCAGTTCAATTGGAAAATGCGACACATCCCAAACAAAGAGAATATCCTTGCTGATTTTCTCTCTCGCATACCACCATCCGAGAAAGCTGTATACATGGTAAATCCAAATGGTCGCACACTCCCATCTTCCATTGTTCCAAGTCTTATTCTAGGCAGTTCCACCTAAAATCCAGATCCCACTAATGGCCAGCCCCAGACATTTTCTGATTTGAGTCTAGATCAACAGGCATAATTTCTCGTAACCCTTCCTGAGCAACTTCAACTTAAAATCCTATGAGCGTTGACACGTAGCCAGATCACTGATTTCTTTGAGGAATTCATTGAGATCAAACACAGACAAATTATTGATCTATTATCCTCTATCTTTTATGTTCGCAACGTTGTTCGTTATAATCCCCAGTATGAAGAACCAAGGGATACAGTTCTTGATTTCAATAATTATGACTTTTCAAAGATGCAATTCTTGCATCTTTGGTATTGGCTTAATTATTATTCTATGATAGCTCTTTTTGATCCAGAACTCATCTAGAGACATGTTTGTGTGTTACCAGAATCCCGTTTCGTCAAGCTATTCTCATAGGTGTTTCATTCATTTGATCCTCTAACACTCATCACCGATCTAGTTATACAACACCAGTAGGTTTTCATCATTCGCCTCACAGATGTTTGGAATCGTAACATTCTGCCAACCATCATCCCAATCAACCATTTCCATCTCCGACAAGAGCCTTGGAAATATTTCATTTCTTGGGAACAATGTCTTACCGTCAAAAGAGCTACTGCTAGAGCCCGTGGTCAAGATGTTTCTAATCCCACAGAATTTTGGCACTCCGCTTCTCTGATAAGCCCACTTTTTATGAGCATCTTCTCGCCTTCCAGAGTTTTTCTCAAGAAGATGGCTATTCCACTGCAGACCTTGGGTCTGACGACAATCCGTGGAGGTGGGAGATCTTAGCCAAAATAGTCAAGAATGATAGGATGATATTGATCTCAATAACAACAGATGGTGACTCATTGCAGACAGGAATCCAGGAATCCAGGAATCCAGGAATCCCGGGTGAACCCCATGACGAAGCTTCGTGACATGTAAATCGGTTTTTCATGTTGTAATAATAGGATATGACAGGAATCTTTTGTCACTTCAGATTCCCTTTAAGTCATGTCTCGTTTGTCTATTTGTAATAAGTGAGATTTCCTTTATTAAAGGAAACCGCTTTAGTCACGTCAGGTTTGTCTTATTGTGAATTATTAGGAATCTCTTTATGTCATGTCAGCTTTTCCTTTATTAAAGGAAGCTGCTTTAGTCCTTGTCAGAAATAGTGAAGATTCCGCTTGTAATATTAGGCTTTGTAATGGTTTGCCTACAAATAATGAAGAACCCCTGACTAAAGGGGCAGAGTTAGATTTGGATTGAAACACATATTCAGCTTCTCTCTCTCTCAAGCTAAGCCTTTAGCCATGTCTTCCTCTACCTTCCGTTCCTTCCCCCAAGAAAATCAATAGCATTTAGACCAATTTTCAGGGGAAGGGAAGGAGCGGGAGGCGGAGAAAGACATGGCTAAAGGCTTTAGTTTGAAAGTGAGAAGTAGAGGATATGTTTTAGTCCCAATCTAACTCTTCCTCTTTAGCAGGGGTTCTTCATTATTTATTGGCAAACCATTAGAAAGCCTAATAATACAAGCGGAATCTTCACTATTCCTTACAAGGACTAAAGCAGCTTCCTTTAATAAATGAAAAGCTGACATGACATAAAGAGATTCCTAATAATTCACAATAAGATAATCCTCACGCGACTAAAGCGATTTCCTTTAATAAATGAAATCTCACTTATTACAAACAGACAAATGAGACATGACCTAAAGGGAATCTAAAGTGACAAAAGATTCATATCATATCCTATTATTACAACATGACAAACCTATTTACATGACATGAAGCTTCGTCATTGGGTCCACCCAGGATTCCTAGAATCCTGTCTGCAATGTAACTATGCCCCTTTAATAAGAGATTCTTCATTATTTATAGGCAAACCATTACAAAGCCTAATAATACAAGCGGAATCTTCACTATTTCTGACAAGGACTAAAGCAGCTTCCTTTAATAAAGGAAAAGCTGACATGACATAAAGAGATTCCTAATAATTCACAATAAGACAAATCTAACGCGACTAAAGCGGTTTCCTTTAATAAAGGAAATCTCACTTATTACAAATAGAAAAATGAGACATGACGTAAAGGGAATCTGAAGTGACAAACGATTCCTATTATATTCTATTATTACAACATGACAAACCTATTTATATGACATGAAGCTTCGTCATAGGGTCCACTCGGGATTCCTGGAATCATGTCTGCAATGAGTCACCATCTGTCGTTATTGAGATCGATATCATCCCACAAGTCTTGACTATTTTGGCTAAGATCTCCTCCCCCCCATCCCCAAGGGTCATAGTCAGACCTAAGGTCCGCAGTGGAATAGCCATCTTCTTGAGAGAAACTCTGGAGGATGAGAAAATGCTCATGAAAAGTGGGGTTATCAGGAAAGCGGACGTGCCAAAATTCTCGGGGATCAGAAATATCTTGACCATGGGCTCTAGCAGTAGCTCTTTTGACGGTAATGCATTGTTCCCAAGAAATAAATTATTCCCAAGGCTCTTATCGGAGGTGGAGATGGTTGATTGGAATGATGGTTGGCAGAATGACACGATTCCAAACATCTATGAGGCGAATGATGAAAATCTGCTGGTGTTGTATAACTTGACTAGTGATAAGTGTTGGAGGGTCAAATGACTGAAACACCTGTGAGAATAGCTTGACGAAGCGAGATTCTGGGAACAAACGAACATGTCTCTGGATGAGTTCTGGATCAAAAAGAACTGCCATAGCATAATAATTAAGCCAATACCAAAGATACAAGAATTGTATCTTTGAAAAGTCATAATTATTGAAATCAAGAACTGTATCCCATGGTTCTTTATGCTGGGGATTATAACGAACAACGTTGAGAACATAATAGACAGAGGATAATAGATCAATAATTCATCTGAGTTTGATCTCAAAAAAATTTCTCAAAGAAATCAGTGATCCAGCTCCGTGTGAACGCTCGTAGAATTTTGAGTTGAAGTTCCTCAAGAAGGGCTGCGAGAAATTGTGTCTGTTGATCTAGACTCAAATCATAAAATATCTAAGACTGGCCATCAGTAAGATCTGGATTTGAGTTGGAACTATCTGGAATAAGACCTGGAATAAAGGAAGATGGGAGTGTGCAACCATTTGGATTTACCATACATATAGCTTTCTCGGATGGTGGTGTGCGAGAGAGAAAATCAGCAAGGATATTCTCTTTGCCTGGGATGTGTCGCATTGTCCAATTGAATTGGGAAATCCATTATGTCCATCGGATGAGTTGTGGATCCGGAATATCGTTCTGCTTTCTTTTGAGAACACCCTAAAATCCTTTAAAATCTGTTTCAATAATAAAAGGATTCTAAGCAAGATAAAACTTGAATTTTTTGATTCCCTGAATAACTGCAAGAACTTCTCTTTTGAAATAGCGATAGTTGCACTGTGCTGGCGTGAAAGATCCTGATTTGTAGCCACAGACTTGTCTGTGTCCATTGTCTTCTTCAATGAGGATTGTTGCCCAAAAATCAAGAGAAGCATCAGTCTACAAGATGAGTTGTTTTGGACCTGGGATCTTGAGAGGAGGAAGTGTCTGGCATAGTTCCTTTAGCTTCTGAACTGCAACTGTGGCTTATGGAGACCAATTTCCAATGTTGGATTTTCGGAGATACTTGGAAATCTGGCTGTGTAGTTGGCCTAAGATGGAACATGCGATGAGGCATAATTGATCAATTCAAGGAATTACTGGATCTGAGAAACAGTTCTGAGCTCATCAGAAAAGTCGAGGACTTTGCTTGATATGTGGTCCTGTAAAAGAATGTGTCATTCTTTGATCTGCAAACCAAGAAAATCAATAGCATTTAGACCAATTTTCATCTTCGATTCTGCAAGAACTAATCCATACTAGTAGGCTAGTTCTTGGAATTATCTGAGATGCTGGTGATGTTCTTCAGTTGTCTTACTGAATACCAAAACATCATCAATGTAGATAATATAGTGCTGCACAAGGGGTCGGTACACATCATCCATTCTATGTTGGAACTCGGATGGTGCATTCTTAAGACTGAATGGCATGACATTCCATTCATAATGTCCCTGTGGAACAACAAAAGCAATTTTGAATCTATCAGCTTCAGTAATACCAATTTGCCAAAATCTGGATTTCATATCAAATTTGTAGAAGAATTTGGCTTTGGATAGCTTCTGAATGAGTTGTTCTTTTCGTGGAAGAGGGTATCTGATATCTTGCAATTGATTATTGAGTTGGCGATAATCGATCACTAATCTTTTCTTTCCTCGAACTTGTTCAGATCTGTTGTTGACATAAAAGGCATGACTTGCCCATGGAGATCTGGATGGTCGGATGAGACCTTGCTCAAGTAGTGTTTGAATTTCAGCTTGACAAAGATCTTCATCTTTTGGCATTCTTGGATGAGAAGCGGTTTGGTGTGGCATCTGCCAATTTTCTCTGTAAGGTAGAGAGACGAAATATTTCTCTCTTTCCCAAAACTTGTTTGGAATATTACCACAACAGGAAAGGATGAGCTTTCTCTTTTCAGCAAACTCATCATCTTGAATGGCTGAAACCTGTGAGGGTAATTCCTGTAAAGATACCCAAGGGGTATACAGATTGTGTAGGAATTAGAAATCATCTGTCTGAAATAAGAATGGAGCAAGTTGGGTGAGGAAATCCATTCCTAAGAGAATGTTTTCACAACATTGATCATACTTGTAAAAGCTGTGTCGAATGAGACATCTGGGGATAAATGTATATGTATGATCATGGAATGTGTTTCACTTACAAATCCACTACCAGATGCAATGGTAAAGGATGCTCTGGAGGAAATCCAAAATTCAGGAGGAAGACACTTGGATTTCATCATGGAAATACATGAACCTGTGTCTACAAGTCCAGTAACAGTGATAGGAACATACCCTGGAGGATTTATGATAAGTTTTATGTAGGGTTTGTATATCTGGTGTAGGGTAAAAATAGCTTGGGAAGTGGAGATGATTGGTTGTTCAGTGGTTTGCTGTATTTTGTCTATGAAGAGGCTTGGTTCAGAATTAAAGGATTCGGATTCTGAGAGAAAATCTGAGGATGAGGTTGTATCGAGGTTAAGGACGGCTTGATCTAGTTCGAAAGTCTATGTGTATAGTTGGTCATCAAAGTTTTGAGTTGAAATGAACTGAACAAGCTTGGTTGGTAGCTTCTTGGACTTCTTGAAATAACAATCCTTTGCAAAATGTCATTTCTTTCCACAAAGAAAACACTTAGCGGAAGAAGAGGGTTTTGATCTTTTCTTCACAAATTTGAATTTCTTGAAAGGTTTTCTGGACTTGTGTAACCTTTTCTAATGTTTGTGCTTATTGTATTTGTGACACAAACATGGAGAATAGCTGTGAGTGTGATAGCCAAACTTTTGGAAATCTTTTCTGCAAAAGGTATCCATTGTTTTCTGCTCGTTACTCTTGAGGAGCTTGCCAAGTCACTTGGACTCGCACTAATCTTGAAAGAGCTTCTGGCCATCTGGTACAAGTGAGCAAGACTCACCAGTCTTAGATCTGCAAAATTGGCTCGTTTGAACTCTGTTTCGAGCAATTCAGGAATAAGTTGTGGCATGTTAAAGACAAACGCCTTCTTGATGGTTTCTGTATTTTTCCCAAAGATAAAATATAGAGCTTCCTGTCTGAGATAGTAATCTCCAAGTTTTGCAACATCACATCATTTGTTGAGTAAGAACTCATTTTCTGTCTTTTCAATCTCATGGGTTGTTTGTCCTACGAAAATGTTTCGTAGACATCTTAGAAATATCTGGATAGGATCTGCATCTGTCAGGATAATCTGTCTTTCTTCTTTTGACAGCATTCTTGTACACCAACTGCGAAGTGATCCTGTAAAAGCAGCAACAAGAAGGTCAATGATATCTCGTATTTAAAGAGAATGATTTCGGAGAGATTCTCCATTTATCCATGCATCCATTTTCTCAAGATATTTGAGTCTGTCATCAGGAGGAATGGAAACATTGTTCTAGAATTGCTTGTGATCTGGAGCATATGGGATGGAAACTTTTCCTTCAATGTTTTGTTGTCTCTGAGGTTGCTGTTCTGAAACCTGTGGGACTTGTGCTTGTGGCGACTGTTGGTTCCGATGCTCACCAGCTTGGGAAGTTTCTCCTTGGTCAATGGTTGTTTCTGAATCATCAGGATTTGTTTGTATCGGGTTATGTGTACGTGTTCTTGTGGTGTCAGTGTAGAACGGAGTCACAAGAGTCTGCATAAGAACTGGTCCTTTGTATGGTGGAATCGTCTGAGATGATGAATCCTTTTCAAATGGATCAAAGATATCATAGGACGAATAACATAAGAAATTTCATTAGGAACGTCTTTCTCATCTTCATCACCCCACCCAGTTGGGATAATTTTCTCTTTGGAGAGATAATGAGGAGGTGGTGTGAGAACAACCCAATAGGCTTTTTCGCAATTGCCACTTGGTATCCATACTGCATGATCTGGCTTTGGATTATGCTTCCAAGGATGAGAGGACTGCTTCTTTGGCTTAGCTGGCTATTTGAGCTTTTTAGCGAGTCGTTCTCTTTTTCTTTTGAACTCGTCTGAATCAAGATAATGCTTCTCGGAACAAGATTTTTGTATGTTGATCATGTTGACGTTGTTCCAAGAATGAACTTGTCCGGAAGGGTTCCAAACTGGAGCGGCTTTCTGCAGATTTTTCCAGTTGAATGGAGTCTTCTGGTGGTATATGTGATTCTTGTGGAAATTCTTGTAGAGGTCATTATACTGGTCATAACAACCTTGTCTGAGATGATCATGGGCTTATTTTGTCTATGCAACATGTTCCTTGAGATCTGACCATATCTTTTGAATGGCAGCATTCTGAGCTTTTGTATTCATGTTGCTCCAATTGATTGCTGACTCAATTTGTCCAACATCTTGTGGTCTGGTTTTGGTTACTTGCCATTTACCAACATATGCGTTGTCGGCTTCTCCTATACAATAGATGTTTTTAGGAAAATTAACAGAACATACATATCTAGAGGACCTAGATGTGGAAGCAAAGGGGTTTCTAACACAGTGTGGACAGGACTGAGGTTGTCCAGCAAGTTGGCATTTTTCACATGGTTCAGTTGGTTGGGATTTTGTTGGAAATGATATGGAGACACGACCTGGTTCTAGAAGATGTCTAGAGATTCTTGGTGAATCATGGATGATTGGTCGGTTATGCTTTCTTTCATAATCATTTTTCCATCGAGGAGGAAAAGTTAGTTCATGATTGGTGTAGATCTTTGGTTGGGTAACATTACTGTCACCTAACACGTAGACTCGAGGCTTACAGTTGTGGTCCATGCAAAACAGATGGGTTTGGACTTTATAGGTCATGGAATGATGGAGTGCAACAACAGTTTCATTTGGGTTCATATCAGCTCCATAAAGTTGGATAAGGACCTGAATGGTTTGAGAAAAGGTAGGACGGGAAAGATCAAGGGTAAAGTTTGTTTCAACCTGGATGAGAACATGGCCATTGTAAAGACCTGCTTCAACGGCACAGATGAATGCATCGTCAAACTTATGCCACCTTGTATCTAGTAAAGAGACTTGACAGGAAACATTCTTTCCGGCAAGGAAACTAGGCTATAAAGCTAGACGATTGGCTCCAAGGTGTAAACCTTTGTAACCTTTCTGTCTATATCTACGGAGATCAGGTTCAGAAAGTATGGGAAGATAGGTTTCTGAGCGGGAAGAGGATACGGATTGTACATAGACTGTAGAGGATTTGTACACTGTTGTAAGGGCTGCTGGCTTGATAGGTAATAGAGATTTGAACTTTTATGTGAGTTGGGAAGTTTGGTAATATGAGTATGGGTTTAACAGAGAGAGTTTGAAGAGTTCTCCTGGTTTGGTAGATAGAGGTGTTTGGGTTATGTCTACCTCATAATGAGATGCGGAAGGATCAAAGGAAGTGACTTCAGAGTTGTTAGCAACAACTTCTTGTTCTAGCAGGGGAAGATCAGCCATGGTGGATACACTGGTCACGATTGGACTTACTGCGGGACTTACGACTCCTTTCATTCACTCTTTAACGGCTATTGGCCTATTGCCAAAGACTCTATTGTTCAACACACAAGTATAGTTTAAGACCTTCAATACCATAATAGGGAAGTGCTACAGTTAACTAGGCTCTGATACCACTAAGGGGAAGGGAATAAGCGGGAAGCGGTGGAAGACATGGCTAAAGGCTTTAGTTTGAGAGAGAGAAGTAGAGGATGTGTTTTAATCCCAATCTAACTCTGCCCTTTTAGTCAAGGGTTCTTCATTATTTATAGGCAAACCATTACAAAGCCTAATAATACAAGCAGAATCTTCACTATTCCTGACAAAGACTAAAGCAACTTCCTTTAATAAAGGAAAAGTTGACATGACATAAAGAGATTCCTAATAATTCACAATAAGACAATCCTGATGTGACTAAAGCGGTTTCCTTCAATAAAGAAAATCTCACTTATTACAAATAGACAAACGAGACATGACTTTAAAGGGAATCTGAAGTGACAAAAGATTCCTGTCATATCCTATTATTACAACATGACAAACTTATTTACATGACACGAAGCTTCGTCATGGGGTCCACCCGGGATGATCAATGTAGACAATATAGTACTGCGCAAGGGGTCGATACACATCATCCATTCTTTGTTGGAACTCAAACGGTGCATTCTTGAGATCGAATGGCATGACGTTCCATTCATAATGTCCCTGTGGAACAACAAAAGCAGTTTTGAATCTATCAGCTTCAGTAATACCAATTTGCCAAAATCCAGATTTCATATCAAATTTGGAGAAGAATTTGGCTTTGGATAGCTTCTGAAGGAGTTGTTCCTTTCTTGGAAGAGGGTATCTGATATCCTGCAATTGATCATTGAGTTGGCGATAATCTATCACCAATCTTTTCTTTCCTCGGACCTGTTCAGATCTTTTGTTGACATAAAAGGCATGACTTGCCCATGGAGATCTGGATGGTCGGATGAGACCTTGCTCAAGGAGTGTTTGAATTTCAGCTTGACAAAGATCTTCATCTTTTGGCATTCCTGGATGAGAGGCGGTTTGGTGTGGCATCTGCCAATTTTCTCTGTAAGGTAGAGAGACGAAATGTTTCTCTCTTTCCTACAACTTGTTCGGAATATCACCGCAACAGGAAAAAAGAAGGTTTCTTTCTTCAGCAAATTCATCATCTTGAATGGCTGAAACATGTGAGGACAATTCCTGTAAAGATACCCAAGGGGTATACTGATTGTGTAGGAATTGGAAACCATCTGTCTGAAATGAGAATAGAGCAAGTAAGGTGAGGAAATCCATTCCTAAGAGAATGTCTTCACAGCATTGATCGTACTGGTAAAAGTTGTGTCGAACTGAGACATCTAGGGATAATTGTATGGGAATGGTCATGGAATATGCTTCACTTGTAAATCCACTACCAGACATAGTAGTAAAGGTTGCTCTGGAGGAAATCCAAAATTCAGGAGGAAGACACTTGGATTTCATCATGGAAATACATGAACCTGTGTCTACAAGCACAGTAACAGTGATAGGAACATATCCTGAAGGATTTATAAGAAGTTTTATGTAGGGTTTGTATATCTGGCCTGGGGTAAAGGTAGCTTGGGAAGTGGAGAGGATTGATTGTTCAGTGGTTTGTTGTATTTTGGCTTTGGAGAGGTTTGGTTCAGAATCAGAGGATTCGGATTCTGAGGTAAGATATAAGAATGAGGCTGTATCAAGGTTAAGGACGGCTTGATCTGGTTCGGAAGTCCATGGCATAGTTGGTCATCAAAGTTTTGAGTTGAAATGAACTGAACAAGCTTGGTTGGTAGCTTTTTGGACTTCTTGAGGTAACAATCCTTTGCAAAATGTCCTTTCTTTCCACAAAGAAAACACTTAATGGAAGAAGTGGGTTTTGATCTTTTCTTCACAAATTTGAATTTCTTGAAAGATTTTCTGGACTTGTGAAACCTTTTCTGATGTTTGTGATTCTTGTATTTGTAACACGAACATGGAGAATAGCTGTGAGTGTGACAACCAAACTTTTGGAAATCTTTTCTACAAAAGGTATCCATTGTTTTCTGCTCGTTGCTCTTGAGGAGCTTGCCAAGTCGCTTGGACTCGCACTGATCTTTAATGAGTTTTCTGGCCATCTAGTACAAGTGAGCAAGACTCACCTACCTTAGATCTGCAATATTGGCTCGTTTGAACTCTGTTTCAAGCAATACAGGAAGAGGTTGTGGCATGTTAAAGACGAACACCTTCTTGATGGTTTCTGTATTTTTCCCAAAGATAAAATTCAAAGCTTCATGTCTGAGATAGTAATCTCCAAGTTTTGCAACATCATAGCATTTGTTGAGTAAGAACTCATTTTCTGCCCTTTCAATCTCTTGGGTTGTTTGTCCTACGAAAATGATTCGTAGACATCTTAGAAATATCTGGATAGGATCTGCATCTGTCAGGATGATTTGTCTTTCTTCTTCTAACAGCATTCTTGTCCACCAACTGCGAAGTGATCCTGTAAAAGCAGCAACAAGATGGTCAATAATATCTCTTATTTCAAGAGTATGATTTCGGAGAGATTCTCCATTTATCCATGCATCCATTTTCTCAAGATATTTGAGTCTGTCATCAGGATGAATGGCATCAATGTTCCAGAATTGCTTATGATCTAGAGCATATGGGATGGAAACTTTTCCTTCAATGTTTTATTGTCTCTGAGGTTGCTGTTGTGGAACCTGTGGGACTTGTGCTTGTGGCGACTATTGGTTTCGGTGCTCACCAACTTGGGAAGTTGCTCTCTGGTCACTGGTTGTTTCTGAATCATCAGGATTTATTTGTACAGGGTTATGTGTACGTGTTCTTGTGGTGTCCGTGTAAAACAGAGTCACAAGAATTTGCATAAGAACTGGTCCTTTGTATGGTGGAATCGTCTGAGAGGATGAATCCTTTTCAAATGGATCAAAGGAATCAAATGATGAAATAACATAAGAAATTTCACTAGGACCTTCTTTCTCGTCTTCATCACCTTACCCAATTAGGATAATTTTCTCTTCGGAGAGATAATAAGGAGGTAGTGTGAGATCAACCCAATAGGCTTTTTCGCAATTGCCACTTGGTATCCAGACTGCATGATCTAGCTTTGGGTTAAGCTTCCAAGGATGAGAGGACTGCTTCTTGGGCATAACTGGTTGTTTGAGCTTTTCAGCAACTCGTTCTCTTTTTCTTTTGAACTCGTCTGAATCAAGATAATGCTTCTCGGAAGAAGATTTATATATGTTGATCATGTTGACGTTGTTCCAAGAACAAACTTGTTCGGAAGGGTTCTGAACTGGAGCGGCTTTCTGTAGTTTTTTCCAGTTGATTGGAGTCTTCTGGTGGTATATGTGATTCTTGTGGAAGGCATTTGATTCCTTGTGATCTGACCATATCTTTTGAATGGCAGCATTCTGAGCTTTTGCATTCATGTTGCTCCAATTGATCGCTTACTCAATTTGTCCAACATCTTGTGGTCTGGTTTTGGTTACTTGCCATTTACCAACATATGCGTTGTCGGCTTCTCCTGTACAATAGATGTTTTCAGGAAAATTAACAGAACATACATATCTAGAGGACCTAGATCTGGTAGCAAAGGGTTTTCTGACACAGTGTGGACAGGACTGAGGATGTCCAGCAAGTTGGCATTTTTCACATGGTTCAACTGGTTGGGATTGTGTTGGAAATGATATGGTGACACGACCTGGTTCTAGAGGATGTCTAGAGATTCTTGGTGAATCAAGGATGATTGGTCGGTTATGGCTTCTTTCATAATCATTTTTCCAACGAGGAGGAAAAGTTAGTTCATGTTTGGTGTAGATCTTTGGTTGGGTAACATTACTGTCACCTAACACGTGGACTCGAGGCTTACAGTTGTGGTCCATGGAAAAAAGATGGGTTTGGACTTTATAGGTCATGGAATGATGGAGTGCAACAACAGTTTCATTTGGGTTCATATCAGCTCCATAAAGTTGGATTAGGACCTGAATGGTTTGAGAAAGGGTAGGACGGAAAAGATCAAGGGTGAAGTTGGGTTCAACTTGGATAAGAACATGGCCATTGTGAAGACCTGTTTCAACGGCACAGATGAGTGCATCAGCAAACTTACGCCACCTGGTATCTAGTAGAGAGACTAGACATGAAACATTCTTTCCGGCAAGGAAACTAGGCTGTAAGGCTAGACGAATAGCTCCAAGGTATAAACTTTTGTAGCCTTTCTATCTATTTCTATAGAGATCAAGTTCAGAAAGTATGGGAAGGTAGGTTTCTGAGCGGGAAGAGGATACGGATTGTACAGAGACTGTAGAGGATTTGTACACGGCTATAAGAGCTGCTGGTTTGATAGGTAATAGAGATTTGAACTTTTGTGTGAGTTGGGAAGTTTGGTAATATGAGTATGGGTTTAATGGAGAAAGTTTGAAGAATTCACCTGGTTTGGTAGATGGAGGTGTTTGGGTTTTGTCTACCTCATAATGAGATGCGGAAGGATCAAAGGAAGTGACTTCAGAGTTGTTAGCAACAACTTCTTGTTCTGGTAGGGGAAGATCAGCCATGGTGGATACACTAGTCATGACTGGACTTACTGCGGGACTTACTGCGCCTTTCATTCACTCTTTAATGGCTATTGCCCTATTGGCAAAGACTCTAATGTTCAACACACAAGTATAGTTTAAGACCTTCAATACCAGAATAAGGAAGTGTTATAGTTAACTAGGCTCTGATACCACTAAGGGGAAGGGAAGGAGCGGGAGGCGGAGGAAGACATGGCTAAAGGCTTTAGTTTGATAGAGAGAAGTAGAGGATGTGTTTTAATCCCAATCTAACTATGCCTCTGTAGTCAGGGGTTCTTCATTATTTATAGGCAAACCATTACAAAGCCTAATAATACAAGCGGAATCTTCACTATTCCTGACAAGGACTAAAGCAGCTTCCTTTAATAAAGGAAAAGTTGACATGACATAAAGAGATTTCTAATAATTCACAATAAGACAATCTTGACGCGCCTAAAACGGTTTCCTTTAATAAAGGAAATCTCACTTATTACAAACAGACAAACGAGACATGACCTAAAGGGAATCTGAAGTGACAAAAGATTCTTGTCATATCCTATAATTACAACATGACAAACCTATTTACATGACACGAAGCTTCATTAAGGGGTCTACCCGGGATTCCCGGAATCCTGTCTGTAATGAGTCACCATCTGTCGTTATTGAGATCGATATCATCCCACTCCTGACAGTTTTGGCTAAGATCTCCCCCCACGGGTCGTAGTCAGACCCAAGGTCTAAAGTAGAATAGCCATCTTCTTGAGAAAACTCTGGAAAGCGAGAATATGCTCATAAAAAGTAGAGCTATCAGGGAAGCGGATATGCCAAAATTCTCGGGGATCAGAAACATCTAGACCATGAGCTCTAGCAGTGGCTCTTTTGACAGTAAGACATTGTTCCCAATAAATAAAATATTCCCAAGGCTCTTGTCGGAGGTGGAAATGGTTGATTGGAATGATGGTTGGCGGAATGGCACGATTCCAAACATCTGTGAAACGAATTATGAAAACATGCTGGTGCTATATAATTTGACCGGTGATGAGTGTTGGAAGATCTAATGACATAAATACCTATGAGAATAGCTTGACGAAGCGGGATTCTGGGAACACACAAACATGTCTCTGGATGAGTTCTGGATCAAAAAGAACTGCCATAGGATAATAATTAAGCCAATACCAAAGATACAAGAATTGCATCTTTGAAAAGTCATAATTATTGAAATCAAGAACTGTATCCCATGGTTCTTCATGCTGGGGATTATAACGAACAATGTTGCGAACATAATAGACAGAGGATAATAGATCAATAATTCGTCTGAGTTTGATCTCAACGAATTCCTCAAAGAAATCAGTGATCTGGCTGCGAGTGAACGCTTGTAGGATTTTGAGTTGAAGTTCCTCAAGAAGGGCTGCGAGAAATTATGCCTGTTGATCTAGACTCAAATCATAAAATGTCTGAGAGTGGCCATCAGTGGGATCTGGATTTGAGCTGGAACTGCCTGGAATAAGACCTGGGACAAAGGAAGATGGGAGTGTGCGACCATTTGGATTTACCATACATACAGCTTTCTCGGATGGTAGTGTGCGAGAGAGAAAATCAGCAAGGATATTCTCTTTGCCTGGGAACTATCGCATTGTTCAATTGAATTGGGAAATCTATTACGTCCATCGGATGAGTTGTGGATCCGAAATATTATTCTGCTTTCTTTTGAGAACACCCTGGAATCCTTTAAAATCTGTTTCAATAATAAAACGATTCTTAGCAAGATAAAACTTGAATTTTTTGATTCCTTGAATAACTGCAAGAACTTCTCTTTTGAAAGAGGGATAGTTGCGCTATGCTAGTGTGAAAGATCCTGCTTTGTAGCCACAGACTTGTCTGTGTCCATTGTCTTCTTCAAGGAGGACTGCTGCCCAAAAATCAAGGGAAGCATCAGTTTGCAAAATAAGTTGTCATGGACCTGGGATCTTGAGAGGAGGAAGTGCCTTGCATAGCTCCTTTAGCTTCTGAACTACAACTGTGGCTTCTAAAGACCAATTTCCAATATTGGATTTTCGGAGGTACTTGGAAATCTGGCTGGTGTAGTTGGCCAAGGATGGAACATACGATGAGGCATAATTGATCAATCCAAGGAACTGCTGGATCTGAGTAATAGTTCTGAGCTCATCAGGAAAGTCGAGGAGTTTGCTTGATATGTGGTCCTGTAAAAGAATGTGTCCTTCTCTGATCTGCAAACCAAGAAAATCAATAGCATTTAGACCAATTTTCATCTTGGATTCAGAAAGAAGGTCCCAGTGAAATTTCTTCTGTTATTTCGTCCTTGGAGTGGTGGGATGATATCGATCTCAATAATGATAGATGGTGACTCATTGCAGACAGGATTCCAGGAATCCCGGGTGGACCCCATGACGAAGCCTCACGTCATGTAAATATGTTTGTCGTGTTGTAATAATAGGATATGACATGAATCTTTTGTCACTTCAGATTCCCTTTAGGTCATGTCTCGTTTGTCTGTTTGTAATAAGTGAGATTTCCTTTATTAAAGGAAACCGCTTTAGTCGCGTCAGGATTGTTTTATTGTGAATTATTAGGAATCTCTTTATGTCACGTCAGTTTTTCATTTATTAAAGGAAGTTGCTTTAGTCCTTGTCAGGAATAGTAAAGATTCCGCTTGTATTATTAGGCTTTGTAATAGTTTGCCTATAAATAATGAAGAACCCCTGACTAAAGGGGCAGAGTTAGATTGGGATTAAAACACATCCTCTATTTCTCTCTCTCAAACGAAAGCCATTAGCCGTGTCTTCCTCCGCCTTCCGCTCCTTCCCTTCCCCTTAGTGGACTCAAAGCCTAGTTAACTGTAGCAGAAAATCAGCAAGGATATTCTCTTTGCTTGGGATATGTCACATTGTCCAATTGAATTGGGAAATCCATTCTGTTGAACAGAGACGGAAATGAGACAAAATTATATGGAGACGAAAATGAGACGAAATGTGAGAGAGACGGAATGAAGACGAAATGTGAGGGAGACGGAAAGGTGACGAAATATGAGCGAGATGGAAAGGTGACGAAATGTGAGGGAGACAGAAAGGTGACGAAATATCTTTTTGTCTCCATTTGAGACAAAACGGTGACAAAATTCAAAAAAAGGAGACAGGTCGAAAAGTGACACCCGAGTTTCGTCTCCGTTCCGTCTCCTTTTCAAATTAGAGACGGAACAGAGACAGAAATGTGCCGTCTCCGAACGTGAAATTTCTTGTAGTGTAATCATGAAAATTTAGGTTTACAAATAAGTTTTACAGTTCTTAAACAAAAATATATGTATATTAAAGACCATATAATACTATTCAAAGTACGATAAACAAAAGGCTCTATAATTTGGCACATAAATCAATAATTTCATTAATCATTTTAATTGGTGCAATATAAATTGATAATACAATACTCATACTAAAAGAATAAATGTGCACCCTTTTTTTCACAAAAACCAAAGGGGTATTATGAAGAAAAATAGGGTTTCCTAACTACCTTACACCAATGATGCTACATCAAAATCCCCAAACATTGTACCAAAGCCCTACGCGTACTCACAAATATCTCCACATCACATAAGGCCCTATTCATGAATGCCTACTTTGTGATCGCCTATATTTTTTATCTTTAATTTCTGTTAATTATATTTGTCCTCAAGTATTCTGACAATATATATTATAATTTCCATGCTATCAGAGACGATAATGATTTGTTTGACGATGCAAGTTTTGAAAATAAACTTCTAAAGGTTCTGCTTTACAATGATTTGTTACACTTACCTACGATTAACATATCTAAAGAGCTTATTGGACGTTTGTTGCTTAAAAAGAATAGTCTCGCTCATATTCAACCACAAATCGAACACTTCGGCCATAAGCAGAACCCCTTGATTCTTTTCAATGAGCTCCCTAATGAGATAGAAGAAGATGAGGAAATATTATTCAACTGTTGCATTGAGCCTATTTCATCTGCTGATGATCATCCTTATTGTTATTCTTGTGTGGAGTGTAGTTATTTTCTACATCTATTTTGTGCCAAATTACCAAACAAACTGCAACATCCCAGTCATCTACACACGCTCACCCTTGGTTGCTACCAGAACTTCTATGATACTTTTGAGTGCAATAAATGCTATTCCGTTTCACATGGATTCTTCTTCAAGTGCGAGACATGTGACGATTTCTACCTTGACGTGAAGTGTGCTGCTATGCCCACTATCATTGAGCACAAAAATCATCATAATCATCCCCTCTTTGAATTCAAAAATCCTGAAAAAGAATGCAATGCTTGTGGTTGGAAATACTGGTCTGCTGGCTTTTGTTGTGAGTTTTGCGAATTCTATTTGGACGAAGAATGTGCAATGCTCCCTGGGGAGGTTAGGCATAGATTTGATCCACATCCACTTCTGCTGAGGTTTCCGTCATATAAAGACCATTCTGAGATATTCATGTGTATTATATGCGAATACGAAATACATCCCAAGCAATGGCTTTATCATTGTTCTGAATGCGATAACTTCTTCCACCCGAGCTGTGTTCCAAGACTCGAAAAAAGAGTCAAGTTTGGAGACATACTTAAAGTGAGCTCCCACCCACACCCTCTCAAGTTTGTTCAGGAGCCCAGGGTAAGAAACAATTGTAACCATTGTTTTGGAGAATTACTTTCTTGGAAAATGCTCTTCGAATGTGAAGATTGTAGATTTTCCCTATGTCTAGAATGTGTTTGTAAAATATCCTAGTTCATCGTTTCACAATATTATCCTATTGGTCAGACAAGCCATCGAAACAAAATAGGATTTTTATGCTTTGTTTATGATAAGAGATATACATTTTCAGTTATGATAATATTTATTTATATCTCTTGTAATCTTTTATTTGTGATAAGATTTGTAGAAACTATCACATTGTACTTGTATTATAAATGTTGGTATATGTCAATGTCCACCTATAATAAGTATCGTTAATTTATGTGGTAGCATAAATTAATGATTCCGACTTAAACGTCGATGAGGTCAAAAGAGACCGCGATGGCTACAAGAAAGAAGTTCGGAAATTTGGAATTACCTAAAATGACGTCGGGATGATGCAATGCTAAAGTTAGCTAATTTGACCAAAGAAAACTTCCTAGAAGTTGACTTGGATGCTAGCCACCCATGTGGTCAATTGTAGCCACCCATATGATAAATATGGGTGGTCAATGCTTTGAACATGGTTGGTAAAGCCAACCAAGTTGGAAAATGTTTGATAGGAAGTCTCCTGTGGCGGGCTAGCTGAATTCTATAAATAGGCATGCATTAGTTCATCATATTCATTCACAACACAACTCCAAACACAATCCTAAGTTAGTCTTTCTTTCTTGTATTCTTCTTGTAAGTCCAGAAGCCATTGAAGCTCTAATCTTGAGAGCGCACGGTGGGACAATTATCTTGTAAGTGTTATATTGAATTGTTATAACGAGTAATGTTGTCTTTCTACTTGATTGTTGTTAAGACGTTTTTAGAAAATTGGTTATATTCTTACAATAAATACTGTAACTTCTTTCACAGAAATATACACATAAAATACTTTTATTTTAAATCTTACATGGTATCAGTAGTCCTCGTCTTACCGACTTCAAAATACACTTCTCTTTCTCACCACCTTTCCCTGCGTCACGTCTCTTTTGCCCTTTTTATCCTTTCCACGTTTTTTACTTCTTGGTCTTCTTTTTTTTTTCCAATGACAACATCATCATCAGCCATCACATCAGTCTCTCCTTCTGTCAATTTTCTTTCCCTTCCCTTATCTTACATTAAAACATTTGTTACCATTAGCTTAGATACCACCAATTATCTGACATGGAAAGCCCAAATAAAAAACTTCCGCACCTTCAACGACTTACTCAAATATGTCAACGGCTCACTTCCCAAACCAACCACAAAAGATGGTGACTCGGTTTCAGCTTCTACTTCTCTTCCTCTTGATGAGTGGCAGCGCTACAACAGTTTCGTTACTACTTGTATCACAGCCACGTTATTTGACTCTCTCGTTCACCAAGCTCCTGGTTTTGATATTGCCCGAAAACTCTGGACGTCCCTTGAGGACTCCTTCTTACATCAATCTTTAGCTCGACGTACTCTCCTGCATTCTCAACTCCTATCCATTAAGAAAAATACACTGACCATTGTCGAATATTTGTAACAAATTTATCTGCTTTCCACTTCCCTTGCTGCTATTGGTGATCCTATCTCGGACACTGATCTTGTCATAATAATACTAGAAGGTCTCCTTAAATCTTACAGACCATTTATCATGTCTATTGAGAACCTCTCCACTGCACCTTCTTTTGATCAGTTGCAAGCCAAACTCTTAACCCATGAACAACGTATCCTTTCAGATGATATTGAATCTCAAGTCTCTATTGGGACCATTACTCATGCCTTTGTCTCTCAACGCACGCCTCCCTCTCACCAAGCACACATCAATTACTCTATGCCGTCATCCTCACCATTTCAGTCACGGTCAAACAACATCTCTCAAGGGCCCACCATCGCCAATCCTCTCCACTACCCCTCTGATTCCTCAAGTACTAATTCACATCAAAATTCCAACTCCAAATACAAAAGGACTTGTCAAATTTGCAAGAAACAAGGTCATTCGGCACAGCCTTGTTGTTATCGCTACGCTCTATCCAAATCAGCCAGTCCCCAAACTCAATTTGTAGGCTATCACCACCAACAACAAACTTTACCACCGCTCCTCCCTACACCTTCTCTAAATTCATGGATCCCGGATTCAGGTGCTACCTCTTATATAACGTATGATCCCAATTTAATCTAGCATCTCCAGCCTTACAGTGGGTCTGATCATGTTGTTGTTGGTGATGGTAAGTCTCTTCCGATTGCTAATATTGGTTTTTCCAAATTTTCTCATTCCACTCGTCTGTTCAATCTAAATAACATCCTACACATTCTTACCATTACTCATAATTTACTTTCTGTATCTCAGTTTCCGCGTGACAATAACGTCTACTTGGAATTTTTCCCTTCCTCTTGTCTTGTCAAAGACCTCCATACCGGGACGCCTCTCCTCAGTAGTCGCGTTGATTCCAGTCTTTACCACCAGCCAGTTTCCACTCCGTCTCTTGCTTTTGCTATTTCTCGCATTTCCTCTATAATACTCGAGCCTGGAACGTGAAATTTTCCTATTTATTTTTCTGAAAATTATATTTTCTTAAATTCCTTGATATTTAATTATTATTCACTCTTTGTCGCAAACTGCATTGCATATCGAGAGCGTTAGTTAGGAAATGATTTCTAGTCCTCAGCAAATAGTGAAAACTAGTATTTAGTGTTTTAATTTTAGTGTTTTAGTTGTTGTTGACTAGAATTATAATGGTGTTAGTTATTTTAGCCTTAAAATGCATGAAATAAGCTTAGTTGACCAAGTTTAAGTTAGCTTTGACCTAGACCTTGACTTTGACTTAGCTTGTCATCTTTTAAATAGACAAAATAGCATAAAAAAACACAAGAAAGCTGAAAAAAAAAGAGAGAAGGCCGAAACCATAGGAGAAAAAGAAAAAAAAAGATTTTCAACTTCAAATCTTCAAATCTTCGCGAGGGTTTGCACGAGGTTGTTTCTGAGGCTTCCAACGTGGTTTTCCTAGCGTCTAATAGCGTCTAAGGTGAGGGATGCATCGTTATTTGTGCATTTGAATATATGTGGCACAAACTTTAATTTTTGGGAATTATGCGTAAATCGTTATTTTATCTGATTTGATGCTTGAAGAATGTTCCTTGATGATTGTAGAACATGTATTTGTAGCTTTTTAGCATTTTCTACGGTTAAATATAGCAATTGCAATTTAAAATGCAAATAGAATAGTAAAATATGATTAGTAAATCCCTGTTTCGTAAAAGTTGCTCTGTTTTGCGATCTGTTGATGTAGGAAGGTGCTAGATATGCTAGAATGCTTAAATGTATGATTTATTTGGGTTGTGTAATGTAAAAACGGATAAAAATGGCTTGGTACATGTTGGGGTCGTTCCGGTCGAGTTTGGCAATTCCTCGTTTGCGTGAAGGCATTGTCGTAGTATGCCATGGAAGCACTTTTGGTACAGTTATGACATTGGTTGGGTGATCGGTTGAGGTAGCTGTAGTTCAAACGAGCAAAGGGAAAAAATCAGGGCTTTGCTGGAATTCTAGGGTAAAGTAGGGTTTCGTGGTCTTTAGACATACCTTATGGTGTCCTAGGAGGAGTGGTGAAGTCGGTTCCCAAAACTCGTAGCTCGTTTGGAAGTAGTAGCATTTTGAAAGTTGGGGTCGTTGTGTGTTTTGTTGGGCTCTAGCATGTTTTGGCTTTTAGAATGTTATTGTTGCTTGTTGTTGCTTATTGTGCTTATTATAGTTGATTGTGGTTTAGATGTATGTCAATTGTTGCTATTGCGTGCGAGAGTAACCTACTTTGTTATTCTCCCACGTGTGGCTTTATCGCTCGATTGTTGCATTGTATATTGTATTGCATTCATAAAGTCAGGGGCGGTGTGATGGGCCTCTTTGGGTAGCCTCGTGTTGCCAAGGTTGGTTGCTCTAGCTCCGTGTCCTATTCCCTTTCTTGCTTGGGTTGCCGCCCAGGGAGATTTGGGTCATAGAATTGATTGGATATTTTCGGGGTATTCCAAACTGAAGTTATAAGGAGGTTGGGCCGGTGCGTCGTCATCGGATTCGTGAATTGAAGTTGCTCGTGGAAAGTGAATTGTATCCTTTAACTGAATGGTTATAGCCTTAATGCATGTCTTGATTTATTGTTGGCTTAGCTTGTATCTCTATATGTTAATTGACTGATCTACTTGACTATTTGCATTGCATTCTCCTCTCACCTCCGTCCTTGAGACCAATTACCCTCGTTGAGCAATACTTTTTGCTCATTCCTTTCTATACTATATTTTACAAGAGTAGTTGAGGCTAATCCTATTGAGGTGGTTGAGGAGGAGGAGGAGCAAGTGGAGGTGTTTCCTTGATAGCACTTTCTTGGCTTAGCTGGTGGTTGGTTGTCAGTCTTTTGTGCGGGACATGCTTGATGTGTATATTGCTTGGTTGTCGCTTCATTTTGAGGCTTGTAGCCTTGTATGTAGTTTCTATTTTGAGGCCTCTATGGTCTTATGTTGTAAAAGTTGAAAGGTTGTAAAGTTGTAAAGATATATTCACGTGGCTAGTAAAGAACTGCATGCTAATGGTTTAACTGCTTAGTGGCATAAGTACTTGAGTAGTATGCATGAGATTTTGGTTTGCAAAGTTGGATAATGAGAGGATGTATGTTTCTAAAAGGAAGTTGACTTGTTTCAATTGTTTATTGTGGTTTTCGCGATTATTATGTTGAATGTAGGGTTTTCGGATCGTTCACTGTACAAAGGAGACTCCGTCTGTGTGTCAGGTCCGAGCTTGACCTTTTGCGGGGTCAGGTCGGGGCGTGACATCTTTAGATGGTATCAGAGCCGACGCGTTCACATGGCCAGCGAGGGTGCTGGGTCCCCAAAGGGGGGCGGGTGTAATATCCCACATTGGACGCGGAGGTCTTTGGGCTGCTTGATATAAGGGGTAACATCCTTGTATTGTGTAAGCGCGTTTTCCTAGCAGTGGCTAGGAGGCAACAAAACCGTGAAGGGTATAGGCCCCAAAGCGGACAATACGTGCATAGTGCATTTCCGGGCCCACTCGCCTCGGCCTCAGTGCTCACTTGGGCCCTAAGTCCAGGGAGTATCCTACAGGCGTGGGAGTGTTGGTTCGAGGCATTACAAACTTTAGGTGGTATCAGAGCATGATAGAGTTGCATGAGCTGGGATATGTTTCTCGGTCTGTGGGGTAAAGGTCTAAAATGATAGTGTTATTGTGTGATTGTTAAGTGAAAAATGTTATAGTATGACTATGTGAACTTGGAGTGCTTATGTGTTTAAGTGAATTAGTTTGACATGTCAATCTCGTGTTATGTGAATTGTATGATAGGATATTTGATTGTTATTGACTTTAGTATTATCTAATCTTTTGTGTTATATTTCTATCTATAATCCGCTTCTATATGTTGCCATCTACTGTAAGTTGTTACTATGCCGCCACGTCGTAGTACTCAAGGCCAAGGGGCAGATGAGGAGGCAGCAGAACAGGGTCAACAACAGATGCCTGAACAGTTTATGGGTACTATGACCGCTGCAGTTGACCGGATTACTCAGGTACTGCATGAGCAGAGGCAGGAAAGGAATAATAATCCCCAGGGAAATCAAGCTAATCCTAGTAGACATGGGTATAGGGCTGAGAACAATCAGTTGGAGAAATTCCTTAGGCACGAGCCGGGTAAGTTCTTTGGACAGCCGGATGACGAGGCAGCCGAGAGATGGCTTAACGGTGTTGAGAAAATTTACGCTGCTTTGAGGTACACTGATGAGGCAAAGATAGCATATGCAGCATTCCTGTTTGAGGGCGACGCGGAACAATGGTGGAACACTATCAGGTTGAAGTGGGACTGTGAGGATGTTCCGCATTTGTGGGATGATTTCGTGAGTGAGTTTCGGGACAAGTATATTCCCGAGATGGTTAGGGAAAGGCGGGAAGAATAATTTGTGAGCCTGAAGCAGGGAAACATGACTGTCGCACAGTATGAGGCTAGGTTTGTCAGCCTGTCGAGGTATATGCCTGAGCTGGTGCAGCCAGCTAGGAGGATGATTAACAAGTTTGTTCGTGGGCTGAGAATGGATATACAGCTGCATTTGACTGGGCAGTAGTACACTACTTATCCCAAGGCATTCCAAGCAGCCTCGTAATTTGAGAAATGGAAAGCAGAGATGACAGCTGAGAGTAACCAGCAGAATAAGAAACAGTACTTGGGCCAAAGTAGCCAGGGTCAACAGAGGCAGTATCAAACTTTTGTTCAGGTTCCTCAGAAGCGCCCGTATCAGCCTCAGTATCAGATTCAGGCGAGACCAGCTGTGACTAGACCCCAGTAGGGAGGTACAGTTCCTACCACTGTCAGAGCCCCCGTACCTACGGGAGGCACTATTGTAAGGCAAAATCAGCAGTGCAACTTTTGTAATCGATCGGGGAATATTGAAGCTAATTACTGGAGGAAGAGTGGTAAGTGCACTGGTTGTAGGAGCGATCAGCATAGGGTGAAAGATTGCCCTAAGTTTAAGAATGTTCAGGGCCGTACTAGAGGCCAGGGTGCGCAGAACAGGGCTGCAGGTGCAGGTCCAGCATAGAGGGTTCAGGCTAGGTTCTTTGCACTAGATACGGAGGAGTTACCCGATACCACAGCAATAGTGGAAGGTACCTTTCTTCTCAATACTCAGCCAGTTAAAGTTTTGATTGATCCCGAAGCTACGCATTCGTTTATAACTCCTGCATGTGCACGACCTGTGAATGTTAGCATTGATAAACTGCCACATAAAGTTGAAGTTAGTATACCTTTGGGTGCGAAATTTGTTACTGAGTCTATTTGCAAATCTTGTGATATATGCATTGAGGACCATAAATTTTCTGCTGATTTAATCATATTGCACTTTCGTGGCTTTGAAATCATTTTGGGAATGGACTGGTTGGGGAAATACTATGCTCAGTTGGATAACAAAAATTATTTATCTTCAGTCTCCTGACCTACCGGTACTAGAGATTGTTGGGAACTGCAAGGCTGCCAGAATACCCCTTTTATCATCAATCAAGGCTTCCAAGTTGTTGAATAAAGGTTGTGAAGCTTACCTTGCTTATCTAATCAATCAACCTACTGATAAGTTGAATTTGAATGAGGTTCCAATTGTTAAAGACTTGCCTGGTATATTTCCCGAGGAATTACCAGGTTTACCACCAGATAGGGAGATTGAATTTGTGATTGACCTTATGCCGGGCACTGCGTCAATTTCTAGAAGTCCTTATAGAATAGCACCAGCTGAACTTCAGGAATTGAAAATTCAGCTTCAGAACTTGCTTGAGAAAGGGTTTATACAACCTAGTTCTTCGCCATGGGTTGCGCCTGTGTTGTTTGTGAGAAAGAAAGACGGCACGCTACGGTTATGTATTGATTACAGGGGATTTAATCAAGTCATGATTAAGAACAAATACCCCTTGCCGTTGATTGAAGAATTGTTTGACCAATTGCAGGATGCGAGTGTTTACTCAAAATTTGACTTGAGGCAGGGTTACTATCAACTCAGGATTTGGAGTGATGATATACCTAAGACGGCATTCAGGACTAGATATGGCCATATGAATTTGTTGTGTTACCGTTTGGATTGACGAATGCCCCACCCGTATGCATGGACTTAATGCAGAGGGTGTTTCGACCTTATCTTGATCAATTTGCCGTAATCTTTATTGACGACATTTTAGTATACTCTAAGAATGAGGCTGAACATGAACAACATTTGAAGATTGTATTACAGACTTTGCAAGAAAACAAGATTTTTGCTAAATTCAGCAAGTGCGAATTCTGGTTGAATCAAATATCTTTTCTAGGCCATATCATTTCACATCAAGGAATTTCATTAGACCCAGCTAAGATTGAAGTTGTTTCGTCTTGGAAGCTACCTGAAACAGTGTCAGAGATTCAGAGCTTTCTGGGGCAGGTTACTATCAGAGGTTTGTTAAAGACTTTTCCAAAATTTATGGGCCTTTAAACCAGTTGACTCGAAAGAAAGTTGGCTACAACTGGGATGCTAAATGTGAATCTAGTTTCCAAGAATTAAAGAAGAGACTAACTACGGCTCTTATACTAGCTTTACCTGAAGGTACAGAAAACTTTGTTGTCTACAGTGATGCATCTAAAGAGGGATTGGGCTGTGTTTTAATGCAGAATGGTAAGGTGATTGCCTATGCTTCTAGAAAGTTGAAACCATATGAAGTCAATTACCCTACACATGATCTTGAGTTAGCTGCAATTGTGTTTGCTTTAAAGAAGTGGCGTTATTACTTGTGGGGTAGCAGATTTAAAATTTTTACTGACCACAAGAGTCTCAAATACTTGTTTTCACAAAGAGATTTGAATATGAGGCAGCGAAGATGGCTAGAGCTATTGAGTGGTTATAATTGTTCTATAAACTATGTGCCAAGTAAGGCCAATGTAGTTGCAGATGCCTTAAGCCGAAAGGCTACTGTTGCAAGTCTAATTATTAAGGATTGGAAGACTTTGGAGGAAATTTGTTCGTGGAAGCCAGAAGCTACTAAAGTAGGGATTCGATTTGCTAGTTTGCAAATTCAGTCGGTATTGCTAACACAAATCAGAGAGGCTTAGAAGACTGATCCTCACATCTTGATAATCCAAGAAAAAACAAAAGGAAGAGAGTCGGAGTTTAAATTACATCCAGGTGGTATCTTCAAATTTAGGGACAGGGTGTGTGTTCCTGGCAATCCGACTTTGAAGAATGAGATTCTGTCTGAGGCACATAATTCAAGATATACGATTCACCCGGGCTTTACTAAAATGTATAGAGACTTGAAACAACAATTCTAGTAGAACAATATGAAGAGGGAGATTGCTAGGTATGTATCCAGGTGTTTAACTTGCTAGAGGGTTAAAGCTGCGCATCAGAGGCCAGCCGGGTTTCTGCAACCGTTGTCGATTCCGCAATAGAAGTGGGTGCATGTAACAATGGACCTTGTGACTGATTTTCTGAGATCTCCAAGGGGGTGTGATTCTGTTTGGGTTGTTGTGGACCGATTGACTAAGGTTTCACATTTTATTTCCATGAACAAGCAGGACAGTCTTGATAAACTAGCTGATCTATATGTTGCTAATATTGTGAGATTTCATGGTGTACCAGTGAGTATAGTGTTAGATAGAGATCCCAGATTTAGATCTCGATTTTGGCAGAAGTTGCAAGAGGCCATGGGAACTAAATTGAACTTCAGTACTGCATATCATCCACAAACTGATGGTCAGTCTGAGAGAACTATCAGGATCTTGGAAGACATGCTTCGGGCATGTGTGTTAGACTTTGGGAAGAATTGGGAGAAGTTTTTGCCTTTAGCGGAGTTCGCCTACAATAATAGTTATCAATCTACTATAGGTATGGCTTTCTACGAGGCGTTGTACGGTCGTAAATGCAGATCCCCATTGTATTGGGAAGAGGTTGGAGAGATGAGAACAGTTGATCCGAGTGTGTTACCTGAGATGATTAAGATGGTGGATAATGTTCACCTTATTCGCCAACGTATGCTTACAGCTTAGAGTCGTCAAAAGAGTTACGCTAATAAGCACCTTCGGGATCTTGAGTTTGCTTTGGGAGATTGGGTGTTTCTTAAGATTTCTCCTCGAAATGGGTTGATTCGGCAAGGTAAGAGCGGGAAACTTAGTCCTAGGTATGTGGGTCCGTTTGAGATCACTGAAATGGTAGGTTCTTTGGCTTATCAGTTACCTTTACCTCTGAGCTTATCGAGACTGCACGATCTTTTCTACGTGTCAATGTTAAGGAAATATCATCCATATCCTTCACATGTACTTGAACCAGAGCCTTTGCAGATTGAGGAAAAGTTAACTTATGAGGAGAGACCAATTCGAATTGTAGATCGGAAAGCTCAGGAACTTCGCAGGAAGAGTATTCCGATGGTAAAGGTTCTGTGGAATCATCACAGGTTTGAGGAAGCAACTTAGGAAAGAGAGGACTAGGTTCGGAGTCAGTATCCGAAGTTATTTGTCGACCAGGTAAGAATTGCATGGACGCAATTGTCTTAAAGGGGAGAGGGTGTAATACTCGAGCCCGGAACGTGAAATTTTTCTGTTTATTTTTTTGAAAATTATATTTTCTTAAATTCCTTGATATTTAATTATTATTCGCTCTTTGTCGTAAATTGCATTGCATTTCGAGAATGATAGTTAGGAAATAATTTCTAGTCCTCAGCAAATAGTGAAAACTAGTATTTAGTGTTTTAATTTTAGTGTTTTAGTTGTTGTTGACTAGAATTATAATTGTATTAGTTGTTTTAGCCTTAAAATGCATGAAATAAGCTTAGTTGACCAAGTTTAAGTTAGCTTTGACCAAGACCTTGACTTTGACTTAGCTTGTCATCTTTTAAATAAACAAAATAGCATAAAAAAACACAAGAAAGCTGAAAAAAAAAGAGAGAAGGCCGAAACCATAGGAGAAAAAGAAAAAAAAAGATTTTCAGCTTCAAATCTTCGCGAGGGTTTGCGCGGGGTTGTTTCCGAGGCTTCCAACATGGTTTTCCTAGCATCTAAGGTGAGGGATGCATCGTTATTTGTGCATTTGAATATATGTTGTACAAACTTTAAATTTTGAGAATTATGCGTAGATTGTTATTTTATCTGTTTTGTTGCTTAAAGAATGTTCCTTGACAATTGTAGAACATGTATTTGTAGCTTTTTAGCATTTTTTACAGCTAAATATAGCAATTGCAATTTAAAATGCGAATGGAATAGTAAATTGTGAACAGTAAACCCCCGTTTCATAAACATTGCTCTGTTTTGCGATCTGTTGATGTAGGAAGGTGGTAGATATGCTAGAATGCTTAAATGTATGATTTATTTGGGTTGTGTAATGTAAAAACGGAGAAAAATAGCTTGGTACATGTTGGGGTCGTTCCGGTCGAGTTTGGCAATTCCTCGTTTTGCGTGAAGGCATTGTCGAGGTATGTCATGGACGCACTTTTGGTGCAGTTGTGACAATGGTTGGGTGATCGGTTGAGGTAGTTGTAGTTCAAACGAGCAAAGGGGAAAATCGGGGCTTTGCGAGAATTCCAGGGTAAAGTAGGGTTTTGTGGTCTTTAGACGGGCCTTATGGTGTCCTAAAAGGAGTGGTGAAGTCGGTTTCCAAAACTCGTAGGTCATTTGGAAGTAGTAGCATTTTGATAGTTGGGGTCGTTGTGTGTTTTGTTGGGCTTTAGCATGTTTTGGCTTTTAGAATGTTATTGTTGCTTGTTGTTGCTTATTGTGCTTATTATAGTTGATTGTGGTTGAAATGTATATCAACTGTTGCTATTGCGTGGGAGAGTAACCTACTTTGTTATTCTCCCACTTGTGGCTCTATCTCTCGATTGTTGCATTGTATATTGTATTGCATTTATAGAGTCAGGGGCGGTGTGATGGGCCTCTCTGGGTAGCCTCGGCTTGCCAGGGTTGGTTGCTCTAGCTCCATGTCCTATTCCCTTTCTTGCTTGGGTTGCTGCCCAGGGAGATTTGGGTCGTAGAATTGATTGGATACTTCCGGGGTATTCCACACTAAAGCTACAAGGTGGTTGGGTTGGCGCGTCGTCATTGGATTCGTGATTGAAAGTTGCTCGTGGAAAGTGAAATGTATCCTTTAAATGAGTGGTTATAGCGTTAATGTTTGTCTTGATTTGTTGTTGGCTTAGCTTGTATCTCTATATGTTAATTGATTGATCTACTTGACTATTTGCATTGCATTCTCCTCTCATCTCCGTCCTTGAGACCAATTACCCTCGCTAAGCAATAGTTTTTGCTCATTCCTTTCTATACTATATTTTACAAGAGTAGTTGAAGCTGATCCTATTGAGGTGGTTGAGGAGGAGGAGGAGCAAGTGGAGGTGTTTCTTTGATAGCACTCTCTTTGCTTAGCTGGTGGTTGGTTACCAGTCTTTTGTGCGGGCCATGCTTGATGTGTATATTGCTTGGTTGACGCTTCATTTTGAGGCTTGTAGCCTTGTATGTAGTTTCTATTTTGAGGCCACTATGGTCTTATGTTGTAAAATTTGAAAGGTTGTAAAGTTGTAAAGATATATTCACGTGACTAGTAAAGAACTGCGTGCTAATGGTTTAATTGCTTAGTGGCATTAGTACCTGTGTAGTATGCATGTCATTTTGGTTTGCCAAGTTGGTTAATGAGAAGATGTATGTTTCTAAAAGAAAGTTGACTTGTTTCAAATGATTATTGTGGTTTTCGTGAATATTATGTTGAATGTAGGGTTTTCAGATCGTCCACGGTACAAAGGAGACTCCGTCTGTGTGTCAGGTCCGGGCTTGGCCTTTTGCGGGGTAGGGTCGGGGTGTGACATCCTCTGACATCTGGCACAGTCGTCTTGGTCATCCATTCAAACAAGTCATTTCGTCACTCAAGTCTTAACGTTGTTTGAATTATTCTGATTTCCAGTTAGCAAATAAACTGTGTACTGCCTGTATG
The DNA here is from genome assembly GCA_037974665.1 of Ehretia macrophylla. NCBI lineage: Eukaryota > Viridiplantae > Streptophyta > Magnoliopsida > Boraginales > Ehretiaceae > Ehretia > Ehretia macrophylla. Next base: position 117,728,005 of record CM075764.1, on the reverse strand, counting down.
TTAGGCAAAAGTCACAAACTTTCTTTTAATTTGTCTACTAGTGTTTCTATGGTACCTTTAGAGGTTGTTCATTGCGATGTATGGGGCCCTTCTCCGGTTCCCTCTTGCTTATCCTTCAAGTATTTTGTAATCTTTATTGACAAATTTAGTCGATACACCTCGTTCTACCCATTACGTAATAAAAGTGAATGTTTCTCTGCTTTTCAACATTTCAAACCTCTTGTTGAAAATTTGTTTGCTTCTCGCATAAAATACTTCCAATGTGATGGTGCAAATGAATTAACAAAGGGTCAATTAGCACATTTCATTGCGCAAAATGGTATAAAATATCATTTCTCTTGCCCTCATACACCTGAACAAAATGGACTTGCAGAATGAAAAATTCGCGATCTTACAGAAATGGGAACCACTTTAATGTTTCATTCCTTGCTTCCTAAAACGTTTTGGGTAAAGGCATTCTCCATAGCATTTTATTTAATCAATCGTCTTCCTACCCTTGTCTTGCACAATCGTTCCCCATTTTACATGTTATTCAGGCGGCCTCCTGACTATAACTCTCTACGCATTTTTGGTTGTCAGTGTTTACCCCACCTTGGTCCTTATAAACTTGACAAGCTAAGTCCAAAGTCTGCTTCATGCATATTTTTAGGCTATAGTGACGATCACAAAGGGTATAGATGGTACTCACCACTCTCTGATCACGCCTATATCTCCCGTCACGTGATCTTCAATGAAGCAATTTTTTCGTTCCGCCTCATACCTACTACACAAACTACAAATTCATCTCATGTGCCCGTGCCCAGATCCTCATTCCTACTTTTCCCACCGACAAGCGTTTCTCACTCATCACCGCGGCTCGCACCCCCAGGCACTCAATCATGTCCGCTTTAGCCACCTTTAATTAATTCTTTTTCACTCATGTTCCCACATGATCATTCACCCCTAGCTCCTAATACTCTACCCGCCGCAATGTCCCCACCCCTAATAAATCCTAACGTCTTTCCTCCAACTACCATAAATGCCTCTGATGTATTATCCTCTCAAGTAATAAATGTTCATCCACCACTAAATGCTAATGGTGATGACTTGCGGTTCGCATCTCCATGCATTTAGTAGTGTCCTAAGTCTACACCTACAATGAATACCACTTCCTATGCGGCCCCACATAGTCAACAACTCTCAGCTCAAATTCCTTCAACCTCGGCCATGTCCCCACGCGCAATAAATGTCATCTTATCTCCTCCAGCTACCATAAATGCATCTAATCCATTGTCTCCATCTCTCTCACATCGTATGCCTATATATCGTGACATTCTTCTCTTTCTGCGGGTCCCACCAGTCCAAAACTTTCCACTTGTTCCATTAGCTACACAACAATCTCTATTTCTTAGCGCCCTTAAGTCCGACGTGGGTCCTCCTAGGATAGCTAGTCTACCTTGTCTCTTACCAAACATGCAAACCACACGATCCTCTTCTCACGTTTCTATACCTTTTGCTACGTCAGCCTTTTCAAACACCACCGCTATTTCTTTACATCCCATGACGACGAGGTCCATAGACCAGACATGAAAAACTAAGGACTGGTCTAATTACATTGTGCTCACAGCAACTGTTTCAGCTAACTATTCACAAATTGAACTAGCCACTTATTCCCAAGCATTAAAACACTCTCATTGGCGTGAAGCCATGTCTTCCGAATATAATGCTCTTATTCATAATGGTACATTGAAGTTGGTTCCTAAGCCCCCTAACGCCAATGTGGTGGGTTGTAAATGGGTATTTCGCATCAAGAGACAACAAAATGGGGATATTGAGCGTTACAAAGCCCGCCTCATGGCAAAAGGATACAATCAAGAAGAAGGTGTTGATTATAGTGAAACGTTCAGCCCAGTCGTTAAGCCCACTACTATCTGGGTCTTATTATCTATTATTGTTTCTAAAGGGTGGTCCATGAGACAATTGGATGTCAATAATGCATTCTTGCATGGTTATCTCAATGAAGAAGTTTACATGTCTCAACCTCCATGATTCACTTACCCTTCTTGTCCTGATTATGTTTGCAGGTTGCATAAAGCTTTATATGGCCTTAAACAGACCCCTCGGGCCTAGTTTTCAAGACTCAGTGTTTTTCTCTCCTGCCTTGGGTTCACTGCTTCCAAATCTGATACATCACTGTTCGTTCTTGCTAATAATCATGTTCTGGTATTCATTTTGGTGTATGTTGATGATATTCTCATTACAGGCAACAGTTCTTCCACTATTGATTCCATCATTACTCAACTGAATCAGCAATTTGCACTCAAGGACTTAAGGCATCTATCTTATTTTCTTGGTCTCCATGTACAACACTTATCTGATGGGTTGTTACTATCTCAACAGAAGTACATCACTGACTTGTTGGTTCGTGCAAAACTGGATGGAGCTAAGCCTGTTGGCTCTCCTATTACTTCTTATCAGCAACTATCTTAGTATACAGGCGATTCGTTTCCTGATCCCACTTTCTATCGGAGTATTGTTGGTGCTTTGCAGTATCTTACTATCACCAGACCGGACATTGCCTTAGTTGTAAATAAGGTCTACCAGTTCATGCATCAACCAATAAACATGCATTGGGTAGCAGTGAAACGAATTCTCCGCTATTTAAAAGGCACTATTTCTCATGGGCTTCGTCTACGTGCCTCCTCTATCTTCTTTCTACATGCCTATTCTGACTCTGACTGGGCGGGTAGCCCAGATGATAGGAAGAGCACTCATGGTTACTGTATCTTTCTTGGTCCAAATCTCATTTCATGGTCTGCTAAGGAACAAACCACTGTAGCACGGTCTAGTACGGAAGCCGAGTATCGGGCAATTGCTTATGCTACTACTGAACTTTGTTGGCTTCAGTCTCCACTCGCTGAGCTTCATGTTGTGCCTAACTCTGGTCCCACTTTATAGTGTGATAATAAAATTGGCGCGACGTACCTAACAGCTAATCCGGTTTATCATGCACGCACTAAGCATATTGAGATTGACGTTCACTTTGTTCGTGATAAGGTTGTTGCCAATCAGTTGTAGGTTCGTTTCATTTCAACGGTTGATCAGCTTGCAGAAATCATGACCAAAGGGTTGTCCATCGTCTGCTTTACGCGATTAAAAGGCAAGCTTGCCGTTACTGATTCAGCTTCACTTGAGTGGGCGTGATAAGAGATATACATTTTCAGTTATGATAATATTTGTTTATATCTCTTGTAATCTTTTATTTTAAATCTTACAGTTTATGTCGGTTCCGTATTCGGTATGCGTCTAGTTGTCTGACGTTTGTTCAGAAGTTTGTTGTATTGGAAGTTGTTTTTTGCTCTGCGTCTAGTAAATGTAAGTATTTTCTGTTGAATCCTTCCCTAATTACTGTGTAGACTTGTTGTTATTGTTTTTCCTTGTTTCTTATAATACAATTTCTACTTTCTTTTTTCAAAATCTAAGGGGTTGTTTGAAAGTGTTTTCAAAAATAGTTTTTTTGTTTTCAAAAACAAAAAAATAAAAAAACTTGTTTGGCATGAGTTGTTTTCGAAAACTGTTCTGGAAAATGTGTTTTCAAAAGTAAGAAAACAAGAACAATTTTTTTTATGTTTTTATGTGTTTTCGTTTCATTCTTCTTCACGATATACATGAACACATTTCTTTTTCTGTGCTAACAGTCAAAGTGCGCACATACACACACATATACACACATACTCACACACACCTACACACATACACACACATACTGTTGGGTGTATTATTGATATATGATTTCAGTACCTTTTCACTTAAACTTTCTTAGTTTTTGAGTAATTTATGAGCAATTTTATTGGTTTTATCTTTGATTTGCATTGTAGGTAATTTCCAAGAGACAAACTGAGTTTTGAGGCAAAGATTGAAGAGAAATTGCAAAGGATTGGCTTTTATACAATTTGTGGAGAAATTGAAGAACAAATGGAGTAGCGCAGTCATAGCGCAGCTGCGCAGTGTCACAGGATTTTTAAGGGCAATTTTGTAAAATGTGCGAAAAGAAGAAACCCTATGTTAAAAAGAATGCATCAGACGTTAAAAAGGGGAGAGCTTTGGGAGGCAGTTAGTTTTAGGAGAGAAAAGCTACGTTCCAGAGGAGGAGAAAGTGAGGATTCGCGAGTTGAAAACGGAGGAACGATCCGGAGATGAATTTCTGCCCCAATTCTTCTCCAAATCCTAGTTTTCTTTATCTCTCTTATCATGTTTTACGTTACAATTGGAATTTTATTTATGTTCATAATTATGTTTTAAGCTATTTTTCTAGGGCTACGATGTAGCCAGATTATGAATATTGGATGTTTTTGGTTTTAAATTAATTGATGAACTATTCCATATTTGCGTTGAGTATTTTATGCTGAGTTTTAATGCTTGTGGTTGCCTGATCAACAATTACATGAGTCGTGATTTAGTTTGAGACTGAGAAGTGATAACTAAATTAGACCACGTATAAAATACCATTAAATTGTCATAAGCTAAAAATAGTTATGAGATCTAGTGCAGTACTTCAATTTCTAGGGCTTAATGTGTTTCAAAAGTTCACAGTTATTACAGAGATGTAGTTAGTTTGCTTATTGGGATAGGTTATTGATGCTTGAGAAAGATTAATATCCACCTTAGCGAAATTGCTGGCAACGTAAGGAATAGACGTCAATTGATTTAAATCACTAGTTTCAAATATGATTAATCTTGATAAAATCGGAATCCCTAGAGCCTTTTTATTATTAAATTACCATCTTTTGTTAATTTCGTAATTGTGTTATTTTTCTATTTTGTTAAGTCTATAATTTATTTAGTCATTAATTACAAATTCTCAATTTTTGATTGTCCGAATAAAGTTAAAGCTAAATTAATTTCGGTAGTTAGTAATCACAGTCCTCGTGATAACGATCTTTACTTATCACTTTATTACTTGTTGCGATACGTGCACTTGCTTTAAAATTCACACAACACACACACACTTTCTCTCACACACACACACTCACACTCACACTCATACACACACACACTCACACTCACACTCACACACTCTCTTCCTCTCTCACACATACACACACTCACATATACATACACATACACTCACACTCATACTCACACACACTCACACATACACACACACTCACACACATATGCACACTCACACAAACATACACTTACACACACACACACTCACACACACACACTCACACACACACACTCACATACACATACACATAAATACTCACACACACACTCACACATACTCATACATACAGACATCCTCACAATTACACATACTCATATACATACACTCACACTCACACATACTCATACATATACACATTCATACTCATATACATACACACACACACTCATACACTCACTCTCTCTCTCTCACACATATACACACACTCACACATACATACACACACACACACATACATATTCATACACAAACACACACACACACTCACACACACTCATACATACACACACACACACATTTTTATACACATACATGCACAATACTCACACACACACGCACACTCATACAAAAATATACTTACACATACACACACACGATCTTACACACACTTTCACACATACACACACACACACTCTTTAACAAATACATATTCTCACATACACTTGCACACACACTCACACACTCACACATTCCACACACACTATAATTGCAATGTGAGTGTATGTGTGTGTAGGTAAGTGTGTGCGTGAGAGTGTGAGTATATATGTGTGTGTATGTGTGCGTGAGAGTGTGTGAGTATATATGTGGGTGTGTGTGAGTATGAGTATGTATGTGTGTGTGCATGTGTGAGTGTGAGTCTGTGTATGTGAGAGAGAGAGTGTGTGTGTATATGTGTATATGTATGTGTATGTGTAAGTGTATGTATATATGTGTATGTTTATGTGTGTCAGTATATGTGTGGGGGTTAATGTATGAGTATATGTGTATATGGGTGTGTGTGAGTATGTATAAGTGTGTGTGTATGTATGTGTGAGTGTGTATATGTATGTGTGTGTATGTGTGTGTGAGTGTGTGTGTGTGTGTGTGTGTGAGATAGTGTATGTGTATATATGTGTATGTGTGTGAATGTGTGTGTGTGTATAAATGTGTGTATGTGTGTGTGTGTATGTATGTGTGAGAGTGTATGTGTGTGAGTGAGTATATATGTGTGAGAGTGTGTGTGTGTGTGAGTGAGTATGTGTGAGAGTGTGTATATATGTGTGTGTAATTCTAAAAGTATGTTAATCTTAAGAACTTGTTTAGAGAACATTTGTATGCAAACAAGTTTTTTGTTTTTTTGTTTTTAAAAATTATTTTTGAAAACTGTTCTCGTAAACTATTTTAGAAAACAAAAAAACAAGAACACTTCCAAACAAGCCCTAATATTTTGTATGCATTCTTATTAAACAAGTGGTCTTTGAATGTGATGTGAAGATTGAAACTTTTGCCTATGTTTTAATTGGCATCATTACAATACTCTTGTTAATGCTTTTCTTTTTTCCTTTGAAAATAAAGGGTGCGCTTATGATTATGGGGTGAGCATTCTAGTAGACAGCAGAGCTATTAATAACGTGTAGGGGTTGATAATTGTGAGAATTGCTAAAACATGTCACAAATTTTTTTGGATGGGAAGTTTGTCAATAGCAGATTTATCAATTCAACTTTGTTTCTTTCTGTGATAATTTTCCATCCTCTAAGATTAACCAGAAAGCCTCTTTGCAAGTCACTTCATATCAAAGGGGCGGATTCAAAATTTATGTTTAGAGTCTAAAATTATAAAACTTAACACTTGTATATGAATAATTTTTTTCAACGGGGCTAAAATTGATTCTTCAAGTTAAAAATACCTTTAAAATATTTATATATTCAGAAAAATAAAACCCTAACTCAATCTTTAATAATTTTGCTCTCAAGATGAATTGGGGCTACAGCCCAACTGACCCTTATCTAAGTCCGCCCATGCTTCATATTCAATTGCCTGAGATCTGTCATAAGGTAGATGATCGTGGACAAACCATTTAGGTCATGGCATGTAAAACTTTTCATCTCCTCATATGATATTAACAGGGCTTTACATCTTTAGCCTGCAATCTAACTACTATTGCAGTGGTTTTTTTCTCCATATATGTAAACATCTAGGAGGGCTTGTCCTCGCTGGGATGACAACTTCGTCTTTATTTTTTATCTTATTTTAACAATTTTAAAAACATCCCTACAAACCAGTCCAAAATAGACAAGCAGATATTGTGCTATAGTGAGGGTAAACTATCTACCAAAATGGACAAAAAACACATGTGACTGCCATGAGATAATGAATAGAGATTAAAGGTGAACATTAGTACTTCTTATGCAACTTTTGTAACAATGAATACTAATTTGATAATCCAATCAAATAAAAACTACTACCTCTCAAAATTTTCTTTGTTATTATAATTCATGAATAGCAATTGATAATACGAATTTAAATGTAGAGGTTAACATGGAAGTAATTGTATTGATTTCGCCTCTCTAAGATACCTATTAGTGGATGACAAAGAAAAACTTAATTTTTGGTCCTGCACTATGGTGCAGATCTAATATTTCTTTGTACCCAACATTAGTGACTTATTTCTCTTTCCTCGGCTTTTTTCTTTTTCCTCTTATTGACCCTTTTTTATTATATATATATATATCGTTATTTCTCCAATTTTATTGGCATGATATGTGTTTCTATGATTTAAGGCTATTGATATGGCATTTAATGTACATAAGAGCTCATTTTTGTTTTTTGGTCAAACCATAATTAATCACTTGGACGCTATCTACAAGAAAATATTATAGTATTATCAGTATTAAATTATGCTTGAAATCATTATTGTATTAATCAAATTGTTAAGGACGTGCTTGTCGTTTTCATATGTTTATTTAAATAGCATGTCTAATTCTACGTACCAAATCAAGATTAGGAATTCAAAAATCATCCCTTGCCATTAGCATGGAATAAGGCTTGTAAGTTCTTTTGTTTCAGTATCAAAGTAATGATGCACATATTGTGGAGTAAGGTTCAGTATATCGAGGAAATTTTTTAGTTGGAAATTATAACCCATAATTTAATACTTATATGCTAATAGCGTTCTTCATTTAAGTATAGATTAATTAATTTTTTAAATTAAAAAAATTAATTGAGTTTAATGGAGGATGTAGTCCTCTATATCATCCATGCACATTTGCACTTATGCAAAAAGGAGCAACAGCTAGTAGACATGGCCCTCACAGTGTAAAAAACTTAGTCCAATTCAAGCCACCTGGGCCGAAGCTGAAGATGAAGGAAATAAAACATGGGGCCCAAGTAAACGTAAGTTGCAATCACAAGGACTAAGTCTAGATCATAAGAAAAGGTCCAATACCTAGGCCATGCCAACAAGAAAAGGACATATCAAATTGGGCCAAGCCCATTGGAAGCACAAAGAGCCTAACTAAAAAGAAAAAAAGGGTGTTTTTAGATGTAGTTTGAATTATTAATTAGTCCTCACTTAGTCCAAAAAAAAAAAATTAATCCTCACTAAAAAGTGAAAATAAAAAATTTGTATATAAATGTTAAATTGTGTACTATAATCTCTACTAAAGAAATTTTAATCCATTCCTGTAGGGTGGAAACGAAAGCCTTTTGATGCAATGGCGAACAAACTAACATTAATAATTTTTTTTTACAAAATTCAAGATTATTTTATCCTCACTATGGATTCCAAAGTTCCTATAAATGGTTCTCAAATTGGGGATGTAAACGATATAGCTTACAACTTTCTCACTTTTTTAGCTAAACACAAACACAATGGAAAAAAAAGGATTAAAATACCAAACTTTCTTTTCTGCTATCCAAACAAGAATTAAGCTTTTAAGCTTTTAAAACAAGGATAATAGCCTATGAATAAGCAGTTGTCGAGATTGAAGAAGTAAATTCGGTGCAATATTTTTTAGGAAATATTTAAATTAATGAATAAAAATTACTTCAAATACGAATAGCGATTTAAAGTTTCATTATTGAAGCTTTGGGTCTTAGTTTTAGTTAATTTAACTTAGGACTTTTATGTATTTTTTATTCTCCTTAAATTGAAATTGAATTCTTCTAACGCGTCCTCAATCAAGGGATAGAATTCAAAAAATATTTTTTTCATTTGAATTATTTCTCATGGATTTGATTTTATCAATATAAAATAAAAAATTCATTTTAGCAATGAACACAGTACCATTTTATAAAAGACCACCACGTAATTTATATGTCTCATTTCAATTAATATCTCATCACAATGGTAAGGCGTTGAGCCTTCATATTCAAAAAGTTTGAAATATTTTATATGTCTCATTTCAATTAATATCTCATCACAATGGTGAGGCATTGAGCCTTCATATTCAAAAAGTTTGAAATATTTTATATGTCTCATTTCAATTAATATCTCATCACAATGGTGAGGCATTGAGCCTTCATATTCAAAAAGTTTGAAATATTTTATATGTCTCATTTCAATTAATATCTCATCACAATGGTAAGGCGTTGAGCCTTCATATTCAAAAAGTTTGAAATATTTTGGAGAATGATCGACATAATATTTGTCTTAAATCAAGATAGTGTCTGGCCCTACAATGTACAAAAGAAAATGACAAAACACAAAAACTTTGATTTGAAAAATGATTAAGATGATAATAATTATCGCATTGAGCACATGCCTTATAAGAAAAGCATTATTCTCCTGTATTATTACAATACATATCCTTCAAGTCCTCGATTCTTCTAAGGGCAAATCACACACAGTCACGTAATAGACAGAGATATTGAGATCACATGGTCATGTAATAAAAACTCCTTTATCCATCTTGTCAGCTTTAAGAGGAGTAATAACTGTTAACTTGTATTGACAATGAAATATATTTTTAATTTATTTTTTAGTACAATAAATGCTGATATTATAGTTTAGATTTAAAAATTTTAATTACAAATAGTCATTACATAATAATTTTACACAACTCTTAGATCGACAACAAAATATATTTGCCCTAAATGTAATATCGTCATATTTGAAAACAATCGTTTTACTAGACTATGTAGAGAGGAAGGAGTTAGTTACAATCAAACGAGTTAAAATGACATAATTTACATCTTTCTTTTAGGTTATAAGTATCAAAATTGATCCTTGTATCTCTTGGTCCTCAAACAATAGTGATATCGAAAAATTAGTCTCAACCAATTCAATGAGAACACGTTGTCTCTTAATAGAATAGCAGGGTGATTTGTCGATTAAGAGATGTAATCATCACTAAACCCTAAAATTTAAATAACGTCAAGCACTAGTGACTTCTGAAAAGCAAACATAAGCCATCTGACACCTCATGACTCTTGGACTACCTTAACACCAAGATTCCATTGTTTCATACAATTATACTACATAAAGAAAATATCAAATTCTGAATAAGGCTCTCGAAATAACTACGGAAAAGTCGACCCCCCACCCTCAATGTTACACTGAATGTTTGGGAGCATTTGACATTTACTTTCGGATACAAGCTTCCATAACTCATATGATACTTGAAAGCTTTTCAAGAGGAATCACACAACTTTCATATTTCTAAACTAACTTGATCATTAAAGTGCTATTAAAGTGTTTATATGAGAAAACCCACATGTATTTTCTTTAATTCCAATGTACTCAAGTCATTGATCGGTCGAAGCAAGACTTCGACCATATTCTCTATACATATTTTGCATCATCAAATTAAATACTATAAATAAGAATTTTTTCATAGTATTATAATATTTTTTTAAAAAAATTAATAGTTTTAACAGCACATGTTATTTTTTCATAAATATATTAATAATTTATAATTATTAAATTTTATTCATAATAATACAACTTATGAACAAATTCATTCCTACTATACTATTTCCTATGCTTGAACAAAACAAAAAGAAATACTATTTCTCGATGATTTTAAGTTTGCTTTAGCGATCGTTAACACGCTAATGGATAAAGTAATTTATCTTCGTGTCATTACCTTATTTGATCCATTAAACCAATTAAAATTATAATATTCAACCGACACCTGTTAGGTTCATTATCAAAAAGATTTTTTTTTGGCTCGGCCATTATCTGAAAGAATTTATGGAAGGATAAAGAAGCAAATAAATGCTAATTAGTCAAAAATTCTTAGCCCCCTCTACCCATCTGGATGTGTTGACGTGGCCTCAAGTCGTCTTCCTTGAAAATCTTTTGGCAGCTCCCAGTTAAGAGCAACACGATAACAGAGAGGAGCGAAGTTTTAACAACATATAATTGATGATCTATTAATACAGAGAGGTGATTGTGAGGTTTGTTGTGAGATTACACATCTGCTCATATGTGATATCCAGTAATGTGAATTATTTTGGGTCTGTTTGACTAATTTTTAGACACTTAAAAATATTTCATGTGAATTTAGAAACTGAAACTAACTTGTCTCTCCATTTTTCAAAGAACTTTTAAATAAAAACCAAAACTAAAAAAATATTTAAAAAACTGTTTTTCTTTCTTTTTCTCTCAAAAATACTCCACCATACTATTTTTATAATTTACCACAAAATTCTTTTTCCTCATATACATTTTTTATAATTAATTTTGTTGTGAACAATGAACAATACGTCTAACATGACAATATTAAATCGTCAACAATTTCTATTTTGCAATACCTTTAATCAAAATTATACTCTTAAAAATTTTACAACTCAATAGCTAAACTTTCAAACTTAGAAAGACATCAAGAAAGAGAAAAAGAGAAACTTAGCCAGAAAATATTTTATTTTAAAAAAATATATATTTTTTACTGAAAACAAGTTATTTTACGGCAAACAAACGCGAGCCTAGATATAATCTATTGCTATATAAGGATGTTGCACTCAAATGCAACATGCATCCACGTTCTTTTTAACACCATTATCATCCTCATGGCGTCTTCATTTCATATCATTATTTTCTGCTCACTACTCTTCATCTCCTCAGCTATAGCTCAAACTTCTTCTTTTAGACCTGAGGGCTTAATTCTTCCGGTTTCCAAAGACGCGTCGACGCTTCAATATGTCACTTTCATCAACCAAAGGACACCTCTCGTCCCAGTTAACCTTACCCTTGATATTGGTGGCCAATTCTTATGGGTTGATTGTGAACAAGGCTATGTTTCCTCCACCTATCGCCCTGCCCTGTGCGGCTCGGTTCAATGTTCATTAGCCAACGCTACTGGCTGTGGAGAATGCTTTTCTCCACCAAGGCCAGGCTGCAACAACAACACCTGTGGCCTCCTCCCTGATAACACAGTCACACGCACCGCCACGAGCGGCGAGCTTGCCTCCGATGTGGTGTCCGTTCAATCTACTGATGGTAGAAATCCGGGCAGGAACGCCACCGTGCCGCAATTCCTATTCGTCTGTGGCGCAACATTTTTACTAGAAGGTCTAGCTAGTGGCGTGAAGGGCATGGCATGTTAGATCTAGATCTATAAATTAAATACTTGTTAGATCTAAATCTGAAATTTATGCCTTGTGAGATTAGATCTACGGATCTAGATTTAATTTCATGCTTCGTTTAGATTATCAAGATTACATAATGAAATGATAAGAATGACATACCCGAATCCATGACGACGAGATGAATATGATCCGGGAAAAGGTCTTCCACAAGCTCACACTTCTCTCTTACTTGATGTCTCTCAATTATGGGATTGAAGACTTAGAGAATTATTGATGTGTGGCCTTGGGGACCAATCCCATGTTATATAGGCAACTTAACTAGAGACCCATTAACTCTAGTTAGGTTCTCTATTATTGGTACAACACATTACAAAGTCCATACGTTATAAGATGTTAATTAGGATCAACTATATTGGATCACTTAATTATCCTAATTAGAATAGAAGTCCAAATATAATTGTGAATGATTTGTAAGCCCATATTAAGTTATTAATAATAATAACCCAACAATCTCCCACTTGGGCTACAAATAGATACCGAAGACAATTATATTTGTTAACTGTAGGTGCGCACAAAATTACTTTCTATTCTTAAAACATCTTCCAAATCAATCTGGTCCATCTCATATACCAGCATGAGACCAAAGCGACCTTTGTTACATTTCATCGTAACTCGATCCATCAATGATCACCATACCAAATATATTTAACGACATAGATCAAGTATGGATGTGTGGCTGGAAATTACATGCAATGTGATCTCAGACATGTCTATTTCCAATTGGTCCTTAACTTTATTCCGTAGTGAGATCAAACCTTAGTCTTTCAAACTTTATGCTAAACCGCAATTGAAAGATAACACATTCAGAGTAATAACTAACAGTAAAACCATCAACTTTATTCTGCAGAAAAACTGAACATACTGTGTCAAGAAAGGAACTGACGATATATATAGACTCCCACTAAAACTGCATACCATCAAATAACACAACACCCATATGAGTAGTATGCTCATGAAAGACCTTGGGTGGTAAACCTTTAGTAAGTGGATCTGCAAGCATGGAGTCTGTCCCTATATGTTCAATTGACACAAACTTACTCTGAACTCGTTCCTTAACAACTAGAAACTTAATGTCTATATGCTTAGACTTGGACGAGCTTCTGTTGTTGTTGGAATATAGAACTGCCGATAGATTGTCACAATATACTTTAAGTGGTCTTTCAATACCATCTACAATACGTAGTCCAGTGACAAAATTTCGCAGCCATATCGCATGATTAGTTGCCTCATAACATGCTATGAATTCTGCTGCCATAGTGGAAGGAGCTATAAGTGACTGCTTAGCACTCCTCCAGGAAATAGCACCTCCAGATAACATGTAAACATAGCCAGAAGTAGATCTTTTAGAATCTTGGCAACCCGCAAGATCGGAGTCAGAATACCCAATGATCTCCAAATTATCTGACTTTCGATAGGTGAGCATGTAATCTTTTGTTCTCTTTAAGTACCTCATAACCCTTTTGACTGCTTTCCAATGATCCATCCCAGGGTTACTTAAGTATCTTCCTAACATACCAACAATGTACGCTAAATCCGGACGCGTACATACTTGAGTATACATAAGACTCCCTACAGCCGATGCATAGGGAACCTTTTGCATCTCTTTTCTTTCAATTTCATTCTTGGGGCATTGGTTGAGACTAAACTTGTCTCCTTTAGCAACGGGAGTATTTCCTTGTGCACAATCTATCATGCCAAATCTAGCAAGTACCTTATTGATATAGCTCTTTTGTGATAACCCAAGGACACCTCGAGAGCGATCTCGATGTATCTTAATTCCTAATACAAAAGAGGCGTCACCAAGATCTTTCATTTCAAAATGCTTAGTTAGAAATTTCTTGGTTTCGTGCATTAAGCCTATATCGCTGCTAGCCAGTAGTATGTCATCGACATAAAGTACTAGGAAGATAAATTTACTCCCACTGAACTTGTGATATACACAGTCATCAACAACATTAACCTCAAAACCATACGAGACAATGACTTGATGAAACTTGTGATACCATTGACGAGAAGCTTGCTTGAGACCGTAGATGGACTTCTTGAGTTTGCAAACCATAGACTTTGAGTCATCTAATACAAAGTTTTCTGGTTGCACCATGTGTATGGTTTCCTCAATGTCACCATTGAGAAAAGCCGTCTTAACGTCCATCTGATGTAGCTCTAAATCAAAATGAGCCACAAGTGCCATTATCGTTCTAAAAGAGTCTTTCGTAGAAACTGGAGAAAAAGTCTCTTTATAGTCAATGCCTTCCTTTTGAGTGTAGCCCTTAGCAACTAGACGTGCCTTATATCTTTCAATATTGCCCTTTGAATCCCTCTTGGTTTTAAATATCCATTTACAACCAATGGGCTTCGCACCTTCAGGCAATTTGACGAGATCCCAAACGTCATTATCCTTCATGGACTTCATTTCCTCATTCATGGCATCGATCCACCTTTGACAATTAGCTCTTTGTTTGACTTGTTGGAAGTTGATTGGATCATCTTCCATTGTTCCTATGTCAAACTCATGCTCTTGAAGAAATACAATATAATCACTTGAAATCGCACTTCTTCTTTCTCTAGTGGATCGCCTAAGTGGCACTTCCTCTTGAGGTTGTTGAGTTTGTTCTTCTGGAGCAACACCTTGATTTTGAGTAGGAAGGTTTATAGGGATATCCTCATTGTTGTCTTGAATTGTGTCTTGAACAATGTCAGTAGGCTGATCACTGTCAATAACAATGTTTGGAAAATGAATAGATTCCTCTTCAAAGACAACATTCCTAACCTTATCTTCCCCCTCAAACACAACATCCTCAAGAAATCTCGCATTTCCCGTTTCGAAAAAGGACTTAGTTGAGGGATTATAAAACTTAAAACCCCTCGACCGTTCAGCATACCCAACAAAATAGCAGCTAATTGTTCTTGAGTCCAGTTTCTTTTCATGTGGCCTATAAGGCCTCGCCTCAGCTGGACAACCCCAAATGTGCAAATGCTTTATGCTAGGCTTCTTGCCTAACCATAGTTCATAAGGAGTTTTAGCTACCGCTTTACTAGGTACTCTGTTCAGTATATATACTGCAGTCTTTAGTGCCTCTCCCCAGATTGACTCTGGTAATGAAGAATGACTAATCATGCTTCTTACCATATCCTTAAGAGTCCTGTTTCGTCTTTCAGCAACACCATTCATGCTAGGTGAACCCGGCATTGTGTATTGTGGGACGATTCCACATTCTTCTAGGAATTTGGCAAAAGGCCCTAGACGTTGTTCACCTGATCCATCATATCTGCCATAGTATTCACTACCACGGTCAGATTTGACGACTTTACTCTTCTTCCCTAGTTGATTTTCAACTTCGGCTTTGAAGGCCTTAAAAACGTCCAAGGATTGTGATTTCTCATGTATTAAGTATAAGTATCCGTAACAAGAATAATCGTCTATAAAAGTGATAAAATATTGTTGACCATTCCAAGAAGCCGTAGGGAATGGACCACAAATATCAATATGAATCAATTGTAAGACACCAGAACTTCTCTTGGCACTTAACTTTCTGTTGTTTGTCTGTTTCCCTTTAATACAATCAACACACACATTATGGTATGTGTAATCAAAGGGTTCAAGTATTCCGTCTGACACAAGTCTTTGAATTCTCCTTTCAGAAATATGACCTAAACGCTTGTGCCATAATGTGGCGGAATTCTCATTTGTTAATTTGCGTTTTGTACCTTTTGAACTTATTTGCAAGGATTCATTAAATGAAGCAATGGTATTGAACATATATAGTTTATCAATTAAGGAGCCAGTTGCAACTAGAGTAGAATTGAGGAAAAGACTAACTTTATTGTTTCCAAATGAACAAGAATAACCATATTTGTCCAAAACAGAAACAGAAACCAAATTCCGTCTAAATGACGGTACAATATAAGTCTCTCTCAATTCAACATAATGACCAGTCTCAAAAGATAATCTAAAAGTCCCAATGGCTTCAACCGGAACTGCTTTGCCATCGCCCACATAGATGAATCTTTCAGCATCATTTGGCGGTCGGCTCCACAGGCATCCCTGCATAGACATACTTGTATGAGTAGTAGCACCTGAATCTACCCACCAAGTATTGCTAGGTACAGAAGTTAAATTAACTTCAGAACAAACCAAAGTGAGAAGCATACCTTTCTTTACACGCCATGTGGCGTACTTGGAACAATCCTTCTTCACATGCCCAGGTTTCTTGCAAAAGAAACAGGTAAATTCCTTATCCTTATTCTTTTGAAGTTTGTTGGGTTGTGATGTTCTTTCTACAGCTTCTTTACCTTTATTCCTTTTTCGCTTATTGTCCTTTGAGGTAGTTGCAATATGAGCACTTTCGATATTCTTATCTCGCTTCAATCTATCCTCTTCTTGCACACAGTGGGAAATGAGCTCATTAAGAGTCCATTTATCCTTTTGAGTGTTATAACTCACAATAAATTGTCCATAGTGTGCAGGAAGGGATATAAGTACCAAATGCACGAGCAAGTCATCAGACAGCTCTAACTTTAGTGCCTTAAGTTTTGAAGCGATATTAAACATCTCCATAATGTACTCCCTTATGTTTCCTTTTCCTTTATACCTCATCTGGAAAAGGTCAGCTAAAAGCTTGCTTGTCTCAGCCTTTTCATTCTTTGCAAAACGTTTTTCAATTTCTTGAAGGAAACCTTTAGCAGTTACCTCATCGGGCATACCGCCCCTGAATGCATCTGGAACGCTGCGCTTTAGCATCATTAGACTAATGCGATTGGAACGATCCCACTTCTCAAAGTTCCCTTTTTCCTCAGTGGAACTTGACTCCGTAAGAGAAGCAGGTTGTTCTTTTCTTAATGCATAATCTAAATCCATGCAGCCGAGAACCAACTGAACGTTCTCTTTCCAGTTCTTAAAGTTTGTGCCGTTAAGCACAGGGATTGAGTTTATGTTGGCAGTAACATTAGCAGCAGTAGCAGTAACTGAATCCAAATAGAGAATAAATAAATAACATAAGCTCACAAATAAAATTTATATCAAGACACATATACAAGTTAAAACCAAATAAGCATGTAAATGCAAGACATAATTTTTCATACAACTGTAGTGATGGGCCCATTAAATAAGATACCTAGCACAACATCAATGACCTTCCTTTGGGCCGATCATTAACTTGTAAGTGGTACTCTCCATGTAGAAATCAAATGTTGATAATAAATCCGGTCAAACAACAGCCTTCCTTTGGGCCGACGTGTTGTCCACATAGAAATTTTATAATTATCACACATTTATTTCCACAGGTGTGTTTGCTATTTGGCCAATTAATGACCTTCCTTTGGGCCGATCATTAATTGCATAAACAACAAACACACACATCTAATTATCTCAAAATAAACCAATCTACGCAAAAGAGGTTACTTTGGCAACATTAAGCTTTAATCAATTTATTTTTAGATAAAAGACGCAAGTTCAAAATTTGAAATCAATTATCAAATCTCATTTTGCACATTAGTCCATTTAGCATGCATCAAATATAAGACAACTAAATAAACATATATGCAACAACATGAACTTGGTGGATCATGGACTTAGTGGTTGATCAAATCCGAGCGATATAAATTGGATCAATCACAAAACCTAAGCAAATACTTCAAAAAATCTTCAACACCTCCAAGTTCATCAACTCCTTGATTGATCTTGTGCCGCTTGCAAGGTAGATTATATAATTATTACAACATATGTCTCACTACAAATCACATTCTTGCAAGAAATAAAAATGAGACTTATGTCTCAATTACAAACTAAATGAATGGAAAAAATATTATTACAATCATTCAACCATTCGTCTATAAGTCCATGATCCATCCAAACATCCATAATGTCAAGTTATAATTAAAATAATTAACTTGCTCAAAAGACATAAGGGCAGAAAAATAAAATTAAAACCTTAATTTTCTGTTACAACCAAATATCTATGTATATATTTGATGGTCCAATTTAAACATAAGTTTAAGTGAGGCGTTGCTTGACATAAGCTTTATTTTCATCCAGTACGTTGTGTGTTCAAATCACAGTAGAGGTTTCTGTTTGGTTTTATTTTCCTTAATTTTCTATTGGAGCCAAATACCTAAATATATGCAATTAGTGGTCCAATATTGACACAACAAAGGGCCTAGTCTAGCTGGATAAGAGTTCTATTATTAGGCAGAAGGTCTTGTGTTCGAATCATGCTACACCCGCATCATGAAGTAATTATTTTTAGTCTTTAGTTACAAAAATAAACTAAAGGAACTATAACATAGTTGGGATTCGAACTCAAGACCTCAAGATCACATTGCAAGCTTCTAACCGCTGTGACAGCCTCAGCTATTGGTATAAAAACGCAAGCTTAATAATATAAACCCTTTGGTTTCATGTCATAGAAAAACAACAATTCCAGACTAGCAAGAATCGAACCCAGGACCTCAAGACAAAATTACATGCTGTTAACCACCAGACCAAGATAGCATATTTGTGTCAAATTCTACCGAATATAATGATATAACCGTTGACAGTCAAAACAGTACATTCGAATTTCATACTAAATCTATGCATCAACCATGTATAGATCTAAAGATTATAAATCATAAATTTCATAGATCTAAGATCTAAAATAATTCTCAAACCAAATCAATTATGTGAATCATGTATAGATCTAAAGATCATAAATCATAAACTTCATAGATCTAAGATCTAAAACCATTCTTAAACCAAATCAATCATGTGATCAAAAATAATGAAGATCAAAAAAGATCATACACATAATTATGTATCAAATCCTAAAATCATATGGATCTAAACATACAATCATGTGTATTTGTGATATAATTATAAGATCTACATTAATCATAATTAGATCTACATAATCAATCCTAATAATCTAATACGAAGGTGGCTCTGATACCACTTGTTAGATCTAGATCTATAAATTAAATACTTGTTAGATCTAAATCTGAAATTTATGCCTTGTGAGATTAGATCTACGGATCTAGATTTAATTTCATGCTTCGTTTAGATTATCAAGATTACATAATGAAATGATAAGAATGACATACCCGAATCCATGACGACGAGATGAATATGATCCGGGAAAAGGTCTTCCACAAGCTCACACTTCTCTCTTACTTGATGTCTCTCAATTATGGGATTGAAGACTTAGAGAATTATTGATGTGTGGCCTTGGGGACCAATCCCATGTTATCTAGCCACCTTAACTAGAGCCCCACTAACTCTAGTTAGGTTCTCTATTATTGGTACAACACATTACAAAGTCCATACGTTATAAGATGTTAATTAGGATCAACTATATTGGATCACTTAATTATCCTAATTAGAATAGAAGTCCAAATATAATTGTGAATGATTTGTAAGCCCATATTAAGTTATTAATAATAATAACCCAACATGGCAGGCCTTGGACGTACTAGAATTGCATTTCCATCTCAATTTGCAGCAAGTTTCAGCTTCAATAGAACATTTGCAGTTTGCTTGAGCTCTTCCACAAGCTCCAATGGCGTCGTCTTCTTCGGTGACGGACCATATTATCTCCTGCTTAATATTAATGCCTCAAGCAATCTTATCTACACACCATTGATTATCAACCCTGTGAGTACTGCATCAGCTTCTTCTGCAGGAGAGCCTTCAGCAGAATACTTCATTAACGTAACATCAATCAAGATCAATGAAAAAGTCGTTCCAATCAACACCACATCGCTAACAATCAACAGTGAAGGCTATGGTGGAACCAAGATCAGCAGTGTTGATCCATACACAGTTCTGCAAACTTCAATTTTATGATGCTGTTATCAATGCTTTCGTGACTGAGCTTGCTAATGTCACTAGGGTAGCATCTGTGGCACCGTTCGGGGCATGTTTTAACTCGACAAACATCGGCAGCACACGGGTGGGCCCGGCCGTGCCGGCAATTGATCTTGTTCTGCAGAACGAGACTGTTTTCTGGAGGATTTTTGGTGCAAACTCAATGGTTCAAGTTAGTAATGATGTGTTGTGCCTTGGCTTTGTTGATGGAGGTGTAAATCCAAGGACTTCAATTGTGATTGGAGGGCATCAGATTGAGGACAATCTTCTGCAGTTTGATCTTGCAACATCAACACTTGGATTCAGCTCTTCACTCTTGTTTATACAAACAACATGTGCCAACTTCAACTTCACATCCACAGCTTAGATGATGGCTTTCTATATTGTATATTAAATTTACAGCAGAATAAGAGGCCATGATTGATGAGGGGCTCCAAACCATGTACTTCATCTTAGTAAATGCGAGTTACATTAAAATATGGAATGTCTTAAGGTTCCTACAATTTAAGTCAATTACATCAACATGAGAACTGGATTTGAATACTTACTTTGCTTGATTTCTTTGATATTTTTACTGCATGATGTATTCCTACCCGAGGATTATAATTTGTGATATAAGATATGTAACGTCGTATTCCACATTAATTTGGTAAAGAATATGTGTTTAATTTGTAATAACTTCAGTTCTCTAATCAATTCTGAAGTTTAATCAATTCTGAAGTTTTGTTCAATAAATTAAGGCTAATACTTAATTAATTTAATATTTATATATAAATAATTCTTTTTTGATCTAATGAAGACTAAATTGATTTTTCATACTACAGGTATCTCAAAAATACACATTTTTAGAAAAAAAAATTGTGATGAGTATGGGTTGTCTCTAAAGTTATCATCACAAACTTAAATATTTTAGAACAGTTGATTAAATTAATGTGCTAACAAACTAATAAATAGACTTGGATCATTATAGGTACTATCAAGGCTAGGTTACTAGGAGGAAGTAGGTCATTAGAGGTGGCGGCGGAAGTGCAGCGCAATGAGAATGTCGCGTATAACAAGAGAGTTTGACATACTCCATTCCATATTGGTGCGGTTCTATAAAAAAATATATTTTTATTTTATAATTATTTAATTTCTCTACTATTATTTTTACCGTTAAAATTAAATTCAATGTATTAATAAACTAATATAACCTCAGTCATCACACGTATAAACATTCTGTCCGCTCAGCTATATTTCGTACGTGTTCAATAATTGTACTTCTAACGTCAAACGCTGACCCTTTCTGTTTCAAATTAAAATTTCAATTTAAGTAGTTGGTCAAAATTATTATCCGTGGCCAGCCTTTGAAACCCTAAGATAAGCATAGAAACATCACTCTCTAACCTAGTCATTATAATAAATCTAATGTAGACAACTATCTAGAAAAATGAACAGTTCCCAGCCAGGCAAGGAAATATTATTGTCCGGAATTAATTGCTTAACGGTAGAAGAGTTGCATGAGATTTTGTATACAGTTGTGAGATAAAAGTATGAGTACTGATAGCAAATGATTACTTAATTAAAGGGAACAAAATAATTGCAAGCAAGACATATATTACTTTATTTACTATCTTAGTTGAATTTAAGCTTGTTTTGACATATTATCATTTTCTTCGTAGCAATGACAAATAAAGAAAAAAATACTCACATAATATTCAATCTTGCTTGTCAAAAGAGGGCATTAAACCTTTCGTATAGGTTGAATAAAGATTGATATCAAATAAAGTAGTATGGACTTCATGCTGTTCCGGGTTTTAGACTACCAATGAAAGATCAAATTCTACTTCATCTAAGCTATAATTAGTTGTATCTATAATTGTGATCATCTAAATACTTAAACTATTAAAGGAAAAATTCTTGCATCAGTTTGGAGTAATAGGTCAATCTGTCACATAATTAGTGAGACTTAAATGTATAGATTTTATCAATATATGAAAAACTGACATTATTGTAGACTGACTAAAAAGTTTCTCCTATTAAAGAAGGGTATTTGTTGTATTTATTTATTGTGTTCCACAAACTTCTCATATGTAGGTTATATAATTTTTCACTGAGTCTTTTACGTGGACGTAATTTTATAAATGAGTGATAGTGAATTTTGAAACTCATAACCTTTTTTTATTTAAGTTCTGATACTATATTAAAGTAACCACATAATTTAAAAGTTTACGCTATTAAAGAGAATTTTTTATATTTATTTATTATTTTTAACAATAGTTAATGACAAATAACAACTTCTTTTAAATTAAAAGTTACCATAATAAGCCCTTAATGACATGATCCAACGGTAATGAAAGTAAAATCGTTCGTGTCAAGTTGCAGGTTCAGGTTTGACATTTTTTACTACTCTAGAGTTTTACTCTTGACTAATTTGATACATGATTCAGTGGTAGTGAAATAAAATCACTCTTTTCAAATTACAAATTTGATACTTTCTATTACTTTAGAATTCCGCTTTTAAGTGACAATACATTGTTGTTTTGTGATCACCAAGGACCTGCCATGGTCCTAAGATAAATCTGTCGTTCGATTATTACGGCAGAAAGGCAAGTTGTCAGTACATCCCCATTCCCCATATTCAATTCTACTTTTTCTTCCTCCTTCCGCTACTTCTCTAATAACATGGTCCAGAGCCAATTAACAAAGATTTGGAATGAGTCTCGTCCTATCTTATGTCTAAGATATCATAGTCTTTTGTATGAAAGTGCATGTTTAAAATAATAAATAAATAATTTTTAGAAAAGAACTTAAATTTCTAGATAAAATGATAAATAAGTTAATTGTGCAAATGATGTCCAATATTAACATGTTTTATTAACTTAGTCCCCATTATTCAACTTTATTCAAATAGGTCCAAAATGTTCTCCAAATAACACAATAGTGGGGGATGAGGCAAAGGGGTAGGTGTGATGGGTAGGGAGTTAGTGGGGTGAGGCGTGGGAGGGCTCAATGGCGGGCTGCGGGGTGGGTATGGAGGGAAGGAGGGCACTACACTTTTTTTTTTTTTTGCTAAAAGCAAGCGGTGTATATTAATCTTCAAAAATATTTACATCATAAAGAACAATTACCAAAAATTTCTTCCGCCAATCCTCCAGGCTCTACATATAGCCTAGTTCAAAATGGAGTATTTAATTTTTCTAAATTTATATATTTTGATTCGTATATCAAACGCAATGTTATGGATAATTTGTTCCTCCATGAGGGATTCAGAATTGTGGATGTGTCTATTCCTCTCTTTCCAGATGTGGAAAACAAAAGCACCGAGAAAAATCTTCATACTGGTTGCTTGAAATGAATTAGAATCAGCAATCTACACAAACGAACCAACAATCCTATCCCAATCATACATAGTTCTTGTCCCTTTGCAAAACCTCCAGCCAATGCGTCAAATACGACGAACAAAGGAGAACAACCCAAACAAGTGATCTCGGTCCTTACAACATCCATGGCACAACACACAATAAGGGTTAGTACTCTATCCCCAACCAACCATTCTAAATTTTGTAGGCAGCCTATCCATCCAACACAACCAAGTGCAAAAAGCATGCTTAGGGATGCAATGCTTGAACCAAATGACACCATTCCAATTAACATAATACAGGTGTGAACTAACAATCTTAATCGCCCATTTCATTTTATACTCACCACTTGGAGAATTGATCTAGGTAATTTTATCTGCATGATTACTGCGCGGAGTCAGTTCGAGGAGGTGCAGGAAAATCTCCTGTATAGTATCATTATCACTCAGCCACACCCACTGATTATCTTCAACAAATTCAGCAACCAGTGCCTCTTTGTGGCAACCAGCAGCCATAATAGCTTCATCATCAAAGACCTCACAAAGAACCCCCAATGGATGCCAATGATCCTTCCAGAATCTTGTATCATTGCCATTCCTAATTCTATGGATAATAAACTTTTGAGCAATGTTTCTCATCTGCAATATCTTACGCCAAGACCAAGAGGGTCTTGCAGGCATCTTCACATCCTATAAGTTAGATATGCGAAGGTAAGTCGTGTAGATCCATTTACACCAAACCGATTTTTGTTTAGTGTGAAGAATCCAAAGGCATCTTAGAATCGCCACCTGATTGATATCATGGATTCTACGGATACCAAGTCCACCCTCATCTTTTCTCTTACAAACCACGTCCCATGAAACCTTTGCTTTATTATTTTGGTCATCAGTACCCGACCACAAAAACAAAGCAAGAATTATCTCGATATCTTTAATAATACCCTTAGGTAATATAAATATACGTGACCAATAGGAATGGATTTGGCCCAAAATAGACTGGATAATTTGCAGATGGCCAGCAAAGGAGAAAAAGCAATTAGACCACTTACCAATTCTTCGCGTGATGCGTTGAATCAAATACTTACAATGGCCATTGAGGAGCTTTCCTGAAATGAGTGGAATACCCAAGTACTTGATAGGGAGGCTGCCAGTCCTGTATCCAAAAATATCAACAATTCTGCTCTTGGTTTGATCATCACAGCCACCAATAAAAATATCACTCTTGTCCTTACTGAACGAGAAACCTAAAAGCTCCGTGAAATGGTCGAGACCCTTCCTAATTAACCAGGCCGACTTGTCCTCACCTTTCATAAAAATCATTAAATCATCTGCAAAGCAAAGATGATTCAGTCAGCTAGCACAATATTTAGGGTAGAATTTGAAATCACTTCTGCAAGTAGTATTCTCAAGAATTCCCGAGAGCACCTCCATAGAAAGGAAAAAGAGATAAGGTGAGATGGGGTCGCCTTGTCTCAGTTCTCTAGTGCCTTTGAAAAAACCATGAACACCCCCATTAAAAGAGACTAAAAAAGAAGGCGTGGTAATGCAACTGGCCACCCAACAAATGAACTGCTCCGGATAGTTAAGTGCCCTTAGAACATCAAGAACAAAATCCCAACAAATAAAGTCATATGCCTTCCTGATATTGGCTTTAATCAAACACCTAGGAGAAGCCCCTTTGTTGTCATAACCTTTGATCAGTTCCTGAGCAAGTAAAATATTATCAGAAATGCACCGGCCTTTAACAAAAGCATTATGTGAGTCGGAAATAAGACCTTGAAGCTCGAGACTCATACGATTGGCAAGAATTTTAGAAATGCATTTATAAATGACGTTGCAACATGTAATAGGCCTGAAGTCACTCATAGAAGAAGGATTAGAAATCTTTGGAATAACAACCAGATTTGTAGCATCAATCTCTTTCAAAATACGACCCGAACTGAAAAAAGATTTGATAGCATTCACAATATCCGATCCAACAATACCCCAAGTCAGCTAGAAGAAATAGGAGTTATAACCATCTAGTCCAGGGCTCTTATCATTAGGAATGGAAAACAAAGCCTCCTTAATTTCCTTAGAGGTGACAGGTCTGATAAGGTCAGCTGCATGCTCTGGAAGGATAGATTTACCCACCAAGCCTCTAATCTCCTCGACCGAAGACTGATACTGATAGACATCCCCAGAACCAATCAACTGTTTGAAATAAAAGACAGCTTCCTCACTAATACCATCACCATCCCGAATAGCGCGACCCTGCTGATCTATAATACAAGTCACAGAATTACGAGCAGCTTGTTGTTTCGCCACTTTGAAGAAGAAGGCAGTACATGCATCTCCCTCATTAACCCAAGACACCCTAGAGTTATGTTTCCACAAGCTAGACTCCAGTTCAATAAGGGAACGAAGATCATGCGCCAATTTGTTCTCAACCACAATGTCAGCCTGCAAGCCGATACCACTCATGATCTTATTCTGAAGTACCAAGAGCTGCCCTTGTAAGATCAATCCTTTGGGCAATATCACGAAAGTGCTCTTTGTTGAGATTTTTTAGCTCAGCTTTAAGAAGCTTCAGCTTGCTCACCACTCTAAACATCGGATTGCCAACAATTTTAGTGCCCCAGATCCTATCAACAATAACAAAAAGCTGCTCGTGCTTAGTCCAAATATTAAAGAATTTAAAAGGGGTATGATTGCTCTTAATGGATCTAAATGGGGAGAGCAGCAAAGGACAATGATCCGAGTTATCTGGATTGAGAACTTCAAGCATGGAGTTCGGCATCATCTCAAGCCATTTATCATTAGCAATGATTCTGTCAAGTCTACTAGCTCTGAAAGGGCCTGAGTGAGACTTATTGCTCCAAGTAAAATGATTGCCAGTGCTCCTAATTTCAACAAGATCCGCTTCTCTCATGCAATGTATAAACTCCCAAGCACCAGAAGGAAGGACTTCACAACCCAGTCTATCCCCAATGGCCATAATTTCATTGAAGTCGCCACCAAAAGCCATTGAAAAATCAGCATAAAAAGAACTCTATTCTCTGATTTTACTTTACAGGGGCCTCCGACTGATCCCTTCGTTTTTCCCATAAACAAAACCAAAATAAAAATCCCTATTGGAAGCCAAATAACGAATACTACAAAGCATAGCTTGGTCTGATTGGGCCAACCTACGAACCAAAACCTTCCGAGGATTCCACACAACCATAATGCATCCCCCTTCATGATAACCAAAATTATCAAGGAATGACCAATCACAAAATTTGTTAATCACAACCTGCCTGCTAACATCGGAGTTGATTCAAGTCTCTATCAAACATCCGACATCCACTGCTTTATTCTTAATCATTTTAAACACATCTGCCTGTTTGTAAGGCTTATTAAATCCACGTACATTCCAAATAAGAAGCTTCATTGGTCAGGTGGGTGGGGGGTATGATTCGGATTATGGGATCGATCACCCAAAATGTCATCATTAACTGTAGGAATAACAGTGCTAGGTCCTGCTCCTACATCAACATCTTTACCCAAAACATCAAATTTATTGGATGAGCTACAAGATTTCTCCTTACCTTTACCCGGAGACTTAGATAACATCCTGCCTGTAGATGATCTCAGATTTGGGGGTCTACTAACAGCTCTAGCTGGCGTTCTGAGGGCACTACACTTTGTTTGTGCTTGTATGTGTATGCACGCGCGTGTGTGCTTTTGTGAATGTGCATCTTTGTGTATGTTATGATAACAATTTGAGGACTAAGTTGGATTCTTTGTCAAACTTTGAGAACTATGATGAATTTTATGTAAAGACAATAAGGATTTAGTTGAATATTTATTTATTTATTTCAAATTTGTCCCTGAAACAATGCTTACCTGTTGTGCATGAGATCACATTCCATTACAATTAACTCAGATTTTGACATTAGAGATGAAATTAATAAGTTTTTTGAAATAATGAGAACTAAATAAACTAATTTTGACAATAGGATCAAATTGGAATTCAAGATGAACAATAGGGACTAGATGCACAATTTGTCCTTTCAATTTAATTTAATGGTACTTTTAAGGGACATGACTAATTTAACAAACTTTGACAAATATTGAGAACCTATGTACACTTTTTAAAACATTAAAGATTAAATTAAAACACTTGACAAAGTTGAGAGCTATTTTCATAATTAAACCTTTTTTGTTAATTATTCATAATTAAACCTTTTGTGTATCTTCTACTCTCTTGTTTGTTCTTCTCTTGGATTTCCTTATTTTGTATCTTGAAGCCATTTGATCTTTGTCCCAACCGCATTTAGCCAAGTTTGGATATGTAAGAGCTATTTATAAAAAATTAATGAAGTGGGAGTTCATCTACTATATATATTGATGCTAGTGCAAAATTGCTATTTTGACTTTGACTGCAGACTATATAGTTAATTTATAGTGAAATTTTTTCAAAAAAGTCATTTCATCTCATATTAAGTGTGTCTAACCTTAAAATATATGACCTATGCAAAAAACAAATGATACAATTATTCATACACAAATTCTATCAAAACTGGTCCCATAGAAATTTAGCTATTTAACTTATTCGAATATGAAACATGAATAAATCTCTTATCTACTCCAAACGCTCTAATAATATGCTAATCATTTGGGGGTGATTATATAGTTGATCCACGACCAAAAAAAAAGGTGATTATATAGTTGATTAAATGAAAATGCTAGCAAGTAGATAACAGTCTAGCAATAATTAATTGTCTTTTTTGTTGTAGCTGTTGTGTATGGCTAGTTGGATTGACTAAAGATTGAAGTCAAAGACATTTTCATATTGTGAACATGTATTTTCGACCCAAAAAAGAGAGTTGTCACTTCTTCATCAAGTGCTACAGGGACTAGAAGTTCAATTCTACATTTTGTTTCCTCCTTCCACTACTTCACGGAAAATTATTCAATCCATCTACATCATTTCTGATGTAGATGATCTTGACCACCCATTTTTATGGGTTAAACTCAGCCACTGATTTTATTTTAAATTAAAAAAAAAGTAATAATCATTACACGTAATAACCATCTTACCCTTTATTAATTAAATAAAAGCATAACCCACAAATTTTTAAAAATTAGTCAAATTCTTACCTGGTCATGATTTCAGTCTTTATATAATCATAAAAGTAATCTTTAAATTTCACAAAATTATACTTTCCTCCCTTCTTCATCTAAAAAAATCCATTGAACTGTCCACCTTCACAGCACCATGATTCCACCATTTTCAAACCAACAAAGCTTTTTACAAAAAAAACCAACAAAGTTACCACTCACATCAACAAAGCCAAACGTCCATGCTTCCCCCACCACATTCCATCTCCACCCCTCTCTTTACTTCAACAAACCCACTACTAACACCACATTTTCTACCCCTTGATTAGCGGAGTAAGTGGCCAAATCATATTGAGAGTTGGCAAAGGAAAGAAACAACAAAAATAACTTTTGAAATAAGAGCACCAACAGATGCAAGAATGGTCAAACCAAAGTAGATCTAAAAAAAATAAAATTATTTTTGTTCCGAATCAATAAAAAAATTGAAGTCTTCCATCGCTTTGGAGTGATTAGAATCGTTGTCGCCGTCACAAGACAATGGCTAAGACATAACATTCATTAACACAAGCAATCCGGAAGCTAGTTGATAGGTTTTCTTAATTTTCTATACAAGGAATATATATATATATTAAGAACTCTTTAGATGGCATGAAATTTTCAAAGTAAATTTGTGTTATTAGATTTAGGCTTATGACTGCACATCTCCTTTGTCTTTCTCTGTTTTTTTTTTTTTTGTGGTGGTGGTGGTGGAACGCGGAGGAGAAAGAAGGGAAAAAAATAAAAAATAATTGCATCAATTGGAAGGATATTGTCCCAAAGTTTTTTTTTATTTTCATAATTACTTTTATTGCATCTTAAACTTTTCATTGTCTCTAAGGGCACTCAAGTAATTTTTTGTTTAAAATTATTATTTCTTTTCCTTTCCTTCTCCAATCCAAACAAAAGATTATAATTTTTTTTCCCTTTCATCTCCATTATTATTTTATTACAATCCAAAAAATGAATTTTTTTTCTTTCTTTTCCTTTATTTTTCTTCCTCTAATTTCCTTTCCTTTCCATTCCTTTGTGCAATCCAAACACAATGTAAATTATAATAAGGATAATTAAGTAATTTTGGTCATTAAATCAATCAAGGACAATAATAGAGTTGGTATATAGGCCTGCCCGATCCATGAGCCCCCTATCACGAGTCACGAGCTGGGTTGGGCTAGGTTGGGTTGATCCAACCCATTTTTTGTGATTAGTGCAATCTGAATATATAATTATACTAATATATAAACACACACACACATATATATATACAAACACCAATATGTTACTTGGATAGTTAGATTAATAATTAAAAAAATAAAATTTGAACTTAATTTTTTTTAAAAGTTAATTTAACTATTAACGAGACAGTACACAAATTGATTGACAATATTAACAATTAACATAAATGATAAAACAATACATAACAAACTACAAGTTAATAAGACACGAATACATTAGTGATTTAAACATAAAAATAAAATATTACATAAATATTTGAGGAAAGCTAGTGCAAAAGTTTTCCATTTGGTTTAGCTTTTTGTACATGCACGTCTAAGTCTGCTAGTGGTTGTGGTGTGCTTGGAGACATGGGTAGTTGAATAACCACTGTGGAACTAAAAGAGTTTGTAACATTTGGGTATTGAGATCTAAGGTGTCTTACACACGTCTCAATTTCAAATTTACATCGAAATATAAATTGACGTTGACAATAGTTACAAATTGCATACCCTTGTTCTTCGAAGTACGTAAAATAATTTCAAACCTTTGATGAATGTAATATCGTGAAATATTTTCTTCTTCCATTTATATATTTATATATAATATTGTAGACTTGTTGTAAAATAAAGTTGAATGTACTTATTAACTAAAACATTATGTCATAAGTATTTATACGAAAATTATATGTATTATTATAAAAATTGTACCTAAAATAATTTTTAAAAAATAATATGAAGGGACTTATATATATATATATATATATATTAAATAAAGAAGTTGTTGGAGTAATAGTAAATAGGGATTCCTCAAAACATGATATTTACTAAATCTAGGAAAATTGTTTAAGTCAAACTAAAATAAAGAATTTCTAAATGTATAGTACAAACATGTTATAATCTAGATAATATATTCAGTAATTTGGATAGTATATGTAGTAATCTAGTGTTAAGAAAGAGTAATTTCGCTTAGGGTTACGTTGAGAAATGAAAAATCGTAATACGGTTTCTTAATACTAGATTACCACGTATACTATTCAAATTACTGACTATTCTATCCAGATTATAACATGTTTGTACTATTTTTATACATCTAAGAATTCAATGGATTTTTGTAAAAAGTTTTGTTGGTTTGAAAATGACGGAATCATGGTACTATGAAGGGACAACTCAATGAATTTTTTTAGAAGAATAAGGGAGGAAAGTATAATTTGTGAAATTTAAAGATTACTTTTATGATTATAAAAAGGCTGATGAGATCATGATCAGATAAGAATTTGACTAATTTTTAAAAATTTATGGGTCCCACATTTATTTAATTAATAAAGGGTAAGATGGTCATTACGTATAATAATTATTTCTTTTTTTTTTTTAAATTTAAAGTGAAATCAGCAGTTGAGATTAACCCATAAAAATGAATGGTCAAGATCATCTACATCATAAATGATGTAGATGGACCGAAGACTATCCCCTACTTCACTAATAATTTGGAAAAGAATTTGAATAATGTCTCCCACCATTGGGATTGGAGCTATGCATAGTCGATGGTGTGAATAAACACATTTAACTTAATTTTTTTTCTTTTTTGTCAAAAGAAAAAAGATTCATTATATATTTTAGATTATAGTTAATGGTCAACCTTAAATTTATGAGTACCTTCACTGACTATAAAATTCTAACTCCACCATCATAAAATCACCGTGGTTTATTTTTCATGCAGAACTGGAGAATGATAGATGAATAAGAATAACAATCTACCAAACATAAATAGAGATTGGGCTACAATGATTTATTCATAATGCTATCTGTTCTAAACTAAGATCTTGAAAAGTTTCCAGTCTTTATTGCTAGTACTTCATTCTAGAATAGGACATGACACAATTTCTGTAATAATAACAAACATAAATAGAGACTGGGCCGGGTTTTCGAAAACTAATTTATTGTACTAAAGTATTTGTTAAATGGGTTGACATTTGACGTAACATGTTCAGTACGCTTATTTTGTTTTTGGTTAAATTCAGTTTGTACCTTTATTATTTACCTATTGTGACACTCACTATTTTTTACTTTTAAAAATTTCACATACTAACCTTATTGTTTATTTGTTGTTAAAAACTTAACGAACATTATAATTCGGGAAAATTTCACATTTAGTTTCTATTGTTTATAAAAAAAAATCAGTTTAGTTCTTATTATTTAAAATGTCTTAATTTAATTTGTATTGTTTCTCTCAAAGTTCCTAATGTTTAAAGTTTCTCAGTTTCGTCCTTATTATTTCCCAAATATTTTAATTTCGTCCCTATTGTTTCTCAAAAAAAAAATTAATTTATTCCTTAAATAGTAGGGACAAATTTGAAAATTTAAGAAAATAATAAAGAAAAAATTGAAACTTTTTAAAAATAATAGGGACGAAATTAAAACTTCTGAGAAATAATAGGGATTAAATTGAGATATTTTAAACAATAGGGACGAAATTAAAACTTTTGGTGAAATAATAAAGATTAAATTGAAATAATTTACAAATAATAGGGACTAAATGTGAAATTTTTCCTTATAATTCTTCCAAATGTTTGGACAAAAATAGCCCTACCATTAAACCCACACCCCCCTTTCAAAAACATTACACTTTCCTCCATCTTTCATCATCCACACACAAAAAAATATACACAGGCACACCAACACAAACGCACACACATATACATAGGAAAAACACACACCCCAACATCACGAGCAGACACACACACACACACACACATAGGCAATTAGCACACACGCCACACCTAACGCTAACACATACATGAACACTTTGTAAAGAAGGGAAGGTTGGGGTATGGTCAACATTTGGGTACGGGGCTGGGTTGGTTGTCATCGCGAGGTGGGAGCTGGGTTTGGTAGTCATCGCGAGGTGGGGGCCTATTGTGGGATAAGGGATGGTTGGGTTTGGGTGGTGTGCTGGTCAACGTGGGTAGGTGGGAATGGTCGTCCACCGTGGGGTAGGGGTGGGGTTGGGAAGGAGATTTTTTTTTTTTTTTTTGGTTCCAAAGGGATGAGATTGGGTGATTGTTTTGTTTTCGGAAGGGATAATTTTGTATTTAGAATTAATTGTAAGGTAATTTAGTAAATTAGAGTTTCTGTTTTAACAAAGTTTAATTCTATTATTATTGATCCAAGTCAAGGGTCAGTAAATGGAATTTTTAAACGTAAAGGTTAGTAAGTGTTACTTTATGTAATAGACAGGGGTACAAACACAATTTATCCCTTTTTTTTTTTCTCAACATTGAAATTTATCGAACGTGCAAATCAACTTTGGTTTGAAGATGTTCATTTTTCCTTCCTCGGGGCCCTCCCATGGGTTAAACAATGAGTCATTTGATGTTCTAAATATCCAAAATGTATTTACAAAGAATGATAAATACCTAATTGAGTCCCTTATCTTTAGAGTTTGTGCCAATTTAGTCCATATATTTCAAAATATACTTTTTTAGTCCTATATCTTATTATCATTTGTCCCAACTTAGTCATTATCTTTCAAAATATACCCTTTTAGTCATGTATCTTTACAATTTATTCAAATTTAGTCCTTACCTTTCAAAATGGTTGAGGACTAACATAAATCATAATGACAAAGATAAGGATTAAGTTGGAATAAATAGTAAAGATACATGACTAAAAAGGTACATTTTAAAAGATAAGGACTAAGTTAGGATAAATGATAAAGATACAGGACTAAAAAAGTACATTTTGAAATATATTGATTAAATTGGCACAAACTCTAAAGATAAAGGACTAAATTAGATATTTACACTACAAAGAATTATGTTGGTCTTCTACATCAAATTAATAAATGCAGACATTTTAGAAGCTTAATTCATTGGTTTTTCAACTAAAGTTCGTAAAATACTCTTAAACCAGATGGATGTAATTAATTTGTATGCATTTCAAATCACAAGGAAAGAGAATGCTTGTTGCCCTTGAATTTATGTGATTTCACCGAAAGTTAGTGTCTGGTTAACCATACCAGGACTCTTTGGTGTCATGCATAGACCAAATAACCATTCGTAATGAAATTACGGCAGTAAAATGTCTTGGTTTTATAATGAGTTTTTTTTTGGGTAAATATTCAATTTAGTCTCTTATCTTTAGAGTTTGTACTAATTTAGTCTATATTTTTCAAAATATACATTTTTAGTCATGTATCTTTATCATTTGTCTCAACTTAGTCCTTATCTTTCAAAATATATACTTTTAGTCTTGTATCTTTACTATTTGTTCTAAATTAATTCTTATCTTTGTCATTATGATCCAGTTAGTCATCAACCATTTTGAAAGGTAAGGACTAAATTGAGACAAATGGTAAAAATATATGATTAAAACGATACATTTTGAAAGATAATGACTAAGTTGGGACAAATGATAAAGATATATGACTAAAATGATACATTTTAAAAAATATGGATTAAATTAACACAAACCCTAAAGATAAGAGACTAAATTAAATATTTGCCCTTTTTTTTTTTTAGTATAACGGAGAATTCATTTTATACAAGATCATATAGGATTCATACCAAATTGTAAATTTTATATATAGCGATATATCTAAATACATACACTAGTTCAGTAAAAGAAAGAGATTTAAACCCGAAAGTTCATCCATGAACTAATATATTTGTAATTTATCCACACCCTTAAAGGCTCTATAATGTGTTTTTGTCAAATAGGCTTCTTTTTTTGTGTTAATTTTAGGGCTTCTAGAGGATACTAGATAAAATTTGACTAGCACTGGCTACTCATGATCTTTCACAAGACAACTAAAGATCAAAGATTCAGTAGTAGAGCTGAAGTTGCCAGAAGTGGTCTATATAAAATATAAGAAAGAACTAACCTAAAGAGTTAGAGTAGTTTAGTAATAACTTGTTGTATTTGTTGCTTTTAAATTTAAATTTAAGTGATTTTTTGTATTTATTGGTTCTAAGTTTGAACTTATATTCTTAAATTAAATAATTTAGAGCATGCATCTGGCACACTGTTGTACCACAAATTTTAAAGCGTTGTAATGAATTTGATGTGCCTTTGTTTAAGGAGAGTTGCTCGTTAAAAAAAAAAAAAAAATAGATAGAATAAAATACAAGGAATAATAGAACCTCAATCTTGACTTGGCAAAGGCAAATAACTCCAAATTATTCTCCGTTTGGAATGATCAGATCTCTATTGCTTGTTCAGCTGTCTTACCACCATCCAAGAAAGGCAGGCTCAATGAATCAACTGTTGGGCTACTCTTAAAAATGTGTTGTAAACTCTACAATTATTTGTGTCATGTACATCACACACACTAATGGATACCATCTCTCACGTTATGTGAGAGGGACATTAAAAACGTCTTCACGGGTTTTAACAAAATCCATCAACTGTCTTACCACCATTCAGCTGTCTTACCAACTTGCTTATTTGAGGTAGCCGCATATACTCCTCGACCCAGAAAAGGTAAAGTTAGACCCATGTAGTACAATTCTTGCCATTGGCCAACTTTGCTAAATGCGGTTGTGCTCATCTTGCCTCTTGGGACAAAGATATGACCAAAAAGAAAAATTATTGGGACAAAGATCAAATGGCTTCAAGATACAAAATAAAGAAATCTAAGAGAAGAAGGAACAAGAGAGTAGAAGATACACAAAAGGTTTAATTATAAAATAGTTCTTAACGTTCTCAAGTGTTCTAATTTAATCTTTAATATTTTAAAAAGTGCAAATAAGTTTTCAATATTTATCAAAGTTAGTCAAAGTAGTTCATTCCGTACCATTAGATTAAACATATAAAACAGTATTTCAAGTATAAAATTGGAAGGGCAAATTGCGCATCTAGTCCCTATTGTTTTCAAGGGTAAAATTGAAAGGCCAAATCACGCATCTAATCCCTATTGTTTATCCTAAATTCCAATTTGGTCCTATTGTCAAAATTAGTTAATTTAATCTTTATTATTACAAAAAAAATTGTCAATTTCATCCTTAACGTCAAAATCTGAGTAAATTCTATTGGAAGGTGATCTCATGTGTAACATGTGACCGTTGTTTCACGGGCAAATTTGAAAAAAAGTTAACAAATATTAAATTTAATCCTTATTTTTTTTACATCAAATTCATCATAGTTCTCAAAGTTTGACAAAGAATCCAACATATTCCCCCAAATTTTTCAAAATATATCATGTTCATCCTAAATTAATCATTGTTATAAAAATATAAACAGAGATGTACATCCACAAAAACACATGCACGTGCATACACATGTTGACACAAACAAAGTGAAGTGCACTCCTTCCCACCTCCCCGCCCCGCCCCGTGCCCCTACCACCACCCCCACCCCCCCCCCCCCTCCCCCCCGTCTTACCCCCCACATCTACCCCGCAGCCCGCTACTGAGTCCTCCCATGCCTCACCTTACTGACCCCCTACCCATCACACCTACCCCTTGTCCCCATTCCCCAACCCCCCCCCCCCCCCCCGTCCCCCCCGCGGCCGTCTTACCCCCCACATCTACCCCTGAACCCCAACATTGACTTATCCAGATCAAACTGCACGAAAATGTTCTCCATTTGGTATGATCCGATCACTACTGCCTGTTCAGCTTTCTTACCACCATCTTTGAATGCAAAGCAAGCTACACCATTGCTGACTTGCTTCATCGAATTTAATCCATAAATGGTCCAGTTTTTACCATTGGCTAACTCCAGATCAATGGGTGGAACCATCACGCCAACACGAGTCATGATCGTACTAGTCTTGAGACAGAGATCAAAAGGCTTCTCTGTTTTAGCGCGAGCAACGCCCTTTGTAGCCTTCGAAAAGCTCTTAAGCAATGACTTGTAAAGATCATGCCTCAGTGTAGTGTAAGGCACAACAGTACTTAGTTTCACACCTCCATGGCCTAATGAGTTAAGAGCCAAAGAGCCTTCTTGAATGTGTACATTTCTTTTACTAACAGATATGGTCTTGACATTGATATAATAATCGGGCGATTTAGGATGTTTTATCAGTGGAGTATAAGCAAGAAGCTTTGCAGCATCAAGATTTGTAGGTGAAAAATAATACGGCGCGTCGCCAAAGAAAATTGCTCCTTTAGCTAAATCTGTGCTTGGCAAACAAATGCCAAATTTTCTAGCCACACCAAGAAATGGTGGACTGAACTGCGAGGGGAGAGCTAATGGCGCCCATGAAAGACCAGCCACACCTAGAACACCTCTAGGAAGTGAGTGCAAAAGGGATTTAGGAGCACATGATGTGTACCTATTTTGAAAGTCTATGATTATAGTAGGAGTATGACCATCTGTCCAAGAGATTGTGACATTTTTGGTGGTCAATTGAGATTCAACACATGTTCTGGTCACCGGATTTACTGGCGTGACCATGCACATGCACCACACGTACCGTGTATTATTATATGGAGGGCACAAAGGAGAGAGGAAAGACCTGGCTTGAGAGCATGCAGGATTAATGCAAGGGATGGGAGGGCCTTGTGGGGGGCAAGGAGACCATAACAAGGGAGCATCAAGGTCAATTACATAGTTGTCTATGGAGTTGAGTGTTATGCTATAGAGGGATGCTGAAGTGTGTTTGATGATTGGTGCAACCAAGGCCTTGTATGATTGAGCAGAGACTCCATAAGATATGAAGGCTAGTAGTGCAAGGAGAAATAGCTTGTGAAATGCATTTTGATGAGGATTTTGTTGGCTTTTGACTTAATTTGGTTGTAGTAAAGTTTGGATATGTAGAGCTAGTTTTGTAGAACAAATGAAGTATGTGTCCATCTACTATTCGGTGTAAAGCCTTGATTTAAGGTGTGCTGAATCAGGTCTTAATGGTTGTGGAAAATTGCAATTTTGACTCTGACTGCTGACTTATTATTTTATTATTTTTATTTTTATATAATGATTAAAATCGTGATTAAAATTCAAAACTCACAAGTATAATAAGTAATTAATTGTTATTAGTTTCACCTAACTTTTAAGTGTTGCAATTTTTTTTTGATAATGTGAAACTGTCCTGAGAAAGTTATTTCATTTCATACTAAGTGTTTCAAACCCTAACACATATTACACTATTTATAAAGTCTATCAGGATTGATTCCCAAAAAAAATTAAAAATTTGACTTATTTAAATTTTAAACATGAATAAATTTTTCATCTATGCTCCAAAAGCTCTAATACAGTACGGAATCCTTCAAGGGTGACCGTACAGTTGATTAAATAGAAATGCTAACAAGTAGATAATAATCTAGCAATAATTAATTGTCTAATCCATTGTAGCCGTAGCGTATGGCCAGTTGGAATTGACTAGAGATTGAAGTCAAAAACATCTTTAAACTATGAACATATATATTTTCGACCCCAAAAAAAAAAAAAAAGCAAAAAAGGTTCAAGTCCGTCGTCGTAGTAATGTAATATTTTAAAGGGAAAATAGCATAA
This sequence comes from Ehretia macrophylla, assembly GCA_037974665.1. Lineage (NCBI taxonomy): Eukaryota > Viridiplantae > Streptophyta > Magnoliopsida > Boraginales > Ehretiaceae > Ehretia > Ehretia macrophylla. The sequence goes on along the minus strand of CM075764.1, from coordinate 117,689,476 downwards.
ATAATCTCCATTGTTTCTAAAAAATTCAGTTTAGTCCCTATTATTTTAAAATATTTAAAAAGGTCTTTAATATTTTTTAAAAAATTCAGTTTAGTCTTTATTGTTTCAAAATATTCAAAAAGGTCTTTAATGTTTCTTAAAAGGTTCAAAAATGTCCCTAATATTTTTCAAATTATTTGGTTAGTCCCCATTGTTTCAAAATATTCAAAAAGGTCCCCAATACTTTCCAAAAGACTCAAACTGGTCCTCACCGTCAAAACAACCATTAACTTTGATAGACTCTTTTTCATAATACAGTCTGACACATGGCATAATTTAATTGGTTAACTACTAATATGCAAAATAACGTTGTATGGGTTATCTTCTTTCTCATGCCATGCGAAAAAAAATTATAGATTATGCATAATTTTTAAAAAATCATAACTACTTCAATTTTTGTCCAAATTTCATAAAATTTGGTCCATTAGAATTGAAATTTCAAGGAGAATTCATAATTTGTAATGGTCACGTGATTCAAATTTCAAAAAAAAATATTTCTTTTATCGAAATTGTCCTTCAAAGACTGGTCATGTGACACGCACTTGGCTACTATTTTATCAAAGTTAATAATTGTTTTGACAGTGAGAACTAGTTTGAGTTTTTTGGAAAACATTGGGGATCTTTTTGAACTTTTTAGAAAATATTGGAGACTAAACTGAATCTTTTGAAAAATTTTGAGAACCTTGTTAAACCTTTTAAAATAATGAAGACTAAACATAATCTTTTTTAAACATTGGGGACTGATTTGAACTTTTATGAAAATAATGAGAATTGATTTGAACTTTTTTGAAACAATGGGGACTAATTTCAATAATTTTAAACAATGGGAACTATTTTGAATAAAAATGAAATAATGGGGACCATTGCTACCATTTTTCTTATTTTAAACTGTGAACATGAATGTTGTAATTGACCAAAAAGAAAAAAGAAAAAAGAAAAAACATGTATGTTGTAAAACAGGGTTCACATATCATTGGTTATTTAGTCTAGTGGTATAATTCTCGTTTTATATACGAAATATCTCAAGATCTATTTTTGTGTACAATATCTTAAATAATGTAAAATATTTTAGGACTTTCTTAAATAATAAAAAATAAATAAAAAGTAAAAACAGAGTTCACAAGTTTACTGTGGTCTACGGCAGCCCATACTGTTCAAAACAATGGTTTACTAGTTCAGTTAGCACCAATGGTCCGTCCGTTGTCATTGACAATGCTGAGAATTTTTCTTAATATAAGTTAATACACAAATTTTGTGAATTACTTGAATAAATTATTTTTTAGTGAGTATTAATTAATTTTTAATTAAAAACACATAATTATTTGATTTTCTAAATTTACATAGTACTTTTTTAAAAAAATAATAATAAACAATGGAAGTTGTAATTTTCACTAGCCCTCATATAAATCGTCACGTGATTATATGAAAGGATCAAACTTCACGCAAGAGCTCATCTATAAGATGAAGGTATTGAAGCTCGGGCTCTTTTAATGTTTTTATATATTCATCGTATGAAGAAAATTTAATAGCTAAAACTTTAATAAAAGTTGGTCAGTTTACTAATTTTTCATGCTTTAAATTTCGTGCCTTACATGTATTTGGCATAATTTTGTTCTTTTCTTTTGTTCCAATTTGAACATGTGGTGACTTCTTTTTCCTCAAATTGATGTCCTCGGAACAAGATTTTTTATTTTGATTCACCTATTATTTGAAGTAAATATTGTTAAATTACCACTTCATTTAAAATTTTAATTAATATAAAAAGAGATTATTATATTATTTATTATTTTTAATATGTCCCGCAAGTACACGCAAAGTTAATTTTTTAATCTTATACTAGGACAGTTTTAATATTTTAAAATAGGTGGCGCTGAGTTTTTCTTTTAATTCGTCTATTATTTGAAATAAATATTGTTAAATGACGACATTATCTAAAAATTTAAGTTATTAGATAAGAATTATTATATCATTTATTATTTTGAATAAATACTACAACAATGATGAAGTAAATAAATTATTACTTTACGTAAAGAACTTTCGTAATGCAAAATATAATATAATATTGTTCTTATTTAGTTCTTTCAAAATTCAACTTGTGTTTTCTGTGTCATGCTGTACACACACACACACATATATATATATATATCTTATTTGTGCTTTTTTTGTCTCTTTCCTTTTTTGTGTAGAAGATGAAGAACAACAACAAGAGGATCATGGACAGGGCAACTAAAAGAGTAAAAAAAGGTGCATTGTGAAGTCGTAAAGTTTTTGAAAGTATAATGTGCATTGTGAAGTCTTAAAATTTTTGGAAGTATAATATAATACTTTTTTCTTGCTTTTTTTCTTTTTACAGTTTGAAGAGTTCCATAGATTCTGGTGCGTTGCAGGAGGATAAAATTGAAAAAGGGTAAAGAGACATATGAAAGAGATGAAGATGATGATAGAAAACATGAAAAAGAGCAAGTGAAAAGTATAGAAGGAAGCAACTTTGGATGCTTTACTGCAGAGGCTCCCTGGCTATGTGAGATGCCGTCCTGCTATCTCACACACAAGTTAACAGAGGAGACATTCAACCTTTAAGTTCTTGGTAAGTGTGTAAAGTTAATTTGATTTTATTGGTGCTATTTTATTTAATTGAATTGTTTTGGGACTATATTCAAAAGCTAACTATATGGATGCAATACAACGGAAGACAGTGCTTGAAATCGGATGATATAAGGGGGAGTGCAAATGCATGGATGGGTGTTGATGTTCTTATTGGGTATCGGCGCAGCGGAATGGTCGGGGACAAGCAGTATTACGCAATTAAAATATGAATGAGAATAGAGAAAGTAGAGACACAAGATTTACGTGGAAAACCCTCAAACAAATCGAGGGAAAAACCACGGGCAAGTAATGGAGGATTTCACTATGATGTGGAGTATTTTACAATAACCTTCTCCCTAATATAAAGAGAGAACAATATCACTCTCTCAAATAATAAGAAAAACTAATTCTCACTCATAAATATAGAACAATAAAAGAGGAAGAAAACTACTCAAGAGAAAGCTTATGTTTTCTCTCTAATTTGATTTGCTTGGTGATGCACAAATGGTAAGGAATGAGCCTCTATTTATAGGCTCATTCCATACCCAAAATCAAAGCAAAATAGTAGTGTGAAAAGGATTTTCATGTGCCTAATTTTGCACCAAACTTTGCTGCTCAAACTTTTTCCTTCTTTCTTCTTTGTCTGCTACTTTTTCTTTTTTGTTGTCTTCTTTTAACTCACCAAAATATAAAGCCACCCACCAAAATATAAAGCCACCAAATGTGACTTTAGTTGTCTTTGACAGCTCACAGTTCTGTCTTTCAATACAGGTTACAAAGTATCCATAAAAGCAGGTATACACAAAATGAGTGATAATCTCTTTAAATTAGATTGGGGAAGATTCTTGTGGAAAGCAAGTCTATTTGTGTGAAAGTAGGTAAGTCTTACTCTCCATGAGTGTCTTACTTCTTTTCTTCCCACTGCAGTAATCTATGTCCCCCATGTTAGTGGATCTCCTCATGTTTGACAGTTTATATGTACTTCTGATCTTTCCTTCCCTTTGGTGTCTTATATCATATGCGTACCTCCTTTAGTGGTGGTGATTTGGTTTGGGTTTATTGCTTCTATATGTGATTCTCGCGTCTCTGTAGATATAGGCTCTTATTTGACTCTTTGGTGATGCACAGGGCCCATTGTGGTATGTCAAGATAGACAGAAGCAGCTAGAGGAGAAGAATGAAAGTTGACCTCGTTGGTTTTATTTTTTTTATATTTTTAGTCTTGCTATATAAGAAAAACTTATACTACTTACAAATTTGGTATCGTCCTTAAATATTTTGTTGATTGTGCAGTACTTGCATGGGATAGGAAGCTAGGAAGTCCTAGGTTTGCTTTACCTGTTCAGGCTTTCTTGTAATTTCTTCTCCTTAACTCCCTTCACTTTATACAAACATGTTCCTATTCGTTGGGCCTTTGGGTCTCAGTTTTTCTCCTATAAACAAAGAGGTTTACTTGTTCGTCTAACTTCACGGAAAGCTCTTTTGAATAATCAGCTGCTATTACTATTGGGGGTATTTGAGACAAGGCAGAGAAGATGCAAGATAAAAATCCTACTCTAGTATGTCCTAGGTTTTCTTTACTTGCTCTGCTCCATCACATTCCTGTCCATAGTTTTCTCAACATGTTTCGCATAGAGGTTCTATAATTGCTTCTGGTCTCTTCACTTTTGTTACCTTTGTTCTTAATTTTTTTCCCTACATTTTCTCATTGATTGCAATTTCAGAAGTCCCACCTTCTTCTGTTCTATGTTTTTTTAATATAAAATGATTTGATTCTTTGGAGATTCATGGCTGTTTTTAGTTTGGAACAATGTTTTTTTCCTTTTTTATTTTTTCATCTCATTTAATTGCCAAAGTTCTTTTGTGTGATTCTTCCATTGCTCTATTCTCAGGTCTGAAAAACTTTTGAGAGGTCCTCAGGTTCTATGTTATGGAATATATTTCCTCATTCATCCTATCATGATTTAAAACCACACCATTGTTAACATTTTGATAGTTTTCATTGGGGTTGTGTTATTGATGTCTTCATCATTTGATATGTGCAGATTCTCTTTTCTGATGGCACCAAGTGTCTTTATACTAACGGGCCTTGTTTGAGTTCAAGTTCCTTCCTTATAATCATATAACGCTATGCTATTTTCTGGTCAAATATTTTGGATTTTTGGTAGTAATTTTTGTTGGTTTAGTTTGTCGTAGTGTGGCCTAACACGTGAATTTTGTTTTTTGTTTCTCTACTTCAATGCAGTTTCCAGCTTGGAATGCATCCATATAGGCATGTGCCAGATTTAAATTTTCTGAAGATTGAGTTCTTCCTTGCCTTTGGATAAAATGTTGATACCTTCTTCTAGGTATATTCTACCTATATGCTACTCAATCGGTGGAATTTTTCATATTGAATGAATCGATATTGATAGCGCGTTAGTCAATGATGCTTGAGTATGTACTTGTCACTAGATATTGTCATTGCTTCTTCTCCGGATTATGTTGGCCTTCTACCTTCACCCTTCAACGCCGCATTGCTTTTGATCCAATCAATTGGCAATCCCTTATGATACTGCTTATGATAGCACAGAATTTTACTGAAGATCGTAGGTCATCCTCACCTTGCTCCAGTGATAGACGACCAGCTGGTGTTCTAATGTGAGATATTATCTTGACTAGTATTTCATTATGTTATCATTATCTATTTGGTTCTTTTTCTTTTTTCTTTTTTTTGGTTAATACATTTTTGTCATTATGGTCCAAGTTCCTAAAATTTCCTCCTCTTGGATCCATGTTTTGCAATATCATTAACTATTTGTTCACAGTCATCCTCACTTTGTTCCAGTGACAGACAATCGACTAGTGGTCTAATGTGAGATTTTATCTTGACTATTTTTTCATTATGTTTTCATTTTCTATTTGATTTTTTTTGTTAATACATTTTTGTCATTATGGTCCAAGTTTCTGAAATATGCTTTTCTAGGTTCTATGTTTTGCAATATCATTAACTATTTGTTCGCAAGTCATCCTCGCCTTGCTCGGGTGATAACGTCCGCTGTCTGTTTAGGGGCTTTTTATGTGAGATCTTCTCTTGATTATTGTGTTATTACATTATCATTATCTTTGTGGTACTTTTTCCTTTTTCTTTTTGTTAACACAATTTTCCAGTAACGGTCCAAGTTTATGATATTTGCTTTTCTAGGTACTCTATTATGTTTCATTATTATTAGTTGTTTGTTCCCAAGTCAAGGAGGTCCTCTTTTCAATCTAATTTCTGATTTTTGTTGAATTTTTGGTTAATCTTGTCAGGTTTGAGGATTTTTATTAGGAGATGTGATTAACTCTCTTCGAGTGTTTGAGTTTGTATCTCTTTTCTATCTACTTTCCCGATATTTGTTGCTTCAAAGATTGCACTTTTCTGTTTTATGGTAATATTTATGGTGGTTTGTAGGTAAGGCGTTTCTTGGATTCCAATTAGGTTTTGGTGTTAGATAAAGGATGGAAAGGTTGAGAGGTAAGTAAATAATCTTTGCTTGTCATGATGTTTGGTGAGTTTGATCAACTCGATGATCTTATTGATGATCTAGACTGCTTTACTTTTGATCTGTAGGAAACTTTTTGGTTTTGAATAAGCTCTTAAGATTGAATGGGTCTCCAGTGATAACGGTCATCTCTTTGTTCAGGGTCTTTTTATGCGAGCTCTTGTCTTGACTATTGTGTCATTATGTTATCATTATATCTGGGGTATTCTTCTGTTAACTCATTTTCCCAGTTATGGTACAAGTTTCTGAAATTTTCTTTTTCTATGTTCTCTGTTTGGATGCATTATCATTAATTGTTTGTTCTCCAAGTCAAAGATGTCTTCTTTTCAATTCATTTTCTGATTGTTGTTGATCTTTTGCTGGTTTGAGGATTTTTATGGAGAGATGTGATTACCTCTTCTTCAGTGTTTGAGTTTGTAGTTCTTTTCTATTACTTTTTGATGTTTATTGCTTTAGAGATTGCGCTTTTCTGTTTTATGGTAATATTTATGGTGGTTCGTGTTAGATGAAGGATGGGAAGGTTGAGAGCTAAATAAATAATCTTTGGTTATCATGTTGTTTGGTGAGTTTGATCAATTGGATGGTCTTATTGATGAAGGCTTCTTTGCTTTCGTCCTTTTGATCTGTCAGAAACTTTTTGGTTCTGAACAAGCTTGTAAGATCTGATGGGTCTATCAAAAAGATTTTAGGTAGTTAATAATCCCAATTCTATATAAATATATTAGTAAATAAATTTATAAGATTCATTAAGTGTTTGCTATTTGATTATATATAGGCTATGTAGCAACAACAGGCAAAGCCTACTTCACTGTTTTCGTAGTCGGGGAAACTCCATCAATTGCTTATGTCGGATCTCTGTTCGGTATCATCTAGATCTATTTGATAGTTTTTGTGCTTTGAGTTTTTTCTTTTCCTTGGTGCTTTTGTTATATGCAGTTTTCGGAGAAGAGGAGGTCCTTGATAGTACGAAGACAGTTCTGTCACGAATTGTGGTCATGTGGTTCCTGTATATTCTCGTGATTTGTATGGATTTATTGCTTCTGCTATGTGATTTTCGTGTTTCTATAGGTTGCGGTACCTTTTGACATTTTGCTCATATCAGGTGCTCATTGTGCACCTATCGAATATATAATTGTGAGAAATACATATATGATGTATTGATACGCTCAAACTGCTGAGGTTTTGCACAGCTGATAAAAGTCAAATGCTAGGTATTACAATGTGTAATTGAATATCTAATTGAGATTTCGCCAAGCTTCTTGCTAATGGCCTCGATATCGATGCCTATGGAAAGGTATAAAACCTACATTTTTTTCACTTTTTTTCTTTTTTCCTTTTTACATTTTCTTTTTTATCTTCTCTATATTTTTACTCTGAAGTAATTATTGTTAGTTTCTGGCCCTATAGCCAAATTGATAATTAATCAAATTAACAAAGTAAACTTGCAGGAAGTAAGAAATGTTGTAACAAAAATAAGAATACGGAGATTTAACGTGGTTCAACCAACATGGTTTACGTCCACACAATTATTCCTTGGCCAACAAACCAATTCACTAAGTTTCAAGAGATTACAGACACTAATGGAAACTTATGCAATTGAAGACTCCCTCTTAACCTTTGCCGCCTTAACCCTTGCCGCCTAGGTGTAAGACTCCCTTAGTAGATTTACAAGTTAGGCGAGCTTTTTTCAACTTACAAAGTTCTCTCTTGAGAACACATCATCTTCTCCTGAAAAATGTACACTAAAACATAATAAAAAGAGTCTTGAAACTCTAGATGGATTGGTCAAAACATTAGACTCAAAACAGACTGTGTTGCAACACTAATTAAAAACATTCAGCGGACTATATTACACAACTTGTTGCAACATGACTTGACACAGACAACCTATAGCTATTTCATTATACAACTATTTCTTTTTCAGCACACTTTTCTCACCACTTCACTAGGAATCATCACGCCTGTTCTTAAAGGATTTTCTGAGGACGTTGAGTACCAGCATAAGAGTCTTCAAGATAATCCAAATAGCTCAAGAGTTCTTGGTAACTTGACCTCTATCATCTTGTTTCAAGATATCTTCATAACCACATGGACTCTTCAAGACTTCTTCTAGGAATAGAACTCTCCAGAACTGAAATCCCTCCATATCGTAACATCTTCAAAGATTCCTGCAATTTCACACTAGCACACGCAATATCCACATTTTTGCAAAAACATAGCCAAAAATAAAAAATAAAACTTGGATTAAAATAAAATCTTAACAATCTCTCAATTTGGCTTTGTTTTGGCAAAAATCCACAAGCAATGCCTTAAACTGAGGTAAACAACAACTAAGAAAATAAAATACATAATTATCCATAAAATAAATAAAATAAATTGTCTTGTGGGGTCAGTTTCCCCCTTTGCCAAAGCAAACCAAAGTAGCAAAGCAGAACTAGATATGAGAGTTAAGACAATAAAGACCCTGAATGAAAGACAAGAAAACAGAACAGCAATAGAGCAAAGGCAAAAGTGTGACAGACAAAATCAAGGAGTAGCATCACAAACGAAATCAAGGATGGTCTTTTGACACTTATTCAGTTTCGCAAGATCCTCCATAATTTGCGTCTGATTAGCGAGGACAGTAGCATGTGTAATACCCGAGCTCGACCATGCATTTACAAGTATTTATTTATATTTATTTATTTCGTTATTTTTGAAAAATGTGCATTTGTGATTATTTGCCTGCATTTAATCTATAGTTAATTGTCTTACCATTTAAAAATCAATTGGTATTACGATTAATAGTAACCTATTATTAGGTATTCTTATAACATGAATTAACATTAACCTTAGGGTCGTTACAAGGATGTAAAGCCCCATATCATGACCAAGTAAAACTTTTCAACTGCTTACAAGAGTATGGGTGATTTCTTTTAACTTTTCGTGCCATTTCGGCTGTTTTTCCAATTTTAGGGATTTTTGATCCGAAAAAGGGGTTTCACTTCTGGACTAATTATAGGAAAATCGGGATTCCGCTGCGAAAAATGGGTATACGTCATTGAGTTTCTTTTAACTTGTACTACTTAACGACAAAGTTTGGTAAAATTACATCCCGACCTGCAAATACGAAAATTGAGACACATGCACTTGAAACGGGCAAAAAATGAAACGTTGGTGTCACTCTCGAGGAGTGACACGTACATGCGTGAACGTGCCATGCATGCGAGACACGTGGAGGGACACGTGTCACACATGCGTGGACATGCCACGCATGCGTGACACGTAGGGGGGACACGTGTCACACATGCGTAGACGTGCCATGCATGTGAGACACGTGGCGGGACACGTGTCCCTCCTGTGTCAGCCTTGAAAGCCTATATAAAGGGGTCACTTGACCCCCTGATTCCACTAAATTATATCGATTCAGTTAGTTAACGTTTCGAAAGTTTCAAAATCAGTCCGAGTCTTCTCCAATTTTTGACATTTTGAGCCAATGGCTTTATTGCTTTACTTATTTATGGTATCTACATGTTGTTAGTATATTCCTGTTATGTTAAATTTATCCAGTTAATTGATAATATATACTACCCGATTTATCTGATTATTATAGCATAAGCAGAGATGCTGCCCAACTATTTCTAGAAATGTTATACATATTATTTGCATGCCGTCATAATGCCCAATTTATACTTAGAAATTGCTTTATTGAGCCGTTACTCTACTTCAATTATCTGAGTTGCTTGGACTCCCAGTATTGTTAAATGTACTTGACCGGGGACAACCTCTTCTGTTGTTCCTCATCTACATGTTCGGCAAGTTACATAAATTATTATCTATTGTATGTTATATGATTACATGTGCATGCTTGTGTGTTATTGAGGGTTGCAACCTCAGGCACGATAGCGTTTCACGAACGCTGGGCGGCATAGGGCTTGCCAGTGATCCCATGACTATCATGGTCCTAGTCTCTTTCTCGCTTGGCCTTCCACCATCGGAGAGTTGGGTCGTAGATTTCGGGTACAATCCGGAGTACTGTCTTGGGAGAGATAAGAAGTTGTGCTCATGATTCGAGACCGGCCACCTCAACGGCATGAACTAAGTGCTATGCGGGATAAAGTACTACACCCAAAAGTGGTGTGAGTCACCTCTTGAGCCCGTAGGAGCCACCTCTAGAGTCCTGTACGTATTGAAATGTATCATTTTTACTATGTGTTTAAATACTCTCGCTTGGCATTCCACCATTAGAGAGGAAAATTGATTGTTTATCTAAATGTCATTTCTATTATTGACTCGAATGTAATAATAATTTTCTATTAGTATTTTATGTGGATAGTTTGTTAATACTACCGTACGTGAATTGCATCATGCTTTTCAAAAGTGACCTGACCAAAAATATTGTTTTCAAACTCTTCTATTCCATCTTCACTGAGCTTTTCCAAGAGCTCCCCCTCTTTTTCCCCAGTGCAGGTGCAGCTTAACTTAAAATGGAAATTGACTTTATATGCTGAAGTTGAATGTACACATGCTCGAAGCTCTCTGCTTATCATGTTTAGATCCAAGTTGTGGATGTTGGAGTTTGCTTGTATTACTCTCGGGTAGATAGGTAGCTGTGCTGAAACCCCAGTTTAAATGATCTAGGTAGTTATCGGATCTCAGATGTTGTAAAATCCTATTGTACTTGAATTATTGTATAAAGGCTTGTTATTGAATAATTCTTTATTTATTATTCCTTCTTATAGATAGTTATGAAATCGCAATGACAAGTAAACGCAGACTTTGACCTAGTCTTGAGAAGGGCCGGGTTGGGGTCTTTACAGCATGGTCTTTGCGCAAGCCACTGACTTCAGTCTGAAAATGCTTCAGCAGTGCACAAGTTGATGTTGCAGCAGTAGGTGCAACACTCAGGTCTGTTTTAGGCTCCCCCTGAATGTCCACTTTGTGCTGGCCCTGCAAAAACTTTTGAGAAAATTGTAATGGTGGTGACAGTTTTTCAAGAGGTTCAACCTTCTCATGAACCACCTTTTGAGCAGAGAGAACACCAAAAATTAATGCGGGATATGGCAAGTATTGATTTTTCACTTCTTTAGCTACCTCTTCAACAATCCTAGCAAAGATGATTTCTCCAATATTAAGATTAATCCCAGTGCCAATTTTGAACAGAATTCGTGCCATCTCAACATTGAGGCTCGTGGTATGCTTGCTTGGAAACCAATTTGTGATCACCATCCGATGTAACACAACATATTTTGCTGTCAAGGAAGTTGCATTCATCATACCTTCTTCTACCCAATGAACCTCACTTCCAACTAATTCCTTTGCAATAATGTCGAGGGTAATTTTCTCCTCTGGCACTAACTTCTCAGACGGGACAAACTCAAGAACTCATTAATGACAGTGGGTGAGAATTCAAACACATGATTCCTTACAAACACATGATGGTGCAACCTTGATGTTGCAACACTTATGTCTTTGGTTATGTTGGCATAAAACTCATACACAACAGAGCATAAAAAATGCTTCAACTTTGCAAAAGATCTGAGCAAACGCGTCTGCTCTAATAGTTCCAAGATCCCATATCCTCAATATGAAGCCTCATTGAGGGGTTTTTCAATTTGAAAAGGCCTTTGAGATAAAGTCTTCCATCTAATTTTATTTTCAGCAAAGAATAACTTCTTGGAAAAAGCAGTTGACACATTATACCCATGTTTTTTCTACCGTTTGGAAGGACCCAAGGGCGTACCTTGCTTGCTCTTGTAATGTCCCACGTGCTTTGATTTTCCCTTAGTCTTTGAAGTTGTCTGTGGTGATTCGGTTGTTGCAACAACCATAGGAACATCATCTTCAGTTTTAGTGGTTGTCTTACCGACAGTTGGTGCAGCTTTTGGTGGCACATCCTTAGGCACAAATGTGTCTTCTTCAGCTTTTGTTTCACCTGTGAATGGAACAAGTGCTACCGGCATTACCAACGAGTCTGAAGACTTCTCATGGCTCTCAGATAATGGTGTAACATATTGTCAAACACCTGATGGGCACTGTTCTTGAACCGTGGCTGCTCATTTCTCTTGCAACTTAGTGGCCTCCCTTGATCCATGAGATGATTCTGATGAGTTATCAGATGAAGAGTGTTCATCCGTTCCATGCACTTCTTGTGAGCTTGATGGTTTGGTAGGTGTAACAGAGGGTGTAGCGGAAGGTGATTCTTCAAATGTGATTGGAACGCTTGGGTCTCCACTTGGTGCATCTCTCGGTTGTGCCTTGTTGCTCCAACACTTTGCATCTGAGCGAGTGGACACCATGTTTGCTCTTGAAGAAACAGAAACTGAAACACAAAGTCTTAGCAAAATTCGCAAGAAGACGAAGAGTTAGAGAACGTGTGAGAGAGACTAAGAGAGAATCAGGTTCTGATAAAAACAAATGTGATACACCATCTTTATAAAGGATAGAGATTTGTCATGTGTGGAGTCCTAGATGAAACATGCAATCAATGAGATGCAATTTTATTGGAACTCAAACTCTTTTTGATAAACACAAAAACTCTTCACTTAACCCATGCAAACATGTATCCGCCTTTTTCTTTCTCAGAATCGGTGTCAAACAAGACTCTTGTTTTTTTTTTCTTTGTCTTTTTAGCCACGTACAAGCTTAGTGGGCTGGGGTGTCTCAGTCTATGTTGCAACAGTGTTTTATCAGACAGATACTTAGAAACCTGAGCACTCTCTTCTTTATTTATTTCCAAAATAAAAATCACATGCACTTCACATTAATTTCGACTTAATCAGCAAGGAATTTGATTCATTCAACACTTAAATCACACAAGTATTTATAATCTGAACCATGTGTGTGTGAAAGCAATATAAAGATCTTTCTTGAAATTCCTCAGAATCAGGATTTGCAAGATTGAGAATTTAAGACAACCTGTTCAAACAACCTGATCGTCTAATCACATTGGAACTTCTTTTTTTTCTTCAAAGTATGAATTGGACTTGGTAGCTTTCACTCTAGAACCTTCAATCTGGTCTAGGTAGCTTTTTCCAACCTCTACCTTCACTTTTTTTTTTTTAATTTTTAAATGAGTGAATAGAGTACAGGAATGGATAAAGAAATATCTCATTATATCCAGAGTCACTAAGAAGTTTAAACTCCTGCACTTGCAAACCAATCAGACCATAATATAGTGTGCACAAGAAGAATGGTTCAAAAAATAAATCTCAAGTTAATTTAAATGTTAAACTTTCTCATTTCTTGAGACTTTATCACTTTCATGTGCCAATGCATGTGCCAACATTAATTGGTACAAATACCAATCGCTTTTCTCAACACTTCAAACCTCACAAAATCGAGTGCTTTAGTGACAATGTCTGCTAGCTGATGTTCTGTTGCAACATATTTTAGAACAACCTTTTTTGTTTCAACAAGATCACGAATGAAATGATGCCGTATGTCAATGTGCTTAGTTCGTGAATGTTGCACAGAATTTTTAGAAATGTTTATAGCACTAGTATTATCACAAAAGACAGTTAAAATTCCCTGTTCAATACCATAGTCTTCCAACATTTGCTTCATCTACAACAGTTAAGTGTAACAACTTCTAGCATCAATGTACTTAGCCTCAGCAGTTGACAAAGAAATTGCATTCTGCTTTTTACTGTACCATGACACAAGGTTGTTTCCAACATAGAAACACCCTTCAGTGGTGCTCTTTCTGTTATCAGCATTACCTGCCCAGTCAGCATCACTAAACCCAACAAGATTTGCATTAGTATCATTTGTGTACCAAATACCAAAATTTGCAGTTCCACTTATATATCTAATAATCTGTTTAACTGTAATTAAATGTGATTCTTTTGGTTTGGATTGATATCTAGCACACACTCCTACACTAAAGAAAATATCATGCCTGCTTGCTGTAAGAGACAACAAACTCCCTATCATGTTCCTATAGAGAGTCCCATCAACGGATTTTTCATTTTCATCCTTGGTTAGCTTAACATTTGTTCCCATGGGTGTTCTAATATGTTTAGCTGATTCTAGCCCAAACTTTTTGACCAGGTTTTTTGCATATTTTTCTTGTGAGATGAAGATACTATTCTCACTCTGCTTAATCTGCAAACCCAGAAAATAAGTTAATTCACCCACCATGCTCATTTCAAATTTATGTTTCATTTGTTTTACAAATTTATCAGCCTTATTTTTTGATGTTGCACCAAACGCTATGTCATCTACATAAATTTGTGCAATTAGAATACGTGAGCCAAATTTCTTGGTGAAAAGAGTTTTATCTATTCCCACTCTCTTGTAGCCTTTATCAAGCAAAAACTTGGTCAACCTTTCATACCAAGCTCTCGGGACTTGTTTCAGCCCATACAAGGCATTTTTCAGTTTATACACATGTGTAGGGTAATATGGATCTTCAAAGCTTTTTGTTTGTTCTACATAGGCTTTTTCATTTAGAATGCCATTCAGAAAAGCACTTTTCACATCCATTTGGTAAAGCCTTATGTCTAATACGCATGCTATGGACAACAATAATCTAATAGATTCAAGTCTTGCAACTGGGGCAAAAGTTTCATCAAAATCCACACCTTCAACTTGTGTATACCCTTGTGCAACTTACCTGGCTTTGTTTCTCATTATGTTGCCACATTCATCAGTTTTATTTTTGAAAATTCATTTTGTCTCAATCACATTTATATCGCTAGGCCTAGGTATTAATGTCCAAACATCATTTATAACAAATCGGTTCAATTCTTCCTACATGGCATTAACCCAACACTCATCCTCTAAAGCCTCTTTGACATTTTTTAGTTCAGACTGAGAGGTGAAGCATACATACCTGACCATTTCTCTATAGTTCATTATGGGCTTACCTCGAGTTTTGACTCCTTCCTGAATTGAGCCAATAACATCTTCTGTTGAGTGGTTCTTGTGAACTTGAGCAAGTGATTCCTGTTCTTCTAGCTGCAATAGCTTTCAATAGTTTCTGAATTTTCCAGTTTTGTTGCACCGCCTGTTGCACCTGAACTAGAAATATTGGTTCATTTTGTTTCTTCTATTGTTACGACATTGTCTTCTCCACGATTTGTTTCCATACTGCCGACATCATCTTCTGCATCATTTGTTTCAATTTGTTTAGCATCATCAATCATAACATTAGTTGATTCCATAATCGTTCTAGTGACCAGATTAAATACCCTAAAGGCTCGACTATTTTTGGCATATCCAAGAAATATACCCTTCTCACTTTTTGCATCAAACTTACCTCTTTGCACTCTGTCATTTAAAAGATAGCACATACTTCCAAAGACATGAAAATAACTGAGTGAGGGTTTCCTTCATTTTCATATTTCATATGGGGTTTTGCATGTACCTAATCTAAGATAAACTTGATTTATTATGTGACATGCTGTATTAATTGCTTCAGCCCAAAATCTATCTGGAATGCTCTTTTCATTTAGTATGACTCGAGCCATCTCTTAGAGAACCCTATTTTTTCTTTCGACTATACCATTCTGTTGAGGTGTTTTTGGTGCTGAAAACTCATGTGCTATACCTTGTTCAATGCAGAATTCAGAAAAAAACAAAGTTCTCAAATTCCCTACCATGATCACTTTTTATCTTAACAATCTTACCTATGTTGCAATCTTTCTCCGTTTTCAACATTAAGCACAAGTTTTTGAAAGCATCAAATGTGTCAGACTTTTCTCTAATAAAATCAACCCAAGTAAATCTTGAAAAATTATCTACACACACAAAGACATACCTTTTTCCACCAATATTCTCAGTTTGCATTGGACCCATAAGATCCATATATATGTAATAGTTCCAATACACTTTTGGTAGAGATATTTTACAACATTTTATGTGTTGCCCTTACCTATTTGCCAATTTAGCATGGTCCATACACCTTGAATTTCTTACAATTCAATTTTGGAATACCTCGCACTGCTCCTGTATTTACAATTTTGTTAAGCATTTTATAATTCAAATGGCCTAACTTTTGGTGCCAGATTTCAGCATTGTTAAGTGAATTATTCTGACACAACACAGTTTGTGCACATGGTGAAGTCAACATGGAACAGTTATCTGTTGATCTAGTTCCTGCAATAACACAATTGTTAGAATTATCAAACACTTGACACCTATCCTTGAAAAACTTAACAAACAACTCTTGGTCACATAATTGACTGATGCTTATGAGATTTGCTTTCAACCCTTCAACATGAAGAACCTTCTTTAATCTTGGAAAATCAACAATAAGAGTTTATTTTCCAAGAACTTGACCTTTCTCCCCATCACCAAAAGTCACTTGTCCTTCTAAGCATCTTCGATAATTTGTCAACATATCACGATCTCCCGTCATATGTCCAGAACAACCACTATCAAAATACCAAGAGTTAGTGGTGTAAGCTTGCAATGAGGTGTAAGCAACTAGACAAGTTTGAACAGTTTTCCTTACCCATATTTGTTTCAAGTGCTGTTGTGACAAATTAATCCTTGCTTTGGATGAATTCATAGGTTTACCAAAAATGAAAGAGTTGACAAACATACCTCTTTTCAGATTGTCCTTATATTTGTAACATCGTGGTCTGATGTGTCCAAGAACACCGCAGAAGTGACAAATTGGGACAGTCGTCCTTCGCTTTCCTACTGAATTTTTCTCCCTTGTCGCAGGCGATGTTGCAACAATCAGTTCTGGCTTTGCTTCCTCAGTTTCCTTGACAAACACAGTTTTCCAGTTGATGTACCTTCTTGGTATCCTAGTCCAGTATGATCTCTATTTGGTTTTTGCATTGACAGCATATGATCAAGCTTCAACGTCCCTGAATTTAGCATCTGCACATTCCGCTGTGTTTGTCTCAACACCTGTTGCAACTCTTCAATCTTCAATTGCTTCTTGGCTGCATATTCTGATAATTCAGCATTTTGTTCCTCCAAACCATTGATTTTTTCTTCTAACTCTTGATTCTTTTTGCACACAATCAACCATTTTTCGTACATCTTCTTGTATGCTTTCATAATTCCTTCCTCGTCCAGCTCATCATCGCTACCAGATTCTGAACTCGCGCTACTGCCATCAGAAAGAACATGTTCAACTATAATAGATGTTGTAACTGGTGGTGCAATATCTGCTGAGCCTGATTCTCTGTCGTCTTGGCCTACTGCAACAACGAATGCAACATAGTTGCTGGTGTATCTTTCATTACCTTCGCACTCCCTACATTGGATACCTTTATTTTTCTTTTTTGCCTCGAACATCCTACCATTCTGCCTTTTGTTTGTCTCTGGATTTGCTGCAACAGACGGCCTTTTAAACACGCCTGGCCTTGATCCATTTCTCTGCCTCTTCCATTTCTTTAGCACTTTTGTTTGAACTTCATCTCAAATGTTTGGAGTGATGGCGAATCTTTCGGGAAGAGATCGTAACACCTTCCTCATAAGCTTTGAATCTGAATATTTTTCTCCAAGTGCAAACGCCTCATTAGCAATATCATACAACTTACCATTAAAATCAGCTATGGTTTCATCCTCTTGCATCTTCAATTCCTCAAATCTTGTAGCGAGGATTTGAAGTTTAGACACTTTGACAACTGTGGTTCCCTCATATGTAGTATGTAAGATAGTCCAAGCATCCTTGGCAATTTCACAAGTTGAGATCAATTTGAATTGGTTTAGATCAACTGCATTAAAAATCGCATTCAAGGCCTTGGAATTGTTGTTGGCCAACCGATCTTCATTTGCAGTCCACTGATCTTCAGGTTTTGGCACATAACTCCATCATTTTTCATTGTAGGATGCGTCCATCCGACGACTGCCCTCCAAGCACTTTCGTCAATGGATTTGATAAATGCTCTCATTCGAGCCTTACAATACGAGTAATTTGAGCCATCTAGTAGTGGTGGTTTATTAATCGAACTTCTATCACGAACTGTGTCCATACCTGCAAAGACAGCCAGAAAAAAACACTTTCCCAGAGATCTAACTGAGTCAGTTCAGTAACCTGCTCTTGATGCCATTTGTTAGTTTCTGGCCCTATAGCCAAATTGATATTTAATCAAATTAACAAAGTAAACTTGCAGGAAGTAAGAAATGTTGTAACAAAAATAAGAACACAGAGATTTAACGTGGTTCAACCAACATCGTCTACATCCACACGGCCATCCCTTGGCCAACAAACCAATCCACTAAGTTTCAAGAGATTACAGATACTAATGAAAACTTACGCAATTGAAGAATCCATCTCAACCCTTGCCGCCTAGGTATAAGACTCCTTTAGTAGATTTACAAGTTTGGCGAGCTCCCCTCGACTTACAAAGTTCTCTCCCGAGAACACATCATCTTCTCCTGAATAATGTACACTAAAACATAATAAAAAGAGTCTTGAAACTCTAGATGGATTGGTCAAAAACATTAGACTCAAAACAGACTGTGTTGCAACACTAATTAAAAACATTCAGCTGACTATATTACACAACTTGTTGCAACACGACTTGACATAGACAATGTCACGCCCCAACCAGACCTAAGGAGATTAGACTAGGGTATGACCTAATTCATTTATGCTATTTCACATACTTAGCCGTTTGTTATGATTTAACGCTTAACGTTGGCCTAGAACTTCAAAAGTTTTTCTGAAAAACCGGCAGTATGACGGCTATATCTAAGACCTTTGGTTTGACCTAATTTTCTAAACGCCTCAAAACTTCCAATTAATGTTTCGATTCCAACTAAGATCCCTATGTTATCATCAATCGATATGCCTATTGATCTAACTCAAAAGTCTCATTTGATTAACAAGTTTAACAAGATAACTATGTTTCGTTTTGTCAATTCCTTTTACACGAATACCTATTATCCTTTAGCCTATGAAGAAGTACCTGGATAAGATTAGATAGATTCATTTTATTTGATCCTTCACCTAATGCTTCAGTTGCCTATGATAGTTACTAATTCAAAATAGTGATAGCAAAACGACCAAATAGAGTGTTTGTCTAGTTATAATCAGTACAAGCAAAAATTAGACCCCAAATTACAACGGGGGTCATTTACAACAACAACAACATAAGTAGTCTTCAAGCAAACATATCGTTCACAAAACAGCTACATCAAGCAAGCACATAAAGCATGTAATTACTCGAAGGAATCATCGACAGGCACATTCTCCTTGGGTACCTGTTCCAAATCTTCTTTACCTGTGATGATAAAAGAGGGTGAGCCCTTATGAACTCAGCGAGAGGGAATGAGAGATAACATTTTGAAACTCTTTTTCGGTTAATCTTATGCAAAACCCTTTTGAAAATATGTCAAATAAAATAAGTAAATTCATAACATAACATAAATATAAATGAACACATTTACCCGTTTTTCTCCCCGAGGTCCTCTAAGAACTAAGCTAGAGTACTTAAACACATAGTAAAAGGATACGGTGAGCTTTTTGTTCTCAAGTTCATTTCTGATAACAGTTGTTGCGGCCGGCTTCAATCATCCACTTATCACTCCAACGGGTGTACTCCGTATGTACACCAAACCTACGACCCAACTCTCCGAGGAAGTCTAGTGTGACACCCTGATCCCTCACGAGACCAGGAGTTCTATCAATCGATCTAAACACAACCCAAATCCAAACCCGGGCAAAATTTTAGGGAAAACGGACGGAGTCTCCCCTGTTTCTAGGCGAAATGTAAAACCTGCGACAGCATATAAGTGGACCAACACCGTGTCCAACCATACAAAACTACCTTAAGGCCATCCGAGCCTCGGTTCTCAACAATTAAACTCAGCAAGTATACATACATTTCCAATTTAAAAGCTAACCTATCTCTTTTCATTTTTGACAAGTACACTCAAACTTGAAAATTAAACCATACTAAGCTACTGCATAAAATAAACTATCATGCCATTCTAGCTCTTTTCCTTTGGACATTACAACATGCATTGAAGTTAAGCTATGCTAACTGATTACAGAAACTATCTTATTAATTTACCTCAACTACCTAGCTAGATTTAAATTACATTTCTTTTAACAATAAATACATACAACATATGAAAGCATATATCTTTACAACTTCGACACTCAAGCCACATAGGCATGCAAGACAACTCTTCAGACACGAACTTTCACGAAATCACGAACTTTTCAACTAACATGACATTTCCTGAAATGTGGTGGTGAGGAGTGAGTATACACAACACGTATACTCAGTGAGGGCGAGACAGATATCGAATTGGAGAGAAAGAAAGTTGTGCAACGCAAATAAGACAGTTAAGCAACATAACTGATAAATAAGCAATCAAGACAAACAATCAATACAATAAGCAATTACTGAAAGCATTAACACAACCATTCAAAGCTATACCACACTCTGAAGGCTATGGTTCACTCATACGAGCAATGTACCATTTCACGAGCGATACATCAATCTCGAGCTTGATGTTGACAATGATGACAATAAGCGCGCATCCACCTTATAACACCAGTTTGGAATACCCCGGGAGTAACCATCAATTCTACGACCCAAATCTCCCTGGGAGGCAACCCAAGCGAGAAGAGGGAATAGCTACGGAGCTAGAGCAACCAACACTGGCAACCCGAGGCTACCCAGAGAGGCCCATCACTCACGTGCGGGACACTATGCAATGCAAGACTCGATACAAGGCAATAAACGAGCGATAGCACAACAATACAAACTAGTGACAACAAACGAGATAACAAGCAATCACAATCAATACTAACATTCAACTAACTTTTCAAGCATAACAAGCAATAATAAGCAACAATAACAACAATTAAACAAGTAACGGCAGTTCAAACACGAAAACAACAAATATCACTATTCAACCCCAACTTCTAAGGACAATTACGAGCAAACGAGGTACGGAATGAGGAAACAGATTTCACTACATTCACTCAGGTACTACAAGGCACGTTTCTATGTCACTAAACTTCACTTTCTCACCCGAGACCCGAAAGTCCACCTACTGCATTTGAACTACAGCTATGTTAACCGTTCATTCAATCAACGCCACAACAGCGCCAAAAGTGCTTCCATGGCCTCAATTACGAAACCCGCAACTCAATTCGAGCACGGTCAACTTTTGGTCAAACGGCCCCTTTACGTTTCTTTTTCTAATTTCTAATTTTAACAAAGGCCGATCCGTTTTTATTTCACATTTTATCTTTCTATCACTAATGGCACCTATCCAAATCAATCAATCGCAATTCAGATCGAAATCTGAAATTCTAGGATTTACTATTCATAATTCACTATTCATGTTCTTCCCCAATTTCAAATATGCCGTTTCAACCGTAAAAATTGCTAAATAACTAACAAGCAATGCTCTACGAACCCTAAGCAAGCTATTTCAAGCAATAACAGGCATTATAACGCGATAAATATCAAATCTGAAAAATTGACTCAAAAATCAAATTCATATTAAAATGCACAAAAGCGTGAAAACCCTCACAGAGATTGAAGACCAAGACCCGCAAGGACCCAAGCCACGACCCCCGAGCAATTCCACGCACGATTGTAGAAGAAAATGCAAGCAAAATATTTTTTTTTCCTCTTGCAAAGCTTCGGCCATGGGGGGGACACAAGGGTCAATTTTTGTTTTGTTTTTGAGTCATTTTTGCCTTGTTTTTAATTTAAATGGTGACAAGGGCATTTTGGTCATTTGCAAAATCAAACTTTAATTAAAAATAGTCAAATAAGCTTATTTTGATGCCATTAAATCTAATTCAAGTTAAAACAATGCAATTAAATGAAAAACAACTAAAACTAGTTAAATTAAGCTAAAAACATTTTTCACTAAATCCGAAAAATATTTCTCTAACTCTTATTTTCGAAATTCTACGATCGAACGGTCAATAATCGATCGCTAATAAAGTGATGAGCAATAATATAAAACTTTAATTCTTTGAAAAGTAGAATAGTAGAATAGTTTAAAATTCACTCCGGCTCGGAGTTACTTTCCTCATTTGTTTGAAAATCGAGTGATTTTAATGCAAAATAACCAAAACCGATTATTAAAATAATCAAAACAATCAAGGTAATCAATATTCATTTAAAAATAATTAATTTAACTATTTCTAGAACATTTTAAAGAATTATGAAGTTAATGTTAAGTTACAAATGAACAAATAAATATAAACATGAAATCAAGTGCAATTAAATATTAACATTTAAGATGACACTTAATTAATCACAAGAAAATAAATTCAATTACTACAATTATTAGAAATAGGTAATAATCTTTTAATCAATTAATATAAATCCTTTTCGAATTCTTCTAAAAGAAATAGAAAAACAGTGAAAATTAGATGATTTAACTAATTAAACATTTAATCAAATGCAGTCAAGTGCTATTAAATGCATGCCGGGTTTGGGTTATCACATCTTTTCCCCCTTAAAACAATTGCGTCCTCGCAATTCTTCTTCCAATAGGACTCTGCATCATCTAAAATCCAACTCTGATAAATCTTCATCGGTTGCTGAGCAAGATAATATATAAGAATGCTCGTAGGAAATCCCGAATAGAAATTCCAATCAAGAATGCTGAGGAAATACCAACTAAAGACTGAATCAAAGATACTGTAGATATCATCAATACCACATACTAATGGCAGGAAGAGTACCGAAGGAATATCCTATTTAAGAATCTTCAATAGAAGTCTAACAAGTACCAAATAAGAAAGTTAAGAGATAGCCAGAGTAGATGCACCTCATGCAGTACTAACTACCGTAAATAGACCCAGCTGAAAGTTCTGTAAAGGAATATAGAGAAGAATACCAAAGGCCAACCTCTAAATGAAATCTTCCAATCACTGTGTTCCTACCGCAACATCTTAGTCAAATAGCAAGTATAGATTCCCCTGAGTGGAAAGACCGAAGGAGAAGTCGTAAACAGTACAAGATAATATGTCCAAGCAGAATTCCAAGTGTAGGATCTTCCAATAAATGCCAATAAGGAAAATACTAGTAAAATGCCCGATAAGAATTCCAAAGAATACCATAAGTAATATGAGATAATGAGTCTGATAGGGATTCCAGTTACCAAACCAACTGAGGGATGCCAAAGAAAATACCCGAACAATGCTCCAGTAAGAAAGTACCAAGAATTGCCCAATAAGTAATACTAAATAAATGACCACTAAGAATCCTAGAGAATGCCATTGAAGAATTTCCAATAAGGAATACCAGTAACACTCCAATGAAGACCGGGACACATATGCCATAGATAATACCATGCAGTAAGTCCAACTGAAAACCCAATAGCCAAGTCTACCAAGAAGTGCCAATAGAAGTCTCCAAAGAATACCCAGTAAGAAACCCAAGACTGCTACCAAGAGCCATCATACAGAAACCCCAAAGAAAGTTATCTTTTTATGATTGCCATTCACAAATAAGAGTCTTAGAAGTATGCCAACAACTGAGCTCCATAAACAAACACCAACTCCCAAATAAGGCTAGTCAAATGCCATTCATTTCCTGCCAATCCATACACCTTGAAAAGCCAGCGGTGAACCACTTTCTTCAGGGGAGAAAGAGGACTTATTTACCATTTCAATAGGACTTGTATGAATGCCAATATATCACAGTTATACATATGCCTTAAGCTATTATGCCAGCAAGTTTACAAAATAGTTTATTCAACAAAGTCACTCAAGCATGGCAATCAAGTCAAGCACAACATAATCAATTCAAATCACGGCATAGCTAATTCAAGACATTCTAATACACACATTACAAGCAATACTTCAAGCAAATAACAATTCACGAGGCCGATTTGATTCACGATACCAATTCAATAGGTCAATTCGATGCACAACTAGACACTTCACTTTACTTGAGAAACATTTAACACATAACACATAACTATATCACATAGGTGCATACATTCAAGTCAAGACATACAATCTCACATACAAGCATACACTTTCAAAACACACTTAACAAGCACACATTCAAGGATCACTACCCACCAGACCGAGGACCCTGTCCCGGCTTATGAGCTAGACAAGCTCTGATACCACCTGTGACACCCCGATCCCTCACGAGACCAGGAGTTCTATCAATCGATCTAAACACAACCCAAATCCAAACCCGAGCAAAATTTTAGGGAAAACGGACGGAGTCTTCCCTGTTTCTAGGCGAAATGTAAAACCTGCGATAGCATATAAGTGGACCAACACCGTGTCCAACCATACAAAACTACCTCAAGGCCATCCGAGCCTCGGTTCTCAACAATTAAACTCAGCAAGTATACATACATTTCTAATTTAAAAGCTAACCTATCTCTTTTCATTTTTGACAAGTACACTCAAACTTGAAAATTAAACCATACTAAGCTACTGCATAAAATAAACTATCATGCCATTCTAGCTCTTTTCCTTTGGACATTACAACATGCATTGAAGTTAAGTTATGCTAACTGATTACAGAAACTATCTTATTAATTTACCTCAACTACCTAGCTAGATTTAAATTACATTTCTTTTAACAATAAATACATACAACATATGAAAGCATATATCTTTACAACTTCGACACTCAAGCCACATAGGCACGCAAGACAACTCTTTAGGCACGAACTTTCACGAAATCACGAACTTTCCAGCTAACATGACATTTCCTAAAATATGGTGGTGAGGAGTGAGTATACACAACACGTATACTCAGTGAGGGCGAGACAGATATCGAATTGGAGAGAAAGAAAGTCGTGCAATGCAAATAAGACAGTTAAGCAATATAACTGATAAATAAGCAATCAAGACAAACAATCAATACAATAAGCAATTACTGAAAGCATTAACACAACCATTCAAAGCTATACCACACTCTGAAGACTATGGTTCACTCTTACGAGCAATGTATCATTTCTCGAGCGATACATCAATCTCGAACTTGATGTTGACAATGATGACAATAAGTGCGCATCCACCTTATAACACCAGTTTGGAATACCCCGGGAGTAACCATCAATTCTACGACCCAAATCTCCCTGGGAGGCAACCCAAGCGAGAAGAGGGAATAGCTACGAAGCTAGAGCAACCAACACTGGCAACCCGAGGCTACCCAGAGAGGCCCATCACTCACGTGCGGGACACTATGCAATGCAAGACTCGATACAAGGCAATAAACGAGCGACAGCACAACAATACAAACTAGTGACAACGAACGAGATAACAAGCAATCACAATCAATACTAGCATTCAACTAACTTTTCAAGCATAACAAGCAATAATAAGCAACAATAACAACAATTAAACAAGTAACGGCAGTTCAAACACGAAAACAACAAATATCACTATTCAACCCCAACTTCCATGGACAATTACGAGCAAACGAACTACGAGATTAGGAACCCGATTTCACTACATTCACTCAGGCACTACAAGGCACGTTTCTATGTCACTAACCTTCACTTTCTCACCCGAGACCCGAAAGTCCACCTACTGCGTTTGAACTACAGCTATGCTTACCGGTCATTCAATCAATGCCACAACAGAGCCAAAAGTGCTTCCATGCCCTCAATTACGAAAGCCCCATCTCAATTGGAGCACGCTCAACTTTTGGTCAAACGGCCCCTTTACGTTTCTTTGTCTAATTTCCAATTTTAACAAAGGTCGATCCGTTTTTATTTCACATTTTATTTTTCTATCACTAATGGCATCTATCCAAATCAATCAATCGCAATTCGGATCGAAATCCAAAATTCTAGGATTTACTATTCATAATTCACTATTCATGTTCTTCCCCAATTTTAAATACACCGTTTCAACCGTAAAAATTGCTAAATAACTAACAAGCAATGCTCTACGAACCCTAAGCAAGCTATTTCAAGCAATAACATGCATTATAACGCGATAAATATCAAATCTGAAAAATTGACTCAAAAATCAAATTCATATTAAAATGCACAAAAGCATGAAAACCCTCACAGAGATTGAAGACCAAGACCCGCAAGGACCCGAGCCACGACCCCCGAGCAATTTCGCGCACGATTGTAGAAGAAAATGCAAGCAAAATATTTTTTTCTCTTGCAAAGCTTCGGCCATGGGGGAGACACAAGGGTCAATTTTTGTTTTGTTTTTGAGTCATTTTTGCCTTGTTTTTAATTTAAATGGTGACAAGGGCATTTTGGTCATTTGTAAAATCAAACTTTAATTAAAAATAGTCAAATAAGCTTATTTTGATGCCATTAATTCTAATTCAAGTTAAAACAATGCAATTAAATGAAAAACAACTAAAACTAGTTAAATTAAGCTAAAAACATTTTTCACTAAATCCGAAAAATATTTCTCTAACTCTTATTTTTGAAATTCTACGATCGAACGGTCAATAATCGATCGCTAATAAAGTGATGAGCAATAATATACAACTTTAATTCTTTGAAAAGTAGAATAGTAGAATAGTTTAAAATTCACTCTAGCTCGGAGTTACTTTCCTCGTTTATTTGAAAACCGAGTGATTTTCATGCAAAACAACCAAAACCGATTATTAAAATAATCAAAAAAATCAAGGTAATCAATATTCATTTAAAAATAATTAATTTAACTATTTCTATAACATTTTAAAGAATTATGAAGTTAATGTTAAGTTACAAATGAACAAATAAATATAAACATGAAATCAAGTGCAATTAAATATTAATATTTAAGATGACACTTAATTAATCACAAGAAAATAAATTCAATTACTAAAATTATTAGAAATAGGTAATAATCTTTTAATCAATTAATATAAATCCTTTTCGAATTCTTCTAAAAGAAATAGCAAAACAGTGAAAATTAGATGATTTAGTTAATTAAACATTTAATCAAATGCAGTCAAGTGTTATTAAATGCATGCTGGGTTCGGGTTATCACATCTAGCCCCCAAGCGAGAGAGGGAATTGGACCATGGTAGTCACGCCAATACACCGGCAAGCCCGATGTCGCCTGGAGTGTCGCGAACGCTACCATGCCAAAATGAATGGTTGTAACCTTGTATGCAATGCACAATTATACCATTTAACAATTCACATTGGGAGGACAACAAAATAGGTTGCCTCCGAGCAATTATAAGATCACATATTGACAAGTAAACATACGAGGCATGCTTTGACATGTAAATTCACTTTGTAAAACACTTAGGAGCATATGAACATTTAACGGACAGCCAAGTAACACCATATAAAACAAGTCATATAGCTCATTCTAGTTCACATATCAAGTGTTGAGATCATACAAGCATGCTACGACACTTAAACAAAACCGGGTGCAAGAATAGTTCACTTATCAATATGCAATCACCGAGAATCATAATTAAAGCTATAAGGACAATTCCGAGCAGCCTATTAACATTCCTAAACATAAATTATAAGTCTTACCAGAGTGGTTTATGACTTGGGAGTTTACGGGGCCATTAGGGCTTACAAGGCCGTGCTCGGGCGTTAGTTTTGTTTGCTAAGCACCACAAGTGATAATTAAACTATTTCAAACATACTTAGAAATTAATGGGCAGCCTACTAACCACTCAATTGAACACATTTAGCCATAGGATCATCACTTAGCATGTATTCATAAGCAATAGGGCCTAAATTT
The DNA here is from genome assembly GCA_037974665.1 of Ehretia macrophylla. Lineage (NCBI taxonomy): Eukaryota > Viridiplantae > Streptophyta > Magnoliopsida > Boraginales > Ehretiaceae > Ehretia > Ehretia macrophylla. The sequence goes on along the minus strand of CM075764.1, from coordinate 117,661,763 downwards.
CGTGCTTTCACATGCGATTAAGCAACAATTCATCATGTAATTAAACCCAAGCCATGCATCAATCAATTAAGCATCCTCAACCAACCAAAACAGCCCACAGAACTTCTAATTTCCACAATTCCAAGCATTCAACACCTCAAGTAAAGTTACAACATGATTCAAAGTATTTTACTAAGCAAAAACGCTACTGCAATGGTCTGTTTTTCCACATTCAATTAGCCAAGAAAATAATCTCCAATTTCAGTACACCAAATTTCAAATTGAAACTTAATGCGTACTTTAAATCTAGGAACAAACCTCGCTTAATTCTGAGTTCGGACTTAGGCGTTATAACCAAAACCGTGAGACTACGCAAAACTGTCCAGATTCATACACATTTCGATATTTTCCATTTTTGAAGCCTTAAAACGCAAAATTTGCCTTAGCCTATTTCTTCAAAATATGTTCATAACTGACAAATATAGTGACCTACCAATTTTCTTGCATTTTTATCAACGTTTACTAGGCCAAAAGCACTTCGTTCTACAAGGTCAGTAATCTGCCAGAAAAATGAGGTTGCATATTTCAAAGTTTCTAGCCATTCTCAAGCCATGCATGAGTAGATAGGCTCATATAAACACATATACAAGAACTACAAAGGTAAATACATCCATATGAGAGCATGCATGTGAGTTTTGAAAGCTTTTAAAAAGATTTAACCCTCACCTTAGCAACTTGATAGGTGAAAATGCATGAATGTTCTTTGAATCGCCCAAATGGTCCTCTTTCCTTGCTTTGGCCGAGTGGTGGCTCATTTTTCCTTAAACCCTAGCTTGGTTAGGTTGTGTAGGAGGTGTGCATGTGTGTGAAACCAAAAGACAAGGAAGAAAACCATCAAAACTTACCTATGGCCGAAAATTATGAGTTTGTGAGCTTGTGTGAGATTTTCTTGCTATGTTGCTTGCTAGGGCTGAGCTTAGAGTGGTCTTGAGAGTCCTTGAGAGCTTGTTAGAAGTCTTGGGAGTGAGCTTGAGCCATGGAAGTTCAAGAGGCAGCCATGGCCGAGAGAGAGAGAGAGAATGAGAGAGTTTGAGAGAGGAAATGATGTTGAAGTGTTTGTGTGAGTGTGGCATGTATGTGTGTCGGCCTTGGGCTTTACAAATCTGAAATTATTTTGTCTTTCGAGCAATTTTTGAATTGTTGACATGCCTTGGGTGCATAGGCCAAGAATGGTAGCTTAGATGTTAGCAAATGGTGCTTTGGTGTATGGAAAAGGCATGACAATGTGTAAGGTGTTGTCTAGGCATGCATCAATTAAATATCTTGTTCAAATTTTGTTTAAATAGCATAGGTATGGCCGTGTATAGCATGGAGAATCTAAATTTTCAGATTTATGTTAGCTTATTATAGATTATAATAAGTGTAGAATTTGAGGTGCATTGGTTTTTGGTGAGAATAAAGAATGTTTAGTTTTTAGTGAGCTTTCGTCTTTTGTGAGTTGACTTAGGATTAAAATATTGCTAGTGTGGTTGTAGGATTATTTAATAGTCTAGTGCTTTCTGTAAGAATCTTATTGATTAGCGTGCAGGCACGCTATCCTAGGTCTAGGGTACGCACTACGAGACAAATGCACGAATTTCAAGGTAAATGCACGCAACCATAAGTGAATGCACGTAAACCAATGCAAGACATGTAGTTCAATGCAATGCACGTAATTTCAAGGTATGACTCTACATCTAGGTTAAGGCACACAATTCAAGGTTAACGCACGCAAATCGAGGTCGGGCTTCACAAACAACCTATAGCTATTTCACGATACAACTATTTCTTTTTCAGCACACTTTCCTCGCCACTTCACTAGGAATCGTCACGCCTGTTCTTAAAGGATTTTATGAGGACGTTGAGTACCAGCAAAAGAGTCTTCAAGATAATCCAAATAGCTCAAGAGTTCTTGATAACTTGACCTTTATCATCTTTATCTCCAAGATATATTCATAACCACATGGACTCTTCAAGGCTTCTTCTAGGAATAGAACTCTCCAGAATTGAAATCCCTCCAGATCATAACCTCTTCAAAGATTCCTGCAATTTCACACTACCACACACAATATCCACATTTTTGTAAAAACATAGCCAAAAATAAAACAAAAAAATTGGATTAAAATAAAATCTTAACAATTATAATTGTTAGTAAGATATGATTGGTCATTTATTTATTTGGTTAAGAACTATATTTTATTTATTTATAATCTCTGAGAAAATGTGTAAATTAAAAGATTTATTTATAGCTAGCTTGATTTTTTCTTAGGTATATATACTAAAATGTTATTTATTTTGCATGCTGGAATTTAGTAATAAATCATTTATATAAGAAAATTCAGTTATGCTCTTGAGCTTTTTCAAGCTGATCTCTTACTAATTTCAACTAGTCTGTACTAGAAACTGAAGATGTCAATTTTTTTTAGCATTTTTAGCATTAAAGAAACTAGTATGATTTTGAAATAAATTATCGATTCAGTATAGAAACTAGTAATATTTAAGCAATGCTTGTACTCAACTCTGCGCTCTCCTTTTTGGCTTGAGAAAAAGTTGTGAAGTGAATTTCAGTTGTTTTTATTATTTTTTAATTTTGTTGTGTTCATTTGATCCTTATTTTGTTTATTATTCTATGAAATTGATGATATGAGACTAATTGCGTGATAAAATATTAAGATTTTGACGATAGTTTTGTGGTAGAAATATATTGACTTGAGAATAGCATAAACATATAAAAATAACTTTGTTGATGGAGTCTTTTTTTGTCCAAAATGGCTAAAGATTATAACAGCTTAATAATCAGCAACCCTAACAGTGCTATCTGCGGTTCTAAATTTAAGCTTAATGGATATACATATTTAGTTTTGAAAGATAGTTCCTAGTTATGAATCCGTATATCGAAACAAAAAAGTTACTTGGGGCTTCATGTCTAGTAGTCAGTGCATACAATCCTTATTGCAACTTTGTTCTCTGCATGTTGTCATATAAGTATGACCTTTTATGCTTTCACCCTTTGAACTTGAACATTCCGGAAATATAGGGCCTTTTGTGGATACATTATATGTAGCGTGCTCCTATCTTAGTTTGCAGTCTCTTTTACCCTTACTTTAATTCAGTGGAGAATGCTTATTATTTATGCAAACCACTAGAGTGATCTGCACAAGTTTCTAAAGTTCGTCCTCCACTGCATCAGGTATTAATTGGTGTTTGGAGTCAATTATTTTGTTGCTTAAGATGACTATCTTAAGTTTTAAACATTATTTGTTGTCTAATTTTGCTGTATATCAGGAAGCTGCTTTTCTTAGATCTTGTTTAATCTTCTATGGAGGATGTGTTAAGGCAACTGCACGAACTACCTTGGGGAGAATGTGAACCATACCTTTTAAAGTATTTTTTGAAGGTTCACAAGGTAAAATATGGTCAAATTCATTCGATTGCTTCTCTTACTGTTGGCCTGAGTCGGTATCGTGATGAGTTCGCAGTTGCTGTTGTTGACGAGGTGTGTTTCCCCAGAGTTGGTAAATTTTCATTTTCTACATATCTTCCTGCTATTTCTTTACTAAACTATTTACCCACCTACCTTATAGAATTAAGTTGGCAACTATTCAGGTACAATTTACAAACCAACCATAGTTCCTTCCTGGACATTTGTTGTGGTACTATCACTTTCCATTCTCACTTCCACCCTTTTAACCCTTTTTCCTCCCAGTTCATTTGACAATTTTATGTTGTTGTTCACGTAAGCTTTGGTCAGTCAGAAGCAAAAGTTTGTATGTAGTTACTTACCTTTTTTGTTAACTTCTAGTGGTGTTAAATCTCTTGTCCATGTTTGTATGTGCACTACTCATCCATGATACATTACTCTCATCTGACCGTCCATCACAATTTGAGAAGGAAATAATTGTGATTACATATTTCGTTCTGTTAAACACTTCATTTGATCCTTCTCATAAATTCAGTAATATGCCCATGAACTATTTTCTATTTTTTGTTTCATAAGAACAACAAAATCATTGTTGTTTTTTTTCTTTTTTTTGAGGTATAGCATTGTACTCCTCCTTGCTCGGTTTTTAAGTTAGTGTGATCTTGTTAAGATTTTGTTCGCCAATTATTAACTTATCATTTAAAACGAATGATGCTACAGGGATGCATTCAAATGATGTGGTGGCTGTAGAAGGACGCAGTGGTGTTGCTGTCGTAAATGGTAGTGTAGAGAGAACAGGAGGGCGGTGGAAGATGTGCCGCTCGACAAAGCCATTCAGCAGAAGCAGAAGAGGATGATCAAGAACAGAGAGTCCTCCGCCATGTCTAGAGAGTGAAAGCAGGTAAGTCTCACTCTCCATGTGTGTCTGTCTCCTCTTCCTCCAACTGCAGTAATCTATGTCCCCCATGTTAGTGGATCTCCTCATGTTTGATAGTCTATGTGTTTCTGATCTTTTCTTTTCTTTCGTGTCTTATTTCATATGCATACCTCCCTTAGTGATGGTGGTTTGGTTTGGGTTTATTCCTTCTACATGTGATTCTCACGTCTCTGTGGATTCTAGCTCTTATTTGACTTTTTGGTTATGTACAGGGCCCATTGTGGTATATCGAGATAGACGGAAGTAGGTGGAGGAGAAGAATGAAAGTTGACCTTGTTGGTTTGGTTTTTTTTAATATTTTGAAAAACTTAAGTACTTACAAATTCAGTGTTGTCCGTCAATATTTTGTTGATTGTGCAGTACTTGCATGGGATAGGAAGCTAGCAAGTCGGATGGTGTTTACTTGTTCAGGCTTTCTTGTAATTCCTTCTCCTTAACTCTCTTTCCTTTATACATACATGTTCCTATTCGTTGTGCCTTTGGGTCTCATTTTTTCTCCTATAAACAAAGAGGTTTACTTGCTCATCTAACTTCACAGAAAACTCTTTTGAATAATCAACTGCTGTCACTATTGTAGGTATTGGAGATGGGAGAGAAGATGGAAGATAAAAATCCTACACTAGTATATCCTAGGTTTGCTTTACTTGCTCTGCTCCATCGCATGCCTGTCCGTAGTTTTCTCAACATGTTTTACATAGAGGTTCTATAATTGCTTCCGGTCTCTTCATTTTTGTTACCTTTGTTCTTAATTTTTTTTCCCTACAATTTCTCATTGATTGCAATTTCAAAAGCCCCACCTTCTTTTGTTCTATGTTTTTTAATATAATATGATTTGATTCTTTGGAGATTCATGGCTGTTTTTTGTTTGGAACAATGTTTTTCATCTCATTTTTAGTTGCCAAAGTTATTATGTGTGATTCTTCCATTGTTCTATTCTCAGGTCTGAAAAACTTTTGAGAAGTCCTCTCAGGTTCTATGTTATGGAGTATATTTTCTCATTCATCCTATCATGATTTAAAACCACTGCATTGTTAATATTTTGATAGTTTTGATTGCGGCCTGTGTTATTGATGTCTTCATCATCTGATATGTGCAAATTCTCTTTTCTGATGGCTCCAAGTGTCTTTATACTTACTGGCCTTGTTCAAGTTCAAGTTCAAGTTCCTTCCTTTATAATACTTTGCTATTTTTTGGTCAAATATTTTGGATTTTTGGTAGTATTTTTTGTTGGTTTAGTTTGTGTCTGGTGTGGCCTAACACGTGAATTTGTTATTTGTTTCTCTACTTCAATCCAGCTTCCAGCTTGGAGTGCATCCACATAGGCATATGCCAGACTTAAATTTGTTGAAGATTTGAGGTCTTCCTTGCCTTTGGATAAAATGCTACCTTCTTCTAGGGATATTCTAGCTATAAGCTAGTCAATCAATGGAATTGTTCATATTGAATAAATTGATAGTGATAGCGAGTTAGTCAATGATACTTGAGCATGTACTTGTTGCTAGATATTGTCATTGCTTCTTCTCCGGATCCTATCTTCAACGTCCTAGTGCTTTTGATCCAATCAGTAGGGTTATCCCTTACTTATGCACTGATAGCACACAATTTTACTCAGGATCATTAGTTATCCTCACTTTGCTCCAGTCATAGACGAGAGGCTGGTTTTCTAATGTGAGATCTTATCTTGACTATTATTTCATTATGTTATCATTATCTGTTTGGTTTTTTTTTTTTTTTTTGTTAATACATCTTTGTCATTGTGGTTTGAGCTTCTGAAATTTTCTTCTCTCGGATCAATGTTTTGCAATATCATTAACTATTTGTTCGTAGTCATTCTCACCTTGTTTCAGTGATAGACAACCGGCTGGTGTTCTAATGTGAGATTTTATCTTGACTATTTTGTCATTATGTTTTCATTATCTATTTGATCGTTTTTGCTAATACATTTTTCTCAAGGTCCAGCAATATCATTAACTATTTGTTTGTTGGTCATCCTCACCTTGCTCCGGTGATAAGGTCCGCTATCTGATTAGGGTCTTTTTATGTTAGATCTTCTTTTGATTATTGTGTCATTATATTATCATTATCTTTGTGGTACTTTTTTTTTTAAACACAATTTTCCAGTTTTGGTCCAAGTTTCTGATATTTGCTTTTCTAGGTTCTCTGTTTTGCTTCATTATCATTAATCGTTTGTTCCCAGACGAGAAACAAAAATTCACTAATTTTGGATAGGAATTAAAAAGCTCGGACAAAGAGGTCTTCTTTTCAATCCATGTTCTGATTTTTGTTGATTTTTGCTTAATCTTGTCAGGTTTGAGGATTTTTATTAAGAGATGTGGTTACCTCTCTTCGAGTGTTTGAGTTTGTATCTCGTTTCGATCTATTTTTTTGACTTTTGTTGCTTCAGAGATTTCACTTTTCTGTTTTTTGGTAATATTTATGGTGGTTTGTAAGCACAAGCATTTCTTGGATTCCGATTAGGTCTTCGTGTTAAATGAAGAAGGATGGGAAGGTTGAGAGGTAAGTAAATAATCTTTGGTTGTCATGTTGTTTGTGAGTTTGATCAACTCGATGGTCTTATTGATGATCTAGGCTGCTTTGCTTTCGATCCTTTTGATCTGTATGAAAATTTTTGGTTTTGAATAAGCTCTTAAGATTTGGATGGGTCTGCAGTGATAACAGTCAGCTCTTTGTTTGGGGTCTTTTTATGTGAGATCTTCTCTTGACGATTGTGTCATTATGTTATTATCTTTGGGGTATTCTTTTGTTAACACGTTTTTCCAATTATGGTCCAATTTTCTAAAATTTTCTTTTCTAGGTTCTCTATTTAGCTGCATTATCATTAATTGTTTGTTCTCCAAGTCAAAGAGGTCTTTTTTTAAATTCATTTTTTTATTTTTATTGATTTTTTGCTGGTTTCAGGATTTTTATGGAGAGATGTGATTACCTCTTGTAGCTTTTTTCTATTAACTTTTTCATGTTTGTTGCTTTAGAGATTGCACTTTTCTGTTTTATGGTAATATTTGTGGTGGTTTCTGTTAGATGAAGGATGGGAAGGTTGAGAGGTAAGTAAATAATCTTTGGTTATCATGATGTTTGGTGAGTTTGATCAGCTGGACGGTCTTATTGATGATTTAGGCTGATTTGTTTTTGATTCTTTTGATATGCATGAAACTTTTTGGTTTTGAATAAGCTCCTAAGATCTGATGGGTCTACCAAAAAGATTTTAGGTAGTTAACAATTCCAGTTCTATATAATTAGATTAGGAAATAAATTTATAAGATTCAACAAGTGTTTGCTTTTTTGATTATATATAGGCTTATGTAGCAATAACAGGCAAAGCGTACTTCACTGTTTTTGTAGTCATGGAAACTCCATCAATTACTTGTGTTGGATCTCTGTTCGGTATCATCTTCTCTTGGATAGTTTTTGTGATTTGAGTTTTTTCTTTTCCTCTGTGATTTTGTTATATGTAGTTTTTGGAGAAGGGGAGGTCCTTGACAGCAAGAAGTCAATTCTGTCACAAATTGTGGTCATGTGGTTCCTGTATATTCTCGTGATTTTACATCTCAAAAAAAATATTCTTGTGATTTGGTATGGATTTATTGCTTATGTTGTGTGATTTTCGCTTTTCTATAGATTCTGGTACCTTTTGACATTTTACTGATGTTAGGTGCTCGTTGTGCGCCTATCATGGTATATGGTGAAGGATATGAGCATCCGGAGTAGAACAAGCTCATTGATCTTTTTGGTTTGGCTTATCTATTTTGTTAGTCTTGCTCTATGAGAAGTTGCTCTAGTATGAGAATCTGCTGCTATACTTGCACGTGATAGGAAGGCAACAATTTGGATGGCAGTTACTTGGTCAGATTTTGTTGTGAGTCATAAAGCTTCATTTTTATCCTTCATTTGAATATTACCTTCTTCCTTCCTGTGGGCTTCTTTCCTCTTTTTTGGTTTGTAGTACTAACTTTTGACAAACAGAGTTTTTTGGTGGCCTCTTCTTTGCTTTGTGGTACTCGGTTGAGTTTTTCTGGCTAGCAAGAGAAGTTTGGATGGTGGTTACCTACCTATTCAAGCTTTGTTGTAATTTCTTCTCCTGAGCTTCCTCATTATCAATCCTTACTGTGAAAATTTATTTCTTATGCCTGTGGGCTCAGTTTGTTCCTAATATTTGTTAGTTTTTCCGTTAATTTTGTCAGGTTTGTCCATTGTTTGTAAGCGATGTGTTGTTGAAGTGTATTTCTTTCTTGTCCTCGGAATTCCGGTACGTATTGAAATAACTGCATTTTTTGCAATTTTGATTATAAGTTTTAGCCATCTCCAATATTATTTTTGTTTAAAATCTACAGAAAAGAAAGGTGTTGGTAAGTTGTTTCTATGAATTCCACAAATATATTGTTCCTCTTTGGCTAATGTAAGTCTGCTTCATGATTGAATATGTCACAGTGTACAATAATGTTCAGCATGAAATTGATTACTTTTTCCTGTTCTTGTTGATACTAATCTGTGTGTGAATGATTACTTCATGTCCATGTCATCTCAGTTTAATGGATCTGTGAGGATTGCTTTCGGCAATCTTTTTGCAATAATCAAGTTTTTCTCCCTTTATGTCTCCTTTGTCCAAATCAGCTCCTCCGCATGGTTAATGGTTTCGTTCTTGGGCAGTTGTGTTATTTTTCTTTTGTATGGTGAATTGTGTTAATTTTCTGTTGTACTTCATTGCAGTTTTCTGTAATACTTCAATGCAGTTTTCAGCTTGAAATGCATCCACATAATTTATCGAATGATCGAGGCTTTCTCTTGCCTTCGGTCTCTTTATGTGAGTTCTTCTCTTGCCTTTGGTCTCTTAAGTGAGGTCTTCTCATGGCTTTGGTGCCTTTATGTTTTTTTTTTATCTTCTCCCCAAGACTTCTTTTTGTCATTTAGTGTCCAATTTTCTCGAGTTTGATTTTTGTTTTGCAAATATGATCAACTATTGTTTCTCGGCAAATATGTTTGCTTAATTTGATGAACTGTTGATTTCCTCATTAATTTTCAGGTAAAAGAATTCTTTGGAGCGGCCTGTCGGTTATCCATGTTGCAGTGTGTTTCTCGACCTTTGAATTACAGTACTTATAGTGAAGTAACTGCAAATTTTTACCTTCTTTCCTTTTAACTATTTATGCTGGCTCTTTTTTATTTTCTTTTGATGGCCAGTGACTATTGTGGGATGTGGGGGATGGACAGAAGCAGCTGGAGGAAAAACACACAAAATTGACCTTGTTTGTTAAAAATGTTGCTTTAGAAGAAACTGGTTTTCTGTGGGAAAATTTACTGTCGTTCTGTATTTTCTTGATTGCAGTACTTGCCTGTGATGAGTAGATAGCAAGTTGAACAGCGGTTACCTGTTCAGACATTCTTGTAATTCCTTCTCCTTTACCTTCATTGTGGCTATAGAAGACAATGCAGAGAAGGTGCAAGAGAAGTATTAAGCTAGTACATATTTTTCGGCAGTGGTTTTTCTAATTTTGGTTAATCACATTTTGATTCTAAAGCTTATAAAGATACCCCTACTTACACAATTTTAATACTTTTAAATTCTTTCTTATTGTTTTCTAGTAATATTTCGCTTTTCCATCTAGCTAAATGCATGTACCTTCTGCTCTAGACAACAATGATCACTTTCTCTTTTCAAGGTAGGTTTGCCAATCCGTACTTGGCTTTCACTTGCTGGTCTGTTGATCTCAAGCATAGTGCCTAGAAGGTTTCCTCTCTCCCAAGATGTGTCCATTCTTGAGCTATTGAAATAGGTACACTTTTTCATCAAAATGCTGTTAGATCATGATATGATCCTGACCTGTGCTGATCACTTTTAAGAGAAGAGAAGAAGATGGAGAAGAAATCTTGCACTGCTCCCCTGTGGATCAGTCGATTGTTTGCATTATTTTAAGCGTAAAACATGCATAACTTGTTTGGTCTTTTATTTTTGCATAACCTGTATTAAGAATTTTAATCTCTATCTGTTTTTTTCCCCTTTTTGGTCTCTTTTAGATTGAGAATTCAATACTGTAGTTTCACGAGCCTTATTTCAGAAATAATAGCACGGGAGCTGGTTAATGAAGCAATGTTTTGAAGACCATTTGGATTGTACTCCCTTATGATTTTGGTGTGTAATTCTCTGCCATCAATAGTTCCCATTTTTGTTGATTAGTTGGCTGACTGTGTAAAAGCATAAAAATAATTTCATCAATATGTTTACTTCTGAAAGCAGGCAGACCTTCTAGCTGGGCTGAGTGGAGGTTTCTTGACTTGCTTATCTTCAGTATTCATGATTCCTGCATGGATATTCTTCTGCCTTCAGTCAAGGGCAAAGGTCAACAGCTCTCAGATGAAACCTAAGCTATTACCTCTGTAAAATGTTAACTTGAGGTCTTGTCGTTTTAATGCTCTTAGATGTTGAAACAGCCGGACTGGACCACCCAGTTCAACTTCTAGAACTGTTGGCTGATAGCTTTCAAGTGCTTAATAATTCCTAAAGCTTCTTCCTTCTAAAAGCCGCCCTCTTTTGTGATATTTATTAAACTTGGTAGTGAATATTTTCATCGGTTTCTTAGGAGAAGTAATGAATTATATATAATATAAATTATGTTTCCCAACTTCATATATTATGTATACTGTTTCCCAATGGAACTATCACTTCACAGTCTTCTCAGAGGATTCAAAATGACCTAGATTTTATATTAGTTGATTGACTTTTTTCCATTGAAGTAGAAAAATCATGTGTGGACCATACAGTAATGGATCTTAGGATAGCGTTTAGCAACTACAGGATAATAACCTAAACTAGTACGTTATTTTGCAAATGCTTTCTATGGTACTATTAAATCTATTGTTTTAGGTGATTACTCTATCATCAATTTTTTGCTGGGAATCCTTGGGGTACAAAGAAATCTTAAGCATGTCTTGTATGCCGAATTTATCAGATTGTAACCCAGTTAGTGGAAGAAAAAGAATCCTATTCTTGGTGTGCTGAGCTGGTAAGGTTTGAATTGTATGTTTGGCCATTCAATTTCTTTCCCTCATATATTTAAATAAGTTAGGGGCCAAGTAAGTGCCATATTACTTCTCTTTGAAAAATATATAATGCAATGTATGTGACCTTTATTAATTTCTAATCCTGCAACATGAATGTCAAAAGTCTGAATTTTTCGAATACAAGATTGAACAACATTTTGTGTCTGCCAGCTGCTGGAAATTCTTGGTTGGGATCCTTGACTTCTACCATCATTGGGAGCGTCATATCTCCATTAGCAATGTTGTTGTCAGATATGAATATTCTGTCAGGCTACAATTTGATTTATCAGTTGGAGTGTCGTTTAATTTGTAGGTAATTTGTGTACCATTGTTCAACTAATTGAAGGACATCTTTGATTGTTCATATTGATATATCCTTCCACCTCTCATCTCCTGTTTCCTCTCTCTCATCTCTCCCTCTCCCTCTCCCTTTCCCTTTCCTCTCCTTCTCCACTTTGCTCCTCATTCTCATCCGCTTCCTATCATCCTCTTCTTTCTCTCCTTCTTCTCTTTCCTCCTTTCCTCTCTCCTCTCCATCTCCCTTTTCCTCCTCACGTCTCTCTCATTCCTCTCTCTTTCTTGTTCCTCTTTCCTCTCCCCCTCTCCTCTCGTCTTTTTCCTCTTTTTCTTGCTTTTCCTCTTCCTCCCATCCTTTTTCCCTTCCTTCTTCTCCTTTTTTACTCCTCTTTCCTCCTTTTTATTCTCTCTCTTCTCTTCTTCCTCTCTCATTTCTCTCTCCTACTTCTTCTTTTCCTCTTTACTTTCCTCATCTCTTCCTCTTCCTCCTTCTACTCTTCCTTTTCTCTCTCCTCCTCCTTCTCTTTCTTCCTCCTCTCTTTCCTCTTTCTTCCTCATTTCTTTCCTCTCTCATTTGGTTGTGATGGCTAGACTTGTGTAATTTTAGTATAGTTTGTCAATTGTCAACATAAATAAACTAATTTTTTGTCTCTTCTTGTTGATTGGTTTCGATTTACAGGTGTATGAAAAGGTTCTCACTATCCTTCTATATCTATCCCAAAAGTATTGTTCAATTTAATCTAATCGCATCACTTATAATGATATCACCCTGGAACCTTTATGACAAGAAGCTGAAGTCCTTAGGATGTATAAAATCTAGCTAGGAAGTGAGGAATTCAGAGAGTAAGGGTGACTTATCCCTTAACCTCAAATCACTATGCCTATATTGGTTTTTGTTCAAAGTATTTTTGACATTCTGATTGCTAATTTTTTTTGTTATTTAGATGCATTTCAGGGCATGCATTCATATCTTAAAAAGGCATAATTGAGATGTTGTAACCTGCATTTTGAAGGCGGATTTATATGTTCAAAAACTGAGTAATGCAAAACCTTTGTACAAGTTTAATCTTGTTTCAATTTTTTAGAAATATAAAAACTAAACTTTTTTTGAACTTATTTTGGTGTAGGACTTAGGGTTTAAGGTTTAGAATATAGGAGTTAGAGTTTAGCATAAAGAACTTAGGTTTAGGATCTAGGGTATCGATTTAAAGTTTAGTGTATAGAATTTAAGTTTTAGATTTTTAAGGGTCCCCATTCGCGGACACTGATTTCGAGAGAAGTATAGCCAATATGATAACTTTGTCGGCGGGTGGTAGCATGTTCTGACCCTTTCTTTCATCCCTGCCACCATTCCCTAAATGAGTGAATAACACTAATGAGACTTATATAGAGTACTTGTACCAAATATAGATAAAAAGGTTGGGACCCGACTTGGAGGGCCACAGCATCGAAGATGAAGCCCATCCGACAAAGTGTTCGGATCATTGTGCAATATCTTAATCAAATGCTTAGTAGCATGATCAAAGCCGATGATCGTAAGCTATGTGGATGATTGATGGAAGAAACACCAAACATATCACATACTTCTCGCTCCCACTGGCTGGTTGATGTCTTCAATTGCTTTGTGTTCATCCGACTTTACTACATATCATGCTACAAGCAAAAAGTACCCAAGCTTGCTTCTTTCCTTATTCCCTCAGGAGGCAATGAGTGAACCTGATGGAACTCAGGCTTATTCATATCTGAGTCTGATCAGTATTTAAAGTATAGAATATACATTTAGGATTTTGTGTATAGGGTTTAAGGTTAGGGTGTAGCGTTCAATATTTAGATTTTATAGGTTAAGATTTAGTGTTTAGAAAATAAATTTAGGTTTAGGATTATGAGTTAAGTATTTAGGCTTTGGTGATGGATTTAGAGTTTTTACGGTTCAATCAATATAGGAAGCATATTCTACGACTCCAAGCTTGGATAAGGTATGTTCACGTGTCACTTTTTATCTGTATTCTATTTCGAAAGAAATATGACTTGTTTAATTGAAATCATTTTGTAGGTAGATTTAAAATTTTCACGATATGAGAAAAAACCAGTTGTCAATCTCAAAATTGGTATATACCCAAGAATAGAAAGGGTAACTATGTGATTTTCTTCAGTTTTATGTTCCAAATTATTATCTTATTTGTATCACGCTTTCCTGACACCCTCACACCCTTTTTGTTACAACTTGATCTCCTTAACTAGTTTGCTCTTCTTTTTTGGTTTTGGATAGGCAAGACCTGAAGCTGATTGAAATTTAGGTGAATGGGAAAGAACGGCGGGTATGTGCTATTCAATTGATTAATACAATTGGCTGCGTAATACTAATTGCTCACTACTTTTCACTTTCCAAATACAGATGTTAACTTTTACATAGGTAAGTTACTATTTATCTCCTAGAGTAAGAATAACAACTTAAACTTATACAAGACTTTTGGAAATGTTTTCTACTTCACTTTTGATGTTATCACTGTTGTGGCCATTGTTTCTAAATGTGTACTTGCAATTATGTCATTGCTTTATTTGGTTGTGATGGCCAGACTTGTGTACTTTTAGTATAGTTTGTCTGTTAACTTTTCGTCTTTCTTTTTGTTTGGTGACGATTTACTGTTGTATGAAAATATTTTTTCTATCCTTCTATATGTATCCCAAAATTACTAGTCAATTTAATCAACTTCATCACTTCTAATTTTTCCACCTTAGGAACCTTTATGACAGGAAGCTGAATTTGTTAGGAATTAGAAAATCTAGCTAGGAAGTCAGGAATTAAGAAAGTAATGGTGACTAGTCCCTTAACCTCAAATCACTATGTATATATATGGTCTTTGCTCAAGAATTTTTGACATTCTGATTGCTAGCTCTTTTTGTTTTTAAGTTGAATTTCAGGGCATGCATTCATATCTTAAGAGCCATAATGGACAAGTTGTGACAAGCATTTTGAGGATGGATTTATATGTTGAGAAGCTGTGAGTAATTCAAAACCTTTGTCTAAACTTAATCTTGTTTCAATTATTTAGAAATATGAAAACTGAACTTATTTTGAATTTATTTTGTGTAGGGCTTAGGGTTTAGGCTTTAGAATATAGGATTTAGGGTTTAGAATATAGGAGTTAGATTTTAGGATAAAGAATTTAGGTTTAGGATCTAGGTATAGATTTAGAGTTTAGTGTATAGAAATTATGTTTTAGGTTTTAGGGTTTAGTATTTAAAGTGTAGCTATACATTTAAGATTTTGTGTACAGGATTTAAGGCTTAGGGTGTAACATTAAATATTCAGAGTTTTGGGTTAAGACTTAGTGTTTAGGGTGTAAATTTAAGTTTAGATTTATGAGTTAATCCGATATGGGTAGCATATCCTGTGACTCAAGCTTGGATAAGGTATGCGCACATGTCGAACTTGTTATCTATATTCTATTTTGAGAAAAAGATGACGTGTTTAGTTGAAAACATTTTGTAGGTGGACTTAAAATTTTCACGATGTAAGAAGAAAACAGTTGTCAATCTCAAAATAGGTATACACCCAAGAATAGAGGTAACTATATATGTGATTTTTTTGGGCTTTACATTCCAAATTGTTATCTTATTTGTAACGCGCTTTCTCGACAGTTTCACCACCTTTTGGTTACTATTTGATCTCCTTAACTAGATTGCTCATCTTTTCTGGTTGGATTGGCATAATTTGAAGCTGATCGAAATTTAGGTGAATGCTAAATAGCTGTATGTATGTGTTATTTGATTGATTAAATACAACTGGTTGCATAATACTAATTACTTATTATTTTTCATTTTTCAATTGCAGATGGTTAGAGTTTAGTCTAAAGAATTTAGGTTTAGGGTTTAGGGTATAGATTTAGAGTTTAATGTATAGAATTTAAGTTTTAGGTCTTCCATTTTGGATTTTGTGTATAGGATTTAAGGATTAAGTTTTGGCATCCAATAGTTAGAGTTTATGGGCCAAGTTTTAGTGTTTAGGGTATAGATTTAGGTTCAGGATTATGAGTTAAGTATTTAGGCTTTAGTAATGGATTTAGGTTTTAGGGTATAAGTTTATACGGTTCATCCAATATGGGAAGCAACATAATTTGTGACTCAAGTTTGGATAAGGTATATGCACGTGTGAAACTTGTTATCTATGCACTGCAAGTAAAAGATGACTTGTTTAATTGAAAACATTTTGTAGGTGGATTTAAAATTTTCACGATGTTGGTAGAAAGCAATCGTCAATCCCAAAATAGGTACATACCTATGAGTGGAAGGTAACTATGTGATCTTCTTCGGTTTTGCATTCCAAATTATTTTCTTATTTGTTAACGCGTTTTCCCGAGACCTTCACCCCTTTTTGTTACTATTTGATCTCCTTAACTAGTTTGCTCTTCTTTTCTTGTCTTGGATAGGCAAGACTTAAAGCTGATAGAAATTTAGGTGAATGGTAAAGAGCGACTGGTATGTGTTATTTGATTGATTAAATACAATTGGTCGCGTAATGCTAATTATTTACTATTTTTTTCCCAAGTGCAGATGGTTAACTTTTACACAGTCAAGTTACTATTTAACTCTTTTTGGAATAAGAATTACTAAAACCTATTTAGACAAGTCTTTGGATATGTTTTCTGCTTCAGTTTTAATGCTATCATTGTTTTGGCCATTATTTCTAAATGTGTACTTGCCATTATGTCATTGCCTTATTTGGTTGTCAAGGTTAGACTTGTGTACTTTTAGTATATTTTGTCTGCTATCACTAGAAAGAAGCTTATTTTTCGTCTTTGCTTCTTTTATTGGTGTCGATTTACAGGTGTACGAAAACATTCTTGCTATCCTTCTATATCTATCCCAAAAGTACTATTCAATTTAATCTAACCACATGACTTATAATGAAATCACCCTGGGAACCTTTATGATAAGAAGCTGAAGTCATTAAGATGTATAAAATCTCACTAGCAAGTGACGAATTCAGAAAGTAAAGGTGACTGATCCCTTAACCTCAAATCACATTTATATGGTTTTTGTTCAAAGTACTTTTGACATTCTGATTGCTAATTCTTTTTGTTGTTAAGATTAATTTCAGGGCTTGCATTCATATCTCAAGAGGCATAATGGACAAGCTGTAACCTGCATTTTGAAGACGGATTTATATGTTCAGAAGCTGTGAGCAATTCAAAACCTTTGTCTAAACTTATTCTTGTTTCAATCTTTTAGAAATATAAAAACTAAATGTGGTTTGAACTTATTTTGGTGTAGGACTTAGGGTTTAGGGTTTAGAATATAGGAGTTAAGAGTTTAGCATCAAGAATTTCGGTTTAGGATCTAGGGTATAGTTTTAGAGTTTAATGTATAGAATTTAAGTTTTAGGTTTTAGGGTTCAATATTTTGAGTGTAGGGTATACGTTTAGGATTTCATGTATAGGATTTAAGGCTTAGAGTATAGCGTTCAATATTTAGAGTTTATGTGTAGATTTAGTGTTTGGGGTATAGATTTAGGTTTAGGATTATGGGTTAAGTATTTAGGCTTTAGTGATGATTTAGGTTTTAAGGTATAAGGTTTTATAGTTCATCCGATATGGGAAGCATATTCTGCATTCAAGCTTGGATAAGGTATGTGCATGTGTCAAACTTGTTTTCTATATTCTATTTTGAGAGAAAATGACTTATTTAGTTGAAAACATTTTATAGGTGGATTTAAACTTTTCATTATGTGAGAAGAAAGCAGTTGTCAATCTCAAAATTGATATATACCCAAGAGTGGATGGGGTAACTATGTGATTTTCTTCAGTTTTACGTTTCGAATTGTTATCTTATTTGTAAAGCGCTTTCGTGACACATTCATCCCTTTTTTGTTACTATTTTATCTGTTTAACTAGGTTGCTCTTCGTTTTGGTCTTGGATGAGCATGACGTGAAGCTGATTGAAATTTAGGTGAATGGTAAAAAGAAGCAAGTATGTGTTATTTGATTGATTAAATACAATTAGGTGCGTAATACTAATTACTTACTATTTTTCTCTTTCCAATTGCTGATGGTTTACACAGGCAAGTTGTTATTTAACTCTTTTTGGAATAAGAATTACTACTAAAATTATTTATACAAGTCTTTTGGAAATGTTTTCTGCTTCACTTTTGATGTTATCACTGTTTTGGCCATTGTTTCTAAATGTGTACTTGCTATTATGTCATTGCTTTATTTGGTTGTGATGACCAGACTTGTGTACCTTTAGTAAGCTGTCACTAGAAAATAATAATAATAATAATAATAATAATAATAATATTTTTTTGTCTTTCTTGTTTGATTGGTGACGATTTACTGCTATATGAAAATATTCTCACTATCCTTCTATGTCTATCCCAAAAGTACTATTCAATTGAATCAATCTCATCACTTCTAGGAAGCTGAAGTTGTTAGGAATTAGAAAATTTGGCTAGGAAGTCGGGAATTAAGAAAGTAAGGGTGACTGGTCCTTTGACCTCAAATCACTATGCACATATATGGTTTTTGTTCAAGGAATTCTTGACATTTTGATTGCTAATTCTTTTTGTTTTTAAGATGCATTTCAGGGCATGCATTGATATCTTAAGAGGCACAATAGACAAGTTGTGACATGCATTTTGAAGGCTGATTTATATGTTCAGAAGTTGTGAGTAATTTTAAACCTTTGTCTAAACTTAAACTTGTTTCAATTATTTAGAAATATAAAAACTAAACGTAGTTTGAACTTATTTTGGTGTAGGGTTTAGGGTTTAGAATATAGGAGTTAAGAGTTTAGCGTAAAGAATTTCGGTTTAGAATATAGGGTATAGATTTAAAGTTTAGGATAAAGAATTTAAGTTTAGGTTCTAGGGTTCAGTATTTAGAGTGTAGGTTAATCTTTTAGGAATTTGTGTATAGGATTAAGGCTTAGGGTGTAGCGTTCAATATTTATAGTTTATGGGTTAAGATTTAGTGTTTATGGTATAGATTTAGGTTTAGCTTTATGAGTTAAGCATTTGGGCTGGGCTTTAGTGATGGATTTAGGTTTTAGGGTATAATTTTTTACGGTTCATCCGATATAGGAAGCATATTCTATGACTCAAGCTTGGATAAGATATGTCCACGTGTCAAACTTATTATCTATTTCTATTTTGAGTGAAAGATGACTTCTTTAATTGAAAATATTTTGTAGGTGGATTTTAAAATTTTATGGAGCGAGATTATAACAACCGTCAATCCCAAAATAGATATATACCCAAGAGTGGAAGGTAACAAATGTGATCTTCTGCAGTTTTACGTTCCAAATTATTATCTTATTTGTAATGCGCTTTTTCCGACACCTTCATCCTCTTTTTGTTACTATTTGATCCCCTTAACTTGGTTGCTCTTCTTTTCTGGTCTTGGATGAACAAGACTTGAAGCTGATTGAAATTTAGGTGAATGGGTAAAAAGCGGTAGATGTGTTATTTAATTGTTTAAGTATAGGCGGTTGCGCGGTACTAATTACTTACTGTTTTTTTACTTTCCAATTACAGATGGTTAAGTCCTAAACATGCAAGTTATTATTTATCTCTTTTCGAATAAGAATTAATACTTATTTATATGAACTTTTTGGAAATATTTTTTGCTTCATTATTGTTGTTATCACTCTACTCTTTTCCTCATAGTATAGTTTGTTCAGTGTCATAAGAAAGAAACTAATTTTTCATCTATTCACGTTTGGTTTGTGTTGATTTGCAAGTGCATAAAAAGGTTTTCGTTCTGTCTCTATCTCTGTATCTATCCGGAAAGTACTATGCAATTTAATTTAACCTCTCACTTATCATGAACTCACTCTGCGGACCTATTTTCAGGAAGCGAAAGTCATTAAAATGTACAAAATCTCACTCAGAAGTCATCAGAAAGTAAGGATGACTAATCCCTCAACCTCTAATCTTAATGCATATATGGTTTTTGTTCAAAGTCTTTATGACATTCTGATTGCTAATATTTCTTTTATTTTTGGGTAAATGGCACGGGACCTCCCTGAGCTTTTACTAATGTGCATATTTTCTCCCTGTACTTTATAAAGTGCAAATTACCTTCTTGTGATTTTTAAAAACGTGCACACGCTCCCCAAATGCTAACTTTTGTTAATTTTTTAACAACAGTAAATGAAATGACATATTTGCCCTTTTAATATTTTTTTTAAAAAAAACTAATCCCAAAAAGTAAAACAAAAAAAACTAATCCCAAAAAATAAAAATAAAAACTAAACGAGAAAGAAAAAAAAAACCCCACCATCCCCAAATAAAAAAAAAAATAGAAAAAAGAAACAGCCACCTCCCACCCCCACCCTCACAACCACCCCCACCCTCACCATCGCTGCCACCTCCTACCCCCACCATCACCATCACCACCACCTCCCACTATCCCTACCCCAATAACACAACAACCACTACCACCACCCACATCAAAATTAGCAACAAAAAAAAAAAAATTGTCTACCCCACCCACCCTCCACCCTTTTCCCTTATCCCTCCACTACCACTACCACTACCGCCACCACCATCCTTACTAGCCCAACCCCCCAAACAACCCACAGCTTCACCCCAATGAAGATCCCCACCATATGCCTCCACCACGCAACACTAATATATATATATATATATATATATATATATATATATATATATATATATATATATATATATATACACACACACATACACAAACATATATATATATATATATATATATATATATATATATATATATATACACATACAAACACACACATCAGAGAATTTAAAAATAAATAAATAAAAGATGGTTTGGGGTTTGGGATGTGTGATGAGAGGGGGAACATGGGTTAGGGCTGAGTGGTAGCGGGTGGGGTGGTGTTGGGGGATTAGGTTACGGGAGGGTTGAGGACGGTGAAGGGGTGGTGGTGACGGGGGGTGGTGGGGTATGGTAATAGGGGATGGGGGTGGTTGGGGGATATGGGAAGATAGTTTTAGTTTTTTTTATTTTATTTTTTATTATTATTTTTTAAATAAGGTGGAATAAAATGAACAAATGGATTAAAAATACCCAAATAACGGTATTTTGGTCCAGTAAAATAATTTTTGAAATAAACCACTCACACAGTCGCATTTCTCGCGTGTGTAGCACAAATGCCGTTAAGTTAGATGGATTTTTTAACGGAATGGGTATTCTGTACTATTTTATCAAACCACAATGGGGTAATTTGCACTTATAAAGTACAGGAGAGAAAACTGCACATGAGTAAAAATACAGGGGGGTCCCATGCCATTTACCCTTTATTTTTAAAATGCATTTCAGGGCATGCATTTATATATAAGAGGCATAACGGACAAGTTGTGACATGAATTTTGAACATGGATTTCTATTTGTAGAAGCTACGAGTAATTGAAAACCTTTGTCTAAACATAAACTTATTTCACTTTTTCATAATTATAAAAGATGAACTTATTTTGAATTAGGATCATAGTAATTAACACTTTCGTCTAAGGAATTGAATTCCATTCGTTCAAATGTAGGTATATATACATATATACATATGTCATTGTATATATTATAATGATATTCCAAGTCGTGTAGTATTGTAATAGTGTAGTGTAGTAGTAGGAGCAGCAGCAGCAGTTGTAGTGTAGTATAATAGTGCATGTATGTATATGTATGTATGTTGTGTAGTGTAGTATATGTATAGGGTAGTGTATAGTGTATAGGGTAAGGTAGTGTAAAGTATGTATTGTAGTGTAGTGTGTGTGTAGTGTCGGTATATAATGCAGTGTGTCGTGTAGTGTATATTTAATTTAGTATATAATGTATGTTATGCATCTATATGTGTGTTAGTTTAGGTAGATTTATATAGTGTGGTGTATATGTGCATAGTGTAGTATAGTGTATAGTGTAGTTTAGTATATGTAGTATGGATTATGTGTGTAGTGTATAATGCACGTGTATATGTAGGTGTAGTGTAGTCTATGTAGTGTGTAGGATTTTAGGATTTAGCGTTTAGAATTTAGAGCACGGGCATAGGATTTAGGGTCTAGAGTATAGGTGTAACGCTCGAGCCCGGCTACATATTTACTTTATTATTTTCTATTAATTTATTTTACTATTTTGCATTATTCTCGGGAAGTGTGCCTTAAACCCTAATATCGTTTATTTAAATTTTATATTTAACTGGTTTGCCCGAGACACTTATTTTATTGTTTTAATTAATTAAAATCATTTTACATGCCTTAAAATTAATTTATTTCACTGTTCGAATGGAAAACCCGGGCCTGAACCCAAGCGAGCTAGATTATTTTTAATATTAATTATATTTATTTAAATTGAATTTAAAAGAGTTATCAGAAATGATTACCTTATATTTATTATTTATTTATATTTAATTGGTTGGAATTTCCCCAGCCCGGAGTTGACTTTCTTTTAATTAATTTATTTTATCTGCTTTCATATTTATTTTAATTAATCTATTTTGTGAATTCGTTCAATGAAATCTTTTGTGCATTGCATGCCCGGGAAGGTAGAATTAGGGTTTTATTTTCGTACGGGCTTAGCTTTTATTTTCTGTTCGGGCCTAGTAGTGTTTATAGCTTAGCATTTTATAGCTATTAGCATTGTACATATAATAGTAGCTTCATTAGTTCGTAGTTAGCAATTTATCATTTTCTTCGATCATCATTCTTCTTTATTCTTCCACCACTGAAAGCACTATCTTTGCTCATCATCATTTTCCTTCACATGTTCCACGGCATTACCAAGAAAAACAAAGAAACAAAACAATACAAAGCTTATTATTTCTTCTTTCTCAATTCCGATGGCAAACACAAGGCAAGAAAACAAAACAAAGCATTATCTTCAATATTAGCTTTTATCACCACCATTATCATTGATTTAGCAAGCAACAAAGAGCATTTAGTTTTCATTTGTAATGCCCGAGCCCCAAGGGAATTTTAGTTTATTATTTAAAGGCTATATTTGCGTAATTGCCTTAATTGCCCTTTACTTTGCCTTGTTTGTTTTTATATGTCCAAATTTCTATATTAGCCCAAATGTATTAAGTAAAAGCCCAACCATATATTATACCTACATATATACTTAAATATACATATATACATACATATTTATCTAGCAAAAGAATAAAACAAAGGAAAAAGAAAGGCATGAACCCATCGGAAAAAAATAAGGGAAAAAGTCAAGGGTTTTGGTGATTTGAGCTTGAGCAAAGGAATTGCAAGGTGTTCTAGCTAGTTCCTAGGGTGGCTAAGCTTCTACAAGGTGAGGGAGACATCAATTTGTGCATTTCTTGCTTGTTTTAAGTTGTAGTGAAATGTTGCTAAATGTTAAATTTGTAGCTTCTAATGTTAAATATAGTTGTTTTGTGATGTAGTAGAGTAGACTTTTGTGGTTCTTACACTTGAGTAGTTTGAATTACATATGTAGTTGAAATATTGAAGATGATGAATAGTAGCTTTGGTTAAAGAATGTAATTTGATGCTATTTGTTGACTCTAGCGTTAAATTGAAGCTATACAAATGTCTCAATAGCTTAATACATGGTAAATGTAGCTAGGAAATGGTTAAATTCAATGTAGGTGTTGAGTGGGCCTTTGGGCCAAAATTGTTGAGCTTTCGGCCCAATGGGCCTTATGGTGTGTTGGGTTGTTAGCGAGGTTATTTTGACTCTATCCTTAATCCCGAGCATGCTTGTATAGTTGTGTGTTGATGAAATGTGAAAATGTCATGTTTTGGAAAAGGTTGGAATTGAATTAAACTAACTAACTTAAGTGTTTTAATGGAATTGGCTTAGTAGTCCTAACTTAATGAATGTACTTAGTGGTATTAGAAGCATTAGAACCCTGTGTGTGCTATGTGGTCTACTTGTGAAAGAATGCCCTGTTTCTACTAAAAGATTGAGAATGAACTAGTTAAGTGATTTTCGTTTCTGTCTTGTGCTAACTTAGTGATTCTAGTTTAATGAATGCGTTTAACGAAGTTAAATGTTGTAGAACCCCGTACTTGCTTAGTGGAATGTTCGAGAACAAATGCAAGTTTCATGAATTAAAGAGTGTCATAATAGTTATTTATGTAGTTTAAAATAGTTAGTGCATGATGAATGATCTTAGAACATGTGAAAGATAACGTGCACGAGAGTGGCCTCTTTTGTCACTTCTTACTTACGTGCATTTAGTGTAATCAAATGTTAAGTGCTTCAACATGGCTATGTGTTATGTGATATAAACTATTCTCAAGTGAACTAACAATGTTAACAAGCGTCCAGCGTAATGAAGGTTGCAACCTTAAACGTTGGCCCAGGTGTGGTAATCATTCACTGGGCGGCAACGAGTTTGCCAGTGGATGCTAACCCGCCGAGGAGTAGTCCCTAGTCGCATGGTCGGAGCGTTCCATGGACGGGGTCGTAAGATCGGGGTACATCCGGAGTACACCCAGCGGAGCGATAAGTGATGCCGACAAGCGAACTGAAAGAGAAAGAGAAGTGTAGCGGAAGAGAAGTGAACCCGCATGGGCAGAGCGTCCCATGGGATTAGCGATATCCTTTTTAAAGTGTTTATTATCATTTAATGTTTAATGCTTACCATGTTATCTTTCAGCGTAGCGTATAATGTTAATTAGTGCTATTATATATCTTATTTACATTGCACGAAAAAAGGTTCTCAAAAGCTCCCCGTTTATTCCCTCACTCACTGAGTATACATGTGTTGTATGCTCACCCCTCTTTTCTAACACTTTTCAGGTAGGGCAGTTTCCACTCCCCCGGAGTCTTGAGGAAAAGAAGACTCGAGAGTTTCCTTGCGTGGTTGTGTTAGCTTGTCTACTTGTAGATCAAGGTGGATGTTGTGCAATATGTGGTTGTAAATGTATATATTTGGTTGAGTCCTTGGTTTGCATAATTTAAGTTGTTGTTGGCTTGTAGTAGTTTGTATGTAAAGCTTATAGATGGTTTGAATGGAATTTAAATTCTAAGTTAGTTAAATAAATAAAATTAGAGTAGTAAGATAAGCAGAATTATGATTATAGGTTGTTAGTAACTAAAGAGATAATGCATGTATGTTTACTTTTGCTAAGTAAAAAGGCTCGGATGGCCTTAGGAACTTGAGTATATTATGATATGAATATTATATTATGTTTTGTGGTTCATTTCTTTTGAGTGCAGGTATGTGTTTTGGCCTAGAAACATGGGAGATTCTGTCCGTTTTTTTTTCATTTTTCGTGCCTAGGGTTAGGGTCAAGTTAATGCTAGTGGAGTGAATAGGGGTCCTGATTCTGTGAGGTGTTAGGGCGTGACAATAGGATCTTGGGTTTTAGTGTAGCGTTGTGTAATGTATTTAGTGTTGTATTTGTGTTGTGTAGTGTAGTATAGTGTATATAGTGTTGTGTTTGTGTAGTGTAGGGTAGGGTAATGTATTGTAGTGTTGTATATGTATACTTAATGTGTGTAGTATATGCGTAGTAGTGTAATCTAGTAGAGTATGAAATATAGTGTATATAGTGTAGTTTAGTATAGTGCAAGGTATATGCAAGTGTATATATAGTGCAATGTATATAGTGTGTAGTTTAATGTATATATGGTGTAGTGTTCTATATGTAGTGTAGTATAGTGTATATTGAAGTGTCACACCCGAAAATTTCACAAAAGTAAATTCACAAACATAACTGTCACAAGTCTAAGAAGGTCAACTCCCTAACCTTACAAAACTAATTCCACAAACAATTTAAGCCATTTAATCAATGAGAATACTCTCCATCATAAAAACATAAATAACAGTCACATTCTTCAAATAATCCCAATTATAACTCCAAACTATAATTTGTCATATATGTTCCTTAATTGTTCCCAAACATAAAACCCGAATTTTTTGAAATTTATTTGGAATTTGGACACGAGGTCTTAATATTAAGTATAAATCATAGTTCAAATATTTCTTAATCTATTTCATATATTCCGTGTTCCAGAGTAGAATAACCTTTATTCGAAGTCGATCAATAATCCCAAAAACAATCACCTGCTTTGATGGACATAAAGGATAGTGGGAGAAATCAATGATCAGTAAGCAAGATTACCAAGAATAAGGCATTTTCAACAAATACTACAACAATGATGAACTAATTAAATTATTACTTTTACATAAAGAACTTTCGTAGTGTGAAATATGTTTCGCAATACAAAGGTAAATCCTACGCCACCATCTTAATTAAGCCAATGAATGTGTGGATTTTGCTTTGGAGATAATTTTGTTTGATTGAAAAACTCAAATTATAAATTCTAATTTGAGAGGGAAGAAGTATAATTTTCAAAAATATTTATTAATGATGTATCAGTTAGTATATGGTTATTTCTTAATTAGCTAAACAAATGTTTCCATTTTTTGAGCGAATACGATACCTCCCAACATACCTAGGGCTCAAGTTAAAATGTATAAGTGCAAGGCCTATATGAGCTTTAATTAAGGGGCAAGACTTCCATCAGGTAATGAATTCCATTCTCATACACAGCGGGAAGTAAGTTCCACACATAGCAAATCTCGCTATCCATAAATGTACCCTACCCTTACATTGTCGGATTAGAGAACTTTCTCTCATTAAGAACTTCATCTTATTTTCAACTATTAGTTAGAACGTAGGATCCCCCAACGTCTATAAAGCCCTTATAAAAACCTAATGATTGAGCAATAACTATCATCCCGTTTTAAAATCACATGACGAAAAGAATTTTAGAGAAAATTGTATCCTAACATAAAATGCTGTCAGCATAAGCCAGTTAGGATGCAATAGGGGTTGATGAGGGTTGCAGTCCCCATTTAACTTCCTAAATATTTATAATTTATAGGTATATCAAGTCTAAACAATAGATTAGTACTTTTCACTACGGAAAAAATAAAAAAACAAAATCATTCATATGATCGCAAATTATATGTTACTGGAAATAGCGAAGGACCTATGTGGTGATCAGGGCGTGCAGGGAAAAAGAAAAAAAAATATTTTTTTTAATAAAAGTCATTATATTGGGCATTTTTACTATACCTTAACCTTTTTCATTAAGCGATTGCACACCCTGGGTTGGGTATCAGAATTCGTCCCTAGAAAAGAAAATCTAAACCCGTATCACGGCGTGAATGTCTAAGGTAAAGATTGACAAGCTGCAAATTGGTAGACATGTTCGACCTCTCTTTCATTTACAAGCACATTGAAGAAGCATGAGCAACTTTTTTCCTGTCATCTGGAAGCAACGCAAGAATTGTGTTGAAGTGAAATGGGGTCAACAAAAAAGTTCTTACATTTCAACCTCCACTAACTGCAAACACATAGCACACACATACATGAATGTATGCAACATATATAAAAACAAGACAATAATCTTAAAAATAGTTCTCATCATCTTTACCTTGGTAATTTAGTTTAGTTCATAAGGGTTCTTTGAATAACAACACACTTGACTTGTAAACTTCCCATTTCGTAGGTGATTATGAAACCTTCGTTTGAGGATATTCGAACATCTCCAGATGTTTCATCTGATGCATCAGTGAGTGATCAATCAAAATATGATCAAGAAATGGGATCGAATACAACTTCAAGCTTTGAAAATGTGTTAACAAGGAAAATATGTTGTAGCAGTCGGCAAATGATAGACCACATTCTCATTCGGAAGGTAAGAGATAACTATATTTTTCACACAGTGCTTTGGACTCGCACAAGGGTACAAATCTCAAGATTTATGATATTTTCGAAGAAAAAAAAAAGACATGATCCATGTTAATTAGGCATAAGACCTATCAAGAACGGATCAAAGTTTCTTCTTTTCCTTTTTTGATCGGTCTAGAATGTTACTTCAATGGTGGCTATTCCACTAATATTTTTTTAGTGGGGATTAATTTAATTTTTATTTAAATACATATATTTTGGAAAAATTAAAATAGGGATAAATATTCATATTTTTTTATAATAAAAAAAGTATAGGCCCAATGGGAGCTGCACGTCTGCATCCATTAGCTGAGCCACATTATAGGGTGTGCGTGTACACACCCTAGATTTGGAAAAGAAATGCTTTTTTTTTATATATATATATAAAAGGAACAAACTTATTATAATCATTGGCAGAGCCAAGTGGCTTGAGGGGTGCATGAAATTTGAAAAAATATATATATCTTTTTCTTTATATCCTCTTATTTTTATTCTTTCTCTTTCCTCATGCTTTTCTCTCTTCATTTTTTATTTATGTTCTCTTACTCTTAAATAGGTTTTCAATTTATTTTCTATATTTTGGAAACTTTTTGTTTTTATCATTGTGTATTAATTTTAAATTTATTTATTTTATAATATTTTTAACATTTAAGTTAAACTTTTCTAGTCTAATTGTATATTTATTTCAATTTTAATTTTTTTGAATGAGTTTTAAATTATTTTTTATTTTTAATTAATTATTGTGTCTTTAATTAAATAGTTCGGATTTGAATACCCATGAATTCTTTATGTTTAAATATTATAATCTCTTATCATCCAAATTAGGATTCTAGGCATAAAGTCAATTTTTTTTTTTTTTTTTGTAATTTATATAAAATAAATTTGTATAAATAACTATCCTCTACCTCAGTTACACTTCGCCACGTAGTGTCGTCCTTTCCATGGTCCAAGGTACAGAATCTTCAAAAACTACTAAGTAACTGTGTACCAAATTGAATTCATTAAAGGCAAAAAGTAGGCACAAAACACAAAAATGATTTAACGGTCTTTCTATTTTGTAAACTTAAAAGACTAAAAGGCACGGTTTTTTAAGTTAGGGGACCAAATTATTATTTTCTCCAAAATTTAAAGACTAATGAAAATATTTTGAATTTGTCACATTAAAAATGAAACATGAGTGATTCCACATAAACAATGACATATAACGAGGCTCGATTGAGTTATCCTCAATTTTCCAGGTTCCACTTTATGTACTGGCACAAGTGGTTCGTTCTACATTGGCAACGTATGTAGGAAGGCTACTCTACGGCATGAAATCAGAATTGATGATGACAACACCACTCCATGGACGCAGTTCGGCTTTCTGGGTGGAGCTCATAGCATCCTTCATCATTCTTTTCCTAGTGGCATCTTTATCACATGATCCTAAATCTGTGAGTTTCTATTTATTGTTGCATCATCAACCATTAATGTGTACCTTGGACCACGGAAGGGGCCAAGGTATATATCATAGGGGTAAATTGTGTATTTCTAAAGTATTTTTAAATTAAAAATTAATTTAGGCCCTATTAAAAGAATTATTTATATGTAAGTATTAAATTGTGTGATTCTGAATTCGCCCTTAAATCTTATCCTGATTAAAAGATTAGCAAATGTAGTAGTAACAGATTGAGTTGCTAATCAAGGTAGTTTTAGTAATTGGTTAACAAATGTACCTAGTGCTTGTCCTTGCTAATCTCCTAAGGATATATATATTTTTTTTAATGGTTGGAGTAGCTTAATGTAAATTTTAGGTAATTAATATTTCGACCAAAAGTATCATTGATTAGTAATTGATCTGAATTTATGACTCATCTAAGGTGGATTATGTAAATTATGCCTATATGAGTTCATTTTCTGAATAATTAAATAAATTAATTAATTTCTCTGTGTAAGCTTAAATTGTTAAACGAGGAATATCAGATTACATTTATAATACAAGAGATTGACAAATTCGTTTTGCAGGTAGGCAAAATGTCCGCATTTGTTATTGGGGTAGCCATAGGACTTGGAGTCCTAATTTCCAGGTATGTCCAATTCTTTTTTTCTTTTTTATAATGAAAGTTAAAGTTATACCTTTAATTACAACAAACAAGTACCCGACCATTCTTCCCACTCTTGTTTGCATCCGATTCTTTTGTGCATACAAATTGAGCTTACTTTTTTTGAGACTTTTACTTCCAAAATGGGAATCTAACTTTCTGGACATATTTCTCGTCTTACCATCCCTTGATTATGCAATGCAGGCCTGTTTCAGGAGCCTCAATGAATCCAGCAAGGTCACTAGGGCCAGCACTTGTTTCATGGAACTTTGACAACATATGGATCTATATTTCAGCACCAACTATAGGATCTGTTGCTGGTGTTACATTGTATCGTTCTCTTCGTCTTCAAGGCTGGTCATGCTCCTCTCCAGATACTCATACATAATCGCTCACTGCCAGTGGAGGATCCAGGTACGCACACTCAGGGTGTGTATTCGTACAATGATAGAGTTCAGGATGTACACAAAGTATCTAATATAATGGTTTTTCTAAAAATTAAAAAAAAAAAAACAAAAAACTAAGATTTTTTTTTTCCAATCCTCACCTTACATATAGGTCCGCCACTGCTCAATGCTCTAGCACTTGAGAATTTGTGTTTGCGGACATACGAAAGATTATAATTAGATATGCCATTGTATTTTTACCATATGTTGCAAATAGTGGAGACTAATTGAATTTTTAACATCATCTATACGAAAATATTTCCAGTCTTAAAAGCAGGGTTTATTATAAATATTTTTCTAACAATTTAAACTTTTAAATAAATTGGACAATAAAAATGATGCTCAATTAACGAAATGGTTCAGAGTTTATATTAAGCCTCGTTAGTAATTAACACTCCTTTAAAAAGAATATTTCTCATGTAAAACCTAATAAAAAGAATTTCGCTAGCATACCTCTTCACTAGCACTGTATCCTTTGAAAAAGAATATTTTTATATGCAAAACTGAATCAATTTTTTTTTTTTTGTGTACACATGAACTATGAAGGGGCATATTAGATAAGTAAATCAATAAAATTCATAAGTTTAGGAGCAAAAGGAGAAATCCGCCCAAAGAGGGCTAAAGCCCGCAAGAAAGTGATACCAATGACAAATTCTCAGTTATTTCCAACTTCTTGTCATGTTGATATCTGGGGCAAAAATGAGTGATCCTACACAGTGGAGCTTATTCCTTATCTTTTGATAATGTTATTCGAGAAGGATAAAAGAGAATAATCAACTTCCTGATGAATTAATACATAGTTTCTTTTTTTTTCGACTTTGACCTCCATATAAACCAAAAAAAAAAAAACTCTAGAAGACTTCTAGGATCTTCTTCTTTTACACCACGTTTTTTTTAAAAGATATATCTTCTGCTCTTGGAAAGTAGCTTCTGTTAGTTAAGCAGAAAATTTGCATATTATAATATGTAATGATCGTTTGTTTCACGGAAAATTCTTCTATGAGTTATGTGGTAAATCTTTCATAACTACATGTCAAGTTGTTATTTTATGAGGCTAATTCATGTTAGTCTGTATCGTACAGACATACCATGTTAGAATATCAGAAGTTTCTTTTTTTACTAATTTGGCCTTAAAGAGTTTTAAATAAATTACTATGATGCTCCCACTTATAACAATTAATTGAAACACTTTTTGTTCATACAGATTTATCACATATCTCATAGAAGAAGAATCCTTGTTTCACAATGCTCTAAGCTTGTCTAGTGGATTCTCGAGAGAACACATGCTGGTGTGATGTTATGTACTAATAATTAAGGAAGCAAATGCTTGTTTTGGTTGTAGAGGGGTTTGATTCTAGTCGACTCTATAATTGTTGTTGGTTGGAGTGCTTAATATGGACTGACTCGATCTGATTCATGAGAGTACTTATTGCAATAATTCTTAAAAAGCATATGTTTTTTAATATACATATCTGTTTATGTTAAAGTTACCATCTCACCTAAAAGTTTAAGCTATTAGAGAGAGGTTTGTTATATCATTTATTATTTTCAACACGCCCTTAAAAGTGTAGGTGGAGTTAATTTTTTAACTTTACAATTGAACAATTTTAATGTTTTAAATGAAGTCGTCAAGTCCCATTCTGAATTAAGGCAACATATTCAGCGGCCATAGCACTTCGCCAGTGACATAATTTCGCAGATTGAGAATAGGAGGTGGGTTCAGATTTAGAGACAGTGGGTGTGGCCGTTGTGGTAACAGAAGTGAAAGTAACATAGTCCTGAAAGTTTTTGGGATGACGAGTGGCATCCCGCATGCGCGTGACATTGGATGATGAGAAGTAGGAGTCGTCTGTTCGTTCGTGCCGAGTCAGATGGTGAAATTGTGCACTGTGATATCTGTTGGGAGGAAACCCGATATCAAAACACAAACAACAAATGCACAGCAGAAATAACACCCTCCCACCTTGTATAAACCTGTTAGGAAGTAACAAATAGAGCCAACAACAATATGCACGAATCTGAAAATTCCAGAAAATAGAGAAAAACCAAGATTTTAACGTGGAAAACCTCCCTAATGTGGAGAGTAAAAACCACGGGACCGTAGTCCACTCAAAAACTTCCACTATCAACAAATAATGGGTACAAGAGAGTCTTCTCTAGCTACAACTAGAGGCATACACAATACATTCACGAAGAATAATATATTCTTGCAAATATTGCATCAACAAAAGAGATTAAACCAAGAAGTAGGAGAGAAATCACCAAAAAACGTCATCACTGTTCACGTCAGAAAAACGGGCTGTAGAGAGCTCCAAATCTTATCTCCACCATTCAGATAGAAGACCCACGAGTTGTGAACATGCACGTAAAATTTCAGCTCAATTGAACCACAAATGACCTTCCGAACCGCAATTTGATGAAGATAGCGCAGACTGAAATTTCTGGTCTTCTTCTTCTTTCTCTCTCTCTGTTTGTTTCTCTCTCTCTCGTTTACTCACTTTCTTTTTTTTTTTCAAAACAGGTGACAGACCAGCTTTTTCTGGTCTGTTCATTCCATTCCTTTTTTTTGTTTATTGTTTTTCTCCTTTTTTGTTTTCTTTTCTTTTGATCAAAAAAGCAAAAGCAAAAATTATACCAACCCACATGGGTTGGTCTACTCAACAAACTCCCCCACCAACTCATGTGGGTGGGTCAATCAACCCGGCAACCAAACGACATATCTCAAGCTTCTCTCTTGGCAACGCCTTCGTCAACATATCGGAGCCATTGTCATCTGTGTGAACTTTTTCAAGTTTCAACAACTTCAAATTCAAAACATCCCTGATCCAATGGTACCTCACATCAATATGTTTCGATCTTGAATGAAATGAAGAATTCTTACCAAGATGTATTGCACTCTGATTGTCGCAATACAAGACATAATCATCTTGCTCAAACCCAAGTTCTTCCAGAAACTTTTTCATCCATAGCAATTCCTTGCATGCTTCAGTTGCTGCAATGAACTCCGCTTCAGTGGTGGAAAGGGCAACACACTTTTGCAATCTCGATTGTCATGCCACAACTCCCCCTGCAAAGGTAATCAAATAACCCGAAGTAGACTTACGGGTATCAACATCTCCAGCCATATTAGTATCTGTGTAACCCACAAGCATAGGCTTCTCACATCCAAAGCAAAGTCTCAGTTTGGATGTGCCTCGAAGATATCTCATAATCCACTTCACTGTATTCCAGTATTCTCTCCCAGGATTTGAGAGAAAATGACTCACCGTACCAATTACATGTGCTATGTCTGGCCGTGTACACACTATAGCATACATCAAACTTCCCACTGCTGAAGAATATGGAACATTCTGCATATCTTTCTTTTCTTCATCTGTAGAAGGACACTGTTGAACACTTAGCTTAAAGTGAGTAGCAAGAGGAGCACTAACCACTTTAGCTTTATCCATGTTGAACTTTTGAAGTACTTTCTCGATGTACCTCTCCTGTGACAAATACATCTTTTTGTCGTTTCTGTCTCGATTGATTCTCATGCCAAGAATCTGCTTTGCCGGTCCTAAGTCTTTCATAGCAAAAGACTTATTCAATTGTTTCTTCAACCTGTCAATTCTTGAAGAATTCCTGCCAATAATTAACATATCATCAACGTATAGCAACAAGATAATAAAATCATCATCAGAGAATTTTTGAGAAAAAACACAATGATCCAAAGAAGTTTTTCTGTAGCCTTGTTCCCCCATAACAGATTCAAACTTCTTATACCATTGTCAAGATGCTTGTTTCAAGCCATAAAGACTTTTCTTCAATTTACACACATAATCCTCTTTTCTTTTTTCTTTGAACCCCTCCGGTTGCTCCATATAAATTTCTTCCTCCAAATCACCATGAAGAAAAGCAGTTTTCACATCCATCTGCTCAATCTCTAGATCAAGACTAGCAGCCAAACCCAGAACAACTCGAATGGATGACATCTTCACAACTGGAGAGAAAATCTCATCAAAGTCAACACCCTTTCTCTGACTGAACCCTTTCACAACCAGTCTTGCTTTGTATCGTGGCTGTGAAGTATTTTCTTGTTACTTTAACCTGTAAACCCATTTCTTCTTCAAAGCTCTTTTGCCTTTAAGCAACTTCACCAACTCAAATGTGCAATTTTCATGCAAAGATTTCATCTCATCTTGCATAGCTTCCATCCACTCATTTTTATGTTTATCATCCATAGCTTCTTCAAAGCTTTCAGGCTCACCTCCATCTGTCAATAAAACATACTCATCAGAAGAGTATCTTGTAGAAGGCTGTCTATCTCTAACGGACCTCCTGAGTGGAACTGTTGGTGGAGTCTCAGGCTGACTATCATCATCACCTACCTCAACCTGTGTAGGACTTTCTGCTTGATCATCATTAGGGAAATTACCTTGATCATCATCTTCAACCTGCTCTGTTGCTGGTGGCGTTGAAGGCACTATATCAAGATCAACCAATTCATCTGACTGTGGGGGTAACTCTTTCTCTACTTTACCAATGTCCTGAATTGTTTGATCCTCCACAAATACAACATCTCTGCTTCTGACAATTTTCTTATCAACTGGATCATATAGCCTGTAGCCAAATTCATCAAGGCCATAACCAATAAATATACACTGTCGTGTCTTCACATCAAGTTTGGATCTTTCATCCTTTGGAATGTGTACAAAAGCCTTGCATCCAAAGACTCGCAAATGATCATAAGAAACTTCACTCCCTGTCCAAACTCTATTAGGACCATCAAGCTTTAATGGAATACATGGTGAGAGATTCAACAAATGAACAACTGTATTCAAAGCCTCACCCCAGAATGAATGTGGTAGATTTGCATGTAAAAGAAAACATCTTACCTTTTCAATCAACGTTCTATTCATTCTCTCAGCAACACCATTCAACTGTGGTGTCTTTGGCGGTGTCTTTTGATGCCTAATACCTTGCTCTTTGCAATACCTGTCAAATGGACCACAATATTCACCTCCATTATCTGTACGGATGCATTTCAACTTTCTTCCTGTTTCTCTTTCAACGGATACTTGAAACTGCTTGAATACATCCAACACTTGATCTTTAGACTTCAAGGTGTAAGCCCAAGTCTTCTTGGAGTGGTCATCAATAAACGTCACAAAGTAAAGAAAACCACCAAGTGTTTTAATTTTCATCGGACCACACACATCCGAATGTACCAGCTCAAGTACATTTTCCTTCCTGGAAGGTGGATGACTCTGGAAAGAAACCCTGTTCTGCTTTCCTGCAAAGCAATGATCACATTTTCTCATATGTGGATCTGTTAGTCCCGATAAAATTTTCTTCTTGGATAAAACTGAAATTCCCTTCTCACTCATGTGACCCAGTCTCTTGTGCCACAACTTTGTTGCATCTTCATTTTCCACTGCATTGACAATACTCCTGTAAACCTTTGAATTCATTAAATACAAAGTTGAGCATTTCTTACCTTTGGCTATAACCATAGAACCCCTTGTAAGTTTCCATTGACCATTACCGAAGGTATTAAGAAAACCTCCATCATCAAGTCTACCTGCAGAGATCAAATTCAATCTAATATCAGGAACATGCTTCACATCTTTAAGAATTAATTTGCCGCCATTTTCAGTCTCCAAGAAAACATCTCCTGTACCGACAACTTTGGCGACACCATTATTACCCATTTTCACAACCCCAAAATTACCAGCTGTGTAAGACATAAAGAAGTCTTTTCGAGAAGTAGCATGAATAGAAGCACCACTGTCAATCACCCAACATGTATCATGACATGCAAGATTAATAACATCACTGTCATATACAATGAAAAACTCCTGTGTAGTGGTAGCAACTCGATCTTTACCACTATCATCATCTTTCTTCTTATCATTATCTTTGTTTTTATTTTCATTTTGTAATATTCTGCAAAATCTCTTGATATGACCCATTTTTCCACATTAATGACATTTGACATTACTGTACTTCCCTCTTGACTTGCTTCTACTACTTCCTCTATTTCCCGAACCCTTTTGCTTATTCCTCCCCCTAGATTCAGTAACCAAAGCATCTGACTCTGAAGAGGAATTTTGTGACTTTCTTCTAGCTTCTTCATTTAAAAGTCTACTTTTAGCTAGATTCAAAGTGATTTCACCATCTGGGGTTGAGTTACACAATGACATTCTAAATGTCTCCCATGAGTCCGGTAAAGTACCAAGAAGCAATAACCCCTTAAGTTCATCATCCAATTTAATTCCAATGGCAGCTAACTGATTTATAATCCCAAGATATTCATTTACATGATCAGTTATAGGGGTTTTATCTCGGTATCTCAAACCTATCAATTGTTTTATCAAAAACAACTTGTTGCTCCCACACTTTTGTGCATACAATTCTTCAAGTTTGTTCCATAATGTGCGTGCATGTGTTTCTTCACTAATGTGGTTCATCACATTATCATCTACCCTTGTCCTGATATAACCACACACTTGTTTGTGAAATAACTCCCATTCTTCATTAGTTTTACTCACAGATTTTTCAGTAGTAAACACCGGTAGATAATAATCTTTCACATACAACAAGTCTTCCATTTTTCTTTTCCACATGGCATAATTCAAACCATTCAAAAATATCATTCTACTTGTATTAACTTCCATTGTTTATACAAAACAACAATTCAACAACCAAGCTCTGAGGCCACTTTTGTTGGGAGAAAACCCGATATCAAAACACAAACAACAAATGCATAGCGGAAATAACACCCTCCCACCTTGTATAAACGTGGTAGGAAGCAAGAAATAGAGCCAACAACAATATGCACAAATCTGAAAATTCCAGAAAATAGAGCAACACCAAGATTTTAACGTGGAAAACCTCCCCAACGTGGAGAGTAAAAACCATGGGACCGTAGTCCACCCAAAAACTTCCACTATCAACAAATAATGGGTACAAGAGAGTCTTATCTAGCTACAACTAGAGGCATACACAATACATTCACGAAGAATAACATATTCTTGCAAATATTGCATCAACAAAAGAGATTAAACCAAGAAATAGGAGAGAAATCACCAAAAAACGTCGTCACTGTTCACGTCAGAAAAACGGGATGTAGAGAGCTCCAAATCTGATCTCCACCGTTCAGATAGAAGACCCACGAGTTGTGAACATGCACGTAAAATTTCAGCTCAATCAGACCACAAATGACCTTCCGATCGTCAACTTGATGAAGATGGCGCAGGCTAAAATTTCTGCTCTTCTTCTTCTTTCTCTCTCTCTGTTTTTTTTCTTTCTCTCTCGTTTACTCACTTTCTTTTTTTTTTTCAAAACAAGTGTCCATTCCATTCCTTTTTTTTGTTTATTGTTTTTTTCCTTTTTTTGTTTTCTTTTCTTTTGGTCAAAAAGCAAAAGCAAATGCAAATGCAAAAATTATACCAACCCACATGGGTTGGTCTACTCAACAATATCTGGGGTTCAGCAACGTTAAGTTTTTAGTTGAGATAGTAATTTAACATATTATTAAAGTCTAAGTACCAAAAGGTCCTAGGTTCAAAATTCACCGTCACCCATTTAAAACATTAAAAATGTCTAAGTGTAAAACTTAAAAACTAACTCCGTCTGTACTTGTGGGGGCGTGTTAAAAATAATAATTTAAAACTGTCCAAGTGTAAGACTCAAAAATTAACTCCGCCTGCACTTGTGGAGGCGTGTTGAAGATAATAATTTAAAATTGTCCAAGTGTAAGACTCAAAAACTAACTCCGCCTGTACTTGTGGAGGCGTGTTGAAGATAATAAATAATATAGCAAACTTCTCTCTAACAGCTTAAGTGATCAATTTGATCTAAAGAATTCGAATCATGTCATTCGGTTCAGGATAAATATTGAGGAAGCATATGACTAAATTTAACAAAAATGAGTTAATGTACTAATAGTGTTTTAGATAAAATATTTAGAATTAAAGTGTCCGATTTAAAATATTTAAAACTAAAATATCAAAACAAACAAATATTTAAAATTAATTGAGTCATTTTCTCAATAGGTTTTTTTTGCTTTGTTTATGTGGGTTCCGTATTTGGTATGCATTCAGTTGTCTTTTTGGTTGTCTTATTTTGTTCACTGATTGATGTTTGTTCAGAAGTTTGTCGTATTGAGAGTTCTTTTTGCCTCTGTTTTTGGTAAATGGAGTATTTTTTTGTTAGAAAATGTTTTTCTAATTATTTCAACAACTAATGGGTAGGCTTTTTGTTATTGCGTTTCCTTGTTTCTCTGTACAATTTCTACTTTATTTTTTCGAAATGT
This sequence comes from Ehretia macrophylla, assembly GCA_037974665.1. Classification (NCBI taxonomy): domain Eukaryota; kingdom Viridiplantae; phylum Streptophyta; class Magnoliopsida; order Boraginales; family Ehretiaceae; genus Ehretia; species Ehretia macrophylla. The sequence goes on along the minus strand of CM075764.1, from coordinate 117,623,505 downwards.
AATATACTGTATGCAATTTTGAACAAGTGCTTGTAATATGTGATTTTCATTGCTTGCAATTGACAGATATCTTATACTACCATCAATCAACAGAGCGGAACGCGATTTTTATTTGCAATACAATTGCTTCCTCAGGGTTATTAGGCATAGATGGGATCCAAGTTTATCGCAATGAATTCATTTGCAATATATGCGAAAAGGAAATGCATTCCAAGTATTAATTTTATCTTTGCTAAAAGCGATAGCTTTTTTTCATACTTATTGTGTTCTCAGACTTTGGCTAGATCCAAATATTGAGTTTGTGGGCACATTTGAAGAGAGCTCCCTACTCCCACCCGCATCCTCTCAAGTTTGTGTGGCAGCCCACATTGAGGTCCTCTTGTAACGGTTGTGAACCCTGAATAGGTTCATAGCGGTCTGTGAACATGAAGATTGAAACTTTTGCCTATCATTGAGGTCCTAATTCATCGTTTCTTAATTTTATCTTATAGGATAGGTGAGTTGTTGAATTAACAATATCTGCAGGAGCAATCATCCATGTAACATCTTGGCTTATTTTGGTAAAAGAGTTGAAATCTTAATATGATATAACAGTCTTTACTATTAGTTAGTTTGTTGTTTCTATCCTAACCAATTAGTATTAAGTAAAGTAATTTAAGATCTGGTTTTGAATATTTTGATTTATCAATGAAAGAAAATTGGATTCTTTTACACTCTCCCTTCAAGTGTAATCCAATGATTAATTAATTGACATAGTCAAAGAAGCAAGAAATTCGGAAGAGCTGCATACCAAAGTTAATTGTTGAAAGTGTAACGGGGTACCGAAACAACGAATTTGAAATTTGAGTACTAAAGTCGACGTGTAATAAGTTAATGCGCAAAGTTTAAAACACAAATAGATCGAATGTGGATGGATAACATAGGGTCAAAACCCAACTTTGATACTATAATAGTTAGTCTGAGGTTCTATCGTATAATCAATTGTTATTAGATGAAGTAACTCACAATCTTATATATTTGTCTTGAATGTGTTAATTTTTAATACAATTAGATTCTCCAATATTTACATCTTGGTCTTCCAATCTAATTGCCATTACAGTTGTTTTTGTTCCATATGTACAGAAGATTATACGTGAGCATCTAGGAGGGCCTGCCCTGATGGACTAGCACTATGAAGAGCTCTCATCTTTTTTTTTTTTGGGGGTCATAAAACATATGATTGTATTAATAATTGAAAGGTGGAATAATTTTTATTCCATTGTAAAGTTTACATAACTCTTATATTTATAGTACATATTCTGGAACAATCTAGAGTGAATGACAAATAAAAATAAACTTTCTAAATTACAGGATATAGATGAGTTTAAATAACAAATCAAATAAAATCTAATCTAAAAATATATAACAGATCAAAATGAATCTAATCTAAATAATCTGATTGTTATCATGCCCCCGCAAGCGAAGCGGAAGCAAAGACGGTGAGCTTGGACGAGAAAATTAGTGAGTTGGCTCTTCCAAATTAAATAGCTCGTGTGGTTTGAGTAGCACCATAACACAGGATTTTGCGTTGTAAGAAAAAAGAGTAAATGCATTGGGGGAAGCCACAAAAGTGGAGTAGTGATGATGCTGCCATATAAATAAGACTCGTCTAGTTGGAGAATATAAGGTTGGTGTGGTGCATGCTGTGAAAGAAATAGAGGAAGGTAGATATGTGAGGGCCTAATATGTGTGGTGAGAAATTTAGATGAAGTAGGCGTGTGTTGTTGGTACAGATGAAGAACCATGTGTAAGAAGGTTTTATTGCCAATCAACAAGAAAGATTGGAGGAGTAGTAGTGAAAATGGTGGACGAAATTGAGGTAGAATCAATAAAAAGTGGAATAGGTTTTAGGAGGGGAGTCATTGACATGTAATAGCAGATTGTTGAAAGTAATAAAGGTGGTGAGGTGAGTGTTCTAAGTCCGGTAATTAGAGTGATCAAGAGTAATAATAACAAAGGTTTTACGTTGTAATTGGGAATAGAAAAGGAAGAGGTAGTGGAGGAATCTGTCATGGCTTTTTCTTTTTTTAATTTTGTTTGGTTGCTCTATGTTTGTTGATGGGGGATAGAAGTCGAAAAAGAGCAACAGTAGAGGGTGGAGAGGTCTTAGGAAGGGTAGAAGTAGTGGTGGGAATTAGATGTTAGTCAAGTGATGTTCTGATGTCATGAAAGGTGGAATAATTTCTATTCAATTGTAAAGTTTACATAACTCTTATATTTATAGTACATATTCTGGAACAATCTAGAGTGAATGACAAATAAAGATAAATTTTATAGATTACAAGATATAGATGAGTTTGAATAACAAATCAAATAAAATCTAATTGAAAAATATATAACAGATCAAAATGAATCTAATCTAAATAATCTAATCGTTATCAATAATCAAAGTAGCAAAAACTTCACGTCATCCAACTCTCGGAGGATGGATATTATCAGCTAGAAGATCCCTTAAACATTGAGGGATGTTAACATCAATAATACATTGCGGATTAATGGTGAAGCTAATTTCCAGTTTCAGTGTTTCAAACTTGCTGCTTATTGTTCCGTGGCCTGGGTTCCAAAGTGTAGAGCTGACAATTGCTTTACTCTCATTGATATATGAGAAAGCCGAATAAGGTAACTCAATAATTGAGTAGAATGGTCGAGTAGTGACGTATTGTATTAAGTTTGTTTTATGACTTCATTTTTAACATGGTTCGAACTTCACTTACATTCACAGAGTAATTCTTTATTACTCACATAAATTTTTATGACATTCACGGAGTAATTCTTTATTACTCACATAAATTATTATGACACCCAAACGCCGATACATTTTCCGAGTCCAGTTACTAACTAACTCTTACAACTACATAGCTTAAAAAGTTTGGAGGTGCTTTGATACAAAGCCAATGAAACTTATTTATACAAATAGATAGAAAACTAAGAGATGCTAAGAGAGCTTATTAAATTTGAATACTAAAAGCCACTGTCTAGATATATGACTAGATACGTGTCTAGATTCATAACTTTAAATGTATCTTCAATGAATCTCCTTCAAAATTACCAAATGCTTTGAACCTTCTCTCTTCATTCATCAAGAATCCAAGATTTAATCGTACATCGTGCAAAGCTCAAAAATAAATCTTGTCTGCACTGATGTTTAAATTGTCTGTTGCCGTGGCATTTGGCCAGTTTGAGCAGACTTCTTCTCTTGGACGTATAATTTCCCCATCATGGTGGCAGATAGAGGAAGGCCACTACAGTTTTTCACTACTAAATCTTTTAGTGCTTGACGTTCAGGCTCTGAAAGGGAACTCATATATCCATCTTTTTCAACTGTATCTTTGAAAATATCCCAACACAGTTCTTTGTTCTTAAGAAGCGGAAGATGATGCACATTCTCTTCTTCCCCAACCATTTTCTTTGCTAATTCTTCAGACCTTGTCATGACAATCACCATACTCCCTTCCCCTTTTGGCAATGCATAAGCAAGTTGTTTGGCAAAATCACCCTGAGTTGATTGAGAAGATAAGTTCTCGAAAAACTTATCTTCATCTGACGCATCATCTAGTACGATTAAGTATTTCTTGCCTGTCAACTGCAGATGAACTGCGAAAATGAGCCTGCGAATACCCCCATTTTGATCTTTACCAGCTAAATCAATGACTTCCTCTTCAACACCGAGGTGTATTAGTATCCTTTTCAATGCCTCCCTTTTGATATCTGGATCATCTTTAGGCAGCCTAGATAGACATACCCAAAGCCTAAGAGGGTAATGATTTTTCACTTCTTGTTTGTTGAACATCACCTGGTAAGTTGTAGACAATAAATAACATAACCAATTTTTTTCGATGAGATACTTACTTAATATGATATCAAAGTTCAGGTTATCAATGGTCAAGGGTTCAAAGTCTTGTCTGTTAGCATAGCAGAAGATAGTGGGTTGGTTATCATGTAATTAGATGAAAAGAACAAGGAAGAAGGATGCTGGAAGATATATTATAGGTGATGTAGAAGAAAGTAGGAACAAAGTTGTGTAAAGAATACTAAAGCACTTGGAATTGAATTTGTAAAAACAGAGCTGTGAATTGAAAAGCAGAGCTGCTGCTCCTGCACGTTTTTTACTCTTTTCTTCTGCTGCTATAATACACTTACAACCATTCTATTTATAATGCTCAATAGACACTTCTAGAGAATATACTTGGTGCTTTCAAATCTTGGAAATACAAGACTCATGCTTCAAGATATTGATTTAATTTTAACATTCAACAATCAACTACCAACTATTTAGAAAAATCACAAATTACTCTTTCAATATTGTCATCAGCTATTATAAAAATATTAAAATTGTCCATGTGCAAGTCTAAAAAACAAAACCAGTCACGCAAAGACGTATTAAAAATAATAAATAGATATAATAAACTCTTATTTAACGTTATTTAATGGTTTAAGCTTTTAGATGAGATAATAATTTAGTGCCTGGCAAAGTGTTGTTTTTCCTACTCCTGTAACCCCGACGATGGCAATCGCCCTGAATCCGTCCTTGCTCTCTTTCCTGACGAGCAATCTCTCCATGAACCTGATCTTGTCATCAAATCCATGAACAGTTTCTGGTCTGTATCGCGAACTCCATCTGTAGGTTTCAAAATTCCCTGGAAAACTTGTTTCTGTAGTGTCTTCTTGATCATGATCAGCCGTATCTGCTGTATGGCTAGAAGTAGTGGACTCCCCACTTCTAAGTTCGTTTCTGATCTTCTTCAAGCTCTCTGCAAGCTTATGTGAAGCATAAAGCGCTTCGGGAGCATGTATACCACTCTTCTTTAATATCATTTGCCACTCAGTCAACAAATTATTGAGATGGTATAGTGTTTATCTGCTCTTGGATTTATCTGTAGCTAGTAAGGGTATATCTTTTTTTTCAAGCATATCCTTCAATTTTGAGAAATCTTTGTGCAGGTGAAACAGAATTGTTGATAGAAATCCATCGTCCTTATTCGTTTCTTCGATGGCTGCAGTGAGTTTAACCAACAGATCCTTTTCCACTGTTTCGGCCATTAATTCAGCAATATACTTTTCCACCTCTTTAGCCATTACAGTAGTACTCTTTAAGGTTCTTGATGTTTTGAAGATGAGATTCTGGGACTAAATTCTCACAGCTTTGGCGTCAATTTGACTCTGGAATTTCTTGGAGATGGCCTAATGCCTAATGATGTAGAAGAGCTTTGGTTAACGGTTCAAGAATACATCAAATGGCCGAGAGGACTATTTTAGCTTGCCAGAAGGTGCCAACTATGAGCTACTGTAGTTAAACCTGTTTTTAGTATAGATAAATAAGAGAAGGTGAGGGATCGGCTAGTAATATATTGTGATTAAATTTTTAAATTTGAATTACGATTTGAATTATTATTTTTTATTTTAAATAAATGAGAATGGTAATTAGCAAAAAGTTTTAATTAACCAAGTAAAGCCTCGGGGCCATTTTTTTATTTCTAACACATCAAGGCCCTGACATCCTGATTTCTTTTTGCCCTTTTTTTATGAAAAATTATTGTTCAAAACTGATGAATTAATTTATCACATAATTTATAAAATTTATACAAATAAATTTTATTAATATATGAGAGCTGATTGAAAAGTTTTCTTTTTAAAAAAATACTTGTCTCGTTAGGATGCTAGTGTGCTACCATTTATTGACGAAATAGTTAAGACATGCAAGTCTCTTGTTCTTTTTGACTTGGAGAACTCACCCTTTGAGATTCCTTTATTCACTTTCCGAAACCTTCAAATATAATAACCCTAGAAATTTTCTTTTGTGTAAGGAATATTATGGTCATTTCAACATTATCGAAGAACAACAAAAATAAAATATTGAACCAATGGGGCCAAATCACATGGCGGACCAACCCCTAAACCTCTTATCTTTTATAATTATTATTATTATTATTATTTTTTTTTGTTTTAAGTTTGATTTATGAAAAATTATCATAATACCTTATCCATTAAATTCTTAATGGTGTTAAGTTTGAAGAACTTAAAAATAGACCAAAAAGAAAAAGTCAGTACCTAATTATCCTAAAACAATTGAGGGATTCGCAAGTCCTATTCTCAATTAGCAAAAAGGTTGGTAATGTTACTCGCTGTGTATGTTAGAAGTTGTGAGTTCGAGTCTCACTGTTTACATTGTACGCCTTTAGACTTCATTGAAATCCAAAGGAAAAAAAAAAGGTTTGATAACCAGGTCAAGCTTGTGGTCTTTTTTTTATATATATATAAGAAATTTAAATTGTACAACACAGATTAAATAACAATATCTACGAGAATTGAGTTCAAGATCTTTCGCATTCACAACAAATGACATACAACTAGACGAAAGTCATGATTTTTTCTTTTCTATTTTTGTTGGTTCGAAGCCTAGCTAATCGTCTCTTTTTTTTTTTTTTTTTAATATCTTTGTTTTGGTTTGAAGAGCCTTATGGCCTTTCTTTACTTCTCACACATCAGAGACTCTTAAATAAAAAAAGAAGAGGGAAAGTGCCTTTCAAAATTTTATTAATACAAAAAAAAAAGTTACAAAAACGAAGGGGGACATATAACTTAACCTTTATGGGAGAATGATAAACTTACATGTTCTATCATCTATCTACTCTAAAAGTAGTACAAACACTCTTTTTTACAAAGACTCTTAATCCTGATTTTTTTTTTTTTAGCTTTTTAAAAGATCTTGCCTCCTTAAGTCAGATTTTTAATTTGGTGGTTGTTTTTATATTGCTGTTTTAAATTTGAATTAGCTGTACAACGACAGGTTCTCCTCTTTAAAGAGTGTAATTAATGTTAAGTGACCACTTTATCTAAAAATTTAAATTGTTAGAGAGGGACTTGTTATATTATTTATTATATTCAACATACCATGTAAGTGTAGGCATAGTTAGTTTTTGAACTTTGTACTTGGACAATTTTAATATTTTTAAATAAGTGGTGGTGAGTTTTGAACCCAAAATCTTTTGATACCTAAACTCTGATGTCATATTAAGTGACCACTTAATCTAAAAGCTTGAAAATAATAAATAATATAATAAGTTTCTCTTTAGCAGATTAAACTTTTAGAAAGAGACTTGTTATATTATTTATTATTTTTAACAATTAACTCGGCCGACGTTTAGTATTTAAATGTACAACTGACAACTATGTAGCTGTTAGCAAATAAACAGGAGCATTTTCTCCAATAATTATGCATTAAAAGCGTAGCAAGCAACAATATGATTTGTTGGAAATACACATTTCTCCCATAGCAAATAATTACAAACTTAAAATTCATCATATAAAACATTGAACTAGTCTCTGAGTATTAATTGATTTTTAAGATAAAATTCTATAGTTTTTAATATGATATCTTATTTTTTGTCAACTGACAACTGAATTCTTGAGTTTCCTTTCTTCTCTTTCCAGTTCCCTCAAACTTTAATAACATTAGAATTTTTTGATGGGTAAGAGATGTTATGGTCATTTCAAGATTAATAAAATCCCAGAAAATAATACATTAAACTAGTAGGGATAAACCACATGGCACACCTACCCATACACCCCTTATTTATTTTATTCGTTTTTCAATTTCATTAATGAGAAATGACCATAATACTTTATTTCTGATAATTGCTAAGAGCATCTCCAATAATACTTTCTACTTTGACTTTTCAGTCAATATAAAAAGTCAAATCCAAAAATTCAGCTCCAACTGATTAGCTATCAAGTTTGCCAAAAGATATGAGTTTGCCATTTTGATGTTGTTGCTCGCTACAAGCAGCGAGCTCTTCTTCTTATTTTTTTTAGTAAAGCTCTTTCAAACAGCTCACTACTTGTATTTTTTATTTTGTAAAGCTCTTTGAAACAAACATTTTTGCACAGATAATAATTAAAAAGGTTTTTTTTTTTCCTTTTTTGATCAAGCTCTTTCTTCGTAATAAGTATTAGAAAAATAATAATAATAAAATTTAACAACTTAAATTATATTATTTTTACAATTTTTGTTAGAACATAGTCGTTAATAATAAAATAAAAAAGATAAAAAAATTTATTAAGTAATGAGTTTAGATAAAATATAGAGAGTTATTGAGTGAAACTAAATAAAAAGTTTGAAATTGAGAATGATGTTGAAATAAAACTAAAATGGAGAAATTATAAAAGTAGAGAGAACAAATTTCATTAGTTATTTTAGAGAAAGAAAAAAGAAGCTACTGGAGTTGGTCTAATTATGGTGTTAAATTTGAGAAATTTGAAATCACTACCTAGTTATCCTAAAACAATCGAGGGATTTGCATGTCCTACTCCCACATAGCAAAAAGGTTTATTAACCAGGTCGTGGTCTTTCTTTTCTATTTTTGTTGGTTTGATGCCTAATCGTCTCTTTTTCTTTTCTTTTTTTTTTTATTATTATTTTGGTTTGAAGCAAGGGCGAATCCATTAAGCGGTTAACAGGGCTTGCAACTCTCACTAACACTAAGAAAGAATAATTAAGGAGTGAATTAAAATTATATTTTTTTAAAAATATATGTATTTTTAAAATAGTTTAGCCTAAAAAATTAATTTAACCTTTATTAAAAAAAAATTATATATAAATATTAAATTATGTATTTTGAATCTCTATTAAATAAAAATTCTGAACCACCCGATTTGAAGAGCGTTACGGTCTTTCGTTAATTCTCGCACATCACGGACTCTGATCTGATTTTCTTTTTGTACCTTCTTTAAAGACCTTTCCTCCTTAAGTCAGATTTTTTATTGGTGGATGTTTTTATATTGCTTTTCTGGATCTGACTTAGCTGTACCATGAAAGTCTTCCCTTTCAAGTGTGTAATTAACTCGATCGATGTTTATTTTGTATTTAAATTGATGCCTGACAACTTACAAGCTGTTAGCAAATAAACAAGATTACTTTCTCTAATAATTATGCATTAAACGTGCAAGAAAAATTTTGGTTTGTTGGAATACACATTGGGTCTCATCACAAATTCAAAATTCATTGTATAAAATTCTAGCATTAATTGGTTTTGAAATTAAAATTTATAATTCATAATTATTATAATATTAAAATTGAGCTTTGACCTAGTCTCATTTATTCACATGTAACTCATATGTCATCATCATTTTGATCTCCCTGACTAGTTCGCCTCATTGTAATATCTCTTTTCTCAATTCTCGCTCGATTAAATGTAAAAGGAGGTATCATAATACATATTTCTTTCACATCAGAAAATTATAAACTCAAAACCCACCATATAAAATCTAAACTTAATTTTAGAATAGAATCTCATAATTTTAAACATAGTTATAGTACTCATATTAATATCAATTGGTGTTAAGATGAAATTTTATAATTCTTTTACATGATTATTTTGCCAAAGTGTCATAGGTTGAGATGCTCATCAATTCACTTTTGGTAAAACATAGTTTTTGGATAAATTACAAACATGAAACACCCAACCCCCTTGTAGTATCATTGGCATATTTATTTATAAATAGATACCAGACCTCTTGTGGTATCACCATCTTTTCACTTCCTTTTCCCTTGTGCTTCATACCAGCATCAAGAAGGAAAAAATCAGCATCAACTACAAACACGTCATTGGCATATATTGCCTGATCTCAGAGGGCTTCTAATGCAAATCCCCATACCAGAAAGTTGGAAAAGGCTTTGGGAAGAATGGGATCTCAGAGTTTTCATTATTTTGAGCCTTACCCTGCAAACTATATTGATCTTGTTAGCTCCTTTAAGGAAGCGAACAGCAAGCGTTTGGCTAACGGCGCCTCTCTGGGCAGCATATTTTCTCGCAGATTGGGCAGCTAACTTTGCTGTAGGACTCATCTCCAACAGCCAAATTACTGATTCTTCATCATCAAAAGCCGCCTCAGATAGCAACAATGCTGATCTTCTGGCATTTTGGGCTCCTTTTCTTCTAGTACACCTTGGTGGCCCTGATACCATTACAGCTCTTGCTCTAGAGGATAATGAGCTATGGGGTCGCCATTTGATTGCTCTCATTTTCCAGTTCCTAGCTGCAGTTTATGTATTCTTCCAGTCATTTCCCAAGAACAAGCTGTCGATCCCTACCTTGCTCATGCTTGTTGCAGGCACCATCAAATAAGCAGAAAGGACTCCATCACTATACCTCGCAAGCTTAAATAGCTTTCGCGACTCCATGCTTAAAGAACCTGATCCAGGGCCTAATTATGCTAAGCTCATGGATGAGTACCGATCGAAGAAAAAGGCAATGCTTCCGACACGGATTGAAATGATCCCGGAACCTGATAGAAGAGTCAAGGCCATGAATAAGGTGAATGAAGGAAAGCTGAAAGATTCGGAAATAAAGCTCTATGCTTACAATTTCTTCAAGACTTTCAAGGGTCTCATTGTTGAACTCGTATTCAGCTTCCGCGAGTGCAACCAAAGCAGAGATTTTTTCCTCAAGAGAACAGCAGAAGATGCTTTCAAAGTGGTAGAGGTCGAACTTAATCTGATGTATGCAGTCCTCTTCACTAAGTTCAGTGTGGTTTATACTGGATTGGGATACTTAGCCCTGTTCATATCTTTTGCTTTAGTTGGGGGTTCTCTTGGCCTCTTCTATTACGAAAGCAAGGCGGGCTTTGACAGCTTCGATCGATGTTGCAATTACCTACACCTTGCTCTGGGGTGCCATTGCCTTGGATATAACAGCATTCCTCATGCTCGTTTGCTCCGATTGGCTTTTTGTTCACATCAAGAAGCTGCCTGAGGTGCTGGAAGTTAAGAACACACAATATGATGCAGGAAAAAAAAAGCCTTTTCCGGAAAAGCTTCAAGAGCTGGAAAAGCCTCAAGAGCATTCCTCATGTCTTGTTTCCGCAGCTTACGCGATTTTTCTCCCGCAGGTGGTGTGAGTCTGTTTCTCAATTCAATTTGATAAACTATTGCCTACATCCTCGCCTACCAGTGAAAGAAAAATTTATTGGCTATTTAGGACTAACCAACTTTCTTGATTTGCTCAAGTACGTTGAACACAAGCCATTCAATAATGATCTAAGGGATCATTTCTTCGAAGAGCTGCACGCGAAATCCGAGTTGGCAGATGATTTGGAGACTGCCAACGATATAAGTTCAGCCAGAGGCGATTGGATTTTACGCGTAGAAGGTCACATTGAATTCCTCCCTTACACAATTGAAGTCGATTATGATCAGAGCCTTCTATTGTGGCATATTGCCAAAGAACTTTGCTATAATATTGAGGAAGAATCTGCACCTCCAAACAAGTACAGAGAGTTTTCCAAGCTTCTATCTGATTACATGATATATCTTCTAATGCAGCAGCCAACTTTGATGTCTGCAGTAACAGGTATTGGGCAAATACGGTTTCGTGATACCTGTGCGGAGGCACAAAGGCTTTTTAACAAAGAAGCACGAAGGCACAAAAAGCCTAATATCGGGGCAGTGATGCTCTATTTCATTTGGAGTGTGTTCAGATATCTCTACTATTCCATCCGTGCTATAGTTAACTTTCTCATTTTCATTGCTGCTATGAGGTGTTTCAATAGAGGAAAAAATGCAGATGATAATCATAATGATCCGCAAAGAGAAGCCTGCAAAAAGATTCATGATGTTAATACAGAAGTTGATCCTGTGTCTGTGAAGGGTGACAGAAGCAAATCAGTGTTGTTTGATGCGTGCATCCTAGCCAAGAAGCTGGAAAAATTGGGTGAAAAGAAATGGCAAGTGATGAGCAAAGTGTGGGTAGAGCTACTGACTTATGCTGCTATTCACTGCAGAGCAGATTCTCGTGCCCAACAACTAAGCAAAGGTGGAGAGCTAATCACCCTTGTTTGGTTACTGGCCGCTCATTTTGGTCTTGGTGATCAATTTCAAATCAGTGAAGGACATGCAAGGGCAAAACTTATCGTGGAGAAATAGCTTATCACAACCACTATTGCAGTGTTTTATTATATCTCGGAGTAGGAAAAATCTTCAAAATGTAAATGTCTCAAACACGGTGTGAGTTCCACCACAACACGTTAAATCAAGTGGCAAAATAAAAATGATGAGACACACAAACAGGTTTTAGACCTGTCCCTAGAATATATATATATAGTTGGTGTCTAGGTTTTCCAATAAATGTTGTCCAATATCTTCTGTAGCACTTTTTCTTTTCTTTTTGTTCCCCTACATATAAACTGTTAAGCTTGGAATTGCTCTTGCTGTCCTTTTTTTTCCTCATTCAAGGGAGGTTGAATCATTTTGTATTACTTAAAGATACTACACACCCTCTCGCATCATAAGACTAGGCATCACTTTTGTTCTTTTATTTATTTGTTCATTTTTTGGCATCCCAACGGCGGAACACTTCCCTTTATGATCTCTACTTTCTTTTCTTTCTTTTGCGAATCGAATCCAATAGAATCTTTTTAAATTAATAAAACTATTTGTTCCCAACTTATAACTAGTGTAAAAAATCAATAATTTTAATAAAATCATAAGATAATACATCTTATAGATCCAATATTTTATAATTAATAATTAAGTAAAAGTATAATAAATTGACTAGACTTTCTCAAAATATGAACTAATAATAATTTATTTTTTGTTGAACTTCAAATTTAGCAGAAAATTATTTTCAATTATTTCTAATGCGTCTAAAAGTCTTAGATTTGCTTTCTCGTATTGCTAGAATAAGTTGTGGAGTGTTATCTATGCTTTGAGTGTTTCATTGCATGACACTGGTTCAAAAGGTTGTGTATTATTATCAACTTTCAATTTCATCTTGAAAAGATAAGATTTAATATTAGATTATAAATTTCTAGATGTTATTGCATCCAAATGCTCGGTAATTAAGTTAATTTGATACGTAACAAGTGATATCACTTGAAATGGAAAGCGTGAAAATGAAAGGCCTAATTTTTTATTTTTTTTTGGTCAAGAAAGGCCCAATTTAATTGAGTAATTGAATTGAAGTGTCAAGAAAGCATATATTGGAAGAGAGACAAAATCAAAGAGAGATAAATAATGTGTTAGATTTTATCAGATCTCTAGATGTTATTGCATCCAATTATTCAATAATTAAATTAATTTGATACGTAACAAGTGATATATGCTTTGTCGAAAAAGAAGGCATCCATAGAGCGAACTGATAAGATATATTCTTACATATTGCAAAATACAAGTTCTAATTTACCCACTTGCCTAAGCAGGCTCTGAAATTCTTTGCCACATATATCTTTTATTTGTTGAAAAATACTTAAAGCCATTGCGATGCTTGAGCTTAAGGGGTGTTGTTAAAGGGGTTTAGATCATCTCCTTTATGCTAGAATTCAGGAGTTTGAGATTTTCTTATTAAACAAGTTCCTAATTAGTCCAATCCTTTATTTTTTTGTCACCAAGTATGAGTCTTGTAGATAATCACTTTTATATTGTATTTCTCAACATCAAAATTTCAACATGTAAATATTTTTTTTTATCTCTTGTAGAGAAACCATTAGTAGTGGCTCATAATATTTTCAGTGTACGTGTTTTCTGTTCTCTTTTTCTCCTCACATAGACTATGTGTAATATAATCAAACTGAAGCAGTAATTGTAAAGAATCTGGCTTAATTTAATGAGTCTTAAGAACTGTTTTTACTTTAGAAAGATATTTAGCATAGTTCATTAGGAAGACTAATTTTTTGGATAGAGATCTTAGATTCCATTCTCAAGGACGTACCCCTATTTGGATTGCCCAAAGGAAAGGAACGGATATTAAGGAAGGTTGAGGGAGAAAAACAAAGGAAAAAAGAAATAAACTTTTTTTGTTTGGCGTGCAAAAATAATAATAAATAAAAGGAAATGAAATAATTTTACAATTGTTTGTTTGGATTGGACAAGTATTGGAAAAGAAATACTAATTTAAATATAAAATTACTTATGTACCCATTTTATATCCATAAAAATAAGATAGGTAAGGACAAAAAAGATTTTTAACATGCTAACTTCCCCCACCCCCCCCCCCCCCCCTACCCTAAAAACACCCCAAATAATCCTTCCATCTAAAGAATGTGGAGGGGTTTTTTAAAGGGAAAATCTAACTAGAAGTCCCTATTGTTTTATTTTGTCTCAAACTAGTCCCCATTATTTAAAGTGTACCAAACTGGTCCCCAATGTTTGGAAAAAAATCTCAAAATGGTCCTCACATCCAAAATTCTGTCATCTTTGACAGAAAATGCATTTGGCGGGAACACCACGTTCTACTGTTTGAGGGCAAGCTTGGAAATTGGCCAAAAATTCATTATAATGATTTTTAAAAAATTCTAAACAACACTTCAACCTTAAAAAAATCTAAGCAACCTGCTAACTTGATTTCCTGCCGACAATACCATACAAAAATCAAAAGGAAATGAATTTCCAAAAAATAGCATTAAAACCATTGTCATTACATGAAATGAATCCCCAAAAATAGCATAGATCCTGCTAACAGTAGCTTACAAAACCAATAGGAAATGAATTCCCAAAAATAGCATTAAAACCATCCCTTGTCATTACATGAAATGAATCCCCAAAAATAGCATAGATCCTGCTAACAATAGCATACAAAACCAATAGGAATTCAAAAATAGCATTAAAACCATCCCTTGTCATTACATGAAATGAATCCCCAAAAATAACATAGAAAAACCAAAAGGACCAAAATGACAACCTTCATAATCTGCTTAGTTAAAGAACTCGGAAAACACCTCCAAGGCAGTAATATGCACTGGAACTGAATCATCAACTTCTAAATTTGGAGCAGCTTCAGTTGGTGCATCATTAGCATGTGGAACTGGAGTATATGGTATTGGAGCATGCATAGGTGGCCTTTTTCCCTGACTGCCTTCACCAACTTGTCATAATATACCAATTAGATGTAATGGAATGGTAAAACAGGGAAAAAATGAAATTGAAACAAAACTTACTTCTTTGGATAATTGACAACTTCTTGAGTTGTGCCCCATCTGCCAACAATTTCTACAATGATTTACTTTCTTGGTGGGCTTATGCATTGTAGGGTTGGGTTGCTCAAGAAGTGGGTCTCGTCTTCTGACTTTCTTTGGCCTTTCTGCCTTTTTGTTGTACTTAGGAGGGAGTGGTGGAACTCTATCAGTCTTGGGCCATAGGTCAGGACCATTTAGAGGCATTATAGGTGGTTCATAAATCTTCTTGAAGATCTCCACTATATAACATTCATGTACATAGTCCTCCAGGTTACTCCCTTTCATTCCCAATGCTGAGCACGCATGCTTACAAGGGAAACCAGTCAGTTGTCATTTCCTACAGCTGCAAGTATGGTTGAGCAAATCCACAGCATATTTATCATCATAACTACCAACCACCTCAAAGTGAAACTCATTAGCCTTCAAAGGAATAAATGCACAACCAACCTCAGTCAATTGTACAAGTCTTTCCCTTATTCTAGGACACAAAGGTCCACTCCATTTTTGTGCCTTATCTCTATTTGTTTGTATCCTTGTCATCACCAGTACTCTAATTGTTTCAAACATGGTTATTAAAGGCTTATCCCTTGCATCCATAATGAAGTAGTTGAAACTCTCACAAAGGTTGTTCAATAGCATGTCACACTTAACAAATGTATCAAAGTAAGATTTAGACCAATGTGCAGGAGGTTTATCAGCTAGCCAATTCACTGCATCTACATCCAATGTTGTTATCTTCTCCATTGCAACTTCAAACCATTGAATAGTAGTTGACATGGCAGCTAAGCATAAAGCATCCTTCAATGCTTGACCCCTATGCCCAGCCCTCGTGAAATTTCTATGCAAATGTCTCACACAAAATCTGTGGTGAACATGAGGAAGTGTCTGCTCAAATGCCTCAATCAAGCCCTTTTGTTTGTCACTCATAAATGTCCACTGTTTACAAGTCTCATCTTCACTATCAATCTTAAAGTCCTCTTTTAGAAAAGATAAGAACCAACACCAACTACTTGTGTTCTTATTCTCAACAATAGCCCAAGCAAGTGGGTACATGTTATTGTTGGCATCTATCCCTATTGCTGCTAAAAGTTGTCCACCTTGTGCTGACTTTATATGACAACCATCAACACCAATAATTGGCCTGCAACCTTCTTGAAACCCTATCTTGCATGCATCAAAACACATATACATCCTCATGAATCTAGGACGTTCTAAGAGGTCATGTTGATCTACCATCTTCACCATCACTGTGCTGTTAGGGTTAGTCCTCATAATTTCTTCACAATATGACCATAACGTGTTGAATTGTTGCTCAAGATCACCATGAATCCTATTCATTGTAGTTGTCTTTGCTCTATATGCCATATTTCTAGAGATGTGAGCCTTAAGCTCCACTGTTAACTCATTTTTAAACTCTTTGGCCCTTAACTTGGGATTAATCCTAAATTTGTGCTCATAATTCTTTGCCAACCATTTTTGAGTTAACACTTCTTCTATAAAATGACCAATAACATGTGTGTTTAGGCCTATATGTCCTTATTTGGAATGACAACTCACCACTAATATTTCTAGCATAAATCTCCTAGGTACATCCCTTTTGTCTGCATTTTGCCCTGATTCTAAGACTATCATTCTTAACATATTTGAACTTCTTACCATTCTTGACAGAAAAGGTAACCAATGAATCCTTAAATTCCTTCCATTCCAACTTGAAAATCAAGATTATTCATATAAACTCTAGGGTTGAATACATGATAGTCTTCATCACTTCCTGAACAATTCAAGTTGATAATGTCATCTGAAGCCATCAAGTCTTGTTCATCATTTTCCACATTCTCTATACTTTGGTCTACATTCTTATCAAACATCTTATCGTCATCACTCAGCCCATAGTCACTCTCATTGAAATCTGCATCTTCTGAATCATTATCCCCAAACATCTCAGACTTTTTCTCCTCATTGTCCAAGTTAAATTGAGTCCTACAACCCCCAAACTGAATCAAGCTGGCATCATTTACACTACACTCAATCTGGTTTCGAACAACATTATCCAGATCCAAGTGTTCGATATAAATTTGAACAACCTTCTTAGTAGTAATGAACTTTTGAAATCCTTTCACACTATCATTACTCTTAATATACCTACTGCCCCCGTGAAGATCAATTTCATACTTATGCCATACCCTTAGCTTATCCTTTTTGTATCCACATAACATTGCCATATTCAGTATGTCATCAAACCCAATTAGATTTCCATCAACAAAATCAAAGTAGTCTACCATACCACCAACATATTTCCTAATAGGATTTTTCAGTAAAGCCCCACCATGATGCATTTGAATACTAAACAATGCAGCATCTGACTTGGCATCTAGAAATGCATACTTGAGATTAGGGATTAACTAAGCAAATAAATGTATCATACCAAAATAGCATTATGTATATTCATTAACTAACCAAAATATCATTATTTTACAAAATAATAATAATAATAATAATCACGAAATCATAGTCCTTAAATCGATTTAGGATTTCTGATTAGGAAAATCAGAAACCTTATCGATTTAAGGTTTTTGATTTTTTCCAATTAAAAACCTTAACTCAAGCCTAATTTCATGATTTTATTACAGATTTTTGCCAATTAAATCAAGCCTAAACATGCCGTATTTAGGTGGAGGCGACGTGAATCTTCGAACATAAGCCATCGCGATGATGGTTGACGATGACGATGGCTGGTTGACGATGATGATGGCTGATGGTGGTTGACGATGGTGGTTGACAATGATGATGGCTGATGGTGGTTGACGATGATGATCGCGATTGGTTGACGATGACGATGACGATCGCGATGATGGTTGATGATGACGCGGTTGAGAAGACAATGGCAAGCTGAGACGATGGTAATGGCAGCTGTGGATGTTTTCGTTGGTGTACGCAGGTGTGACAAGTTGGGAGAGAAAAAGGGCTCAAAAAGGTAAAGGATATTGTTAATATTAACTCAAATGTGTGAGGGTAATTTAGTCTTTTTATTAATTTTCTGTCAAAGATGACAGAATTTTGGATGTGAGGACCATTTTGAGATTTTTTTCTAAACATTGGGAATCAGTTTTGTACACTTTAAACAATGGGGACTAGTTTGGGACAAAATGAAACAATTGAGACTTCTAGTGAGATTTTTCCTTTTTTAAACTAACTCTTCATATCTTTCCTTCCCTCTTAAAATATAATCCAACCAAGGGAAGAGATTTTCTAAACCCTCCCATTCCTTCAGAGCGCTTTAAATTTGCAATCGAAACAAGGTTTTAGGGATTTATATGTATTGGAAGTTTATGAGGACATTTTATGTTTTATTAGTCTAAAATCCCAGAAAATATTAATCTAAAAATGATTATAAATATTTGGGAGCAAAATGTTATACTTTCTATATAGTGTAACATTTTATGTTTTATTAGTTTGTAGTTTTATTTCTTGTCTGAAGTTTTAAATTTACAAAAAATGAAAAATAGAAATTAAGAATTAATTATTAGATATAAAGAAATGGTACTTTGTTTATTAGTATATTATTAAGAACTATGAAAGACATTTTAGTTAACAAAATTATGTAAGAAGGTTAAGTAACAAAAAATAAAAATTGGGGAGCCAAATTTTTATTATAAATATTTATCGTGGAATAAAATAATATTAGTTTAATATTTTATAATTAATAAGCATATAAAATACCCTTTTAGAAATTCGATCCATTTCATTATACATTTTAAAGTTCAAATTATTAATTTCATATCAAACCAAGTTAAGACCCTAAATTACCTATTCCCGTTTCATTTGCCAGTTTGTCTACATCCCAATAATTATTTTAAGTTTCTTCCGTAGACTTTGAACAACATACGAGCACAGTGAATCTTAAAATAAGTAAACTACTTAATACTCTGTATTTTGTCAAAAGTACACAGTATTCATGTGTTTTAAAACATAGTTGATTATCCTATGTATTTTATAAAAATAGCTAAATACCCCCTATGTTTTAAAATATAGTTGATTATCTCCTTGTATTTTTAAAAATATAGCTAAATACCCCCAGTATTTTTAAAAATGCAGTTGAATACCCCTATTAAACATGACATGAAAAGGGGTTAGTCAACTATGTTTTTAAAAACATCAGGGGTATTCAGCTATATTTTTAAAAATACAGGGGACAATCAGATATGTTTTAAAATAAAGGGAATATTCAGTTATAAAACACAGGAATAATAAGCTATATTTTAAAACATAAGGTATTGTATACTTTTGACAAAATGCGGCCATTAAGTTTGTAGTCAACAGTGAAGAGATCTAATGGAGAGAATGCATCTGCCATAGCTTACTATATAATACGACTTTACTGAAAAAGAAACAATTCATACTTGTGCACCCATCTGAGAGAAGACAACTGTTTCTTGCATTCCAGGTACCAACTCTATCACTCAATCATATTTGTTGGATTGGAGAACATTTATTTACATGTACAACTCAAATGGCTTTGCTGATTGTGTTCTATATTTACATCTATGCTTTTGTAAGTCTGTAACATTGTTTCTGGAAATGATAACATAATAAACAGACGTTAGATTTTATTTATCTATTTTTTGTTGTATACTTATATCTATATTGTAAATTTCTATTTTATTATCTTATTTATTTCATTATTATATGTTATCATTGTTATTATTATTTTATTCATATTTATTATTGTTGTTGATTATATAATTAATGTTATTATATTCATTATTATTATTATTATTATTATATTATGTACTTTTATTATATTATTATTATTGTTATTATTATTATTATTGCCATTAATATATTTTGTTTATATTTTTTTTATTATTTATCTTATTTTATTGTTGTTATTAAGTTTTACTATAAATATAAATTATATTTTTATTATTTTATAATTAATTATCATATTATATATTTGTTATTGTTATAAATATATAATGTTTTTTTTATTATTATTATTTATGTTATTGATATTTATTATTTTTTCATTTATTTTCATTTTATTATATTATTTATAAATTATTATTATTATTATACATTTTATTGAAAGAACATGCTAAGAGGACTAATACGAGATTAAAATCGAATGAGGCAGCAGAAAATTAAACTAGCATGCACAATAGGATCATCGTCATGTAGAAAACATGTCAAAGAATATGAATTTCAGCACTTACGTTATCATATATCCCTAGCTTGGTTTTGCTAGAATATATATAAGAATGATTTATACCTAACACGTTGGCTTAGAATACAATGAAATATAAATGTTCGAAGTTGAGTGAAGTTTGAGAGTTAAAAGGACAAACTTTCCGTATACGAAGTTGTAAGATCCCTTCTCTAGTATTGGAGGAAAATTTTGGCGTTAGATAAGGTTTTTTTTTTTTTTTTTGGCTGAATCAGCGGGCGTTAGATAAGGTTTAGCAAAATAGAAATTGAGCGAAATCTATATAGTTGAAAATGTCAAGTTTTCCTATACTAGTTAATGGCTTCAATTTTTTTAAAATTACTAACATTATTGAAATGATGATAATTAAATTGTTATAGAGTAACACGTCTCATCCTTACATATGCAGACCACGCTAGATCATTTATTCATTAATTTTATATTTTATTTTATGCAACTAAGGTTGTTCAAACTTATCGATCATCAATGCAATTATTCTTAATTTAATAAAAGGTACAGCGTATTGTTTTAGCAATGATTGAGTACAACCCAGCATAAGAAAATATTATATAAACGTTGGGGAAAAATATTTTTTTTTATAATGTTATAAATAAAATTTAACAATTCATAAATTATTTATGTTCTAAATAATTTATAATTATTAAATATTTTGATAATTTCATAATATTTTAACATATCTAACTTAAACGGCTTTGTCATGCCAAGCCTATTGTTCTCACGTCAAGAATGACTGCGCTAACAGGAGGTATTATTACATCTAGTGTCTAAAAAGCCAAATAACTGTATGATCAAAACAATATGTTGCCTTTATAACATTATTAAGAAAAAATGACTTAATTAGTTTCAAACGTTTGTTTATTTTAATATTTTAATTTTAAATATTTTAAATCAGACATTTTAGTCTTAAACATTTTACATAAGAGACACTATTAGTCTTTTAGCTCATTTCTATTAAATTTGCTATGTTAAGGTCACGCGATTCGCACAATGTGTGAAAAAAAATGCATACAAAGTTAAATTGGTCATTTAACTTATAACTCATTCTCACAAAACATCACTCGATCCCTAATTTAACCTTGTATGCTTTTTTTTTTAAAGTGTGCCGGACAAATCAACGGTGTTCCTTATGTAAAACATTTAAGACTGAAGTGTCTAATTTAAAATGTTTGAGGCTAAAATATCAAAATAAATAAATGTTTAAGACTAATTGAGCTATTTTCTCCATTATTAATAGGCATATCAATGATTTGAGTTTTAACTCTTGGCAATGAAGTTTTTGTATAACGTAAAGTGAAGTGGTGAATATTAAATCATTATAATCAAATATTAGATTTAATATCTAGTATCTTACTAAAGTATTTTTTATTTTACTTGTTAATATATGAGCTGGGAAATTTTTTGTTTTTTGGGACACACGATAAGTCGAGAGAAACTTTTTTTTTTTCTTGTTTCCTTTTTGTGATTAGGCTGGGGGTTCAAATGTACCATTATTGTCAATTACAAAAATGAGCATAAAAATCTATTAAAATAGAATTACTGGTGGCAACACCTATCTGATGTGCATGTTTAAATATTATTGTCTTTTTATTTTTATTTTTCCGGTTCGTTTTCCATTTTCGTATTCCTTTTTTTTTTCTTCTTCCCCCCCCCCCCCCCCCCCCCGGTTTTCCTAATGCTGTTTAGGTGGTATCCACGTGAACTCTATTTATGTGGCACCATATTCTAATCTGGTTTACTTAAACAAAGCTACTCTTTATTTTCGAAGGGGGTCAATTATACAAATAGTCTCAATTCTTACCCCTTAATTTCGTTTTAAAAATGATAAATTGTCTTCACATGAACAGGTTCAATTTTCTAAAATTTCTGACAGTAATAAAATGATAAATTGTTGTATTGTGCTTCTAAAGTAAAGGTACATGAATAGTCGCCTGATCTCCATTAAAATAAGTAAAGTATCCTTAAGCCAAATTCTCTTAGATGAGTAGTTGAATAAGTAACCGGTGTTGCCATTACATATTAATTATTATATGGAAATTTCTTGTATTTTTTCTGCTGTTCATGCTCTTTAAAAATTAAAAAAATAGACGTTATATATGTGAGACTCACATGCTATATAAAGAGTAAGTATTCATTAATAATAATAGTATTTTTCAGATCTCATTCATTAATTTCTTTTTCATCCTTAGAATAAAAATTTAAATTGTAATTCAAATTTAAGATATTTTATTGTCACAAACTCAACTTTCGACTTATTCTCTAATTAAATCAAAACCGAATTCTCAAGGAACGAAACATTATATAAAGGTTGGGGGAACATCTTTTCTTGAGCGCGAGATAAGAATAGGTTAAGTGTTTGTGTGTGTGTGTGAGAGAGAGAGAGAGAGAGAGAGAGGAGAAATGGAAATCAATCATTTTGGCCACGAGCATCCCTTGATCCTCAAAGATACGCGAAAGGGTAAAGAAAAGTGTCGCGGATGTGAAGAGAGAATCTCAGCGTCGGAGGCCGCATATGAATGTGGGAAGTGTGTAGACTACTTCCTCCACAAAAGATGTGGTGAGCTACCGAGGGAGTTGAATTATCCCAACCATATTCACGCACACTCACTCGTCCTTCTCCCTGAATCACCTTATGATGTTATGAAAGTTTGCACATGTGATTGGTGTGGCGAAGGTTTCAGCGGTTTCACCTGCCACTGCTCCCTCTGTAAATTTGATTTGGATATATCATGTGCTGTTTGGTTGAGAGGAAGTACGGATATGAATCATTTTCTCCACAAGCATCCCTTGATCCTCAAAGAAGATGTGCGAGAGAACAATAAAATGTGCCGCGGATGTCATGACACAATCCTTTGGTGGGAGTCCGCATATGAATGTGAGGAGTGTTCAAACTACATCCTCCACAAAAGATGTGGTGAAGTGCCGAGGGAGATGAAGTATCATCCCAAGCATGACCAGCACACACTCATCCTTCTACCTTTATCACGAAGAAAATTTTTATGCAATGAGTGTGGAAAAAATTTGAGAGGTTTTTCGTACCACTGCTCCCTCTGTGAATTTAATCTGGATATATCATGTGCTGTTTGGCCATGGGAGAGAGGAACGGAAATTCATCATTTTTCCCATTAACATCCCTTGATCCTCAACAGGAGTGTAGAGGCTGAATTTGAAAGCCAAATATCGTGTCGTGGCTGTGGTAGATCAATCTATGGGAGGGAAATGGCATTTAGATGTGATGAGTGTGAAGATGATTACATCCTCCACAAAGAATGTGCCCAAGTACCGAGGGAGATCACGCATCCCAGCCATTATGATCAAGACCCACTCATCCTTCAAACTTCCATAAAAATATATTGCAGTGGTTGCCACGGGTCTTCGCCTGGTTTGATGTATTACTGCTCCCCCTGTCAATTTGCTCTGCACATAACATGTGCTATGAAGGATAATTACATAATATGTGCCTCCGGGGAGGACCGCAATCTTAGGCATAAAAGTCACCCACAGCACTCGCTCATACTTCAACCAAGGGAAGCGTTGTTCCTTTGCAATGCTTGTGGATTGGAAAAGAAAGATCGTTTCTACACATGTTCTTCCTGTACTTTTATGATCCACAGGAGTTGCGCTTTATTACCGGAAACAAACAAATGCAAGGCTCATGATTCATGTGATCTCACCCTTTCCTACGGTTTTCCATCTCAGCACAAAAACTTCAAGTATGATTGTGATGTTTGCCGCAAGAGAATATATGATTGGTATTGGATTTATTACTGTGGCGACTGCAGATATTTTGTTCACCTTGGATGTATCACAACTGAGATTGAAGTTGACTTGTAAGATATCCTTTCTTCTTCCCTCCACATCCCTCTTTTTATATTTTTTATATTTTTTATATTTATTTTTGAATTTCTGTTGATTCTATTTGTCCTGCAGTATTCTGACAATATATATATATTATAATTTCCATGCTACCAGAGACGACGATGATTTGTTTGACGATCCAAGTTTTGAAAAGAAACTTCTAAAGGTTCTGCTTTACGATGATTTGTTACACTTACCGGCGATTGACATATCTAAAGAGCTTATTGGACGTTTCTTGCTTAGAAAGAATAGCCTCGCTCAAATTCAGTCAGAAATCAGGCACTTCGGCCATGAACATCACTCATTGATTCTTTTCCATGAGCTGCCAAATGACGTTGAAGAAGATGAGGAAATATTATGCAACGCTTGCGTTGAGCCTATTTCATCTGCTGATTATTATTCTTGTGTGGAGTGTAGTTACTTTCTCCATCTATCTTGTGCCAAATTACCAAACAAACTACAACTACAACATCCCAGTCATCATCGGCACTCGCTCACCCTTGGTTGCCACCAAAAATTCTATGACACTTTTTGGTGCAATAAATGCTATTCCGATTCCAATGGATTCTTCTTCAAGTGCGAGACATGTGACGATTTCTACCTTGACGTGAAGTGTGCTGCTATGCCCACTATCATTGAGCACAAAAATCATCATAATCATCCCCTCTTTCATTCTAAAGATCGTGGAAAAGAATGTAATGCTTGTGGTCAGGAATACTGGTCTGCTGGCTTTTGTTGTGAGTCTTGTGATTTTTATTTGGAAGAAAGATGTGCAATACACCCTGGGGAGGTTAGGCATAGATTTGATCCACATCCACTTCTTCTGAAGTTTCCGCCGTATAAAGACCATCCCGAGATATTCATGTGTGCTATATGCGAATACGAAATTCATCCTAAGCATTGGCTTTATCATTGTTATGAATGCGATAACTCCTTCCACCTGGATTGTGTTCCAAGACTCAAACAATATCAAAGAGTCAAGTATGGAGGCATACTTAAAGTGAGCTCCCACCCACACCCTCTCAAGTTTGTTCAGGAGCCCAGGGTAAGAAACAATTGTAACCATTGTTCTAAAACAACTTATCGTCGTTGGGAAATGCTATTCGAATGTGAAGATTGCAGATTTTCCCTATGTCTAGAATGTGTTCGTGAAATGTCCTAATTCATTGTTTCACAATATTATCCTATTGGTCAGACGAGCCATCGAAACAAAATAGGATTTTTATGCTTTGTTTATGTCGGTTCCGTATTCAGTATGCGTCCAGTTGTCTTATTTCGTTAATTCCCTTAAGTTTGTTGTATTAGAAGTTCTTTTTTGCTCTGTTTCTAGTAAATGAAGTATTTTCTGTTGCATCTTTCCCTAATTACTGGGTAGACTTCTTGTTATTGCTTTTCCTTGTTTCTTATAATTATACAATTTCTACTTTCTTTTTTCGAAATGTAAAATTCTGTATGCATTCTTATTAAACAAGTGGTCTTTGAATGTGATGTGAAGACTGAAACTTTTGCCTACGTTTTAGTTGGCATTCGTCAAATGTCCTAGCTAGTTCATCGTATCTCAATATTATTAAGGATAGAACCGCTTGTTGAGGTTCCATTTGTGGTATTCTATTTTATGAACATCATTACAATACTTCTGTTAACGCTTTTCTTTTTTCCTTTGAAAAAATAAGAGCGCGCTTATGATTATGGGGGTGAGCATTCTAGTTGACAGCAGAGCCATTAATAACTTGTAGGGGTTGATAATTGTGAGAATTGCTAAAATATGTCACAAATTTTTTTGGATGGGAAGTTTGTCAATTTCAGATTTATCAACTCAACTTTGTTTCTTCCTATGATAATTTTCCATCCTCTAGGATCAACCAGAAAGTCTCTTTGCAAGTCACTTCATATAAACAAGGCGCAGATTCAATATTTATGTTTGGGGTTTAAAATCATAAAACTTAACATTTGTATATGAATAATTTTTTTCAACAGAGCTAAAATTGATTTTTCAAATTAAAATTACCTTAAAAATGTTTATATATTTAAAAAATAAAACCCTAATTCAATCTTAATAATTTTGCTCTCGAGATGAATTGGGGCTGCAACCCAACTACCCTTATCTAAGTCATTCATATTCAATTACCTGAGATCTATCGTAAGGTAGATAATAGTGGACAAACCATTTAGGTCATGGCTCGTAAAACTTCTGACAATTACTCATCTCCTCATATGATATTAACAGGGCTTTACATCTTAGCCTTCAATCTAACTACTATTGCAGTGGTTTTTTTCTCCATATATGTAAACATCTAGGAGGGCCTGTCCTGACTGGGATGATAACTCCGTCTTTATTTTTTATTTTATTTTAACAATCTTAGAAAACATCTCTACAAACCGGTCCAAAATAAACAAGCGGACACGATGCTACAGTGAGGGTAAACTATCTATCAATATGGACAAAAAACATATCATGTGACTGCCACGAGATAATGAATAGAGATTATAGGTGCACATTAGTACTTGTTATGCAACTTCTGTGACAATGAATACTAATTTGATAATCCGATCAAACAATAAATACTACCTCTCAAAATATTATTCGTTATTATAATTCATGAATAGCAATTGATAATATGAATTTAAATGTAGAGGTTAACATGGAAGTAATTGTAAAGATTTCGCCTCTCTAAGATTCCTATTAGTGGATAACAAAGAAAAACTTAATTTTTTGTCCTGTACTATGGTGCTGATCTAATATTTCTTTGTACCCAACATTAGTGACTTATTTCTCTTTCCTCGGCTTTTTTCTTTTTCCTGTTATTGACCCTTTTATATATATATATATATATATATATATATATATATCTCGTTATTTCTCCAATTTTATTGGCATGATATGTGTTTCTACGATTTAAGGCTATTGATATGGCATTTAATGTACATAAGAGCTCACTTTTGTTTTTTTGGTCAAACCATAATTAATCACTTGGACTCTATATACAAGAAAATATTATAGTATTATCAGTATTAAATTATGCTTGAAATCATTATTGTATTAATCAAATTGTTAAGGACATGCTTGTCGTTTTCATATGTTTATTTCAATAGCATGTCTAATTCTACGTACCAAATCAAGATTAGGAAATCAAAAAATCATCCCTTTCTATTAGCATGGAATAACGCTTGTATGTTTTTTTGTTTTTTCAGTATCAAAGTAATGATGCACATATTGTGGAGTAAGGTTTAGTATCAAGGGGTGGATTTAGAAAATTTTTAATTGGATATTATAACCCGTAATTCAATACTACATTCTTCATTTAATGGAGGTTGTGTAGTCCTCTTTATCATCCATGCACATCTGCACTTACGCAGAAAGGAGCAATAGCTAGTCGACATGACCCTTACAGTGTTAAAAAACTAGTCCAGTTCAAGCCACTTGGGCCAAAGCTGAAGATGAAGGAAATAAAAGATGGGGCCGAAGAAAACGTAAATTGCAATCACAATGACTAAGTCCAGAACATAAGAGAAGGTCCAATACACCTAGTGCATGCCAACAAGAAAAGGACATATCAAATTGGGCCATGCCCATTGGAAGCACAAAGAGCCTAACTGAAAAGAATATAATGGTGTTTTTAGGTGTAGTTTGAATTATTAATTAGTCCTCACTAAAAAATAAAAATAAAAATTTGTATATAAATATTAAATTGTGTACTACAACCTCTATTAAAGAAATGTTAATTCACTCCAGTAGGGTGGAAACGAAAGCCTTTTGATGCAATGATGGACGAACATTAATCATTTTTGATAAAATTCAAGATTATTTTCTCCTCACTATGGATTCAAAAGTTCCTATAAATGGTTCTCGAATTTGGGATGTAAACGATATAGCTTACAACTTTCTCACTTTTTTAGCTAAACACAAACACAATGGGAGAAAAAAAGGATTAAAATACCAAACTTTCTTTTCGGCTTCCTTTCTTTTCTGCTATCCAAACAATAATTAAGTTTTTAAAACAGGGATATGAGCCTATGAATAAGCAATTGTCGAGATTGAATAAGTAAATTCGGTGCAATATTTTTCAGGAAAGATTCGAATTAAAGAATAAAAGTTGGTTCAACTACAAATAGCGATTTGAAGGTTCATTATTGAAGCTTTGGGTCTTGGTTTTAGTTAATTTAACTTAGGACTTTTATGTATTTTGTGTTCTCTTTAAATTATAATTGAATTCTTCTAGCTCGATAGTTCTGTCTTCAATCAAGGGATAGAACTCAAAAAATATATTTTTTTTATTTGAATTATTTTTCATTGATTTGATTTCATCAATATAAAACAAAAAATACATTTTAGTAGTACCATTTTAGATAAGACCACCACGTAATTTATATGTCTCATTTCAATTAATATCTCATCACGATGGTAAGGCGTTGAGCCTTCATATTCTTGAAATATTTTGGACAATGATTGACGTAATATTTGTCTTAAATCAAGATAGTGTCTGGCCCTACAATGTACCAAAGAAAATGACAAAATACGAAAACGTTTGATTTGAAATATGACTAAGATGATAATAATTATCGAATTGAGCATATGCCTTAATTATAAGAAAAGCATTATCCTCCTGTATTATTACAATACACATCCTTCAAGTCCTGGATTCTTCTAAGAGCAAATCACACACAGTCACGTAATAGACATGGATATTGAGATCACATTGTCATGTAATAAAAACTCCTTTATCCATCTTGTCAGCTCTAAGAGGAGTAATAACTGTTAACTTGTATTGACACCGAAATATATATTTTTTTAACATAATAGAGATTAAAATTATAATTCAAATCCAGAACATTTAATCACAACTAGTCACTATTAATTTAATAATTTTATCCTTTTTGGCATAATAAATATTAAAATTGTAATTCAAATTCAGAACATTTAATCACAACTAGTCACTATTTAATAATTTTATTCAACTCTTAAATCGACAACGAAATATATTTGCCCTAGATGTAATATCTTCATATTTGAAAACAATTGTTTTACAAGAGTATGTAGAGAGGAAGGAGTTGGTTACAATCAACTGAGTTAAAATGACATTACTTACATCTTTCTTTTAGGTTATAAGAATCAAAACTGATCTTTGTATCTCTTGTTCCTCAAACAATAGTGATATCGAAAAATTAGTCTCGACCAATTCAATAAGAACACGTTGTCTCTTAATAGAATAGTAGAGTGATTTGTCGATTAAGAGATGTAATCATCACTAAACCCTAAAATTTAAATAACGTCAAGCACTAGTGACTTTTGAAAAGCAAACATAAGTCATCTGACACCTCTCGACTCTTGGACTACCTTAACACCAAGATCCCATTGTTCATACAATCATACCGCATAAAGAAAATATCAAATTCTAAATTAGGCTCTCGAAACAATTACAGAAAGGTCGACGCCTCCACCCTCAATGTTACCCTGAATGTTTGGTAATATTTAACATTTACTTTCGGATACAAGCTTCCATAACTCATATGATACTTGAAAACTTTTCAAGAAGAATCACACAACTTTCATATTTTCAAACTAACTTAAGCATTAAAGTATTTATATGAGAAAACCCACATGTATCTCCTTTAATTCCAATGTACTCAAGACATTGATCCGTCGAACCAAGACTTCGACCATATTCTTTATACATATTCTCCATCATCAAATTAAACACTATATAAATGAGAATTTCTTCATAATATTATAATATTATGAAAAAAATTTAATAATTTTAATAGCATACGTCATTTTTTCATAACTATATTAATAATTTATAATTATTGAATTTTGTTCATAATAACATAACTTATAAGCAAATCCATTCCTACTATACTATTTCCTATGCTTGACCAAAACAAAAAGAAATACTATTTCTCGATGACTTTAAGTTTGCTTTAATTAGCGATCGTTATACGCTAATGGATAAACTAATTTATCTTGATGTCAAATAACACGAGCGGAATATTTGATACAGGAACTGCCTATCTTATTTGATCCATGAAACCAATTAAAATTATAATATTCAACCGACACCAGTTAGGTTCATTATCTAAAAGAATTTATGGAAGGATAAAGAAGCAAAGAAATGCTAATTAGTCAAAAACTCTCTTAGCCCCTCCACCTTTCTGGATGTGTTGACGTGGCCTCAAGTCGTCTTCCTTTAAAATCTTTTGGCAGCTCCCAGTTAGTAACAACACGTAACGGAGAGCCGCAAGGTTTTAACAGCATATAATTAATTGTCTATTAATGCAACAAAGTGATTCTGACGTGTGTTTGCGAGTTTTCACATCTTTTTATGTGAGTTTAAAAATTAAAATTAGATATATTTCGTTTATTTTTTAAATAGATTTTAAATGAAAAGTGTTTTGAAAGTATTTATCTGGTGGATGGCTAAGGCAAACAGAAGCTAAGAAAAAGATTAAAAAAAATAAAAAGTTTAAAATTAGAATTTTTCAAATTAAGTTTTTGCGCAATTATTTTTCTTTCTTTTTTCTCTCAAAAATACCCTTCCATACTATTTTAGACAATTTACTACAAAATTCTTTTTCCTGCATTTTTTTATATTTAGTTATATTGTAAATAATAAACAGTACGTGTAATATATGACAAGACCAATTAGTCAAACGATTTATATTCTATAACACCTTTAATAATCAAAGCTATGCCTTTAAAAATTTTACAACTCAATATCTAAAATTTTAGAACTCAATTCGTCTAGACGGACTGGGGAGTTGTCCATCTGTACCTAAGATATCAAGAAAGAGAAAAGAGAAACACGTAACTAGATGTACTCTATTGCTATATAAAGATGTTGCACTCTTCAAATGCAACATGCATTCACGTTCATTTTAACACCATTTATCATCCTCATGGCATCTTCATTTCGTATCATTCTTTTCTGCTCACTACTCTTCATCCCCTCAGCTATAGCTCAGAATTCTTCTTTTAGACCTGAGGGTTTAATTCTTTCGGTTTCCAAAGACGCTTGACGCTTCAATATGTCACTGTAATCAACCAAAGGACACCTCTTGTCCCAGTTAACCTAACCCTTGATATTGGTGGCCAATTATTGTGGGTTGATTGTGATCAAGGCTATGTTTCCTCCACCTATCGCCCCGCCCGGTGCGGCTCGGCTCAATGCTCATTAGCCAACTCTAGTGGCTGTGGAGAATGTTTTTCTCCACCTAGGCCAGGCTACAACAACAACACCTGTGGCCTCTTCCCTGGTAACACCGTGTCACACACCGCCACGGGCGGCGAGCTTGCCTCCGATGTGGTGTCGGTCCAATCTACTGATGGTAGAAATCCGGGCAGGAATGTCACAGACCCACAATTCCTATTTGTTTGTGGTCCAACATTTTTACTAGAAGGTCTAGCTAGTGGTGTGAAGGGCATGGCAGGCCTTGGACGTACAAGAATTGCGTTTCCATCTCAATTTGCAGCTAGTTTCAGCTTCAATAGAACATTTGCTGTTTGCTTGAGCTCTTCCACTAGCTCCAATGGCGTCGTCTTCTTCGGTGATGGACCATATTATCTACTGCCTAATATTAATGCCTCGAGCAATCTTATCTACACACCATTAATTATCAACCCTGTAAGCACCGCACCAGCTTATTCTGCAGGAGAGCCTTCAGCAGAATACTTCATTAACGTAACATCAATCAAGATCAATGAAAAAGTCGTTCCAATCAACACCACACTGCTAACAATCAACAGTGAAGGCTATGGTGGAACCAAGATCAGCAGTGTTGATCCATACACAGTTTTGGAAACTTCAATTTACAATGCTGTTATCAATGCTTTCGTGACTGAGCTTGCAAATGTCACTAGGGTAGCATCAGTGGCACCGTTCGGGGCGTGCTTTAACTCATCAAACATCGGCAGCACCCGGGTCGGCTCGGCCGTGCCGGCGATTGATCTTGTTCTGCAGAACGAGACTGTTTTCTGGAGGATCTTTGGTGCAAATTCAATGGTTCAAGTTAGTAATGATGTGTTGTGCCTTGGATTTGTTGATGGAGGTATAAATCCAAGGACTTCTATTGTGATTGGAGGGCATCAGATTGAGGACAATCTTCTGCAGTTTGATCTTGCAACATCAACACTTGGATTCAGCTCTTCACTCTTGTTCAGACAAACAACATGTGGCAACTTCAACTTCACATCCACTGCTTAGATGATGTTTTTCCATGTTGTAGCATGAGCTGATATATAAAAGCTGCAGCACATTAAATCTGTATTGCTTGTATGTTAAATTTACAGAAAAATAAGAGGCCATGATTGATGTGAGGCTTCAACCATGTTTTTCATCTTAGTAAATGCGAGTTACATTAAAATATGGGATGTCCTAAGGTTCTTATAACTTACACAAGTTACATCACCATGAGAAGAAATTGAATGCTTCTTTGCTTGTTTTCTTTGATATTTTTATTGAATGATATATTCAGACCTGAGAATAATTTGTCATAGACGTGTAACAGCGCATTCCATATTGGTTTTGCATGTATGTGTTCAATTTATAATAAGTTGAGTTAGTGAATGTGTTAGTAGACTAATAATTAAATTTAGATTATTATCAGTGCTATCACAGTTAGGTTGCAACGTGGAAATAGTTCATTAAAGGTGGTGGGCAAAAGTTTGTGGTTTCCACACTGCCTGGTGGTTTTGGGCCATT
The DNA here is from genome assembly GCA_037974665.1 of Ehretia macrophylla. Lineage (NCBI taxonomy): Eukaryota > Viridiplantae > Streptophyta > Magnoliopsida > Boraginales > Ehretiaceae > Ehretia > Ehretia macrophylla. Next base: position 117,590,745 of record CM075764.1, on the reverse strand, counting down.
ATGGTTTCGTTTTGTTCGGTCCAATGAGGACATATTTAGGGGAGGAGTTTGAAATAGCTTATTCCACATTGGTTCGTTTTGTACTGAGTTACGTTTATAATTACTTAGTTGCCTACTATTGTTACCACATTGCCACTTGATTAGACACAATAAATTAACAGTTTAGTAATTAAACCCGAATCGCAACACATGTAAACATTGTGTCCCGTCTAGCTACATTTTGCGTTCCATAATTATACTTCTGAGGTCGAACAATGACCCTAGCAATTAATTACAAATTAAATTTCCAATTTAACTACTTGGTCAAAATTATTATTCTTGGCCAACCTTTGAAACGCTAAGATAAACATACAAATATCACTATCTAACCTAGTCATTATATATCCAATGTAGAAAGTTATCTGGAAAGTTGAAGAAGTTTCCTAGCAAGGAAATATTATTGTCCGGAATTAATTGCTTAACGTAGTTGCATGGATATATATATGTATATATAGTTGTGAGATAAAAGTATGACATGAGAGCAAATGATTAAATAATTAAAGGGAACAAAATAATTGCAAGCAACACATATATTACTTTATTTACTATCTTAGTTAAAGTTTGCTTTGACATTATCATTTTCTTTGTAGGAAAGAAAAATAAAAAAATGAAAATACTCGCATAATATTCAACCATTGTTTGTCAAAGAAGGGCATTAAAACTTTTGCAAAAGCTTGAATAAAGTCTAATATAAAACAACATAGAGTGTGGTATTGCTTTCCTCAATATATATTAAAGTAGCAATGAAAGATTAAAACAATCAAACCTTATGTATAAATATTCAATATAAGTTTACAAATATTTTCTGTAGCTAATCAACACCAGATAATAAAGAAAATCGAGTTAGCTTTACAATTAGTTTGAAAATCTTTAACCCAAAAAAATAAAATTTGAAAGTCAAGTGTGTCTTATCTATCTTATTCACAATATACGCTTGTAATATCTTAGTTATAGTGGATTTTATTGATATTCATCCGATTACATATAAGCTTTGTCAAAAGACGTATATCTTTTTCTTGCTTATTTGTTTCTACTTAAATATCATTGTTTTGTATTGTTTTTGTTTTTTAGTCCTACAGTGATATTTACAAATAGTTCCTTGAAAGCTTCAAGAAGGCTAGGAATGTCATTGCTAGGAACCAAGAGGGTGAAGCCATTTTATTTTTTATTTTTTTCAATTCTTTTCTTCATAATGAGGAATTCCTTGGGCAATACGCATTGGATCTCCTAAAATAATATGTTGCAATTCATACCCCAAGTTAATTAAGAATTATATCTAACGATGTCCAATTGATCTTTATTCAAGATGAGAACTTAATTAGTTACGTTGAGTCAGTTGCTTTATCACTATACCAACGGCAACGGCAGCCAATTGATCTTTATTATCTTAATTAAGATGGGTGCAACCGCATTTAGCGAAGTTGGCTTTTGGCGCCCGGAGGGGGGGTGGGGGGGGGGGGGGGGGGCATGGGGTGGGGTGAAGAGAGAAATATATGGGGCTACCTCAATTGACCAAGTTGGTGATGATTCATTGTGCCTGCCTTTCTTGGATTGTGGTAAGAAAGCTGAAGAAGCAATAGAGATTTGATCATACTAAATAAAGAATAATGTGTGGCTATCTGAACTTGCAAAGTCAAGATTGGGGTTCAGTTCTTGTATTTATTTTATGTATTTTTTTATGATAAGAAATTTATTATAAATAGAATTACATTAGATCTATTGTAACGTTATAAATTTTACAATGTAACGAGTTTGCTCGTCACATATTCTAGATCATTTAAAGGTTTAGAATTAATAAGATGGTGTAAGTTTGAACTTAAAAATCGTTAAACACAACAAATCGTTACATGATGAATACACCCAACCCTCGAGGGTAGTTCTTTCTTGTATTTTATATAGACCAGTTCTGGCGACTTCAACTCTACTACAATCTTTGATCTTTAGGTATCTTGTGAAAGATAATGGCTAGCTAGCTAGTGATAATGAAGTTGTATCTAGTAACTTCTAGAAACTCTTACAATTCGGACCACAAAAAAGGGAACCCATTTAACGTAACAAAAACTCATTATAAAGCTTTTAATGATGCGAACAAATGATAAAAATATTAATTTTATGAATGAAGTTTTGAGTTTGAACTTCCTACTTGACTAAATTAGTGTATGTTTTTTTTTTTTCTTTTTTTGGTAAAACTAGTGTATGTATTTGAGTCTACTATTATGCATGAGATTTATAACCATTGATGCATCCCATTTGATCTCATTATAAAATGAAGACATTTTACTATCACAATTTCATTACGAATTATTATTTGGGCTATGACATCACAAATAAGAGTCCTGGTTTAATTAATCAGACACTGATTTTTAGAAAAATCATACAAAATCAAGGACAACATGCATTCTATCCCGTTATGGTTTGAAAAACTTGCAAATTACATCCATTTGATTTGAAATGTGTATTTAACGAACTTTGGCTTGAAAGATAAAGAATTTAGCATCTAAATTGTCCTCATTTGTTAATTTTATGCAAAAGTCAAATATAATTCTTTGTAGATACATTTTAGGTATTTAGAAGGTCAAATGACTCATTTTTAAGTCATGGGAGGCGAGTGAAAGGGTAAACTGAACATTCTCAAACTAGAGTCGATTTGCACATTCAACAAACTTCAAAGGAGCATGTCACATTTTTTCCTTAAAATTGATGTGGAGAAAGACATAAGCACAGTGAACATGTCAGGTCTAATTTCAATGCATCTAAAAAAATACGTTTGTACAAATTATTAGTGAAAAATTCACCTTTGTGATTTCATGGTGGAAGACAGTTTTCGAATAGTTTTTCAAATTATTAGTGAAGTAGTGGAAAGAGGAAGAGGTTGGATTTTTAGTCTCTTATAGCACTTGACGAAAAAGTGACAACTTGCCTTGTGCCGTAATAGTTGAACGGCCAGCTTATCTTGGGACCATGGCTGGTTCCAAGCGGGACGGATTTATATATATATTGTTGTAAGGGCTATACGATCTTTATTGGCACGATAAAATTGTTTGAGAACTTTTGATAGTTTTTGTATTTTAAATTTATAAAATTATTTAGGCTTTTGAATCTTTTATCGACAAATTTACTTAATTTTCATTTAGACTTCACTAAATTTATTACCAAACTCACTTAATTTCATCTAACTTGTACTGATAAAATATTTTAAATTCATCCTGATCCAATTGTTCATGCACTACAATTGCTTTATCCTATCTCATCTATCATGGTCGAACTATACAAGATTCACAACTATAAGGTCGCTTAAAGGTGCTAAAAGCCAAAAAGCACACTGCAAAAAACTTAATAAAATGCAATACTAACACCACTATGAATGCGTGCACATTGCAATGGCTTCTTATCTTCAAATCTTCTTTAATCTATTCCTTATATCCTTTCACGTTTGCATTTTCATATGCAATGCACAATCATCATCAAGGCCAAAAGCCTTGTTGATTCCAATCTCTAAAGATGCCTCAACTCTTCAATACATTGCTCACTTAAGCATAGGCACACCTCTCATGCCAACAAGCTTTGTACTTGAGCTTGGTGGGAGACATGTATGGATGGATTGCGAAAATGGATACAAATCTTCCACATATAGACCAGGCCGGTGTGGTTCAGCACCATGTTCATTTGCCAAGGCCAATGCCAATGGTTGTTCCAATTGCTTGTCCTCGCCTAGGCCAGGCTGCAACTATCACACTTGCTCTCTTGCACCCGAAAACACCATCACAGGAATCGTTTCGCGCAAAGAATTAGCGATTGATAGTGTTTCTGTTAAATCCACAGATGGAGCTAAGGCTGGCGCATCAGTAAAAGTTCAGAATTTCATTTTCTCGTCCGCGCATAAACGTCTATTAAATGGCCTTGCTGGTGGGTCTAAGGGCATGGCCGGGCTTGGAAGGACTCCAATCGCGCTATGGAGCATGTTTTCATCTGCATTTGGTGGAAGCTTGCCGCGAAAATTCGCTCTCTGCTTGCCTGCTACATCTGAGGCCGATGGTGTTCTGTTCTTCGGAAATGGTCCTTACTTGTTTTATCCAAACACCAACAGATCCATGCTCTTTGATGTAGCAAGTTTTTTTAAATACACTTCCGTTAAACACTTCATCAATCCTGTGAGCACGGCACGTGCTTATAGGAGGGGTGAACCATCAACCGAGTACTTCATCAATGTGAAGTCCATATCAATCCAGAGACACATTACTGTTCCATTGAACGCAAGCTTGCTATCCATCAACAACAAAGGCTATGGAGGAACGAAATTAAGTACTGTAAATCCATACAATTCTTGAGAGCTCAATTTACAAGGCTTTCACCGAAACGTTCGACAATGAAATTGGCTATGCTGCTAAAGTAGCACCTGTGGCGCCATTCACAAAATGCTATAGCACTGAGGTTTTGATTCGTATCCCATTGCTTGGTTTATCTGTTCCAGATGTGTCATTTGTGTTTGATGAGGCCAAAGATGTAGAGTGGATACTCTATGGGTTCAATTCGATGGTGGATGTAGGGAATAACACTGCTTGTTTAGCGTTTAGTGATGGAGGACCAAATGCAAGAACATCAATTGTAATAGGGGCACATCAGATGCAGAACCATCTTGTAGAATTTGATCTTGCTGCTTCAAAACTTGGAATCAGTTCTTCACTTCATTGGTATGATGCAGAATGTAGCAACTTCAATTTCTTTTTCTTTTGGTATATAATGAAGGTTAAAACCGTGATTTGAATTTGGAGCCTTTGATTACAACTCTCAACTCTCGGGTGTAAGCACCCCTCCTTTGTAAGTGATGATATTTTTAACAAGATGAAATCAGAATCTATGTCTCACATTTTAGTTGCTTGCTCTAAATTTCAGGGCAGGGAAAAGATCAAATTGTTTTTTTCTGTTGATTTCCAAGGCCAAAAGGCCAGAAGATACATTTTCTAGCCCTCTGCCAACACTGAGATATTTAGATTGGTGATTGTCACACCCCCAAATTCAATGAGGCAAATTCGGGAATAAGACCGCTACAAACCTAGGAATATCAACTTCCTAAACCCGCAAGGCGCTAAACAAATCCATAAATATGATGACAAGTTTCAGAATATCTATCCAAAAATATATATATATAAATTTAGTCTTACTAAGTTTTCAACATAAATAGGGGATAACTCCAAAGGTCACATAGTTTTACTGAAAAGATTTAAATGAATCCGAATAACGAAATTCACTAAGTCCATAACAAAGAAATTTTCTAAATAGTTCAAAGACTCTACGAGATCGAACACTGCGTATACTCCAAAAGGTCTCTTGCTTAAGCTGCTTAATTACTCTCGACGATGTCTAGTTTCAATCCAAAGCCAAATATTTATTTATCGCTATCTGCAAAAATAGAGATTTCAAGAAAAACAAAGAATAACATAAAGTGAGATAATAATCTCAGTAAATAGCGTTACCTCTAAAAATAACATAAGGATATACTTTTATATAAATAATTATCATTTGCGCAACACAAAATGGTGATAAATGAAACAATGACGTGTGCATATAAAAAAAAACATAAAGTTTGTTTTGAAAGACTTTCATAAAACATAACAAAGTGTGAGAAAATCATTTATTAAAAATATGAAGACGAATCATTACTATCAAAATTGAATAAAAAGAGTGGTTTGTTGTCGCACATACCACAAAAAGCAAGCGAGAGTCCCAACGAAGCAGTAGTGCACTATCTAAAGAATGGTGTATAATCCCCACCATCGAGGGCCAAACGAAGACACGGCCTCAAAGTGTATGACATATGGGTCCAAAGAATTTAACTCGTGCAATTAAATGCAAAAATATTCTTAAATGAATGATTCACAAACTTTTAATGCACAAAACCTTTAAGCTCATATTTTGGTTCTTAAACTTGGAAAAACAACCTCGGATATTTGTACTCTTTTTTGATAATCAAGAGTAGATAAATTAACAACTCAAGAATATATTTAAGTCATTTTTAAAACATTAATAAAATATCAAAATACATGTTAAATACTTACACTTAACACATTTGATGAAACAGAAAATAGTAAGGAAAACATCTAATCTCAATAGGGTATGTATATTGTATATGTAACAAGGTAATAATAAAAGAACATATAGTATCACTATTTAAACACTTAGAAAAAGAAACAAAAAAGGAAGCATACAAATAATAATAGACAACAAGAGTGTTTAGTCACTTGGAGAAAATCACTTCTTGAAAATAATGTCACTGTTGGCACCATGACTAACAGTAACTTTGCATTGGAAATATATATACATTTTTCTTTATTTTACTTTAAACCAAACCAAATCAAACTAAGCCTTGTCTCACTAGATGAGATCGACTATTCTTTATTTTACTTTGATAGTTATAAATCATACACATTCCGTAAAAAAAATATAAGCATATAATCATTACTAATCATTACTAACACTACAAGAAAAACTGTTGTTAGCATAAAAGGCTTCTAAATCTTGGTTTTGATGATCACAAACCATAAATGTGTTTAATGAGTTTGTTTAGTGTGCAAAAGTAAGGATGAATCAAGTTTGACTCCGACTTTAAGATTATCGAGCTAAAGAAGGAAGAAGAACATCCATCAACTTAAGGAGAAGATTCGAAGAATGAAGATGGAGTTATAAGGATGGAGACGAAAGTCATAAGGGGTACCGGTTGAGACTTGACAAGGGTTTTGGGGCTTGCAAATAGTATATGCTCAATAGTGATTCTCAAACAACGTTTTTGAAATGTGTGTTTTTGTACCTTACAAAAACTTGTTCAAAAGAATCATTTTAAAAAGAACCTAACCCTGACAGTCTTGGTTTCACTGGACAACCCCTCGGCGACCGGTGGCCAGAGGGTCGTCCGCTAGAGACTTGTCCACCAGATGGGGGTCTCTCGACCGGTCTACCGGAGAACAAGGGTCGTCTGCCTGAGACTTGTCCACCGGACAAGGGTCTCTCGACTGGTCGACCGGCGAACAGGGGTCGACCGGTCGGGCCAAAAATGCTGATTCAAAATATAGCCGTTTGTGAACGTTGGGAGCATTAATTACACCATTTTTTTGCTCTATTAAGTGCTCTCAACTGAAAATTTTGAAAGTATTGATTCAAAGCAATTACACTTGAGTTCTTTCATTATCTTTATCTTTGAATCATCATTGAGCTATACTTGAGCAAGAAATTGTGAGCAATATTGTGAGAAGACATTTATTGTATTCCTCTACCTTAAAAAGAGGTCTTTTATTGTGATTCCAAAACACTTATCAAAAGAGAGAGTTAAACACTTTGAAATGAAGGATTTCCTTGTCAAAGGTACTGAAGTGAAAGCTTTGTATTGAGAAGAGTTGTTTTTCTATTGTAAAGCTTGAACTACTATTGTAGTTGGTTTGTGGACTCACCAACATTTGAAGAGCCACCATAGTGAAGATTGTTGAAATCCTAAGCGGGGAGCTTAGGTCGTAAACTTAGGCGGGGTCGAACCACGCTAAAATCGCGATTTGCAATATCTTTCTCTCAACTTTCTCTTTGCATTATTTTCTGCACACCAAGTGTTTGATAAATTGTCTCACTCACATTTTATATTGCTAGAGTGCATTTCTATTTAAGATTGTTTTTGATTAATCATTGCTAGTATATTGACTAATTAAAAAAGTAGCACTATTGCCTATATAACCTAATTCACCCCCCCTTAGGTTTAATTAAGGGACAACAAGTGGTATCAAGAGTTAGGACTTTGCATATAGCTTAACATATAGCAAAGAAAAGATAAATGACAAACAATACTACTTCTCCTTATTTTGAAGTTTACTCTACTAATAAGCCTCCATTGTTTATAGGTACAAATTTCAATTATTGGAAAAACAAGATGGAGACATACATACAATCCATTGACTATGCCCTATGGTCACTAGTAGAAGATGGTCCTTATGTTTCAATGAAGGAGGCAATGGTTAAAGATGCCCCAAGTATAAGTGGAGTTGAGAAAGTCAAAACCATTCAAGTGCCCAAGGAAAGGAAAGAATTCAATGATCAAGACATTAGTATGATGACCAAGAACTTAAGAGCCAAGAACATTCTTTATTGTGCTCTAAATGAAACCGAGTATAGTTGTGTGAGTCAATGTGAAATTGCTCAAGAGATTTGGAAGATGCTACACATGTCTTATCAAGGAACACCTCAAGTGAAGAATACCAAAATTGATCTTCACATTCATGAGTATGAATTGTTTCGTATGAAGGCCGGAGAATCACTAAATGAAATGCATCAAAGATTCTCCACAATCGTAAACAACTTAAGTTCTATTGGGAAGAAGTATCCAAATGAAGAACTCAACCGGAAGATTCTTATGGCTCTTCCAAAGGAATACAAACCAAATGTGACGTCTATTAGAGAATCAACCGATCTCTCCACGATTATGGTGCATGAGCTCATTTGTAACCTTGAAATGGAGGAGCTTGTATTGAATTAAGAAAAAATACGAGATGAAGAAGAAAAGAAGACAAGGAAATCACTTGCTCTCATTGCTCAATCTCAACCGAGTGATGAAGACAAAGATGATAGCGATCATGATGAGCTTACACTTCTTGTAAAGAACTTTAAGAAGTTCTTGAAATACTAAAAGATGAAAAGAGAAGAGCCCATTAACAACAAAGTCAAGAGGAGATTCAAAGAAAAATTAGAAAAGACCAAAGAAGAGATAAAATGCTTCAATTGTGACAAACCGGGACACATCAAAGCAAAATGTCCAAAATTGATCAAAGGAAAGCAAAAGGCAATGAAGGCGTGCGTTGAGGATGATGTATCAACCGGTGATGAAAGTGGAATCGAAACAAAGTGGACAACTTTGTGTGGTTCCTGGCTAGAGATCATGAGGTAACTTCTTTATCTTGTGATGAATCTTCTTCTTTATCTTCTAATGATGATGAATGTACATTTGAGAAACTAACAAATGAATTTTCTAAACTACATGATAGTTTTCTTCTTACACATTCAAAAGTAACGAATCTTCAAAAAGAAAATGATGAACTTCAAAAGGAAATTAAGGAACTTAGAGATGAAAATGATACTCTTACCAAAGAAATGTATGAATACTATCATCTAAAGTCAAAAAATGAATTAAAAATCAAAGATTTTGAAAAACAAGTTCTTGGCCTACAAAATGATTTAGCTAGATTTTGAAAAAGAACAAAGGTCTTGGATGAAATTCTTGGTTCTCAAAAAATTCCACTCGACAAAGGTGGAATTGGCTATGAGCCATTTTTTAAATCAAAGTCTTCAAAAACTATCTTTGTAAAAGCTTCTCAATCCTCAATTGTCCATCCACCATTAAAAGAATTACAAAAAAGCACAATTTGACAAAAAGGGAATTGGCTATAAGCCATATCAAAAGGGGTTGCAAAATTATTTTGTCAAAGTATCATCCTCTTGGAATGTAGCCTCAACATCAAGAGGATTGTTTAAAAGATGCACTTATTGTGAGAAGATTGGTCACAATGCATCACAATGTAAATTTAGAAACATGGTAGGAAGAGATTCTCATATTCCTTTATGGCTTAGACCCAAGTGGGTTGTTAGATGTATTAGGACTTCGTACTAACACAAAAGGACCCAATAGAACCTTGGGGACCAAAATGAACTTGATTTGTTTCTATAAATGATAGGTTGCCCTAAAAATGAAGTATGAAGATACTTGGGTTATTGATAGTGGGTGCTCAAAGCACATGACGGGAGATGTATCTTTCTTTTATGAGATTGATAGAAACTTCAAAGATAAAGTTAGCTATGGAGGAAATGAAGGAGGCAAAGTCATTGGTAAGGGTAGCATATGAGATATAAACTCTCTTTCTATTCATGATGTCTTGTATGTTAAAGGTCTTAAACATAATTTACTAAGTGTAAGTCAATTTTGTGATAATGGATTTAGAGTTGAATTTCTATCTACTTGTTGCAAGGTGTATGATAAAGATGATAAAGTAATATTTTTTGGAGATAGATATGATAATGTATATGTAATCAATCTTCATGAATTAAAGTGCCAAAATGTGACATACTTAGTTACCATTAATGAGGATTCATGGTTATGACATAGAAGACTTGGTTATGCTAATATGGATTTACTTGCTAAGTTTTCGAGAAAAGAACTTGTCATAGGTCTTCCTAATACTATATTTCAAAAAGATCATCTATGTAATGCATGTCAATTTGGAAAACAACATAAGACATCTTTCAAAACAATTAACAAGGTAACCACATCAAGGGCTTTACAAAAATTACATATGGATCTATTTGGTCCAATGGATGTGACAAGTCTAGGTAGATCTAGATATGTCTATGTTATTATAAATGATTACACTAGATTCACATGGGTAAGACCTCTTGCACATAAAAATGATGTCTTCAATGAATTTGCTAACAAGGTGCAAAATGAGAAAGGCTATTACATAAATTGCATTCATAGTGACCAAGGCACCAAATTTATAATTGTATCTTTTATGGATTATTGTGGAGAACGTGGCACTGAACATAATTTTTTGGCTCCGAGAACTCCTCAACAAAATGGGGTAGTAGAAAGGAATAATCGAACACTACAGGAAATGGCAAGAACAATGTTGAAAGAAAACAACTTGCCAACATACTTTTGGGGTGAAGGCGTAAATACTGCATGTTATGTGTTAAATCGTGTGTTGATTAGGCCTTTTTTAAAGAAAACACCCTATTAATTATGAAAAGGTAGAGCACCAAATGTATCTCATTTTAAAGTGTTTGGTTGTAAGTGTTTCATCCTTAACACAAAAGAACATCTTGGAAAATTTGATTCTAAATCGGATGAAGGACTTTTTATGGGTTACTCTTCAAGAAGTAAAGCTTATAGAGTCTTTAACAAAAGAAACATGCTTATCAAAGAGTCTATGCATGCGGATTTTGATGAAACTAATCCTTTCGCTCCGAGAAAGAATGATGATGATGTAGGTGTTTCCGAAGTTAACACTCAAATCTTACCTACAACCATCGACAATGAGGGAACCTCAAGAGATTCAAAGGAGACAAATATTGAAGAAGGTCAAACCTCAAAGGATGGTGAAACTCTAGAAAGTCCACAAGGAAATGTACAACCAATGCAAAATGACCAAGAAGTGACAACAAATAATGATCTACTAAAATGTTGAAAGTTTGTAAGAAATCACCCAAATGACCAAATTCTTGGTGATCCTTCAAAAGGAGTAAGAACTCGCTCTAATCTAAATGCATATTGTGAACATGTTGTTTTTCTTTCTCAAGTAGAGCCTAAAAATGTTAAAGAAGCTTTAGATCATGAAGATTGGATAGTTGCCATGCAAGAAAAATTAAATCAATTTGAAAAAAGTAAAGTGTGGCATCTAGTTGAAAAACCTAAGGACTATCCCATAATTGGTACAAAATGGGTTTTTAGAAATAAGTTAGATGAATCTGGAATTGTAACAAGAAACAAAGCTAGACGAGTGGTTCAAGGGTATAATCAAGAAGAAGGGATAAATTATGATGAGACTTTTGCTTCAGTGGCTAGACTTGAATTCATTCGTATGCTTCTTGCTTTTGCATGTTTTATGAACTTTAAATTATATCAAATGGATGTAAAAAGTGCCTTTCTAAATGGCTATCTTAAGGAAGAAGTATATGTGAAACAACCACCCAGATTTGAGGACACTAACTTGCCAAATCATGTATATAAAGTGGATAAGGCATTATATGGCCTTAAGCAAGCACCTAGAGTATGGTATGATAGACTTAACAACTATTTGCTTGAAAAAGGGTTCACTAGAGGCAAACTAGATTCCATTCTCTTTGTCAAAACAAAAGGCAAAGATATATTGCTTGTACAAATTTATGTTGATGATATAATTTTTGGTGCTACTAATGAATCTCTTTGTGAGTATTTCTCTAAGTGTATGCACAAGGAATTTGAGATGAGTATGATGTGAGAATTGAATTTCTTTCTCAGATTCCAAATCAAGCAAACGCAAGAGGGTACTTTCATCAATCAAGCCAAGTACACTAGAGAACTTATCAAAAAATTCGGGCTTGAGTCAGTAAAAGAAATGAGTACTCCAATGTCAACATCAATCAAGCTTGACAAAGATGAGGAAGGTAACAAGGTAAATGAAAAGCAATATTGAGGTATGATCGGAAGCCTTCTTTATTTAACAGCTTCTAGACCCGATATTGTATTTGCTGTGTGCTTATGTGCTCGTTTTCAATCATGTCCTAAAGAGTCTCACTTAAATGCTGTAAAAAGAATCATTAGATATCTTAAGGGGACTATAGATTTAGGATTATGGTATCCAAAAGATACCTAATTTGAACTGGTAGGATATTTGGATGTGGATTATGCAAGAGATCGAGTAGACAAAAAAAGTACTAGTGGATGCTGTCAATTTCTAGGACATTCATTAATCTCTTGGTCTAGTAAAAACCAAAATAATGTAGCTCTTTCTACAGCTGAAACTGAATATGTATATGCTGGAAATTGTGTGGCACAAATTCTTTGGATGAAACAAAATTTGCTTGATTATGGTCTTGTTTACGATAGTGTGCCTATTAAATGTGATAATACAAGTGCCATTAATCTCACTAAAAATCCCATTCAATACTCCAGAACCAAACATATTGAAATTCGGCATCATTTCATTCACGATCAAGTTCAAAAAGGAGATATTGTGCTCAACTTTGTTGATTCCGTAAATCAATTAGCTGATATTTTTACCAAACCATTGCATGAGAATCAATTTTGTGTGATAAGAAGAGAGTTAGGTATACTTAAAATGTGTTGAAAAGTGTAACTTGCAGTTTTTTTTTGGTGTATTGCACTTTCTGACAGAAAGTGCATCACTGGAAGAGGGGTCTTCCACCGGTCGACCGGCGAAGCACACCCTCATCCGGTGAACGTGCCTCGGGTGGACGAGGGTATAACACCGGACGACCGGCGCGTACACCTTCGTCCGGTCGCGACACTGACGGGCAAAAGGTTTAAAAACTTCAAAATTCATCTTCAAACCAAAATTCTTCTTCATTCACAACTCTTCAACTCTTCAAATTCTCTCCTACCTCAATTCCACTACTTTGCATTGTCTTCTATTATCTTCAAAATCTCATCCTTACATCACAAACAAAAAGGCCAAACTCCCACGCTTCACAACTCATCCAATTTTCTTTCAAAACTTTTCCAAAACTCTTTAACAATCTTTGTTGCATCCCAAGTGCTCGACAAAATTTCTCAACCAAACTTTATTGCCAATTCTCTTGCATACTCATGGCATCATCATCTAGACAAGCATCCAAGAGACAAAGGACTGCATTTAGGCCTCATAAAGTTGATCCCTGGGATCTAATGTACGTGATCGCACTAGGAGATTTTTCTAAAAAGGATATATCATGTGGTAAACGCATTGATCCTTCAGACTTTTTAGATTCCACTCGTCCCCATAAACTGCTTCGTCATCAACAATGGCTTCCTTTGTTTGGACTCGAGGACATCGACTGTGATCTATGGGTTCGTGAATTCTATGCCTATGCAGTAGAAGGTGAACAAGCCGGTGTACGGGAGATAAATAGTAGAATAAGTGGTGTTAACCTCTTTGTAAGTGAACAGGACGTGGCTAACTTATTTGGTCTTCCACAACATGGTCTCAGACTCTACACCATTGTCAACTTACCAAGTGAACTCCACACAGACGCTTTCAAGGAGATATGTACTACACTATGGGAAAGGACGGGAAAGTTGGAAGAGTTTATGCCTAAGAGAGATCAACTCTGTGTCGAGAAACGTTTGCTCCACTATATCCTCAATCAATCTATCATGCCTCGCAATATAAAAGACAGGACTATTCCATCCTTCACGGGTTATGTGCTGCACCTCATGTACAAGAAGGTAAAAATCAACCTTCCATACATTATACTTAGTCATATGCTGGCCTTTAAGAAGAAATCTCTGCCCTATGGGATGATCTTGTGTCATCTGTTCCGTCTTAGAGGTCTCGATCGTATTGGTCAATTTGAATCCTTAAATGACTACCTACCTCCTTGACAAGTATTGCCTAGATAGACAAACCATGGCTCGCAAAAACAATGACATTGTCTACATTCAGCAACGTCAATTCCGCAAGGTTCAATCTAAAGTAGTTGATGATCTAGAGAACTATGACCTTGGGGAAGAGGGAGATGAAAGTGAGGCTGCAAGCGAGAGTGATGAAGGAGATCCCGCAGGCAGAGATGCTAATGTTGGTCCTTCCTGGGTTGATATTGGTGGTGCTAGTTCGTCCACAAGAAGCAGACTCCGTCCAGTCACTCTTGAAGAAGTCAATACCAAAGTTGATAATCTGACTTCAAAAGTTGATCAGTTATTCTTGACTGTTGGTGAAGTCAAGACCGAGATGAAAGGCATGAACAAGATGTTTGAGAAGCTCTATGAGAAATTCATGAAGGATTAAGCCAGTTGCCATGCGATGCTTAGGATGCCTCTCTTTCTCCTTCTCATTAAATTTTACAACAATCATGTTTTACTTCATGCATTGTTTTGATACTTTGTTTTTAATATTTCAACTCCAGTGCTTTAGTAGTTTTCCTTTCTTTGATTGGCTTTACTTTGTGACTTTGTGTTAAGTGTTTGGTGTTCAAATCTAGACATGCTTTTCTTTGCTTGCTAATGTTGTGTGTATGATCTTCATGTTTTGCTAATGACAAAAAGGGGGAGATAAAAACCAAAAATAGTATAAATAAGAGAAGCATATCTAAAAAGAACTCATACATTAAGAGCGAGATGTTATGAATGCACCTAATGAGGGTGAGTTTTTGAACAAACTTATATCTTAGGTTCAATCAAACTCAAATTGCACAAAATAATAAATACTCTCTCAAACTCATTATGCTTATATTGTTATTATTTGAGATAAGTTTTGTCATCATAAAAAAAACGGAGATTGTTAGCCTAAAAGGCTTCTAAATCTTGGTTTTGACGATCACAAATCATAAATGTGTTTAATGAGTTTGTTCAGCGTGCAAAAGTAAGGATAAATCAAGTTTGACTTCGACTTTAAGATTATCGAGCTAAAGAAAGAAGAAAAACATCTATCAACTTAAGGAGAAGATTCGAAAAATGAAGATGGAGTTATAAGGATGGAGACGGAAGTCATAAGGGGTACCGGTTGGGACTTGACTGGGGTTTTTGGGCTTGCAAATAGTATATGCTCAATAGTAATACTCAAACAACGTTTTTGAAATGTGTGTTTTTGTACCTTACAAAAACATGTTCAAAAGAATCATTTTAAAAAGAACCCAATCCTGACAGTCTTGGTTTCACCGGACGCCCCTCGGCGACCGGTCGACCGGGAGCCAGAGGGTCGTCCGCCAGAGACTTGTCCACCGGGCGAGTGGCTCTCGACCAGTCGACCGGTGAACAAGGGTCGTCCGCCTGAGACTTGTCCATTGGAAGAGGGTTTCTCGGCCGGTTGATCGGCGAACAGGGGTCAACCGGTCGGACCAAAAATGCTGATTCAAAATATAGCTGTTTGTGAACGTTGGGAGTATTAATTACACCATTTTTTTTGCTCTATTAAGTGCTCACAACTGAAAAATTTGAAAGTATTGATTCAAAACAGTTACACTTGAGTTCTTTCATTATCTTTATCTTTGAATCATCATTGAGCTATACTTGAGCAAGAAATTGTGAACAATATTGTGAGAAGACATTCATTGTATTCATCTACCCTAAAAAGAACGCTTTTATTGTGATTCCAAAACACTTATCAAAAGAGAGAGTTAAACACTTTGAAATGAAGGATTTTCTTGTCAAATGTGTTGAAGTGAAAGCTTTGTATTGAGAAGAGTTGTTTTTCTATTGTAAAGTTTGAACTACTATTGTAGTTGGTTTGTGGACTCACCAACATTTGAAGAGCCACCATAGTGAAGATTGTTGAAATCTTAAGCGGGGAGCTTAGGTCGTGGACTTAGGCGGGGGCCGAACCACGCTAAAATCGCAATTTGCAATCTTTTTCTCTCAACTTTCTCTTTGCATTATTTTCTACATACCAAGTATTTGATAAATTGTCTCACTCACATTTTATATTGTTAGAGTGCATTTCTATTTAAGATTGTTTTTGATTAATCATTGCTAGTATATTGACTAATCGAAAAAGTAGTACTATTGCCTATATAACCTAATTCACCCCCCCTCTTAGGTTTAATTAAGGGATAAGAACTGTCAATAGCGACGCTCCGTCACCTTTTCGTCACCAAAACAGCGGCAAAAAGGTGACGAAAATTTTCATCCATGAATAGTGACAATTTGGAGACGATTTGGACACAACATAAGTATTTCGTCTCCAAACCATCTCCATTGTCGACGATTTCGAAACGATGTTTCAAGTCCTTTATAAATAATCGCCAATAGGAGACGGTTTAGAGATGATTTATTTATGTTGTTTCTAAACTGTCTCCGAAAAGGGTGACGGACCCATTTGTTCCGTCACCCATATTGAAAAAATTAATATTTTTTTTAAAAAATCCAAAAGGTGACGGAACCAATGGTTCGTCACCGAAAAGTGTGACGAACCTATTTGTTCTGTCACCCATATTTTAAAAAAAATTATTTAAATTAAAAAAATTACTATTTTTTAAAAAATGTCTAAAAAGGTGACGGAACCAATGGTCCGTCACCGAAAAGGGTAACGGACCCATTTGTTCCGTCACCCATATTTAAAAAAAAATATTATTTAAATTAAAAAAATTAGTATTTTTAAAAAAAAATCCAAAAGGGTGACGGAATCAATGGTCTGTCACCGAAAAGAGTGATGGACCCATTTGTTCCGTCACCCATATTTAAAAAAAAATATTATTTAAATTAAAAAAATTAGTATTTTTAAAAAAAATCCAAAAGGATAACGAACCAATGGTTCGTCACCGAAAAGGGTGACGGACCCATTTGTTATGTCACTCATATTTTAAAAAACAATTATTTAAATTTAAAAAATTAGTATTTTTTTAAAAAAGTCCAAAAAGGTGACGGAACCAATGGTCCGTCATAAAAAAGGGTGACGGACCCATTTGTTCCGTCACCCATATTTTTTAAAAAATATTTAAATTAAAAAAATTAGTATATTTACAAAATAATTCAAAAGGGTGACG
Source organism: Ehretia macrophylla (assembly GCA_037974665.1). Classification (NCBI taxonomy): domain Eukaryota; kingdom Viridiplantae; phylum Streptophyta; class Magnoliopsida; order Boraginales; family Ehretiaceae; genus Ehretia; species Ehretia macrophylla. The sequence goes on along the minus strand of CM075764.1, from coordinate 117,573,507 downwards.
AAACCAATGGTCTGTCACCGAAAAGGGTGACTGATCCATTTGTTCCGTCACCCATATTTTAAAAAATATATATTTAAATTAAATAAATTAGTATTTTTTTAAAAAAGTCCAAAAGGGTGACGGAGCCAATGGTCCGTCACCGAAGAGGGTAACGAACCCATTTGTTCCGTCACCCATATTTAAAAAAAAAATTATTTAAATTTTAAAAATTAGTATTTTTAAAAAAAATTTCAAAAGGGTGACGGACCCAATGGTCCGTCTCCAAAAATGTTTTTTTTTTGAATTTTATGGGAAAAATTTAAGCAAAGACAAAAAAAAAATTAATTGACAAAATTAAAAAACAAAAAAAAAATAAAAAAAAGGGGAAGGACCACTTTGGTCCGTCCCCTTCTCAAAGACAAAAAAAAGGGGACGGAGCACTTTGGTCCGTCTCAGCCAATTTTTAAAATTGGCTTTGGAGACGGACCACTTATTTTAAAAATTGGCTGAGGGCACAGATCGTGCCCTCAGCCAATTTTTTATAAATAAAACCCAGACCCCCCTCCCCTATATACAACACCCAATACCCCACCCCCTACCCTCTACCCCTTACCCCCTACCCCCTACCCCTCATGCCCCCAACCCATCCCACCCCCTACCCCTCCACCCCTCACCCCTCACCCCTCACCCCTCACATTAAGGTTAGTTATAAATGTATATTTTTGTATATGTATATGTATATATAGATGTATAAATATATGTAGATGTAGTTGTAAATGTATATGTATATGTATATCTAGATGTATAAGTATATGTATATGTAGTTGCAAATGTAGATATAGTTGTATCGTAGTATGTATACATGTATGTGTATGTGTATGTTTATGACTATCTATATAAGTTTATATATACATATATATACATATATATATATATATATATATATATATATATGCATATATATTTATTTATTGTTGGTAGATGTATGTTTTTTTTTTTTTTTCATTTTTATTTTGGGTTTTTGTTTTATTTTTTTTTCAGTATTCTTTTTCTTTTTATACATATACCTATTTTTTGAATATGTACATGTAAGTTTTTTTTTTATTTTCTTTTTTTTTGGGGTTTCTGTTTGTTTTTTTTCAGTTTTTTTCTTTTTATACATATATTTTTTTATACATACATATATATATGTATATATATATAAGTATATATATATATATATATGTATATATATATACCTATTTTTTGAATATGTAGATGTAAGTTTTTTTTTTTCATTTTTTTGGGGTAGATGTTTTTTTTCAATTTTTTTTTCTTTTTATACATATATATACCTCAATTTTGATGGTAGATGTTAGTGTTTCTTTTTGGGGGAGGGGGAGGGGGAGGGGGGGGGGGGGGGTTGGTTTAATTTTTTATTTTTCAGTTTCATTTTTTTATTTTTTTCTTTATTTGTTATTTATATTTTATTAAAAATAAAAAAAATATGAAACTAAAGCCTTTAGCTATATCTTCCTCCGCCTCCCGCTCCTTCCCTTCCCCTTAGTGGTCTTAGAGCCTAGTTAACTATAGCACTTCCCTATTTTGGTATTGAAAGTCTTAAAATATACTTGTGTGTTGAACACTATAGTCTTTGGCAATAGGGCAATAGGGCAATAGCCGTTAAAGAGTGAATGAAAGACGTCGTAAGTCTCGTAGTAAGTCCAGTTGTGACTAGTGTATCCACCATGGCTGATCTTCCCCTGCTAGAACAAGAAGTTGTTGCTAACAACTCTGAAGTCACTTCCTTTGATCCTTCTGCATCTCATTATGAGGTAGACATAACCCAAACACCTCCATCTACCAAACCAGGAGAACTCTTCAAACTCTCTCCGTTAAACCCATACTCATATTACCAAACTTCCCAACTCACACAAAAGTTCAAATCTCTATTACCTATCAAGCCAGCAGCCTTTACAGCCCTGTACAAATCCTCTACAGTCTCTGTACAATCCGTATCCTCTTCCCACTCAGAAACCTATCTTCCCATACTTTCTGAACCTGATCTCCATAGATATAGATAGAAAGGTTACAAAGGTTTACACATTGAAGCCATTCGTCTAGCCTTACAGCCTAGTTTCCTTGCCGAAAAGAATGTTTCATGTCTAGTCTCTTTACTAGATACCAGGTGGCGTAAGTTTGATGATGCACTCATCTGTGCCATTGAAGCAGGTCTTCACAATGGCCATGTTCTCATCTAGGTTGAACCAAACTTCACCCTTAATTTTTCCCGTCCTACCCTTTCTCAAACCATTCAGGTCCTAATCTAACTTTATGGAGTTGATATGAACCCAAATGAAACTATTGTTGCACTCTATCATTCCATGACCTATAAAGTCCAAACCGATCTCTTTTCTATGGACCACAACTGTAAGCCTCGAGTCTACGTGTTAGGTGATAGTAATGTTACCCAACCAAAGATCTACACCAAACATGAACTCACTTTCCCTGCTCGTTGGAAAAATGATTATGAACGAAGCCATAACCGACCAATCATCCATGATTCACCAAGAATCTCTAGACATCCTCTAGAACTAGGTCGTGTCTCCATATCATTTTCAACACAATCCCAACTAGCTGAACCATGTGAAAAATGCCAACTTGCTGGACATCTTTAGTCCTGTCTACACTGTGTCAGAAAACCTTTTGCTACCAGATCTAGGTCCTCTAGATATATATGTTCTGTTAATTTTTCTGAAAACATCTATTGTACAGGAGAAGCCGACAACGCATATGTTGGTAAATGACAAGTAACCAAAACCAGACCACAAGATGTTGGACAAATTGAGTCAGCAATCAATTGGAGCAACATGAATGCAAAAGCTCAGAATGCTGCCATTCAAAACATATGGTCAGATCTCAAGGAACATATTTCATGGACAAAACAAATCCATGATCATCTCAGACAAGGTTGTTATGACCAGTATAATGACCTCCACAAGGCTTTCCACAAGAATCACATATACCACCAGAAGACTCCAATCAACTGGAAAAAACTACAGAAAGCCGCTCTAGTTCGGAACCCTTCCGGACAAGTTCGTTCTTGGAACAACGTCAACATGATCAACATACAAAAATCTTCTTCTGAGAAGCATTATCTTGATTCAGACGAGTTCAAAAGAAAAAGAGAACGACTCGCTGAAAAGCTCAGAAAGCCAGCCAAGCCAAAGAAGCAGTCTTCTCATCCTTGGAAGCATAATCCAAAACCAGATCATGTAGTCTGGATCCCAAGTGGAAATTGTGAAAAGCTTATTGGAATTATCTCATACCACCTCCTCATTATCTCTCCAAAGAGAAAATAATCCCAACTGGGTGGGGTGATGAAGATCAGAAATAAGGTCCTAGTGAAATTTCTTCTGTCATTTCGTCCTTTGACTCCTTTGATCCATTTGAAAAGGATTCATCATCTCAGACGATTCTACCATACAAAGGACCAGTTCTTATGCAGACTCCTGTGACTCTGTTCTACATAGACACCACCAGAACACGTACACATAACCCTGTACAAACAAATCCTGATGATTCAGAAACAACCAGTGATCAGGGATGTGAGGCTTGACCCCGAATAATGTGTCTTATCTTGATTTGTGTGCCTTATACCCAGAATTATTTGACCGACCTTGGATTACGTGCCCTATCTTGGTTTTCATGCATGCTTCGTCATACATGTCTTGACCTAGATATACGTGCCCTAATCTCAATTTACATGCGTTATCTCGATTCGTGTGCCCTAACTTTGAACTACATGCCTTAACCTAGATATAAGAGTCGTACCTTGATTTACACACATTGCATTGAATTACTTACCTTGCATTGGTTTGCGTGCATTTACATAGGAATACGTGTATTTACCTAAAAGTATATGCCCTAAACCTAGGGATGCGTGCCTGCATGCTAATCAATAAAGATTCTTACACAAAAAACTAGACAATAAAATAATCCTATAAACACCACTGACTATTATTTTAATCCTAAGTCAATTCACTAAAAGACAAACTCACTAAACACTAAATATTCTTTATTCTTTATTCTCACCTAAAACCAATACACCTCAAATTCTACACTTATTATAATCCATTATATACTTAAAAAGAATCTGAAATTTCAAAATTTACAAGCCTTGACCGGCCATACACCATGCAATTCAAAAATTGTCAAGTCAAATGCATGCATTATTATAATCATAACATTATTCTATGCTTTTCACTTTCTCCAAACACAAGACTTACCTTTTATCATGCCTAGAAATTCTCTTACACCTTAGACTACCAAGACAATAAAAAACAAAACTCACCTTGACCAAATGCTAAGCCAAAACCGACACACCACAAGAAAATCACACAACAACTCATCAAACTCTCTCTTTTCCTCTCAAGCTCTCTCTTTCTCTCCCATTCTCGGCCATGGCTGCCTCTTGAGTTTCCATGGCTCAAGCTCACTCTCTAAGACTCATATAGGCTCTCAAGTTCTCTAAGAAGCTCGGCCCTAGCAAGCAAAGCAAGAAAATCTCACACAAGCTCACAAACTTATCATTTTCGGCCATAGGTAAGTTTAAGAGTTTTCTTCAATTTATTTTTGTTCTAATCACATACACACACTAAGTATATGCTAACTAAGCTAGTATTTAAAGAAAAACAAGCTACCACTCGGCCAAAGCAAGGAAAGAGGACCATTTGTGCGATTCAAAGAACATTCTTGCATTTTCATCCATCAATAGGCTAAGGTGAAGGTTAAATCTTTTTAAATGCTTTCAAAACTCACACGCATGCACTCATATGGCTGTATTACTCTTGATGTTTATGTATATATGTTTATATGAGCCTATCTACTCATGCATGGCTTGATTTTGGCTAGAAACTTATAGATATGGAAACTCGTTTTTCTGGCAGATTACTGACCTTGTAGAATGAAGTGTCTTTGGCCTAGTTAACGTTGATAAAAATGCATGTAAATTGGTAGGTAACTAGATTCGTCAGTTCTGAACATATTTTTCAGAAATAGGACAAGGCCAATTTTGACTCTAGGACCTCCAAAATGGTCAAATATCGTAATGTGTCTAAATCTGGAAAACATGGAAATATGAAGTAGGTTTCTGGCAGCTTTCTGACCTTGTAGAACGAAATCGTTTTTTCCTAGTAAATGATGTCAAAAATGCATGAAATTTGGTAGGTCACTAGATTCTTCAGTTATGAATATATGTTTCAGAAATAGGCTAAGGCTAATTTTGAGTTTAAAGGCCTCACAAATGGCAAATATCGAAATGTGTGAATCTGGACAGTTTTGTGTAGTCTCACAATTTTGGTCATAACTCCTAAGTCCGAACTCGGAATGCAGCGAGGTTTCTTCCTAGATTTAAAACACTCATTAAGCTTAAATTTGAAATTTGGTTAACTGAATTTAGAGGTTATTTACCTGGCTAAATGAATGAGGAAAAACAAACCATTGCAGTAAGGTTTTTGGCTTGATAATATGCTTTAAATCATGTGGTAACTTCACTTGTGGTATTGAATGCTTGGAATATTGGAAATTAGAAGTTGTGTGGGCTCTTTTGGTTGGTTGAGATTGCTTAATTTGGTTGATGCATGACTTAGGTTCATTATTTGATGAATTGTTGCTTAATCACATGTGTAAGCACGAAATTGAGGCCCTATTGCTTTTGAAAACTTGTTAAGTGATGATCCTATGGTTAAATGTGTTCAATTGTGTGGTTAGTAGGCTGCCCAATAAATTCTAAGTATGCTCGAAATAGTTTAAGTGTTTCTTGTGGTCCTTAGCCAATAAAATCGATACCCGAGCACGGCCTTCCAAACCCTAATGGCCACGTAGACTTCCAAGTCATGAACCATTCTTGTGTGATTTATAATTGATGTTGAGAATTGTTAATAGGCTGCCCGGGATTGTCTTTATAAGCTTTAAATATGATCCCCGATGTTGCATGTTGATAAGTGAACTATTCTTGCACCCGGTTTTGTGTAAGTGTCGTAGCATGCTTGTATGATCTCAACACTTGATATGTGAACTAAAATGAGCTATATGACTTGTTTTATATGGCGTTACTTGACAGTCCGTTAAATGTTCACATGCTTCTAAGTGTTTTACAAAGTGAATTTACATGTCAAAGCATGCCTCGTATGTTTACTTGTCGATATGTCATCATACGTGTATCCGGAGGCAACCTACTTTGTTGACCTCCTAATGTGAATTGTTAAAAGATATTATATGGCTTGTTTTGAACATGATTACTTTGCTGCCCGTGAAAGTTTAATTGCTTTCAAATTGATATATGAAATGATTACATGTTCTTACAATGCCTTATGTGCCAATATGTCAAAATGTGATCATATACTTGCTCGGAGGCAACATACTTTGTTGACCTCCTAATGTGAATTGTTAAATGGTATAATTGTGCATTGCATACAAGGTTGCAACCTTTCATTGTGGCATGGTAGCATTTCATGAATGCCGGGCGGCATAGGGCTTGCTAGTGCTCCTGTGACTACCATGGTCCAATTCCCTCTCTCGATTGGCATTCCACTCTCGGAGAGTTGGGTCGGAGGATTTGGTGTACATCCGGAGTACACCTACTTAGAGTGATAAGTGGATGATTGATGCCGGCTACAACAATGGTTATTGGAAATGAACTTGAACGACAAGAACTAAGTGCTATGCAGGGCAAAGTGCTATGCGGGGCAAAGTACTACACCCAAAAGTGGTGGGAGCTACCTCTTGAGCCCGTAGGAGCCACCTCTAGAGTCCTGTACGTATCAAAAACGTATCCTTTTTACTATGTGTTTAAGTACTCTCGCTTGGTTCCTAGAGGACCAAGAGGAGGAAAGATGGGTAAATGTGTTCATTTATATTTATGTTATGTTATGAACTTGTTTATTTCATATGACATGCTTTCAAAAGGGTTTTTCATAAGATTAACCGAAAAAGGGTTTTTTAAAATGTTATCTCTCGTCCCCCCTCACTGAGTTCATAAGGACTCACCCTCTTTTATCATCACAGGTGAAGAAGATTTGGAACAGGTACCCGAGGAGAATATGCCTGTTGATGATTCCTTGGAGTGATTATGTGCTTTATGTGCCTTGCTTGACAATGGCTATTTTGTGAACATTGTGTTTGCTTTGAAGACTACTTATTTTGTTGATGTAAATGACCCCGTTATAATTTGGGTCTAATTTTGGCTTGTACTGATTATAACTAGACGAACACTCTAATTGGTCATTTTCCTATCACTATTTTGATTTAGTAACTATCACAGGCAACTGAATCAATAGGTGAAGGATCAAATAAATGAATCTATCTAATCTTACCCAGATACTTATTCATAGGCTAAAGGATAATAGGTGAAGGATGACAGGTACTGGCGAAAAGGAATTGACAAATAAACGGAACATAGTTATCTTGTTAGGCTTGTTAATCAAATGAGACTTTCGAGTTAGATCAATAGGCATATCGGTTGATGAAACAATAGGGATCTTAGTTGGAATCGAAACAATGATTGGAAGTTTTGAGGCATTTAAAAAATTTGGTCAAACCAAAGGTCTTAAATATAGCCATCATGCTGCCGGTTTTCCAGAAAAACATTTGGAGTTTTAGGCCAACGTTAAGCATTAAATCATAACAAAAGGCTAAGAATATGAAATAGTATAAACGAATACCCTAGTCTAGCCTCCTTAGGTCGGGTTGGGGCGTGACAAGGGAGAAACTTCCCAAGCTGGTGAGCATCGGAACCAACAGCCGCCACAAGCACAAGTCCCACAAGTTCCACAACAACAACCTCAGAGACAACAAAACATTAAAGGAAAAGTTTTCATCCCATATGCTCCAGATCACAAGCAATTATGGAACATTGATGCAATTCCTCCTGATGACAGACTCAAATATCTTGAGAAAATGGATGCATGAATAAATGGATAATCTTTCTAAAATCCTAGTCTTGAAATAAGAGATATCATTGACCGTCTTGTTGCTACTTCTACAGGATCACTTCGCAGTTGGTGGACAAGAATGCTGTCAGAAGAAGAAAGTCATATCATCCTGATAGATGCAGATCCTATCCAGATATTTCTAAGATGTCTACAAAAAATTTTCGTAGGACAAACAACCCAAGAGACTGAAAAGGCAGAAAAAGAATTCTATCTCAACAAATGCTGTGATGTTGCAAAACTTGGAGATTACTATCTCAGACAGGAAGCGCTGTATTTTATCTTTGGGAAAAATATAGAAACCATCAAGAAGGCGTTTGTCTTTAACATGCCACAACCTCTTCCTGAATTGCTCGAAACAGAGTTCAAACGAGCCAATATTGTAGATCTAATACAGGTGAGTCTTGCTCACTTGTACCAGATGGCCAGAAAGCTCATTCAAGATCAGTGCGAGTCCAAGCGACTTGGCAAGCTCCTCAAGAGCAACGAGCAGAAAACAATGGATACCTTTTGCAGAAAAGATTTCTAAAAGTTTAGCTGTCACACTTACAGCTATTCTCCATGTTCATGTCACAAATACAAGAAGCACAAACATCAGAAAAGGTTTCACAAGTCCAGAAAACCTTTCAAGAAATTCACATTTGTGAAGAAAAGATCAAAATCCTCTTCTTCCACTAAGTGTTTTCTTTGTGGAAAGAAAGGACATTTTGCAAATGATTGCTACATCAAGAAGTCCAAGAAGCTACCAGCCAAGCTTGTTCAGTTCATTTTAACTCAAAACTTTGATGACCAACTATACACATGGACTTCCGAACCAGATCAAGCTGTCATTAACCTTGATACAGCCTCATCCTCAGATCTTACCTCAGAATCTGAACCCTCTGATTATGAACTAAACCTCTCCATAGCCAAAATACAGCAAACCACTGAACAACCAATCCTCTCCACTTCCCAAGCTACTTTTACCCCAGGCCAGATATACAAACCCTACATAAAACTTCTCATAAATCCTCCAGGATATGTTCCTATGACTGTTACTGCACTTGTAGACACAGGTTCATGTATTTCCATGATGAAATCCAAGTGTCTTCCTTTTGAATTATGGATTTCCTCCAGAGCAACCTTTACCACTGCGTTTGGTAGTGGATTTGCAAGTGAAGCACATTCCATGACCATTCCCATACCCTTTACCCCAGATGTCTCAGTACGACACAACTTTTACTAGTATGATCAATGATGTGAAGACATTCTCTCTGCGCAACACTGTATTGTCTACATTGATGATGTTTTGGTATTCAGTAACACAGCTGATGAATACCACCAGCATCTCCGATAATTCCAGGAACTAACCTACCAGTATGGATTAGTTCTAGCTGAATCTAAGATGAAAATTGGTCTAAATGCTATTGATTTTCTTGGTTTGTAGATAAAAGAATGACACATTCTTTTACAGGACCACAAATCAAGCAAAGTCCTCGACTTTCATGATGAACTTAGAACTGTTACACAGATCCAGCAGTTCCTTGGCCTTATCAATTATGCCTCATCGCATGTTCCATCATTGGCCAACTACACCAGCCAGATTTCCAAGTACCTCCATAAATCCAACATTGGAAATTGGTCTCCAGATGCCACAGTTGCAGTTTAGAAACTAAAGGAGCTATGCCAAGCACTTTCTCCTCTCAAGATCCCAGGTCCAGGACAACTCATCTTGCAGACCGATGCTTCCCTTGATTTTTGGGCAACAGTCCTCATTGAAGAAGACAATGGACACAGACAAGTCTGTGGCTACAAATCAGGATCTTTCACGCCAGCACAGCGCAACTATCCCTCTTTCAAAAGAGAAGTTCTTGCAATCATCCAGGGAATAAAAAAATTCAATTTTTATCTTGCTCAGAATTCTTTTATTATTGAAACAGAAGAAAACATAATAATATTCCGGATCCACAACTCATCCGATAGACAAAATGGATTTCCCAATTCAACTGGACAATGCGACACATCCCAAGCAAAGATAATATCCTTGATAATTTTCTCTCTCGCACTTCGCCATTAGAGAAAGTTGTATGCATGCTAAATCCAGATGGACGCAAGCTTCAATCTTTCTTTGTTCCAGGTCTTATTCCAGGCAGTTCCAGCTCAAATCCAGATCCCACTGATGGATAGTCTCAGACATTTTATTATTTGAGTCTAGATCAACATGCACAATTTCTCGCAGCCCTTCCTGAGGAACTTCAACTCAAAATCCTACAAGTGTTCACACGCAGCCAGATCACTGATTTCTTTGAAGAATTCGTTGAGATCAAACTCAGACGAATTATTGATCTATTATCCTCTGTCTTTTATGTTCGCAACGTTGTTCATGATAATCCCCAACATGAAGAACCATGGGATACAGTTCTTGATTTCAATAATTATGACTTTTCAAAGATGCAATTCTTGTATCTTTGGTATTGGCTTAATTATTATCCTATGGCAGTTCTTTTTGATCCAGAACTCATCCAGAGACATGTTCGTGTGTTCCCAGAAACCCGCTTCGTCAAGCTATTCTCACAGGTGTTTCAGTCATTTGACCCTCCAACACTCATCACCGGTCAAGTTATACAGCACCAACAGGTTTTCATCATTCGCCTCATAGATGTTTGGAATTGTGTCATTCCGCCAACCATCATTCCAATCAACCATTTCCACCTCCGACAAGAGCCTTGGGAATATTTTATTTCTTGGGAACAATGCCTTACTGTCAAAAGAGCTACTGCTAGAGCCCATGGTCTAGATGTTTCTTATCCCCGAGAATTTTGGCACGTCCGCTTTCCTGATAGCCCCACTTTGCATGAGCTTCTTCTCGCAATCCAGAGTGTCTCTCAAGAAGATGGCTATTCCACTTCAGACCTTGGGTCTGACTACGACTCGTGGGGGGGAAGATCTTAGCAAAAATAGTCAATAATCGTTGGATGATATTGATCTCAATAATGATAGACAGTGACTCATTGCATATAGGATTCCAGGAATCCCGGGTAGACCCCATGACGAAGCTTCGTGTCATGTAAATAGATTTGTCATGTTGTAATAATAGGATATGACAGGAATCTTTTGTCAGTTTAGATTCCCTTTAAAGTCATGTCTCGTTCGTCTATTTGTAGTGAGATTTTTTTTATTAAAGGAAACCGCTTTAGTCACGTCAGGATTGTCTTATTGTGAATTATTAGGAATCTCTTTATGGCATGTCAGCGTTTCCTTTATTAAAGGAAGCTGCTTTAGTCCTTGTCAAGAATAGTGAAGATTCCACTTGTATTATTAGGCTTTGTAATGGTTTGCTTATAAATAATGAAGAACCCCTGACTAAAGGGGCAGTGTTAGATTTGGATTGAAACACAAATTCAGTTCCTCTTTCTCAAGCTAAGCCTTTAGCCATGTCTTCCGCCTCCTTCTCCTTCCTTTCCCCTTAGTGGTATCAGAGCCTAGTTTGGCTGGTAGCTTCTTGAACTTCTTGAGGTAACAATCATTTGCAAAATGTCCTGGACTTGGAATCTTGAAAGGAGAAAGTGCCTAGCATAGTTCCTTTAGCTTCTGAACTATAACTGTGGCTTCTGGTGAACTCTGTTTTGAGCAATTCAGGAAGAGGTTGTGGCATGTTAAAGACAAATGCCTTCTTGATAGTTTCTGTATTTTTCCCAAAGATAAAATACGGAACATACAACATGTTCCTTGATATCTGACCATATCTTTTGAGAGAACGACTCATTGAAAAGCTCAAATAGCCAGCTAAGCTAAAGAAGCAGTCCTCTCATCCATGAAAGTATAATCCAAAGCCAAATCATGCAGTCTGGATACCAAGTGGCAATTGCGAAATAGGTTGATCTCACACCACCTCCTCATTATCCTGCCAAAGAGAAAATTATTCCAACTGGGTAGGGTGATAAAGACGAGAAAGAAGGTCCTAGTGAAATTTCTTCTATTATTTCGTCCTTTGATTCCTTTGATCCATTTGAAAAGGATTCATCCTTTCAGACGATTCTACCATACAAAGGATCAGTTCTTATGCAGACTCCTGTGACTCCGTTCTACACGGACACCACAAGAACACGTACATATAACCCTGTACAAATAAATCCTGATGATTCAGAAACAACCAATGACCAGGGAGAAACTTCTCAAGCTGGTGAGCATCGAAACCAACAGCTGCTACAAACACAAGTCCCACAGGTTCCACAACAGCAACCTCAAAGACAACAAAACATTGAAGGAAAAGTTTCCATCACATATGCTCTAGATCACAAGCAATTCTGGAACATTGATGCAATTCCTCTTGATGATAGACTCAAATATCTTGAGAAAATGGATGCAAGGATAAACGGAGAATCTCTCCGAAATCCTACTCTTGAGATAAGAGATATCATTGACCGTCTTGTTGTTGCTTTTACAGGATCACTCCGTAGTTGGTGGACAAGAATGTTGTTAGAAGAAGAAAGACAGATCATCCTGACAGATACAGATCCTATTCAGATATTCCTAAGATGTCTACGAAACATTTTCGTAGGACAAATAGCCCAAGAGATTGAAAAGGCAGAAAAAGAGTTCTTACTCAACAAATGCTGTGATGTTGCAAAACTTGGAGATTACTATCTCAGACATGAAGCTCTGTATTTTATCTTTGGGCAAAATACAGAAACCATCAAGAAGGCGTTTGTCTTTAACATGCTACAACCACTTCCTGAATTGCTCGAAACAGAGTTCAAACGAGCCAATATTGAAGATCTAAGACAGGAGAGTCTTGCTCACTTGTACCAGATGGCTAGAAAGCTCGTTCAAGATCAGTGCGAGTCCAAGCGACTTGGCAAGCTCCTCAAGAGCAACGAGCAGAAAACAATGGATTCCTTTCGCATATTAGATTTTCAAAAGTTTGGTTGTCACTCTTACAGCTATTCTCCATGTTTGTGTCATAAATACAAGAAGCACAAACATCAGAAAAGGTTTCATAAGTCCAGAAAACCTTTCATGAAATTCACATTTGTGAAGAAATGATCAAAACCCTCTTCTTCCATTAAGTGTTTTCTTTGTGGAAAGAAAGGACATTTTGCAAAGGATTGTTACCTCAAGAAGTCCAAGAAGCTACCAAGCAAGCTTGTTCAGTTCATTTCAACTCAAAACTTTGATGACCAACTATACACATGGACTTCCAAACCAGATCAAGCGGTCTTTAACCTTGATACAGCCTCATCCACAGATCTTACCTCAGAATGTGAATCCTCTGATTCTGAACCAAACCTCTCCATAGCCAAAATACAGCAAACCACTGAACAACCAATCCTCTCCACTTCCCAAGCTACTTTTACCCCAGGCCAAATATACAAACCCTATATAAAACTTCTCATAAATCCTCCAGGATATGTTCCTATCACTGTTACTGTACTTGTAGACACAGGTTCATGTATTTCCATGATGAAATCCAAGTGTCTTCCTCTTGAATTTTGGATTTCCTCCAGTGCAACCTTTACCACTACTTCTGGTAGTGGATTTGCAAGTGAAGCACATTCTATGACCATTCCCATACTCTTATCCCCAGATGTCTCAGTTCCACACAACTTTTACCAGTATGATCAATGCTGTGAAGATATTCTTTTAGGAATGGATTTCCTCACCTTATTTGCTCCATTCTCATTTTAGACAGATGGTTTCCAATTCTTACACAATCAGTATACCCCTTGGGAATCCTTACAGGAATTGCCCTCACAAGTTTCAGTTATTCAAGATGATAAATTTGATGAAGAAAAAAACCTCCTCATTTCCTGTTGCGGTGATATTCCAAACAAGTTCTGAGAAAGAGAGAAGCACTTCATCTCTCTACCTTACAATGAAAATTGGCAGATGCCCCACCAAACCGCTTCTCATCCAGGAATGCCAAAAGATGAAGATCTTTGTTAAGCTAAAATTCAGACACTACTTGAGCAAGGTCTCATCTGACCATCCAGATCTCCATGGGCAAGTCATGCCTTTTATGTCAACAAAAGATCTAAACAAGTTTGAGGAAAGAAAAGATTGGTGATAGATTATCGCCAACTCAATGATCAATTGTCAGATATCAAATACCCTCTTCCAAGAAAGGAACAACTCCTTCAGAAGCTGTCCAAAGCCAAATTCTTCTCCAAATTTGATTTGAAATTTGGATTTTGGCAAATTGGTATTACTGAAGCTGATAGATTCAAAATTGCTTTTGTTGTTCCACAGGGTCATTATGAATGGAATGTTATGCCATTCGGTCTCAAGAATGCATCGTCCGAGTTCCAACACAGAATGGATGATGTGTACTGACCGCTTGTGTAGCACTGTATTGTCTACATTGATGATGTTTTGAAATTCAGTAACACAACTGAAGAACATCACCAGCATCTTGGATTCAGCTAGAACTAATCCATGCTGATAGGTTAGTTCCTAGAATTGTCGGAGATACTGGTGGTGTTCTTCAGCTGTGTTACTGAATACCAAAACATCATCAATGTAGACAATATAGTACTGCGCAAGGGGTCAGTACACATCATCCATTATGTGTTGGAACTCGGACGGTGCATTCTTAAGACCGAATGGCATGATGTTCCATTCATAATGTCCTTGTGGAACAACAAAAGCAGTTTTGAATCTATCAGCTTTAGTAATACCAATTTGCCAAAATCCAGATTTCATATCAAATTTGGAGAAGAATTTGGCTTTGGATAGCTTCTAAAGGAATTGTTCCTTTCTTGGAAGAGGGTATCTGATATCCTGTAATTGAACATTGAGTTGGCGATAATCTATCACGAATCTTTTCTTTCCTCGAAATTGTTCAGATCTTTTGTTGACATAAAAAGGCATGACTTGCCCACGGATATCTGGATGGCCGGATGAGACCTTGCTCAAGGAGTGTTTGAATTTTAGCTTGACAAAGATCTTTATCTTTTGGCATTCCTGGAAGAGAAGCGGTTTGGTGTGGCATCTGCCAACTTTCTTTGTAAGGTAGAGAGATGAAGTCCTTCTCTCTTTCCCAAAACTTGTTTGGAAGATCACCGCAACAGGAAAGGAGGAGGTTTCTCTCTTTAGCAAATTCATCATCTTGAATGGCTGAAACTTGTGAAGGTAATTCCTGTAAGGATACTCAAGGGATATACTGATTGTGTAGGAATTAGAAACCATATGTCTGAAATGAGAATGGAGCAAGTAAGGTACGGAAATCCATTCCTAAGAGAATGTCTTCAAAGCATTGATTATACTGGTAAAAGCTGTGTCGAACTGAGAGATCTGGGGATAAGTGTATGGGAATGGTCATGGAATGTGCTTCACTTGCAAATCCACTACTAGACACAGTGGTAAAGGTTGCTCTGGAGGAAATCCAAAATTTAGGAGGAAGACACTTGGATTTCATCATGGAAATACATGAACCTGCGTCTACAAGTATAGTAACAGTGATAGGAACATATCCTGGAGGATTATGAGAAGTTTTATGTAGGGTTTGTATATCTGGCCTGAGGTAAAAGTAGCTTTGGAAGTGGAGATGATTGGTTGTTCAGTGGTTTGCTGTATTTTAGCTATGGAGAGGTTTGGTTTAGAATCAGAGGATTCAGATTCTGAGGTAAGATCTGAGAATGAGGCTGTATCAAGGTTAACGACGGCTTGATCTAGTTCAGAAGTCCATGTGTATAGTTGGTCATCAAAGTTTTGAGTTAAAATGAACCGAACAAGCTTGGCTAGTAGCTTCTTGGACTTCTTGAGGTAACAATCATTTGCAAAATGTTCTTTCTTTCCACAAAGAAAACACTTAATGGAAGAAGAGGGCTTTGATCTTTTCTTCACAAATGTGAATTTCTTGAAAGGTTTTCTGGACTTGTGAAACCTTTTCTAATGTTTGTGCTTCTTGTATTTGTGACACAAACATGGGGAATAACTGTGAGTGTGACAGCCAAACTTTTGGAAATCTTTTCTGCAAAAGGTATCCATTGTTTTCTGCTCGTTGCTCTTGAGGAGCTTGCCAAGTCGTTTGGACTCGTACTGATCTTGAATGAGCTTTCTGGCCATCTGGTACAAGTGAGCAAGACTCACCTGTCTTAGATATGCAATATTGGCTCGTTTGAACTCTGTTTCGAGCAATTCAGGAAGTGGTTGTAGCATGTTAAAGACAAACGCCCTCTTGATGGTTTCTGTATTTTGCCCAAAGATAAAATACAGAGCTTCCTGTCTGAGATAGTAATCTCCAAGTTTTGCAATATCACAGCATTTGTTGAGTAAGAACTCTTTTTCTGCCTTTTGAATCTCTTGGGTTGTTTGTCCTACGAAAATGGTTCGTAGACATCTTAGGAATATCTGAATATGATCTGCATCGGTCAAAATGATTTGTCTTTCTTCTTCTGACAGCATTCTTGTCCACCAACTGCGAAGTGAACCTGTAAAAGCAGCGACAAGACGATCAATGATATCTCTTATCTCAAGAGTAGGATTTCAGAGAGATTCTCCATTTATCTATGCATCTGTTTTCTCAAGATATTTGAGTCTATCATTAGGAGGAATTGCATCAATGTTCCAAAATTGCTTGTGATTTGGAGCATATGGGATGAAAACTTTTCCTTTAATGTTTTGTTGTCTCTAAGATTGCTGTTGTGGAATCTGTGGGACTTGTGCTTGTAGCGGCTATTGGTTTCGATGCTCGCCAGCTTGGGAAGTTTCTCCCTGGTCACTGGTTGTTTCAGAATCATTAGGATTTATTTGTACATGATTATTTGTATGTGGTCTTGTGGTGTCCTTGTAGAATAGAGTCACAGGAGTTTGCATAAGAACTCGTCCTTTGTATGGTGGAATCGTATAAGAGGATGAATCCTTTTCAAACGAATCAAATGAGTCAAAGGATAAAATAACATAAGAAATTTCACTGGGACCTTCTTTCTCGTCTTCATCACCCCACCCAGTTGGGATAATTTTCTCTTTGGAGAGATAATGAGGAGGTGGTGTGAGATCAACCCAATAGACTTTTTCGCAATTGCCACTTGGTATCCATACTGCATGATCGGGCTTGGGATTATGCTTCCAAGGATGAGAGGACTGCTTCTTTGGCTTAGCTGGCTGTCTGAGCTTTTCAGCGAGTCGTTCTTGTTTTCTTTTGAACTCGACAGAATCAAGATAATGCTTCTTGGAAGAAGATTTTTGTATGTTGATCATGTTGATGCTGTTCCAAGAACGAACTTGTCCGGAAGGGTTCTGAATTGGAGCGGGCTTCTGTAGTTTTTTCTAGTTGATTGGAGTCTTCTGGTGGTATATGTGATTCTTGTGGAAAGTCTTGTAGAGGTCATTATACTGGTCATAACAACATTGTCTGAGCTGATCATGGGCTTGTTTTGTCCATACAACATGTTTCTTGAGATCTGACCATATCTTTTGAATGGCAGCATTCTGAGCTTTTGCATTCATGTTGCTCCAATTGATTGCTGACTCAATTTGTCCAACATCTTGTGGTCTGGTTTTGGTTACTTTCCATTTACCAACATATGCATTGTCAGCTTCTCCTGTACAATAGATGTCTTCAGGAAAATTAACAGAACATACATATGTAGAGGACCTAGATCTTGTAGCAAGGGGTTTTCTGACACAGTGTGGACAGGACTGAGGATGTCTAACAAGTTGGCATTTTTCACAATGTTCAGCTGGTTAGGATTGTGGTGGAAATGATATGGAGACACGACCTGGTTCTAGAGGATGTCTAGAGATTCTTGGTGAATCATGGATGATTGGTTGGTTATGGCTTCTTTCATAATTATTTTTCCAATGAGGAGGGAAAGTGAGTTCATGTTAGGTGTAGATCTTTGGTTGGGTAACATTATTGTCACCTAACTCGTGGACTCGAGGCTTACAGTTGTGGTCCATGGAAAAGAGTTGGGTTTGGACTTTATAGGTCATGGAATGATGGAGTACAACAACAATTTCATTTGTGTTCATATTAGCTCCATAAAGTTGGATAAGGACCTGAATGGTTTGAGAAAGGGTAGGACGGGAAAGATCAAGGGTGAAGTTTGGTTCAACCTGGATGAGAACATGGCCATTATGAAGAAGGAATCTTTTGTCACTTCAGATTCCCTTTAAAGTCATGTCTTGTTTGTATGTTTGTAATAAGTGAGATTTCCTTTATTAAAGGAAACCGCTTTAGTCGTGTTAGGTTTGTCTTATTGTGAATTATTAGGAATCTCTTTATGTCGTGTCAGCTTTTCCTTTATTAAAGGAAGTTGTTTTAGTCCTTGTCAGGAATAGTGAAGATTCCGCTTGTATTATTAGGCTTTGTAATGGTTTGCCTATAAATAATGAAGAACCCCTGACTAAAGGGGCATAGTCAGATTTGTATTGCAATACATCTTTCTTTCTCTCAAAAGCTTATTAGAGTTAAAGTCAGATAGAGTTAGATTGGGATTAAAATACATCCTCTACTTCCCTCCCTCGAACTAAAGCCTTTAGCCATGTCTTCCTCCGCCTCCCGCTCCTTCCTTTCCCCTTAGTGGTCTCAGAGCCAAGTTAACTGTAGCACTTCCCTATTCTGGTATTGAAGGTCTTAAATTATACTTGTGTGTTTAACACTAGAGTCTTTGGCAATAGGGCAATAGCCATTAAAGAGTGAATGAAAGGCATCGTATGTCCCGCAGTAAGTCTAGTCGTGACCAAAGTATCCACCATGGCTGATCTTTCCCTGCCAGAACAAGAAGTTGTTGCTAACAACTCTAAAGTCACTTCCTTTGATCATTCCGCATCTCATTATGAGGTAGACATAACCCAAACACCTCCATCTACCAAACTAGGAGAACTCTTCAAACCCTCTCCGTCAAACCCGTACTCATATTACCAAACTTCCCAACTCACACAAAAGTTCAAATCTCTATTACCTATCAAGCCAGCAGCCCTTACAATCGTGTACAAATCCTCTACAGTCTCTATACAATCCGTATCCTCTTCCCTCTCAGAAATCTATCTTCCCATACTTTCTGAACCTGATATCTGTAGATATAGATAGAAAGGTTTCAAAGGTTTACACCTTGGAGCCATTCGTCTAGCCTTACAGCCTATTTTTCTTGCCGGAAAGAATGTTTCATGTCTAGTCTGGAGTGGCTTTCTGCAGTTTTTTCCAGTTGATTGGAGTCTTCTGGAGGTATATGTGATTCTTGTGGAAAGCCTTGTGGAGGTCATTATACTGGTCATAACAACCTTGTCTGAGATGATCATGGGCTTGTTTTGTCCATGCAACATGTTCCTTGAGATCTGACCATATCTTTTTAATGGCAGCATTTTGAGGCTTTGATACTACTAAGCCAAACAACTTCTTGTTTTGGCAGGGGAATATCCGCCATGGTGGATACACTAGTCACGACTGGACTTACTACGGGACTTACGACACCTTTCATTCACTCTTTAACGGCTATTTCCCTTTTGCCAAAGACTATAGTGTTCAACACACAAGTATAGTTTAAGACCTTTAATACCAAAATAGGGAAGTTCTTCAGTTAACTCGGCTCTGAGGCCACTAAGGGAAAGGGAAAGAACGGGAGACGGAGGAAGACATGGCTAAAGGCTTTCTAAGGAAAGACGGAAAGTGGAAACTCTTGAGAGAAAGAAAGATATGTTTCAATCCAAATTTAACTCTGCCCCTTTAGTCTGGGGTTCTTCATTATTTATAGGCAAACCATTACAAAGCCTAATAATACAAGCGAAATCTCCACTATTCCTGACAAGGATTAAAGCAGCTTCCTTTAATAAAGGAAAAGCTGATATGACATAAAGAGATTCCTAATAATTCACAATAAGACAATCTTGACGCGACTAAAGAGGTTTCCTTTAATAAAAGAAATCTCACTTATTACAAACAGACAAATGAGACATGACTTTAAAGGGAATCTGAAGTGACAAAAGATTCCTGTCATATCCTATTATTACAACATGACAAACCTATTTACATGGCACGAAGCTTCGTCATGGGGTCCACCCGGGGAAGGGAAGGAGCGGGAGGCAGAAGAAGACATAGCTAAAGGCTTTAGTTTGAGAGAGAGAAATAGATGATGTGTTTTAATCCCAATCTAACTCTGCCCCTTTAGTTAGGAGTTCTTCATTATTTATAGGCAAACCATTACAAAGTCTAATAATACAAGTGGAATCTTCACTATTCCTAACAAGGACTAAAGCGGTTTCCTTTAATAAAGGAAATCTCACTTGTTACAAAAAGACAACCAAGACATGACTTAAAGGGAATCTGAAGTGACAAAAGATTCCTATCGTATCCTATTATTACAACATGACAAACCTATTTATATGACACGAAGCTACGTCATGGGGTCTACCATGGATTCCTGAAATCCTGTCTGTAATGAGTCACCATCTGTTGTTATTGAGATCGATATCATCCCACCATTCCTGACTGTCTTGGCTAAGATCCCCCCCCACGGGTCGTAGCCAAACCCAAGGTCTGCAGTGGAATATCCATCTTCTTGAGAAAAATTCTGGAAGGCTAGAAGATGCTCATGAAAAGTGGGGCTATTAGGGAAGCAGACGTGCCAAAATTCTGTGGGATTAGAAGCATCTAGACCATGAGCTCTAGCAGTGACTCTTTTGACGGTAAGACATTGTTCCCAAGAAATGAAATATTCCCAAGGCTCTTGTCGGAGGTAAAAATGGTTGATTGGAATGATGGTTGGCGGAATGGCACGATACCAAACGTCTGTGAGGAGAATGATGAAAACCTGTTGGTACTGAATAATTTGACCGGTGATGAGTGTTGGAGGGTCAAATGACTGAAACACCTGTGAGAATAGCTTGACGAAGCGGGATTCTGAGAACACACGAACATGTCTCTGGATGAGTTCAGGATCAAAAAGAACTGCCATAGCATAATAATTAAGCCAATACCAAAGATACAAGAATTGTATCTTTGAAAAGTCATAATTATTGAAATCAAGAACTGTATCCCATGGTTCTTTATGCTGGGGATTATAACGAACAACATTGCGAATATAATAGACAGAGGATAATAGATCAATAATTCATCTAAGTTTGATCTCAACGAATTCCTCAAAGAAATCAGTGATCTGGCTACGTGTGAACGCTCGTAGAATTTTGAGTTGAAGTTCCTCAAGAAGGGCTGCGAGAAATTGTGTCTGTTGATCTAGACTCAAATCATAAAATATCTAAGACTGGCCCTCAGTGGGATCTAGATTTGAGTTAGAACTACCTGGAATAAGACATGGAACAAGGGAAGACGGGAGTGTGTGACCATATGGATTTACCTTGCATACAACTTTCTCGGAGGGTAGTGTGCGAGAGAGAAAATCAGCAAGGATATTCTCTTTGTTTGGGATGTGTCGCATTTTCCAATTGAACTGAGAAATCCATTATGTCCATCGGATGAGTTGTGGATCCGAAATATCATTCTGCTTTCTTTTGAGAACACCCTGAAATCCTTTAAAATTTGTTTCAATAATAAAGGGATTCTGAGCAAGATAAAACTTGAATTTTTTGAATCCCTGAATGACTACAAGAACTT
Organism: Ehretia macrophylla; assembly: GCA_037974665.1. NCBI lineage: Eukaryota > Viridiplantae > Streptophyta > Magnoliopsida > Boraginales > Ehretiaceae > Ehretia > Ehretia macrophylla. The sequence continues at coordinate 117,552,027 of CM075764.1, read as the reverse complement.
CTATTTTGAAAGAGGGATAGTTGTATTGTGATAGCGTGAAAGATCCTGATTTGTAGCCACAGACTTGTCTGTGTCCATTGTCTTCGTCAATGAGGACTGCTGCCTAAAAATCAAGGGAAACATCAGTCTGCAAGATGAGTTGTCCTGGACCTGGGATCTTGAGAGGAGGGAGTGCCTGGAATAGTTCTTTTAGCTTCTGAACTACAATTGTGGCTTCTGGAGACCAATTTCCAATGTTGGATTTTCGGAGGTACTTGAAAATCTGGCTAGTGTAGTTGGCCAAGGATGGAACATGCGATGAGGCATAATTGATCAATCCAAGGAACTGCTGGATCTGAGTAACAGTTCTGAGCTCATCAGGAAAGTCGAGGACTTTGCTTGATATGTGGTCCTGTAAAAGAATGTGTCATTCTCTTATCGGCAAACCAAGAAAAATCAATAGCATTTAGACCAATTTTCATTTTGGATTCTACTAGAACTAATTAATGCTGGTAGGTTAGTTCCTGGAATTATCGGAGATGCTGGTGGTGTTCTTCAGCTGTGTTGCTGAATACAAAAACATCATCAATGTAGACAATACGGTGCTGCGTAAGGGGTCGGTACACATCATCCATTATGTGTTGGAACTTAGAAGGTGCATTCTTGAGACCGAATGGCATGACGTTCCATTCATAATGTCCCGGTGGAACAACAAAAGCAATTTTGAATCTATCAGCTACAGTAATACCAATTTGCCAAAATCTAGATTTCATATCAAATTTTGAGAAGAATTTGGCTTTGGATAGCTTCTGAAGGAGTTGTTCCTTTTTTGGAAAAGGGTATCTGATATCCTGCAATTGATCATTGAGTTGGCGATAATCTATCACCAATATTTTCTTTTCTCGGACTTGTTCAGATCTTTTGTTGACATAAAAGGCATGACTTGTCCACGGAGATCTGGATGGTCGGATGAGACCTTGCTCAAGGAGTGTTTGAATTTCAGCTTGACAAAGATCTTTATCTTTCGGCATTCCTGGATGAGAAGCGGTTTGGTGTGGCATCTGCCAATTTTCTCTATAAGGCAGAGAGACGAAGTTCTTCTCTCTTTCCCAAAACTTCTTTGGAAGATCACTGCAACAGGAAAGGAGGAGGTTTCTCTCTACAGCAAATTCATCATCTTGAATGGCTGAAACTTGTGAAGGTAACTCCTGTAAGGATACCCAAGGGCTATACTGATTGTGTAGGAATTGGAAACCATCTGTCTGAAATGAGAATGGAACAAGTAAGGTGAGGAAATCCATTCCTAGGAGAATGTCTTCACAACATTGATCATACTGGTTAAAGCTATGTCGAACTGAGATATCTGGGGATAAGTGTATAGGAATGGTCATGGAATGTGCTTCACTTGCAAATCCTCTACTGGGACCTTTTTTCTCGCCTTTATCGCCCCACCCTGTTGGGACAATTTTCTCTTTGGAGAGATAATGAGGAGGTGGTGTGAGATCAACCCAATAGGCTTTTTCATAATTGCCACTTGGTAACCAGATTGCATGATCTGGCTTTGGATTATGCTTCCAAGGATGAAAGGACTGCTTCTTTGGCTTAGTTGGCTGTTTGAGCTTTTCAACGAGTCATTCTCTTTTTCTTTTGAACTCGTCTGAATCAAGATAATGCTTCTTGGAAGAAGATTTTTGCATGTTGATCATGTTGACGATGTTCCAAGAACGAACTTGTTTGGAAGAGGATACAGATTGTACAGTGACAGAAGAGGATTTATACACGGCTGTAAGGGCTAGTTTGATAGGTGATATAGATTTGAACTTTTGTATGAGTTGGGAAGTTTGATAGTATGAGTATGGGTTTAATGGAGAAAGCTTGAAGAGTTCACCTGGTTTAGTAGATGGGGGTGTTTGGGTTATGTCTACCTCATAATGAGATGCGGAAGGATCAAAGGAAGTGACTTCAGAGTTGTTAGCAACAACTTCTTGTTCTGGCAAGGGAAGATCAGCCATGGTGGATACACTGGTCACGACTGGACTTACTGCGGGACTTACGACGCCTTTCATTAACTCTTTAACGGCTATTTCCCTATTGCCAAAGACTATAGTGTTCAACACACAAGTATAGTTTAAGACCTTCAATACCAGAATAGGGAAGTGTTACAGTTAACTAGGCTCTAATACCACTAAGGGGAAGGGAAGGAGTTAGAGAAAGAAAGATGTATTTCAATCTAAATCTAACTCTGCCTTTTTAGTCAGGGGTTCTTCATTATTTATAGGCAAACCATTACAAAGCTTAATAATACAAGCGGAATCTTCACTATTCCTAACAAGGACTATAGCAGCTTCCTTTAATAAAGAAAAAGCTGACATGACATAAAGAGATTCCTAATAATTCAAAATAAGACAATCCTGACGCGACTAAAGCGATCTCCTTTAATAAAGAAAATCTCACTTATTATAAACAGACAAACGAGACATGACCTAAAGGGAATCTGAAGTGACAAAAGATTCCTGTTATATCCTATTATTACAACATGACAAACCTATTTACATGACACGAAGCTTCGTCATGGGGTCCATCTGGGATTCCTGGAATCCTGTTTGCAATGTGTCACCATCTGTCATTATTGAGATCGATATCATCCCACTACTCCTGACTGTTTTGGCAAAGATCTCCCCCCTACGGGTTGTAGTCAGACCCAAGGTCTGCAGTGGAATAGCCATCTTCTTGAGAAAAACTCTGGAAAGCGAGAAGATGCTCATAAAAAGTAAGGCTATTAGGAAAGCGAACATTCCAAAATTCTCGGGGATCAAAAACATCTAGACCATGGGCTCTAGCAGTAGCTCTTTTGACAGTAAGGCATTGTTCCCAAGAAATAAAATATTCCAAAGGCTCTTGTCCGAGGTGAAAATGGTTGATTGGATTGATGGTTGGCGGAATGACACGATTCCAAACATTTGTGAGGCGAATGATGAAAACTTGCTGGTGCTGTATAACTTGACCGGTGATGAGTGTTGGAGGGTCAATTGACTGAAACACCTGTGAGAATATGTTATACCCGAGCCCGAAATGTGAAATTTTTCTGTTTATTTTTTTGAAAATTATATTTTTCTTAAATTCCTTGATATTTAATCGTTATTCGTTCTTTGTTGCAAACTGCATTGCATATCGAGAGTGTTAGTTAGGAAATGATTTCTAGTCCTCAGCAAATAGTGAAAACTAGTATTTAGTGTGTTGATTTTGGAGTTTTAGTATTTTAGTAGTTAGTATTTAATTGTTAGGTTATTAGACTAGTAGTTTTATGCTTTATTTTAAGTTAAAAATGCCAAAATAGTTAGATTTGACCAAGCCAAAGACCATTGACCTTTGACTATTTAAGTTGTCATCTTTTAAAGCTTATAATAGCATAAAATAAAACAAAGAAAAGCTGAAAAAAAGAAGGAGGCCCAGAGCTTCATAGAGAAAAAAAAAAATTCAACTTCAAATCTTCAAATCTTCGCGAGAGCTTGCACGGGGATGTTTTCGAGGCTTCCAACATGGTTTTCCTAGCATATAGTAGCGTCTAAGGTGAAGGATGCATCTTTATTTGCGCATTTGAATATATGTTATACAAACTTTAAATTTTGGGAATTATGCGTAGATTGTTATTTTATCCATTTTGTTGTTTAAAGAATGTTCCTTGATGATTGTAGAACATGTATTTGTAGGGTTTTAGCATTTTCTACAGTTGAATATAGCAATTGCAATTTAAATTGACAATGGAATAGTAAATTATGAATACTAAACCCCCTTTTCGTAAAAGTTGCTCCGTTTTGTGTTTTATTGACGTGGAAAGATGCTAGATATGTTAGAATGCTTAAATGTAGTATTTATTTGGATTGTGTAATGGAAAATTGGGGAAAAATGGCTTGGTACATTTTGGGGTCGTTCCGGTCGAGTTTGGCAGTTCTTCATTTTGCGTGAAGGCATTGTCGTAGTATGCCATGGAAGCACTTTTGGTGCAATTATGACATTGGTTGGGTGATCGGTTGAGGTAGCTGTAGTTCCAACGAGCAAAGGGGAAAATCAGAGCTTTGCGGGAATTCTAGGGTAAAGTAGGGTTTCGTGGTCTTTAGACGTGCCTTATGGTGTCCTAGGAGGAGTGGTGAAGTCGGTTTTCAAAACTTGTAGCTCGTTTGGAAGTAGTAGCTTTTTTAAAGTTGGGGTCGTTGTGTGTTTTGTTGGGTTTTTGCGTGTTTTGACCTTTAGAATGTTATTGTTGCTTGTTGTTGCTTATTGTGCTTATTATAGTTTATTATGATTGAAATGTTTATCAACTATTGCTATTGCGTGCAAAAGTAACCTATTTTGTTATTCTCCCACTTGTGGCTCTATTGCTCAATTGTTGCATTGTGTATTGTATTGCATTCATAGAGTCAGGGGCGGTGTGACGGGCCTCTCTGGGTAGCCTCGGGTTGCCAAGGTTGGTTGCTCTAGCTCCGTGTCCTATTCCCTTTCTTGCTTGGGTTGCCGCCCAGGGAGATTTGGGTCGTAGAATTGATTGGATACTTCCGGGGTATTCCAAACTAAAGTTATAAGGTGGTTGGGCCGGCGCGTCGTCATCGGATTCGTGATTGAAAGTTGCTCGTGGAAAGTGAATTGTATCCTTTAATTGAATGATTATAGCCTTAATGCTTGTCTTGATTTATTGTTGGCTTTGCTTGTATCTCTATATGTTAATTGACTGATCTACTTGACTATTTGCATTGCATTCTCCTCTAACCTCCGTCCTTAAGATCAATTAACCCTCGCTGAGCAATAGTTTTTGCTCATTCATTTCTATACTATATTTTACATGAGTAGTTGAGGCTGATCCTATAGAGGTGGTTGAGGAGGAGAAGGAGCAAGTGGAGGTGTTTCCTTGATAGCACTTTCTTCGCTTAGCTGGTGGTTGGTTGCCAGTCTTTTGTGCGGGCCATGCTTGATGTGTATATTGCTTGGTTGTCGCTTCATTTTGAGGCTTGTAGCATTGTATGTAGTTTCTATTTTGAGGCCTCTATGGTCCTATGTTGTAAAAGTTGAAAGGTTGTAAGTTGTAAAGATATACTCGCGTGACTAGTAAAGAACTGCATGCTAATGGTTTAACTGCTTAGTGGCATGAGTACTTCTGTAGTATGCATGACATTTTGGTTTGCAAAGTTTGTTAATGAGAAGATGTATGTTTCTAAAAGAAAGTTGACTTGTTTCAAATGTTTTTTGTGGTTTTCATGAATATTATGTTGAATGTAGAATTTTCGGATCGTCCACGGTACAGAGAAGACTCTGTCCGTGTGTCAGGTCCGGGCTTGGTCTTTTGTGGGGTCGGGTCGGGGCGTGACAGAATAGCTTGACGAAGCAGGATTTTGGGAACACATGAACATGTCTCTGGATGAGTTCTGGATCAAAAAGAACTGCCATAGGATAATAATTAAGACAATACCAAAGATACAAGAATTGCATCTTTGAAAAGTCATAATTATTGAAATCAAGAACTGTATCCCATGGTTCTTCATGCTGGGGATTATAACGAACAACGTTACGAACATAATACACAGAGGATAATAGATCAATAATTCTTTTGAGCTTGATCTCAACAAATTCCTCAAAGAAATTAGTGATCTGGCTTCTGGCGAATGATTGGAGTATCTTTACTTTGAGCTCTTCTGGTAAGGCTTCAAGAAATTGAGCTTGCTGGTCTGGGCTCAAATCATAAAATGTTTGAGACTGTCCATCAGTGGGATCTGGATTTGAGCTGGAACTGCCTGGAATAAGACCTGGAACAAGGGAAGATAGGAGTGTGCGACCATTTGGATTTACCATGCATACAGCTTTCTCGGATGGTGGTATGCGAGAGAGAAAATCAGCAAGGATATTCTCTTTGCCTGGGATGTGTCGCATTGTCCAATTGAATTGGGAAATCCGTTCTGTCCATCAGTTGAGTTGTGGGTCTGGAATATCATTCTGCTTTCTTTTGAGAACACCCTGAAATCCTTTAAAATACGTTTCAATAATAAAAGGATTCTGAGCAAGATAAAACTTGAATTTTTTGATTCCCTGAATAACTGCAAGAACTTCTCTTTTGAAAGAGGGATAGTTGTGCTGTGTTGGCGTGAAAGATCCTGATTTGTAGCTACAGACTTGCCTGTGTCCATTGTCTTCTTCAATGAGGATTGCTACCCAAAAATCAAGGGAAGCATCAGTCTGCAAGATGAGTTGTCCTGGACCTAGGATCTTGAGAGGAGGAAGTACTTGGCATAGTTCCTTTAGCTTCTGAACTGCAACTGTGGCTTCTAAAGACCAATTTTCAATGTTGGATTTTCGGAGGTACTTGGAAATCTGGCTGGTATAGTTGGCCAAGGATGGAACATGCGATGGGGCATAATTGATCAATCCAAGGAACTGCTGGATATGAGTTACAATTCTGAGCTCATTAGAAAAGTCAAGGACTTTGCTTGATATATAGTCCTGTAAAAGAATGTGTCCTTCTCTTATCTACAAACTAAGAAAATCAATAGTATTTAAACCAATTTTCATCTTGGATTCAGCAAGAACTAATCCATGCTGGTAGGTTAGTTCCTGGAATTGTCGGAGATGCTGGTGGTGTTCTTCAGCTGTGTTACTGAATACCAAAACATCATCAATGTAGACAATACAGTGTTGCGCAAGGGGTCGGTACACATCATCCATTCTGTGTTGGAACTCGGACGGTGCATTCTTGAGACCGAATGGCATGACGTTCCATTCATAATGTCCCTATGGAACAACAAAAGCAGTTTTGAATCTATCAGCTTCAGTAATACCAATTTGCCAAAATCCAGATTTCATATCAAATTTGGAGAAGAATTTGGCTTTGGATAGCTTCTGAAGGAGTTGTTCCTTTCTTGGAAGAGGGTATCTGATATCCTGCAATTGATCATTGAGTTGGCGATAATCTATCACCAATCTTTTCTTTCCTCGGACTTGTTCAGATCTTTTGTTGACATAAAAGGCATGACTTGCCCACAGAGATCTGGATGGTCGGATGAGACCTTGCTCAAGGAGTGTTTGAATTTCAGCTTGACAAAGATCTTCATCTTTTGGCATTCCTGGATGAGAAGCGGTTTGGTGTGGCATCTGCCAATTTTCTCTGTAAGGTAGAGAGACGAAGTGCTTCTCCTTTTCCCAAAACTTGTTTGAAAGATCACCGCAACAGGAAAGGATGAGGTTTATCTCTTCAGCAAATTCATCATCTTGAATGGCTGAAACTTGTGAAGGTAATTCTTGTAAGGATACCCAAGGGGTATACTGATTGTGTAGGAATTGGAAACCATTTGTTTGAAATAAGAATGGAGCAAGTAAGGTAAGGAAATCCATTCCTAAGAGAATGTCTTCACATCATTGATCATACTGGTAAAAGCTGTGTCGAACTGTGACATCTGGGAATAAGTGTATAGGAATGGTCATGTAATGTGCTTCACTTGCAAATCTACTACCAGACGCCATGGTAAAGGTTGCTATGGAGGAAATCCAAAATTCAGGAGGAAGACACTTGGATTTCATCATGGAAATGCATGAACCTGTGTCTACAAGTGTAGTAAAAGTGATAGGAACTTATCCTGGAGGATTTATGAGTAGTTTTATGTAGGGTTTGTATATCTGGCCTGGGGTAAAAGTAGCTTAAGAAGTGGAGAGGATTGGTTGTTCAGTGGTTTGCTGTATTTTGGCTATGGAGAGGTTTGGTTCAGAATCAGAGGATTCGGATTCTGAGGTAAGATCTGAGGATGAGGCTGTATCAAGGTTAATGACGACTTGATCTGGTTTGGAAGTCCATGTGTATAGTTGATGATCAAAGTTTTGAGTTGAAATGAACTGAACAAGCTTGGCTAGTAGCTTCTTGGACTTCTTGAGGTAACAATCCTTTGCAAAATGTCCTTTCTTTCCACAAAGAAAACACTTAGTGGAAGAAAAGGGTTTTGATATTTTCTTCACAAATCTGAATTTCTTGAAAGGTTTTCGGGACTTGTGAAACCTTTTCTGATGTTTGTGCTTCTTGTATTTGTGACACGAACATGGAGAATAGCTGTGAGTGTGACAGCCAAACTTTTGGAAAACTTTTCTGCAAAAGGTATCCATTGTTTTCTTCTCATTGTTCTTGAGGAGCTTGCCAAGTCGCTTGGACTCGCACTGATCTTGAATGAGCTTTCTGGCCATCTGGTACAAGTGAGCAAAATTCACCTGTCTTAGATCTGCAATATTGGCTCGTTTGAACTCTGTTTTGAGCAATTCAGGAAGAAGTTGTGGCATGTTAGAGACAAACGCCTTCTTGATGGTTTCTGTATTTTTCCCAAAGATAAAATACAGAGCTTCCTGTCTGAGATAGAAATCTCCAAGTTTTGCAACATCACAACATTTGTTGAGTAAGAACTCCTTTTCTGCCTTTTCAATCTCTTGGGCTATTTGTCCTACGAAAATGTTTCGTAGACATCTTAGAAATATCTGGATAGGATCTGCATCTGTCAGGATGATTTGTCTTTCTTCTTCTGACAACATTCTTGTCCACCAACTGCGAAGTGATCCTGTAAAAGCAGCAACAAGACGGTCAATGATATCTCTTATTTCAAGAGTAGGATTTCAGAGAGATTCTCCATTTATCCATGCATCCATTTTCTCAAGATATTTGAGTCTGTCATCTGGAGGAATGACATCAATGTTCCAGAATTGCTTATGATCTGAAGCATATGGGATGAAAACTTTTCCTTTAATGTTTTGTTGTCTCTGAGGTTGCTGTTGTGGAACCTGTGGGACTTGTGCTTGTGGCAGCTGTTGGTTCCGGTGCTCACCAGCTAGGGAAGTTTCTCCCTGGTCACTGGTTGTTTCTGAATCATCATGATTTGTTTGTACAGGGTTATGTGTACGTGTTCTTGTGGTGTCCGCGTAGAACAGAGTCACAGGAGTCTGCATAAGAACTGGTCCTTTGTATGGTGGAATCGTCTGAAAGGATGAATCATTTTCAAATGGATCGAAGGAATCAAAGGATGAAATAACAGAAGAAATTTCACTGGGTCCTTCTTTCTCGTCTTCATCACCCCACCCAATTGGGATAATTTTTTCTTTGGAGAGATAATGGGAAGGTGGTGTGAGATCAACCCAATAGGCTTTTTCGCAATTGCCACTTGGTATCCAGACTGCCTGATCTGGCTTTGCGTTATGCTTCCAAGGATTAGAGGATTGCTTCTTCAGCTTAGCTAGCTTTCCAAGTTTTTCAGCAAGTCATTCTCTTTTTCTTTTGAACTCGTCTAAATCAAGATAATGCTTCTCGGAAGAAGATTTATGTATGTCAATCATGTTGACGCTGTTCCAAGAATGAACTTGTCCGGAAGGGTTCCGAACTGGAGCGGCTTTCTGCAGTTTTTTCCAGTTTATTGGAGTCTTCTGGTGGTATATGTGATTATTGTGCAAAGCCTTGTGGAGGTCATTATACTGGTCATAACAACCTTGTCTGAGATGATCATGGGCTTGTTTTGTCCATGCAACATGTTCCTTGAGATCTTACCATATCTTTTGAAGGGCAGCATTCTAGACTTTTACATTCATGTTACTCCAATTGATTGCTGACTCAACTTGTCCAACATCTTGTGGTCTGGTTTTGGTTACTTGCCATTTACCAACATATGCGTTGTCGACTTCTCCTGTACAATAGATGTCTTCAATAAAATTAACAGAACAGACATATCTAGAGGACCTAGATCTGGTAGCAAAGGATTTTCTAACACAGTGTGGACAGGACTGAGGATGTCCAGCAAGTTGGCATTTTTCACATGGTTTAGTTGGTTGGAATTGTGTTGGAAATGATATGGAGAGACGACCTGGTTCTAGAGGATGTCTAGAGATTGTTGGTGAATCATGGATGATTGGTCTGTTATGGCTTCTTTCATAATCATTTTTCCAATGAGGAGAGAAAGTGAGTTCATGTTTGGTGTAGATCTTTGGTTGGGTAGCATTACTGTCACCTAACAAGTGGATTCGAGGCTTACAGTTGTGTTCCATGGAAAAGAGATTGGTTTGGACTTTATAGGTCATGGAATGATGGAGTGCAACAACAGTTTCATTTGGGTTCATATCAGCTTCATAAAGTTGGATTAGGACCTGAATGGTTTGAGAAAGGGTAGGACGAGAAAGATCAAAGGTGAAGTTTGGTTCAACCTGGATGAGAACAAGGCCATTATGAAGACCTGCTTCAATGACATAGATGAGTGCGTTATCAAACTTACGCCACCTGGTATTTAGTAAAGAGACTAGACATGAAACATTCTTTCCGGCAAAGAATCACATATACTACCAGAAGACTCTAATCAATTGGAAAAAACTGTAGAAAGCCGCTTTAGTTTGGAACCCTTCCGGACAAGTCCGTTCTTGGAACAACGTCAACATGATCAACATGCAAAAATTTTCTTCCAAGAAGCATTATCTTGATTCAGACGAGTTCAAAAGAAAAAGAGAACGACTCGCTGAAAAGCTCAAACAACCAGCTAAGCCAAAGAAACAGTCGTCTCATCCTTGGAAGCATAATCCAAAGCCAGATCATGCAGTCTGGATACCAAGTGGCAATTGCAAAAAAGCCTATTGGGTTGATCTTACACCACCTCCTCATTATCTCTCCAAAGAAAAAATTATCCCTACTGGGTGGGGTGATGAAGACGAGAAAGAAGGTCCTAGTGAAATTTCTTCTATTATTTCGTCCTTTGATTCCTTTGATCCATTTGAAAAGGATTCATCATCTCAGACGATTCTACCATACAAATGACCAGTTCTTATGCAGATTCCTGTGACCCCATTCTACACGGACACCTACATATAAACCTGTACAAACAAATCCTGATGATTCATAAACAACCAGTGACCAGGGAGAAACTTCCCAAGTTGGTGAGCATTGGAACCAACAGCCGCCACAAGCACAAGTCCCACAGGTTCCATAACAGCAACCTCAGAGACAACAAAACATTGAAGGAAAAGTTTCCATCCCATATGCTCCAAATCACAAGCAATTCTGAAACATTGATACAATTCCTCCTAATGACAGACTCAAATATCTTGAGAAAATGGATGCATGGATAAATAGAGAATCTCTCCGAAATCCTACTCTTGAAATAAGAGATATCATTGACCATCTTGTTTTCGCTTTTACAGGATCACTTCACAGTTGGTCGACAAGAATGCTGTTAGAAGAAGAAAGATAAATCATCCTGACAGATGCAGATCCTATCTAGATATTTCTAAGATGTCTACGAAACATTTTCGTAGGACAAACTGCCCAAGAGATTGAAAAGGAAGAAACTGAGTTCTTACTCAACAAATGCTGTGATGTTGCAAAACTTGGAGATTACTATCTCAGACAGGAAGCTTTGTATTTTATCTTTGGAAAAAATACAGAAACCATCAAGAAGGCATTTGTCTTTAACTTGCCCCAACCGCTTCTTGAATTGCTTGAAATAGAGTTCAAGTGAGCCAATATTACAGATCTAAGACAAATGAGTCTTGCTCACTTGTACCAGATGGCCAGAAAGCTCATTCAAGATCAGTGTGAGTCCAAGCAACTTGGCAAGCTCCTCAAGAGCAACGACAAAAAACAATGGATACTTTTTGCAGAAAAGATTTCCAAAACTTTGGATGTCACACTCACAGCTACTCTCTATGTCCGTGTCACAAATACAAGAAGTACAAACATCAGAAAAGGTTTCACAAGTCCAGAAAACCTTTCAAGAAATTCAGATTTGTGAAGAAAATATCAAAACCCTCTTCTTCCACTAAGTGTTTTCTTTGTGGAAAGAAAGGACATTTTGCAAAGGATTGTTACCTCAAGAAGTCCAAGAAGCTACCAACCAAGCTTGTTCAGTTTATTTCAACTCAAAATTTTGATGACCAACTATACACATGGACTTCCGAACCAGATCAAGCCGTCCTTAACCTTGATACAGTCTCATCCTCATATCTTACCTTAGAATCCGATTCTTCTGACTTAGAACCAAACCTCTCCATAGCCAAAATACAGCAAACCACTGAACAACCAATCTTCTCCACTTCTTAAGCTACTTTTACCCCAGGCCAGATATACAAACCTTACATAAAACTTCTCATAAATCCTCCAAGATATGTTCCTATCACTATTACTATACTTGTAGACACAGGTTCATGTATTTCCATGATGAAATCTAAGTGTCTTCCTCCTGAATTTTGGATTTTCCCCAGAGCAACCTTTACAACTGCATCTGGTAGTGGATTTGCAAGTGAAGCATATTCCATGACCATTCCTATACACTTATCCCCAGATGTCTCAGTACGACACAGCTTTTACTAGTATGATCAATGCTGTGAAGACATTCTTTTAGGAATGGATTTTCTCACCTTACTTGCTCTATTCTCATTTCAGACAGATGGTTTTCAATTCTTACACAATCTGTATACACCTTAGGTATCCTTACAGGAATTACCTGTACAATCTGTATCCTCTTCCGGACAAGTTCGTTCTTGGAACAACGTCAACATGATCAACATACAGAAATCTTCTTCCGAGAAGCATTATCTTGATTCAGATGAGTTCAAAAGAAAAAGAGAACGAGTCGCTGAAAAGCTCAAACAACCAACAAAGCCAAAGAAGCAGTCTTCTCATCCTTGGAAGCATAATCAAACCAACAGCCCTTACAGCCGTGTATAAATCCTCTACTGTCAATGTATAATCTGTATTTTCTTCCGGACAAGCTCGTTCTTGGAATAGCGTCAACATGATCAACATGCAGAAATCTTCTTCTGAGAAGCATTATCTTGATTCAAATGAGTTCAAAAGAAAAAGAGAACGACTCACTCAAAAGCTCAAACAGCCAACTAAGCCAAAAAAGCAGTCCTCTCATCCTTGGAAGTATAATCCAAAGCCAGATCATGCAGTCTGGATACCAAGTGTAAATTGCGAAAAAGCTTATTGTGTTGAGCTCACACCACCTCCACATTATCTCTCTAAAGAGAAAATTATCCTAGGTGATGAAGACGAGAAAGAAGGTCCCAGTGAAATTTCTTATGTCATTTCGTCCTTTGATTCCTTTGATCCATTTGAAAAAGATTCATCATCTCAGACAATTCCACCATACATAGGACCAGTTCATATGCAGACTCCGGTGACTCCGTTCTACACGGACACCACAAGAACACGTACACACAACCCTGTACAAACAGATCCTGATGATTAAGAAACAACCAGTGACCAGGTAGAAACTTCCCAAGCAGGAGAACATTGGAACCAATAACCGCCACAAGCACAAGTCCTACAGGTTCCACAACGAGCAACCTCAGAGACAACAAAACATTGAAGGAAAAGTTTCCATCCCATATGCTCCAGATAACAAGCAATTCTGGAACATTGATGCCATTCCTCCTGATGACAGACTCAAATATATTGAGAAAATGGATGCATGGATAAATGGAGAATCTCTCCCAAATCCTACTCTTGAGATAAGAGATATCATTGACCGTCTTGTTGCTGATTTTACAGGATCACTTCGCAGTTGGTGGTTAAAAGAATGCTATCAGAAGAAGAAAGACAAATCATCCTGATAGATGCAGATCCTATCCAGATATTTCTAAGATGTCTACAAAAAATTTTCGTAGGACAAACAACCCAAGAGATTGAAAAGGCAGAAAATGAGTTCTTACTCAACAAATACTGTGATGTTGCAAAACTTGGAGATTACTATCTCAGACAAGAAGCGCTGTATTTTATCTTTGGGAAAAATATAGAAACCATCAAGAAGGCATTTATCTTTAACATGCCACAACCTCTTCCTGAATTGCTCGAAACAGAGTTCAAACAAGCCAATATTGCAGAGTTCAAACCATCAAGAAGGCATTTGTCTTTAATTTGGACATTTTGCAAAGGATTGTTACCTCAAGAAGTCCAAGAAGCTACCAGCCAAGCTTGTTTAGTTCATTTCAACTCAAAACTTTGATGACCATCTATACACATGGACTTCCGAACTAGATCAAGTCGTCCTTAACCTTGATCTAGCCTCATCCTCAGATCTTCCCTCAGACTCCAAATCCTCTAATTCTGAACCAAACCTCTCCATAGCCAAAATACAGCATCCCACTGAAAAACCAATCCTCTCCACTTCCCAAGCTACTTTTACCCCAGGCCAGATATACAAAGCCTACATAAAACTTCTCATAAATCCTCCACGATATGTTCCTATCACTGTTATTGCACTTGTAGACACAGGTTCATGTATTTCCATGATGAAATCCAAGTGTCTTTGTAGCACCCCGATCCATCTCGAGACCGGGAGTTCTACCAAACAATCTAATCGCAACCCAAATCCGAACCCGGGCATAATTTTTAGGGAAAACGGACGGAGTCTCCCTTGTTTCTAGGCAAAAAGTAAACCTGCGACATCATATAAGTGGACCAATACCATGTCCAAACATTCAACCACCTCAAGGCCATCCGAGCCTTGTTCTCAACAAGCAATCACAAGCAAATATACATTTCCAGTTTACAGACTAACCTACCTCTTCACATCTTTTACAAGTACATTCATGCTTGACAATTAAACCATACTATCCTATTTCATAAGTTAGACTATCAAACCATTCTAACTCTTTTCCTTTGGACATTACAAACATGCATTAAAGTTAAACTATACTAACTAAATACATAAGCTAGCTTTTCAAATCACTTCAATAACCTAGTAAAACTTAAATTACATTCTTTTAACATTAAATACATACAATACATGAAAGCATACATCTTTGCCACTTCGACAACTCAAGCCACATAGGCACGCAAGACAACTATTCAATCACGAACTTTCACATAATCATGAACTTTCCAGCTAACATGGCATTTCCTGAAATGTGGTGTTGAGGAGTGAGTATACACAACACGTATACTCAGTGAAGGCGAGACAGATATCGAGGTAGAGAGAAAGAAAGTCGTGCAATGCAAATTGACACAGTTAAGCAATAAAGTCAATAAGAAAGCATTCAATACAAACGACAATATAATAAACAATCAAGAGAGCATTAACACAATCATTCAAAGCTATACCACACTCTGAAGGCTATAGTTCACTCATACGA
This sequence comes from Ehretia macrophylla, assembly GCA_037974665.1. Lineage (NCBI taxonomy): Eukaryota > Viridiplantae > Streptophyta > Magnoliopsida > Boraginales > Ehretiaceae > Ehretia > Ehretia macrophylla. Next base: position 117,536,925 of record CM075764.1, on the reverse strand, counting down.
GCAATGTACCATTTCACGAGCGATACATCAATCTCAAGCTTGATGTTGACAACGATGACAGTAAGCGTGCAACCACCTTATAACTTTAGTTTGGAATACTCCAGAAGTATCCATCAATTCTACGACCCTAATATCCCTGGGAGGCAATCCAAGCGAGAATGGAAATAGGAGACAGAGCTAGAGCAACCAACACTGGCAGCCCGAGACTACCCAGAGAGGCCCATCACTCACGCGCCTGACACTATGCAATGCAAGACACGATACAAGGCGATAACGAGCGATAGCACAACAATACAGATTAGAGGCGATAAACGAGATATCAAGCATTTACAACCAATACTAGCATTCAATTAACTTTTAAAGCATAACTATCTTTAATAGCAACAATAACACCAATTAAACAAGTAACAGCAGTTCAAACACGAAAACGACAAATATTACTATTCAATCCCTAACTTCCAAAGGCAATTACGAGCAAACGAGCTACGGGATTAGGAAACCGATTTCACTACATTCACTCAGGCACTACAAGGCACGTTTCTATGTCACTAAACTTCACTTTCTCACCCGAGGCCCGAAAGTCCACCTACTGCGTTTGAACTACAACTATGCTAACCGGTCACTCAATCAACGCCACAACAGCGCCAAAAGTGCTTCTATGCCCTCAATAGCAAAATCCCCAACTCAATTCGAGTACGGTTAACTTTTGGTCAAACGGCTCCTTTACGTTTCTTTGTCTAATTTTCAATTTTAACAAAGGCCGATCCGTTTTTATTTCACATTTTATCTTTCTATCACTAATGGCACCTATCCAAATCAAGCAATCGCAATTCGAATCAAAAATCCGAAATTCTAGGGTTTTACTATTCATTTTTACTATTCACGTTCTTGCCTAAATTCAATCTGCATTTCTAACCGTAAAAATCGCTAAATAACTAACAAGCAATGCTCTACGAACCCTAAAGAAGCATTTCCAACCAATTTCAAGCATTATAACGCATTAAATATCAAATCTAAAAATTTGAATCAAAAATCAAATTTCATATAATATGCACAAAAGCGTGAAAATCCTCACAGAGATTGAAGACCAAGACCCGCAAGGACCCGAGCCACGACCCCCAAGCAATTCCACGTACAATTGTAGAAGAAAATGCAAGTAAAAACCATTTCTTTTCCTCCTTGGTGCATTCGGCCATGAGAAGGACAATTTGGGCATTTTGAAATTTGTTTTTTTTTAATTTTAGCCTTGTTTTATTATTTAAAAGGTGACAAAGGGCATTTTGGTCTTTTGCAAGGTCAAGCTTAAGTTAAAATTGGTCAATTAAGCTTATTTTGATGCCATTTAATCCAATTCAAGTTAGAGCAATGCAATTTTAATGAAAACCGACTAAAACTAGCTAATTTAAACTAGAAACATTATTTACGAAATCCGAGAAATATTCTTCTAACTTTCATTTTCGAAATGCTACGATCGAACGGTCAATAAACGATCGCTAATAAAGTGATGAGCAATAATATAAAACTTTATTTTTTTTGAAAAGTAAAGTAGTAGAATAGTTTAAAATTCACTCCGGCTCGGAGTTACTTTTCCCATTTATTTGAAAACAAAGTGATTTTAATGCAAACAATTAAAACCGACTATTAAAATAATCAAAACAATCAAAATAATCAATATTCATTTAAAAATAATTAATTTAACTATTCCTAGAATATTTTAAGAATTATGAAATTAATGCCAAAATACGAATGAACAAGTAAATATAAATATGTAATCAAGTGCAATTAAATATTAACATTTAAGATGACACTTAATTAAATACAAGAGAATAAATTCAATTACTATAATTAATAGAAATAGATAATAATCTTTTAATTATTCAATATACAATTACTAAATGCTTCCAAGAGAAATATTAAAATAGTGCAAATTGGTTGATTTAACTAATTAAACATTTAATTAAATGCAGTCAAATGCTATTAAATGCATGCCGGGTTCGGGTTATCACATCCTTCCCCCCTTAAAACAATTGCGTCCTCGCAATTCTTCTTCCAATAGAACTCTGCATCCACTGAAATCCAACTCTGACTAATCTTCTTCGGCTGCTAAGCAAGTAGTGAATAAAGATGCTCGTAGGAAAACTCGAATAGAAATCCCAACCAAGAATGCCGAGAAAATACCAACTAAAGACTGAAGAAAAGATACTGTAGATGATAGCAATACCACATATTGATGGCAAGAAGAATACCGAAGGAATGCCCTATTTACGAATTTCCAATAGAAGTCTAACAAGTACCAAATAAGAAAATTAAAAGATAGCCAGAGTAGATGCACCTCATGCAGTGCTGATTACCGTAAGTAGACATAGCGGAAAGTTCTATAAAAGAATATAGAGAAGAATACCAAAGGCCAATCTCTAAATGAAATCCTCCAATCACTGAGTCCCTACCGCAACATCTTAGTCAAACAGAAAGTATAGATTTCTCTTGAGTGGAAAGGCCGATGGAGAAGCCGTACAACACAAGATAATAAGTCCAAGCAGAATTCCAAGTGTAGGATCTTCCAATAAATGCCAATAAGAAAAATACTAGTAGAATGTCCAATAAGAATTCCAAAGAATACCGTAAGTAATATTACACAACAAGTCCGATAGGAATTCCAATTACCAAACCAACTGAGGGATGCCAAAGCAAATATCCGAACAATGCTCCAGTAAGAAAGTACCAAGAATTGCCCAATAAGACAATCAAGTTGAATAACCAATATAGTTTCCCAGCTAGACGAAAACCCTAAGGAAAAATACCAAGCTAGTGCACAATATACAAAACCGAACTCCGAGGCCCCTGCACTGTTTGCCAAGTGAGTACTTCATACAACCTTGCCAATAAGGAAACCCAATAAGAATTCCAAAATAATGCTACCAAGAGCCATCATACGGAAACCCCAATGAAAGTTATCTTTTTATGATTGCCAACCACAAAGAAGAGTCTTAGAAGTATGCCAATAATCGAGCTCCAAAGACAAACACCAACTCCCAAATAAAGGCTAATTAAATGCCATTCATATCCTGCCAATCCATACACCTTGAAAGGCCAACTGTGAACCACTTTCTTCAAGGGAGAAATAGGACTTACTTACCATTTCCACGAGACATGTATGAATGCCAAGATATCATATTTATACACATGCCTTAAACTGTTATGCAAGCAAGTTTACAAAAGAGTTTATTCAACAAAGTCACTCAAGCACGACAATCAAGTCAAGCACAACATAATCAATTCAAATCACGGCATAACAAATTCAAGACATTTCAATACACACATTGCAAGCAATACTTCAAGCAAATAACAATTCACGAGGTTGATTCGATTCACGATGCCAATTCAATAGGTCAATTCAATGCACAACTAGACACTTCACTTCACTTAGCACACAATTAACACATAACACATAACTATATCACATAGGAGCACACATTCAGGTCAAGACACACAATCTCACATACAAGCATACACTTTCAAGACACGCTTAACAAGCACACATTCAAGGATCACTACCCACCAGACCGAGGACCCTGTCCCGGCTTATGAGCTAGACAAGCTCTGATACCACCTGTAGCACCCCGATCCCTCTCGAGACCGGGAGTTCTATCAATCAATCTAATCACAACCCAAATCCAAACCCGGGCAAAATTTTTAGGAAAAACGAACGGAGTCTCCCCTGTTTTTAGGCAAAAAGCAAACCTACGACAGCATATAAGTGGACCAATACCATGTCCAAACATTCAACCACCTCAAGGCCATCCGAGCCTTGTTCTCAACAAGCAATCACAAGCAAATATACATTTCCAGTTTACAGACTAACCTACCTCCTCACATCTTTTACAAGTACATTCATGCTTGACAATTAAACCATACTAACCTATTTCATAAGTTAGACTATCAAACCATTCTAACTCTTTTCCTTTGGACATTACAAACATGCATTGAAGTTAAACTATACTAACTAAATACATAAGCTAGCTTTTCAAATCACTTCAATAACCTAGTAAAACTTAAATTACATTCTTTTAATATTAAATACATACAATACATGAAAGCATACATCTTTGCCACTTCGACAACTCAAGCCACATAGGCACGCAAGACAACTCTTCAAGCACGAACTTTCACATAATCACGAACTTTCCAGCTAACATGGCATTTCCTGAAATGTGGTGGTGAGGAGTGAGTATACACAACACGTATACTCAGTGAGGGCGAGACAGATATCGAGGTGGAGAGAAAGAAAGTCGTGCAATGCAAATAGACACAGTTAAGCAATAAAGTCAATAAGAAAGCATTCAATACAAACGACAATATAATAAACAATCAAGAAAGCATTAACACAACCATTCAAAGCTATACCACACTCCGAAGGCTATGGTTCACTCATACGAGCAATGTACCATTTCACGAGCGATACATCAATCTCAAGCTTGATGTTGACAACGATGACAATAAGCGCGCAACCACCTAATAACTTCAATTTGGAATACCCCGGAAGTATCCATCAATTCTACGACCCAAATCTCCCTAGGAGGCAGCCCAAGCGAGAATGGGAATAGGACACGGGGCTAGAGCAACCAACACTGGCAACCCGAGGCTACCCAGAGAGGCCCATCACTCACGCGCCTGACACTATGCAATGCAAGACACGATACAAGGCGATAAACGAGATATCAAGCACTTACAACTAATACTAGCATTCAATTAACTTTTAAAGCATAACTATCTTTAATAACAACAATAACACCAATTAAACAAGTAACAGCAGTTCAAACACGAAAACGATAAATATCACTATTCAATCCCTAACTTCCAAAGGCAATTACGAGCAAACAAACTACGGGATTAGGAAACCGATTTCACTACATTCACTCAGGCACTACAAGGCACGTTTCTATGTCACTAAACTTCACTTTCTCACCCGAGGCCTGAAAGTCCACCTACTGCGTTTGAACTACAGCTATGCTAACCGGTCATTCAATCAACGCCACAACAGCGCCAAAAGTGCTTCCATGCCCTCAATAATAAAACCCCTAACTCAATTCGAGTACGGTCAACTTTTGGTCAAACGGCCCCTTTATGTGTACCGAAGTTGATAGATTCAAAACTGAAGCTGATAGATTCAAAACTGCTTTTGTTGTTCCATAGGGACATTATGAACTGAACGTCATGCCATTCGGTCTCAAGAATACACCTTCCGGGTTCCAACACATAATGGATGATGTGTACCGACCCCTTGCGCAACACTCTATTGTTTACATTGATGGTGTTTTGGTATTCAGTAACACAGCTGAAGAACACCACCAGCATCTTCGACAATTCCAGGAACTAAGCTACCAGCATGGATTAATTCAAGCTGAATCCAAGATAAAAATTGGTCTAAATGCTATTGGTTTTCTTGGTTTGCAGATAAGAGGACATATGCTTTGACAGGACCACATATCAAGCAAAGTCCTCGACTTTCCTGATGAGCTTAGAACTGTTACTCAAATCCAGCAGTTCCTTGGATTGATCAATTATGCCTCATCACATGTTCCATCCTTGGCCAACAATACCAGCCAGATTTCTAAGTACCAGTTCAGAAGCCACAACTGTAGTTTAGAAGCTAAATGAGCTATGCCAGGTACTTCTTCCTCTCAAGATCCCAGGTCCAAGACAACTCATTTTGCAGATTGATACTTCCCTTGATTTTTGGGTAGCAGTCCTCCTTGAAGAAGACAATGGACATAGACAAGTCTGTGGTTACAAATCAGGATCTTTCACGCCAGCACATCACAACTATCCCTCTTTCAAAAGAGAAGTTCTTGCAGTTACTCAGGGAATCAAAAAATTCAAGTTTCATCTTGCTCAGAATTCTTTTATTATTGAAACATATTTTAAAGGATTTCAGGGAGTTCTTAAAAGAAAGCAGTACGATATTCCGGATCCACAACTTATCTGATGGTCAGAATGGATTTCCCAATTCTATTGGACAATGTGACACATCCCAGGCAAATAGAATATCCTTGCTGATTTTCTCTCTCGCACACCACCATCCGAGAAAGCTGTATGCATGGTAAATCTAGATGGTCGCACACTTCCATCTTTCTTTGTTCTAAGTATTATTCCAGGAAGTTTCAGCTCAAATCCAGATCCCACTGATAGCCAGTCCCAGACATTTTATGAGTTGAGTCTAGATCAACAGGCACAATTTCTCGCTGCCCTTTTTGAGGAACTTCAACTTAAAATCCTATGAGCGTTCACACGTAGCCAGATCACTGATTTCTTTGAGGAATTCGTTGAGATCAAACTCAAACGAATTATTGATCTATTATCTTATGTCTGTTATGTTCACAACATTGTTCGTTATAATCCCCAACATGAAGAACCATGGGATACAATTCTTGATTTCAATAATTATGGCTTTTCAAAGATGCAATTCTTGTATCTTTGGTATTGGCTTAATTATTATCCTATGGCAGTTCTTTTTGATCCAGAAGTCATCTAGAGACATGTTCGTGTGTTCCCAAAACCCGCTTCGTCAAGCTATTCTCACAGGTGTTTCAGTCATTTGACCCTCCAACTGTAATACCCGAGTCCGGAATGTGAAATTTTCTTGTTTATTGTTTTGAAAATTATATTTTCCTAGATTATTCGGGATTTGATTGTTACTTCTTTGTTGTCGCAACATGCATTGCATATCGAGAGCGATAGCTAGAGAGTGTTTTCTAGTCCTCAGCAAATAGTGAAAACTAGTGTTTGGTGTCTTAAATTTTATATTTTAATTGTTGTTAGCTAGAATTAATGTTTCATTAGTTATTTTAGCTTTTAAATGCACAAAATAGGCCAATTTGACCAATTTTAAGTTAGTTGACCAAGGGGCTTTGACCTTTGACCAAGTTGTCATCTTATAATAGTTAAAACAAAGCAAAATGAAAAAAAAACAAAAGCTGAAATCAGAAAGGGTGAAGGCCGAAACATAGAGAGAAAAGAAAAAAAATTTCAACCTTCAAAAATTCAAATCTTCGCGTGAGCTCGTGCGGGGTGGTTTCCAAGGCAACCAACGTTGTTTTCCTAGCAACTAGGAGTGCCTAAGGTGAGGGAAGTACGTTATTTTCGCATTTAAATGTTATGTATGTCAACTTTTTGATTTTTAGATTTTATCCTTAGATTGTTGTTTTAATCGATTTAGTGCTTAAAGATTGTTCTTTGCCAATTGTAGAACATGTATTTATAGCTTTTTAACATTTTCTGCGGTTGAATGTTTAGATTGTAATTTAAATGTCAATTAAATAGTAATTTTGTGAATAGTAAACCCTTGAAATGATGAAGTTGCGCTGTTATGCTTTCTGTTGATGTAAAAATGTGCTAGGTATGCTAGAATGCCTAAATGCATGGTTTGTTTAGGTTGTGTAATGGAAAAAAAATGGGAAAAATGCCTTGGTGAAAGTCAGGGTCGTTTAGGTCGAGTTTAGCGTTTTCTCGTTTTGCGTGATGACATTATTTCGGGAGGCCATGGAAGCACTTTTGGTGCGATTATGGCGTTAGTTGGGTGTTTGGTTAGTATAGTTGTAGCTCAAACGAGCAAAGGGAAAAATCGGGGCTTTGCGTGAATTCTAGGGTTAAGTAAGGTTTCGGGGTCTTAGACGTGCCTTATGGTGACCTAGGAGGATTGGCGAAATCAGTTTCCAGAACTCGTGGCTCGTTTGGAAATGGTAGCGTTTTGATAGTTGGGGCCAATTTGTTATTTTGCTTGTTTCCTTGATATTATGCCTATAGAATGCTTAAGGTTGCTTGATATACTTGTTTGAATTGATTTTGATTGGAAATGCTTATCAACTGTTACTATTGCGTGCGAGAGTAACGTATTTTGTTATTCTCCCACGTGTGGCTTTATTGCTCGTATATTGCTTGTATCGTGTCGTGCATTGCATAGTGTCAGGCGCGTGAGTGATAGGCCTCTCTGGGTAGCCTTGGGTTGCCAGTGTTGGTTGCTCTAGCTCCGTGTCCTATTCCCTTTCTCGCTTGGGTTGCCTCCCAAGGAGATTTGGGTCGTAGATTGATGGATACTTCCGGGGTATTCCAAACTGGTGTTATAAGGTGGTTTGGGCCAGCACGTCGTCATCGAATTCGTAATTGAAAGTTGCTCGTGGAAAGAGTATCGTATCCTTCGAATGAGTGTTTATAGTTTTAATGTTTGCCTTGCTTTATTTTTGGCTTTGTTTGTATCTCTATATGATATTTGTATGTATTGCTTGACTAATTGCATTGCATACTACTCTCATCTCCGACATTGAGACCAATTGCCCTCGCTGAGCAATAGTTTTGCCCATTCCTTTCTATACCATATTTTTACAGGAGTAGTTGAAGATGATCCTCTTGAGGTAATTGAGGAGGAGGAGCAAGTGCAGGTGTTTCCGTGATAGCACTTCTTTGCTTTGCTGGTGGGTGGTTTCCAGACTTTTGTGCGAGCGTTGCTTGATATGCATATTGCTTGGATGTCGCGTTATTTTGAGGCTTGTAGCCTTGTATGTAGTATCTATTTTGAGACCTAGATGGTCTTATGTTGTAAAGGATTAAAGGTTGTAATGTTGTAAATATATACTCATGTGACTAGTAAGGAAATGCATGCTAATGGTTAATTGTTTAGTGGCATAAATAATTGTGTAGTATGCATATCATTTTTGGGTTGCAACGTTGTTAATGAAAAGATGTATGTTTTCTAAAAGAATGTTGGCTTGTCACAAATGAATGTTGTGGTTTCTCGAATATTATATTGAATGTAGGGTTTTGGAATGTCCACGGTACAGGGGAGACTCCGTTCGTGTGTCGGGTCCGGGCTTGGCCTTTTCGGGGTCGGGTCGGGGCGTGACATATTTAGGTGGTATCAGAGCCAAGTTAGTCTTGCATGAGCCGAGATATGTTTCTTGGTCTGTGGGGTAAAGGTCCAAAATGCTAAAGTGTTATTGTTTGATTATTAAGTGAAAAGTGCTATAGTATGATTATGTGAACTTGAGTGCTTATGTGTTCAAGTGGAATGGTTGGCATGTCAATCTTGTGTTATGTGAATTGCGTGATAGAATGTTTGATTGTTATTGACTTGAGTGTTATCTAATCTTATGTGCTATATTTCTGTCTATAAACTGCTTTTATATGCTGCCAGCTATTGTGAATTGCTACTATGCCGCCACGACGTGGTACTTAAGGTCTAGGGTCAGATGAAGAGGCAGCAGAACAGGGTCAGCAACCGTTGCCTGAGCAGTTTATGGCTACTATGACTATAGCAGTTGACCGAATTGAACAGGTACCGCATGAGCAGAGGCAGGACAGGAATAATAATCCACAGGGAAATCAAGCTAATCCTGGTGGACAGGGGTACAGGGTTGAGAATAACCAGTTGGAGAAATTTCTGAGGCATGAGCCGGGTAAGTTCTTCGGAGAGCCGGATGATAAGGCAGCCGAGAGATGGATTAATCGTGTTGAGAAAATTTTCACCACTTTGAGGTACACTGATGAGGTAAGAATAGATTATGCGTCATTCCTGTTTGAGGGTAATGCAGAGCAGTGGTGGAATACTGTCAAGAGGAGGTGGGACTGTGAGGATGTACCACATTTGTGGGATGATTTTGTGAGTGAGTTTCGGGACAAGTATATTCCCAAGATGGCTATGGAAAGGAGGGAAGACGAGTTTGTGGCCCTGAAGCAGGGAACCATGACTGTTGCCTAGTATGAGGCTAGGTCTGTAAGCCTGTCGAGGTATATGCCCGAGTTGGTACGGCCAGCTAGGAGGATGATTCATAGGTTTGTTCGTGGGCTGAGAATGGACATACAGTTGCATTTGACTAGGCAGACCTACACTACTTTTCCTGAGGCTTTCCAAGCAGCCTCGAAGTTTGAGAAACGGAAGGCTGAGATGATAGCTGAGAGCAGTCAGCCAAGTAAGAAGCAGTATTTGGGCCAGAGCAGCTAGAGTCAGCCGAGGCAGTATCAGACTTCTACACAGGTTCCTCAGCAACGTCCATATCAGCCTCAGCATCAGATTCAGGGGAGGCCAGCTGTGACTAGACCTCAGCAAGGAGGTACAGTTCCTACTACTACTAGAGCCCCAGCACCTACGGGAAACACTGTTGTAAGGCAAAATCAGCAATGTAACTTTTGTAATCGATCGGGGCATGTTGAGGCAAATTGTTGGAGAAAGAGTGGAAAATGCACAGGTTGTGGGAGCGATGATCATAGGGTGAAAGATTGCCCTAAGTATAAGAATGTTCAGGGTCGTACTGGAGGCCAATGTGTGCAGAATAGGGCTGCAGGTACAGGTCCAGCACAGAGGGTACAGGCTAGGGTCTTTGCACTGGATGCAGAGGAGCTACCCGATACTACAGCTATAGTGGAAGGTACCTTTCTTCTCAATACTCAGCCAGCTAAAGTTTTGATTGATCCCGAAGCTACACATTCGTTTATAACTCCTGCATGTGCACGATCTGTGAATGATTGCATTGATAAATTGCCACATGAAGTTGAAGTTAGTATGCCTTTGGGTGCAAAATTTGTTACTGAGTCTATTTGCAAATCTTGTGATATATGCATTGAGAACCGTAAATTTCCTGCTGATTTAATTATACTGCCATTCCGTGACTTTGAAATCATTTTGGGAATGGACTGGTTGGGGAAATACTATGCTTAGTTGGATTGTAGAACAAAGATTGTTTATCTTCAGGTTCCTGACCTACCGGTACTGGAGATTGTTGGGAACTGTAGGGCTGCCCGAATTCCTCTTTTATCATCGATCAAGACTTCTAAGTTGTTGAATAAGGGTTGTGAAGCTTACTTAGCTTATTTGATCAATCAGCCTACTGATAAGTTGAATTTGAATGAGGTTCCGATTGTTAGAGACTTCCCTGGTGTATTTCCCGAGGAATTACCAGGTTTACCACCGGATAGGGAGATTGAATTTGTAATTGATCTTGTGCCAGACACTGTGCCAATTTCTAGAACTCCTTATAGAATGGCATTCACTGAGCTTGAGGAATTGATAATTCAGCTCCAGCTCTTGCTTGAAAAAGGGTTTATACAACCTAGTTCTTCGCCGTGGGGTGCGCCTGTGTTGTTTGTGAGAAAGAAAGACGGCACGCTACGGTTATGTATTGATTACAGGGGACTTAATCAAGTCACGATTAAGAACAAATACCCCTTGCCGTTGATTGAAGAATTGTTTGACCAGTTGCAGGGTGCGAGTGTTTACTCTAAATTTGACTTGAGGCAGGGTTACTATCAACTTAGGATTCGGAGTGACGATATACCAAAGACGGCATTCAGGACTAGATATGGTCACTATGAATTTGTTGTGTTGCCGTTTGGATTGACGAATGCACCAGCCGCATTCATGGACTTGATGCAGAGGGTTTTTCGACCTTATCTTGATCAGTTTGTCGTGATCTTTATTGACGACATTTTAGTGTACTCGAAGAATAAGGCTGAACATGAACAACACTTGAGGATTGTGCTACAGACTTTGGAAGAAAACAAGCTTTTTGCTAAATTCAGCAAGTGCGAGTTCTGGTTGACTAAGATATGTTTTCTAGGTCATATCATTTCATATCAAGGAATTTTAGTGGACCCAGCTAAGATTGAAGTTGTTTCATCTTGGAAGAGACCTGAAACGGTGTCAGAGATTCGGAGTTTTCTTGAGTTGGCAGGTTACTATCGGAGGTTTGTTAAAGACTTTTCCAAGATTTCTGGGCCTTTGAGCCAGTTGACTCGAAAGAAAGTTACTTACAACTAGGATGCCAAATGTGAATCCAGTTTCCAAGAATTGAAGAAGAGACTAACTACAGCTCTTATACTAGCTTTACCTGAGGGAACAAAAAACTTTTTTGTCTACAGTGATGCATCTAAAGAAGGTTTGGGCTATGTTTTAATGCAGAATGGTAAGGTGATTGCTTATGCTTCTAGGAAGTTGAAACCATATGAAGTCAATTACCCTACACATGATCTTGAGTTAGCTGCGGTTGTGTTTGCTTTGAAGAAGTGGCGTCATTACTTGTGGGGTAGCAGATTTGAAATTTTTACTGACCATAAGAGTCTCAAGTATTTGTTTTCACATAAGGATCTGAATATGAGGCAGCAGAGATGGCTAGAGCTATTGAGTGGTTACAACTATTCTATAAACTACGTGCCAGGTAAGGAAAATGTTGTTGCTGATGCTTTGAGCTGAAAGGCTACTGTTGCAAGCTTAATTATCAAGGATTGGGAGACTTTGGAAGAAATTTGTTTATGGAAGCCAGAAGCTACTGAGGTAGGGATTCGATTTGCTAGCTTACAGATTCAGTCAGGGTTGCTAGCTCAGATTAGAGAGGCTCAGAAGACTGATCCTCACATCTTGAAAATCCAAGAGAAAGAAAAAGGGGGAGAGTCGGAGTTTAAATTACATGCATATGGCATCTTCAGATACAGGGACATAGTGTGTGTTCCTGGTGATCCGACTTTGAAGAATGAGATTCTGTCCGAGGCACATAATTCGAGGTATACGATTCACCCAGGCAGTACTAAAATGTATAGAGATTTGAAACAGCATTTCTGGTGGAACAATATGAAGAGAGAGATTGCTAGGTATGTATCCAGATGTTTGACTTGTTAGAGGGTTAAAGTTGAGCATCACAGGCCAACCGGGCTTCTACAGCCGTTGTCGATTCCGCAATGGAAATGGGTACATATAACAATGGACCTTGTGACCGATCTTCCTAGATCTCTGAGAGGATGTGATTATGCTTGGGTTGTTGTGGACTGATTGACTAAGGTTTCACACTTTATTCCCGTGAACAAATATGATAGCCTTGATAAACTAGCTGAGCTCTATGTTGCTAATATTGTGAGACTGCATGGTGTGCCACAGAGTATAGTGTCAAATAGAGATCCCAGATTCAGATCTCGTTTTTGGCAAAAGTTGCAAGAGGCCATGGGAACTAAATTGAGCTTCAGTACTGCATACCATCTACAAACTGATGGCCAGTCTGAGAGAACTATCAGGATCTTGGAAGACATGCATCAGGCATGTGTGTTAGACTTTGGGAAGAATTGGGATAAGTTTTTGTCTTTGGCGGTGTTCGCCTACAATAATAGTTATCAATCTACTATAGGTATGGCTCCCTACGAGGCACTGTATGGTCGTAAATGTAGACCCCCATTGTCTTGGGAAGAGGTTGGAGAGATGAGAACAGTTGATCCGACTGTGTTACCTGAGATGATTAAGAGGGTAGATAATGTTCACCTTATTCGCCAGCGTATGCTTACAGCACAGAGTCGTCAGAAAAGTTATGCAGATAAGCACCATCGGGATCTTGAGTTTGATTTGGGAGATTGGGTATTTCTTAAGATTTCTCCTCGAAAGGGATTGATTCGGCACGGTAAGAGCGGGAAACTTAGTCCCAGGTATGTGGGTCCGTATGAGATCACTGAAAAGGTAGGTCCTTTGGCTTATCGGTTAGCTTTACCTCTGAGTTTGTCGAGACTACACGATATTTTCCACGTGTCAATGTTAAAGAAGTACCATCCAGATCCTTCACATGTACTTGAACCAGAGCCTTTGCAGATTGAAGAAAAGTTGTCTTATGAAGAGAAACCGATTCGAATTGTGGATCGGAAAATTCAGGAGCTTCGCAGAAAGAGTATTCCGTTAGTAAAGGTTTTGTGGAATCATCATGGGTTTGAGGAAGCGACTTGGGAAAGAGAGGACCAAGTTCGGAATCAGTATCCGGAGTTGTTTGTTGACCAGGTAAGAATTGCGTGGGCGCAATTGTTTTAAGGGGGAGAGGGTGTAATACCCGAGCCCAGATGTGAAATTTTCTTGTTTATTGTTTTGAAAATTATATTTTCCTAGATTCTTCGGGATTTGATAGTTACTTCTTTGTTGTCGCAACATGCATTGCATATCAAGAGCGATAGCTAGAGAGTGTTTTCTAGTCCTCAGCAAATAGTGAAAACTAGTTTTTGGTGTCTTAAATTTTATATTTTAATTGTTGTTAGCCAGAATTAATGTTTCATTAGTTATTTTAGCTTTTAAATGCACAAAAATAGGCCAATTTGACCAATTTTAAGTTAGTTGACCAAGGGGCTTTGACCTTTGACCAAGTTGTCATCTTATAATAGTTAAAACAAAGCAAAATGAAAAAAAACAAAAGTCGAAATCAGAAAGGGTGAAGGCCGAAACATAGAGAGAAAAGAAAAAAAAATTTCAACCTTCAAAAATTCAAATCTTCACGTGAGCTCGTGCGGGGTGGTTTCCAAGGCAACCAGCGTTTTTTTCCTAGCGACTAGGAGTGCCTAAGGTGAGGGAAGTACGTTATTTGCGCATTTAAATGTTATGTAGGTTAGCTTTTTGATTTTTAGATTTTATCCGTAGATTGTTGTTTTAATCGATTTAGTGCTTAAAGATTGTTCCTTGCCAATTGTAGAACATGTATTTATAGCTTTTTAACATTTTCTGCGGTTGAATGTTGAGATTGTAATTTAAATGTCAATTGAATAGTAATTTTATGAATAGTAAACCCTTGAAACGATGAAGTTGCGCTGTTATGCTTTCTGTTGATGTAAAAATATGCTAGGTATGCTAGAATGCCTAAATGCGTGGTTTGTTTAGGTTGTGTAATGGAAAAAAAATGGGAAAAACGCCTTGGTGAAAGTCAGGGTCGTTTAGGTCGAGTTTAGCGTTTTCTGGTTTTACGTGATGACATTGTTTCGGGAGGCCATGGAAGCACTTTTGGTGCAATTATGGTGTTGGTTGGGTGTTTGGTTAGTATAGTTGTAGTTCAAATGAGCAAATGGGGAAATCGGGGCTTTGCGTGAATTCTAAGGTTAAGTAGGGTTTCGGGGTCTTTAGACGTGCCTTATGGTGACCTAGGAGGATTGGCGAAGTTGGTTTCCAGAACTCGTAGCTCGTTTGGAAATGGTAGCGTTTTGATAGTTGGGGCCGATTTGTTATTTTGCTTGTTTCCTTGATATTATGCCTATAGAATGCTTAAGGTTGCTTGATATACTTGTTTGAATTGATTCTGATTGAAAATGCTTATCAACTGTTGCTATTGCGTGCGAGAGTAACCTACTTTGTTATTCTCCCATGTGTGGCTTTATTGCTCGTATATTGCTTGTATCGTGTCTTGCATTGCATAGTGTCAGGCGCGTGAGTGATTGGCCTCTCTGGGTAGCCTCAGGTTGCCAGTGTTGGTTGCTCTAGCTCCGTGTCCTATTCTCTTTCTCGCTTGGGTTGCCTCCCAGGGAGATTTGGGTCGTAGATTGATGGATACTTCCGGGGTATTCCAAACTGGTGTTATAAGGTGGTTTGGGCCGGCGCGTTGTCATCGAATTCGTGATTGAAAGTTGCTTGTGGAAAGAGTATCGTATCCTTTGAATGAGTGTTTATAGTTTTAATGTTTGCCTTGCTTTATTGTTGGCTTTGTTTGTATCTCTATATGATATTTGTATGAATTGCTTGACTAATTGCATTGCATACTCCTTTCATCTTTATCCTTGAGACCAATTGCCCTCGCTGAGCAATAGTTTTGCTCATTCCTTTCTATACCATATTTTTACAGGAGTAGTTGAAGCTGATCCTCTTGAGGTAATTGAGGAGGAGGAGCAAGTGGAGGTGTTTCCGAGATAGCACTTCTTTGCTTTGCTGGTGGTTGGTTGCCAGACTTTTGTGCGAGCCTTGCTTGATATGCATATTGCTTGGATGTCGCTTTATTTTGAGGCTTGTAGCCTTGTATGTAGTATCTATTTTGAGACCTAGATGGTCTTATGTTGTAAAGGATTAAAGGTTGTAATGTTGTAAATATATACTCATGTGACTAGTAAGGAAATGCATGCTAATGGTTAATTGTTTAGTGGCATAAATAATTGTGTAGTATGCATATTATTTTTGGGTTGCAAAGTTGTTAATGAAATGATGTATGTTTTTTAAAAGAATGTTGGCTTGTCTCAAATGAATGTTGTGGTTTCTCGAATATTATATTGAATGTAGGGTTTCGGAACGTCCATGGTACAGGGGAGACTCCGTCTGTGTGTCGAGTCCGGGCTTGGCCTTTTCGGGGTCGGGTCGGGGCGTGACACCAACACTCATCACCGGTCAAGTTATACAGCACCAACAAGTGTTCATCATTTGCCTCACAGATGTTTGGAATCGCGTCATTCCGCCAGCCATCATTCCAATCAATCAACCATTTTATTTCTTGGGAACAATGCCTTACCAACAAAAGAGCTACTGCTAGAGCCCATGGTCTAGATGTTTCTGATCCCCGATAATTTTGGCACGTCGGCTTTCCTGATAGCCCCATGAAAAGTGGGGCTATCAGGAAAGCGGACGTGCCAAAATTCTGTAGGATTAGAAACATCTAGACCATGAGCTCTAGCAGTGGCTCTTTTGACAATAAGACATTGTTCCCAAGAAATGAAATATTTCCAGGGCTCTTGTCGGAGGTAGAAATGGTTGATTAGGATGATGGTTGGCGGAATGACACGATTCCAAACATCTATGAGGCGAATGATGAAAACCTGCTGGTGTTGTATAACTTGACTGGTGATGAGTGTTAGAGGGTCAAATGACTGAAACACCTGTGAGAATAGCTTGATGAAGCGGGATTCTAGGAACTCACGAACATGTCTCTGGATGAGTTCTGGATAAAAAAGAACTGTATCTTTGAAAAGTCATAATTATTGAAATCAAGAACTGTATCCCATGGTTCTTCATGCTGGGGATTATAACGAACAACGTTGCAAACATAATAGACAGAGGATAATTGATCAACAATTCGTTTGAGTTTGATCTCAATGAATTCCTCAAAGAAATCAGTGATCTGGCTGCGTGTGAACGCTCGTAGGATTTTGAGTTGAAGTTCCTCAGGAAGGGCTGCGAGAAATTGTGCCTATTGATCTAAACTCAAATCATAAAATGTCTGAGACTGGCCATCAGTGGGATCTGGATTTGAGCTGGAACAGCCTAGAATAAGACCTAGAACAAGAGAAGATGGGAGTGTGCGACCATTTGGATTTACCATGCATACAGCTTTCTCGGATGGTAGTGTGCAAGAGAGAAAATCAACAATGATATTTTTTTTGCCTGGGATGTTTCGCATTGTCCAATTGAACTGGGAAATCCATTCTGTCCATCGGATGAGTTGTGGATCCGGAATATCATTCTTCTTTCTTTTGAGAACACTATGAAATCCTTTTAAATCTGTTTCAATAATGAAAAGATTATGAGCAAGATAAAACTTGAATTTTTTGATTCCCTGAATAACTGCAAGAACTTCTCTTTTGAAAGAGGGATAGTTGCGTTGTGTTGGCGTGAAAGATCTTGACTTGTAACCACAGACTTGTCCGTGTCCATTGTCTTCTTCAATGCAGATTGTGTAAGAATATAACCAAATTCTTCCACAAATTTGATATGAAATCTGGATTTTGGCAAATTGGTATTACTGAAGCTAAGTGGAAGAAGAGGGTTTTGACTTCTTGAGGTAATAATCCTTGAGGTAAATTGGCAAATTGGCAAATTGGCAAATTGGTATTACTGGCTTCTTGGACTTCTTGAGGTAATAATCCTTTGCAAAATGTCCTTTGTTTCCACAAAGAAAACACTTAGTGGAAGAAGACTGTTTTGATATTTTCTTCACAAATCTGAATTTCTTGAAAGGTTTTCTGGACCTGTGAAACCTTTTCTGATGTTTGTGCTTCTTGTATTTGTGACACGAATATGGATAGTAGCTATGAGTATGACAACCAAACTTTTGGAAATCTTTTCTGCAAAAGGTATCCATTGTTTTCTGCTCATTGCTCTTGAGGAGCTTGCCAAGTCGCTTGGACTCGCACTGATCTTGAATGAGCTTTCTGGCCATCTGGTACAAGTGAGCAAGACTCACCTGTCTTAGATCTGCAATATTGGCTCGTTTGAACTCTGTTTCGAGCAATTCAGGAAGTGGTTGTGGCATGTTGAAGACGAATGCCATCTTGATGGTTTCTGTATTTTTCCTGTATTTTTCCCAAAGGTAAAATACAGAGCTTCCCGTCTGAGATAGTAATCTCCAAGTTTTGTAACATCACAGCATTTGTTGAGTAAGAACTCTTTTTCTGCCTTTTCAATCTCTTGGGTTGTTTGTCCTACGAAAATGGTTCATAGACATCTTAGGAATATTTGAATAGGATCTGCATCTATCAGGATGATCTGTCTTTCTTCTTATGACAACATTCTTGTCCACGAATTGCGAAGTGATCCTATAAAAACAGCAACAAGACGGTCAATGATATCTCTTATTTCAAGAGTAGGATTTCAGAGAGATTCTCCATTTATCCATACATCCATTTTCTCAATATATTTTAGTTTGTCATCAGGAGAAATTGCATCAATGTTCTAGAATTGCTTATGATTTGGAGCATATGGGATGGAAACTTTTCATTCATTGTTTTGTTGTCTCTGAGATTGCTGTTGTGGAACCTATGGGACTTGTGCTTGTGGTGGCTGTTAGTTCTGATGCTCACTAGCTTTGGAAGTTTCTCCTGGTCACTGGTTGTTTCTGAATCATCAGGATTTGTTTGTATAGGGTTATGTGTATGTGTTCTTGTGGTGTCCGTGTAGAACGGAGTCACATGGGTCTGTATAAGAACTGACCCTTTGTATGGTGGAATCATCTGAGAGGATGAATCCTTTTCAAACGGATCAAAGGATCCAATGACTAAATGACTGAGGAAATTTCACTAGGACCTTCTTTCTCGTTTTCATCACCCCACCCAGTCGGGATAATTTTCTCTTTGGAGAGATAATGAGGAGGTGGTGTGAGATCAACCCAATAGGCTTTTTCACAATTGCCACTTAGTATCCATACTGTATGATCTGGCTTTGGATTATGCTTCCAAGGATGAGTGGACTGTTTCTTTGGCTTAGCTGGCTATTTGAGCTTTTCAGTGAGTCGTTCTCTTTTTCTTTTGAACTCGTCTGAATCAAGATAATGCTTCTCGAAAGAAGATTTTTGTATGTTGATCATGTTGACGCTGTTCCAAGAACGAACTTGTCCGGAAGGGTTCCAAACTTGAGCAACTTTTTGTAGTTTTTTCCAATTGATTGGAGTCTTCTGGTGTTATATGTGATTCTTGTGGAAAGCCTTGTGGAGGTCATTATACTGGTCATAACAACCTTGTCTTAGATGATCATGTGCTTGTTTTGTCCATGCAACATGTTCCTTGAGATCTGACCATATCTTTTGAATGTCAGCATTCTGAGCTTTTGCAGTCATGTTGCTTCAATTGATTGCTGACTCAATTTGTCCAACATCTTGTGGTCTGGTTTTGGTTACTTTCCATTTACCAACATATACGTTGTCAGCTTCTCCTGTACAATAGATGTTTTCAGGAAAATTAACAGAACATACATATCTAGAGGACCTAGATTTGGTAGCAAAGGGAATTATAACATAGTGTGGACAGGACTGAGGATGTCTAGCAAGTTGGCATTTTTCACATGGTTTAGCTGGTTGGGATTGTGTTGGAAATGATATGGAGACACGACCTGGTTCTTGGTGAATCATGGATGATTGGTCGGTTATGGCTTCTTTCATAATCATTTTTCCAACGAGGAGGGAAAGTGAGTTCATGTTTGGTGTAGATCTTTGGTTGGGTAACATTACTGTCACCTAACACGTGGACTCGAGGCTCACAGTTGTGGTCCATGGAAAAGAGATGGGTTTGGACTTTATAGGTCATGGAATGATGGAGTGCAACAACAGTTTCATTTGGGTTCATATCAGCTCCATAAAGTTGGATTAAGACCTGAATGGTTTGAGAAAGTGTAGGACGGGAAAGATCAAGGGTGATGTTTGGTTCAACCTGGATGAGAACATGGCCATTGTGAAGACCTGCTTCAACAACACAGATGAGTGCATCATCAAACTTACGCCACCTGGTATCTAGTAAAGAGACTAGACATGAAACATTCTTTCCAACAAGGAAACTAGACTGTAAGGCTAGATGAATGGCTCCAAGGTATAAACCTTAGTAACCTTTCTGTCTATATCTACGGAGATCAGGTTCAGAAAGTATGAGAAGATAGGTTTCTGAGCAGGAAGATGATACGGATTGTACAGAGACTATATAGGATTTGTACACGGCTGTAAGGACTGCTGGTTTGATAGGTAATAGAGATTTGAACTTTTGTGTGAGTTGGGAAGTTTGGTAATATAAGTATAGGTTTAACAGAGAGAGTTTGAAGAGTTAACCTGGTTTGGTAGATGGAGGTGTTTGGGTTATGTCTACCTTATAATGAGATGTGGAAGGATCAAAGGAAGTGCCTTCAGAGTTGTTAGCAACAATTTCTTGTTTTGGCGGGGGAAGATATGACATGGTGCATACACTGGTCACGACTGGACTTACTGCGGGACTTACAACACCTTTCATTCACTCTTTAACAGCTATTGCCCTATTGCCAAAGACTCTAGTGTTCAACACACAAGTATAGTTTAAGACCTTCAATACTAGAATAGGGAAGTGCTACAGTTAACTAGGCTCTGAGACCACTAAGGGAAGGGGAAGGAGTGGGAGGCGGAAGACATGGCTAAAGGCTATCTAAGGATAGACGGAAAGTGGAAACTCTTGAGAGAAAGAAAGATGTGTTTTAATCCCAATCTAAGAAGTTGTTGCTAACAACTCTGAAGGCACTTCCTTTGATCCTTTTGCATCTCATTATGAGGTAGACATAACCCAAACACCTCCATCTACCAAACCAGGTTAACTTTTCAAACTCTCTCCGTTAAACCCATACTCATATTACCAAACTTCCCAACTCACACAAAAGTTCAAATCTCTATTACCTATCAAACCAGTAGCCCTTACAGCCGTGTACAAATCCTCTACAGTCTCTGTACAATCTGTATCCTCTTCCCGCTCAGAAACCTATCTTCTCATACTTTCTGAACCTGATCTCAGTAGATAGACAGAAAGGTTACAAAGGTTTACACCTTGGGGCCATTCGCCTAGCCTTACAACCTAGTTTCCTAGCCGGAAATCATGTTTCATGTCTAGTCTTTTTACTAGATACCTGGTGGCGTAAGTTTGATGATACACTCATTTGTGTCGTTGAAGCAGGTCTTCACAATGGTCATGTGAAAAACCCCACTTATCTGCTTTAACTTGATTTACGTGCTTTGTCTCGTTTTGCGTGCATATGACCTGTTTATGTGCTATAGGGCCTAGAATGTTATAATTTTGATATCAATACTCATAATACATGCTAAATGTGCATCCATGAAATTTTCATAAAAACGGAGTCAGAAATTTTATCGTCGATTTTTAGTGAATAGTATTTTCGAAACACGTCCGCTAAAATTTTGAAAACTGGTCTTTTTAACCCTTCTAGACCTAGTCCACGGACTTTAATAGACCTGTGTTTGACGAAAACGGTTTTAAAATCGGCTTAAGAATTTATTAGGATTTTTACACCGACTTTTGCGAAAATCGAGTTTTAAGTCGACTCGGGTGAAATTGTTTGGTTGTAAAACTTCTCGTCACCTAAAAATAACCTACTTGAGCTATATTAGGGGTTGCAATTTTGTTTTGAGCAAGGAGATAGCTAAAATGCATTTAAAAGACAAGAAAATGAATTAAAGGACTAAAATACTACTTTGACTTTGCATTTTATTTATTTGACTAAGCTTTTAATTGCATATAGTCATCAACACACACTCAACACAACACAAAACACACTCCACACACACACAAAGGGCCGAGAGCCATAGGAGAAAAAAAGCCAAAGAGTTTCAAGGTTTTCAAGCAAAAAATTCAAAGAAAAACCTAGTTTTTGTCCGTAGAACTTCGTGCCGACTTGGATTCCGCTTGTTGGGCATGCCTTGCATGCATTCCTAGGCTTATATCGCATCAAAGGTGAGAGAAAAATTCTGGATCTCAAAAGTTGTCTTTTGCATTTTTGCGTATAAATGAAAATTGAACTGTTAGAATTCTAATATGATGTTAGATTATTGCTCCTTGTATGCTAAGGATCATTTAGCTGTAATACTACTATTTTTTTTCGTTTGTATCATAATTTTATTTTTCTGGTATTTAAATTTGATTAATTTATTCAATGTTGATTAAATTGAGTTGTGTTGGTCGGAATCGATTGCCGTCGATTTCTAAAAACGTGATAATTACGTGGTAGCGCTGTTGTAATGCCAAATTTTTGATTACATTGTCCGTGTGAAAATTCAGAAAATTCAGCCTTGACACCTTAGGGTTTTAGAGTTATCGGGCATGATTTGGAGGTGTTATGGTAGTTTTCCGAGGGGTAAATGTAGTTGGTTGAATGGGTGAGTGATAGAAACTGATTTGGAGTTGTTTTGATTAGTAGAATGTAAGATATGATTATTTGAAGTTTAGGTTGTCTTTCTTTAAAATGCTAGATCGAGCCTTAGTTGATTGGGTGTGGGTTGAGTGATTGAATGGTGAGTTGTTGACGAGTAAATTAGGGTTTGATTGTGTGTTTAATGCATGTTCGGTTAGATGGCCTACTTTGTCATCTAACTTAGTTATATGTTGTTAAATTGATTATTGATGTTATTATGATGATAATATGATTATTGACGATTATTGATGACTATTGATTGATGATTGATGCCGGGAGATAAACAGTTTTGTTAGACTGTCCTCCTGTGAATAATTGATGTTTATTATTATTGCTGGGTCTCTGGTATGTGTGTGCCACCTCTGTGGCAACATTGGGCTGTCGGGTTGATAACGGCATGACTATCAGAGATTGCCTCCAGCTCGCATGACGGAGTTGTCATGGAAGGCGAGGTTATTGGGGGTACCCCGGGTATATGAGTTTATGGGAGTCACAAGAAGGCTGTTATGATCGTGATGGTATTTGGAGCTACACCTACTAGAGTATCCTTTATTGAATGGTCATATAGTTATGTGATGATATTATTATTGTTGTTGTTGTGTGTTCACTGACTCAAAGGTTTATTCCAAGGAGTTTAGTAGACCTTGCTCGAGATCTATCGGATCCTCGCTGGGCTTATTTTATATAAGCTCGCTCTCTATTATTGCATGCATACAGGTGTACTTTCGCAGGATTATGGGTACGTGCCTCCTGAAGAAGAGAATGTGAAAAACGTGCCTTACGTGGATGAGTCCTATGTTCCAGAATCTTATCCGTGATGTCGTACATGTTTTATTATCTTGTAATTAACTTAGTAGACTTTTATCTTCTTTGTAGTTTATAATGTATAAGATGTTGATAAGTTAATGAATTAGTTGATGTTGTCTTAGTAGCCTTTCTTTTGTTTATGATTAGGTTGCTAGCTTGGCTCAATATGTTTTTTTTATTGTATATTAAGGTTTATGTATTATGTTGGAACGGAGGCATATAACGAGGAATGATTATTGTATAATATAGTTATGATGTATGTTGCATTTATTGAGGAGTTATTTGTTGTATGGTTGTGGAGTTGATGCATGTTGTTCTATTGAGGTTGGTTAGAGCCTCGGTGTCCTATTTACTATCGTTATACCGCCGAAATTCCGTTGCGTCCTAACTGATTATAGGAGGGGTCGAGTTGGGGCGTGACATTTAAGTGGTATCAGAGCACATGTTAGTTGTTAGCCGGGGTATTCTCGGAATATGGTAATGGTCTTGGCATGAAAGTAAGTATGAAAAGAAGGAAAAGTGAACTATGTATTAAATGATTAAATGATTAAGTGATTATGTGATTTAGTGCTTATGTGATTATGTGATCAATTTGTTTATGTGTTTTATATGAGTTTGTTGTTTAGGTGTTAATAATTGTTTATAATATGTTTACGTGCTATAACTATGCTAACTCTTTGATTAGTAGAATGGTCGGTCGACCGAGAACCAGAGGTAGGCCTGAGATGACTGATGAGACTCTAGGTAACGCAGCACCGGGCCGAGATAGGGATGATGACCGATTAGGGGCAGCTATGGAGAGAAGTGCAGAGGTAGTGGCTAGTTAGGCATAGTTATTAGCAGGGCAGGCTGCCCAGAATCAGGCTATGCAGGCTCAGCTACTGAATATTCAGGGTGGTAACCATGGGGGTGGTACCCTGAAGGAGTTCTTAGGATATCATCCACCGAGATTTCAGGGGGAGCCGGATGATAGGAAGGCGGAGGCATGGATTAGCAAGTTGGAGAAGATTTATGATCCACTTGGCTATACTGATGAGCAGAAATTCTCTTTTGTCATGTACTTGTTAGATGACGAGGCAGAGGAATGGTGGCGCACGGTAAGGACTAGCTGGGCGGCACAGGGTATTCCTTATGTTTAGGGTACCTTTCTGACGGCTTTCCGGGCAAAGTATGTCCCAAGGATTGCGAGGGAACGGAGAGAGGCAGAGTTTCTAGCCTTGGTACAGGGAGATGCTACAGTGGATCAATATGAGGCCACATTTACTCGATTGTCCCGGTATGCACCGGAGTATATGGTAGACGAGTAGTGGAGGACTCGTAGATTCATGCTAGGGTTGAGACCCGAGATTCAGGATGTGATGGCTTTGAATCGGTATGATATTTTCACTGAGGCTTTTGAGGCAGCTTCTAGACTAGAGAAGAGGAAGGGGGATCAGCTTGTGTCTAGTCAGCCCAGTAAGAGGCAGTATTAGCCGTAGTATCAGCAGGGTATGTATAGGCCTCCCGTACAGCAAGTTGTGTTTAGGCCACCAGCACAGCAGGGTTCTTTTAGGCCACAGGGGCAGCAGAGTTATTATCGGCCTGAGTTTCAGCAGAGGCCATATCAGGTTCAGTCCCAGTTTAGGCCAGCCCAGTCTCAGGGTCAGTACAGGCCTAGTTTGGTAAGGCCAGAGCAGCAGCAGGCTAGATCAGCTGTTTCTTCAGCTCCTGGTTCTTCTAGGGGCAGTGTTAGTGCATCATCATCGCAGTGTACACACTGCAACCGTACGGGGCATCTGGAGGCCATTTGCAGGGTGAAAGCAGGGACGTGTTTAGGTTGCGACAGCAATTAGCACAGGGCGAGGGATTGCCCTAGGTATGCGAGGACTGAGGGTTGGACAGTGACTCAGGGTTATCAGGGCCGACCTGCGGCCAGTGCACCTCAGCAGCAGCAGCGGGTTCAGGCTCGGGCCATCGCAGTTGACTTAGAGGAGATGCCTAAGGAGACTGCAGTTGTGGAAGGTAACTTCCTTATACTTGATCAACTTGTTAAAGTGTTGATTGATTCTGGTGCTACGCATTCTTTCATTACTCCTTCTTGTGTGCAACGTGTTAATTTGCAACCTGAAAGATTGCCTTATGTGGTTGAGATTAGTACCTCTTTGACTGATAAGTATGTGACTGGCCTAGTTTGTAAAGATTGTATAATACATGTTAAGGGGCATAAGGACCTTATCTTATTTCCTATCCGGGGGTATGATGTTATCTTGGGTATGGATTGGCTTTCTAAGTATGATGCCCAGTTGAACTGTAGAACCAAGGTAGTACAGTTTCGTTTGCCAGATTAGCCAGTAGTTGAGGTAGTAGGGAACCGGGGTGCAAAGACGAGTTTTGTTATCTCAGCAACTAAAGCCGTTAAGTTGGTGAGTAAGGGGTGTTCGGGTTATCTAGCTTATTTGTGCAACAGGTCAGCTGATAAACAACAACTAGAGGAAGTCGCAATTATTCGGGAATATCCCAATGTATTTCCCGAGGAGTTGCCAGGGTTACCGCCAGAGAGAGAGATGTGGAGTTTGTGATCAATCTTATTCCCGGTACTCAACCTATTTCTAAATCAGCGTACCGGATGGCACCAGCTGAGTTGAAGGAGTTGAAGACTCAGTTGCAGGAGTTATTGGAGAAGGGATTCATTCAGCAGAGTTCTTCACCTTGGGGAGCTCCTGTTTTATTTGTGAAGAAGAAGGATGGTACCTTGAGATTGTGTATTGATTACCGTGGTTTGAATCAGGTGACCATCAAGAACAAGTATCCTTTGCCACTGATTGACGAGTTGTTCGATCAACTTCAGGGAGCCAAAGTCTATTCTAAATTTGATTTGAGGTAGGGGTATTATCAGCTTCGGATTCGTACGGATGATGTTCCGAAGTCTGCTTTTAGGACTCGGTACGGGCATTATGAGTTTGTTGTATGCCCTTTGGATTAACTAATGTACCGGTAGCATTCATGGACCTTATGCATCGGGTTTTTCAGCCGTATTTAGACCAGTTTGTGGTAATCTTTATTGATGATATCTTGGTCTATTCTAAATCTGAATCGGAGCACGAGCAACATCTACGACTTGTATTAGAGAAGCTGCAGGAGCATCAGTTGTTTGCCAAGTTCAGCAAATGTAAATTTTGGCTGCAATGCATATCTTTTCTTCGCCATGTTATCACACAGAGCGGTATTTCTGTAGATTCCACTAAGATTGAATCGGTGATGTCTTGGAAACGACCAGAGAATATTTTTAAGGTCCGTAGCTTTCTTGGCTTGGCGGGTTATTACCGTAGGTTTGTCAAGGACTTCTCGAAGATTGCTGGGCCACTTTCTAAGTTGACTCAGAAACGGACTATCTTTAATTGGGATGAGAAGTGTGAGAGTGGGTTTCAGGAGTTGAAAAAGAGGTTGACTACTGCTCCAGTACTTGCTCTACTAGAAGGGACCGATAATATGGTTATTTACAGCGATGCATCCAAGGAGGGCTTGGGATGTGTTCTTATGTAGGATGGCCGAGTTATTGCCTATGCTTCCCGGAAGTTGAAGCCTTATGAGGTGAATTATCCGACTCATGATCTTGAGTTGGCAGCAGTTGTCTTCGCACTGAAGAAGTGGCGTCATTATCTGTGGGGCAGTAAGTTCGAGATTTTCACTGATCATAAGAGTCTGAAGTACTTGTTCTCACAGAAGGAGTTGAATATGCGCCAGCAGAGGTGGATGGAGCTTCTTGGAGATTATAATTGTTCTATCAATTATCTGCCTGGCAAGGCAAATGTTGTAGCAGATGCTCTTAGTCGGAAGGCGAGTATTTCTTGTTTAGCTGTCAAGAAGTGGGAGGTTATTGAGGAATTCACTTATTGGAGACCGGAGTTGACTCAGGTTGGGATGATGTGTTCACATCTCCGTATTCAGCCTTTATTGTTGTCTCAGATCAGAGAAGCTCAGCAACTTGATGTTAAACTTCAGAAGATCAAGGATCAGATCATGGAGGATTAGTCTGACTTTAAACTGCATGAGGATAGTATTCTTCGGTTTCGGAACACAGTTTGTGTCCCCGATGAACTGGGCTTGAGGCGAGGTATTCTGGAGGAAGCTCATAATTCTAAGTACACTATTCATCCCGGTGGAACAAAGATGTATCGGGATTTGAAGCAACATTATTGGTGGAATAACATGAACAGGGAGGTTGCTCAGTTTGTATCTAGATGTTTGACTTGTCAGAGGGTGAAAGCCGAGCATCAACGACCAATAGGTTTGCTTCAGCCATTGGCTATACCACAGTGGAAATGGGAGCATATTACGATGGATTTCATCACTGGTTTGCCTAGAACACCGAGGGATAATGATGCAGTTTGGGTTGTCGTAGATCGTTTGACGAAGACAACTCATTTTATTTCGATGAGGATGGGAGATGAAGTTACAAAGTTGACGGATCTTTATTTGGATCAGATTGTTAGACTTCACGGGATTCCATCTAGTATTGTCTCAGATCGAGATCCTCGATTTACTTCTCGTTTGTGGGAGAAACTTCAGGAGACCTTGGGTACTCAGTTGAACTTCAGTACAGCGTATCATCCACAGACCGACGGTCAGTCTGAGCGGACTATTCAGATTCTGGAAGATATGCTTAGGGCTTGTGTTCTGGACTTCGAGAAGAACTGGGAGAAACATCTACCACTTGCCGAGTTTGCCTATAACAATAGTTATCAAGCTACTATTGGGATGGCACCTTTCGCAGCTCTTTACGGTCGTAAGTGCCGTTCACCTTTATATTGGGACGAGGTAGGAGAGATGAAGACTATTGATCCGACTATCATGCCAGAGCTTCTTGAGAAGATTGAGAATGTTCAGTTGATCAGGCAGAGAATGCTTACGGCGCAGAGTAGATCCAAGAGTTATGCTGATAAGCGTCGTCGGGATTTGGAGTTTGCAATCGGAGATCGGGTTTTCTTGAGATTGTCTCCTCGTAAAGGGTTTGTTCGTTATGGTAAAGGTGGAAAGCTGAGTCCGAGATTTGTTGGGCCGTTTGAGATTACTGGCAGGGTTGGTAAGCTGACATATTGGTTGGCTTTACCGGGAACTTCTCTAATGTCCACGATGTATTTCACGTGTCTAATTTGCGGAAATATAATCCAGATCCTTCTCATATTCTTGAGCCAGAGCCGTTACAGCTTCGTGAGAATCTGACTTATGACGAGCATCCGATTCGTATTCTTGATCAGATGGAACGAGAGTTGAGGTCAAAGAAGATTCCGATGGTTAAGGTGTTGTAGAAGCATCACTGTATCGAGGAAGCAACTTGGGAGAGACATGATCAGATGTAGCAGCAGTACCCAGATTTGTTCAGTACATCAAGTAAGAATTTTGAGGGCGAAATTTCTTTAGGAGGGGAGAATGTGAAACCCCACTTTTTTGCTTTAACTTGATTTACGTGCTTTGTCTCGTTTTGCGTGTATATGACCTGTTTATGTGCTATAGGGCCTAGAATGTTATAATTTTGATATCAATACTCCTAATACGTGCTAAATGTGCATTCATGAAATTTTCATAAAAAACGGAGTCAGAAATTTTATCGTCGATTTTTAGTGAATAGTATTTTCGAAACACGTCCGCTAAAATTTTGAAAACTGGTCTTTTTAACCCTTCTAGACCTAGTCCACGGACCTTAATAGACGTGTGGTTGGTGGAAACGGTTTTAAAATCGGCTTAAGAATTTATTAGGGTTTTTACACCGACTTTTGCGAAAATCGAGTTTTAAGCCGACTCGGGTGAAATTGTTTAGTTGTAAAACTTCTTGTCACCTAAAAATAACCTCCTTGAGCTATCTTAGAGGTTGCAATTTTGTTTTGAGCAAGGAGATAGCTAAAATGCATTTAAAAGACAAGAAAATGAATTAAAGGACAAAAATACTACTTTGACTTTGCATTTTATTTATTTGACTAAGCTTTTAATTGCATATAGTCATCAACACACACTCAACACAACACAAGACACACTCCACATACACACAAAGGCCCGAGAGCCATAGGAGAAAAAAAGCCTAAGAGTTTCAAGGTTTTCCAAGCAAAAATTCAAAGAGAAACCTAGTTTTTGTCCGTAAAACTACATGCCGACTTGGATTCTGCTTGTTGGGCACGCCTTGCACGCATTCCTAAGATTTTATCGCATCAAAGGTGAGAGAAAAATTATAGATCTCAAAAGTTGTCTTTTGCGTTTTTGCGTATAAATGAAAATTGAACCGTTAGAATTCTAATCTGATGTTAGATTATTGCTCCTTGCATGCTAGGGATCATTTAGCTGGAATACTACGAGTTTTTATCGGGTGTAACAGAATTTTTATTTTCCGGGTATTTGAATTTGATTAATTTGGTCAATGTTGAGTAAATTGAGTTGTGTTGGGCGGAGTTGATTGCCGTCGATTTCTAAAAACTTGATAATTACGTGGTAGCGCTGTTGTAATGCTAAATTTTCGATTACATTGTCCGTGTGAAAATTTGGAAAATTCAGCCTTGACACCTTAGGGTTTTAGAGTTATCGAGCATGATTTGGAGGTGTTATGGTGGTTTTCCGAGGGGGTAAATGTAGTTGGTTGAATGGGTGAGTGATAAAAACTGATTTGGAGTTGTTTGGATTAGTAGAATGTAAGATATGATTATTTGAAGTTTAGGTTGTCTTTCTTTAAAATGCTAGATCGAGCCTTAGTTGATTGGGTGTGGGTTGAGTGATTGAATGGTGAGTTGTTGATGGGTAAATTAGGGTTTGATTGTGTGTTTAATGCATGTTCGGTTAGATGGCCTACTTTGTCATCTAACTTAGTTATATGCTGTTAAATTGGTTATGATGTTATTTTGATGATAATATGATTATTGATGATTATTGATGATTATTGATTGATGATTGATGCCGGGAGATAAACAGTTTTGCTAGACTGTCCTCTTGTGAATGATTGATGTTTATTATTATTGCTGGGTCTCTGGTATGTGTGTGCCACCTCTCGGGCAGCATTGGGCTGTCGGGTTGATAACGGCATGACTATCAGAGATTGCCTCTAGCTCGCATGACGGAGGTGTCATGGAGGGTGAGGTTATTGGGGATACCCCGGGTGCGTGAGTTTATGGGAGTCACAAGAACGCTGTTATGATCGTGATGGTGTTTGGAGCTATACCAACTAGAGTATCCTTTATTGAATGGTCATATAGTTATGTGATGATATTATTATTGTTGTTGTTGTGTGTTTACTGACTCAAAGGATTATTCCAAGGAGTTTAGTAGACCTTGCTCGAGATCTATCGGATCCTCGCTAGGCTTATTTTATATAAGCTCACTCTCTATTATTGCATGCATACAGGTGTACTTTCGCAGGATTACGGGTACGTGCCTCCTGAAGAGGAGAATGTGGAAAACGTGCCTTACGTGGATGAGTCATATGTTCCAGAGTCTTATCCGTGATGTCGTACATGTTTTATTATCTTGTAAATTAACTTAGTAGACTTTTATCTGCTTTGTAGTTTATAATGTATAAGATGTTGATAAGTTAATGAATTAGTTGATGTTGTCTTAGTAGCCTTTCTTTTGTTTATGATTAGGTTGCTAGCTTGGCTCAATATGTTTTTGTATTGTAAATTAAGGTTTATGTTTTATGTTGGAATGGAGGCGTATAATGAGGAATGATTATTGTATAATATAGTTATGATGTATGTTGTATTTATTGAGGAGTTATTTTTTGTATGGTTGTGGAGTTGATGCATGTTGTTCTATTGAGGTTGGTTAGAGCCTCGGTGTCCTATTTACTGTCGTTATACCGCCGAAATTCCGTTGCGTCCTGACTGATTATAGGAGGGGTTGAGTTGGGGCGTGACAGGCCATGTTCTTTTCCAGGTTGAACCAAACTTCACTCTTGATCTTTCCCGTCCTACCTTTTCTCAAACCATTCAGGTCATAATCCAACTTTATGGAGCTTTTATGAACCCAAATGAAACTGTTGTTGCACTCCATCATTCCATGACCTATAAAGTCCAAACCCATCTCTTTTCCATGGACCACAACTGTAAGCCTCGAGTCCACGTGTTAGGTGACAGTAATGTTACCCAACCAAAGATCTACACCAAACATGAACTCACTTTCCCTCCTCGTTGGAAAAATGATTATGAAAGAAGCCATAACCGACCAATCATCCATGATTCACCAAGAATCTCTAGACATCCTCTAGAACCAGGTCGTGTCTCCATATCATTTCCAACACAATCCCAACCAGCTGAACCATGTGAAAAATGCCAACTTGCTGGACATCCTCAGTCCTGTCCACACTGTGTCAGAAAACCCTTTGCTACCAGATCTAGGTCCTCTAGATATGTATGTTCTGTTAATTTTCCTAAAAACATATATTGTACAGGAGAAGCCGACAACGCATATGCTGGTAAATGGCAAGTAACCAAAACCAGACCACAAGATGTTGGACAAATTGAGTCAACAATCAATTGGAGCAACATGAATGCAAAAGCTCAGAATGCTCCCATTTAAAAGATATGGTCAGATATCAAGGAACATGTTGCATGGACAAAACAAGCCCATGATCATTTCAGACAAGGTTGTTATGACCAGTATAATGAACTCCACAAGGCTTTCCACAAGAATCATATATACCACCAGAAGACTCCAATCAACTGGAAAAAACTGCAGAAAGCCGCTTCAGTTCGGAACCCTTCCAGACAAGTTCATTCTTGGAACAGTGTCAACATGATCAACATACAAAAATCTTCTTCCGAGAAGCATTATCTTGATTCAAATAAGTTCAAAAGAAAAAAAGAACGACTCGTTGAAAAGCTCAAACAGCCAGCTAAGCCAAAGAAGCAGTCCTTTCATCCTTGGAAGCATAATCCAAAGCCTGATCATGCAGTCTGGATACCAAGTGGCAATTGCAAAAAAGCCTATTGGGTTGGTCTCATACCATCTCCTCATTATCTCCCCAAAGAGAAAATTATCCCAACAAGGTGAGGTGATGAAGACGAGAAAGAAAGTCCGAGTGAAATTTCCTCAGTCATTTCATCCTTTGATTCCTTTGATCCTTTTAAAAATGATTCACGCACTTAGACGATTCCACCATACAATGGGCCAGTTCTTATGTAGACCCCTATGACTCCAATCTACACGGACACCACAAGAACACGTACACATAACCCTATGCAAATAAATCTTGATGATTCAGAAACAACCGGTGACCATGAGAAACTTCCCAAGCTGGTGAGCATTGGAACCAACAGCCGCCACAAGCACAAGTCCCACAGGTTCCACAACAGCAACCTTAGAGACAACAAAACATTGAAGGAAAAGTTTCCATCCCATATGCTCCAGATCACAAGCAATTATGGAACATTGATGCAATTCTTCCTGATGACAGACTCAAATATCTTGAGAAAATGGATGCATGGATAAATGGATATTCTCTCCTAAATCTTACTCTTGAGATAAGAGATATTATTGACCGTCTTGTTGCTGCTTTTATAGGATCACTTCACAGTTGGTGGAAAAGAATGCTATCAGAAGAAGAAAGACAGATCATCCTGACAGATGAAGATCCTATCCAGATATTTCTAAGATGTCTACGAAACATTTTCGTAGGACAAACAGCCCAAGAGATTGAAAAGACAGAAAAAGAGTTTTTACTCAACAAATGTTGTGTTGTTGGAAAACTTGGAGATTACTATCTCAGACAGGAAGCTCTGTATTTTATCAAGAAGGCGTTTGTCTTTAACATGCGACAACATCTTCCTAAATTGCTCGAAACAGAGATCAAATGAGCCAATATTGCAGATCTAAGACAAGGGAGTCATGCTCACTTGTACCAGATGGCCAGAAAGCTCATTCAAGATCAGTGCGAGTCCAAGCGACTTGGCAAGCTCCTCAAGAGCAACGAGCAGAAAACAATGGATACCTTTTGCAGAAAAGATTTCCAAATGTTTGGCTGTCACACTCACAACTATTCTCCATGTTCGTGTCACAAATACAAGAAGCACAAACATCAGAAAAAGTTTCACAAGTCCAGAAAATCTTTCAAGAAATTCAGATTTGTGAAGAAAAGATCAAAACCCTATTCTTCCACTAAGTGTTTTCTTTGTGGAAAGAAAGGACATTTTGCAACGATTGTAACCAGATCAAGTTTGTTCAGTTCATTTCAACTCTAAACTTTGATGACCAACTATACACATGGACTTTCGAACCAGATCAAGCCGTCCTTAAACTTGTTACAGGCTCATCCTCAGATCTTACCTCAGAATCCGAATCCTCTGATTTTGAACCAAACCTCTCCATAGCCAAAATACAGCAAACCATTGAACAACCAATCCTCTCCACTTCCCAAGCTACTTTTATCCCATGCCAGATATATAAACCCTACATAAAACTTCTCATAAATCCTCCATGATATGTTCCTATCACTGTTATTGCACTTGTAGACACAGGTTCATGTATTTCCATGATGAAATCCAAGTGTCTTCCTCTTGAATTTTGGATTTCCTCCAGAGCAACCTTTACCACTGCTTCTGGTAGTGGATTTGCAAGTGAAGCACATTCCATGACCATACCTATACACTTATTCCCAGATGTCTCAGTTCGACATAGCTTTTACCAGTATGATCAATGTTGTGAAGACATTCTCTTAGGAATGGATTTCCTCACCAAACTTCTTCCATTCTCATTTCTGACAGATGGTTTCCAATTCCTACACAATCAGTATACCCCTTGGGTATCTTTACAGGAATTACTCTCACAAGTTTCAACCATTCAAGATGATGAATTTGCTGAAGAAGGAACCTCATTCTTTCCTGTTGCGATGATCTTCCAAAGAAGTTTTGGGAAAGAGAGAAACACTTCGTCTCTTTACCTTATAGAGAAAATTGGCAGATGCCACACCAAACTGCTTATCATCCAGGAATGTCAAAAGATGAAGATCTTTGTCAAGCTGAAATTCAAACACTCCTTGAGCAAGGTCTCATCTGACCACCCAGATCTCCGTGGGCAAGTCATGCCTTTTATGTCAACAAAAGATCTGAACAAGTCCGTGGAAAGAAAAGATTGGTGATAGATTATCACCAACTCAATGATCAATTGCAAGATATCAGATACCTTTTTCCAAGAAAGGAACAACTCCTTCAGAAGCTATCCAAAGCCAAATTCTTCTCCAAATTTGATATAAATATGGATTTTGGCAAATTGGTTTTACTGAAACTGATAGATTCAAAACTTCTTTTGTTGTTCCACTGGGACATTATGAATGGAACGTCATGCCGTTCAGTCTCAAGAATACACCGTCCGAGTTCTAACACAGAATGGATGATGTGTATCGACCCCTTGTGCAATACTGTATTCAGTAACTCAACTAAAGGACACCACAAGCATCTCCGACAATTCCAAAGACTAACCAACCAGCATGGATTTGTTCTAGCTGAATCCAAGATGAAAATTGGTTTTCAAAAGCCACAATTGCAGTTCAGAAGCTAAAGGAACTATGCCAGGCACTTCCTCCTCTCAAGTTCCCAGGTCGAGGAACTCATCTTGCAGACTGATGCTTCCCTTGATTTTTGCACAGCAGTCCTCATTAAGTAAGACAATGGACACAGACAAGTATGTGGCTACAAATTAGGATCTTTCACGCTAGCACAGCGCAACTAACCCTCTTTCAAAAGAGAAGTTCTTGCAGTTATTCAGGGAATCAAAAAATTTATGTTTTATCTTGCTCATAATCTTTTTATTATTGAAACAGATTTTAAAGGATTTCAGGGTGTTCTCAAAAGAAAGTAGAATGATATTCCGGATCCGCAACTCATCCGATGGACATAATGGATTTCCCAATTCAATTGGACAATGCGACACATCCCAGGCAAAGAGAATATCCTTGCTGATTTTCTCTCTCGTACTCCATCATCCGAGAAAGGTGTATGCATGGTAAATCTAGATGGACACAAGTTTCCATCTTCCCTTGTTCCAGGTCTTATTCCAGGCAGTTCTAGCTCAAATCCAAATCCCACTAATGGACAGTCCTAAACATTTTATGATTTGAGTCCAAACCAGCAAGCTCAATTTCTTAAAGCCTTACCTGAAGAGCTCAAAGTAAAGATACTCCGATCATTCGCCAGAAGCCAGATCAATGATTTCTTTGAGGAATTTGTTGAGATCAAGCTCAGAAGAATTATTGATCTATTATCCTCTGTCTTTTATGTTCGCAACGTTGATCGTGATAATCCCCAGCATGAAGAACCATGGGATACAGTTCTTGATTTCAATAATTATGACTTTTCAAAGATGCAATTCTTGTATCTTTGGTATTGGCTTAATTATTATCCTATGGCAGTTCTTTTTGATCCAGAACTCATTCAGAGACATGTTCGTGTGTTCCCGCATTCCCGCTTTATCAAGCTATTCTCACAGGTGTTCTAGTCATTTGATCCTCCAACACTCATCACCGGTCAAATTATTCAGCACCAACAGGTTTTCATCATTCACCTCACAAATGTTTGGAATCGTGCCATTCCGCCAACCATCATTCCAATCAACCATTTCCACCTCCGACAAGAGCCTTGGGAATATTTTATTTCTTGGGAACAATGTCTTACCATCAAAAGAGCTACTGCTAGAGCCCATGGTCTAGAAGTTTCTGATCCCCGAGAATTTTGACACGTTCGCTTTCCTGATAGCCCCACTTTTCATGAGCATCTTCTAGCCTTCAAGAATTTTTCTCAAGAAGATGGTTATTCCATTGCAGACCTTAGGTCTGACTACGACCCGTGGGGGGAAAATCTTAGCCAAAACAGTCAAGAGTGGTGGGATGATATCGATCTCAATAACGACAGATGGTGACTCATTGCAGACAGGATTCTAGGAATCCTAGGTGGACCCCATGATGAAGCTTCGTGTCATGTAAATAGGTTTGTCATGTTGTAATAATAGGATATGACAGGAATATTTTGTCACTTCAAATTCCCTTTAAAGTCATGTCTCATTTGTCTGTTTGTAATAAGTGAGATTTCCTTTATTAAAGGAAACCGCTTTAGTCGCGTCGGGATTGTCTTATTGTGTATTATTAGGAATCTCTTTATATTATGTCAGCTTTTCCTTTATTAAAGGAAGCTGCTTTAGTCCTTGTCAGGAATAGTGAAGATTCTGCTTGTATTATTAGGCTTTGTAATGGTTTGCCTATAAATAATGAAGAACCCCTGACTAAAGGGGCAGAGTTAGATTGAGATTAAAACACATCCTCTACTTCTCTCTCGGTTTGAGAAAGGGTAGGACGGGAAAAATCAAGGGTGAAGGGGTAGACCCTATGACGAAGCCTCGTGTTATGTAAATAGGTTTGTCGTGTTATAATAATAGGATATTACAGGAATCTTTTGTCACTTCAGATTCCCTTTATGTCATGTCTCGTTTATCCGTTTGTAAAAAGTGAGATTTCCTTTATTAAAGGAAACCGCTTTAGTCGCATCAGGTTTGTCTTATTTTGAATTATTAGGAATCTCTTTATGTCATGACAGCTTTTCCTTTATTAAAGGAAGCTGCTTTAGTCCTTGTCAGGAATAGTGAGATTCCGATTCGTATTATTAGGCTTTCTAATGGTTTGCCTATAAATAATGAAGAACCCCAGACTAAAGGGGCAGAGTTAGATTGGGATTAAAACACATCCACTACTTCTCTTTCTCAAACTAAAGCCTTTAGCCATGTCTTCCGCCTCCCGCTCATTCCCTTCCCCTTAGTGGTCTCAGAGCCTAGTTAACTATAACACTTCCCTATTCTGGTATTGAAGGTCTTAAATTATACTTGTGTGTTGAACACTAGAGTATTTGGCAATAGGAAAATAGCCGTTAAAGAGTGAATGAAAGGTGTCGTAAGTCCCGCAGTAAGTCCAGTCGTGACCAGTGTATCCACCATGGCTGATTTTCCCCTACCAGAACAAGAAGTTGTTGCTAACAACTCTGAAGTTACTTCCTTTGATCCTTCTGCATCTCACTATGAGGTAGCCATCACCCAAACCCCTCCATCTCCCAACCCAGGTGAACTCTTCAAACTCTCTCCATTAACCCCATACTCATACGGCCAAACTTCCCAACTCACATAAAAGTTCAAATCTCTATTACCCATCAAACCAGCAGCCCTTACAGCCGTGTACAAATCCTCTACAGTTTTTGTACAATCCATATCTTCTTCCCGCTCAGAAACCTATCTTCCCATAATTTCTGAACCTGATCTCCGTAGATATAGACAGAAAGGTTACAAAGGTTTACACCTTGGAGCCATGCGTCTTGCCTTATAGCCTAGTTTCTTTGCCATAAAGAATGTTTCATGTCTAGTCTCTTTACTAGATACCAGGTGGCATAAGTTTGATGATGCACTCATCTGTGTCGTTGAAACAGGTCTTCACAATGGCCATGTTCTCATCCAGGTTGAACCAAACTTTACCCTTGATCTTTCCCGTCCTACCCTTTCTCAAACCATTCAGGTCCTAATCCAACTTTATGGAGCTGATATGAACCCAAATGAAACTGTTGTTGCACTCCATCATTCCATGACCTATAAAGTCCAAACCCATCTCTTTTCCATGGACCACAACTGTAAGCCTCGAGTCCTTGTGTTAGGTGACAATAATGTTACCTAACCAAAGATCCACCCCAAACATGAACTAACTTTCCCTCCTCATTGGAAAAATGATTATGAAAGAAGCTATAACCGTCCAATCATCCATGATTCACCAAGAATCTCTAGACATCCTCTAGAACCAGGTCGTGTCTCCATATCATTTCCAACACAATTCCAACCAGCTGAACCATGTGAAAAATGCCAACTTGCTGGACACCCTCAGTCTAGTCCACACTGTGTCAGAAAACCTTTTGCTGCCAAATCTGGGTCCTCTAGATATGTATGTTACGTTAATTTTCCTGAAAACATCTATTGTACAGAAGAAGCCGACAACGCATATGTTGGTAAATGACAAGTAACCAAAACCAAACCACAAGTTGTTGGACAAATTGAGTCAACAATCAATTGGAGCAACATGAATGCAAAAGCTCATAATGCTGCCATTCAAAAGATATGGTCAGATCTCAAGGAACATGTTGCATGGACAAAACAAGCCCATGATCATCTCAGACAAGGTTGTTATGACTAGTATAATGACCTCCACGAGGCTTTCCACAAGAATTACATATACCACCAGAAGACTCCAATCAACTGGAAAAAACTGCTGAAAGCCGCTCCAGTTCGGAACCCTTTCGGACAAGTTCATTCTTGGAACAGCGTCAACATGATCAACATGCATAAATCTTCTTCTGAGAAGCATTATCTTGATTCAGATGAGTTCAAAAGAAAAAGAGAACGACTCGTTGAAAAGCTCAAAGAGCCAGCTAAGCCAAAGAAGCAATCCTCTCATCCATGGAAGCATAATCCAAAGCCTGATCAAGTCCTCTGGATACCAAGTGAAAATTACGAAAAAACCTATTTGGGTGATCTCACACCACCTCCTTATTATCTCTCCAAAGAGAAAATTATCCCAACTAGGTGGGGTGATGAAGACGAGAAAGAAGGTCTTTGTGAAATTTCTTCAGTCATTTCGTCCTTTGACTCCTTTGATCCATTTGAAAAGGATTCATTCTCTCAGACGATTCTACCATACAAAGGACCAGTTCTTATACCGACTCTTGTGACTTCGTTCTACACTGATACCACAAGAACACGTACACATAACCCTGTACAAATAAATCCTGATGATTCAAAAACAACTAGTGACTAGGGAGAAACTTCCCAAGTAGGAGAACATCGGAAACAACAACCGCCACAAGCACAAGTCCCACAGGTTCTACAACAGCAACCTCAGACACAGTAAAACATTGAAGGAAAAGTTTACATCCCATATGCTCCAGATCACAAGCAAT
The DNA here is from genome assembly GCA_037974665.1 of Ehretia macrophylla. Taxonomy (NCBI): domain Eukaryota; kingdom Viridiplantae; phylum Streptophyta; class Magnoliopsida; order Boraginales; family Ehretiaceae; genus Ehretia; species Ehretia macrophylla. Next base: position 117,497,793 of record CM075764.1, on the reverse strand, counting down.
TCTGGAACATTGATGTCATTCCTCCTGATGACAGACTCAAATTTCTTGAGAAAATGGATAGAAGGATAAATGGAGAATCTCTCCGAAATCCTACACTTGAAATAAGAGATATTATTGACCGTCTTGTTGCTGCTTTTACAGGATCACTTCGCAGTTGGTGGTTAAAAGAATGCTGTTAGAGGAAGAAAGACAAATCATCTTGACAGATGTAGATCCTATCCAGATATTTCTAAAATGTCTACGAATCATTTTCGTAGGACAAACAGCCCAAGAGTTTGAAAAGGCAGAAAATGAGCTCAACAAATACTGTGATGTTGCAAAACTTGGAGATTACTATCTCAGATAGGAAGCTCTGTATTTTAGCTTTGGAAAAAATACAGAAACCATCAAGAAGGCATTTGTCTTCAACATGCCACAACCTCTTCCTTAATTGCTCAAAACAGAGTTCAAACGAGCCAATATTGTAGATCAAAGATTGGTGAGTCTTGTTCACTTGTACTAGATGGCCAGAAAGCTCATTTAGGATCAGTGCGAGTCCAAGCGACTTGGCAAGCTCCTCAAGAGCAACGAGCAGAAAACAATGGATACCTTTTGCAGAAAAGATTTCAAAAGTTTGGCTGTCACACTCACAGCTACTCTCCATGTTCGTATCACAAATACAAGAAACACAAATATCAGAAAAGGTTTCACAAATCCAGAAACCTTTCAAGAAATTCAGATTTGTAAAGAGAAGATCAAAACCCTCTTCTTCCACTAAATATTTTCTTTGTGGAAAGAAAGGACATTTTGCAAAGGAGTGTTACCTCAAGAAGTCCAAGAAGCTACCAGCAAAGCTTGTTCAATTCATTTCAACTCAAAACTTTGATGACCAATTATACACATGGACTTCAGAACTAGATCAAGCCATCCTTAACCTCGATACAGCCTCATCCTCAGATCTCACCTCAGAATCCGAATCCTCTTATTCTGAACCAAACCTCTCTATAGCCAAAATACACAAAACCACTGAACAACCAATCCTCACCACTTCCCAAGCTACCTTTACCCCATGACAGATCTATAAGCCATACATAAAGCTTGTAATAAACCATCTATGGTATGTTCCTATCACTGTTACTGCACTTATAGACTCAGGTTCATGTATTTCCATGATGAAATACAAGTGTCTTCCTTCTGAATTTTGGATTTCCTCCAGAGCAACCTTTACCACTGCATCTGGTAGTGGATTTGCAAGTGAAGCACATTCCATGATCATTCCCATACACTTATCCCCAGATGTCTCAATTCGACACATATTTTACCAGTATGATCAATGCTGTGAAGACATTCTCTTAGAAATGGATTTCTTCACCTTACTTGTTCCATTCTCATTTCAGACAGATGGTTTCCAATTCCTACACAATCAGTATACCCCTTGGGTATCCTTACAGGAATTACCCTCACAAGTTTCAGCCATTCAAGATGATGAATTTGCTGAAGAGAGAAACCTCCTCTTTTCCTGTTACGGTGATCTTCCAAACAAGTTTTAGGAAAGAGAGAAGCACTTCGTCACTCTACCTTACAGAGAAAATCGGCATATGCCACACAAAATCGCTTCTCATCCAGGAATGCCAAAAGATGAAGATCTTTGTCAAGCTGAAATTCAAACACTCCTTGAGCAAGGTCTCATCCAACCATCCAGATCTCCATGGTTAAGTCATGCCTTTTATGTCAACAAAAGATCTGAAAAAGTCCGAGGAAAGAAAAGATTGGTGATAGATTATCGCCAACTCAATTATCAATTGTAGGATATCAGATACCCTCTTCCAAGAAAGGAACAACTCCTTCATAAGCTATCGAAAGCCAAATTCTTTTTCAAATTTGATATGAAATCTGGATTTTGGCAAATTGGTATTACTGATCTGATAGATTCAAAACTGCTTTTGTTGTTCCACTGGGACATTATGAATGGAACATCATGCCATTCGGTCTCAAGAATGCACCGTATGAGTTCCAACACAGAATGGATGATGTGTACTGACCTCTACCACAGTACTGTATTGTCTACATTGATGATGTTTTGGTATTCAGTAACACAACTGAAGAACACCACCAGCATCTCCGACAATTCAAGGAACTAACCTACCAGCATGGATTAGTTCTAGCTGAATCCAAGATGAAAATTGGTCTAAATGCTATTGATTTTCTTGGTTTGCAGATCAGAGAATGACACATTCCTTTACAGGACCACATATCAAGCAAAGTCCTCAACTTTTCTGATGAGCTCAGAACTATTACTCAGATCCAGCAGTTCCTTGGATTGATCAATTATGCTTCATCGCATGTTCCATTCTTGGCCAACTACACCATCCAGATTTCCAAGTACCTTCAAAAATGCAACAATGAAAATTGGTCTCCAGAAGCCACAGTTGCAGTTCAGAAGCTAAAAGAACTATGCCAGGCATTTCTTCCACTCAAGATCCCAGGTACAGGACAACTCATCTTGCAGACTGATGCTTCCCTTGATATTTAGGCAGCAGTCTTCCTTGAAGAAGACAATGGACACAGACAAGTTTGTGGCTACAAATTAGGATCTTTCACGCCAGCACAACACAACTATACCTCTTTCAAAAGAGAAGTTCTTGCAGTTATTTAGGGAATCAAAAAATTCAAGTTTTATCTTGCTCATAATTCTTTTATTATTGAAACAGATTTTAAAGGATTTCAGGGTGTTCTCAAAAGAAAGAAGAATGATATTTCAGATCCACAACTCATCCGATGGACATAATGGATTTCCCAATTCAACTGGACAATGCAACACATTCCAAGTAAAGAGAATATCCTTGCTGATTTTTTCTCTCGCACTCTGCTGTCAGAGAAAGCTGTATGCATGGTAAATCCAGATGGATGTAAGCTTCCATCTTCCCTTGTTCCAGGTCTTATTCCAGGCAGTTCTAGCTCAAATCCAGATCCCACTGATGGACAGTCCCAAACATTTTATGATTTGAGTCTAGACCAGCAAGCTCAATTTCTTGAAGCCTTACCTGAAATGCTCAAAGTAAAGATACTCCGATCATTCGCCAAAAGCCAGATCACTGATTTCTTTGAGGAATTCGTTGAGATTAAACTCAGACGAATTATTGATCTATTATCCTCTGTCTATTATGTTCGCAACGTTGTTCGTTATAATCCCCAGCATGAAGAACCATGGGATACTGTTATTGATTTCAATAATTATGACTTTTCAAAGATGCAATTCTTGTATCTTTGATATTGGTTTAATTATTATCCTATGGCAGTTCTTTTTGATCTAGAACTCATCCAGAGACATGTTTGTGTGTTCCCAGAATCCCACTTCGTCAAGCTATTCTCACAGGTGTTTTAGTCATTTGACCTTCCAACACTCATCACCGGTCAAGTTATATAGCACCATCAGGTTTTTATCATTCACCTCACAGATGTTTGGAATCGTGTCATTCCGCCAACCATCATTCCAATCAACCATTTCCACCTCCGACAAGAGCTTTGGGAATATTTTATTTCTTGGGAACAATGCCTTACCGTCAAAAGAGCTATTGCTAGAGCCCATGGTCTAGATGTTTCTGATCCTTGAGAATTTTGGCACGTCCGCTTTCCTTATAGCCCTACTTTTCATGAACATCTTCTCACATTCCAGAGTTTTTTTCTCAAGAAGATGGCTATTCCACTGCAGACATTGGGTCTGACTACGACCCGTGGGGGGGAGATCTTAGCCAAAATAGTCAGGAGTGGTGGGATGATATCAATAACGACAGATGGTGACTCATTGCAAACAAGATTCCAGGAATCCCGGGTGGACCCCTTGACGAAGTCTCGCATCATGTAAATATGTTTGTCGTATTGTAATAATAGGATATGACAGGAATCTTTTGTCACTTCAGATTCCCTTTAGGTCATATCTCGTTTATCTGTTTGTAATAAGTGAGATTTCCTTTATTAAAGGAAACCGCCTTAGTCACGTCAGGATTGTCTTATTGTGAATTATTTGGAATCTCTTTATGTCATGTTAGTTTTTCCTTTATTAAAGGAAGCTGCTTTAGTCCTTGTCAGGAAAAGTGAAGATTTTGCTTGTATTATTAGACTTTGTAATGGTTTGCCTATAAATAATGAAGAAACCCTGACAAAAGGGGCAGAGTTAGATTGGGATTAAAACACATCCTCTACTTCTCTCTCTCAAACTAAAGCCTTTAGCCATTTCTTCCTCCGCCTCCTTCTCCTTCCCTTCCCCTTAGTGGTATCAGAGCCTAGTTAACTTGCCCATGGATATCTGGATAGTCGGATGAGACCTTGCTCAAGGAGTGTTTGAATTTTAGCTTGACAAAGATCTTCATCTTTTGGCATTCTTGGATGAGAAGCGGTTTGGTGTGGCATCTGCCAATTTTCTATGTAAGGTAGAGAGACGAAGTTCTTCTCTCTTTCCTAAAACTTGTTTGGAAGATCACCGCAACAGGAAAGGATGAGGTTTCTCTCTTCAGCAAATTCATCATCTTGAATGGCTGAAACTTGTGAAGGTAATTCCTGTAAGGATACCCAAGGGGTATACTGATTGTGTAGGAATTGGAAATCATCTGTCTGAAATGAGAATGGAGCAAGTAAGGTGAGGAAATCCATTCCTAAGAGAATGTCTTCACAACAATGATCATACTGGTAAAAGGTGTGCCGAACTGAGACATCTGGGGATAAGTGTATGGGAATAGTCATGGAATATGTGCTTCACTTACAAATCCACTACCAGAAGCAGTGGTAAAGGTTGATCTGGAGGAAATTCAAAATTCAGGAGGAAGACACTTTTATTTCATCGTGGAAATACATGAACCTGTGTCTACAAGTGCAAAAACAGTGATAGGAACATATCCTGGAGGATTTATGAGAAGTTTTATGTAGGGTTTGTATATCTGGCCTGGGGTAAAAGTAGCTTGGGAAGAGGAGAGGATTGGTTGTTCAGTGGTTTGCTATATTTTGGCTATGGAGAGGTTTGGTTCATAATCAGAGGATTCGGATTCTGAGGTAAGCTCTGAGGATGAGGTTGTATCAAGGTTAAGGACGGCATGATCTGGTTCGGAAGTTCATATGTATAGTTGGTCATCAAAGTTTTGAGTTGAAATGAACTAAACAAGCTTGACTGGTAGCTTCATGGACTTCTTGAGGTAACATTCCTTTGCAAAATGTCATTTCTTTCCACAAAGAAAACACTTAGTGGAAGAAGAGGGCTTTGATCTTTTCTTCATAAATCTGAATTTCTTGAAAGGTTTTCTGGACTTGTGAAAGCTTTTCTGATCTTTGTGCTTCTTGTATTTGTGACACGAACATGGAGAGTAGTTGTGAGTGTGACAACCAAACTTTTGGAAATCTTTTCGCCAAAAGGTATCCATTGTTTTCTGCTAGTTGCTTTTGAGAAGTTTGCCAAGTCGTTTGGACTCGCACTGATCTTGAATAAGCTTTCTGGCCATCTGGTACAAGTGAGCAAGACACACTTGTCTTAGATCTGCAATATTGGCTCGTTTGAACTCTGTTTTGAGCAATTCAAGAAGAGGTTTTGGCATGTTAAAGACAAACGCCTTCTTGATGGTTTATGTATTTTTCCCAAAGTTAAAATACAGAGCTTCCTGTCTGAGATAGTAATCTCCAAGTTTTGCAACATCACAGCATTTGTTGAGTAAGAACTCATTTTCTGCCTTTCAATCTCTTGGGTTGTTTGTCCTACGAAAATGTTTCGTAGGCATCTTAGAAATATCTGGATAGGATCTGAATCTGTCAGGATGATCTATCTTTCTTCTTCTTACAGTATTCTTTCCACCAACTACGAAGAGATCGTGTAAAAGCAGCAACAAGATGGTCAATGATATATCTTATTTCAAGAGTACGATTTGAGAGAGATTCTCCATTTATCCATGCATTCATTTTCTCAATATATTTGAGTCTGTCATCAGGAGGAATGGCATCAATGTTCCAGAATTGCTTGTGATCTGGAGCATATAGGATGGAAACTTTTCCTTCGATGTTTTGTTGTCTCTGAGGGTGCTGTTGTGGAACCTGTGGGACTTATGCTTGTGGCGGTTGTTGGTTCTGGTGCTCACCAGCTTGGGAAGTTTCTCCCTGGTCACTGGTTGTTTGTACAGGGTTATGTGTACGTGTTCTTGTGGTGTCCGTGTAGAACGGAATCACTGGAGTCTGCATAAGAACTGGTCATTTGTATGGTGGAATCGTTTGAGAGGATGAAACCTTTTCAAATGGATCAAATGAATTAAAGGACAAAATAATTGAAGAAATTTCACTGGGACCTTTTTTCTCGTCTTTATCACCCTATCCAGTTGGGTAATTTTCTCTTTGGAGAGATAATGTGGAGGTGGTGTGAGATCAACCCAATAGGCTTTTTTTGCAATTTCCACTTGGTATCCAGACTGCATGATTTGGCTTTGGATTATGCTTCCAAGGATGAGAGGACTACTTCTTTGGCTTAGCTTGCTGTTTGATCTTTTCAGCGAGTCGTTCTCTTTTTCTTTTGAACTCGTCTAAATCAAGATAATGCTTCTCGGAAGAAGATTTCTGTATGTTGATCATGTTGACGTTGTTCCAAGAATGAACTTGTTCGGAAGGGTTCCGAACTGGAGCGGCTTTCTGCAGTTTTTTCCAGTTGATTGGAGTCTTCTGGTAGTATATGTGATTCTTGTGGAAAGCCTTGTGGAGGTCATTATACTGGTCATAACAACCTTGTCTGAGATGATCATGGGCTTGTTTTGTCCATGCAACATGTTCTTTGAGATATGACCATATCTTTTGAATGGCAGCATTCTGAGCTTTTGCATTCATGTTGTTCCAATTGATTGCTGACTCAATTTGTCCAACATCTTGTGTTCTAGTTTTGGTTACTTGCCATTTACCAACATATGCGTTGTCGGCTTCTCCTGTACAGTAGATGTTTTCAGGAAAATTAACAGAACATACATATCTAGAGGACCTAGATCTGGCAGCAAAGGGTTTTCTGACACAGTGTGGACAGGACTGAGGGTGTCTTGCAAGTTGGCATTTTTTACATGGTTCAGCTGGTTGGGATTGTGTTGGAAATGATATGGAGACACGACCTGGTTCTAGAGGATGTCTAAAGATTCTTGGTGAATCATAAATGATTGGACGGTTATGACTTCTTTCATAATCCATTTTCCAATGAGGAAGGAAAGTGAGTTCATGTTTGGTATAGATCTTTGGTTGGGTAACATTACTGTCACCTAACACGTGGACTCGAGGCTTACCATTGTGGTCCATGGAAAAGAGATGGGTTTGGACTTTATAGGTCATGGAATGATGGAGTGCAACAACAGTTTCATTTGGGTTCATATCAGTTGTCACGCCCCGACCCAACCCCGCAAAAGGCCAAGCCCGGACCCGACACACGGACGGAGTCTCCTCTGTACCGTGGACGATCCGGAAACCTTGCATTCAGTATAATACTCGCGAATACCATAATAAACATTTGAAACAAGCCAACTTTCTTTTAAAACATACATCTTCTTATTAATCAACTTTACAATCCAAAATGCCATGCATACTACACAAGTATTTATGCCACTAAACAATTAAACCATTAGTATGCAATTCTTTACTAGTCATAAGAGTATATTTTTACAACTTCACATTCTTTCAACTTTTACAACATAAGACCATAGAGCCCTTAAAATAGAACTACATACAAGGCTACAAGCCTCAAAATGAAGCGACAACCAAGCAATGTTCACATCAAACATGGCCCGCACAAAAGACTGGCAACCAACCACCAGCAAAGCAAAGAAAGTGCTATCAAGGAAACACCTCCACTTGCTCCTCCTTCTCAATTACCTCAATAGGATCCGGTGCAACTACTCCTGTAAAAATATAGTATAGAAAGGAATGAGCAAAAACTATTGCTCAGCCAAGGTTATTGGTCTCAAAGACGGGGATGAGAGGAGAATGCAATGCAAATAGTCAAGCAATTCATTCAATTATCATATTTAGATACAAACAAAGCCAACAATAAAACAAGACAAGCATTAAAACTATAAACACTCATTCAAAGGATACGATTCACTTTCCACGAGCAACTTTCAATCACGAATTGGATGACGACGCGCCGCCCCCAACTACCTTATAACTTCAGTTTGGAATACCCCGGAAGTATCCATCAATTCTATGACCCAAATCTCCCTAGGAGGCAACCCAAGCGAGAAAGGGAATAGGACACGGAGCTAGAGCAACCAACACTGGCAACCAGAGGCTACCCAGAGAGGCCCATCACTCCGCCCCTGACTCTATGAATGCAATACAATATACAATGCAACAATCGAGCAATCGAGCAATAAAGCCACATGTGGGAGAATAACAAAGTAGGTTACTCTCGCACGCAATAGCAACAATTGATAAACATTTCAATCAAAATCAACTCTAACAAGCATAATAAGCATTAACAAGCATTCTACAAGCAAAATTCTATGAAAACCAACAAAAACACAAAACGACCCCAACTTTCCAAACGCTACTACTTTCAAACGAGCCACGAGTTTTGGAAACCGAATTCACCAATCCTCCTAGGTCACCATAAGGCATGTCTAAAGACCCCGAAACCCTACTTTATCCTACAATTCCTGCAAAGCCCCAATTTATCCCTTTGCTCATTTGAACTACCGCTACCCTAACCAAACACCCAACCGACACCATAATCGCACCAAAAGTGCTTCCATGGCCTCCCGAGACAATGCCATCACGCAAAACGAGAAAATGCTAAACTCGACCTAAACGACCCCGAATTTCACCAATGCATTTTTCTCGTTTTTTCCATTGCATAGTCCAAACAAATCAAGCATTTAGACATTCTAGCATATCTAGCATCTTTTCACATTAACAGAACGCATAATGGAGCAACTTCATCGATTCAAGGGTTTACTATTCATAATCTACTATTCAACTAACAATTTAAATTGCAATCTCAATATTCAACTGCAGAAAATGTTAAAAAGCTATAAATACGTGTTCTACAATTGTCAAGAAACATTCTTTAAGCATCAAAATGATTAAAACAACAAACTGCGGATAAAACCCAAAAATCATAAATTTGATATACATGTTATTCAAATGCGCAAATAATGTGCTTCCCTCACCTTAGACACACCTAGCCGCTAGGAAAACCATGCTGGATGCCTCGGAAATAACCCCGCACAATCTCATGCGAAGATTTGAAGTTTGGAAGTTGAAAATCTTTTTTTTTTCTCTCTTGGAGGTTCGGCCAGCTCAAGGACTGTTTTGTGCTTGTTTTTTTTATTATTATTTTGCTATGTTATAACTATAAAAAGATGACAAGCTTTGGTCAAAGGTCAAGCCCCTTGGTCAAACTAACTTAAGTTGGTCAAATTGCCTATTTTTATGCATTTTAAAGCTATAACAACCATCACCAAATTACTTCTAGCTAACAACAAATAAAATATAAAATTTAAGACACCAAAATACTAGTTTTCACTATTTGTTGTGGACTAGAAAATACCCTCTAACTATCGCTCTCGAAATGCAATGCACCTTGCGACAATAAAGAAGTAACAATTTGATTTCAAAGAATTTAAGAAATAATTTTTCAAAATAATAAACAAGAAAATTCCACATTCTGGGCTCGGGTATTACATCAGCTCTAAAAAGTTGGATAAGGACCTAAATGGTTTGAGAAAGGGTAGGACGGGAAAGATCAATGGTGAAGTTTGGTTCAACATGGATGAGAACATGGCCATTATGAAGACCTGCTTCAACGGCACAGATGAGTGCATCATCAAACTTACGCCACCTGGTATCTAGTAAAGAGACTAGACATCAAACATTCTTTCCGGCAAGGAAACAAGGCTGTAAGGCTAGACGTATAGCTCCAAGGTGTAAACCTTTGTAACCTTTCTGTCTATATTTACGGAGATCAGGTTCAGAAAGTATGGGAAGATAGGTTTCTGAGCAGGACGAGGATACGGATTGTACAGAGATTGTAGAGGATTTGTACATGGCTGTAAGGGCTGCTGGCTTGATAGATAATAGAGATTTAAACTTTTTTGTGAGTTGGGAAGTTTGGTAATATGAGTATGGGTTTAACGGAGAGAGTTTGAAGAGTTCTCCTGGTTTGGTAGATGGAGGTGTTTTGGTTATGTCTACCTCATAATGAGATGCGGAAGGATCAAAAGAAGTGACTTCAGAGTTGTTAGCAACAACTTCTTGTTTTGGCAGGGGAAGATCTGACATGGTGGATACACTGGTCACGACTGGACTTACTGTGGGACTTACTGCATCTTTCATTCACTCTTTAACGGCTATTGCCTTGTTGCCAAAGACTCTAGCGTTCAACACACAAGTATTGTTTAAGACCTTCAGTACCAGAATAAGGAAGTGCTACAGTTAACTTGGCTCTGAGACCACTAAGGGGAAGGGAAGGAGCGGGAAGCGGAGGAAGACATGGCTAAAGGCTTTAGTTTGAGGGAGGGAAGTAGAGGATGTGTTTTAATCCCAATCTAACTCTGCCCCTTTAGTCAGGGGTTCTTCATTATTTGTAGGCAAACGATTACAAAGCCTAATAATACAAGTAAAATCTTTACTATTCTTGACAAGGACTAAAGCAGCTTCCTTTAATAAAGGAAAAGATGTCATGACATAAAGAGATTCCTAATAATTCACAAATAAGGCAAACCTAACGCGACTAAAGCGGTTTCCTTTAATAAAAGAAATCTCACTTATTACGAAGACAAACGAGACATGACTTAAAGGGAATCTGAAATGACAAAAGATTCTTATGATATCCTATTATTACAACACGACAAACCTATTTACATGACATGAGGCTTCGTCATAGGGTCCACCCGGGACTCCTGGAGTCCTATCTGCAATGAGTCACCATCCCCTCAGTGGTATTAGAGCCTAGTTCACTGTAGCACTTCCCTATACTGGTATTGAAGGTCTTAAATTATACTTGTGTGTTGAACACTAGAGTCTTTGGAAATAGGGAAATAGCCATTAAATAGTGAATGAAAGGCGTCGTAAGTCCCGCAGTAAGTCCAGTCGTGACCAGCGTATCCATCATGGCTGATCTTCCCCTGCCAGAACAAGAAGTTGTTGCTAACAACTCTGAAGTCACTTCCTTTTATCCTTCCGCATCTCATTATGAGGTAGACATAACCCAAACACCTCCATCTTCCAAACCAGGAGAACTGTTCAAGCTCCTCTATTAAACCCATACTCATATTACCAAACTTCCCAACTCACACAAAAGTTCAAATCTCTATTACCTATCAAGCCAGCAGCCCTTACAGCCGTGTACAAATCCTCTACAGTCTCTGTACAATCCGTATCCTCTTTCCGCTCAGAAAACTATCTTCCCATAGTTTCTGAACCTGATCTCCGTAGATATAGACAAAAAGGCTATAAAGGTTTACACCTTGGAGCTATTCGTCTAGCCTTACAGCCTAGTTTCCATGCCGAAAAGAATGTTTCATTTCTAGTCTCTTTACTAGATACCAGGTGCTATAAGTTTGATGATGCACTCATCTGTGTTGTTGAAGCAGGTCTTCACAATGGCCATGTCCTTATCTATGTTGAACCAAACTTTACCCTTGATCTTTCCCGTCCTACCCTTTCTCAAACCATACAGGTCCTTATCTAACTTTATGGAGCTGATATGAACCCAAATGAAACTGTTGTTGCACTCCATCATTCCATGACCTATAAAGTTCAAACTCATCTATTTTCCATGGACCATAACTGTAAGCCTCGAGTCCACGTGTTAGGTGATAGTAATGTTACCCAACCAAAAATCTACACCAACATGAACTCACTTTCCTTCCTCGTTGGAAAAATATTTATGAAAGAAGCCATAACCGACCAATCATCCATGATTCACCAAGAATCTCTAGATGTCCTCTAGAACCAGGTCGCGCCTTTATATTATTTCCAACACAATCCTAACCAGCTGAACCATATGAAAAATGCCAACTTGCTAGACACCCTCAGTCCTGTCCACACTGTGTCAGAAAACCTTTTGCTGCCAGATCTAGGTCCTCTAGATATGTATGTTCTGTTAATTTTCCTGAAGACATCTATTGTACAGGAGAAGCTGACAACGCATATATTGGTAAATGGCAAGTAACCAAAACCAGACCACAAGATGTTGGACAAATTGGGTCAGCAATCAATTAGAGCAACATGAATGCAAAAGCTTAGAATGCTGCCATTCAAAAGATATAGTCAGATCTCAAGGAACATGTTGCATGGACAAAACAAGCCCATGATCATCTCAGACAAGGTAGTTATGACCAGTATAATGATCTCTACAAGGCTTTCCACAAGAATCACATATACCACCAGAAGACTCCAATCAACTGGAAAAAACTGTTGAAAGCTGCTCTGTAACGCCCCGATCCCTCACAAGATGGGGACTCCTAGTTATCACGCTATTCTCACCCAATTCCAAACCCCGGGCACAAAATTTTAGGGAAAAACGGACGGAGTCTCCCCTGTTTATAGGACTAAACTGGTACCTGCACAAAGACACCCATGATGCTAGATCCACAAACAGCAACTCTTATAACTAATCCTCCAAGATTTTTATGGGCCATCCGCGATCACAAGGCCATCTGAGCCTTGGAACAACAATTACATATAACACACAAGTAAGCAAAGCATTTCTAATTTTAACTATAGGTGGTTAGATACAACAATAGCCAAGTTCTACTTCCAAGTTTGTTAATCACACAAGCATGCAAAAGAATAAGTTTACTATGGATTATTACATGTCATTCCACTTTATATCCAACATACAAGATTACAAATTATTACATTCACCATTTATACTCAAGACCCCAAGGTCACAAAAAGGCAATCAACAACAACTCCACGCAAGCTTCTCATTTTAGACAACCTTATCACACAAGAAGTCACCGAAATTGCTTAACTAGCACTTCTTCCTCTTCTTCTATCAGCTGAGGATTCACCTCAGCTTCACCTGAAACATATTAAATGAGGAATGAGCAACAATGTTGCCCAGCGAGGGAGGTGATGCAACATGCCAACATGCAATATGATATGCAAACACAAGAAAACATATATAATCCACATAAATCAACAAGACAATAAACCAAGCAATTAACCACTTTTAAAAAGGATACGGTTCCACTTCCGAGTCTTCAATCACGAGCCACAAACCACGAGCATCACGAACATGCCGGCAAACCCCAAACACCAACAATTGGGATACTCCGGATGTATCCCGATCCTACGACCCTTTCTCCCGAGGTAGGTCCATGCCCAGCAGGTGAACCACGCCTCTGGGTTAGTGGAGTATGCCTCAGCGAGAAAGGGAATAGGCACCATGGTAGTCGAGGGAGCACGGCAAGCCCGACGCCTCCCGTGTTTCTCGACGCTACCATGTCCAAAAAGGTTGCACAACCCCGAGACAAGACACAAGCAATCAAGAAATCACATAACATGTATGAGGGACGACAAAGTAGGCCCCCCTCACAAATATTCACGATATAATTCACACAAGTACGAATATAGCATTAAGATTCCAAAAGTAGCAATCAACATAAACCATTCCCACAACTACTCAAATAGCTTAATTATATCTTGAATATTCAATACAAGGTAATACAATCCCACAACAAGTTCCAAATGCAATTAAAATGGGTAAAAACTACATTTCCCCTTTCTTTAACCGAGTTTTCTTTCTCCTAAGCATGGTTCAAGATGCTCAAACTATATCCTAGTCTTTCTATATTCTTAATTAAGTCCAAAGGCACCTTTTAAAGTCATCAAAATCCATTTTTGAAGCAAAAGTTTGGGAAGGCCCCGAATGGTTTTGAACTACAACTATACTAACCGAACCCCATTTTTGCGAAACGAAAACACCAAAGGTGTTTCCTTAGCTCAAGGATACCCGAATCAATGCCCAAATTTGCCCGGATTGCTTAACGAGAAAAGTCCCCTTTTTAAAGTTAACAAATTTTGCATTTTAACTCATTTTCGGGTAATTCAACCTCACGTGAGTCTTTGTCTAGTTTCACTAATGTCTAAAGCACCTAAAGGAAGCCTCAATTCAATCTAATTAACAAATTATATATAAAAAGAAACCCTAAATTTTCGGATTTCACTATTCACTGCACTATTCATCATCTCTTTCAATCAATCTATGCATTCTACCATAAAATTTGCTAACAAGCTTTAAAAGTCTACACTATAGGCTCTAATAAACACATATTAAACATTTATAACAAGTATTATAGCAATAATCAACAAATCAAAAATTTCAATATATGAACATAAACTTTGATAATTATAAAAATGCAACTCCCTCACTTGTATGAAGATATAGGCAAGGTGGTGAAGCTCCTAGGTGCTCTAGAATCCTCCCTAAGCAAGCCAAGAGCTCAACTCCAAGGTTTGATGAAGAAATTCTCCTCCTGTGCCATTTTTGGATTTGCGACAGTAACTTTCAACTCTTTTTTTTTTTTTTTGCTATGTTATGGGCTAAGTTGTGAGTTGTGAGAGTTTTATGTTGAGTAAGCTTAAGAGGGGCCAAGTTGTGTGCATAAATGAGCTATTAAAAAGAGCATGGGTTGTTTAAAAATGAGTCTAAGGTGCAACAAAGGTGTTAGCTAATTAAAACACTTAATTAAGTCACGTAACACTATTCATTCAAGACGAAAACTATTTTCTAAATGCATACTCCCAACTTTAAATACACAAAATAATATTTTTCACATTCCTCCTACATGATATGTGACAGGAGAAAAATACAGTTTCAGAAAAATTAAACAATAAATTTTTCTTATGAATAGTGTCTTATGCTAAAAATTAAATAAATGCACATTTAATGCTCAAATAAGACGTTCAACAATTTAAAATGAATATGAAGAGGTTCTCGGTCGTCACACGCTCCAGTTCGGAACCCTTTCGGACAAGTTCATTCTTGGAACAGCGTCAACATGATCAACATGCATAAATCTTCTTCTGAGAAGCATTATCTTGATTCAGACGAGTTCAAAAGAAAAAGAGAATGACTCGCTAAAAAGCTCAAACAGCCAGCTAAGCCAAAGAAGCAGTTCTCTCATCATTGGAAGCATAATCCAAAGCCAGATCATGTAGTCTGGATACCAAGTGGCAATTGCAAAAAAGCCTATTGGGTTGATCTCACACCACCTCCTCATTATCTCTCCAAAGAGAAAATTATCTCAACTGGGTAGGGTGATGAAGATGAGAAAGAAGGTCCCAGAGAAATTTCTTCTGTTATTTCGTCCTTTGATTCCTTTGATCCATTTGAAAAGGATTCATCCTCTCAAACGATTCTACCATACAAAGGGCCAGTTCTTATGCAGACCTCTGTGACTCCGTTCTACATGGACACCACAAGAATACGTACACATAACCCTGTACAAACAAATCTTGATGATTCAGAAACAACCAGTGACCAGGGAAAAACTTCCCAAGCAGGAGAACACCGGAACCAACAACCGCCACTAGCACAAGTTCCACAACCACAGGTTCCACAACAGCAACCTCAGAGACAACAAAATATTGAAGGAAAAATTTTCATCCTATATACTCCAGATCACAAGCAATTCTGGAATATTGAAGCAATTCCTTCTGATGACAGAATCAAATATCTTGAGAAAATGGATGCATGGATAAATGGAGAATCTCTCTGAAATCCTACTCTTGAGATAAGAGATATCATTGACCGTATTGTTGCTATTTTTACAGGATCACTTCGCAGTTGGTGGACAAGAATGTTGTCAGAAGAAGAAAGACAAATCATCCTGACAGATGCAGATCCTATCCAGATATTTCTAAGATGTCTACGAAACATTTTCGTAGGACAAACAACCCAAGAGATTGAAAAGGCAGAAAATGACTTCTTACTCGACAAATGATGTGATGTTGTAAAACTTGGAGATTACTATCTCATATAGGACGCTCTGTATTTTTTCTTTGGGAAAAATACAGAAACCATCAAGAAGGCGTTTGTCTTTAACATGCCACAACCTCTTCCTGAATTGCTCGAAACAGAGTTCAAATAAGCCAATATTGCATATCTAAGACAAGTAAGTCTTGCTCACTTGTACTAGATGGCCAGAAAGCTCATTCAAGATCATTGCGAGTCCAAACGACTTGGCAAACTTCTCAAAAACAACGAGCAGAAAACAATGGATACCTTTTGCAGAAAAGATTTCAAAAGTTTGGCTGTCACACTCACAGCTACTCTCCATGTTCGTATCACAAATACAAGAAACACAAATATCAGAAAAGGTTTCACAAATCCAGAAACCTTTCAAGAAATTCAGATTTGTAAAGAGAAGATCAAAACCCTCTTCTTCCACTAAATATTTTCTTTGTGGAAAGAAAGGACATTTTGCAAAGGAGTGTTACCTCAAGAAGTCCAAGAAGCTACTAGCCAAGCTTGTTCAGTTCATTTCAACTCAAAACTTTGATGACCAACTATACACAAGGACTTCTGAACCAGATCAAGCCGTCCTTAACCTTGATACAGCCTCATCCTCAGATCTCACCTCAGAATCCGAATCCTCTGATTCTGAACCAAACCGTTCCATAGCCAAAATACAAAAAACCACTGAACAACCAATCCTTACCACTTCCCAAGCTACTTTTACCCCAGGCCAGATATACAAACCCTACATAAAATTTCTCATAAATCCTCCAGGATATGTTCCTATCACTGTTACTGCACTTGTAGACATAGGGTCTTGTATTTCCATGATGAAATCCAAGTGTCTTCCTCCTGAATTTTGGATTTCCTCCAGAGCAACCTTTACCACTACTTCTGGTAGTAGATTTGCAAGTGAAGCACATTCCATGACCATACCTATACACGTATCCGCAGATGTCTCAGTACAACACAGCTTTTACCAGTATGATCAATGCTGTGAAGACATTCTCTTAGGAATGGATTTCCTGACCTTACTTGCTCCATTCTCATTTCAGACAGGTGGTTTCCAATTCCTACACAATCAGTATACCCCTTGGGTATCTTTACAGGAATTACCTTCACAAGTTTCAGCCATTCAAGATAATGAATTTGCTAAAGAGAGAAACCTCTTCCTTTCCTATTGCGGTGATCTTCCAAACAAGTTTTGGGAAAGAGAGAAGCACTTCATCTCTCTAACTTATAGAGAAAATTGGCAGATGCCACACCAAACCGCATCTCATCTAGGAATACCAAAAGATGAAGATCTTTGTCTAGCTGAAATTCAAACACTCCTTGAGCAAGGTTTTATCCGACCATCCAGATCTCCATGGGCAAGTCATGGCTTTTATGTCAACAAAATATCTGAATAAGTCCAAGGAAAGAAAAGATTGGTGATAGATTATCGCCAACTCAATGATCAATTACAGAATATCAGATACCCTCTTCCAAGAAAGGAACATCTCATTCAGAAGCTATCCAAAGCCAAATTCTTCTCCAAATTTGATATGAAATTTGGATTTTGGCAAATTGGTATTACTGAAGCTGATAGATTCAAAACTACTTTTGTTGTTCCACAGGGATATTATGAATGGAACTTCATTCCATTCGGTCTCAAGAATGCATCATCCGAGTTCCAACACAGAATGGATGATGTGTACCGACCTCTTGCGCAGCATTGTATTGTCTACATTGATGATGTGTTAGTATTCAGTAACACAGCTGAAGAACACCACCTGTATCTCCGACAATTCCTGGAACTAACCTACTAGCATGGATTAGTTCTAGCTGAATCCAAGATGAAAATTGGTCTAAATGCTATTGGTTTTCTTGGTTTGCAGATCCGAGAAGGACACATTATCTTACAGGACCACATATCAAGAAAATTCCTCGACTTTCCTGATGAACTCAAAACTGTTTCACAGATCCAGCAATTCCTTGGCCTGATCAATTATGCTTCATCCCATGTCCTAGCATTGGCCAACTACACCAGGCAGATTTCCAAGTACCTCTGAAAATCCAACATTGGAAATTGGTCTTTAGAAGCCACAGCTGCAGTTCAGAAGCTAAAGGACCTATGTCAAGCACTTCCTCCTCTCAAGATCCCAAGTCCAGGACAACTCATTTTGCAGAGTGATACTTCTCTTGATTTTTGGGCAGCAGTCCTCATTGAAGAATAAAATGGACACAGACAAGTCTGTGACTACAAATCAGGATCTTTCACACCAGCACAATGCAATTATCCCTCTTTCAAAAGAGAAGTTCTTGTAGTTATTCAGGGAATCAAAAAATTCAAGTTTTATCTTGCTCAGAATCCTTTTATTATTGAAACAAATTTTAAAGGATTTCTGGGTGTTCTCAAAAGAAAGCAGAATGATATTCCGGATCCACAACTCATCTGATTGACAAAATGGATTTCCCAATTCAATTGGACAATGCGACACATCCCAGGCAAAGAGAATATCTTTGCTAATTTTCTCTCTCGCATACCACCATCTGAGAAAGCTGTATGCATGGTAAATCCAAATGGTCGCATGCTCCCATCTTTCCTTATTCCAGGTCTTATTCGAGGCAGTCCCAACTCAAATCCAAATCCCATTAATGGCCAGTCTGTGAGGCCCGACCCTGAATAATGTGGCTTATCTCAATTTGCGTGCCATAGACCCAGAATTATATGACTAACCTTAGATTACGTGCCCTGTCTTGGTTTTCGTGCATGCCTCGTCATTCATGCCTTGACCTAGAATTGTGTGCCCTAATCCTCGACTTACATGCCCTGACTTCGATTTACGTGCGATACCTCAATTTGTGTACATTGACCTTGAATTGCGTGCCCTAACCTAGGTTTAAGAGTCGTACATCGAATTACGTGTATTATATTGAATTACGTGCCTTGTATCGGTTTACGTGCATTTACCTAGGGTTGTGTGCATTTGCATTGGAATCCGTGCATTTATCTTGAAGTACATGTCTTACCTCGTAGTTCATGTCTACCTTGTGATTTGTGCTCCGTATTGATTTCTGTACGTGTCTCGTAGTGCATGCCCTAAACCTAGGAAAGCGTGCCCGCATGCTAATCAACAAAGAATCCTACACAAAGCACTAGACTATTAAATAATCCTACACAATCTACTAACCAATATTATATTCCTAATTCAAATTCTCTACAAACTCCACTAACAATAAAATAACACTAAACTATTCCTACATTTCCCACTATCTATTATTCTATTCATAATTCAAACTCATCAACAAATATTCCTATATTTTATTCTACCTAGATTCCCTAATTTCCCAACATTCCTATGACAACACAAGACACCATGCTACATAGGATAGACAAAACAAAAACAATCTAGACAAACTATGACACAACACAAGACACAAAGCTTTAAAAAATACACTTACACACTACCCAAGCCCCTCCCTTTTTTGTGAAACACACCCCACACACTACTAAAATTCAAATAACACTCAAAACAACAAAAAAATTCAGACTCTAGGCACCTAAACCGACATACACACATGCAAACACTCAAACAACTCTTTAAACTCTCATTTTGCCTCTCAACTCTCCCATTCTCTCTCCATTTCAGTTCTAGCTGCCTCTTGAGCATTCAAGACTCCTAACAACTCTCTAAGACTCTCCCAAGCTCAGCCATAGCAAGCACAAGCAAGCAACATAGCAAGAAAACTCACACAAGCTCTCAAACCTCTCATTTTCAGCCTAGGTAAAGTTTTGTTAATTTTCTTTCATTTCTTTTTGTTCTAATCACATGCACACAGTAAGCATAAGCTAACTAAGTTGGGATTTAAAGGAAATCAAGATACCACTCAGCTAAAGCAAGGAAAGAAGACATTTTGTGCGATTTCAAGAGCATTTGTGCATTTTCATCCATCAATAGGCTAAGGTGAGGGTTAAACTCTTTTAAAAGCTTTCAAAACTCACATGCATGCTCTCATGTGGGTATATTTACCTTTTTAGTTGTTGTATATGTGTGTATATGAGCTTATCTACTCATGCATGGCATGATAATGGCTAGAACTTGAAGATAGGTAAAAAACGTTTTTGCTGGCAGTTTTCTGACCTTGTAGAACAAAGTGCATTTGACTTAGTAAACCTTGATAAAAATGCGTGAAAATTGGTAGGTCACTAGTTTTGTCAGTTATGAACATTTTTTGTGAAATAGTCCAAGGTCAATTTTGATTCTAAGACCCAAAAAATGGCAAAATATCAAAAGGTGTCTAAATCTGGAAATTTTGGAAAAATGAAATAGGTTTCTGACAGATTACTAACTTTGTACAACGAAGTGTTTTTGACCTTGTAAATTTCGATAAAAATGCATTAAAATTCGTAGGTTGCTAGATTTTGCAGTTCTGGACATTTTTGTCAGAAATAGGACAAAGCTAAATCTGACTCTAAGACCCCCAAAAATGGAAAAAATCGTAATATGTCTAAAACTTGACAGTTTTGCATAGTCCCACGGTTTTGGCCATAACTCCTAATTCCGAACTCCAAATGATGTGAGGTTTGTTCCTAGATTTAAATCACTCATTAAGCTATAATTTTACATTTTTTCACTGAATTTGGAGATTATTTGCTTGGCGAATTGAATGTGGGAAAACAGACCATTGTAGTAGGGTTTTGCTTAGTAAAATGCTTTGAAACATGTTGTAACTTCACTTGTGGTATTGAATGCTTGGAATTGTGGCACATAGATGTTGTGTGGACTGTTGTGGTTGGTTGAGGTTGTTTAATTTGGTTGATGCATGGCTTGGGTTTAATTGCGTGACAAATTATGGCTTAATCGCATGTGTAAGCACGAATTTAGGCCCTATTGCTTATGAAAACTTGCTAAGTGATGATCCTATGATTTAATGTGTTCAATTGCATGATTAGTAGGCTGCCTAATAAATGTTAAGTATGCTTGAAATGGTTTAAGTGTTACTTGTGGTGCTTAGCAAATGAAACCAACCCCAAGCACGGCCTAGTAAACCCTAATGGCCCCGTAGGCTCCCGAGTCATAAACCACTCTTGTGTGTATTATAATTGATGTTGCTGAAGGTTAATAGGCTGCCCGGAATTGTCCTTATAGCTCTAGACATGATTCCCGATGATTGCATGTTGATAAGTGAACTATTCTTGCACCCGGTTTTGTGTAAGTGTCGTTGCATGCTTATATGATCTGAACACTTGATATGTGAACTAAAATGAGCTATATGACTTGTTATATGGTGATTACTTGGTTGTCTGTTAAATGTTCACATGCTTCTAAGTGTTTTACAAAGTGAATTTACATGTCAAAGCATGCCTCGTATGTTTACTTGTCGATATGTGATCTTGTAATTCCTCGGAGGCAACCTACTTTGTTGACCTCCTAATGTGAATTGTTAAAAGATATTCAATGGCTTATTTGAACATGATTACTTGGCTGCCCGTGAAAGTTTAATTGCTTCCAAATTGATATATGAAATGATTATATGTTCTTACAATGCCTTATGTGCCAATATATCAAAATGTGATCATATATTTGCTCGAAGGCAACCTACTTTGCTGACCTTTCAATGTGAACTGTTAAATGGCATACATGTGCATTGTATACAAGGTTGCAACCTTTCATTTTGGCATGGTAGCGTTTCACGCACGCCGAGCGGCATCGGGCTTGCCGGTGCTACCGTGACTACCATGGTCCAATTCTCTCTCTCGCTTGGGGGCTAGACTTCATCGGAGAGTTGGGTCGTAGGATTTCGGGGTACATCCAGAGTATACCCATTTGGAGTGATAAGTGGATGATTGAAGCCGGCCGCAACAACTATTATCGAAAATGATCTTGAGAGCAAATGCTCACCGATTGATCTTGAGAGCGAAAGCTCACCGTATCATTTTCACTATGTATTTAAGTACTCTCGCTTGGTTCCTAGAGGACCTCGGGGAGGAAAGACAGGTAAATGTGTTCATTTATATTTATGTTATGTTATGAACTTGCTTATTTCATATGACATGTTTTCAAAAGGGTTTTTCATAAGATTAATCGGAAAAGAGTTTTTAAAAACGTTATCTCTCGTTCCCCCTCGCTGAGTTCATAAGGACTCACCCTCTTTTATCATCACATGTGAAGAAGATTTGGAACTGGTACCCAAAGAGAATGTGCCTGTTGATGATTCCTCTGAGTGATTACGTGTTTTATGTGTCTTGCTTGTCAATGGCTATTTTGTGAACGTTGTGTTTTCTTTGAAGACTACTTATTTTGTTGATGTAAATGACTCCGTTGTAATTTGGGTCTAATTTTGGCTTGTACTGATTAAAATCGGACGAACTCTTTATTGGTTGTTTGCTTTCATTATCTTGATTAGTAGTTATCGTAGGTGTTTAAACCACTAGGTGAAGAATTAAATAACGTAACTCTATATAAACTCACCTAGGTGCTCAATCATAAGCTAAAGAATAATAGGTACTTGCGCGATAGGAATTGACAAATAAACGGGACATAGTTATCATGCTAGGCTTGTTAATCAAATGAAACTTTCGAAATAGACTAGTAGGCATATCAGTTGACGACAAAATAGGAATTCTTAATGGAATTGGATTAATGATTGGAATAATTGAGGCGTTTAGAATTTAGGCCAAACTAAAAGGTCCTAAATATAGTCGTTATGATGCCGATTTTTCTAAAAACAATTTGGAGTTTTAGGCTAACGGATAAGCTTTAACCTTCGTCAATCGATTATAGTCGTAAAATAATGTGAATGATTAGATCACACCCTAGTCTTGCCTCCTTAGGTTGGGTTGGGGCGTGACACCTATATTAGAATAGTATTAGAGCTTCGTTTGCTAATTAGGCATTAGTCGGGTTCAACTCTCGGATCGTAGGTAGAAGCCCTAAGGTAATTTTGATGTCTTGTTTATATGTGTTAATGTGTGTTAATGTGCTTTAATTGCTTTGTGGATTGAATATCATGTGCCTTTGTGGACCATATGTACTTGTGTCATGCACACCGACACGTTAATGCCCTCAATAATGCATACATGCTTTTATACTCCTTCTTTGATACATGTGCATGTTACATAACTATGACCGACTGTTTATACACATAGATAGTTAGGATTAGGACTTTCAGGAAAATGAATTTATGCAGGAAGAATGAAAAGGCTCGGTTAGAGATTTCTCGCATCTTCACAGGTACTCGATGGATCGTATGTAATATTGGATATGCATATATAAAATGTGTAGCACAGCTATAATTGTTGAGGTAAAGTTATCTCCTTATCTTGGAATACCCATACATGTGATTAAGTTGTCAATTTTATAGCTATGAAGTTCTTGATTTCGTTAAACCGTTCTTCTAATTGTGGTTCAAGTATAAAGGTTAATGACATACAACTTCCCTTAGGATATAAGAGTATACGATTAGATATGTAGAGTAGTATATATTCTCATGTGCTTATAGTGGAAGTTGACTTAGAGGTTGCTTTGAATTCATTTCTCACATCTTAAAATTAGCTTGATAGACTATCTAAGAAGTTAGCAATATACTCGTACGATTGAATCTTTACTTGGTTGGAATGAAGCATTGATGAATCTGATATGGTGTATACTAGCGAGTTTCAAGTTCACTAAATGGTAAGACCACGACCTAGAAATTAAGAGATGAATTCGTGGAAGTTGACAATAGTTTACTTTTAGGGGTTAGATTATTAAGACATGGATAGTGTATTTGAGTGACTTAACAATGGATAACCTCAAGACATGTAGGCAACTCTGGAGACCGAATTTAACAAGGTTGATGATTCTTTAGTATAACAAGATATAAGGATGCTAGAATCGAGGAATTCACGTAGCTAAAACTCGTGTTCGGAAGACTACACCTAAAATATTAGGTCGAATAGAAGTGTAAGGTATTGAATTATGCATTAGATGACTAACATTGCTAAAGGTCCTAAGTTGAATATTGGTGATATTAAGAATCATGGTATTAGTTTGGTGCCCTCAGATTTAGTTGTGATTATGCAAAGTAAATCATTCTATACACTCGTTATTTGGATACCGTAAAGGATGTTAAGAAGCATATATCCCTAAGTAATACCAATGGACCTAGTATATAAACCATGGAAGTGAGATTAAAGCATCCGGCTACAAGTGGAGTCGTTAGGGTACGATTAGTAATCCTAAATAGCTAATAGTGAGTATGCATGATGATTCATGGTAAACCCTAGGACCTAAGGTCGATGAGTCTTGATGTTCTTAGCTAGTTGAACATGTGAATGAGGAGAGTAATATTTCATTTAGTTAAGATAGAGATGAATTAGAAGTCATGATGACCCAAGAGATTGCTGTTAGACAATTGTATTTATGTGCACCATTTCACGTCTAGAAACTAACGGTTGGTAGGCTTCGAATCGTGGTCATTGAATAGAGGGTGAATCTTGTAATGATAGTTAAATGAGTGGTTGATTACTTTTGAAGTTCTATTAGATTATATTGAAGGATGCCTTATGGTTATAATTCTTATGATGACATACCCTTGAAGTTATTTCATGTAATAAGCTACTTAGATTAGTATGGTAAGTATCTTATGAGCTAGATCATTTCGGTACCCATTTATAGTCCTAAGACTGTTGTTGTACGGTCGGGAACCTAGTGGAGCATTGATATCACTTACATGGCTATGATCCTAGCTTAGTAACACTAATGTTGAAGGTATATTGGCGGGCATTGAGTGTTCGAACGAATGACTAGGTCGCTAAGTATGTAGGACCATTGTCTTCTTAATATAATGTTACCTTGGATTGAGGTGAGTGAAATTTATTTGAGGTTGAAACTATTCACCTTAGGAGTCTTGGTTAAGATTAAAAGAAATTTTGAAGCCTCGTGACTTAAAGATAGAGATTTGAATAAGGAAATAAATTGTGGATCACAAGTTGATGAAACTTACTTGAAGAATTGAACTAGTGCTACATGATTAGTTTACCCATGCAATTTCGATGGCAATTTATTGGTGGTACTTAATAAACCTTAGAATTCGAGTTTAATGAATCTCAACGGTCTTCCTACTTGATTACGAGGGTGAAGTTTAACGAAGCTGGGAAAGAATGTTAGCGAATAGGAGCCTGTAACCGGGATACTAGTCATTAGAAGATTTGCTAACCTAAGGTACCTACGAGATAAGGACTATGATACTATCGATAGACGATGACTTGAGATGAATTAGTGTGTTTGGTGAGTTCTTCTTGAAGATAAGGTCGTATTGTGCAAATGATCCATAACTTGTGTATGTCCTACGTGTTAACAATTTTGAAGCTAGTTGATAGGATATGTAAATCGGATATAGACCTATCATCTTGAAATTAGTGCATGTCACTGTCACGCCCCAACTCGACCCCTCCTACAATCAATTAGGATGCAACGGAATTTCGGCAGTATAACGACAGTAATTTGGACACTGAGGCTCTAAACCAACCTCTTCGAAACTCATACATCTAACTCCACAATAATTCAACAATTAACAACACAACCACAACATACAATAAACATTCTTTACCATTGCATCCATAGGTTATATGCCTCTATATCAACATCATACATTTACTATAAAACATTCATTCCCAAAATAGATTATAACCAATCTAGCAACCTAATCATGTTCCAAAACAAGACTACTAAGCTAGCAACATTTAATTCATTATCTTTACAACATCTTATACATCATAAACTTCTAAGTAAATACAAACATCTAGTTTTAATATACAAGATAACAAAAGAGAACTACATCTCAGATATCAATGACAAGACTTTGGCACATAGGACTTGTCCACATAAAGCACATTCTCAGCTTCCTGAGGCACGTATCCGTATTCCTGTTCTGTAACACCTGTAAGCATGCAATAATAGAGAGTGAGCTTATATAAAATAAGCCCAGTGAGGATCCGATAGATCTCTAACAGTATTCACTATACTCCGTGGAAATAATCCTTTGAGCAAGTAAACACACAATAACGTCAATAATACTATCATCACATAACTATAATGACCATTCAATAAAGGATACACTAGTTGGTGTAGCTCCAAACGCCATCACGATCATAATAGCCTTCTTGTGACTCCCATAAACTTACGCACCCGAGGTACCCCAATAACCTCTCCCTCCATGACACCTCCGTCATGCAAGCTGGAGGTAGTCTCTGGTAGTCATGCCGTTATCAACCCGATAGCCCGATGCTGCCCGAGAGGTGGCACACACATACCAAAGACTCAGCAATAATAATAAACATCATTCACAAGAGGACAGTCTAGCAGAACTACCTTTCTTCCGGCATCAATCATCAATCAATAATCAATCAATAATCATATTATCATCATAATAACATCAATAATCAATTTAACAACAAATAACTCAATTAGATGACAAAGTAGGCCATCCAACCGAACATGCATTAAACACACAATCAAACCCTAGTTTACCCATCATCAACTCACAATTCAATCACTCAAACCACACCCAATCAACTAAAGGCATAATTTAACATTTTAAAGAAAGACAACCTAAACTTCAAATATTCAAATCTTACATTCTACTAATCCAAACAACTCCAAACCAGTTTCTATCACTCACCCATTCAATCAACTACATTAGCCCCCTTGGAAACCAACCAAAACACATCCAAATCATGCCCAACAACCCTAAAACCCTAGTGTGTGATGGCTGAAATTTTTGGACTTTAGCACCAACCTCGCAATCGAAAATTCGGCATTACAACGACGCTACCACGTAATTATCAAACTTTTAGAAATCAACGGAAATCGATTTCAACCAATAAAACTCAAGATAATCAAGAAATGGCAAATAATTCAACTTTAAATACCCGAAAACAAATAATTATGCTACAACGGTTCAAATCTTGTAAGATTACATATAAATGATCCCTAGCATGCATGGAGCGATAATCTAACTTCAAATTAACATTCTAACAGTTCAATAATCAATTCTACGCAAAAACATAAAAATGACATTTTGAGATCTAAAATTTTTCTCTCACCTTTGATGCGATATAAGCATAGAAATACGTGCAATGCGTGCCCAACAAGCGAAATCCAACTCGGCACGAAGTTCTACGGAAAAAACTAGGTTTTTCTTTGAAAATTTACTTGGAAAACCTTGAAGAAAAGCTTTGATTTTTCTCCTATGGTCTCTCGGCCATCTAGGTGAAAATGAAGGTGTTTTGTGCTATTGCAATGTGTGTTGGTGATATATGCATGAAAGTCAACAATTTAAATGAAAGTCAAAGTTGAAACTTTAGTATTTTTAGTGTTTTCTTGACTTTAAATGCATTTTCTTGATCACCAATGTTCAAAACAATTATTCAACACCCAAGATAGCTCAAGTAGGTTATTTTTAGGTGACAAGAAGTTTTACAATTGAAGAATTTCACCCGAGTCGGCTTAAAACTCGATTTTCGCAAAAGTCGATGTAAAAACCCTAATAAATTCCTAAGCCGATTTAAAAACCGATTTCATCAAACATAGGTCTATTAAAGTCCGTGGACTATGTCTAGAAGGGTTAAAAAGACCAGTTTCAAAATTTTTTGTGGACGTGTTTCAAAAATACTATTCACTAAAAGTCGACGATAAAATTTCTGACTTCGTTTTTTATAAAAATTTCATGAATGTACATTTAGCATGTTCTAGGAGTATTGATATCAAAATTATCACATTCTAAGTCATATAGCACATAAACAGGTCAATTCACACAAAACGAGATAAAGCACGCAAAACGAGACATGATAGAAAAGTGGGGTTTCACATTCTAAGTCATATAGCACACAAACTGGTCAATTCACGTCAAACGAGATAAAACACGCAAAATGAGACAGGATAGAAAAGTGGGGTTTCACATTCTCCCCTCCTTAAAATAATTGCGTCCGCGCAATTCTCGAACTGACAGACGACTAAGTCCTTAATCGTTACACTTTAACAATATTTCTCTTAGTTCTCATTTATTTCTTAGGATAACACCTAAACAAAGACCCCAATTGATCAAACTCTGTTGACTGCAAGATGATTATCATAATTCCAAGACAATCTTCAATTCATAATTCTCTCCCACCTAATATCATATTCCTTATGGAAGAAATCGCAACTCTAAGGTCTTAACATAACACCACTACTTATCAATCATCCCCTACTACACAAAAGTGCTCTATGAACACCCCGAGGGTTTAAAAAAAACTCATTTACGATAACATGAATGATTATTGATCAAGGGAATATCTCAAAAGTGACATTAGTCAGAATATGGCTCTTATGAAATTTACAAGGAAATAAGAATATGGAAAGTCATATTTGAGCCAACAATCAAGTGAACAAGATGTCAAACAGGTTAGAGAGTCAAGGGGCTAATAGTTTAATAAGGAAACATGATAACTAAGATATGGAATGTCTCAGCACCTATTAGCTAAATAAGCACGAACAAAGGATGATGACGAGTCAAAACAGTGCTGAGTATGTTGAACAAAATTCCTAAACAAGTAGATATTTCAATTCTCGATGATTGTTCAAGGAACCAACAAGTAAGTTGTACTTGAGGTGAAATGAAATTAAGAGATAAGAGATGATTAATTCAATAGAAAACATGAGTGTCAAGATAATGAGTATCTCAGCACGCAATAACCAAAGAAGTACGAATAAGAAATGATAACATTAGGACAATGCCGAGTACTTTGAGTGAGCAATTACAAGCAAAGTAATGGCTTAGGATTTAATAATAAAACAATAGGATTAACAAAGATCAACAAAAATGACAATGATGTACTTAGGTAAGGAGTACATCAAACAAGTGAAATCGAATAAGTAAAATGGTATACCAAAGAAAAAATTACTTTCAAATGAATAGTAATAGGATGAAATGAAATATTGAAATCAATGGCTGGAGATATAGAATGAAATATAGAAGTCTCAAAGCTTAACTCCAATAAGCGACATTGCTATAAGAAGCATATATGAATGTTAAGAATAGAAACAGTGTCAAATGGGTATAGGATCCATTAATCCAATAAGCAAAACTTTCAAGAAATAATTGATAAGCTAGAAAAGTGTAACTCTCTCTCAAATAACTGAGAATAGAGTAAAAGAGAATAATAAGACTGATAGAATTATGAAGCACAAGAAGGGTGTCTCACCTACACATTTAAATACCAACAAGTCATATCCTACAATCTATCTTCCTCCAAAACAAGACACTAAGGAGATCTAGAGAACCTAAGGAGTCATAACAATCACCAAACAAGATAAATCACTCCAAAATTTTACATTCCGTACCAGACCAATCACTAAACAAGATAAATCACCGATTACCCAACACGATTCACTAATGAAGACTCTAAAATCTGATAACACAATACAGATTCATATTAACCCATTATAACACAAGCGAATCCTCAATCAACAATTTAGAATGTCATACCACCTAGAACTCAAAAGCTTGATATAGGCAAGTAATTGTTCAGTCACCAAAATGCATTCTTATTTCCTCAAATAATTCTATCTCCCAACAATTACATCTTCGAACAAAGTAACTTTAGTCAGGAATCACTCCAATTGTCTCCAAGGTTTAACGATCAAAACTCCAAAATATCCATTAATAATAATATAGCAATCCTAAATAGTAGAAATATATACATGTTATACTACACTTCATTCCCTTCAGAAATATACATCATTAATTCCTCAAATAAAATAACCTCAAGAAAGTATAGTCTGAGTTGAGACTCCAAAAGTGAATGATCACAACCTCACGGAAACCTCAACTTATAATCCATCTCCAAGTAATAACAAGTTAAACATGGCAAGAAAAGTAATTATAATCATCAAGATACATTGTTATTTCCTCGAACAAATTCAATCTTGCTAAAGGAACATCAAGAACAGATCCATTAAACTGAGACTAAAATCCATAAACATAACAATTAAAATCTCACTGATAAACTACTAGAAT
Source organism: Ehretia macrophylla (assembly GCA_037974665.1). NCBI lineage: Eukaryota > Viridiplantae > Streptophyta > Magnoliopsida > Boraginales > Ehretiaceae > Ehretia > Ehretia macrophylla. The sequence goes on along the minus strand of CM075764.1, from coordinate 117,467,822 downwards.
AATAATAATTCAAAATCACGGCCTACCTCTAGTTCCGAAAGCTCTTACAACCACCCTTAACATTAAAAGGTCACTCACGAGTTAAAACATATATACAACTATATCATATGAAAGACAAATACAACGTAAGACACAATTATCATACAATGCAACATTATCACATAACACACAATGCAGCATATAAGAAGTCAACATCACATAAACAAGTTCTATCACATAAGTAAGTTATAAACAATTAAAGACACATAAGCAACAAACTTCACATAAGACAAGTTCATCACGTAACTCACATTGGTCACTTAAAGTACATTGAGCACCTAAAGCACGTTGTTTCACATAAGCTAGTTATAAACAATTAAAACCACATAAACAACTAACTTCACACAAGGCACTTGATAACATAAAACACAATTGTCACATAATACACATTAATCACATAATGCACATTAATTACAACACATTGAGTACGTAATACACGTTATCACATAAAACATATTGACCACATTAGTTCACTTAACACATAAAGCATATTGGTCACATAGAAAGTTAGACACATAAGTAAATTAATCATATAAACATATTAACATATGTTTCACTTTCTTTCACTTAGCACATACTTGCATGCTTAGACCACTACCTACATTCCGAGGATACCCCGGCTGACAGCTAAACATGCGCTCTGATACCACTTAAATGTCACGCCCCAACTCGACCCCTCCTACAATCAGTCAAGACGCAATGATTAGATCACACCCTAGTCTAGCCTCCTTAGGTTAGGTTGGGGGCGTGACACAGTCTTAGACATTTTATGATTTGAGTCTAGATCAACAGTCACAATTTCTCACAACCCTTCCTGAGGAACTTCAACTCAAAATCCTACGAGCGTTCGCACGCAGCCAGATCACTGATTTCTTTGAGGAATTCGTAGAGATCAAGCTCAGAAGAATTATTGATCTATTATCCTTTGTCTATTATGTTTGCAACGTTGTTCGTGATAATCCCCAACATGAAGAACCATGGGATACAGTTCTTGATTTCAATAATTATGACTTTTCAAAGATGCAATTCTTGTATCTTTGGTATTGGCTTAATTATTATCTGATGGCAGTTCTTTCTGATCCAGAACTCATCCAGAGACATGTTTCTGTGTTCCCAGAATCCCGCTTCGTCAAGCTATTCTCATAGGTATTTATGTCATTAGATCTTCCAACACTCATCACCGGTCAAATTATATAGCACAGCAGGTTTTCATCATTCGCTTCACAGATGTTTGGAATCGTGTCATTCTGCCAACCATCATTCCAATCAACCATTTCCACCTCCGACAAGAGCCTTCGGAATATTTTATTTCTTGGGAACAATGCCTTATCGTCAAAAGAGCTACTGCTAGAGCCCATGGTCTAGATGTTTCTAATCCTCGAGAATTTTGGCACGTCCGCTTTCCTGATAGCCCCACTTTTCATGAGCATCTTCTCACCTTCCGAAATTTTTCTCAAGAAGATGGCTATTCCATTGCAGACATTGGGTCTGACTACGACCCGTGGGGGGAGATCTTAGCCAAAATAGTCAAGAATGGTGGGATGATATAATCTCAATAACGACAGATGGTGACTCATTACAGACAGGATTCCAGGAATCCCGGGTGGACCCTATGACGAAGCCTCGTGTCATGTAAATAGGTTTGTTGTGTTGTAATAATAGGATATGACAGGAATCTTTTGTCACTTCAGATTCCTTTTAAGTCATGTCTCGTTTGTCTGTTTGTAATAAGTAAGATTTCCTTTATTAAAGGAAACCTCTTTAGTCATATCAGGTTTGTCTTATTGTGAATTATTAGGAATCTCTTTATGTCATGACAGCTTTTTCTTTATTAAAGGAAGCTACTTTAGTCCTTGTCAAGAATAGTGAAGATTCCGCTTTGTAGTATTAGGCTTTGTAATGGTTTGCCAATAAATAATGAAGAACTCCTGACTAAAGGGGTAGAGTTAGATTGGGATTAAAACACATCCTCTACTTCTCTCTCTCAAACTAAAACCTTTAGCCATGTCTTCCTCCTTAGCCAAAACAGTCAGTAGTGGTGGGATGATATCGATATCAATAACGATAAATGGTGACTTCAATCCAAATCTAATGACAGAAAGAAAGATGTGTTTCAATCCAAATCTAACTCTGCCCCTTTAGTCAGGGGTTCTTCATTATTTATAGGCAAACCATTACAAAGTCTAATAATACAAGCGAAATCTTCACTATTCTTGACAAGAACTAAAGCAACTTCCTTTAATAAAAGAAAAGCTGACATGACATAAAGAGATTCGTAATAATTCACAATAAGACAAACCTGACACGACTAAAGCGGTTTCCTTTAATAAAGGAAATCGCACTTATTACAAACAAACAAACGAGACATGACTTAAAGGGAATCTGAAGTGACAAAAGATTCCTGTCATATCCTATTATTACAACACGACAAAATTCTGTGGGATTAGAAACATCTAGACCATGAGCTCTAGCAGTGACACTTTTGACGGTAAGACATTGTTCCCAAGAAATAAAATATTCCAAAGGCTTTTGTCGGAGGTGGAAATGGTTGATTGGGATGATGGTTGGCGGAATGACACGATTCTAAACATCTATGAGGCGAATGATAAAAACCTGTTGGTGCTGTATAACTTGACCGGTGATGAGTGTTGGAGGATCAAATGACTAAAACACCTGTGAGAATATCTTGACGAAGCGGGATTCTGGGAACACACAAACATGTCTCTGAATGAGTTCTGGGTCAAAAAGAACTGCCATAGGATAATAATTAAGCCAATACCAAAGATACAAGAATTGCATCTTTAAAAAGTCATAATTATTGAAATCAAGAACTATATCTCATGGTTCTTCATGTTGGGATTATAATGAACAACGTTGCGAATATAATAGACAGAGGATAATAGATCAATAATTCTTATGAGCTTGATCTCAACGAATTCCTCAAAGAAATCAGTGATCTGGCTGCGTGCGAACGCTCGTAGGATTTTGAGTTGAAGTTCCTCAAGAAGGGCTGCGAGAAATTGTGCTTGTTGCTCAAGACTCAAATCATAAAATGTCAGAGACTTGCCAACAGTGGGATATGGATTTAAGCTGGAACCGCATGGAATAAGACCTGGAACAAGGGAAGATGGGAGTGTGTGACCATTTGGATTTACCATGCATACAACTTTCTCGGATGGTGGTATGCAAGAGAGAAAATGAGCAACGATATTCTCTTTGCTTAGGATGTGTCACATTGTCCAATTGAATTGGGAAATCCATTCTGTCCATCGGATGAGTTGTAGATCCGGAATATCATTCTGCTTTCTTTTGAGAACTCCCTGAAATCCTTTAAAATCTGTTTCAATAATAAAAGAATTCTGAGCAAGATAAAACTTGAATTTTTTTATTCCCTAAATGACTGCAAGAACTTCTCTTTTGAAAGATGGATAATTGTGATGTGCTGGTGTGAAAGATCCTGATTTGTAACCACAGACTTGTCTATGTCCATTGTCTTCTTCAAGGAGGACTACTGCCCAAAAATCAAGGGAAGCATCAGTCTGTAAAATGAGTTGTCCTGGACCTAGGATCTTGTGAGGAGGAAATGCCTGGCATAGTTCCTTTAGCTTCTGAACTGCAACTTTGGCTTCTGGAGACCAATTTCCAATGTTGGATTTTTGGAGGTACTTGAAAATCTGGCTGGTGTAGTTGCCCAAGGATGGAACATGCGATGAGGCATAATTGATCAATCCAAGGAACTGCTGGATCTGAGTAACAGTTCTGAGCTCATCAGGAAAATCGAGGACTTTTCTTGATATGTGGTCCTGTAAAAGAATGTGTCTTTCTCTTATCTGCAAACCAAGAAAATCAATAGCATTTAGACTAATTTTCATTTTGGATTCAGCTAGAACTAATCCATGTTAGTAGATTAGTTCCTGGAATTGTCAGAGATACTAGTGGTGTTCTTCAGTTGTGTTACTGAATACCAAAACATCATCAATGTAAACAATACAGTGCTGCGCAAGGGGTCAGTACACATCATCCATTCTATGTTTGAACTCGGACGGTGCATTCTTGAGACCGAATGGCATGACGATCCGTTCATAATGTCCCAGTTGAACAACAAAAGCAATTTTGAATCTATCAGCTTCAGTAATACCAATTTGCCAAAATCCGGATTTCATATCAAATTTGGAGAATAATTTTTTGGCTTTGGATAGCTTCTGAAGGAGTTGTTCCTTTCTTGGAAGAAGGTATCTGATATCCTGCAATTGATCATTGAGTTGGCGATAATCTTTCACCAATCTTTTCTTTCCTCGGACTTGTTTAGATCTTTTGTTGACATAAAAGGCAAGACTTGCCCACGGAGATCTGGATGGTCGGATGAGACCTTGCTCAAGGAGTGTTTGAATTTCAGCTTGACAAAGATCTTCATCTTTTGGCATTCCTAAATGAGAAGCGGTTTGGTATGGCATATGCCAATTTTCTCTGTAAGGTAGAGAGACGAAGTGCTTCTCTCTTTCCCAAAACTTGTTTGAAAGATCACCGCAACAGGAAAGGAGGAGGTTTTTTTCTTTAGCAAATTCATCACCGCAACAGGAAAAAGGGTATACTGATTGTGTAGGAATTGGAAACCATCTGTCTGAAATGAGAATCGAGCAAGTAAGGAGAGGAAATCCATTCCTAAGAGAATGTCTTCACAACATTGATCATACTGGTAAAAGCTGTGTTGAACTGAGACATCTGGGGATAAGTGTATGGGAATGGTCATGGAATGTGCTTCACTTGCAAATCCACTACCAGACGCAGTGGTAAAGGTTGCTCTGGAGGAAATCCAAAATTCAGGAGGAAGACATTTGGATTTTATCATGGAAATACATGAACCTATGTCTACAAGTGCAAAACAGTGATAGGAACATATCCTGGATGATTTATGAGAAGTTTTATGTAGGGTTTGTATGTCTGGCCTCTGGTAAAAGTAGCTTAGGAAGTGGAGATGATTGGTTGTTCAGTGGTTTGCTGTATTTTGGCTATGGAGAGGTTTGGTTCTGAGTCAGAGGAATCGGATTCTGAGGTAAGATTTAAGGATGAGGCTGTATCAAGGTTAAGGACAACTTGATCTGATTCGGAAGTCTATGTGTATAGTTGGTCATCAAAGTTTTGAGTTGAAATGAACTGAACAAGCTTGGCTGGTAGCTTCTTGGACTTCTTGAGGTAACAATCCTTTACAAAATGTCCTTTCTTTCTACAAAGAAAACACTTAGTGGAAGAAGAGGGTTTTGATATTTTCTTCACAAATATGAATTTCTTGAAAGGTTTTTTGGACTTGTGAAACCTTTTCTGATGTTTGTGCTTCTTGTATTTGTGTCACGAACATGGAGAATAGCTGTGAGTGTGACAGCCAAACTTTTGGAAATCTTTTTTGTAAAAGGTATCCATTGTTTTCTACTCGTTGCTCTTGAGGAGCTTGCCAAGTCGCTTGGACTCGCACTGATCTTGAATGAGCTTTCTGGCCATCTGGTACAAGTGAGCAAGACTCACTTGTCTTAGATGTGTAATATTGGTTCATTTGAACTCTGTTTCGAGCAATTCAAGAAGAGGTTGTGGCATGTTAAAGACAAATGCCTTCTTGATGGTTTCTGTATTTTTCCCAAAGATAAAATACATAGCTTCTTGTCTGAGATAATAATCTCCAAGTTTTGCAACATCACAGCATTTGTTGAGTAACAACTTATTTTCTGCCTTTTCAATCTCTTGGGTTGTTTTTCCTACGAAAATGTTCGTAGACATCTTAGAAATATCTGGATATGATCTGCATCTGTCAGGATGATTTGTCTTTCTTCTTCTAATAGCATTCTTGTCCACCAACTGTGAAGTGGTCCTGTAAAAGCAACAACAAGACGGTCAATGATATTTCTTATTTCAAGAGTAAGATTTCGGAGAGATTCTCCATTTATCCATGCATCCATTTTCTTAAGATATTTGAGTCTGTCATTAGGTAGAATGGCATCAATGTTCCAAAATTGGTTGTGATCTGGCGCATATGGGATGGAAACTTTTCTTCAATGTTTTGTTGTCTCCGAGGTTGCTGTTGTGGAACCTGTAGGACTTGTGCTTGTGGCGGCTGTTGGTTCCGATGCTCACCAGCTTGGGAAGTTTTTCCCTAGTTAATGGTTGTTTCTGAATCATCGAGATTTGTTTGTACAGGGTTATGTGTACGTGTTCTTATGGTGTCTATGTAGAACGGAGTCACTGGAGTCTGCATAAGAACTGGGCCTTTGTATGGTAGAATCGTCTGAGAGGATGAATCCTTTTCAAATTGATCAAATGAATCAAAGGACGAAATAACAGAAGAAATTTCACTGGGACCTTCTTTCTTGTCTTCATCACCCCACCCAGTTGGGATAATTTTCTCTTTGGAGAGATAATAAGGAGGTGGTGCAAGATCAACCCAATAGGCTTTTTTGCAATTGCCACTTGGTATCTAGACTACATGATCTGGCTTTGGATTATGCTTCCAAGGATGAGACGACTGTTTCTTTGGCTTAGCTGGTTGTTTGAGCTTTTCAATGAGTCGTTCTCTTTTTCTTTTGAACTCGTCTGAATCAAGATAATGCTTCTTGGAAGAAAATTTCTGCATATTGATCATGTTGATGATGTTCCAAGAACGAACTTGTCCAGAAGAGAATACATATTGTACAGTGACAGTAGAGGATTTATACACGGCTGTAAGGGTTGGTTTGATAGGTAATAAAGATTTGAATTTTTGTATGAGTTGGGAAGTTTGGTAGTATAAGTATGGGTTTAATGGAGAAAACTTGAACAGTTCACCTGGTTTGGTAGATGGAGGTATTTGGGTTATGTGTACCTCATAATGAGATGTGGAAGGATCAAGGGAAGTGACTTCAGAGTTGTTAGCAACAACTTCTTGTACTGGCAGGGGAAGATCAGCCATGGTAGATACACTGGTCACAACTGGACTTACTGCGGGACTTACTGCGCCTTTTATTTACTCTTTAACTGCTATTGCCCTATTGCCAAAGACTCTAGTGTTCAACACACAAGTATAGTTTAAGACCTTCAATACCAAAATAGGGAAGTGCTACAGTTAATTAGGCTCTGAGACCACTAAGGGGAAGGGAAGGAGTGGGAAGCGGAGGAAGACATGGCTAAAGACATTAGTTTGAGAGAGAGAAGTAGAGGATGTGTTTTAATCCCAATCTATCTCTGCCGCTTTAGTCAAGGGTTCTTCATTATTTATAGGCAAACCATTACAAAGCCTAATAATACAAGCAGAATCTTCACTATTCCAAACAAGGACTAAAGCAGCTTCCTTTAATGAAGGAAAAGCTAACATGACATAAAGAGATTCCTAATAATTCACAATAAGACAATCCTGAAGTGACGAAAGCGGTTTCCTTTAATAAAGGAAATCTCACTTATTACAAATAGACAAACGAGACATGACTTAAAGGGAATCTGAAGTGACAAAAGATTCCTATCATATCCTATTATTACAACATGACAAACCTATTTACATGACACGAAGCTTCGTCATGGGGTCCACCCGGGATTCCTGGAATCCTGTCTGCAATGAGTCATCATCTGTTGTTATTGAGTATTTTTCCCAAAAATAAAATACAGAGCTTCCTGTTTGAGATAGTAATCTCAAAAGTTTTGCAACATCACAGCATTTGTTGAGTAAGAACTCCTTTTTTTCCTTTTCAATCTCTTGAGTTGTTTGTCCTACAAAAATATTTCGTAGACATCTTAGAAATATCTGGATATGATCTGCATCTGTCAGGATGATTTGTCTTTCTTCTTCTGACAGCATTCTTGTCCACCAACTGCGAAGTGATCCAATAAAAACAGCAACAAGACGGTCAATGATATCTCTTATTTCAAGAGTAGGATTTTGGAGAGATTCTCCATTTATCCATGCATCCATTTTCTCAAGATATTTGAGTCTGTAATCAGGACGAATTGCATCAATGTTCCAGAATTGCTTCTGATCTGGAGCATATAGGATGAAAACTTTTCCTTTAATGTTTTGTTGTCTCTAAGGTTGCTGTTGTGGAACCTGTGGGACTTGTGCTTGTGGTGGCTGTTGGTTCCGATGTTCACCAGCTTAGGAAGTTTTTCCATGGTCACTGGTTGTTTCTCAATAATTAGGAATTGTTTGTACAGGGTTATGTGTACGTGTTCTTGTGGTGTCCGTGTAGAACGGAGTCACAGGAGTTTGTATAAGAACTGGTACTTTGTATGGTGGAATCGTCTGAGAGGATAAATCCTTTTCAAATGGATCAAAGGAATCAAAGGGCAAAATAACAGAAGAATTTTCACTGGGACCTTCTTTCTCGTCTTCATCACCCCACAATTGGGATAATTTTCTCTTTGGAGAGATAATATGGAGGTAGTGTGGGATCAACCCAATAAGCTTTTTTGTAATTTTCAATTGGTATCCAGACTGCATGATCTGGCTTTGGATTATGCTTCCAAGGATGAGAGGACTACTTTTTTGGCTTAGTTGGCTGTTTGAGCTTTTCAGCGAGTCGTTCTCTTTTTCTTTTGAACTCGTCTGAATCAAGATAATGCTTCTTGGAAGAAGATTTCTGTATGTTGATCATGTTGACGTTGTTCCAAGAATGAACTTTTCCGGCAGGGTTCCGAACTAGAGCGGCTTTCTGCAGTTTTTTCCAGTTGATTAGAGTCTTCTGGTAGTATATGTGATTCTTGTGGAAAGCCTTGTGGAGGTCATTATACTGGTCATAACAACCTTGACTGAGATGATCATGGGCTTATTTTGTCAATGCAACATGTTCCTTGAGATCTGACCATATCTTTTGAATGGCAACATTCTGAGCTTTTGCATTCATGTTGCTCCAATTGATTGCTGACTCAATTTGTCCAACATCTTGTGGTCTGGTTGCCATTTACCAACATATGCGTTGTCGGCTTTTCCTGTACAATAGATGTCTTCAGGAACATTAACAGAACAAACATATCTAGAGGACCTAGATCTGGCAGCAAAGGGTTTTCTGACATAGTGTGGACAGGACTGAGGGTGTCCAGCAAGTTGGCATTTTCAACATGGTTTAGTTGGTTGGGATTGTGTTGGAAATGATATGGAGACACGACCTGGTTCTAGAGGATGTCTAGAGATTCTTGGTGAATCATGGATGATTGGTCGGTTATGGCTTCTTTCATAATCATTTTTCCAATGAGGAGGGAAAGTGAGTTCATGTTTGGTGTAGATCTTTGGTTGGGTAACATTACTATCACCTAAAACGTGGACTCGAGGCTTACAGTTATGGTCCATGAAAAAGAGATGGGTTTGGACTTTATAGGTCATGGAATGATGGAGTGCAACAATAATTTCATTTGGGTTCATATCAGCTCCATAAAGTTGGATTAGGACCTGAATGGTTTGAGAAAGGGTAGGACGGGAAAGATCAAGGGTGAAGTTTGGTTCAACCTGGATGAGAACAAGGCCATTATGAAGACCTGCTTCAATGACATAGATGAGTGCGTTATCAAACTTACGCCACCTGGTATTTAGTAAAGAGACTAGACATGAAACATTCTTTCCGGCAAGGAAACTAGGATGTAAGGCTGGACGAATGGCTCCAAGGTGTAAACCGTTGTAACCTTTTTGTCTATATCTATGGAGATCAGGTTCAGAAAGTATGGGAAGATAGGTTTCTGAGCAGGAAGAGGATACAGATTGTATAGAGACTATAGAGGATTTGTACACGGCTGTAAGGGCTGCTGCCTTGTTAGGTAATAGAGATTTGAACTTTTGTGTGAGTTGGGAAGTTTGGTAATATGGGTATGGGTTTAACGGAAAGAGTTTGAAGAGTTCTCCTGGTTTCGTAGATGGAAGTGTTTAGGTTATGTCTACCTCGTAATGAGATGCTGAAGGATCAAAGGAAATGACTTCAAAGTTGTTAGCAACAACTTCTTGTTCTGGCAGGGGACGATCAACCATGGTGGATACACTGGTCACGACTGGACTTACTGCGGGACTTACGACGCCTTTCATTCACTCTTTAACGGCTATTGCCCTATTGCCAAAGACTCTAGTGTTCATCACACAAGTATAGTTTAAGACCTTCAATACCAGAATAGGGAAGTACTACAGTTAACTAGGCTCTGAGACCACTAAGGAAAAGGGAAGGAATGGGAGGCGGAGGAAGACATGGCTAAAGGATTTAGTTTGAGAGAGAGAAGTAAAGGATGTGTTTTAATCCCAATCTAACTCTGCCCCTTTAGTCAGGGGTTCTTCATTATTTATAGGCAAACCATTACAAAGCCTAAAATACAAGCGGAATATTCACTATTCCTGACAAGGACTAAAGCAGCTTCCTTTAATAAAGGAAAAGTTGCCTGACATAAAGAGATTCCTAATAATTCACAATAAGACAAACCTGATGCGACTAAAGCGTTTTCCTTTAATAAAGGAAATCTCACTTGTTACAAACGGACAAACGAGACATGACTTAATGGGAATCTGAAGTGACAAAAGATTCCTGTCATATCCTATTATTACAACTTGACAAACCTATTTACATGACACGAAGCTTCGTCATAGGGTCCACCCGGGATTCCTGGAATCCTGTCTGCAATGAGTCACCATCTGACGTTATTGAGATCGATATCACCCCATCATTCTTGACTATTTTGGCTAAGATCTCCCCCCACGGGTCATAGTCAGACCCAAGGTCTGCAGTGGAATAGCCTTCTTCTTGAGAAAAACTCTAGAAGGCGAGAAGATGCTCATGAAAAGTGGGGCTGTGAGACCCCATATTTTTGCCTAACCTCGATTTACGTGTTTTGCCTCGTTTTGTGTGCTTTGACATGTTTATGTGTTATATGAGTCAAAATGTGTTAGAAATCTGATTTATATTCCTAATACATGCTATATGTGCATTCATGAAATTTTTATCAAAAACGGAATCAGAAATTTTATCGCCGGTTTTAGTGAATAGTATTTTTGAACACCTGTCCGCTAAAATTTTTACAGGGGTGTTTTAAACATTTTAAAACTTAGTCCTCGGGTATTAATAGACCCGTGTTTTATTAAAACGGATTTTGAATCGGTTTTGAAATTTTAAATGTTTTTACAATTTTTTTGCAAAAAAATGAGTTTTGAGTCGACTCGGGTGAAAATGTTTTAATGAAAAACTCTTTGTCACCTAAAATATAATGTCTAGAATTAATTTAGGCATCAATTTAATAGGTGAGCAAGAAATAGTCAAAAATAGGATTTAAAAGACTAAAAAAACTAAAAATAAACTAAGAAAACTAACTTTGACTATTTTAATTGTTTGACCTTTTACTTAATATGCATCAACACACACTTGTAAAGCACAAACACACCATCACACACACACACATGGCCGAGAGCCATTAGAGAGAAAAAGAGAAAGAAACTCAAGGTTTTTCAAAGAGATTTTTCAATAGAACTTGTAATTAAAGGCCAATCTTCATCAACCAAAGCTTGATTCCACCTCTTGAGCATCCATTGAGAATCTTTGTAGCTTCAAAACACATCAAAGGTGAGAGAAAAACTCTAGATCTCAAACTGCCATTTTTATGTTTTTGCGTATAATTGCATTTTGAACCGTTAGAAAGTTGAATTGATATTATATTATTGCTCAGTGCATGCTAAGGATCGTTTATATGCGTTTATATAAGATTTGAACCGTTGTAGCAAGAACTTTTTATTTTTGGGTATTAAAAGTTGAGTTATTAGCTATTTGGTGATTATTTTGAGTTGTAGTTGTTAGAATCGATTGCCGTCGATTTGTAAAAGTTTGTAAAATACGGGGTAGTGCCTTTGTAATGCCAAAATTTTGATTGAGATGTTGGTGCGAAAATCCAAAAATTTCAGCCTAGGTGCATTGAGGTTTTAGGGCTGTTGGGCTTGATTTGGATGTATTTTGGTTGGTTTCCGAGGGGGCTATTGTAGATGATTGAGTGGGTGAATGATAGTAATGGGTTTGGAGTTGTTTGGATTAGTAGAATGTAAGTTATGATTATTTGAAATTTAAGTTATCTTTCTTTAAAATGTTGTTATATGCCTTTAGATGATCGGGTGGTGTTTGAGTGATTGAATTGTGAGTTGTTGATGGCTAGATTAGGGTTTGGTTGTGTGTCTAATGCATGTTAAATTGGGTGGCCTACTTTGTCTTCTAACTTAGTTATTTAGTTGTTAATTGATTAATTGATATTGTATTGTTATAAGTTATTAATTGATTGATGCACTATTGATTATTGAATATTGATTATTGATGAACCGGGAGATAGTCAACGGAAAAGGTTGTCCTATTGTAATTTATTGCTGAGTCTTGGCATGCGTATGCCACCTCTCAGGCGGTATCGGATCGTCGGGTTGAAAACGGCATGGCTACCAGAGGCTACCCTTATCTCGCATAGGCGGAGATACCATGAAGGGTAGGGCTAGTGAGGTACCTCGGGTGTGTGTGCCATGGGGGTGATAAGAAGTTGGTTGAGATCGTGATGGCGTTTGGAGCTACACCAACTAGAGTATCCTTTATTGACTGGTCATTATAGTTATGTGTTTATATTGTTATTGATGTTTATTGTGTGTTTACTGCTCAAAGGATCATTTCCAAGGAGTATAGTAAATATTGTTAGAGATCTATCAGATCCTCGCTGGGCTTGTTTTATATAAGCTCACTCTCAATTATTGCATGCATGCAGGTGTTACTGATTCTGACTACGGGTACGTGCCTCTTGAAGAGGGAAATGTGCCGTATGTGGATGAGTCTTATGTGCAGGAGTCATTGCCATGAGATTATCTTAGTTGTTGTAAAACAATGTATTGTATAACCTATCTTAATATAAAGACACATGTATGATGATTTAGTAGTCTTTATTTTGATCATGATTAGATTACTAAGTTAGTTTAACCTATTTTGAAATGTATGTATAGCCTATGTACTAAGTTGGAATGGAAGCGTATAACTATGAATGGGTTGTTGAAGGAATTATTATTGTATAATATGGATTATGTTGTATGTTGTTAATTAATTGAGGAGTTGATTGTTAAATAGTTTATGGAGTTAGTTGTATGATATTCTTAAGAGGTTGGTTTACAGCCTCGGTGTTTTAATTACTGTCGTTATACTGCCGAAATTCCATTGCATCCTGACTAATCGTAGGAGGGGTCGAGTTGAGGCGTGACATTAAGTGGTATCAGAGCGCATGTTTAGCTATCAGCTAGGGTATCCTCGGAATGTGGGTAATGGTCTTAGTATGAATGTATGTATGAAGTGAAAGAAAAGTGAACTATGTGTTAATATGATTGAATGATTAAGTGATTATGTGATTTAATGCTTATGTGATTATGTGATTTAGTGCTTATGTGATTATGTGATCAATTTGTTTGTATGATTAATACTTAAGTGATTTATGTGTTGTATATGGGTTTGTTGTTTATGTGTTAATAGTTGTTTATAGCCTGTTTACGTGCTATAACATGCGCTAACTCTTTGATTAGTAGAATGACTGGTAGACCGAGAACGAGAGGTAGGCCCGAAGTAGTTGATGAGGTTCTGGGTAATAAGGCGCCGAGCCGAGATAGGGGTGATGATCGTTTCGGTGCAACTATGAATATGATAGCTGAGGTTATGGCCGATCAAGCACAATTGCTAGCAGGGCAGGCTGCCCAAGCTTAGACTTTGCAGGCACAGTTACTGAATGTACAGGGTGGGTACCACGGGTGTGGTACACTGAAAGAGTTCTTGGGGTATTATCCGCCGAGATTTCAGGGGGAACCAGATGATCGGAAAACTGAGGCATGGATTAGTAAAATGGAGAAAATATTTGACCCTATGGATTATACTGATGAAAGAAAGGTCACCTTTGCTGTTTATTTGTTTGATGATGAGGCAGATGAGTGGTGGCGCACAGTGAAATCTAGTTGGGAGACCCAATGTATTCCGTATGTCTGGGATACCTTTTTGAGAGCTTTTCGGGCGAAGTATGTCCTAAGGATTGCACGGGGGAGGAGAGAGGCTGAGTTTCTGTCTCTAGTTCAGGGGGATGCTTTAGTGGCTCAGTATGAGGCCACATTTACTAAACTATCCCGGTATGCACCGGAGTTTGTGGCTGACAAGGAGCGTAAGACTCGTAAGGAGTTTGCTTGATATGGTAAAGGCAGAAAGCTGAATCCGAGGTTTATAGGGCCGTTTGAGATTACCAGCAAAGTTGGCAAGTTGGCATATCGGTTGGCTTTACTGGAGAATTTCTCTAATGTTCATAATGTCTTTCACGTATCCAATTTGCGGAAGTATAATCCAGATCCTTCTCATATTCTAGAACCAGAGCCGTTACAGCTTCGTGAGAATCTGACTTTTGATAAGAGGCTGATTCGCATTCTTGATCAGATGGAACGGGAACTGAGAACGAAGAAGATTCTGATGGTCAAAGTATTGTGGAAGCATCACGGTATTGAGGAAGCTACTTGGGAGAGGCGAGATCAGATGCAGCAGCAGTACCCAGATCTTTTCCATTTAGCAAGTAAGAATTTCGGGGATGAAATTTCTTTAAGGGGGGAGAATGTGAGACCCCATATTTTTGCCTAACCTCGATTTGCGTGTTTTGCGTGCTTTGACCTGTTTATGTGTTATATGAGTCAAAATGTGTTAGATATGTGATTTATATTCTTAATACATGCTATATGTGCATTCATGAAATTTTCATCAAAAACGGAATCAGAAATTTTATCGCCGGTTTTAGTGAATAGTATTTTTGAACAACTGTTCGCTAAAATTTTTACAAGGGTGTTTTAAACGTTTTAAAACCTAGTCCTCGAGTATTAATAGACCCGTGTTTGATCAAAACTGATTTGGAATCGATTTTGGAATTTTAAAGGTTTTTACACTTTCTTTTGCAAGAAAATGAGTTTTGAGCCGACTCAGGTGAAAATATTTTAATGTAAAACTCTTTGTCACCTAAATATAATGTTTAGAATTAATTTAGGTGTCAATTTAATAGTTGAGCAAGAAATAGTTAAAAATAGGATTTAAAAGACTAAAAATACTAAAAATAAACTAAGAAAACTAACTTTGACTATTTTAATTGTTTGACCTTTTACTTAATATGAATCAACACACACTTGCAAAGCACAAAAACACCATCACGCACACGCACATGGCCGAGAGCCATTAGAGAGAAAAAGAGAAAGAAACTCAAAGTTTTTCAAAAAGATTTTTCAATAGAACTTGCAATTAAAGGCCAATCTTCATCAACCAAAGCTTGATTCCACCTCTTGAGCATCCATTGAACATCTTTGTAGCTTCAAAACACATCAAAGGTGAGAGAAAATTTCTAGATCTCAAAATGTCATTTTTATGTTTTTGCGTATAATTGCATTTTGAACCGTTAGAAAGTTGAATTGATGTTATATTATTGCTCAATGCATGCTAAGGATTGTTTATATGCGTTTATATAAGATTTGAACCGTTGTAGCAAGAATTTTTATTTTCGGGTATTAAAAGTTGAGTTATTAGCTATTTGTTGATTATCTTGAGTTGTAGTGGTTGGAATCGATTGCCGTTGATTTGTAAAAGTTTGTAAAATACGGGGTAGTGCCATCGTAATGCCGAAATTTTGATTGAGATGTTGGTGCGAAAACCCCGAAATTTCAGCTTAGGTGCATTAAGGTTTTAGGGTTGTTGGGTTTGATTTGGATGTATTTTGTATTGGTTTTCGAGGGGGCTATTGTAGATAATTGAGTGGGGGAATGATAGGAACTGGTTTGAAGTTGTTTGGATTAGTAGAATGTAAGTTATGATTATTTGAAGTTTAGGTTATCTTTCTTTAAAATATTGTTATATGCCTTTAGATGATCGGGTGGTGTTTGAGTGATTGAATTGTGAGTTGTTGAGCCTAAACTCCACAAATTCTCCGGAAAACCGACAGCATAACGACTGTAATTAGGCTCTTTCGTTTGACCTAATTATCTAAACGCCTCAAAATTTCCAATCTCAATTTCATTTCTAACTAAGATTACTATTTATCACCAATCGAAATGCCTACTAGTTATCTCGAAGTCTCGTTTGATTAATAACCTAGCATGATACTATGTCTCGTTTGTTTGTTAATCCTTGTTACAAAAGTACATGTTGATCTTAGCTTAATAATGAGTACCTGCTTAAGATTGGATAGATTCATTTTACGTAATCCTTACCTAATACTTCATAATCCTATGATAGATACTAGCCAATAACGCTAGCAAAAACGACCATAGTAGTGTCTATCAAGTTAGGATCAGTACAAGCCAAAATTAGACCCCAAATTACAACGGGGGTCATTTACAATACAATAACAAGCAACATAAGAAATGAAATAGTCTTCAAGCAACATATCATTCACAAAATGGCATTGACAACAAATGATGCTCAAACTCTTGAAGATGCACAAATGGTCTTCTCTCCTTGTTTGGCCGAGAGATATTGCTTGATTTCTTTAATTCCTTGCTGAGTTACCATGTCCTTAGTATGTGCATGTGGTTAGAACAAAAGGGAGATGAAGGAAAAGCTATCAAACACACCTAGGGCCGAATGAGTGTTCTATGAGCTTGCATGCATGTTTCTTTGCTTCTAGCTTACTTGGTCGAGCTTCCTAGGGCCTTGAGTGTCTTGAGGAACCTTAGGATGATGAGCTTAAGCTATGGAGAGGTGATGAAGCAGCCTAGGCTGAGAGAGAGAGTGTAAATGAGAGAATGAGAAGTTGAAATGAATGAAGTTTTGGTGTTTGTGAGTGTATCGGCCTAAGGCTTCAAAATTCCTGATTTTTTGTGTCTTCAAGAGCATATTTTGAATCATCTTAGCATTGGCAATTGAGTGGGCCGAGGGTGTGGTGCATTGGGTAGGGTTTTAGGTTATTTTTTTATGCTTTGTGTCATAGGTTGTCTAGGTATGATTTTTGAATTATCCAACTCCTTGTCAAATGCATCATGTGGTCGGCCAAGCTAGTGTTCCAATCTAAAATTTTGTTATGTTTTGAGCATTATTATATTGTGTGTTTGGGATGTGCAAAAGAATAAAGAATAAAGAATAAGAATGTTTAGCTTTTGGTGAAATTTCGTCTTCTAGTGAGTTGAATTAGCATTTTAATATTAGTTAGTGGAGTTTGTAGGATTAATTAATGATCTAGTGTTTCGTGTAAGATGCTTTCTTGATTAGCGTACGGGCACGCTTTACTAAATTTAGGGCACACACTACGAGGTAAGACACAAACTACGAGACGAATACACGTTTCCCAAGAAAATGCATGCAACCCTAAATGAATGCACGTAAGTCAATGCAAGGAACATAAAATGAAACACAACTATTAAACCTAGGTCAAGCACGCAAATCTAGGATTAGGCACAAGAAGCGACATATCGCATGCAAATCAAGGTCGGGCCTCACAGCAGCCGAGCAGGATTGCTGCCCCCGTCATAGAGCTCTCGGAGAGCTTTCCATTGGTATGTTGTGCGCCATGTAACTCTTTACGGATCAAAAGTTAAGGGCACCGGAGCGACAGATACCTGGTCATAAGCCCCACGCCCTCAGTTTGCGGGCCCAGCCTCAACGTGAAGTGAAGTTGTCTTGCCCAAGGTTCCATGGGATTTGGTAATAAAAATGTGATGGATTTGGTTCTCGTCCTTTTCGAGGCTCACGACGTACGTTCCGGGATGGAAAAACATCGCAAAAGAAGAAAAGTATCCCGAAACTGATGAAAATGTTCCATTTTGGGCTCCGAAAATAGGCGTAGCTGAGTAGGATTGCAGTCTCCATCGTAGAGCTCTCGGAGAGCTCTCCAACGGTATGCTGTGCGCCGTGTAAGTCCTTACGGATCAAAAGTTATGGGCACCGGAACGACGGATACCTGGTCACAAGCCCCATGCCCTCGGTTTGCGGGCCCAGCCTCAACGTGAAGTGAAGTTTTATTGCCTAAGGTGCCGTGGGATTCGGTAATAAAAATGTGATGGAATAGGTTGTCGTCCTTTTCGCGGCTCACGACGTATGATTCGGGACGGAAAAACAGTGTAAAAGAAGAAAGTATCCAGAGACTGATGAAAACGTTCGATTTTTGGATTTGAAAATAGGCGCAGTCGAGCAAGCTTGGTGCCCCCGTCGTAGAGCGCTCAGAGAGCTTTTCAACGATATGTTATGCGCTGCGTAACTCCTTACGGATCAAAAGTTATGGGTACTGAGCGACGGATACTTGGTTACAAGCCCCACGCCCTAGATTTGCAAGCCCAGCCTCTACGTGAAGTGAAGTTGTCTTGCCCAAGGTGCCTTGGGATTCGGTAATAGAAATGTGATGGATTAGGTTGTTGTCATTTTCGCGGCTCGCGACGTACGATCCGGGACGGAAAAACATTGCAAAAGAAGAAAAGTGCCCTAAAATTAATGAAAACGTTTGATTTTGGGTTCCAAAAATAGGCGCAGCCGAGTAGGCTTGGTGGCGGAGTCCTAGAGCCCTCCAAGAGCTTTCCAATGGTATGCTGTGCCTCAGTAACTCTTTACGGATCAAAAGTTAAGGGCATCGGAGCGACGGATACCTAGTCACAAGTCCCACGCCCTAGGTTTGCGGGCCCAGCCTCTATGTGAAGTGAAGTTGTCTTCCCCAACATGCCATGGGACTCGGTAATAGAAATGTGATGGATTAGGTTGTCGTCCTTTTCTAGGCTCACGACGTACGATCCGAGAAGGAAAAATAGCGCAAAAGAAGAAAAGTATCCTGAAACTGGTGAAAACGTTTGATTTTGGGCTCCAAAAATAGGCGCAACTGAGTAGGCTTGTTGCTCCCGTCGTAGAGCTCTCAGAGAGCTTTCCAACGGTATGCTGTGTACCGCGTAACTCCTAACGGATCAAAAGTTATGGGCACTGGAGCAACGGATGCCTGGTCACAAGCCCCGTGCCTTCGGTTTGCGGGCCCAGCCTCTACATGAAGTGAAGTTGTCTTGCCAAAGTTGTCGTAGGATTCGGTAATAGAAATGTGATGGATTAGGTTGTCATCCTTTTCGCGGCTCACGACATACGATCCGGTACCAAAAAATAGCGCAAAAGAAGAAAAGTGTCCTAAAACAGATGAAAACGTTCAATTTTGTGCTCCGAAAACAGGTGCAGCCGAGTAGGCTTGCTGCCCCTATCGTAAAGCTCTTGGAAAGCTTTCCAACGGTATACTGTGTGCTGCGTAACTCCTTACGAATCAAAAGTTCTGGGCACCGGAGCGACAGATACCTGGTCACAAGCCCCACGCCCTCGGTTTGCGGGCCCAGCCTCTACGTGAAGTGAAGTTCTCTTGCCCAAGGTGCCGTGGGATTTGGTAATAGAAATGTGATGGATTAGGTTGTCGTCCTTTTCAAGGCTCACGACGTACGATTCGGGACGAAAAAAAAGCGAAAAAGAAGAAAAGTGTCCTGAAACTGATGAAAACGTTTGATTTTGGGCTCCAAAGATAGGCGCAACCAAGCAAGCTTGTTCCCCGGTTGTAGAGCTCTCAGAGAGCTTTCCAACGGTATGTTGTGCGGTGCGTAACTCCTTACGGATCAAAAGTTAAGGGCACCGGAACGACGGATGCTTGGTCATAAGCCCCACGCCCTCTGTTTGCGGGCCCAGCCTCTACGTGAAGTGAAGTTCTCTTGCCCAAGGTGCCATGGGATTCGGTAATAGAAATGTGATGGATTAGGTTGTCGTCCTTTTCGCAGCTCAAGACGTACGATCCGGGATGAAAAAACAGCGTAAAAGAAGAAAAATATCCCAAAACTGATGAAAACGTTCGATATTGGGCTTTGAAAACAAGCGCAGCCGAGCAGGCTTGGTGCCCCCGTTGTTCAGCTCTCGGGGAGCTTTTCAACGGTATGCTGTGTGTCGCGTAACTACTTGCGGATCAAAAGTTATGGGCACCGGATCGACGGATACTTGGTCACAAGCCCCACGCCCTTGATTTGCGGGCCCAGCCTCTACGTGAAATGAAGTTGTCTTGCCCAAGGTGCCGTGGGATTCGGTAATAGAAATGTGATGGATTAGGTTATCGACCATTTCGCGGCTCACGACGTACGATTCGAGACGGAAAAACTGCGCAAAAGAAGAAAAGTGTCTCGAAACTGATAAAAATGTTCGATTTTGGGCTCCAAAAACAGGTGCAGCCGAGCACGTTTGCTGCCCCTATTGTAGAGCTCTCGGAGAGCTTTCCAACGGTATGCTGTGTGTGAGGCCCGACCCCGAGTAACGTGTCTTACCTCGATTTGCGTGCCTTAGACCTAGAATTATATGACTGACCTTGGATTATGTGCCCTGTCTTGATTTTCGTGCATGCCTCATCATATGTGCCTTGACCTAGAATGGTGTGCCTTAATCCCCGACTGACGTGAGATACCTAGATATACATGCCCTGACCTCGATGTACGTGCGTTACCTCTTTTCGTGTGTCCTAACCTTGAACTGCGTATTGTAACCTAGATATAGAGTTATGCCTTGGTTTGCGTGCATTGCATTGAACTATGTACCTTACATTGGTTTGCGTGCATTCACCTTGGATTATGTGTATCTGCATTAGAATCCGTGCACTTACCTTGAAGTATGTGCCTTAGTCTTAAAGTACGTGCCGTACCTCGTAGTTCGTGCCCTAGAACCTAGGAAAACATGCCTACACGCTAATCAAGAAAGCATCCTACACGAAGCACTAGACTATAGAATAATCCTACAAACTCTACTAACTATATTCTAATCCTAAGTCAATGCACTAAAAGACGAAATGCTAAACACTAGACATTCTTTATTCCTTATTCTTTATTCTTTTGCAAAATCGATGCACCTCAAAATTCCACACTGATTATAACTTATAATACCACAATTTGAATCTGAAATTTCAGATTTCTATGCACCTTGGTCGGCCAAACCAAGGCCTTGTAGCATCCTTTGCAATTTCAAAGTCAAACCTAGATAAGTTATGACACCAACACATAAAATAATGCATAAAAAACAACTGACAACTCTTTAAGACTCTCTCAAGCTCGGCCATTGCAAGCACAAGCAACGCAACTAGCTCAAAAACGCACACAAGCTCACAAAACTTATCATTTTCGGCCTAAGGTAAGTCTTGATAGTTTTCTTCCATTTCATTTGGTTTCACACACATGCACACCTTCCTCACATGCTAACTAAGTTAGAAATTAAGGGAAGACAAGATATCTCTCGGCCAAAGCAAGGAAGAAGCTCCCTTTGTGCATTTTGAAGAGTGTTTGTGCGTCATTAACCATCAATAGGCTAAGGTGAGGGCTAAAACTCTTTTAAAAGCTTTCAAAAACCACATGCATGCCTTCATATGTCTATATTTACCTCTATACTTGTTGTATATGTGTGTACATGAGCTTATGTAACCATGCATGGCAAGATATTCAGCTAGAACTTGAAGATAGGCAAGAATCGCGTAGCTGGCAGATTTCTGACTGATGTTGAAAATGCGTGAAAATTGGTAGGTAACTAGTTTTGCCAGTTCTGAGAATTTTTTGTAGAAATAGGCCAAGGTCAATTCTGACTCTAAGGCCTTCAAAATGGTCAAACATCGTGAGGTGTCTAAATCTGGAAAATCTGGAAATATGAAATAGGGTTCTGGCAGATTTCTGACTCTGTAGAATGAAGCATTTTTGACCTAGTAACTGTTCGTGAAATTGCATGAACATTGGTAGTTTGCTAGATTTTGCAGTTCTGGACATTTTTGCAAGAAATAGACTAAAGCCAATTCTGACTCTAAGACCCTCAAAAATAGCAAAAATCGTAATGTGTCTAAAACTGGACAGTTTTGCGTAGTCCCACGGTTTTGGCCATAACTCCTAAGTCCGAACTCCAAATGATGCGAGGTTTGTTTTTGGATTTAAATCACTCATTAAAATTTAATTTGACATTTTGTTCACTGAAATTGGTGATTGTTTTCTTGTCTAATCGAATGTGGGAAAACAGACCATTGCAGTGAGGTTTTGTTTAGTGATATGCTTTGAAACATGTTGTAACTTCTCTTGTGGTATTGAATGCTTGGAATTGTGGCACTTAGATGTTGTGTGGACTGTTGTGACTGGTTGAGGTTGCTTAATTTGATTGATGTATGACTTGGGATCACTAATTGATGAATGGTTTGCTTAACCGCATGTGTAAGCACGGAATTAAGGCCCTATTGCTTATGAAAACTTGTTAAGTGATGATCCTATGGCTAAATGCGTTCAATTGTGTGGTTAGTAGGCTGCCTAATGAATTTTAAGTATGCTTGAAATGGTTTAAGTGTTACTTGTGGTGCTTAGCAAACAAAACCAACCCCGAACACGGCCTTGTAAACCCTAATCGCCCCGTAGACTCCCAAGTCATAGACCACTATTGTGTGAATTATAAATTGATGTTGAGGAATGTTAATGGGCTGCCCGGAATTGTTTTTATAACTCTAAATATGATTCCCAATGATTACATGTTGATAAGTAAACTCTTCTTGCACCCGGTCTCATGTAAACGTCGTTGCGTGTTTGTATGATCTTAATACTTGATACGTGAACCCCGAAATGAGTTATATGACTTGATTTACATGTGTTACATGGCTGCCTGTTTAATGTTCATATAACTCTATGTGTTTTACAAAGTGAAAATTCGTGTTAAGCATGCCTCGTGAGTTTACTTGTCAATAAGTGATATTATACTTGCTCAAAGGCAACCTACTTTTTGTCCTCCTAATGTGAATTGTTAAAAGACATTCTATGCCTTATTTGAACATGATTACTTGGGTGCCCGTGGAAGTTTAATTGCTTTCAAATTGATATACGAAATGATTACATATTCTTACAATGCCTTATATGCCAATACGTCAGAATGTGATCATATACTTGCTCGGAGGCAACCTACTTTGTTGACCTCCCAATGTGAAATGTTAACTGGCATACATGTGCCTTGCATACAAGGTTCCCAGCTTTCATTGTGGCATGGTAGCGTTTCACGCACCCCGGGCGACATTGGGCTTGCCAGTGCTACCGTGACTACCATGGTCCAATTCTCTCTCTTGTTTGGGGTCTAGACTTCCTCGGAGAGTTGGGTCGTAGGATTTCGGGGTACATCCGGAGTACACCCATTTGGCGTGATGAGTGGATGATTTGAAGTCGGCTGCAACAACTATTGTTGGAAATGAATTGAGAGCAGAAGCTCACCGTATCCTTTTCACTATGTGATTAAGTACTCTCGATTGTTTCCTAGAGGACCTCGGGGATGAAAGACAGGTAATTGTGTTCGTTTATATTTTTAGTATGTTATAAACGACTTGAGTTATATGTCATACTTTCAAAAAGGATTTTTCATAGTTTAACCCGAAAAAGGGTTTTCAAAACTTATTTCTCGTTCCCCCTCGCTGAGTTCATAAGGACTCACCCTCTTTTATCATCACATGTAAAGAAGATCAGGAATAGGTACCCGAGGAGAATGTGCTTGTTGATGAATCCTTGGAGTGATTACGTGCTTTATGTGCCTTGCTTGACAGTGGCTGTTTTGTGAACGTTGTGTTTGCTTTGAAGAATATTTATTTTGTTGATATAAATGACCTTGTTGCAATTTGGGTCTAATTTTGGGATTGTACTATCTATAACCGGACGAACTCTTTATTTGGTTATTTGCTTTTATTATGTCGTATAGTAGTTATCGTAGGCGTTTAAACCACTAGAGGATTAATCCATTAAGTTAACTCTATCTAATTTCACTTAGGTACTCACCCATACCCTAAAGGATAATAGGTACTTGCATAATAGTAAATTGACAAATAAATGGAACATAGTTATCAAGCTAGACTTATTAACCAAATGAGACTTTCAAGATAAATTAGTAGGCATATCGGTTGATGACAAAATAGGAATCTTAGTGGGAATCGAATCAAGGATTGGAAGTTTTGAGGCGTTTTAGAAAATAGGTCAAACCCAAGGTCTCAAATATAGCTGTCATGCTGCTGGATTTCTGGAAAATATTTTGGAGTTCTAAAACAACGTTAAGTATTAATCGTAAGAAATGACCAAGTCGTACAAATAGCGTAAAAGAATTATGTCATTCCCTAGTCTAGCCTCCGTAGGTCAGGTTGGGGCGTGACACCTTTTATTAGAATGGTATCAGAGCTTAGTTTGCTAACTAGGCATTAGTCAGGTTCAACTCTCGGACCGTAGGTAGAAGCCCTAAGATAATTATGATTTCTTGTTTATATGTGTTAATGTGTGCTAATGTGCTTTAATTGCTTGAGTGTTGAATATCATGTGCCTTGTGGACTATATGTATTATGTGTTATGCACATCAACACGTTAGTGCCCTCGATAATGCATGCATGCTTTTACACTCCTCCTTGATACATGTGCATGTTATATAACGATGAATGACTGTTTCCACACATAGATAGTTAGGATTAGGACTTTCAGGGAAGTGAATTTGTGCAAGACGAACGAAAAGGCTCGGTTAGAGATTTCTTGCATCTTTACAGGTACTCGATGGATCGTATGTATTATTGGATATGCATATATAAAATCGGTAGTACAGGTATAAATGTTGAGGTAAAGTTATCCCCTTATCTTTGAAATACCCATACCTATGATTAAGTTGTCAATTTTATAGTTATGAAGTTCTTGATTCCGTTAAACCGATCTTCTAATTATGGTTCAAGTATAAAGTTTAATGATATACAACTTTGCTTAAGATATAAGAGCATACTATTAATATGTAGGGTGGTATATATTCTCATGTGCTGATAGTGGAAGTTGACTTGGAGGTTTCTTTGAATCAATTCCTCACATCTTAAAATTGGCTTGATAAACTATCTAAGAAGTTAGCAATATACTCGTACGATTGAATCCTTACTTGATTAGAATTAAGCATTGATGAATCTGATATGGTGTATACTAGCGAGTTTCAAGATCACTAAATGTTGAGATCATGACCTAGAAATTAAAAGATGAATTCGTAGAAGTTGACGATAGTTACTTTTAGTGGTAGATTATTAAGACATGGATAGAATATTTAAGTGACTTAACAATGGATAACCTCAAGACATGTAGGCAACTCTGGAGACTGAGTTTAACAAGGTTGATGATTCTTTAGTATAACAAAATATAGAGATGTTGGAATTGAGGAATTCACGTAGCTAGAACTTGTGTTCGGAAGACTACACTTAAAATGTTAGGTCGAATAGAAGTGTAAGGTATTGAATTTTGCATTAGATGACTAACGTTGCTAAAGGTCCAAAGTTGGATATTGGTGATATTAAGAATCATGGTATTAATTTGGTGCCCCTCGGACTTAGTTGCGATTATGCCAAGTAAGTCATTCTACACACTCGTTATTTGGATACCCTAAAGGATATTAGGAAGTATATATCCCTAAGCAATACTGATGGACCTAGTATATAAACCATGGAAATGAGATTAAAGCATCCGGCAGCAAAGTGAAGTCGTTAAGGTACGATTAGTAATCCTAAATAGCTAATAGTGAGTATACATGATGATTCATGGCAAACCCTAGGACCTAAGGACAATGAGACTTGATGCTCTTAGCTAGTTGGACATGTAAATGAAGAGAGTAAGATTCCATATAGTTAAGATATAGATGAATTAGAGTCATGATGACCCAAGAGACAGTTGTTAAACAACCGCATTTAAGTGCACCGTTTCACGTCTAAAGACTAGCTGTTGGTAGACTTCGAATCGTGGTCGTTGAATAGAGGGTGGATCTTGTAGTGATAATTAAATGAACGGCTGATTACTTTTGAAGTTCTATTAGATTATATTGAAGGATGGCTTGTGGTTATAATTCTTATGTTGACATAGCCTTGAAGTTATTTTGTGTAACAAACTACTTGGATTAGTATGGTAAGTATCTTATGAACTAGATCATTTCGGTACCCATTTATAGTCCTAAGATTGATGTTCTATGGCCGGTAACCTAGTGGAACATTGATATCACTTACATGGCTATGAACCTAGCTTAGTAAAATTAATGTTGAAGATATATTGGCAGGCATTAAGTGTTCGAAGGAATGACTAGATCGCTAAGTGAGTAGGACCATTGTCTTCTTAACTATGACGTAACCTTGGATTGAGATGAGTGGAGTTTATTTGAGGTTGAAACTATTCGTCTGAGGATTTTTGGATAAGATTAAAAGAAATTCTGAAGCCATGTGACTTGAAAATAGAGATTTGAATAAGGAAATAAATTGTGGATCACAATCTGATGAAACTTACTTGAAGAATTGAACTAGTGCCACATGATTAGTTACCCATGCAATTTCGATGGCAATTTATTGGTGATACTTAATAAACCTTAGAATTTGAGTTTAACGAATATCAACGGTCTTTCTTCTTAAGTACGACCGTGAAGGTTAACGAAACTGGGAAAGAATGTTAGTGAATAGGAGCCTGTAACCGGGAGACTAGTCATTAGAAGATTTGTTAATCTAATGTACCTACGAGATAAGAAGGACTATGATACTACCGATAGATGACGACTTGAGATGGATTAGTTTGTTTGGTGAGTTCAACCTGAAAATAGGGTCGTATCGTGGAAATAATCCATAACATGTGTATGTCTTACGTGCTAATAATTTTGAAGCTAGTAGATAGGATATGTAAATCGGATATACACCTATCATCTTGAAATTGGTGTATGTCACCATAGGATCATGGTATTATTGTGATATTCCTTTTGAGGTATGAATGCAAATTGACACAACATAAGTCATGATTTTGGAGTTATAGTTATATAGTTAGAATACCGATGCAACTTTGATGACTATGTATGGAGATTCTAACCTTAGTTAATGAACTTGACCTTAAGATCAAATGGAGAATAGAGTCATTCAAAGGAACGAACTATGAATGTAGGGGTCACACCGAATTAAATGATTGGAGAAAGCTAGGAAGTGAATTGGTTGTGATAAAAGAGATCACAGAACACGGGACAACCCGGAGTGGGAAAATAACAATGGTCGAAATCCACCTAAATGACCTCAACAGGTAAGAATGATATTCGGGACGAAATTATTTTAAGGAGGGGAGGATGAGAGGCCCGACCCCGAGTAATGTGTCTTACCTCGATTTGCATGCCTTAGACCCAGAATTATATCACCGACCTTGGATTACGTGCCCTGTCTTGATTTTCTTGCATGCCTCGTCATATGTGCCTTGAGCTAGAATGGTGTGCCCTAATCCTCGACTGACGTGAGATACCTAGATATATGTGCCCTGACCTCGATGTACGTGTGTTACCTCGTTTCGTGTGTCCTAACCTTGAACTGCATACCGTAACCTATATATAGAGTTATGCCTTGGTTTGCGTGCATTGCATTAAACTACGTACCTTATATTGGTTTGCGTGCATTCACCTAGGATTGTGTGCATCTGCATTAGAATCCATGCACTTACCTTAAAGTACGTGCCTTAGTCTTGAAGTACGTGTCGTACCTCGTAGTTCGTGCCCTAGAACCTAGGAAAACGTGCCTACACGCTAATCAAGAAAGCATCCTACACGAAGCACTAGACTATAGAATAATCCTACAAACTCTACTAACTATATTCTAATCCTAAGTCAATGCACTAAAAGACGAAACGCTAAACACTAGACATTCTTTATTCCTTATTCTTTATTCTTTTGCAAAATCGATGCACCTCAAAATTCCACACTGATTATAACTTATAATACCACAATTTGAATCTGAAATTTCAGATTTCTATGCACCTTGGTTGGCCGAACCATGGCCTTGTAGCATGCTTTGCAATTTCAAAATCAAACCTAGACAAGCTATGATACCAACACATAAAATGATGCATAAAAAACTCCTAACAACTCTCTAAAACTCTCCCAAGCTCGGCCATTGCAAGCACAAGCAAGGCAACTAGCTCAAAAACGCACACAAGCTCACAAAACTCATCATTTTCGGCCTAAGGTAAGTCTTGATAGTTTTCTTCCATTTCTTTTGGTTTCACACACATGCACACCTTCCTCACATGCTAACTAAGTTAGAAATTAAGGGAAGACAAGATATCTCTCGGCCAAAGCAAGGAAGAAGCTCCCTTTGTGCATTTTGAAGAGTGTTTGTGCATCATTAACCATCAATAGGCTAAGGTGAGGGCTAAAACTCTTTTAAAAGCTTTCAAAAACCACATGCATGCCTTCATATGTCTATATTTACCTCTGTACTTGTTGTATATGTGTGTACATGAGCTTATGTAACCATGCATGGCAAGATATTCGGCTAGAACTTGAAGATAGGCAAGAATCGCGTAGCTGGCAGATTTCTGACTGATGTTGAAAATGCGTGAAAATTGGTAGGTGACTAGTTTTGCCAGTTCTGAGAATTTTTCGTAGAAATAGGCCAAGGCCAATTCTGACTCTAAGGCCTTCAAAATGGTCAAACATCGTGAGGTGTCTAAATCTGGAATATCTGGGAATATGAAATAGGGTTCTGGCAGATTTCTGACTCTGTAGAATGAAGTAATTTTGACCTATTAAATGTTGGTGAAATTTCATTAAAATTGGTAGGTTTTAGATTTTGCAGTTCTGGACATTTTTGCAAGAAATTGACTAAAGCCAATTCTGACTCTAAGACCCTAAAAAATAGCAAAAATCATA
This sequence comes from Ehretia macrophylla, assembly GCA_037974665.1. Lineage (NCBI taxonomy): Eukaryota > Viridiplantae > Streptophyta > Magnoliopsida > Boraginales > Ehretiaceae > Ehretia > Ehretia macrophylla. Next base: position 117,439,152 of record CM075764.1, on the reverse strand, counting down.
ATGTGTCTAAAACTGGACAGTTTTGCGTAGTCCCATGGTTTTGGCCATAACTCCTAAGTCCGAACTCCAAATGATGCAAGGTTTGTTTCTGGATTTAAATCACTAATTAATATTTAATTTGACATTTTGTTCACTGAAATTGGAGATTTTTTGCTTGTCTAAGCGAATGTGGGAAAACAGACTATTGTAGTGAGGTTTTGTTTAGTGATATGCTTTGAAACATGTTGTAACTTCTCTTGTGGTATTGAATGCTTGGAATTGTGACACTTAGATGTTGTGTGGACTGTTGTGACTGATTGAGGTTGCTTAATTTGATTAATGTATGACTTGGGATCACTAATTGATGAATGGTTTGCTTAACCGCATGTGTAAGCATGGAATTTAGGCCCTATTGCTTATGAAAACTTGTTAAGTGATGATCCTATGGCTAAATGCGTTCAATTGTGTGGTTAGTAGGCTGCCTAATAAATGTTAAGTATGCTTGAAATGGTTTAAGTGTTACTTGTGGTGCTTAGCAAACAAAACCAACCCCGAACACGGCCTTGTAAACCCTAATGGCCCCGTAGACTCCCAAGTCATAGACCACACTTGTGTAAATTATAAATTGATGTTGAGGAATGTTAATGGGCTGCCCGGAATTGTTTTTATAACTCTAAATATGATTCCCAATGATTACATGTTGATAAGTAAACTCTTCTTGCACCCGGTCTTATGTAAACGTCGTTGCGTGCTTGTATGATCTTAATACTTGATACGTGAACCCCGAAATGAGTTATATGACTTGATTTACATGTGTTACATGGCTGCCTATTTAATGTTCATATAACTCTATGCGTTTTACAAAGTGAAAATTCGTGTTAAGCATGCCTCGTTCGTTTACTTGTCAATATGTGATATTATACTTGCTCGGAGGCAACTTACTTTGTTGTCCTCCTAATGTGAATTATTAAAAGACATTCTATGCCTTATTTGAACATGATTACTTGGCTGCCCGTGGAAGTTTAATTGCTTTCAATTGATATACGAAATGATTACATGTTCTTACATTGCCTTATATGCCAATATGTCAAATTGTGATCATATACTTGCTCGGAGGCAAGCTACTTTGTTTACCTCCAAATGTGAAATGTTAAATGGCATACATGTGCATTGCACACAAGGTTACAACCGTTCATTTTAGCATGGTAACGTTTCAGGCACGCCGGGTGGCATCGGGCTTGCCGATGCTACCGTGACTACCATGGTCCAATTCCTTCTCTAGCTTGGGGGCTAGACTTCCTCGGACAGTTGGGTCATAGGATTTCGGGGTACATCCGGAGTACACCCATTTGGCGTGATGAGTGGATGATTTGAGGTCGGCCGCAATAACTGTTATTGGAAATGAATTGAGAGCAGAAGCTCACTATATCCTTTTCACTATGTGATTAAGTACTCTCGCTTGGTTCCTAGAGGACCTCGGGGAGGAAAGACGGGTAATTGTGTTCGTTTATTTTTTTATTATGTTATAAATTACTTGTGTTATATGTCATACTTTCAAAAAGGAATTTTCATAGTTTAACCAGAAAAAGGGTTTGCAAAACTTATTTCTCGTTCCCCCTCGCTGAGTTCATAAGGACTCACTCTCTTTTATCATCACAGGTGAAGAAGATCAGGAACAGGTACTCGAGGAGAATGTGCTTGTTGATGAATCCTTTGAGTGATTACGCTCTTTATGTGCCTTGCTTGACAGTGGCTGTTTTGTGAACGTTGTGTTTGCTTTGAAGAATATTTATTTTGTTGATGTAAATTTTGGGATTGTACTATCTATAACCGGACGAACTCTTTATTTGGTTATTTGCTTTTATTATCTCGTATAGTAGTTATCGTAGGCGTTTAAACCATTAGATGATTAATCCACTAAGTTAACTCTATCTAATTTCACTTTGGTACTCACCCGTACCCTAAAGGATAATAGGTACTTGCATAATAGTAAATTGACAAATAAATGGAACATAGTTATCAAGCTAGGATTATTAACCAAATGAGACTTTCAAGATAAATTAGTAGGCATATCGGTTGATGACAAAATAGGAATCTTAGTGGGAATCGAATCAAGGATTGGAAGTTTTGAGGCGTTTTAGAAAATAGATCAAACCAAAGGTCTTAAATATAGCCGTCATGCTGCCGAATTTCTGGAAAATATTTTGGAGTTCTAAATCAACGTTAAGTATTAATCGTAAGAAATGACCAAGTCGTACAAATAGCGTAAAAGAATTAGGTCATTCCCTAGTCTAGCCTCCGTAGGTCGGGTTGGGGCGTGACACCTTATATTAGAATGGTATTAAAGCTTAGTTTGCTAACTAGGCATTAGTCGGGTTCAACTCTCGGACCATAGGTAGAAGCCCTAAGATAATTATGATGTCTTGTTTATATGTGTTAATGTGTGCTAATGTGCTTTAATTGCTTGAGTGTTGAATATCATGTGACTTGTGGACTATATGTATTATGTGTCATGCACATCAACACGTTAGTGCCCTCGATAATGCATGCATGCTTTTACACTCCTTCCTTGATACATGTGCATGTTATATAACCATGAATGACTGTTTATACACATAGATAGTTAGGATTAGGACTTTCAGGGAAGTGAATTTGTGCAAGACGAACGAAAAGGCTCGGTTAGAGATTTCTTGCATCTTCACAGGTACTCGATGGATCGTATGTATTATTGGATATGCATATATAAAATCGGTAGCACAGGTATAAATGTTGAGGTAAAGTTATCCCCTTATCTTTGGAATACCCATACCTATGATTAAGTTGTCAATTTTATAGCTATGAAGTTCTTGATTCCGTTAAACCGATCTTCTAATTATGGTTCAAGTATAAAGTTTAATGACATACAACTTCGCTTAAGATATAAGAGCATACTATTAAATATGTAGAGTAGTATATATTCTCATGTGCTGATAGTGGAAGTTGACTTGGAGGTTTCTTTGAATCCATTTCTCACATCTTAAAATTTGCTTGATAGACTATCTAAGAAGTTAGCAATATACTCGTACGATTGAATCCTTACTTGATTGGAATTAAGCATTGATGAATCTGATATGTTGTATATTAGCGAGTTTCAAGTTCACTAAATGTTGAGATCATGACCTAGAAATTAAAAGATGAATTCGTGGAAGTTGACGATAGTTACTTTTAGGGGTAGATTATTAAGACATGGATAGTATATTTAAGTGACTTAACAATGGATAACCTCAAGACATGTAGGCAACTCTAAAGACTGAGTTTAACAAGGTTGATGATTCTTTAGTATAACAAAATATATAGATGTTGGAATCGAGGAATTCACGTAGCTAGAACTTGTATTCGGAAGACTACACTTAAAATGTTAGGTCGAATAGAAGTGTAAGGTATTGAATTTTGCATTAGATGACTAACGTTGCTAAAGGTCCAAAGTTGGATATTGGTGATATTAAGAATCATGGTATTAATTTGGTGCCCCTCGGACTTAGTTGCGATTATGCCAAGTAAGTCATTCTACACACTCGATATTTGGATACCCTAAAGGATATTAGGAAGCATATATACCTAAGCAATACTGATGGACCTAGTATATAAACCATGGAAATGAGATTAAAGCATCCGGCTGCAAAGTGAAGTCGTTAAGGTACGATTAGTAATCCAAAATAGCTAATAGTGAGTATACATGATGATTCATGGCAAACCCTAGGACCTAAGGACAATGAGACTTGATGCTCTTAGCTAGTTGGACATGTAAATGAAGAGAGTAAGATTTCATATAGTTAAGATAGAGATGAATTAGAGTCATGATGACCCAAGAGACTGTTGTTAGACAACTGCATTTATGTGCATCGTTTCACGTCTAAAGACTAGCTGTTGGTAGACTTCGAATTGTGGTCGTTGAATAGAGGGTGGATCTTGTAGTGATAATTAAATGAGCGGTTGATTACTTTTGAAGTTCTATTAGATTATATTGAAGGATGCCTTGTGGTTATAATTCTTATGTTGACATAGCCTTGAAGTTATTTCGTGTAACAAACTACTTGGATTAGTATGGTAATTATCTTATGAACTAGATCATTTCGGTACACATTTATAGTCCTAAGATTGATGTTCTACGGCCGGTAACCTAGTGGAACATTGATATCACTTACGTGGCTATGAACCTAGCTTAGTAACATTAATGTTGAAGATATATTGGCGGGCATTAAGTGTTCGAAGGAATGACTAGATCGCTAAGGGAGTAGGAACATTTTATTCTTAAGTATGACGTAACCTTGGATTGAGATGAGTGGAATTTATTTGAGGTTGAAACTATTCGTCTTAGGAGTTTTGGATAAGATTAAAAGAAATTCTGAAGCCATGTGACTTGAAAATAGAGATTTGAACAAGGAAATAAATTGTGGATAACAAGTTGATGAAACTTACTTGAAGAATTGAACTAGTGCCACATGATTAATTTACCCATGCAATTTTGATGACAATTTGTTGGTGATACTTAATAAACCTTAGAATTTGAGTTTAACAAATATCAACAGTCTTTCTCCTTGATTACGAGCGTAAAGGTTAACGAAACTGGGAAAGAATGTTAGTGAATAGGAGCCTGTAACCGGGAGACTAATCATTAGAAGATTTGCTAATCTAATGTACCTACGAGATAAGAAAGGCTATGATACTACCGATAGATGACGACTTGAGATGGATTAGTTTGTTTGGTGAGTTCAACCTAAAAATAGGGTCGTATCATGGAAATAATCCATAACATATGCATGTCTTACGTGCTAATAATTTTGAAGCTAGTAGATAGGATATGTAAATCGGATATAGACCTATCATCTTGAAATTAGCGTATGTCACCATAGGATCATGGTATTATTGTGATATTCCTTTTGAGGTATGAATGCAAATTGACACAACATAAGTCATGATTTTGGAGTTATAGTTATATAGTTAGAATACCGATGCAACTTTGATGACTATGTATGGAGATTCTAACCTTAGTTAATGAACTTGACCTTAAGATCAAATGGAGAATAGAGTCATTCAAAGGAACGAACTATGAATGTAGGGGTCACACCGAATTAAATGATTGGAGAAAGCTAGGAAGTGAATTGGTTGTGGTAAGAGAGATCACAGAACACGGGACAACCCAGAGTGGGAAAATAACAATGGTCGAAATCCACCTAAATGACCTCAACAGGTAAGAATGAATTTTGGGACGAAATTCTTTTAAGGAGGGGAGGATGTGAGGTCCGACCCCGAGTAATGTGTCCTACCTCGATTTGCGTGCCTTTGACCCAAAATTATATGACTGACCTTGGATTACGTGCCCTATCTTGATTTTCGTGCATGCCACGTCATATGTGCCTTGACCTAGAATGGTATGCCTTAATCCCCGACTGACGTGAGATACCTAGATATACGTGCCCTGACCTCGATGTACGTGTGTTAGCTTGTTTCATGTGTCTTAACCTTCAACTGCGTACCGTAACCTAGATATAGAGTCGTGCCTTGGTTTACGTGCATTGCATTGAACTATGTACCTTATATTGGTTTGCGTGCATTCACCTAGGATTGTGTGCATCTGCATTTGAATTCGTGCACTTACCTTGAAGTATGTGCCTTAGTCTTGAAGTACGTGCCGTACCTCATAGTTCGTGCCCTAGAACCTAGGAAAATGTGCCTACACGCTAATCAAGAAAGCATCCTACACGAAGCACTAGACTATAGAATAATCCTACAAACTCTACTAACTATATTCTAATCCTAAGCCAATGCACTAAAAGACGAAACGCAAAACACTAGATATTTTTTATTCCTTATTCTTTATTCTTTTGCAAAATCGATGCACTTCAAAATTCCACACTGATTATAACTTATAATACCACAATTTGAATATGAAATTTCAGATTTCTATGCACCTTGGTTGGCCAAACCAAGGCCTTGTAGCATGCTTTGCAATTTCAAAATCAAACCTAGACAAGCTATGACACCAACACATAAAATAATGCATAAAAAACTCCTAACAACTCTCTAAGACTCTCCCAAGCTCGGCCATTGCAAGCACAAGCAAGGCAACTAGCTCAAAAACGCACACAAGCTCACAAAACTCATCATTTTCGGCCTAAGGTAAGTCTTGATAGTTTTCTTCCATTTCTTTTGGTTTCACACACATGCACACCTTCCTCACATGCTAACTAAGTTAGAAATTAAGGGAAGACAAGATATCTCTCGGCCAAAGCAAGGAAGAAGCTCCCTTTGTGCATTTTGAAGAGTGTTTGTGCATCATTAACCATCAATAGGCTAAGGTGAGGGCTAAAACTCTTTTAAAAGCTTTCAAAAACCACATGCATGCCTTCATATGTCTATATTTACCTCTGTACTTGTTGTATATGTGTGTACATGAGCTTATGTAACCATGCATGGCAAGATATTCGGCTAGAACTTGAAGATAGGCAAGAATCGCGTAGCTGGCAGATTTCTGACTGATGTTGAAAATGCATGAAAATTGGTAGGTGACTAGTTTTGCCAGTTCTGAGAATTTTTTGTAGAAATAGGCCAAGGCCAATTCTGACTCTAAGGCCTTCAAAATGGTCAAACATCGTGAGGTGTCTAAATCTGGAAAATCTGGGAATATGAAATAGGGTTCTGTCAGATTTCTGACTATGTAGAATGAAGCATTCTTGACCTAGGAAATGTTGGTAAAATTTCATGAAAATTGGTAGGTTGCTCGATTTTGCAGTTCTGGACATTTTTGCAAGAAATAGACTAAAGCCAATTCTGACTCTAAGACCCTCAAAAATAGAAAAAATCGTAATGTGTCTAAAACTGGACAGTTTTGCGTAGTCCCACGGTTTTGGCCATAACTCCTAAGTCCGAACTCCAAATGATGCGAGGTTTATTTCTGGATTTAAATCACTCATTAAAATTTAATTTGACATTTTTTTCACTGAAATTGGTGATTGTTTTCTTGTCTAATCGAATGTGGGAAAACAGACCATTGCAGTGAGGTTTTGTTTAGTGATATGCTTTGAAACATGTTGTAACTTCTCTTGTGGTATTGAATGCTTGGAGTTGTGGCACTTAGATGTTGTGTGGACTGTTGTGACTGGTTGAGGTTGTTTAATTTGATTGATGTATGACTTGGGATCACTAATTGATTAATGGTTTGCTTAACCGCATGTGTAAGCACGGAATTAAGGCCCTATTGCTTATGAAAACTTGTTAAGTGATGATCCTATGGCTAAATGCGTTCAATTGTGTGGTTAGTAGGCTGCCTAATATATGTTAAGTATGATTGAAATGGTTTAAGTGTTACTTGTGGTTCTTAGCAAACAAAACCAACCCCAAATACAGCCTTGTAAACCCTAATGGCCCCGTAGACTCCCAAGTCATAGACCACTCTTGTGTGAATTATAAATTGATGTTGAAGAATGTTAATGGGCAGCCCGGAATTGTTTTTATAACTCTAAATATGATTCCCAATGATTGCATGTTGATAAGTAAACTCTTCTTGCACCCGATCTCATGTAAACATCATTGCATGCTTGTATAATCTTAATACTTGATACGTGAACCCCGAAATGAGTTATATGACTTGATTTACATATGTTACATGGCTGCCCGTTTAATGTTCATATAACTCTATGTGTTTTACAAAGTGAAAATTCGTGTTAAGTATGCCTCGTTCGTTTACTTGTCAATATGTGATCTTATACTTGCTCGGAGGCAACCTACTTTGTTGACCTCCTAATGTGAATTGTTAAAAGACATGCTATGGCTTATTTGAACATGGTTACTTGGCTTCCTGTGAGAGTTTAATTGCTTTAAAATTGATATATGAAATGATTACATGTTCTTACAATGCCTTATATGCCAATATGTCAAAATGTGATCATATACTTGTTCGGAGGTAACCTACTTTGTTGACCTCCCAATGTGAAATGTTAAATGGCATACATGTGCATTGCATGCAAGGTTGCAACTTTTCATTTTGGCATGGTAGCGTTTCACGCACGCCGGGCGGCATCAGGCTTACCGGTGCTACCGTGACTACCATGGTCCAATTCCCTCTCTCGCTTGGGGGCTAGACTTCCTTGGAGAGTTGGGTCGTAGGATTTTGGAGTACATCCGAAGTACACCTATTTAGCGTGATGAGTGGATGATTTGAAGTTGGCCGCAACAACTGTTATTGGAAATGAATTGAGAGCAGAACCTCATCGTATCCTTTTCACTATGTGATTAAGTACTCTCACTTGGTTCCTAGAGGACCTCGGGGAGGAAAGACGGGTAATTGTGTTCGTTTATATTTTTATTATGTTATAAACTACTTGTGTTATATGTCATACTTTCAAAAAGGATTTTGCATAGTTTAATCGAAAAAAGGACTTTCAAAACTTATTTCTCGTTCCCCCTCGCTGAGTTTATAAGGACTCACCCTCTTTTATCATCACAGGTGAAGAAGATCAGGAATAGATACCTGAGGAGAATGTGCTTGTTGATGAATCCTTGGAGTGATTACGTGCGTTATGTGCCTTGCTTGACAGTGGCTGTTTTGTGAACGTTGTGTTTGCTTTGAAGAATATTTATTTTGTTGATGTAAATGACTCCGTTGTAATTTGGGTCTAATTTTGGGATTGTACTATCTATAACCGGACGAACTCTTTATTTGGTTATTTGCTTTTATTATCTCGTGTAGTAGTTATCGTAGACGTTTAAACCACTAGATGATTAGTCCACTAAGATAACTCTATCTAATTTCACTTAGGTACTCACCCGTACCCTAAAGGATAACAGGTACTTGCATAATAGTAAGTTGACAAATAAATGGAACATAGTTATCAAGCTAGGCTTATTAACCAAATGAGACTTTCAAGATAAATTAGTAGGCATATCGGTTGATGACAAAATAGGAATCTTAGTGGGAATCGAATCAAGGATTGGAAGTTTTGAGGTGTTTTAGAAAATAGGACAAACCAAAGGTCTTAAATATAATCGTCATGCTGCCGAATTTCTGAAAAATATTTTGGAGTTCAAAATCAACGTTAAGTATTAATTGTAAGAAATGACCAAGTCATACAAATAGCATAAAAGAATTAGGTCATTCCCTAGTCTAGCCTCCATAGGTCGGGTTGGAGCGTGACACTGTGTGCCGCGTAACTCTTTACGGATCAAAATTTAAGGGCATCGAAGCGACGGATACCTGGTCACAAGCCCAACGCCCCCGATTTACGGGCCCAGCCTCAACGTGAAGTGAAGTTGTCTTGCCCAAGGTTCCGTGGGATTCGGTAATAGAAATGTGATGGATAAGGTTGTCGTCCTTTTCGCGGCTCATGACATACAATCCGGGACGAAAAAATTGCAGAAAAGAAGAAAAGTGTCCCGAAACTGATGAACATGTTCGATTTGGGGTACAAAAACAGGCACAGTCGAGCAGGCTTGCAACCCCCGTCGTAGAGCTCTCAGAGAGCTTTCCAACGGTATGCTGTGCGCCGCGTAACTCTTTACGGATCAAAAGTTAAGGGCACCGGAACGACGGATACCTGGTCACAAGCCCTACGCCCTCGGTTTTCGGGCCCAGCCTCTACGTGAAGAAAAGTTGTCTTGCCCAAGGTGTCGTGGGATTCGATAATAGAAATGTGATGGATTTGGTTGTCGTCCATTTCGCGGCTCACTACGTATGATCAAAGATGGAAAAACAGCACAAAAGAAGAAAAGTATCCCGAAACTGATGAAAACGTTCGATTTTGGGCTCCAAAAATAGGACCAGCTGAGTATTGTTGCCCCTGTCGTAGAGCTCTTTGAGAGCTTTCCAACGGTATGTTGTGCGACGTGTAACTCTTTACGGATCAAAAGTTATGGGCACCGGAGCAACGGATACCTGGTCACAAGCCCCACGCCCTCGCTTTGCGGGCCCAGCCTCTACGTGAAGTGAATTTGTCTTGCCAAAGTTTCCATGGGATTCGGTAATAGAAATGTGATGGATTAGGTTGTCGTCCTTTTCGTAGCTCACGACGCATGATCCGGGACCAAAAAACAGCACAAAAGAAGAAAAGTGTCCCGAAACTAATGAAAAACGTTCAATTTTGGACTCCGAAAATAGGTGCAATCGAGTTCCCTTGCTGCCCCCGTCGTAGAGCTCTCAGAGAGCTTTCCAATGGTATGATGTGCGCCACGTAACTCCTTACGGATCAAAAGTTATGGGCACTGGAGCGACGGATACCTGGTCACAAGCCCCACGCCCTCGGTTTGCGGGCCCAGCCTCTACATGAAGTGAATTTGTCTAGCCCAAGGTGTTGTGGGATTCAGTAATAGAAATGTGATAGATTAGGTTGTCGTCCTTTTCGCGACTCACGAAGTACGATCCGGGACGAAAAAATAGCGGAAAAGAAGAAAAGTGTCCCGAAACTGATGAAAACGTTCGATTTTGAGCTCCAAAAATTGGCGCAGCAGAGGAGGCTTGTTCATGCGTCGTAGAGCTGTCAGAGAGCTTTCCTACAGTATGTTGTGCACCGCGTAACTCCTTACGGATCAAAAGTTAAGGCCACCGGAGCGACGGATACCTGGTCACAAGCCCCACGCCCTCTGTTTGCGGGCCCAGCCTCTACATGAAGTGAAGTTGTCTTGCACAAGGTGCTGTGGGATTCGGTAATAGAAATGTAATGGATTTGGTTGTCGTCCTTTTCGCTGCTCACGACATACGATTCGAGATGGAAAAACAGCACAAAAGAATAAAAGTATCCCAAAACTGATGAAAATGTTTGATTTTGAGCTTTGAAAATAGGCACAGCCAAGCAGGATTGGTGCACCCGTCGTAGAGCTCTCGGAGAACTTTCCAACGGTATGTTGTGCGCCGCGTAACTCCTTACAGATCAAAAGTTATGGGCACCGGAACGACGGATACCTGGTGACAAGTACGACGCCCTCGGTTTGCGGGACCAGCCTCTACCAGAAGTGAAGTTGTCTTGCTCAAGGTGCTATGGGATTCGGTAATAGAAATGTTATGGATTAGGTTGTCGTCCTTTTCGCGGCTCACGACGTACGATCAGGGACGAAAAAATATCGCAAAAGAAGAAAAGTGTCCCGAGACTGACGTAAACATTCGATTTTGGGCTATGAAAACAGGTGCAGCCGAGCAAGCTTGATGCCCCTACGAGCTCTCTGAGAGCTTTCCAATGGTATACTTTGCACAGCGTAACTCCTTACGGATCAAAAGTTATGGGCACCGGAGCTACAGATACCTGGTCACAAGCCCCACGCCCTCTGTTTGCAGGCCCAGCCTCTACGTAAAGTGAAGTTGTTTTGTGACGCCTGAGCTCGATTTGCGTGCAATACTTCATTTTGTGTGCCCTAACCTAGATTTGCATGCCTTGACCTAGATTTAAGAACCGTGTTTCGTTTTGTGTGCCTTGCATTGAATTACGTGCATTCATTTAGGGTTGCGTGCATTTACTTAGAAAACGTGCATCTGTCTTGTAGTTCGTGCCCTATCTCGTAGTGCGTGTCCTAAACGTAGAAAAGCGTGCCCTCACGCTAATCAAGAAGGCATCTTACACATAGCACTAGATCATTAGTTAATCCTACAAGTTCCACTAACTAATATTAAATTGCTAATTCAACCCACTAGAAGACAAAATCTCACAAAAAGCTAGACATTCTTTATTCTTTGCATATCCTAAACACACAATTAATTATTGCTCAACCAAGACAAAAATTCAGATTTTATCACACCCTTGGCCGACCACTAGGAGCCAATGTCCATGCCTTTTAATTTCAAATTCTATTCCTAAACATTCTATGATAATTCTATGACACAAAGCAATAAAAAAATTAGCTCAAAAACCCTCCACAATGCACCATTCTCGACCCATTCTCAATTGCCCAAGCTAAGGATTCAAAAAATGCTCCTTGAAGACACAAAATTCTGATTTTGCAAGGCCCTAGGCCGACAAGCATCTTTGCCCAACAAAGCTTTTCATTTTCTTTCATTTTCTCTCATTTTCCTCTCATTCCTCTCTCATTTCTTCTCCTCTCTCGGCCTTGGCTGAGTTTCTACTCTCCATAGCTAAGTTCTTCATCCTAAGGCTCTTCAAGACTTCCAAGCTACATAGGAGCTCGACCAAACAAATCTAGGAGCAAAGAAATGCACATGCAAGCCTTTAGCACATCCATTTCGGTTTAGGTGAGTTTGTTAGCTTCCATTTCTTTTCTTCTTGTTCTAACCACATGCACCTACTAAGATCGTGGTAACTTAGCTAGGAAATTAGAGAAATCCCAAGTTGTCTCTCGGCTAAGCAAGGAAAAAGATCAACTTTGTGCTTCACCAAGAGTTTGTGCATCTTCTTGTTGTCTTGCTAAGGTGAGGGCTAAAACTTCTTGAAAATCTTTCAAAAAATCACGTGCATGCCCTTAAATGTCTATCTTTACTTCTGTTCTTGTGATATATGTGTGTCCATGAGCTTTTGTAAACATGCATGGCAAGATATTTGGCTAGAATGTGATGATAGATGAAATCGGGTATGTGACAACCTTCTGCCTTGTTGGTGCAAAGGGATTTTGACTAGGTAAAAGATGTTGAAATGCGTGAAAATTGGTAAGTTACTAGTTTTGCCAGTTCTGAACACTTTTTACAGAAATAGGCCAAAGCTAATTTTGACTCTAAGATCCTCAAAATGACTAATTATCAAAATGTGTCCAAATCTGGAAAGTCTGGAAAAATGAAGCAGGTTTTTGACAGATTCACTGACCTTGTAGAACGAACCAGTTTTGACTTAGTAAATGATATCCAAAATGCATGAAATTTGGTTTTCAGCTAGAATTTTCAGTTCTGGACATTTTTTCCAGAAATGTACTAAGACTAAATCTGACCCTAAGGCCCTCAAAAACGACAAGTATTGAAATGTGTGCGAATTTAGACAGTTTTGTGTAGTCCCACTGTTTTGGCTGTAACTCTTGAACCCAAACTCCAAATGATTCGAGGTTTGTTTCTGAATTTAGTTCACTCCTTAATATTTAATTTGACATCTTGTTCACTAGAATTGGAGATTGTTTACTTGTCTTAATGATTGTGAGAAAACAGTCCATTGAAGTGAGGGTTTCACCTATTGATGTGCTTAGAAAAATTAATGTAGCTTCCCTTGTTGTATTAAATGCTTGGGATTGTGGCATTTGGATGTTGTGTGGACTGTTTTGAATGCTTGAGGGTGTTTTATTTAATCAATGCATGGCTTGAGCTTAATTAAGAGATGACTTGGGGTTTAATTGCACGGGTAAACACGAATTGAAACCCTAGTAACTAGGTAAACTCGCTAAGTGTTGATCCTATGGATATTGTGTTTGATTAGGTGTTTAGTAGGCTACCCGTAGTTGCCCTTGTAGCCCTAAATATGATTTCGATGATTACACGTTGATAAGTTAGCTTTTCTTGCACCCGGTCCTACGTAGATATCGTTGCATGATGAATAATCTTATTATTTGATTACGTGGACTTTGAAATGAGTTATATGACTTGATTTACGTGCGTTACATGGCTGCCCGTTTAATATTCATATAACTCCATGTACTTTATAAGTGAAATTGCTTGTCATATCGTGCCTCGCTTGTTTACTTGTCAATGTGCAATCTTATGACTGTTCGGAGGTAACCTACTTTGTTGTCCTTCGAATGTGATATATTACATGTCACAAATGTGCATTGCATACAAGGTTGCAACCTTTCATTCTGGCATGGTAGTGTTCACGCACACCGGGCGGCATCGGACTTGTCGGTGCAACCGTGACTACCATTGTCCAATTCCCACTCTCGCTTGGGGGCTAGACTTCCTCGGAGAGTTGGGTCGTAGGATTTCGGGGTACATTTGGAGTACACCCATTTGGCGTGATAAGGGGATGAATTGAAGCCGGCCGCAACAATTGGTACTGGAATTGAACTGAGAGCAAAAGCTCACCGTATCCTTTTCACTATGTGTATAAGTACTCTCTCTTGGTTCCTAGAGGACCTCGGGGAGGAAAGACGGATAATTGTGTTCCTTTACTTTTAAATTACGTTATGTACTTACTTGTGATACATTCATGCTTGCAAAAAGGGTTTTTCATAAGTTGAACCGGAAAATCAGTTTCAAAACTTATTTCTCGTTTCCCCCTCACTGAGTTCATAAGGACTCACCCTCTTTTATCATCTCAGGTGAAGAAGACCAAGAATAGGTACCCGAGGACGACGTGCCTAACGATGATTCCTTGGAATGATTGCTTGCCCTACGTGCCTTACGTGACTTACGTGACTATGGCCATTTTGTGTACAATATGTTGCTTGAAGAGTATTTCATTTCTTATGATGCTTGCTATTGTAATGTAAAAGACCCCCGTTGTAATTTGGGATCTAATTTTGGTTTGTATTGATAATAACTAGACAGACACTACTATGGTCGTTTTTGCTATCGTTATTGGCTAGTATCTATCATAGGACTATGAAGTATCAGGTAAGGATTAAGTAAAATGAACCCATCCAATCTTAAGCAGGTACTCATTGATAAGCTAAGATCAACAGGTACGTTTGTAACAAGGATTAACAAACAAACGAGACATAGTATCACGCTAGGTTATTAATCAAACGAGACTTCGAGATAATTGGTAGGTGTTTCAATTGATGGTAAATAGTAATCTTAGATGGAAAGGAAATTGAGATTGGAAATTTTGAGGCGTTTAAAGAATTAGGTCAAACCAAATAGCCCAATTACAGCCGTTATGCTGTTGGTTTTTCGAAAAATTGTGGAGTTTAGGCTAAAACGTTAGGTGTTAAACTTTCATGAACGACTAAGTACGAGACATGACTTGAATGTTTAGATCATACCCTAGTCTAACCTTTATAGGCCAGGTTGGGGCGTGACACCTTATAGTTAGAATGGTATCAGAGCTTAGATTACTTAAGCCGGGTTAACTCTCGGACCGTGGGTAAGCCCTAAGGTTATTAGGATGACTTGTTTATATGTCTTAATGTGTGATAATGTTAATTGTGCCTTCTATGTTCTATGTGCTTATGTGATTAACATGTCTTAACTGTTTCTAGAATTGTGTATCTATATGAAATTATATGTTGCATATCTTATGCATCGAATTCTTGTTTGTCGTATTTCAATAAATTATGCATCGTAATATGTGCCTATAGATGGCTGGCCCTAGTACCCGTACTACTAATAGGAGCGGTGAGCCCCAAGAGACCGGAGATGCTTACCAAACCAATCCCGGCATAGCTATGTTTAACATGATGGCAAATGCCATGGATCGCGTGTCGCGAGTGATGGAACGTCAAGATGCATGTGAAGCAAACAACAACAACAACAGGAATGATGGTAATCATGGGAGACATAGTAGAATGAGGGAGTTCCTTGACTTTTGCCCGTCCAAATTCCACGGGGAAGCTAATGATGAGAAAGCAGAGGCTTGGCTGTCTGAGATCGAGAGGATTTTCAGGCCACTTAACTATACTGATGAAGAAAAGGTGGAGTTTGCTGTGTTTCTGTTGCACGGGAATGCTGAGTATTGGTGGCACACTGTGGAGGCACTGTGGGAAACTAATCATACACCTCGCTTGTGGGGTAATTTCGTTAAGGCATTCAATGAGAAATATGTACCTGCAGTTTCTAGGCAGAGGCGGATTAAGGAATTCATGCACTTGAACGAGGGTAACATGATGGTGGCCTAGTACGAGGCTCGTTTTGACCGACTGTCCCTCTATGCTCAATACATGGTCAGTAACCCTGAGGCGAATATGTGGAAATTTACAACTGGATTGAGGCCAGAGATTCAGGACCAGTTGGTTTCGCATGACTTCGATACCTATTCTGCTATCTTTGCTGCTGCTTCCCGATTTGAGAAGAGAAAACTTGATAGAGCCAGTTCGAGTCAGCTGAACAAGAAACCATACCAGCCTTTAGGTCAACAGAAGAAATTCCAGAGCCAGAGTCATGGTCACGGCCAGAGCCAGAACAGACCAGTTAATAACCGTGGCCTGACTAAAGCACCATCAGCCTCTTCTACCTGCGGATCCAGAGGTAGTTCGTCTGCTACTCAGTCTGTCAACTGTTCTTACTGTGACAAGAAGGGTCACACCGAGGCCCAGTGCTGGAAGAAGTCAGGACGATGTGTGCAGTGTGGCAGTGATCAGCATCAGATCAAGGATTGCCCTAAATGGCAAGCAGGACAAAATCAAGTTAAACCAGCTGGTAGAGGCAAGACTCCAATTCCTAGAGTTCAGGCTCGAGCTTATGCTATTGAGTGCGAGGAACTTCCAGACGAGGCCGCTGTTGTTGAAGGTACATTCTTCATACTGAATCAACCTGTTAGGGTGCTAATTGATCCAGGTGCTACTCATTCATTTATTACTCCCTTATGTGTGCAACGTGTGAAACTACGAGTTGTATGTTTGCCTTACGAAGTAGAAGTTGGTACTCCGATGGGTTCTAAACTTGTTACTAGCTCAGCTTGTAAAGCATGTAAAATCCAAATTAAAGATAGGGAATTCTCAGCCAATCTTATTGTATTACCTTTTCGAGACTATGAAGTCATCTTAGGGATGGACTGGTTGGCAAAGCATCATGCCCAACTAGATTGCCGGACGAAGATTGTAACATTCCGGATACCTGGTCAACCAATACTGGAGGTAATGGGTCGAAGAGATTTCACCGGGAGTTCCATCATTTCATCTACAAAAGCAATGAAGTCCTTGAGAAAAGAATGTAGGGGATACTTAGCTTACCTCATCAATAAGCCGTCAGACAAAGCTAAGTTGGATGAGATGCTAGTGATCAAGGATTATGCGAATTTTGTTTGGAGCAGATTGCATTTTTGGGGCATATCATATCCCAAGAGGGAATAGCAGTGGACCCAGCAAAGATAGAAGTGGTGATGTCTTGGAAGAAGCCAGAAAACGTTACAGAGGTTCGGAGTTTTCTTGGTCTAGCCGGCTATTATCGGAGGTTCGTGAAGGATTTCTCAAAGATCACAGGACCGCTTACAAAGCTCACTCAAAAGAAAACAAAGTTCGTGTGGGATGACAAGGATGAGAACCGCTTCCAAGAATTGAAGAGAAGATTGACTACGGCACCAGTTCTTGCATTGCCTGAAGGGAGTCAAGGTTTTGTAATCTATAGCGATGCTTCGAAGGAAGGACTGGGTTGTGTGTTGATGCAAAATGGTAGAGTGATTGCGTATGCTTCTAGAAAACCGAAGCCGTATGAATTGAACTACCCGACGCATGATTTGGAGTTAGCGGCTATTGTGTTAGCACTCAAGAAATGGAGGCACTATCTGTAGGGTAACAAGTTCGAGGTGATTACTGATCACAAGAGCTTGAAATACTTGTTCTCACAAAAAGAGTTGAACATGAGGCAAAGACGGTGGATGGAGCTTTTGGATGACTGTAACTGCACAATCAATTATGTGCCCGGTAAAGCAAATGTAGTTGCAGATGCCTTAAGTAGGAAAGCGAGCATGGGAAAACTGGAAGTCAAGGTGCAGGAGTTGTTGGAGGAAGCATTTTTGTGGAAACCACAATTGACTCGAAAAGGATTACTATTTGCCACTACACAAGTTCAATCAACCTTGTTGTCTGAATTGCGAGAGGCTCAACATAAGGGCCAACAGTTTCAGAAGATTAAAGAAAACAACACAGATTTTAAGTTTCATGATAATGGTATTTGGAGGTTTAGGAATCGGATTTGTGTTCCTAATGAGCCAGAGCTGAAACAGAAGATTCTTGAAGAAGCCCATAATTCAAGATACACTATTCACCCCGGTGGAACAAAGATGTACCGGGATTTGAAGCAACACTATTGGTGGAATAACATGAAGAGAGAGATCGCGGAGTTTGTGGCACGGTGTTTGACTTGTCAGAGAGTCAAAGCGGAACATCAACGACCAGCAGGTTTACTTCAGCCGTTAGAGATTCCTCAATGGAAATGGGAACATATAACTATGGACTTTGTTATGGACCTGCCCAGGTCACAAAAGAGTCATGACGCCGTTTGGGTCATAGTGGATAGATTGACTAAGTCAGCGCATTTCATACCGATGAACAAGGAGGATAGTCCTGAGAAATTGGGAGATATGTATGTGGTGGAGATTGTAAGATTGCACGGGATGCCTGAGAGTATTGTATCGGATAGGGATCCTCGTTTTACTTCCCGATTCTGGAAGAGATTGCAAGAAGCTTTGGGAACGAAGTTGAGTTTCAGCACGGCTTATCACCCTCAAACTGATGGATAATCTGAGAGAACTATTCAGATTCTAGAGGATATGCTAAGGGCGTGTGTTTTAGACTTCGGGAAAGGTTGGGAGAAATATCTGTCTCTAGCGGAGTTTGCTTATAATAACAGTTATCAGGCCACTATCGGGATGGCCCCATTTGAGGCATTGTATGGACGTAAGTGTCGATCCCCAATTTACTGGGATGAAGTAGGTGAGACGAAGACTTTTGACCCGACCCTTCTACCTGAACTTATGAAGACTGTTGATAATATCCACCTCGTCCGGAAACGGATGCTTACCGCCCAAAGCAGGCAGAAAAGTTATGCAGACCGACGAAGACAGAGCCTAGAGTTTGAGGTCGGCGACAAGGTGTTCTTGAAGATATCACCTCGGAGGGGATTGATTAAACACGACAAGGGTGGAAAGTTGAGCCCGAGGTTTATAGGACCATTCGAGATAATTGAGAAGGTTGGCAAATTGGCGTATCGCCTAGCACTACCCCAAAACCTCTCCAATATTCACGACGTCTTTCATGTTTCAATGCTACGGAAGTATCATCCTGATCCATCGCATATCTTGGAGCCAGAGCCGTTGCAGCTTCGGGAGAACTTGTCTTATAAGGAGAAGCCTATTTGGATCCTAGACCAGCAAGATCGGGAATTGCGCAACAAATCTATACCGATGGTGAAAGTGTTGTGGGATCATCATGGAGTTGAAGAAGCAACGTGGGAAAGGCGAGACCAGATGGAGCAACAATATCCAGCTTTATTTCAAAGGTAATATTGAATTTCGGGACGAAATTCTTTTAAGGAAGGGAGGATGTGAGGCCCGACCTCAATTTGCGTACGATACTTCGTTTCGTTTGCTCTAACCTAGATTTGCGTGCCTTGACCTAGGTTTAAGAATCGTGTTTCATTTTGTATGCCTTGCATTGAATTACGTGCATTCATTTAGGGTTGCGTGCATTTACTTGGGAAACGTGCATCCATCTCGTAGTTCATGCCCTATCTTGTAGTGCATGTCCTAAACCTAGGAAAGCGTGCCCTCACGCTAATCAAGAAAGCATCTTACACGAAGCACTAGATCATTAGTTAATCCTACAAATCCCACTAACTAATATTAAATTGCTAATTCAACCCACTAGAAGACAAAATCTCATAAAAAGCTAGACATTCTTTATTCTTTGCATATCCTAAACACACAATTAATTATTGTTCAACCAAGACAAAAATTCAGATTTTATCACACCCTTGGCCGACCACTAGGAGCCAATGTCCATGCATTTTAATTTCAAATTCTATTCCTAAACATTTTATGACAATTCTATGACACAAAGCAATAAAAAATTAGCTCAACTCAAAAACCCTCCCCAATGCACCATTCTCGACCCATTCTCAATTGCCCATGCTAAGGATTCAAAAAATGCTCCTTGAAGATACAAAATTCTGATTTTTCAAGGCCCTAGGCCGACAAGCATCTTTGCCCAACAAAGCTTTTCATTTTCTTTCATTTTCTCTCATTTTCCTCTCATTCCTCTATCATTTCTTCTCTCTCTCTTGGCCTTGGCTGAGTTTCTACTCTCCATAGCTAAGTTCTTCATCTTAATGCTCTTCAAGACTTCCAAGCTACATAGGAGCTCGACCAAACAAAGCTATGAGCAAAGAAATGCACATGCAAGCCTTTAGCACATCCATTTCGGTTTAGGTGAGTTTGTTAGCTTCCATTTCTTTTCTTCTTGTTCTAACCACATGCACCTACTAAGAACATGGTAACTTAGCTAGGAAATTAGAGAAATCCCAAGTTGTCTCTCGGCTAAGCAAGGAAAAAGATCAACTTTGTGCTTCACCAAGAGTTTGTGCATCTTCTTGTTGTCTTGCTAAGGTGAAGGCTAAAACTTATTGAAAATCTTTCAAAAAACCACATGCATGCCCTTAAATGTCTATCTTTACTTCTGTTCTTGTGATATATTTGTGTTCATGAGCTTTTGTAAACATGCATGGCAAGATATTTGGCTAGAATGTGATGATAGATGAAATCGGGTATGTGACAGCCTTCTACCTTGTTGGTGCGAGGAGATTTTGACTAAGTAAAAGATGTTGAAAATGCGTGAACAATGGTAGGTAACTAGTTTTTCCAGTTCTGAACACTTTTTGCAGAAATAGGCCAAAGATAATTTTGACTCTAAGGTCCTCAAAATGGCTAAATTATCAAAATGTGTCCAAATCTGGAAAGTCTGAAAAAATGAAGCAGGTTTTTGGAAGATTCACTGACCTTGTAGAACGAATCAGTTTTGACTTAGTAAGTGATATCCAAAATGCATGAAATTTGGTGTGCAGCTAGACTTTTCAGTTCTGGACATATTTTTCCAGAAATGGACTAAGGCTAAATCTGACCCTAAGGCCCTCAAAAACGACAAGTATTGAAATGTGTGTGAATCTGGACAGTTTTGTGTAGTCCCACTGTTTTGGCTGTAACTCTTGAACCCGAACTCCAAATGATGCGAGGTTTGTTTCTGAATTTAGTCACTCCTTAAGCTTTAATTTGACATCTTGTTCACTGGAATTGGAGATTGTTTGCTTGTCTTAATAATTGTGAGAAAACAATCCATTGCAGTGAGGGTTTCACCTATTGATGTGCTTAGAAAAATTAATGTAGCTTCCCTTGTTGTATTAAATGCTTGGGATTGTGGCATTTGGATGTTGTGTGGACTGTTTTGAATGCTTGAGGGTGTTTTATTTAATCAATGCATGGCTTGAGCTTAATTACAAGATGACTTGGGGTTTAATCGCACGGGTAAACACGAATTGAAACCCTAGTAGCTAGGTAAACTCGCTAAGTGTTGATCCTATGGATATTATGCTTGATTAGGTGTTTAGTAGGCTGCCCGTAGTTTCCCTTGTAGCCCTAAATATGATTTTGATGATTACACGTTGATAAGTAGGCTTTTCTTGCACCCGGTCCTACGTAGATGTCGTTGCATGATGAATAATCTTATTATTTGATTACGTGGACTTTGAAATGAGTTATATGACTTGATTTACGTGCGTTACATGGCTGCCCGTTTAATATTCATATAACTCCATGTGCTTTATAAGTGAAATTGCATGTCATATCGTGCCTCGCTTGTTTACTTGTCAATGTGCAATCTTATGACTATTCGGAGGCAACCTACTTTGTTGTCCTCCTAATGTGATATATTACATGTCATAAATGTGCATTGCATACAAGGTTGCAACCTTTCATTCTAGCGTGATAGCGTTCACGCACACAAGGTGACATCGGGCTTGCCGGTACAACCGTGACTACCATTGTCCAATTCCCTCTCTCGCTTGGGGGCTAGACTTCCTCGAAGAGTTGGGTCGTAGGATTTTGGGGTACATCTGGAGTACACTCATTTGGCGTGATAAGGGGATAAATTGAAGCCGGCCGCAACAATTGATACTGGAATTGAACTGAGAGCAAAAGCTCACCGTATCCTTTTCACTATGTGTATAAGTACTCTCGCTTGGTTCCTAGAGGACCTCGGGGAGGAAAGACGGATAATTGTGTTCATTTACTTTTACATTACGTTATGTACTTACTTGTGATACATTCATGCTTGCAAAAAGGGTTTTTCATAAGTTGAACCAGAAAATTAGTTTCAAAACTTATTTCTCGTTTTCCCTTCGCTGAGTTTATAAGGACTCACCCTCTTTTATCATCTCAAGTGAAGAAGACCAAGAACAGGTACCCGAGGACGACGTGCCTAATGATGATTCATTGGAATGATTGCTTGCCCTACGTGCCTTACGTGACTATGGCCATTTTGTGAACAATATGTTGCTTGAAGACTATTTCATTTCTTATGATGCTTGCTATTGTAATGTAAAAGACCCCCGTTGTAATTTGGGGTCTAATTTTGGTTTGTACTGATAATAACTAGACAAACACTACTATGGTCGTTTTTGCTATCGTTATTGGCTAGTATCTATCATAGGACTATGAAGTATCAGGTAAGGATTAAGTAAAATAAACCCATCCAATCTTAAGCAGGTACTCATTGATAAGCTAAGATCAACAGGTACGTTGGTACCAAGGATTAACAAACAAACGAGACATAGTATCACGGTAGGTTATTAATCAAATGAGACTTCGAGATAATTGGTAGGCGTTTCAATTGATGGTAAATAATAATCTTAGTTGGAAATGAAATTGAGATTGGAAATTTTGAGGCATTTAGAGAATTAGGTCAAACCAAAGAGCCCAATTACAGCCGTTATGCTGCCGATTTTTCAGAAAATTGTGGAGTTTAGGCTAAAACGTTAAGTGTTAAACTTTCATGAACGACTAAGTACGAGACATGACTTGAATGTTTAGATCACACCCTAGTCTAACCTTTATAGGCCAGGTTGGGGTGTGACATGTTTTGCCCAAAGTACCGTGTGATTCGGTAATAGAAATGTGATGGATTAGGTTGTCATCATTTTCGCGGCTCACGACGTACGATTAGGGACAGAAAAATAGTGCAAAAGAAGAAAAATATCCCGAAACTGATGAAAATGTTTGATTTTGGGCTCCAAAAATAGGCGTAGCCGAGCAGGCTTCGTGTCCCCGTCATAGAACTCTTGGAGGGCTTTCCAACGGTATGCTGTGCGCCGCGTAACTTTTTATGGATCAAAAGTTAAGGGCACTAGAGCAACAGATACCTGGTAACAAGCCCCACGCCCTCGGTTTGCGGGCCCAGCCTCTACGTGAAGTGAACTTGTCTTGCCCAAGTTACCGTGGGATTCGGTAATAGAAATGTGATGGATTAGGTTGTCGTCCTTTTCACGGCTCACGATGTACGATCCGGGCCAGAAAAATAGCTCAAAAGAAGAAAAGTGTCCCGAAATTGATACAAACATTAGATTTTGGGCTCCGAAAATAGGTGCAGCCAAGTAGGCTTGCTGCCCTTATCGTAGAGCTCTCAGAGAGCTTTCCAACGGTATGCTGTGCGCCGCATGACTCTTTACATATCAAAAGTTAAGGGCACCGGAGCTACGGATACCTGGTCACAAGCCCCACGTCGTCGGTTTGTAGGCCCAACCTCTACGTGAAGTGAAGTTGTCTTGCCCAAGGTGGCATGGCATTCGGTAATAGAAATGTGAAGGATTAGGTTGTTGTCCTTTTCGTGGCTCACGAAGTACGATCCGGGCCCAAAAAACAGCGCAAAAGAAGAAAAGTGTCCCAAAACTGATGAAAACGTTTAATTTGAGGCTCCGAAAATAGGCACAACCGAGTAGGCTTGCGCCCCCGTCGTAGAGCTCTCGGAGAGCTTTCCAACGGTATGCTGTACGCCGCGTAACTCCTTATGGATCAAAAGTTATGGGCACCGGAGCGACGGATACCAGCTCACAAGCCCCACGCCCTCGGTTTACGGGCCCAGCCTCTACGTGAAGTGAAGTTGTCTTGCCCGAGGTGCCATGGGATTCGGTAATAGAAATGTGATGGATTAGGTTGTCATCCTTTTCGCGGCTCACGACGTACGATCTAGGACGAAAAAACAGCGAAAAGGAAGAAAAGTGTCCCGAAACTGATGAAAATGTTCGATTTTGGGCTCTGAAAATAGGCACGGCCGAGCAAGCTTGTTCCCCCATCGTAGAGCTCTCAGAGAGCTTTCCAAAGGTATGTTGTGCGCCACGTAACTCCTTACTAGGTTGTCGTCCTTTTCGCGACTCACGACGTACGATCCGGGACCAAAAAACAGCGCAAAAGAAGAAAAGTATCCCAAAACTTATGAAAAAGTTTTATTTTGGGCTCCGTAAAGAGGCGCATCCGAGCATGCTAGGTGTCCCCGTCGTAGAGCTCTCAGAGAGCTTTCCAACGGTATGTTGTGCGCTGCGTAACTCTTTACGGATAAAAAGTTATAGGCACCGGAGTGACGGATACTTGGTCACAAGCCCCACGCCCTCGATCTGCGGGCCCAGCCTCTATGTGAAGTGAACTTGTCTGGCCCAAGGTGCCGTGGGATTCGATAATAGAAATGTGATAGATTTGGTTGTCGTCTTTTTCGCGGCTCAGGACGTACGATCCGAGACGAAAAAACAGCACAACAGAATAAAGTGTCCCAAAACTTATGAAAATGTTCAATTTTGGGCTCCGAAAATAGACGCAGCCGAGCATGATAGGTGCCCCCGTCGTAGAGCTTTCAGAGAGCTTTCCAACGGTATGCTGTGCGCCGCGTAACTCCTTATGGATCAAAAGTTATGGGCACCAGAGCGACGGATACCTGGTCACAACCCCCACGTCCTCGGTTTGCGGGCCCAGCCTCTATGTGAAGTGAAGTTGTCTTGACCAAGGTACCGTGGGATTCAGTAATAGAAATGTGATGGATTAGGTTGTCGTCCTTTTCGCGGCTCACGACATACGATCCGGGATGAAAAAATAGCGTAAAAGAAGAAAAGTGTCCCGAAACTGATTAGAACGATCAATTTTGGGCTCCGAAAACTGGCGCACCGAAGTAGGCTTGCTGCCCCTATCGTAGAGCTCTCGGAGAGCTTTCCAACGGTATGCTATGCGCCGCGTAACTCCTTACGAATCAAAAGTTATGGGCACTGGAGCGACGGATACCTGGTCATAAGCCCCACGCCCTTGATCTGCGGGCCTAGCCTCTACGTGAAATGAAGTTGTCTTGCCTAATGTGTCGTGGGATTCGGTAATAGAAATGTGATGGATTAGGTTGTCGTCCTTTTCGCGACTCACGACATACGATCCGGGATGAAAAAATAGCGTAAAAGAAGAAAAGTGTTCTGAAACTAATGAAAACGTTCGATTTTGGACTTTAAAAACAGGCGCAGCTGAGCAGGCTTGGTGCCCCCGTCATAGAGCTCTCGGAGAGCTTTCCAACGGTATGCTGTGCACCGCGAAACTCCTTACGGATCAAAAGTTAAGGGCACCGGAGCGACGGATACCTGGTCACAAGCACCACGCCCTCGATTTGCTGGCCCAGCCTCTACGTGAAGTGAAGTTGTCTTGGCCATGGTGCCGTGGGATTCAATTATACAAATTGTGATGGATTAGGTTGTCGTACTTTTCGCAGCTCACGACGTATGATCCTGGATAGAAAAATAGCGCAAAAGAAGAAAAGTGTCCCAAAACTTATGAAAATGATCGATTTTGGGCTCTAAAAACAAGTGCAGCAGAGCATGGTAGGTGCCCCTATCGTGGAGCTCTCAGAGAGCTTTCCAACAGTGTGCTGTGCGCCGCGTAACTCCTTTTGGATCAAAAGTTATGGGCACCGGAGCGACGAATACCTAGTCATAAGCCCGACGACCGCGATTTGCGGGCCCAGCCTCTACGAGAAGGGAAGTTGTCTTGCCCAAAGTGTCATGAGATTCGGTAATAGAAATGTGATGGATTCGATTGTCGTCCATTTTGCGGATAACGACGTACGATCCGGGACCAAAAAATAGCGCAAAAAAAGAAAAGTATCCCAAAACTTATGAAAAAGTTTGATTTTGGGCTCCGAAAATAGGCGCATCCGAGCATGCTAGGTGCCCCCGTCGTAGAGCTCTCAGAGAGCATTCCAACGGTTTGCTTTACGCTACGTAACTCCTTACGAATCAAAAGTTATGGGCACCGGAGTCACGGATACCTAGTCACAAGCCCCACGCCCTCGATCTGTGGGCCCAGTCTCTACGTGAAGTGAAGTTGTCTTGTCCAAGGTGCCGTGGGATTCGGTAACAGAAATGTGATGGATTTGGTTGTTGTCCTTTTCGCTGCCCACATCGTACGATCCGGGACGGAAAAACAGCGCAACAGAAGAAAAGTATCACAAAACTTTTGAAAATGTTCAATTTTGGGCCCTGAAAACAGACGCAACCGAGAATGTTAGGTGCCCCCATCGTAGAGCTCTAAGAGAGCTTTCCAACGGTATGCTGTGTACTACGTAACTCCTTACGAATCAAAAGTTATAGGCACCGGAGCGACGGATACCTGGTCACAAGCCCCACGCCCTCGATCTGTAGGCCCAGCCTCTATATGAAGTGAACTTGTCTGGCCCAAGGTACCGTGGGATTCAGTAATAGAAATGTGATAGATTTGGTTGTCGTCTTTTTCGTGGCTCAGGACGTATGATCCGAGACAAAAAATAGCACAACAGAATAAAGTGTCCCAAAACTTATGAAAATGTTCAATTTTGGGCTCCGAAAACAGACACAGCTGAGCATACTCGGTGCCCCCGTCGTAGAGCTCTCGGAGAGCTTTCCAATGGTATGCTGTGCACCGCGTAACTCCTTATGGATCAAAAGTTATGGGCACCGGAGCGACGGATACCTGGTCACAACCCCTATGCCCTTGGTTTGTGGGCCCAGCCTCTACGTGAAGTGAAGTTGTCTTGCCCAAGGTACCGTGGGATTCAGTAATAGAAATTTGATGGATTAGGTTGTCATCCTTTTCGCGGCTCACGACATATGATCCGGGACAGAAAAACAGCGTAAAAGAAGTAAAGTGTCCCGAAACTGATGAAAATGATTGATTTTGGGCTCCGAAAATCGGCGCATCTAAGTAAGCTTGCAGCCCCTATCGTCGAGCTCTCGGTGAGCTTTCCAACGGTATGCTATGCGCTGCGTAACTCCTTACGAATCAAATGTTATGGGCACCGGAGCGACAGATACCCGGTCACAAGCCTCACACCCTCGATCTACGGGCCTAGCCTCTACATGAAGTGAAGTTGTGTCGCCCAAGGTGCCGTGGGATTCATTAATAGAAATGTAATGGATTAGGTTGTCGTCCTTTTCGAGCTCACGACATACGATCCGGGACGAAAAAACTGCCTAAAAGAAGAAAAGTGTCCCGAAACTGATGAAAAAGTTCGATTTTGGGCTTTGAAAATAGGCGCAACTGAGCAGGCTTGGTGCCCCCATCATAGAGCTCTCGGAGAGCTTTCCGATGGTATGCTATGCGCCGCGTAACTCCTTACGGATCAAATGTTAAGGGCATCGGAGTGACGGATACCTGGTCATAAGCCCCACACCCTCGATTTGCATGCCCAGCCTATACGTGATGTGAAGTTGTCTTGGCTAAGGTGCCATGGGATTCGGTTATAGAATTGTGATAGATTAGGTTGTCGTCCTGTTCGCGTCTCGCGACGTACGATCCGGGACAAAAAAATAGCACAAAAGAAGAAAAGTGTCCCAAAACTTATGAAAATGTTCGATTTTGGGCTTCGAAAACAAGTGCAGCCGAGCACAGTAGGTGCCCCTATCATGGAGCTCTCAAAGAGCTTTCCAACGGTATGCTGTGCGTCGCGTAACTTCTTATGGATCAAAAGTTATGGGTACCGGAGCGCCGGATACCTAGTCATATGCCCGACACCCTTGATTTACGGGCCTAGCCTCTACGTGAAGGGAAGTTGTCTTGCTCAAAGTGCCGTGGGATTCGGTAATAGAAATGTGATGGATTAGGTTGTCGTCCTTTTTGCGGCTCACGATGTACGATCCGGGACCAAAAAATAGTGCAAAAGAAGAAAAGTATCCTAAAACTTATGAAAAAGTTTGATTTTGGGCTCCGAATAGAGGCGCATCCGAGCATGCTAGGTGCCCCCGTCGTAGAGCTCTCAGAGAGCATTCCAACGGTCTGCTGTGCGTTGTGTAACTCCTTACAGATCAAAAGTTATGGGCACCGGAGCGACGGATACCTGGTCAGAAGCCCCAAGCCCTCGATTTACGGGCCCAACCTCTACATGAAGTGACGTTGTCTTGCCCAAGGTGTCGTGGGATTCGGTAATAGAAATGTGATGGATTTGGTTGCCGTCCTTTTCGAGGCTCACGACGTACGATCCGGGATGAAAAAATAGCGCAACAAAAGAAAAGTGTCCCAAAACTTATGAAAATGTTCAATTTTGGGCTCCGAAAACAGACACAACCGAGCATGCCAGGTGCCCTCGTCGTAAAGCTCTCAGAGAGCTTTCCAACGGTATGCTATGCGCCGTGTAACTCCTTATGGATCAAAAGTTTTAGGCACCGGAGCGATGGATACCTGGTCACAAGCCCCTCGTCCTCGGTTTGTGGGCCCAGCCTCAATGTTAAATGAAGTTGTCTTACCCAAGGTACCGTGGGATTCAGTAATAGAAATGTGATGGATTAGGTTGTCGTCCTTTTCGCGGCTCACGACATACGATTCGGGATGGAAAAACAGCGTAAAAGAAGAAAAGTATCCCGAAACTAATGAAAACGATCGATTTTGGGCTCCAAAAACTGGCGCACCCAAGTAGGCTTGCTGCCCCTGTCGTAGAGCTCTCGGAGAGCTTTCCAACCACCGCGTAACTCCTTACGAATCAAAAGGTAAGGGCACCGGAGCGATGGATGCCTGGTCACAAGCCCCATGCCCTCTGTTTGAGGGCCCAACCTCTACGTGTAGTGAAGTTGTCTTGCCCAAGGTGCCTTGGGATTTGGTAATAGAAATGTGATGGATTAGGTTGTCGTCCTTTTCGCGGCTCACGACGTACGATCCGGGATGGAAAAACCACGCAAAAAAAAATCCTGAAAATTATGAAAACGTTCTATTTTGGGATCCGAAAACGGGCGCAACCAAGTAGGCTTGGTGCCCCTCTCGTAGAGCTCTCGGAGAGCTTTCCAACGGCATGCTGTGCGCCGTGTAACTCCTTACGGATTAAAAGTTATGGGCACCAGAGTGACGGATACCTGGTCATAAGCCCCACGCCCTCGATTTGCTGGCCTAGCCTCTACGTGAAGTGAAGTTTTCTTGCCCAAGGTGTCGTCGGATTCTGTAATAGAAATGTGATAGATTAGGTTGTTGTCCTTTTTGCGGCTCACGACGTACGATCGAGGACGGAAAAACAGCGCAAAAGAAGAAAAGTGTCCCAAAACTTATGAAATTGTTCGATTTTGGGCTCCGAAAATAGGCGCAGCCGAGCATGCTAGATGTGCCCATCGTAGAGCTCTTAGAGAGCTTTCCAACGGTATGCTGTGCGCCACGTTACTCCTTACGGATCAAAAGTTATAGGCACCAGATAGACGGATACCTGGTCCCAAGCTCCACGCCCTCGGTTTACGGGCCCAGCCTTTACGTAAAGCGAAGTTGTCTTGCCCAAAGTGCTGTGGGATTCGGTGTAATAGAAGTGTAATGGATTAGGTTGTCATCCTTTTTGCAGCTCACGACGTATGATCCAAGACGGAAAAACAGTGCAAAAGAAGAAAAGTGTCCCAAAACTGATAAATTTTTTTGATTTTGGGCTCCGAAAATAGGCGCAGCCTAGCAGGCTTGCTACCCCCGTCGTAGAGCTCTCAGAGAGCTTTCCAACGGTATGCTGTGCGCCGCATAACTCTTTATGGATCAAAAGTTACGGGCACCAGAGCAACGGATACCTGGTCACAACCCTTACGACCTCGGTTTGCGAGCCCAACCTCTATGTGAATTGAAGTTGTCTTGCCCAAGGTACCGTGGGATTCAGTAATAGAAATGTGATTGATTATGTTGTCGTCCTTTTCGTGGCTCACGACATACGATCCGTGACGGAAAAACAGTGTAAAAGAAGAAAAGTGTCCCGAAACTGTTGAAAATGATCGATTTTGGGCTTCGAAAAAAGGCGCACCCAAGTGGGCTTGATGCCTCTGTCGTAGAGCTCTCAGAGAGCTTTACAACGGTATGCAGTGCGCCACGTAACTCCTTACGAATATAAAGTTACAAGTACCGGAGCGACAGATACCTGGTCCCAAGCCATACACCCTCGGTTTGCGGGCTCAGCCTCTACGTGAAGTGAAGTTGTCTTGCCCAAGGTGCCGTGGGATTCGGTAATAGAAATGTGATGGATTAGGTTGTCATCCTTTTCGCGGCTAAAACATACGATCTGGGATGAAAAAACATCATAAAAAAGGAAAAGTGTCCTGAAACTGATGAAAATGTTTGATTTTGGGCTTTGAAAACAGGCGCAGCTTAGCAGGTTTGGTGCCCCCGTCGTAGAGCTCCCAGAGTGCTTTCCAACTGTATGCTATGCGCCGTGTAACTCCTTACGAATCAAAAGTTAAAGGCACCGGAGCGATGGATACAAGGTCACAAGCCCCACGCCCTCGATTTGCGGGCCCAGCCTCTACGTGAAGTGAAGTTGTCTTGGCCAAGGTGCCGTGGGATTCGGTTATAGAATTGTGATGGATTAGGTTGTCGTCCTTTTCGAGGCTCACGACGTACGATCCAGGATGGAGAAATAGCGCAAAAGAAGTAAAGTATCCCAAAACTTTTGAAAATGTTCGATTTTGGTCTCCGAAAACAGGCGCAATCGAGAATAGTAGGTGCCCCTATCGTAGAGCTCTCAGAGAGCTTTCCAACGGTATGCAGTATGACGTGTAACTCCATATGGATCAAAAGTTATGGGTACCGGAGTAACGGATACCTAGTCATAAGCCCCACGCCCTCGATTTGCGGGCCTAGCCTCTACCTGAAGTGAAGTTGTCTTGCCCAAGGTGCCGTGGGATTCGGTAATAGAAATATGATGAATTTGGTTGTAGTCCTTTTTGCGGCTCACGACGTACGATCCAGGACGGAAAAATAGCGCAAAAGAAGAAAAGTGTCTCAAACCTTATGAAAATGTTCAATTTTGGGCTCCAAAAATAGACGCAGCCGAGCATGCTAGGTACCCCCGTTGTAGAGCTCTCAGAGAGCTTTCCAACGGTATGTTGTGCGCCGCATAACTCCTTATGGATCAAAAGTTATGGGCACCGGAGCGACGGATACCTGGTCACAACCCCTACGACCTCGGTTTGCGGGCCTAGGCTCTATGTGAATTGAAGATGTCTTGCCCAAGGTACCATGGGATTCAGTAATAGAAATGTGATGGATTAGGTTGTCGTCCTTTTTGCGGCTCACGACATACGATCCGTGACAGAAAAACAACATAAAAGAAGAAAAGTTCCCCAAACATGTTGAAAACGATCTATTTTGGGCTTCGAAAACAGGCGCACCCAAGTGGGCTTGCTGCCCCTGTTGTAGAGCTCTCGGAGAGCTTTACAACGGTATGCTGTGCACCACGTAACTTCTTACGAATATAAAGTTACAAGTACCGAAGCGACAAATACCTGGTCCCAAACCATATGCCCTCAGTTTGCGGGCCCAGGCTCTATGTGAATTGAAGATGTCTTGCCCAAGGTACCGTGGGATTCAGTAATAGAAATGTGATGGATTAGGTTGTTGTCCTTTTCGAGGCTCACGACATACGATCCGTGACGGAAAAACAGCGTAAAAGAAGAAAAGTGTCCCGAAACTGTTGAAAACGATCGATTTTGGGCTTTGAAAATAGGCGCAGCTTAGCAGGCTTGGTGCCCTCGTCGTAGAGCTCCCGGAGAGCTTTCCAACTGTATGCTATGCGCCATGTAACTCCTTACGAATCAAAAGTTAAAGGCACCGGAGCGATAGATAACGGGTCACAAGCCCTACGCCCTCGATTTGCAGGCCCAGCCTCTACGTGAAGTGAAGTTGTCTTGGCCAAGGTGCCGTGGGATTCGGTTATAGAATTGTGATGGATTAGGTTGTCCTTTTCGCGGCTCACGACGTACGATCCGGGACGGAAAAATAGCGCAAAAGAAGTAAAGTGTCCCAAAACTTATGAAAATGTTCGATTTTGGGCTCCGAAAATAGGCGCAACCGAGAATGGTAGGTGCCCCTGTCGTAGAGCTCTCGGAGAGATTTCCAACGGTATGTTGTGTGACGTGTAACTCCATATGGATCAAAAGTTATGGGCACCGGAGCGACGAATACCTGGTCACAAGCCCCACGCCCTCGATTTGAATGCCCTGCCTCTACATGAAGGGAGGTTATCTTGCCCAAGGTGCTGTGGGATTCCGTAATAGAAATGTGATAGATTAGGTTGTCGTCCATTTCGCACCTCACGACGTACGATCCGGGATTAAAAAACACCGCAAAAGAAGAAAAATTTCCCAAACTCATGAAAATGTTCGGTTTTGGGCTTCGAAAACAGGCGCAGCCGGGCACGCTAGGTTCACATGTCGTAGAGCTCCCAAAGAGTTTTCCAACGGTATGCTGTGCGCCGCGTAACTCCTTATGGATCAAAAGTTATGGGCATTGGAGCTACGGATACCTGGTCACAAGCCCTACGCCCTCGGTTTTTGTGCCCAGCCTCTACGTGAAGTGAAGTTGTCTTGGCCAATGTGCCGTGAAATTCGGTTATAGAATTGTGATGGATTAGGTTGTCGTCCTTTTTGCGGCTCACGACGTACGATCAGGGAAGGAAAAACAACGCAAAAGAAGAAAAGTGTCCCAAAACTTATGAAAATGTTTGATTTTGGGCTCCGAAAATAGGCGCAGCCGAGCATGCTAGCTGCCCCCATCGTAGAGCTCTCAGAGAGCTTTCCAACGATATGTTGTGCACCGCATAACTCCTTACAAATCAAAAGTAAAGGGCACCGGTGCGACGGATACCTGGTCACAAGCGCCACGCCCTCTGTTTGCGGGCCCAGCCGCTACGTGAAGTGAAGTTGTCTTGGCCAAGGTACCGTGGGATGCGGTAATAGAATTGTGATGGATTAGGTTGTCGTCCTTTTTGCGGCTCACGACGTACGATCCAGGATAGAAAAACAGCGCAAAAGAATAAAAGTGTCCCAAAACTTATTAAAATGTTCGATTTTGGGCTCCGAAAACAGGCGCAGCCGAGCACGCTAGGTTCCCTCGTCGTAGAGCTCTCAGAGAGTTTTCCAACAGTATGTTGTGCGCCGCGTAGCTACTTATGGATCAAATGTTATGGGCACCGGAGCGACGGATACCTGGTTACAAGCCCCACACCCTCGGTTTGCGGGCCCAACCTTTACGTGAAGTGAAGTTGTCTTGGCCAAGGTTCCGTGGGGTTCGGTAATAGAATTGTGGTGGATTAGGTTGTCTTCATTTTCGCGGCTCACGACGTACAATCCGGGATGGAAAAACAGCGCAAAAGAAGAAAAGTATCCGAAAACTTATAAAATGTTGGATTTTTGGGCTCGAAAAACAGGCGCAACAGAGCATGCTAGGTGCCCCCGTCGAAGAGCTCTTAGAGAACTTTCTAACGGTATGCTGTGAACCACGTAACTCCTTATGGATCAAATGTTATGGGCACCGAAGCGACGGATACTTGGTCACAAGCCCCACGCCGTCAGTTTGCGGGCTCAGGCTCTATGTGAAGTGAACTCGCCTTGCCCAAGGTGCCGTGGGATTCGGTAATAGAAATGTGATGGATTAGGTTGTCATCCTTTTCGTGATCCACGACGTACGATCCGGGACGGAAAAACAGTGCAAAAGAAGAAAAGTGTCCCAAAACTGATGAAAACGTTAGATTTTGGGATCTGAAAATAGGCACAGCTGTGAGGCCCGACCTCGATTTACTTGCGACACCTAGTTTCGTGTGCCCTAATCTAGATTTGCGTGCCTTGACTTAGGTTTAAGAATTGTGTTCGTTTTGTGTGCCATGCATTGAATTACGTGCATTCATTTAGGGTTGCGTGCATTTATTTGGAAAACGTGCGTTCGTCTCGTAGTTCGTGTCCTACCTCGTAGTGCGTGCCCTAGACCTAGGAAAGCGTGCCCTCACGCTAAAGAAGAAAGCATCTTACACGAAGCACTAGGTCATTAATTAATCCTACAAAATCCACTAACTATTATTAAATTACTAATTCAACTCACTAGAAGACAAATTTTTTCTAAACACTAAGCATTCTTCATTCTTTATTCCTTATTCTTTTTGCACTTCCAACACCCAATTAAATAATACTCCAATAGATGACAAAAAATCAGATTT
Source organism: Ehretia macrophylla (assembly GCA_037974665.1). Classification (NCBI taxonomy): domain Eukaryota; kingdom Viridiplantae; phylum Streptophyta; class Magnoliopsida; order Boraginales; family Ehretiaceae; genus Ehretia; species Ehretia macrophylla. Next base: position 117,405,147 of record CM075764.1, on the reverse strand, counting down.
TCTATAGCCTTGGCCGACCACTAGGTGGTATTTGTGCATGCTTGCTCAATTCAAATTAACTCTAGAAAACTTATGACAACTCTATGACACAAATGCATAAAAATTAGCTCAAAAACCTTTGCAAAAGCTTCCCATACTCGACCAACTCCTTTTTTCCCATACTAGGAATTTCAAATTGCATCTTGAAGACAACAAAAAGCTGAATTACTAAGCCCTAGGCCGACCACTTGCATCAAGAATTGCGAAAGCCTTCATTCTTTGTCATTTCTCTCATTTTTCCTCTCAATCTTCTCTCTCTCCCTCTCATTCTTCGCTCTCTCTCTCTCGGCCTTGGCTGAGTTTCTTACCTTCATAGCTCATCTTCATCATACCATAGTTAATCAAGGCAAGCCACAAGCAAAGGAACTCAACCAAGCTAGCTAGGTTGCAAGAAAACTCACATGCAAGCTTTTGACTCACCATTTTCGGCCTAGGTAAGTTTCCTAGCTTCCATTTCTTTTCTTCTTGTTCTAACCACATGCATGTACTAAGAGCTTGGCCACTAAGCTAGGAAAAATAGAGAAAATTGAGTTGGAATCTCGGCTAAGCAAGGAAGAAGAAGAATTTGAGCTTCATCAATGTTTTGTGCATCTTCTTGTTGATTTGCTAAGGTGAGGGCTAAAACCTTTTGAAAATCCTTCAAAAATCCACATGCATGCTCTTAAATGTATGTCTTTGCTTCTGTACTTGAGTTATTTGTGTGTTCATAAGCTTCTACAACCATGCATGGCAAAATTTTGGCTTGAAGATGATGATACATGAAATCGGGTTTGTTGACAGCTCTCTGACTTGTTGTTTCGAGGTGAGTTTGGCTAGGCAAATGATGTTGAAAATGCATGAAAATTGGTAGGTGACTAGTTTTTCCAGTTTTGAACATTTTTCACAGAAATAGGCCAAAGCTAATTTTGACTCTAAGGTCCTCAAAATGGAAAATCATTAAAATGTGTCCAAATCTGGAAGTCTGGAAAAATGAAGCAGGTTTTGGCAGATGCACTGACCTTGTGGAACGAACCAGTTTTGACTTAGTAAATGATGTCCAAAATGCATTTGGTGTGCTGTTATATTTTTCAGTTTTGGACATTTTTATCAGAAATGTACTAAGGCTAAATCTGAACCTAAGAACCTCAAAAATGACAATTATCGAAATGTGTGCAAATCTGGACAGTTTTGTGCAATCCCACTGTTTTGCAATAACTATTGATCTCGAACATCAAATGATGCAAGGTTTGTTTCTGATTTTAGTTCACTTCTTAAGCTTTAATTTGACATTTTATTTACTGAAATTGGAGATTGTTTTTTTTGACTCAATGATTGTGAGAAAACAGCCTATTGCAGTGAGGGTTTCACTTAGTTATATGCTTAGAAATTTGTTGTAACTTCTCTTTTGGTATTAATTGCTTTGGATTGTGGCATTGGGATGGTTTGTGGACTGTTTTGAGTACTTGGGGATGTTTGGATTAATTGATGCTTGGCTTGAGATTGATTTTGAGTTGACTTGGGGCTTAATTGCACAGATAAGAACGAAATGGAAACCCTAGTGACTAGGCGAACTTGCTAAGTGTTGATCCTTTGAATATTGAGTGTAATTATATGTTTAGTAGGCTGCCCGTAGTTGCCTTATAGTGTCACGCCCCAACCCGACCTATAAAGGTTAGACTAAGGTGTGATCTAAACATTCAAATCCTTTCACATTCTTAATCATTCTAGGAGGTTTACACTTAACATTTTATTCTAGACTCCAAAATTTTTCGGAAATCCGGCAGCATAGCGGCTGTAATTGGGCTCTTTGTTTTGACCTAAATTTTCTAACAGCCTCAAACTTTCAATTCAAGTTCATTCCCGACTAGAGTTTACTATTTTATCATCAATTGAATTGCTTATTGGTTATTTCGACGTCCCGTTTGATTTATAACCTAGCATGATACTATGTCTCGTTTGTCCATTTATCCTCGTTTCAAAATATACCTGTTGATCTTAGCTTATTAGCGATGTACCTGTTGAGATTGGATAAGTTCATTTGCCTATTCCTTAACTAGCATCATAACCTATGATAGATACTAATGATAACAAAAGCAAAAACGATCATAGTATGTCAAGTATCAGTCTACTTAATATAAGTACAAACCAAAATTAGACCCCAAATTACAACGGGGGTCTTTTACATTAGTGACAACAACAACATAAGATAGATAGTCTTCAAGCAGCACAAGGTACAAAAGTAGTCACGTTCAAGCAAAACAACAATAACAGGCAATCACTCCAGGGGTTCATCGTTAGGTACATTATCCTCGGGTTCCTGTACCTGTTTTTCTTCACCTGAGATGATAAAAGAGGGTGAGTCCTTATGAACTCAGCGAGGGGGAATGAGAAATAAGTTTTTAAAACTCATTTTCCGGTTAAACTTATGAAAACCCCTTTCTCACACATGAACACAACAGAAATACAAGGACAGAAAAACAAGTACAGAACAGGAATACCGGTCTTTCCTCCCCGAGGTTCTCTAGGATCCAAGCGGGAATACTTATACACATAATAAAAAGGATACGGTGAGCTTTTGCTCTCATATCAGATCCAGGATCAGTTGTTGCGGCCGACTTCAAATCATTCTCCAAACACACCAGGTGGGTGTACTCCGGATGTACCCCAAAAGCCTACGACCCAACTCTCCGAGGAAGTCTAGCCCCCAAGCGAGAGAGGGAATGGGACCATGGTGGTCACGGTAACACCGGCAAGCCCGATGCCGCCCGGCGTGCGTGATCGCTACCATGCCGACAGGAAAGGTTGCAACCTTGTATGCAATGCACATTCATGACAGGTAATATATATCACAGAAGGAAGACAACAAAGTAGGTTGCCTCCGGACAGTCATAGGATTGCACATTGACAGATAAACAAGCAGGACACGATAAGACAGGAAATTTCACTTGAAAGGCATATAGAGTTATATGGAAATTAAACGGGCAGCCATGTAACACATGTAAAATAGGCCATATAACTCATTAAAAAGTCCACGCAATCAAGTGATAAGATTATTCAACATGCAATGATATCAACATGGGTTCGGATGCAAGAAAAGCTTAATTGTCAACATGCAATGGTCAAGATCACTTTTGAAGTTATAAAACATTTACGGGCAGCCCACTAAGCCTATGATTCCAACACAATATCCAAATAATCAACACTTTTTAAGACTACCTAGTCGTTAGGGCTTCCATTTCAAGTATATTCGTGCAATTTGAGCCTCAACCCAACTCAATGTCAATCTCAAACCATACATCATTTAATTCAACATCCTCAAACGTTCAAAACAGTCCACACAACATCCCAACACCACATTTCCACACAATTAGTACCACAAGAGAGGTTACAACAATTTTCCAAGCATATGGCTAAATAAAACCTTTACTGCAATAGGCTGTTTTCTCACAATAAATAGGATAATCAAAAAATCTCCAAATTCAGTAAATAAGATGTCAAATTAAATCTTAAGAAGTTAACTAAGCTCAGAAACAAACCTTGCATCAATTGGAGTTCAGAATCGTTAGTTATAGCCGAAACAGTGAGGTAGCACAAAACTGTCCAGATTTGTACAATTTTCAGAAATTGACGTTTTTGAGGTCCTTAGAGTCAGTTTTAGCTTTGGTCCATTTCTGAAAAAATTGTCCAGAACTGAAAAATATAGCAGCACACAAAATTTAACTCATTTCTGACAACATTTACTAAGTCAAATATGGTTCGTTCAACAAGGTCAGTGCATCTGCCAAAACCTGCTTCATTTTTCCAGATTTCCAGATTTGGTCACATTTTAATGATTTGCCATTGTAAGGACCTTAGCGTCAAAATTAGCTTCGTCCTATTTCTGGGAAAAATGTTCAAAACTGTCCAAAATAGTCACCCACCAATTTTGAAGCATTTTCAACATCATTTGCTTAGCTAAACTTACCTCGAACAGACTGGTCAGAGAGCTGTCATCCATTTCGACTTCACCTAGCATTATTTTCAAGCCAAGATCTTGCCATGCATGGTTGTTTAAGCTTATGAACGACCATATATATCAAGTACAGAAGCAAATACACACATTTATGAGCATGCATGTGAGTTTTTTAAAGAGTTTTCAAAAGGTTTTAACCCTCACCTTTGCAATCAACCAAAAGATGCTCAAAAACTTGTTGAAGCTTCAAATCTCTTCTTCTTCTTGCTTAGCCGAGATTCCAACTTGGTTTTCTCTATTTTACTAGCTTAGTGACCAAGCTCTTAGTACATGCATGAGGTTAGAACAATAAGAAAAGAAATGGAAGCCTAAAAACTCACCAAGGCCGAAAATGGTGACTCAAAATGCTTGCATGTGTGTTTCTTGCATCCTAGCTTGCTTGGGTGAGTTTCTTTGCTTGTGGTTTTTCTTGATGCACCATAAGATGATGAAGATGAGCTAAGAGGTGGAGAGAACTCAGCCAAAACCGAAATGGAGAGAGAGAGTGAGAGGGAGAGAGAGAAAATGTGAGGAAAGTGAGAGAAATGAGAGAAAAATGAGGCTTTTGCAATTTTTTGAGCATGTGGTCAGCCTTGGGCTTCCAAATCTGAATTTTTGTGTCTTCAAGGTGGAATTTGAAATGTTAGCATGGGCCATGAGTGGTTTGGTCGAAAATGAGAGGAAATTGAGGTGGTTTTGGGCAATTTTTTATGCATTGATAAGTGTTTTTGTGTCATGACTTGTCTAGAATCATTTTGAATTAAACATGCATGCAAAAATCTGATTTTGTGTCATCTTTTGAATTGTTTTAACATGTGTGTAAGAGAATGTTGGGTATTTAGGGATTTTAGGTAGAATATAATATAGGGTATGTTTAGAGGTTTGTGAGATTTTGTCTTGTAGTGAGTTTAAAATATAATATTTAGGTGTTAGTGGATTTTGTAGAGATTTGAATTAGGATTATAATAATAGTTAGTGGATTGTGTAGGATTATTTTATTGTCTTGTGCTTTGTGTAGGATTCTTTATTGATTAGCGTGGTGGCACGCTTTCCTAAGTCTAGGGCACGCACTACGAGACATACACAGAAATCAATACAGGGCCCAAATCACGAGGTAGACACGAACTACAAGGTAAGACACGGACTTCAAGACTAATGCATGCAATCCTAGGTGAATGTACGTAAACCAATGGAAGGCACGTAATTCAATATAATGCACGCAAATCGAGGTACGACTCTTAAACCTAGGTTAAGGTACGCAGTTCAAAGTTAGGGCACACGAAACGAGGTAACGCACGTACATCGAGGTCATGGCACGTATTTCTAGGTACCGCACGTGAGTCGTGGATTAGGGCACACTATTCTAGGTCAAGGCACGTATGACGAGGTATACACGAAAACCAAGACAGGACACGTAATCCAAGGTCGGTCATATAATTAGGGGTCTATGGCACGCAAATCAAGGTAACACACGTTATTCGGGGTCGGGCCTCACATATAGCCCTAAATATGACTTTGATTCGTTGCATGTTGACAAATAGGCCTTTCTTGCATCCGAACCACGTAGATTGTTGTCGGATGTTGAATAACCTTATTATTTGATTACGTGGACGTTGAAATGAGTTATATGACTTGAATTATGTGCGTTACATGGCTGCCCGTTTAATGTTCATATAACTCCATATGCTTTTCAAGTGAAATTACTTGTCTATTCGTGCCTCGCTTGTTTACTTGTCAATGTGCAATCTTATGACTGTCCGGAGGCAACCTACTTTGTTGTCCTCCTAATGTGATATAATAAATGTCATAAATGTGCATTGCATACAAGGTTGTAACCTTTCATTCTGGCATGGTAGCGTTCACGCACACCGGGCGGCATCGGGCTTGCCGGTGCAACCGTGACTACCATGGTACCAATTCCCTCTCTCGCTTGGGGGCTAGACTTCCTCGGAGAGTTGGGTCGTAGGATTTCGGGGTACATCCGGAGTACACCCACTTGGCGTGTTAAGGGGATGATTTGAAGTCGGCCATAACTACTGAGAGCAAAAGCTCACCGTATCCTTTTTCTATATGTATAAGTACTCTCGTTTGGTTCCTAGAGAACCTCGGGGAGGAAAGACTGGTAATTGTGTTCCTTTACTTTATATTATTGTTATGTACTTAATTGTGTTATAATCATGCTTGCAAAAGGATTTTCATAAGTTGAACCGAAAAATGAGTTTCAAAACCTATTTCTCGTTCCCCCTCGCTGAGTTCATAAGGACTCACCCTTTTTTATCATCTCAGGTGAAGAAGATCAAGAACAGGTACCTAAGGACGATGTGCCTAACGATGATTCCTTGGAGTGATTGCCTGTCCTATGTGCTTTGCGTGATTATGGCTGTTTGTGAACTATGCTACTTGAAGACTATTTCTTTTTATGTTGCTTGATGTGTAATGTAAAAGACCCCCGTTGTAATTTGGGGTCTAATTTTGGGTTGTACTGATATTAACTAGACAGACACTAGACACTACTATGATCGTTTTGCTATTATTACTACTAGTATCTATAATAGGATTATGAAGTATTAGGTAAAGGCTAAGTAAAATAAACCAACCGAATCTTAAGCAGGTACACGTTATCAAGCTAAGATCAACAGGTACTTTTTAACAAGGATTAACAAACGAACGAGACATAGTATCATGCTAGGTTATTAATCAAATGAAACATAAAGACAACCAGTAGGCATTTCAATTGATGATAAATAGTAATCTTAGTTGGAAATGAATTTGAAATGGTAAATTTTGAGGCGTTTAGGGAATTAGGTCAAACCAAAGAGCCCAATTACAGCCGTTATGCTGCTGGTTTTCCAGAAAATTTTGGAGTTTAGGCCAAAACGTTAAGTGTTAAATCTTCATGAATGATTAAGTACGAGACGTGACTTGAATGTTTAGATCACACCCTAGTCTAACCTTTATAGGCCGGGTTGGGGCGTGACACCTTATATCATAATGGTATCAGAGCTTTGATTGCTTAAGCCGGGTTTAACTCTTGGACCATGGGTAGAGCCCTAAGATAATTAGGATGACTTGTTTATATATGTGATAATGTTAAATGTGCCTTCTATGTTCTATGTGTTTAAGTGTTTAACATGTCTTAATTATTTCTAGAGTTATGTATCTATGTTATGTTACATATCTTATGCATTAAATTCTTATTTGTCATACTTCAATAAATTGTGCATCGTAATCTGTGCCTATAGATGGCTGGCCCTAGTACCCGCACTACTAATAGGAGCGGTGAACCCCAAGAGACTGGAGATGCCTATCAAACTAATCCCGCTATAGCTATGTTTAACATGATGGCAAATGCCATGGATCGCGTATCACGAGTGATAGAGCGCCAAGATGCACGTGAGGTTAACAACAACAACAACAACAGGAATGATGGCAACCATGGGAGACATAGCAGAATGAGGGAGTTCCTTGACTTTCGCCCGTCCAAATTCCACGGGGAAGCTGATGATGAGAAAGTAGAGGCTTGGCTGTCCGAGATCGAGAAGATTTTCAGGCCACTTGATTATACTGATGAAGAAAAGGTGGAGTTTGTAGTGTTTCTGTTGCACGGGGATGCTGAACATTGGTAGCACACTGTGGAGGCACTGTGGGAAACTGATTAGACACCTCGCCTGTGGGGTAATTTCGTTAAGGCATTCAAGGAGAAATATGTACGTGCAGTTTCCAGGCAGAGGCGGATTGAGGAGTTCATGCACTTGACCCAGGGTAACATGACGGTGGCCCAGTATGAGGCTTGTTTTGACCGACTGTCCCGTTATGCTCAATATATGGTTAGTACTCCGGAGGTGAAGAAGTGGAAATTTACTACTTGATTGAGGCCAGAGAATTAGGACCAGTTGCGTTCTCATGACTTCGATACCTATTCTGCTCTCTTTGCTGCTGCCTCTCGAGTTGAGAAGAGGAAAATAGATAGAGCCGGTTCGAGTCAGCCGAACAAGAAACCATACCAACTTCCAGGTCAGTAGAGGAATTCCAGAGTCAGAGTCGTAATCAAGGCTAGAGCCAGAATAGACCAGTGAATAACCGTGGCCCGACGAAAACGCCATCAGCCTCTTCCACCCGGGGATTCACAGGTAGTTCACCTACTACTCAGTCTGTCAACTGTTTTTACTGTGACAAGAAGGGTCATACCAAGGCCCAGTACTGGAAGAAGTCAGAACGATGTATGAGATGTGGCAGTGATCAGCATCAGATCAAGGATTGCCCTAAACGGCAAGCAGGACAGAATCAGGTTAAACCAGCTGGTAGAGGCAAGACTCCAGTTCCTAGAGTCCAGGCTCGAGCCTATGCTATTGAGTACGAGGAGCTTCCAAATGAGACCGCTGTTGTTGAAGGTATATTCTTCATACTGAATCAACCTGTTAGGGTGCTAATTGATCCGGGTGCTACTCATTCATTTATTACTCCCTTATGTGTGGAACGTGTGAAATTGAAAGTTGTATGTTTACCATACGAAGTAGAAGTTGGTACTCCGATGGGTTCTAAACTTGTTACTAGTTCAGCTTGTAAAGCATGTAAAATCCAAATTAAGGATAGGGAATTCTCAGCCAATCTTATTGTATTACCTTTTCGAGACAATGAGGTCATTTTAGGGATGGACTGGTTGACAAAACATCATGTCCAACTAGATTGCCGGGCGAGGATTATAACGTTTCGGGTACCTGGTCAACCAATACTGGAGGTGATGGGTTGAAGAGATTTCACCAGGAGTTCCATCATTTCATCTACGAAAGTAGTGAAGTCCTTGAGAAAAGGGTGTAGCGGATACTTAGCTTACCTCATCAATAAGCCATCGGATAAAGCTAAGTTGGAGGAGATGCCTGTGATCAAAGACTATGCAGATGTGTTTCCAGAAGAATTGCCCGGTTTACCCCCAAATCGGGAGATTGAGTTCGTTACAGAGCTATTGCCTGGCACCCAGCCGATATCTAAAGCTCCCTATCGTATGGCACCGGCCGAGCTACAAGAATTGAAGGATCAATTGCAAGGATTGTTGAAGAAGGGGTTTGTTCAACGAAGTTCTTCTCCGTGGGGTGCGCCAATTCTATTTGTAAAGAAGAAAGACGGAACATTGAGGCTATGCATCGACTACCGAGGATTGAACCAAGTGACTGTCAAGAATAAATACCCACTTCCACTGATTGACGAGTTATTTGATCAACTGCAAGGAGCCAAAATATGTTCGAAACTCGACTTGAGGCAAGGGTATTATCAGTTGCGGATCAAAAAGGATGATGTGCCTAAAACGGCTTTCAGGACGAGATATGGGCATTATGAATATGTAGTTATGCCTTTTGGACGAATTAATGCCCCTGCAACTTTTATGGATTTGATGCACAAGGTGTTTCAACCCTACTTGGACCAATTTGTGGTGATCTTCATTGATGACATTTTGGTATACTCGAAATCTGAGGTGGAGCATGAGCAACATCTGCGGTTGGTACTGCAGAAACTTCGAGAGCATCAATTGTATGCAAAGTTTAGCAAGTGTGAATTTTGGTTGCAACAAATTTCATTTTTGGGGCATATCATATCCCAAGAGGGAATAGCAGTGGATCCAGCAAAGATAGAAGCGGTAATGTCTTGGAAAAAGCCAGAAAACATTACGGAGGTTCGGAGTTTTCTTGGTCTAGCCGGCTATTATCAGAGATTCGTGAAGGATTTCTCTAAGATTGCAGGACCGCTTACAAAGCTCACTCAAAAGAAAACAAAGTTCGTGTGGGATGATAAGTGTAAGAGCAGCTTCCAAGAATTGAAGAAAAGATTGACTACCGCACCTGTTCTTGCATTGCCTAAAGGAAGTCAAGGTTTTGTAATCTATAGAGATGCTTCAAAAGAAGGATTGGGTTATGTGTTGATGCAAAATGGAAGGGTGATTGCATATGCTTCTAGGAAACCAAAGCCGTATGAATTGAATTACTCAACGCATGATTTGGAGTTAGCGGCTATTGTGTTTGCACTCAAGAAATAGAGGCATTATCTGTAGGGTAACAAGTTTAAGGTATTTACTGATCATAAGAGCTTGAAATACTTGTTCTCTCAAAAAGAGTTGAATATGAGGCAAAGGCGGTGGATGTAGCTTTTGGATGATTATAACTGCACAATAAATTATGTGCCCGGTAAAGCGAATGTAGTTGCAGATGCCTTAAGTAGGAAAGCAAGCATGGCAAAACTGGAAGTCAAGGTGTAGGAGTTGTTGGAGGAAGCATTTTTGTGGAAACCACAATTGACTCAGAAAGGGTTACTTTTTGCCACTACGCAAGTTAAATCGACCTTGTTGTCTGAGTTACGAGAGGCTCAATAGAAGGACCAACAATTTCAGAAGATTAAGGAAGGCAACGCAAATTTTAAGTTTCATGATGATGGTGTTTGGAGGTTTAGGAATCGGATTTGTGTTCCCAATGAGCCAGAGCTGAAAAAGAAGATTCTTGAAGAAGCCCATAATTCAAGATATACTATTCACCCCGACGGAACAAAGATGTACTGGGATTTGAAGCAACACTATTGGTAGAATAACATGAAAAGAGAAATTGCGGAGTTTGTGGCACGGTGCTTAACTTGCCAGAGAGTCAAAGCGGAACATCAACGACCCGCAGGTTTACTTCAGCCGTTGGAGATTCCTCAATGGAAATGGGAACATATAACTATGGACTTTGTTATGGACCTACCTAGATCACAAAAGGGTCATGATGCCGTTTGGGTCATAGTGGATAGATTGACTAAGTCGGCAGACTTCTTACCGATGAACAAGGAGGATAGTCCTGAGAGATTGGGAGATATGTATGTGGCGGAGATTGTAAGATTGCACGGGATGCCTGTGAGTATTGTATCGGATAGGGATCCTCGTTTTACTTCCCGATTTTGGAAGAGATTGCAAGAGGCTTTGGGAACGAAGTTGAGTTTCAGCACGACTTATCACCCTCAGACTGATGGACAATCAAAGAGAACTATTCATATTCTGGAGGATATGCTGAGGGTGTGTGTTTTAGATTTTAGAAAAGGTTGGGAGAAATATCTATCTTTAGCGGAGTTCGCTTATAATAATAGTTATCAGTCCACTATCGAGATGGCCCCGTTTGAGGCATTGTATGGACGTAAGTATCGATCCCCAATTTACTGGGATGAAGTAGGTGAAACGAAGACTTTTGACCCGACCCTTCTACCTGAACTTATGAAGACTGTAGATAATATCCACCTCATCCGGAAATGCATGCTTACCGCCCAAAGCAAGCAAAAGAGTTATGCGGACCAACGTAGACGGAGCCTAGAGTTTAAGGTCGGCGACAAGGTGTTCTTGAAGATATCACCTTGGAGGGGACTGATTAAACACGGCAAGGGTGGAAAGTTGAGCCCGAGGTTTGTAGGACCATTTGAGATAATTGAGAAGGTTGGCAAGTTGGCGTATTGCCTGGTACTACCCCAAAACCTCTCCAATATTCATGACGTCTTTCATGTTTCAATGCTGCAGAAATATCATCCTGATCCATCGCATATTTTAGAGCCAGAGCCGTTGCAGCTTCGGGAGAACTTGTCTTACGAGAAGAAACCCATTCGGATCCTAGACCAGCAAGATCCGGAGTGGCGCAACAAAACTATACCAATGGTAAAAGTGTTGTGGGATCATCATGGAGTTGAAGAAGCAACGTGGGAAAGGCGAGACCAGATGGAGCAGCAATATCCAACTTTATTTCAAAGGTAATATTGAATTTCGGGATGAAATTCTATTAAGGATGGGAGGATGTGAGGCCCGACCTCTATTTACGTGCGATACCTCATTTTGTGTGCCCTAATCTAGATTTGCGTGCCTTGACCTAGGTTTAAGAATTATGTTCGTTTTGTGTGCCATGCATTGAATTACGTGCATTCATTTAGGGTTGTGTGCATTTACTTGGAAAATATGCATTTGTCTCGTAGTTCGTGTCCTACCTTGTAGTACGTGCCCTAGACCTAGGAAAGCGTGCCCTCATGCTAAACAAAAAAGCATCTTACACGAAGCACTAGGTCATTAATTAATCCTACAAAATCCACTAACTATTATTAAATTACTAATTCAACTCACTAGAAGACAAAATTTCACTAAACACTAAGCATTCTTCATTCTTTATTCCTTATTATTTTTGCACTTCGAACACCCAATTAAATAATACTCCAATAGATGACAAAAAATCAAATTTTCTATAGCCTTGGCCGACCACTAGGTGGTATTTGTGCATGCTTGCTCAATTCAAATTAACTCTAGACAACTTATGACAACTCTATGACACAAATGCATAAAAATTAGCTCAAAAACCTTTGCAAAAGCTTCCCATACTCGACCAACTCCTCTTTGCCCATATTAGAAATTTTAAATTGTTTCTTGAAGACGCAAAAAAAACTGAATTACTAAGCCCTAGGCCGACCACTTGCATCAAGAATTGCAAAAGCCTTCATTCTTTGTCATTTCTCTCATTTTTCCTCTCAATCTTCTCTCTCTCCCTCTCATTCTTCTCTCTCTCTCTCTTGGCCTTCGCTGAGTTTCTTACCTTCATAGCTAATCTTCATCATACCATAGTTAATCAAGGCAAGCCACAAGCAAAGGAACTCAACCAAGCTAGCTAGGTTGCAAGAAAACTCACATGCAAGCTTTTGACTCACCATTTTCGGCCTAGGTAAGTTTCCTAGCTTCCATTTCTTTTCTTCTTGTTCTAACCACATGCATGTACTAAGAGCTTGGCCACTAAGCTAGGAAAAATAGAGAAAATTGAGTTGGAATCTCGGCTAAGCAAGGAAGAAGAAGAATTTGAGCTTCATCAAAGTTTTGTGCATCTTCTTGTTGATTTGCTAAGGTGAGGGCTAAAACCTTTTGAAAATCCTTCAAAAATCCACAAGCATGCTCTTAAATGTATGTCTTTGCTTCTGTACTTGAGTTATTTGTGTGTTCATAAGCTTCTACAACCATGCATGGCAAAATTTTGGCTTGAAGATGATGATACATGAAATCGGGTTTGTTGACAGCTCTCTGACTAGTTGTTGCAAGTTGCGTTTGGCTAGGAAAATGATGTTGAAAATGAATGAAAATTGGTAGGTAACTATTTTTTCCAGTTTTAAACATTTTTTGCAGAAATAGGCCAAAGCTAATTTTGAATCTAAGGTCCTCAAAATGGCAAATCATTAAAATGTGTCCAAATCTGGAAGTCTGGAAAAATGAAGCAGGTTTTGGCTGATGCAATGACCTTGTGGAACAAATCAGTTTTGACTTAGTAAACTATGTCCAAAATGCATGAAATTTGGTGTCCAGCTATATATTTCAGTTCTGGACATTTTTGTCAGAAATGGACTAAGGCTAAATTTGACCCTAAAGACCTCAAAAACGACAATTATTGAAATGTGTGCAAATCTGGACAGTTTTGTGCAATCCCACTGGTTTGGCTATAACTATTGATCTAGAACTCCAAATGATGCAAGGTTTGTTTCTGATTTTAGTTCACTTCTTAAGCTTTAATTTGACATCTTATTTACTGGAATTGGAGATTGTTTGCTTGACTCAATGATTGTGAGAAAACAGCCTATTGCAGTGAGGGTTTCACTTAGTTATATGCTTAGAAATTTGTTGTAACTTCTCTTGTGGTATTAATTGCTTTGGATTGTGGCATTGGGATGTTGTGTGGACTTTTTTGAGTACTTGGGGATGTTTGGATTAATTGATGCTTGGCTTGAGATTGATTTTGAGTTGACTTGGGGCTTAATTGCACGGATAAGCACGAAATGGAAACCCTAGTGACTAGGCGAACTTGCTAAGTGTTGATCCTTTGAATATTGAGTGTAATTATATGTTTAGTAGGCTGCCCGTAGTTGCCTTATAGCCCTAAATGTGACTTTGATTCGTTGCATGTTGACAAATAGGTCTTTCTTGCATCCAAACCACGTAGATTGTTGTCGCATGTTTAATAACCTTATTATTTGATTACGTGGATGTTGAAATGAGTTATATGACTTGAATTACGTGCGTTACATGGCTGCCCGTTTAATGTTCATAAAACTTCATATGCTTTTCAAGTGAAATTACTTGTCTATTTCTGCCTCGCTTGTTTACTTGTCAATGTGCAATCTTATGACTGTCTGGAGGCAACCTACTTTGTTGTCCTCCTAATGTGATATAATAAATGTCATCAATGTGCAATGCATACAAGGTTGCAACCTTTCATTCTGGCATGGTAGCGTTCACGCACACCGGGCGGCATCGGGCTTGCCGGTGCAACTGTGACTATTATGGTACCAATTCCCTCTCTCGCTTGAGGGCTAGACTTCCTCGGAGAGTTGGGTCGTAGGATTTCGGGGTACATCCGGAGTACACCCACTTGGCGTGTTAAGGGGATGATTTGAAGTCGACCGCAACTACTGAGAGCAAAAGCTCACCGTATCCTTTTTCTATATGTATAAGTACTCTCACTTGGTTCCTAGAGAACCTCGGGGAGGAAAGACTGGTAATTGTGTTCCTTTACTTTATATTATTGTTATGTACTTAATTGTGTTATAATCATGCTTGCAAAAGGATTTTCATAAGTTGAACCGGAAAATGAGTTTCAAAACCTATTTCTCGTTCCCCCTTGCTGAGTTCATAAGGACTCACCCTCTTTTATCATCTCATGTGAAGAAGATCAAGAATAGGTACCTGAGGACGATGTGCCTAATGATGATTCCTTGGAGTGATTGCCTGTCCTATGTGCTTTGCGTGATTATGGTTGTTTGTGAACTATGCTACTTGAAAACTATTTCTTTTTATGTTGCTTGATGTGTAATGTAAAAGACCCCCGTTGTAATTTGGGGTCTAATTTTGGGTTGTACTGATATTAACTAGACAGACACTAGATACTACTATGATCGTTTTGCTATTATCACTGCTAGTATCTATAATAGGATTATGAAGTATTAGGTAAAGGCTAAGTAAAATGAACCAACCGAATCTTAAGCAGGTACACGTTATCAAGCTAAGATCAACAGGTACTTTTGTAACAAGGATTAACAAACGAACGAGACATAGTATCATGCTAGGTTATTAATCAAACGAAACATAAAGACAACCAGTAGGCATTTCAATTGATGATAAATAGTAATCTTAGTTGGAAATGAATTTGAGATGGTAAATTTTGAGGCGTTTAGAGAATTAGGTCAAACCAAAGAGCCCAATTACAACTGTTATGCTGCTGGTTTTCCAAAAAATTTTGGAGTTTAGGCCAAAACGTTAAGTGTTAAATCTTCATGAACGGTTAAGTACGAGACGTGACTAGAATGTTTAGATCATACCCTAGTCTAATCTTTATAGGCCGGGTTGGGGCATGACAACAACCAAGTAGGCTTACTACCCCCATCGTAGACCTCTCGCAGAGCTTTCCAACGGTATGTTGCGCACCGCGTAACTCCTTACGGATCAAAAGTTAAGGGCACCGGAGCGATAGATACTTGGTCACAAGCCCCACGCCCTCGATTTGAGGGCCCCACCTCTACGTGAAGTGAAGTTGTCTTGCCCAAGTTGTCGTGGGATTCGGTAATAGAAATGTGATGGATTAGGTTGTCGTTCTTTTTGCGGCTCACGACGTACGATTCGGGATGAAAAAATAGCGCAACAGAAGAAAAGTGTCCCAAAACTTTTGAAAATGTTCAATTTTTGGCTCCGAAAATAGACACATCCGAGCATGCTAGGTGCCCCCATCGTAGAGCTCTCATAGAGCTTTCTAATGGTATGTTGTGCGACGCGTAACTCCTTATGGACAAAAAATTATAGGCACCAGAGCGACGGATACCTGGTCATAAGCTCCATGCCCTCGGTTTGTGAGCCCAGCCTCTATGTGAAGTGAAGTTGTCTTGCCCAAGGTACCATGGGATTCGGTAATAGGAATGTGATGGATTAGGTTATCATCATTTTTGCGGCTCACGACGTAGATCTAGGATGGAAAATAGTGAAAAAGAAGAAAAGTGTCCCGAAACTGATGAAAATATACGATTTTGGTCTCTAAAAACAGTCGCAGCCGAGTAGGCTTGCTGGCCACGTCGTAGAGCTCTCAGAGATCTTTCCAATGGTATGCTGTGCGCTGCGTTACTCCTTACGAATCAAAAGTTATGGGCACCGGAGCAACGAATACCTAGTCACAAGCCCCACGCCCTCGATTTGCTGGCCCAGCCTCAACGTGAAGTGAAGTTGTCTTCCCCAAGGTACCATGGGATTAAGTAATAGAAATGTGATGGATTAGGTTGTCGTCCTTTTCGTGGCTCACGACATACGATCCAGGACGAAAAAACAGCGTAAGAGAAGAAAAGTGTCCCGAAACAGATGAAAACAATCGATTTTGGGCCAAAGTCTGGCGCATCCAAGTAGGCCTACTGCCCCTGTCGTATTGCTCTCGGGGAGCTTTCCAACCGCCGCGTAACTCCTTACGAATCAAAAGTTAAGGGCACCGGACCGACGAATGCCTGGTCACAAGCCCTACGCCCTCTGTTTGTGGGCCCAACCTCTACCTGTAGTGAAGTTGGCTTGCCCAAGGTGCCTTGGGATTTGGTAATAGAAATGTGATAGATCAGATTGTCGTCCTTTTCGCCGCTCGCGGCGTACGATCCGAGATGAAAAAATCGTGAAAAAAAGTCTCCCGAAACTGATGAAAACGTTCGTTTTTGGGATCCAAAAACAGGCGCAACCAAGTAGGCTTAGTGCCCCCACCGTAGAGTTCTAGGAGAGCTTTCCAACGGTATGTTGTGCACCGCATAAATCCTTACGATCAAAAGTTATGGGCACCGGAGTGACGGATACCTGGTTACAAGCCCTATGCCCTCGATTTGCGGGCCTAGCCTCTAAGTGAAGTGAAGTTGTCTTGCCCAAGGTGCCATAGGATTCTGTAATAGAAATGTGATAGATTAGGCTGTCATCTTTTCTGCAGCTCACGACGTACGATCTAGGACGAAAAAACAGCACAAAAGAAGAAAAGTGTTCAAAAACTAATGAAAGCGTTTGATTTTGGGCTCCAAAAATAGGTGCAGCCGAGCACGCTTGCTATGCCCATCGTAGAGCTCTCAGAGAGCTTTCCAACGGTATGTTGTGCACCGCGTAACTCCTTACAGATCAAAAGTTATGGGCACCGGAGCGACGGATACCTGGTTACTAGCCCCATGCCCTCGGTTTGCAGGCCCAGCCTCTACGTCAAGTGAAGTTGTCTTGCCCAAGGTGCCATGGGATTTTGTAATAGAAATGTGATGGATTAGGTTGTCGTCCTTTTTGCGGCTCACAACGTACGATCCAGGACGGAAAAACAGCGTAAAAGAAGAAAAGTGTCCAAAAACTTATGAAATTGATCAAGTTTGGGCTCTGAAAACAGGCGCAGCCGAGCATGCTTGGTACGCCCGTCGTAGAGCTCTTGGAGAGCTTTCCAATGGTATGTTGTTCGTCGCGTAACTCTTTACGGATCAAAAGTTATGGGCACCGAAGCGACGGATTCTTGGTCACGAGCCCCAAGCACTCGGTTTGTGGGCCCATCCTCTACGTGAAGCGAAGTTGTCTTACCCAAGCTGCTATGGGATTCAATAATAGAAATGTGATGGATTAGGTTGTCGTCTTTTTCGCGGCTCACGACGTACGATTCGGGACAAAAAAACTGCATAAAAGAATAATTATGTCCCTAAACTGATGAAAACGTTCGATTTTGGGCTCCGAAAATAGGCGCAGCCAAGAAGGCTTGTTGCTTTCATCGTAGAGCTCTCAGAGAGCTTTCCAACGGTATGTTGTTCGCCGCGTAACTCCATACAGATCAAAAGTAAAGGCACCAGAGCGTTGGATACCTGGTCACATGCCCCACGCCATCTGTTTGCTAGCCCATCCACTATGTGAAGTGAAGTTGTCTTGCCCAAGGTGTCGTGGGATTCGGTAATAGAAATGTGATGGATTAAGTTGTCGTCCTATTTGCGGCTCACGATGTATGATCCGGGATGAAACAACAGCACAAATGAAGAAAAGTGTCCCAAAACATATAAAAATGTTCGATTTTGGGCTCCAAAAACAGGCGCAGCCGAGAATGCTAGGTGCCCCCATTGTAGAGCTCTAAAAGAGCTTTCCAACGGTATGCTTTGCGCTGTATAACTCTTTAAGGATCCAAGGGTATGGGCACCGAAGCGACGGATACCTGGTCACAACCCCCAAGACCTCGGTTTACGGGCCCAGCCTCTATGTGAAGTGAAGTTGTCTTGCCCAAGGTACCGTGGGATTCAGTAATAGAAATGTGATGGATTAGGTTGTCGTCCTTTTCACGGCTCACGACATATGATCTGTGACAGAAAAACAGCGTAAAAGAAGAAAAGTGTCCTGAAACTGATGAAAACAATCGATTTTGGGCATCAAAAATAGGCGCACCCAAGTAGTCTTGCTGTCCCTGACGTAGAGCTCTAGGAGAGCTTTCTAACGGTATGCTGTGCGCCGCGTAACTCCTTACGAATAAAAAGTTACAAGCACCGGAGCGACGGATACATGGTTACAAGCCATACACCCTCGGTTTTCGGGCCTAGCCTCTATGTGAAGTGAAGTTGTCTTGCCCAAGGTGCCGTGGGATTTGGTAATAGAAATGTGATGGATTAGGTTGTCGTCCTTTTGCGGCTCATGACATACGATACGGGATGAAAAAACATCGTAAAAGAAGAAAAGTGTCCTGAAACTGATGAAAACATTTGATTTTGGGATTTGAAAACAGGCGTAGCTTAGCAGGCCTGGTGCCCCTGTCGTAGAGCTCTCGGCGTGCTTTCCAACGGTATGATGTGTGTCGCGTAACTCCTTACGGATCAAAAGTTAAGGGCACCGGAGCGACGGATACCGAGTTACAAGCCCCACGCCCTCGATTTGCGGGCCCAGCCTCTACGTGAAGTGAAGTTGTCTTGGCCAACATTCCATGGGATTCGGTTATAGAATTGTGATGGATTAGGTTGTCGTCCTTTTCGCGGCTCACGACGTACGATTCGGGACGAAAAAATAGCGCAAAAGAAGTAAAATGTCCCAAAACTTATGAAAATGTTCGATTTTGGGCTCTGAAAACAGGTGCAGCCGAGAATGGTAGGTGCCCTTGTCGTAGAGCTCTCAGAGAGCTTTCCAACGATATGCCGTGCGCCGTGTAACTCCATATGGATCAAAAGTTATGGGCACCAGAGCGACAGATACCTGGTCACAAGCCCCACGCCCTCGATTTGCGTGCCCTGCCTCTACGTGAAGGGATGTTATCTTCCCCAAGGTGCTATGAGATTCGGTAATAGAAATGTGATGGATTAGGTTGTCGTCCTTTTCGCACCTCACGACGTACGATCTGGGATGAAAAAACAGCGCAAAAGAAGAAAAGTTTCCCAAAACTCATGAAAATATTCAATTTTATTTTCTGAAAATAGCCGCAGCCGAGCACGCTAGGTTCTCCCATCGTAGAGCTCCCAAAGAGTTTTCCAACGGTATGTTGTGCGCCGTGTAACTCTTTACGGATCAAAAGTTATGGGCACCAGAGCGACGAATACCTGGTCACAAGCCCTATGCCCTTGGTTTGCGTGCCCAGCCTCTACGTGAAGTGAAGTTGTCTTGGCCAACGTGCCATGGGATTCGGTTATAGAATTGTGATGGATTAGGTTGTCGTCCTTTTTACGGCTCACGACGTACGATCCGTAAAGAAAAAACAATGCAAAAGAAGAAAAGTGTCCCAAAACTTATGAAAATGTTCGATTTTGGGCTCCGAAAACAGGCGCAGTCGAGCATGCTAGCTGCCCCTGTCGTAGAGCTCTCAGAGAGCTTACCAACGATATGCTGTGCGCCGCGTAACTCCTTACAGATCAAAAGTTAAGGGCACCGATGCGACGGATACCTGGTCACAAGCCCCACACCCTCTGTTTGCGGGCCCAGCCGCTAAGTGAAGTGAAGTTGTCTTGGCCAAGGTGCCGTGGGATTCTGTAATAGAATTGTGATGGATTAGGTTGTCTTCCTTTTCGCGGCTTACGACGTACGATCCGGGACTGAAAAACAGCGCAAAAGAAGAAAAGTGTCCCAAAACTTAATAAAATGTTCAATTTTGGGCTTTGAAAATAGGCGCAACTGAGCACGCTAGGTTCCCCCGTCGTAGAGCTCTCAGAGAGTTTTCCAACGGTATGCTGTGCACCGCGTAACTCCTTATAGATCAGAAGTTATGGGCACCGGAGCGACGGATACCTGGTCACAAACCCTATGCCCTCGGTTTGCGGGCCCAGCCTCTACGTGAAGTGAAGTTGTCTTGGCCAAGGTTCCGTGGGGTTCGGTAATAGAATTGTGGTGGATTAGGTTGTCGTCCTTTTCGCGGCTCACGACGTATGATCCGGGACGAAAAAACAACGCAAAAAAAAGAAAAGTGTCCAAAACCTTATGAAATGTTGGATTTTGGGCTCGAAAAACAGGCGTAACAGAGCATGCTAGGTACCCCCGTCGAAGAGCTATTAGAGAACTTTCCAACGGTATGCTGTGCGCCGCGTAACTCCTTATGGATCAAAAGTTCTAGGCACCGGAGCGACGGATACTTGGTCACAAGCCCTCGCCGTCGGTTTGCAGGCCCAAGCTCTACGTGAAGTGAAGTTGTCTTGCCCAAGGTGCG
The DNA here is from genome assembly GCA_037974665.1 of Ehretia macrophylla. NCBI lineage: Eukaryota > Viridiplantae > Streptophyta > Magnoliopsida > Boraginales > Ehretiaceae > Ehretia > Ehretia macrophylla. The sequence goes on along the minus strand of CM075764.1, from coordinate 117,384,477 downwards.
GTGGGATTCGGTAATAGAAATGTGATGGATTAGGTTGTCGACCTTTTTGCGGCTCACGACGTACGATCCGGGATGGAAAAATAGCGCAAAAGAAGAAAAGTGTCCCGAAACTGATAAAAATGTTAGATTTTGGGATCCGAAAATAGGCGCAGCCAAGTAGGCTTACTGCCCCCATCGTAGAGCTCTCGGAGAGCTTTCCAACAGTATGCTGTGCCCCTCATAACTCCTTACGGATCAAAAGTTAAAGGCACCAAAGCAACGGATACCTGGTCATAAGCCCCATGCCCTCGATTTGCGGGCCCAGCCTCTACATGAAGCAAAGTTCTCTTGCCCAAGGTACCGTGCGATTCGGTAATAGAAATGTAATGGATTAGGTTGTCGTCCTATTCGCTACTCACGACGTACGATTCGGGATAAAAAAACAGCGCAAAAGGAGAAAAGTGTCCCAAAACTGATGAAAATGTTCAATTTTCGGCTTCAAAAACAGACACATCTGAGCATGCTAGGTATCCCCGCCGTAGAGCTCTCATCGAGCTTTCCAACGGTATGCTGTGCGCCGCGTAACTCCTTATGGATCAAAAGTTATGGGAACCGGAGCGACGGATACCTGGTCATAAGCTCTACGCCCTCGGTTTGTGAGCCCAGCCTCTATGTGAAGTGAAGTTGTCTTGCCCAAGGTACTGTGGGATTCGGTAATAGGAATGTGATGGATTAGGTTGTCATCCTTTTCGCGGCTCACGATGTACGATCCGGGACGGAAAAACAGCGAAAAAGAAGAAAAGTGTCCCAAAACTTAATAAAATGTTCGATTTTGGGCTCTGAAAACAGGCGCAACCGAGCATGCTAGGTTCCCCTGTCGTAGAGCTCTCAGAGAGTTTTCCAACGGTATGATGTGCGCTGCGTAACTCCTTATGGATCAAAAATTATGGGCACCGGAGCGACGGATACCTAGTCACAAGCCCTATGCCCTCGGTTTGCGGGCCCAACCTCTGCATTAAGTGAAGTTGTCTTGGCCAAGGTTCCATGAGGTTCAGTAATAGAATTGTAGTGGATTAGGTCGTCGTCCGTTTTGTTGCTCACGACGTACGATTCAGGATGGAAAAACAGAGCAAAAGAAGAAAAATGTCCCAAAACTTATGAAATGTTGGATTTTGGGCTCGAAAAACAGGCGTAACAGAGCATGCTAGGTACCCCCGTCGAAGAGCTATTAGAGAACTTTCCAACGGTATGCTGTGCGCCGCGTAACTCCTTATGGATCAAAAGTTCTAGGCACCGGAGCGACGGATACTTGGTCACAAGTCCCACGCCGTCGGTTTGCGGGCCCAGGCTCTACGTGAAGTGAAGTTGTCTTGCCCAAGGTGCGGTGGGAATCGGTAATAGAAATGTGATGGATTAGGTTGTCGGTTTTTTTTGCGGCTCACGACGTACGATCTGGGACAGAAAAACAGCGTAAAAGAAGAAAAGTATCCCGAAACTGATGAAAATGTTAGATTTTGGGATCCGAAAATAGGCGTAGCCAAGTAGGCTTACTGCCCCCATCGTAGAGTTGTCAGAGAGCTTTCCAACAGTATGCTATGCGCCGCGTAACTCCTTACGGATCAAAAGTTAAGGGCACCGGAGCGATGGATACCTGGTCACAAGCCCCATGCCCTCGATTTGCGGGCCCAGCCTCTACGTGAAGTGAAGTTGTCTTGCCCAAGTAGCGTGGGATTCGGTAATAGAAATGTGATGGATTAGGTTGTCGTCCTTTTCGCTACTCAAGACGCACGATCCGGGATTAAAAAACAGCGCAAAAGAAGAAAAGTGTCCCAAAACTAATGAAAATGTTCGATTTTCGGCTCCGAAAATTGATACATCCAAGCATGCTAGGTGTCCCCGTTGTAGAGCTCCCATAGAGCTTTTCAACGGTATGCTATGCGTCGCGTAACTCCTTATGGACCAAAAGTTATAGGCATCTGAGCGACGGATACCTAGTCCTACACTCCACGCTCTCGGTCTGTCCGCCCACCCTCTATGTGAAGTGAAGTTGTCTTGCCCAAGGTATCGTGTGATTCGGTAATAGGAATGTTATGGATTAGGTTGTCTTCCTTTTTGCGGCTTACGACGTCCGATCTGGGACGGAAAAACAGCGCAAAAGAAGAAAAGTGTCCCAAAACTTAATAAAATGTTCGATTTTGGGCTCTGAAAACAGGCGCAACTGAGCACGCTAGGTTCCCCCGTCATAGAGCTCTCAGAGAGTTTTCCAACGGTATGTTGTGCACCGCGTAACTCCTTATAGATCAAAAGTTATGGGCACCGGAACGACGGATACCTGGTCACAAGCCCTATGCCCTCGGTTTGCGGGCCCAGCCTCTACATGAAGTAAAGTTGTCTTAGCCAAGGTTCTATGAGGTTCAGTAATAGAATTGTGGTTGATTAGGTTGTCGTCCTTTTCATTGCTCACGATGTACGATCCGGGACGAAAAAATAGCGTAAAAGAAGAAAAGTGTCCCAAAACTTATGAAATGTTGGATTTTGGGCTCGAAAAACAGGCGCAACAGTGCATGCTAGGTGCCCCCATCGAAGAGCTCTCAGAGAACTTTCAACCGTATGATGTGCGTCGCGTAACTCCTTATAGATCACAAGTTATGGGCACCGTAGCGACGGAAACTTGGTCACAAGCCCCACGCCGTCGGTTTGCGGGCCAAGGCTCTACGTGAAGTGAAGTTGTCTTGCCCAAGGTGAGGTGGGATTCGGTAATAGAAATGTGATGGATTAGGATGTCGTCCTTTTTGCAGCTCACGACGTACGATCCAGGACGAAAAAACAGGGCAAAAGAGGAAAAGTGTCCCAAAACTGATGAAAACGTGAGATTTTGGGATCCGAAAATAGGCGCAGCCAAGTAAGCTTACTGCCCCCATCGTAGAGCTCTCGGAGAGCTTTCCAACAGTATGCTGTGCCCCTCATAACTCCTTACGGATCAAAAGTTAAAGGCACCAAAGCAACGGATACCTGGTCATAAGCCCCATGCCCTCGATTTGCGGGCCCAGCCTCTACGTGAAGTGAAGTTGTCTTGCCCAAGTTGCCGTGGGATTCGGTAATAGAAATGTGATGGATTAGGTTGTCGTCCTTTTCGCTGCTCATGACGCACGATCCGGGATGAAAAAACAGCGCAAAAGAAGAAAAATGTGCCAAAACTTATGAAAATGTTCGATTTTCAGCTCCGAAAATAGATACATCCGAGCATGCTAGGTGCCCCCGTTGTAGAGCTCCCATAAAGCTTTTCAACGGTATGTTGTGCGCTGCGTAACTCCTTATGGATCAAAAGTTATGGTCATCGGAGCGACGGATACCTGGTCATAAGCTCCACGCCCTCGGTTTGTGAGCCCAGCCTCTATGTGAAGTGAAGTTGTCTTGCCCAAGGTACCGTGGGATTCGGTAATAGGAATGTGATGGATTAGGTTGTCATCCTTTTCACGGCTCACGACATACGATCTGGGACGAAAAAATAGCGTAAAAGAAAAAAGTGTCCCGAAACTAATGAAAATGTACGATTTTGGACTTCGAAAATAGGCGCTGCCGAGCAGGCTTGTTGCCCCCGTCGTATAGCTCTCGGAGAGCTTTCCAACGGGTTGTTGTGCGCTGCGTAACTCCTTACGGATCAAAAGTTATGGGCACCGGAGCGGAGAATACCTAGTCACAAACCCTATGCCCTTGGTTTGCCGGCCAAGCCTCTATGTGAAGTGAAGTTGTCTTGCCTAAGGTGCCATGAGATTCGGAAATAGAAATGTGATGGATTAAGTTGTCGTCCTTTTCGCGGCTCACGACGTACGATCTGAGACGGAAAAACAACACAAAAGAAGAAAAGTGTCCTGAAAATAATGAAAACGTTCGATTTGGGCTCTGAAAATAGTTTCAGCCGAGTAGGCTTGCTGCCCACATTGTAGAGCTCTCAGAGATCTTTCCAACGGTATATTGTGCGCCGCGTAACTCCTAACGAATCAAAAGTTATGGGCACCGGAGCGACGAATACCTGGTCACAAGCCTCACGCCCTCGGTTTGTGGGCCCAGCCTCTATGTGAAATAAAGTTGTCTTGGCCAAGGTTCCGTGGGGTTCGGTAATAGAATTGTGGTGGATTAGGTTGTCGTCCTTTTCGCGGCTCATGACGTACAATCCGGGACTGAAAAACAGCACAAAAGAAGAAAAGTGTCCCAAAACTTATGAAATGTTGGATTTTGGGCTCGGAAAACAGGCGCAACAGAGCATGCTAGGTGCCCCCGTCGAAGAGCTCTCAGAGAACTTTCCAACGGTATGCTGTGCGCTGCGTAACTCCTTATGGATCAAAAGTTATGGGCACCGGAGCGACGGATACTTGGTCACAAGCCCCACGCCGTCGGTTTGCGTGCCCAGCCTCTACGTGAAGTAAATTTGTCTTACCTAAGGTGCTGCGGGATTTGGTAATAGAAATGTGATGGATGAGGTTGTTGTCATTTTTGCGGCTCACGACGTACGATCTGGGACGGGAAAACAGCGCAAAAGAAGAAAAGTGTCCCGAAACTGATAAAAACGTTCGATTTTGGGCTCTGAAAACAGGCGCAATTAAGTAAGCTTGCTGCCCCCATCGTAAATCTCTTGGAGAGCTGTCCAACGGTATGCTGCTTGCCACGTAACTCCTTACGGATCAAAAGTTAAGGGCACCGGAGCGACGGATGCCTGGTCACAAGCCCCACGCCCTCGATTTGCGGGCCCAGCCTCTACGTGAAGTGAAGTTGTCTTGCCCAAATTGCCGTGGGATTCGGTAATAGACATGTGATGGATTAGGTTGTCGTCCTTTTCGCTGCTCACGACGTACGATCTGGGATGAAAAAACAGCGCAAAAGAAGAAAAGTGTCCCAAAACTTATGAAAATGTTCAATTTTTGGCTTCAAAAACAGACACATCCGAGCATGCTAGGTGCCCCCATCATAGAGCTCTCATAGAGCTTTCCAACGGTATGTTGTGCGCCGCGTAACTCTTTATGGATCAAAAGTTAAGGGCACCGGAGCAACGGATACCTGGTCATAAGCTCCACGCCTTCGGTTTGTGAGCCCATCCTATATGTGAAGTGAAGTTGTCTTGCCTAAGGTACCGTGGGATTCGGTAATAGGAATGTGATTGATTAGGTTGTCATCCTTTTCGCGGCTCACGATGTACGATCCGGGACGGAAAAACAGCGAAAAAGAAGAAAAGTGTCCCAAAACTGATGAAAATGTACAATTTTGGACTTCGAAAATAGGCGCTGCCAAGCAGGCTTGTTGCCCCCGTCGTATAGCTCTTGAAGAGCTTTCCAACGGTTTGCTGTGCGCTGCGTAACTCCTTACGGATCAAAAGTTATGGGCACCGGAGCGGAGAATACCTGGTCACAAACCCTATGCCCTCGCTTTGCGGGCCCAGCCTCTATGTGAAGTAAAGTTGTCTTGCCTAAGGTGCCATGATATTCGGTAATAGAAATGTGATGGATTAATTGTCGTCGTTTTCGCGGCTCACGACGTACGATCCGAGACGGAAAAACAACGCAAAAGAAGAAAAGTGTCCCGAAAATAATGAAAACATTCGATTTTGGGCTCTGAAAACAGTCGCAGCCGAGTAGGCTTGCTGCCCACATTGTAGAGCTCTTAGAGATCATTCCAATGGTATACTGTGCGCCGTGTAACTCCTAACGAATCAAAAGTTATGGGCACCGGAGCGACGAATACCTGGTCACGTGCCCCACGCCCTCAGTTTGCGGGCCCAGCCTCTACGTGAAATGAAGTTGTCTTGGCCAAGGTTCCGTGGGGTTCGGTAATAGAATTGTGGTGGATTAGGTTGTCGTCATTTTCGCGGCTCACGACGTACGATCCGGGACTTAAAAACAGCACAAAAGAAGAAAAGTGTCCCAAAACTGATGAAATGTTGGATTTTGGGCTCGAAAAATAGGCGCAACAGAGCATGCTAGGTGCCCCCGTCGAAGAGCTCTCAGAGAACTTTCCAACGGTATGCTGTGCGCCGTGTAACTCCTTATGGATCAAAAGTTATGGGCACCGGAGCGACGGATACTTGGTCATAAGCCCCACGCCGTCGGTTTGCGGGCCCAGGCTCTACGTGAAGTGAAGTTTTCTTGCCCAAGGTGCGGTGGGATTCGGTAATAGAAATGTAATGGATTAGGTTGTCGTCCTTTTTGCGGCTCACGACGTACGATCCGGGACGAAAAAACAGCGCAAAAGAAGAAAAGTGTCCCAAAACTGATGAAAACGTTAGATTTTGGGATCCGAAAATAAGCGCAGCCAAGTAAGCTTGCTGCCCCCATCGTAAAGCTCTCGGAGAGCTTTCCAATGGTATGCTGCTTACCACGTAACTCCTTACGGATCAAAAGTTAAGGGCACCGGAGCGATGGATACCTGGTCACAAGCCCTACGCCCTCGATTTGCGGGCCCAGCCTCTACGTGAGACGAAGTTGTCTTGCCCAAGATGTCGTGGGATTCGATAATAAAAATGTGATGGATTAGGTTGTCATCCTTTTCGCTGCTCACGACGTACGATCTGGGACGAAAAAATAGCACAAAAGAAGAAAAGTGTCCCGATACTGATGAAAATGTTTGATTTTTGGCTTCAAAAACAGACACATCCGAGCATGCTAGGTGCCCTCGTTGTAGAGCTCTCAGGGAGATTTCCAACGGTATGCTGTGTACTGCGTAACGGATCAAAAGTTATGGGCACCGAAGCGACGAATACCTGGTCATAAGCTCCATACACTCGGTTTGCGGGCCCAGCCTCTATGTGAAGTGAAGTTGTCTTGCCCAAGGTACAGTGGGATTCGGTAATAGAAATGTGATGGATTAGGTTGTCATCCTTTTCGCGGCTCACGTTGTACGATCCGGGATGGAAAAAATGGCGGAAAAGAAGAAAAGTGTCCCGAAACTAATTAAAATGTACGATTTTGGGATTCGAAAACAGGAGCCGCCGAGCAGGCTTGTTGGGCCCATCGTATAACTCTCGGAGAGCTTTCCAACGGTTTGTTGTGCGTTATGTAACTCCTTACGAATCAAAAGTTATGGGCGCCGGAGCGGCAAATACCTGGTCACAAACCCTACGCCCTCGCTTTGCGGGCCCAGCCTCTATGTGAAGTGAAGTTGTCTTGCCTAAGGTGCCATGGGATTCGGTAATAGAAATATGATGGATTAGGTTGTCATCCTTTTCGCGGCTCACGACATACGATCTGAGACGAAAAAACAACGCAAAAGAATAAAAGTGTCGCAAAACTAATGAAAATATTCAATTTTGGGCTGTAAAAAAAGTCGCAGTCGAGTAGGCTTGCTGCCCACGTCGTAGAGCTCTTAGAGTGCTTTCCAACTATATACTATGCGACGCATAACTCCTTACGGATCAAAAGTTATGGGCACCGGAGCGACGAATACCTGGTCACAAGCCCCACGCCCTCGGTTTGTGGACCCAACCTCTACGTGAAGTGAAGCTATCTTGCCCAAGGTGCTGTGGGATTTGATAATAGAAATGTGATGGATTAGGTTGTCATCCTTTTCGCGGCTCACGACATACGTTCCGGGACGAAAAAATAGCGTAAAAGAAGAAAAGTGTCCCGAAACTGATGATAACGTTCGATTTTGGGCTTTGAAAATAGGCACTGTTGAGCAGGCTTGGTGCCCCCATCGTAGAGCTCTCGAAGAGCTTTCCAACGGTATGCTGTATGCCGTGTAACTCCTTATGCTTTCAAAAGTTATGGGGACCAGGGCGACGGAAACCTGGTCACAAGCCCCACGCCCTCGATTTGCGGGTCCAACATCTACGTGAAGGGAGGTTATCTTGCCCAAGGTGCTATGGGATTGGGAAATAGAAATGTGATGGACTAGGTTATCGTTTTTTTTGCGACTCACGACGTACGATCCCGGATGAAAAAATAGTGCACAAGAAGAAAAGTTTCCCAAAACTTATGAAAATGTTCAATTTTGGGCTCTGAAAATAGGCGCAGCCTAGCACGCTTGCTGCCCCCGTCGTAGAACTCTCGGAGAGCTTTCCAACGGTATGCTGTGCGCTGCGTAACTCCTTACGGATCGAAAGTTATGGGCACCGAAGCAACGTATACCTGGTCACAAGTCCCACGCCCTCGGTTTGCGGGCCCAGCCTCTACGTGGAGTGAAGTTGTCTTCCCCAAGGTACCGTGGGATTCGGTAATAGAAATGTGATGGATTAGGTTGTCGTCCTTTTCGCGGCTCACGACGTACGATCCGGGACCGAAAAACAACGCAAAAGAAGAAAATTATCCCAAAACTTATGAAAATGTTGGATTTTGTGCTCTGAAAATAGGTGCAACAGAGCATGCTAGGTGCCCCCGTCTTAGAGCTCTCCGAGTGCTTTCCAACGATATGTTGTGCGCCACGTAACTCCTTACGGATCAAAAGTTATGGGCACCGGTGGGACGGACACCTGGTCACAAGCCCTACGCCCTCTGTTTGCGGGCCCAGCCTCTACATGAAGCGCAGATGTTTTGCCCAAGGTCCCGTGGCATTCGGGAATAGAATTGTGATGGATTAGGTTGTCGTCCTTTTCGCGGCTCACGACGTACGATTAGGGACAAAAAAATACCACAAAAGAAGAAAAGTGTCCCAAAACTTATTAAAATGTTCAATTTTTGGCTCTGAAAATAGGCACAGCCGAGCATGCTAGGCGCCCCAGCCGTAGAGCTCTCAGATAGCTTTCCAACGGTATGTTGTGCACTGCGTAACTCCTTACAGATCAAAAGTTATGGGCACCGGAGCGACGGATACCTGGTCACAAGCCCCACGCCCTCGATTTGTGGGCCCAGCCTCTACGTGAAGTGAAGTTGTCTTGCCCAAGTTGCCATGGGATTCGGTAATAGAAATGTGATGGATTAGGTTGTCGTCCTTTTTGCGGCTCATGACGTACGATCCGGGATGAAAAAGTAGCGCAAAAGAAGAAAAGTATCCCAAAACTTATGAAAATGTTCGATTTTGGGCTCCGAAAACAGACGCATCCGAGCATTCTAGATGCCCCCGTCGTAGAGCTCTCATCGAGATTTCCAACGGTATGCTGTGCGATGCGTAACTGCTTATGGATCAAAAGTTATGGGCACCGGAGCGACGGATACTGGTCACAAGCCCCATGCCCTCAGTTTGTGGGCCCAGCCTCTACGTGAAGTGAAGTTGTCTCAGCCAAGGTTTCGTGCGATTCGGTAATAGAAATGTGATAGATTAGGTTGTCATTATTTTCGCATCTTAGGACGTACGATTTGGGACAGAAAAACATCCAAAAAGAAGAAAAGTGTCCCGAAACTGTTGAAAATATACGATTTTGGGCTTCGAAAACAGGCGCTGCTAAGCAGGCTTGTTGCCCCCGTCGTAGAGCTCTCAAAGAGCTTTCCAACGGTATGCTGTGCGCTGCGTAACTCCTTACGGATCAAAAGTTATGGGCATCGGAGCGACGGAAACCTGGTCACAAGCCCCACGCCCTCAGTTTGCGGGCCCAGCCTCTACGTGAAGTGAAGTTGTCTTGCCCAAGGTGGTGTGGGATTCGTAAATAGAAATGTGATAGATTAGATTGTCGTCCTTTTCCCGCTTCATGACGTACGATCCGGGACAGAAAAATAACGCAAAAGAAGTAAAGTGTCCTGAAACTGATGAAAACATTCTATTTAGGGATCCGAAAACAGGCGTAGCAAAGCAGGATTGCTACACTTGTCGTAGAGCTCTCAGAGAGCTTTCCAATTGTATGCTTTGCACCGCGTAACTCCTTATGGATCAAAAGTTATGGACACTGGAGCGACGGATACCTGGTCACAAGCCCCACGCCCTCGGTTTGCGGGCTCAGCCTTTACGTGAAGCGAAGTTGTCTTGCCCAAGGTGCCATGGGATTCGGTAATGGAAATGTGATGGATTAGTTTGTCATCCTTTTCGCGGCTCACGATGTATGATTCGGGACGGAAAAACAGTGAAAAAGAAGAAAAGTGTCCGAAAACTGATAAAAACGTTCAATTTTGGGCTCCAAAAACAGGCGCAGCAGAGCAGTCCAACGGTATGCTGTGCACCGCGTAACTCCTTACGAATCAAAAGTTAAGGGCACCGTAGCGACGGATACCTGGTCACATGTGAGGCTTGACCTCGTTTTGCGTGCGATACCTCGTTTCGTGTGCCTAACCTAGATTTGCGTGCCTTGACCTAGATTTAAGAATCGTGTTTCATTTTGTGTGTCTTGCATTGAATTACGTGCATTCATTTAGGGTTGCGTGCATTTACTTGGGAAATATGCATTTGTCTCGTAGTTCGTGCCTTATCTCGTAGTGCGTGCTTTAAACCTAGGAAAGCGTGCCCACACGTTAATCAAGAAAGCATCTTACACGAAGCACTAGATCACCAATTAATCCTACAAACTCTACTAACTAATATTAAAATGCTAAGTCAATGCACTAGAAGACGAAATTGCACCAAAAGCTAAACATTCTTTATTCTTAGCATATCCCAAACACACAATAAAATAAGCCTTGAACAAGACAAAAAATTCAGATTTGAACCCATCTTTGGCCCACCAATAGGTGCTTTGAGCATGCAATCCAATTTCAAAATTTATTCATCAAACATTCTATGACAATTTAATGACACAATGCATAAAAAAATGGCTCAAAAAACTCTCCCCAATGCACCATTCTCGACCCATTCTCAATTGCCCATGCTAAGGATTCAAAAATGCTCCTTAAAGACACAAAAATCTGAAATTGCAAGGCCCTAGGCCGACATATGCATCATTCTCTTCAAAGCCTTTCATTTTTTCTTTCATTCTTTCTTTCTTTCTCACATTTCTCTCTCTCCCTCTCATTCTTCTCTCTCTCTCTCGGCCCTAGCTGAATATTGTAGACTCCAGAGCTAAGTTTTTCATCCTAAGGCTCTTCAAGACTTCCAAGCAACCAAGGAACTCGACCAAGCAAAGCTAGAGTGCAAAAGACACACATGCAAGCTCTTTGAACCTCCATTTTGGCTTAGGTGAGTTTGCTAGCTTCCATTTCTTTTCTTCTTGTTCTAACCACATGCACCTACTAAGAACTTGGTTACTAAGCTAGGAAATTAGAGAAAATCGAGAGGTGTCTCGGCTAAGCAAGGAAAATAGTCAATCTTGTGCAACCATCAAGAGTCTTGTGCATCTTCTTGTTGTTTTGCTAAGGTGAGGGCTAAAACTTCTTGAAAATCTTTCAAAAACCACATGCATGCCCTTAAATGTCTATCTTTACTTCTGTTCTTGTGATATATGTGTGTTCATGAGCTTTTGTAAACATGCATGGCAAGATATTTGGCTAGAATGTGATGATAGATGAAATCGGGTATGTGACAGCCTTCTGCCTTGTTGGTGCGAGGTGATTTTGACTAGGTAAATGATGTTGAAAATGCGTTCAAATTGGTAGGTAACTAATTTTGCCAGTTATGAACACTTTTCGATGAAATAGGCCAAAGCTAATTTTGACTCTAAGGTTCTCAAAATGGCAAATTATCAAGATGTGTCCAAATCTGAAAAGTCTGAAAAAATGAAGCAGGTTTTGGCAGATTCACTGACCTTGTAGAACGAACTGGTTTTGACTTAGTAAATGATATCCAAAATGTATGAAATTTTGTGTGCAGCTATATTTTTCAGTTCTAAACATTTTTGTCAGAAATGGACTAAGGCGAAATCTGACCCTAAGGCCCTCAAAAATGATAAGTATTGAAATGTGTGTAAATCTGGACAGTTTTGTGTAGTCTCACTGTTTTGGCTATAACTCTTGAACTCGAACTCCAAATGATGCGAGGTTTGTTTTTGAATTTAGTTCACTCCTTAAGCTTTAATTTGACATCTTGTTCACTGGAATTGGAGATTGTTTTCTTGCCTTAATGATTGTGAGAAAACAGTCAATTGCAGTGTGGGTTTCACCTATTGATATGCTTAGAAAAATTAATGTAGCTTCCCTTGTTGTATTAAATGCTTGGAATTGTGGCATTTGGATGTTGTGTGAACTGTTTTGAATGCTTGAGAGTGTTTAATTTAATCAAAGCATGGCTTGAACTTAATTACGAGATGACTTGGGGCTTAATCACATGAGTAAACATGAATTGAAACCCTAGTAACTAGGTAAACTCGCTAAGTGTTGATCCTATGGATATTGTGTTTGATTATGTGTTTAGTAGGCTGCCCGTAGTTGCCCTTGTAGCCCTAAATATGATTTCGATGATTACATGTTGATAAGTAGGCTTTTCTTGTACCCGGTCCCACGTAGATGTCGTTGCATGATGAATAATCTTATTATTTGATTATGTGTACTGTGAAATGAGGTATATGACTTGTTGTACGTGCGTTACATGGCTGCCCATTTAATATTCATATACCTCCATGTGCTTCTCAAGTGCAATTGCTTGTCATATCGTGCCTCGCTTGTTTACTTGTCAATGTGCAATCTTATGACTGCTCGGAGGCAACCTACTTTGTTGACCTCCAAACGTGATATATTAAATTTCATAAATGTGCATTGCATACAAGGCTGAAACCTTTCATTTTGGCATGGTAGCGTTCACGCACACCGGGCGGCATCGGGCTTGCCGGTGCAACCGTGACTACCATTGTCCAATTCCCTCTCTCGCTTGGGGGCTAGACTTCCTCGGAGAGTTAGGTCGTAGGATTTCGGGGTACATCCGGAGTACACCCATTTGGCGTGATAAGGGGATGATTTGAAGTCGGCCGCAACAACTGATACTGACATGAACTGAGAGCAAAAGCTCACCGTATCCTTTTCACTATGTGTATAAGTACTCTCACTTGGTTCCTAGATGTCCTCGGGGAGGAAAAATGGGTAATTGTGTTCCTTTACTTTTACATTACGTTATGTACTTACTTGTGATATATTTATGCCTGCAAAAAGGATTTTTCATAAGTTGAACTGGAAAATGAGTTTCAAAACTTATTTCTCATTTTCCCTCGCTGAGTTCATAAGGACTCACCCTCTTTTATCATCTCAGGTGAAGAAGACCAGGAATAGGTACCCGAGGACGACGTGCCTAATGATGATTCCTTGGAATGATTGCTTGTCCTATGTGCCTTACTTGACTTTGGTCGTTTTGTGAATGTTGTGTTGCTTGAAGACTATTTCTTTTCATGTTGCTTGTTGTTTGTAATGTAAAAGACCCTCGTAATTTGGGGTCTAATTTTGGCTTGTACTGATAATAACTAGATAGACACTACTATGGTCGTTTTTGCTATCGCTATTGACTAGTATCCAATCCATCATAGGATTATGAAGTATCAGGTAAGGATTAAGTAAAATGAACCTATCCAATCTTAAGCAGGTACTCATTGTTAAGATAAGATCAACAGGTACTTTTGTAGCGAGGATTAACAAACAAGCGAGACATAGTATCATGCTAGGTTATTAATCAAACGAGACTTCGAGACAACTAGTAGGCGTTTCAATTGATGATAAATAGTAATCTTTGTTGGAAATGAAATTGAGATTGGAATTTTGAGGCGTTTTGAGAATTAGGTCAAACTAAAGAACCAAATTACAAGCGTTATGCTGCCGGTTTTTTCAAAAATTTTAGAGTTTAGGTTAAAACGTTAAGTGTTAAACTTTCATGAACGATTAAGTACGAGATATGACTTAAATGTTTAGATCACACCCTAGTCTAACCTTTATAGGCCGGGTTGGGGCGTGACATCACAAGCCCCACGCTTTCTGTTTGCGGGCCCAGCCTCTACGTGAAGTGAAGTTGTCTTGCCCAAGGTGCCATGGGATTCAGTAATATAAATATGATGGATTGGGTTGTCGTCATTTTCACTGCTCACGACGTACGATTCGAGATGAAAAAACAGCGCAAAAGAAGAAAAGTGTCCCAAAACTTATGAAAATATTTGATTTTGGGCTCTGAAAACAAGCGCAGCCGAGTAGGCTTGCTACCTCCGTCGTGGAGCTCTTGGAGAGCTTTTCAACGGTATGTTGTATGCCGCGTAACTCCTTACGGATCAAAAGTTATGGGTACTAGAGTGATGGATACCTGGTCACAAGCCCCACACCCTCGATTTGCGGGCCCAGCCTCTACGTGAACTGAAGTTGTCTTGCCCAAGGTGCCATTTGATTCAGTAATAGAAATATGATGGATTAGGTTGTCGTCCTTTTCGCGGCTCACGACGTACGATCCGGGATAAAAAAACAGCGCAAAAGATGAAAAGTGTCCCAAAATTGATGAAAACATTCAATTTTTGGCTCAGTAAATAGGCGTAGCCGAGTCGGCTTGTTGCCTCCGTCGTAGAGCTCTCGGAGAGCTCTCAAACGGTATGCTGTGCGCCGCGTAACTCCTTACGGATCAAAAGTTATGGGCACCTTAGCGACGGATACCTGGTAACAAGCCCCACGCCCTCACTTTACGGGCCCATCCTCTATGTGAAGTGAAGTTGTCTTCCCCAAGGTGCCATGGGATTCAGTAATAGAAATGTGATGGATTAGGTTGTCGTCTTTTTCGCGGCTCACGACGTACGAACCGGGATGGAAAAACAGTTCAAAAGAAGAAAAGTATCCTGAAACTGATGAAAACGTTCGATTTTAGGCTCCAAAAAATGGCGCAGCCTAGTAGGCTTGCCATCCCCGCCGTAGAGCTCTCGAAGAGCTTTCCAACGGTATGCTGTGCACTACTTAACTCCTTACAGATCAAAAGTTATGGGCACCGGAGCGACGGATACCTGGTCATAAGCACCACGCCCTCGATTTGTGGGCCAGCCTCTAAGTGAAGTGAAGTTGTCTTGACCAAGGTGCCATAGGATTCGGTAATAGAATTGTGATGGATTAGATTGTCGTCCTTTTCGCGGCTCACGACGTACGATCCGGGACGGAAAAATAGTGCAAAAGAAGAAAAGTGTCCCGAAACCGATGAAAACGTTCTGTTTTGGGCTTCGAAAATAGGCACAGCTGAGCAGGCTTGTTGCCTTCATTGTAGAGCTCTCAGAGAGCTTTCCAACGGTATGCTGTTCGCTGCGTAACTCCTTACGGATCAAAAGTTATGGGCACCGGAGCGACGGATACCTGGTCACAAGCCCCACGCCCTCGGTTTGGGGGCCCAGCCTCTACGTGAAGTGAAGTTGTCTTACCCAAGGTGCTATAGGATTCAGTAATAGAAATGTGATGGATTAGATTGTCGTCCTTTTCGCGGCTCACGACATACGATCCGGGACAGAAAAACAGCGTAAAAGAAGAAAAGTGTCCCAAAATTTATGAAAAGGTTCGATTTTGATATCCGAAAACAGGCACAGCCGAGCAAACTTGTTGCCCCCGTTGTCGAGCTCTCAGAGAGCTTTCCAACGTTATTCTGTGCGCCGCATAACTCCATACGGATAAAAAGTTAAGGGCACCGAAGCGTTGGATACCTGGTCACATGCCCCACGCCCTCTGTTTGCTGGCCCAGCCAATATGTGAATTGAAGTTGTCTTGCCCAAAGTGCCATGGGATTCGGTAATAGAAATGTGATGGATTAAGTTGTCGTCCTTTTTGCGACTCACGATGTACGATCCGGGATAAAAAAAAATAGCACAAAAGAAGAAAAGTGTCCCAAAACTTATGAAAATGTTCGATTTTGGGCTCCGAAAATAGGCCCAGCTGAGCATGTTAGGTGCCCTCGTTGTAGAGCTCTAAAAGAGCTTTCCAACGGTATGCTGTGCACCGCGTAACTTCTTATGGATCAAAAGTTATAGGCACCGGAGCGACGGATACCTGGTCACAAGCCCCACGCCCTCTGTTTGTGGACCCAGCCTCTACGTGAAGTGAAGTTGTCTTGCCCATGGTGCCGTGGGATTTGGGAATAGGAATGTGATAGATTAGTTTGTCATCCTTTTTGCGGCTCAAGATGTACGATTCGGGACCGAAAAATAGCAGAAAGAAAGAAAAGTATCCTGAAACTGATGAAAATGATGGATTTTGGGCTCCGAAAATAGGCGCAGCCGAGCAGGCTTGCTGCCTCCATCGTAGAGCTCTCGGAGAGCTTTCCAACGGTAAGCTGTACGCCGCGTAACTCCGTACAGATCAAAAGTTATGGGCACCAGAGCGACGGATACCTGGTCACAAGCCCCACGCCTTCTGTTTGCGGGCCCAGCTTCTACGCGAAGTGAAGTTGTCTTGCCCAAGATACCATGCGATTCGGAAATAGAAATGTGATGGATTAGGTTGTCGTCCTTTTCGCGGCTAACGACGTGCGATCCGGGACGAAAAAACAACGTGAAAGAAGAAAAGTGTCCCAAAACTTATGAAAATGTTCGATTTTGGGCTCCGAAAATAGATGCAGACAATCATACTAGGTGCCCCCATCGTAGAGCTCTTATAGAGCTTTCCAACAGTGTACTGTATGCCGCGTAACTCCTTATGGATCAAAAGTTATTGGCATTGGAATGACGGAACCTAGTCACATGCCCCTCGCCGTCGGTTTGCGGGTCCAGCCTCTACATGAAGTGAAGTTGTCTTGCCCAAGGTACTGTGGGATTCGCAAATAGAAATGTGATGGATTAGGTTGTCGTCTTTTTTGCGGCTCAGGACGTACGATCCGGGACCCAAAAACAGCGAAAAGGAAGAAAAGTATCCCAAAATTGATGAAAATGATGGATTTTGGGCTCCGAAAATTGGCGCAGCCCAGTAGGCTTGCTGCTTCCGTCGTAGAGCTCTCGGAGAGCTTTCTAACGGTATGCTGTACGCTGCGTAACTCCTTACGGATCAAAAGTTATGGGTACCGGAACGACGGATACCTGGTCATAAGCCCCACGCCCTCTGTTTGCGGGCCCAGCTTCTACGCGAAGTGAAGTTGTCTTGCTCAAGGTGCTATCGGCTTCGGTAATAGAAATGTGATGGGTTAGGTTGTCGACCTTTTCGCGGCTCACGATGTACAATCCGGGACGAAAAAACAGATAAAAAAAAGAGAAAAGTGTCCCAAAACTGATGAAATCGATTGATTTTGGACTCCAAAAATAGGCGCAGCAAGGCAGGCTTGTTGCCCCCATCGTAGAGCTCTCAGAGAGTTTTTCAACGGTATGCTGTGTGCGGCGTAACTCCTTATGGATCAAAAGTTATGGGCACTGGAGCGACGGATACCTGGTCACAAGCCCTACGCCCTCTATTTGCGGGCCCAGCCTCTACGTGAAGTGAGGCTACCTTGCCCAAGTTACCGTGGGATTCAGTAATTGAAATTTGATAGATTAGGTTGTCGTCCTTTTCGCGACTCACAACGTACGATCCGGGACGGAAAAACAGCATAAAAGAAGAAAAATGTCCCAAAACTTAGGAAAATGTTCGATTTTGGGCTCCGAAAATAGGCGCAGCTGAACATGCTATGTAACCCAGTCGTAGAGCTCTTAGAGAGCTTTCCAACGGTATACTGTGCACCGCGTAACTCCTTATGGATTAAAAGTTATGGGCACCGGAGAGTCGGATACCTGGTCACAAGCCCCATGCCCTCGGTTTGCGGGCCCAGCCTCTACGTGAAGTGAAGTTGTCTTGCCCAAGGTGCCATGGGATTCGGTAATAGAAATGTGATGGATTAGGTTGTTATCCTTTTCGAGGCTCACGACATACGATCTGGGACAGAAAAATAGCTTAAAAGAATAAAAGTGTTCTGAAACTGATGAAAACGTTCGATTTTGGGCTTTGAAAACTGGAGCAGCAAAGCAAGCTTGGTGCCCCCATCCTAAAGCTCTCGGAGAGCTTTCCAATAGTATGTTGTGCGCCACGTAACTCCTTACGGATCAAAAGTTATGGGCACCGGAGCGACGGATACGTAGTCACAAGCCCCACACCCTCGATTTGCGGGCCCAGTCACTACGTGAAGTGAAGTTGTCTTGCCCAAGGTGCCATGGGATTGGGTAATAGAAATGTGATGGATTAGGTCATCGTCCTTTTAGCGGCTCACGACGTACGACCAGGGATGAAAAAACAGCGCAAAAGAAAAAAATTATCCCAAAACTTATGAAAATGTTCGATTTTGGGCTCCGAAAATAGACGCAGCCAAGCATGCTAGGTGCCCCCGTTGTAGAGCTCCCATAAAGCTTTCCAACGGTATATTGTGCACCGTGTAATTCTTTACGGATCAAATGTTATGGGCATCGGAGCGACGGATACCTAGTCACAAGCCCCATGCCCTCGGTTTGTGGGCCCAGCCTCTACGTGAAGTGAAGTTGTCTTGCCCAAGGTACCGTGGGATTCGGTAATAGAAATGTGATGGATTAGGTTGTCGTCCTTTTCGCGGCTCACGATGTACGATCCGGGACAAAAAAATAGCGCAACAGAAGAAAAGTGTCCCAAAACTTAAGAAAATGTTTGATTTTGTGCTCCGAAAATAGACGCAGTGGAGCATGCTAGGTGCCTCCGTCGTAGAGCTCTCAGAGAGCATTCCAACAGATGGATTAGGTTGTCGTCTTTTTCACGGCTCACGACGTACGGTCTAGGACGGAAAAATAGCGCAAAAGAGGAAAAGTGTCCCGAAACTGATATTAACGTTCGATTTTGGAATCCAAAAATAGGTGCAGCAAATTAGGCTTGCTGCCCCCGTCGTAGAGCTCTCAGAGAGTTTTCCAACGGTATGCTGTGCGCTGCGTAACTCCTTACGAATCAAAAGTTATGGGCACCGGAGCGACGGATACCTGGTCACAAACCCCACGCCCTCTGTTTGCGGGCCTAGCCTCTACGTGAAGTGAGGTTGCCTTGCCCAAGGTACCATGGGATTTAGTAATAGAAATTTGATTGATTAGGTTGTGGTCCATTTCGCGGCTCATAACATACGATCCGGGACGAAAAAACAGCGCAAAAGAAGAGAAAATGACCCAAAACTTAGAAAAATATTCTATTTTGGGCTCCGAAAATAGGTGCAGCCGAACATGCTACGTGACCCAGCCGTAGAGCTCTCAGAGATCTTTCCAACGGTATGCTGTGCGCCGCGTAACTCCTTATGGATCAAAAGTCATGGGCACTGGAGCGTCGGATACCTGGTTACAAGCCCCACGCCCTCAGTTTTCGGGCCCAGCCTCTACGTGAAGTGAAGTTGTCTTGCCCAAGGAGCCGTTGGATTCGGTAATAGAAATGTGATGGATTAGGTTGTCGTCCTTTCCGCGGCTCGCGACATACGATCCGGGATGGAAAAATAGCATAAAGTAGAAAAGTGTCCAGAAACTGATGAAAACGTTCGATTTTGGGCTTTGAAAGCTGGCGCAGCAGGGCTGGCTTGGTGCCCCCGTCGTAAAGCACCTAGAGAGCTTTCTAACAGTATGTTGTGCATTGCGTAACTCCTTACGGATCAAAATTTATGGGCACCGGAGCGACGGATACCTGGTCACAAGCCCCATGCCCTCGATTTGCGAGCCCAGTCTCTGCGTGAAATGAGGTTGTCTTGCCCAAGGTGCCGTGGGATTAGGTAATAGAATGTGATGGATTAGGTTGTCATCCTTTTCGCGGCTCACGTCATACGATACGAGACGGAAAAACAGCACAAAAGAAAAAAAGTGTCCAAAAACTGATAAAAATATTTGATATCGGGCTCCGAAAATAGACGCAGCCTAGCATGCTAGGTGCCCTCGTCGTAGAGCTTTCCGAGAGCTTTCCAACGGTATGCTGTGCGCCGCGTAACTTCTTACGGATCAAATGTTATGGGCACCGGAGCGACAGATACCTAGTCACAAGCCCCACGCCCTCGGTTTGTGGGCCCAGCCTCTACGTGAAGTGAAGTTGTCTTGCCCAAGATGCCGTGGGATTCAATAATAGAAATGTGATGGATTAGGTTGTCGTCCTTTTAGTGGCTCACAAGGTACGATCCGAGACAGAAAAATAATACAACAAAAGAAAAGTGTCCCAAAACTTATGAAAATGTTTGATTTTGGTCTCCGAAAATAGACGCAGTGGAGCATGCTAGGTGCCCCCGCCGTAGAACTCTCAAAGAGCATTCCAACGGATGGATTAGGTTGTCGTCTTTTTTGCGGCTCACGACGTACGATCCGGGACGAAAAAGCAGCGCAAAAGAGGAAAAGTGTCGCGAAACTGATGAAAATGTTCAATTTTGGTATTCGAAAACAGGCACAGCAAATTAGGCTTGTTGCCCCCATCGTAGAGCTCTCAAAGAGCTTTCTAACGGTATATTGTGCACCGCGTAACTCCTTACGGATCAAAAGGTATGGGCACCGGAGCGACGGATACCTGGTCACAAGCCCCATGCCTTCGATTTACGGGCCCAGCCTCTACGTGAAGTGAAGTTGTCTTGCTCAAGGTGCCGTGGGATTCGGTAATAGAAATGTGATGGATTAGGTTATCGTCCTTTTCGCGGCTGACGACGTATGATCCGGGATAAAAAAAACAGCGCAAAAGATGAAAAGTGTCCCAAAACTAATGAAAATGTTCAATTTTGGGCTTCGAAAAAAGACGAAGCCAAGCATGCTAGGTGCCCCCATCGTAGAACTCTCACAGAGTTTTCCAACGGAATGTTGTACGTCGCGTAACTCCTTATGGATCAAAAGTTATGGGCACTGAAGCTACGAATACCTGGTCACAAGCCCCACGCCCTCGGTTTGTGGGCCCAGCCTATACGTGAAGTGAAGTTGTCTTGCCCAAGGTGCCGTGGGATTCGGTAATAGTAATGTGATGAATTAGGTTGTCGTCCTTTTCACGGCTCACGACGTACGATCCGGGACGAAAAAACAGCGAAAAAGAAAAAATGTGTCCCGAAACTGATGAATATATTCGATTTTGGGCTTCTAAAATAGGTGCAGCCAAGCAGACTTGTTACCCCAGTCGTAGAGCTCTCGGAGAGCTTTCCAACGGTATGCTGTGTGCTGCGTAACTCCTTACGGATCAAAAGTTATGGGCACCGGAGCGACGGATACCTGGTCACAAGCCCCTCGCCCTCTGTTTTCGGGCCCAGCCTCTACGTGAAGTGAGGTTGCCTTGCCCAAAGTACCGTGGCATTCAGTAATATAAATTTGATGGATTAGGTTATCGTCCTTTTCGCGGCTCACAACGTACGATCCGGGACGGAAAAACAGCGCAAAAGAATAAAAATGACCCAAAACTTAGTAAAATGTTAAATTTTGGGCTCTAAAAATAGGCGCAGCTGAACATGCTACATGACCCAGTCGTAGAGCTCTCAGAGAGCTTTCCAACGGTATGCTGTGCACCGCGTAACTCCTTATGGATCAAAAGTTATGGGCACCGGAGCGTCGAATACCTGGTCATAAGCCCCGCGCCCTCGGTTTGCGGGCCCAGCCTCTACGTGAAGTGAACTTGTCTTGCCCAAGGTGCTGTTGGATTCGGTAATAAAAATGTGATGGATTAGGTTGTCGTCCTTTTCGCGGCTCACGACATACGATCTGGGACGGAAAAATAGCGTAAAAGAAGAAAAGTATCCCGAAATAGATGAAAAGGTTCAATTTTGGACTTTGAAAACTGGCGCAACATAGCAGGCTTGGTGCCCCCATCATAATGCTCTTAGAGATCTTTCCAACAGTATGTTGTGCGCCGCGTAACTCCTTACGGATCAAAAGTTATGGGCACCGGAACGACGGATACCTGGTCACAAGCCCCACGCCCTCGCTCTGCGGGCCCAGCCTCTACGTGAAGTGAAGTTGTCTTGCCCAAGGTGCCATGGGATTCGGTAATAGAAATGTGATGGATTAGGTTCTCGTTCTTTTCGCGGCTCACGACGTACGATCCAGGACAGAAAAACAGCGCAACAGAAGAAAAGTGTCCCAAAACTTATGAAAATGTTTGATTTTGGGCTCTGAAAATAGACGCAGCGGAGCATGCCAGGTGCCCCCATTATAGAGCTCTCAGAGAGCCTTCCAACGGATGGATTATGTTGTCGTCCTTTTCGCGGCACACGACATACGATCCGGGACGGAAAAACAGCGAAAAAGAGGAAAAGTGTCCCGAAATTGATGAAAACGTTCAATTTTGGGATCCGAAAATGGGCACAGCAAATTTAGCTTGTTGCCCCCATCGTAGAGCTCTTAGAGAGCTTTCCAACGGTATGTTGTGTGCTGCGTAACTCCTTACGGATCAAAAGGTATGGGCACCAGAGCGACGGATACCTGGTCACAAGCCCTACGCCTTCGATTTACGGGCCCAACCTCTATGTGAAGTGAAGTTGTCTTGCTCAAGGTGCCGTGGGATTCGGTAATAGAAATGTGATGGATTAGGTTATCGTCCTTTTTGCAGCTGACGAGGTACGATCCGGGATGAAAAAACAGCGCAAAAGAAGGAAAGTGTCCCAAAACTAATGAAAATGTTCGATTTTGGGCACCGAAAATAGATGCAGTCAAGCATTCTAGGTGCCCCCATCGTAGAGCTCTCATAGAGCTTTCCAACGGAATGTTGTACGCCGCGTAAATCCTTATGAATCAAAAATTATAGGCACCAGAGCGACGAATACCTGGTCACAAGCCCCACGCCTTCGGTTTGCGGGCCCAGCCACTATGTGAAGTGAAGTTGTCTTGCCCAAGGTGCCATGGGATTCGGTAATAGTAATGTGATGGATTAGGTTGCCGTCCTTTTCGCGGCTCACGACGTACGATCTGGGACGGAAAAATAGCGAAAAAAAAGAAATGTGTCCCGAAACTGATGAATATGTTCGATTTTGGGCTTCGAAAATAGGCGCAGCCAAGCAGACTTGTTGCCCCCGTCATAGAGCTCTCGGATAGCTTTCCAACGGTATGCTGTGCGCTGCGTAACTCCTTACCGATCAAAAGTTATGGGCACCGGAGCGACGGATACCTGGTCACAAGCCCCACGCACTCGCTCTGCGGGCCCAGCCTCTACGTGAAGTGAAGTTGTCTTGCCCAAGGTGCTGTGGGATTCGGTAATAGTAATGTGATCGATTAGGTTGTCGTCCTTTTCATGGCTCACGATGTGAAGCCCGATCTCGATTTGCGTGCGATACCTCGTTTCGTGTGCCCTAACCTAGATTTGTATGCCTTGACCTAGGTTTAAGAATTGTGTTTCGTTTTGTGTGCCTTGAATTGAATTACGTGCATCCATTTAGGGTTGTGTGCATTTACTTGAAAAATGTGCATTCGTCTCGTCGTTCGTGTCTTACCTCGTAGTGCGTGCCGTAGACCTAGGAAAGCGTGCCCTCACACTAAACAAGAAAGCATCTTACACGAAGCACTAGATCAATAATTAATCCTACAAATCTCACTAACTAATATTAAATTACTAATTCAACTCACTAGAAGACAAAATCTTACAAAAAACTAAACATTCCTTATTCTTTATTCCTTATTCTTTTGCACTTTCAACACACAATTAAATAATGTTCAAAAGATGACAAAAAATCAGATTTTTTCATGCCTTGGCTGACCACCTTGTGGCATTTATGCTTGCTTGCTCAATTCAAAATTTATTCTAGACAATTCTATGACAAGTTATGACACAAATGCATAAAAAAATTAGCTCAAAACTCCTCAAAACTCCACCAATCTCGACATAGGCTCCTTGCCCATGCTAGATAATTCAAAAACCATGCTTCTTGAAGACACAAATCTGATTTTTTGTATGCCCAAGGCCGACACATGCTTCATCTTTTGCAAAGCCTTCATTTTTCTTTCATTTCTCTCATCTCCTCACATTTCTCTCTCTCCCTCTCATTCTTCTCTCTCTCTCTCGGCTTTGGCTGAGTTCATTCACTCCATAGCTCATCTTCATCTTTCCATGGTTCATCAAGGCAAGCAAGTAGCTAAGAAGCTCGACTAAGCAAGCTAAGTTGCAAGAATCACACATGTAAGCTCTTTGAACAACCATTTCGGCCTAGGTGAGTTTGCTAGCTTCCATTTCTTTTCTTCTTGTTCTAACCACATGCACCTACTAAGAACTTGGTAACTAAGCTAGGAAAAATAGATAAAATCGAGTTGGTGTCTTGGCTAAGCAAGGAAGAAGATCAACTTTGTGCTTCACCAAGAGTCTTGTGCATCTTCTTGTTGTTTTGCTAAGGTGAGGGCTAGAACTTCTTGAAAATCTTTCAAAAACCCACATGCATGCTCTTAAATGTTTATCTTTGCTTCTGTACTTGAGATATATGTGTGTTCATAAGCTTTTATAACCATGCATGGCAAGATTTTGAGCTAGAAAGTGGTGATAGATGAATTCGGATTTGTGACAGCTTTCTGTCTTGTTGGTGCGATATAATTGTGGCTAGGCAAATGATGTTGAAAATGCGTGAAAATTGGTAGGTAACTAGTTTCGCCAGTTCTGAACATTTTTCTCAGAAATACGCCAAAGCTAATTTTGAATTTAAGGTCCTCAAAATGGCAAATCATTAAAATGTGTCCAAATCTGGAAGTCTGGAAAAATGAAGCAGGTTTTGGCAGATTCACTGACCTCGTAGAACGAACCATTTTGGACTTAGTAAATGATATCAAAAATTCCTGAAATTGGGTGTACTGCTAGATATTTCAGTTCTGGACATTTTTGTCAGAAATGGACTAAGGCTAAATCGGAACCTAAGGACCTCAAAAATGACAAGTATTGAAATGTGTTCAAATCTGGACAGTTTTGTGCAATCTCACTGTTTTGGCTATAACTATTGAACCCGAACTCCAAATGATGCGAGGTTTGTTTTTGAATTTAGTTAAATTCTTAAGCTTTAATTTGACATCTTATTCACTGGAATTGTAGATTGTTTGCTTGTCTTAATGATTGTGAGAAAACAGCCCATTGCAGTGAGGGTTTCACTTAGTGATATGCTTGGAAAAATTGTTGTAACTTCTCTTGTTGAATTAAATGCTTCGGACTATGGCATTGGGATGTTGTGTGGACTGTTTTGAATACTTGATGATTGAATTAATCGATGCATGGCTTGAGATTGATTTTGAAGTTGACTTGGGGCTTAATCGCACGGGTAAGCACAAAATGGAAACCCTAGTGACTAGGTAAATTCACTAAGTGTTGATCCTATGAATATCGTGTTTAATTATATGTTTAGTAGGCTGCCCGTAATTGCCATTGTAGCCCTAAATGCAATCTTGATGATTACATGTTGACAAGTAGGTTTTTCTTGCACCCGAATCCACGTAGATGTCGTTGCATGTTGAATAATCTTGTTATTTGATTACGTGAACTTCGAAGTGAGTTATATGACTTGATTTACATGCGTTACATGGCTGCCCGTTTAATACTCATATGACTCCATGTGCTTTATAAGTGAAATTGCCTGTCATATCGTGCCTCGCTTGTTTACTTGTCAATGTGCAATCTTATGACTGTCCGGAGGCAACCTACTTTGTTGTCCTCCTAATGTGATATATTAAATGTCATAAATGTGCATTGCATACAAGGTTGCAACCTTTCATTCTGGCGTGGTAGCGTTCACGCACACCGGGCGGCATCGGGCTTGCCGGTGCAACCGTGACTACCACTGTCCAATTCCTTCTCTCGCTTGGGGACTAGACTTCCTCGGAGAGTTGGGTTGTAGGATTTCAGGGTACATCCGGAGTACACCCATTTGGCGTGATAAAGGGATGATTTGAAGTTGGCCACAACAATTGATACTAGGAATGAACTGAGAGCAAAAGCTCACCGTATCCTTTTCACTATGTGTGTAAGTACTCTCGCTTGGTTCCTAGAGGACCTCGGGGAGGAAATACATGTAATTGTGTTCCTTTACTTTTATATTATTGTTATGTACTTAATTGTGATACATTCATGCTTGCAAAAAGGGTTTTCATAAGTTGAACCGGAAAATGAGTTTCAAAACCTATTTGTAGTTCCCCCTCGCTGAGTTCATAAGGACTCACCCTATTTTATCATCTCAGGTGAAGAAGATCAAGAACAGGTACCCGAGGACAACGGTCCTAACGATGATTCCTTGGAATGAATGCCTGTCCTATGTGTTTTGCTTGATTATGGCCATTTGCGAACACTATGCTACTTGAAGACTATTTCTTTTCATGTTGCTTAATGTTTGTAATGTAAAAGACCCCCGTTGTAATTTGGGGTCTAATTTTGGCTTGTGCTGATAATAACTAGATAGGCACTACTATGGTCGTTTTGCTATCGTTATTGGCTAGTATCTATCATAGGATTATGAAGTATCAGGTAAGGATTAAGTAATGAACCTAACCAATTTAAAGCAGGTACTCATTGTTAAACTAAGATCAATATGTACTTTTGTAATGAGGATTAACAAACAAACGAGACATAGTATCATGCTAGGTTATTAATCAAATGAGACTTCGAGATAACTAGTAGGCGTTTCAATTGACGGTAAATAGTAATCTTAGTTGGAAATGAAATTGAGATTGGAAATTTTGAGGCGTTTAGAGAATTAGGTCAAACTAAAGAGCCCAATTACAGCCGTTATGCTGCCGGTTTTCTGGAAAATTGTGGAGTCTAGGCTAAAATGGTAAGTGTTAAACTTTCATGAACGGTTAAGTACGAGATATGACTTGAATGTTTAGATCATACCCTAGTCTAACCTTTATAGGCCGGGTTGGGGCGTAACACCTTAGAGAAATGGTATCAGAGCTTAGTTTGCTAACTAGGCATTAGTCGGGTTTAACTCTCGGACCGTAGGTAGAAGCCCTAAAGTAATTTTGATGTCTTGTTTATATGTGTTAATGTGTGCTAATGTGCTTTAATTGCTTGAGCATTAAATATTATGCGCTTTTATGAACCAATGTGAACAATATGTTTTATTTGCTCAACATGCTTATGTGATTCAAGTGCACCGTATGCTTTAAGTGTTTATTATGTTACAATGGTTTCTTGTATGCTAGGCTGAACACTAGCTGTTAATGTTTTATTATACAATCCTATGCATTAAGATATAGTTGTTCTTATGTGGTATGATTATATAAGTACACATTTGCTTCTCGTGTAACATAATCGTATATATATAAATACATGTCATACCGTGGGGCTACCTCTTTTAGAATGGTTGGAAGAGTTCTTGGAAGTAGAGGGAGACTTCGAAGGAATGAGTTCGTGACCTTCAAACAAGGGGATTTGACGGTTGCACAGTACGAAACCCGATTGAATCAACTGTCCCAGTATGCTCCTGAAATGGTATAAACTACTGAGAAAAAGATCTAGAGATTTATTCAAGGGCTGAGATCCAAGATTCAAAATAACTTGGCTCCTTTTCAGTTTCTCACCTATGGTGAAGTTCTTTTCGAGGCAATAAAAGCTGAGAGATGAAAGAGTCAGGAAGTGGCAGGGTCGAGTCAACCGAGTCAAGTACAGAGCCTGGAGTAGCTATCTGTCGAGAAAGTCTGCCAGGGTGGTTTAGATATTCCTGTAGCTCGAGGCCCTTATAGAGGTGTTACTACTATTCTAACCCCATGTTGTACTCACTGTGCACGTAGAGGTCATCTGGAGATTAACTGTTGGAGGAAAACAAGAAGGTGTAATGGTTGCGGTAGCAATCAACATAAGGTCAAGGAATGCCCAAAACGACAGAGGGTGCAAGGACAGGCTACGAGAGGGAGTACCCAGGGTCAAGGCCAGAATTTGGGGAAGGCAGCTACTAACAGATTACAGTCGGGTACCATAGTCAACCAATTTAGTCATGTCACATCGAGAGGCACGGTTAAACCCCATCCTGATACATGTAACTATTGCAACAAGAAGGGGCACACGGAGGCCCAATGTTGGAAGAGGTCTGGTAAATGCAAAGGATGTGGGAGTGATCAACATCTCGTCAAGGAATGTCCAAGGTGGCAAAAGAATCGTGCCCAGATTGCTAGCAGTAACCACGGTTGAAGGTAAATTTACCTATTAAGAAAATATTACTTGACCTCAATATCATCCATCCTTTATGTGCATTTCCTTAGAAACAACGTATTGTCATGCAAATAAAGAGGTTGTTTTATATAACGGAAGTAAAACGCGAGCATGATGATAGTAAACCCTAAGACATAAGGTCAACGAGTCTTAATGCTCGTAGCTAATTGAACATGTGAATGGGGAGAGTAAGATTCCACATAGTTAAAATAAATATGAATCAGAGTCATGATGACCCAAGAGACTGTTGTTAGACAACCGTATTTAAGTGCACCGTTTCACGTCTAGAAACTAGCGGTTGGTGGACTTCGAGTTGTGGTTGTTGAATAGCGGTTGGCGGACTTCGAATTGTGGTTGTTGAATAGAGGACGAATCTCGTAGTGATAGTTAGATGAGTGGTTGATTACTTTTGAAGTTCTATTAGGTTATATTGAAGGATGCCTCGTGGTCATAATTCTTATGTTGATACAGCCTTAAAGTTATTTCGTGTAACAAGCTACTTGGGTTAGTATGGTAAGTATCCTATGAGCTAGATCATTCCGGTACCCATTTATAGTCCTAGGATTATTGTTGTATGACCGGTAACCTAGTGGAACATTGATATCGCTTACGTGGCTATAACCCTAGCTTAGTAGCATTATTGTTGAAGATATATTAGCGGGTATTAAGTGTTCGAAAGAATGACTAGGTCGCTAAGTAAGTGGGACCATTATCTTCTTAAGTATGACGTAACCTTGGATTGAGGTGAGTGAAATTTATTTGAGGTTAAAACCATTCGCTTTAGGAGTCTTGATTAAGATTAAAAGAAATTCTGGAGCTTCGTAACTTGAAGACAGAGATTTGAATAAAGAAATAAATTGTGGGTCACAAGTTGATGAAACTTACTTGAAGAGTTGAATGAGTGCCACATGATTAGTTTACCCATGCAATTTTGACGACAGTTTGTTGGTGGTACTTAATAAGCCTTAGAGTTGAGTTTAACGAATCTCAACGGTCTTTCTCGTTGATTACGAGCGTGACGGTTAACAAAGCCGGGAAAAGAGGTTAGTGAATAGGAGCCTGTAACTTGGAGACTAGTCACTAGAAGATTTGCTAATCTAATGTACTTATGAGATAAAAAGGACTATGATACTATCGATAGATGACGACTTGAAATTGATTAGTTTGTTTGGAAGTGTTCTTCCTAAAAATAGGGTCGTATTGTGAAATGATCCATAACCTGTGTATGGCCTATGTGATAACAGTTTGAAGTAGTTGACATGGTATGTAAATCGGATATAGATTTATCATATTGAAATTAGCGTATGTCACCCTAGGATCGTGGTATTATTGGGATATTCCTTTTGAGATATGAGTGCAAAATCGACACGACATAAGTCATGATTTTGGAGTTATAGTTATATAGTTAGAATACCGATGCAGCTATGATGACTATATATAGAGATTCTAACCTTAGTTAATGAACTTGACCTTAAGATCAAATGGAGAATAGAGTCGTTCAAAGGAACGAACTACAAAAGTAGGGGTCACACCGAATTAACAATTGGAGAAAGTTTGGAAGTGAATTAGTTTTGGAAAAGGGGATCATGGAGCGAGCATCGGCCCGGAGTAGAAATATCAATGGCTAGAACCCATCTAACTGACCTCAATAGGTAAGAATGAATTTCGGGACGAAATTCTTTTAAGGAGGGGAGGATGTGAGGCCCAACCTCAATTTGCGTGCGATACCTCGTTTCGTGTGCCCTAACCTAGATTTGCGTGCCTTGACCTAGGTTTAAGAATTGGGTTTCGTTTTGTGTGCCTTGCATTGAATTACGTGCATTCATTTAGGGTTGCATGCAATTACTTGAAAAAATGTGCATTCGTCTCGTAGTTCGTGCCCTACCTCGTAGTGCGTGCCCTAGACCTAGGAAAGCGTGCCCTCACACTAATCAAGAAAGCATCTTACACGAAGCACAAGATCAATAATTAATCCTACAAATCCTACTAACTAATATTAAATTACTAATTCAACTCACTAGAAGACAAAATCTCACCAAAAGCTAAACATTCCTTATTCTTTATTCCTTATTCTTTTGCACTTTCAACACACAATTAAATAATGCTCAAAAGATGACAAAAAATCAGATTTTTACATGCCTTGGCCGACCACCTTGTGGCATTTATGCTTGCTTGCTCAATTCAAAATTTATTCTAGACAATTCTATGACAAGTTATGACACAAATGCATAAAAAATTAGCTCAACCCACCAATCTCGACATAGGCTCCTTGCCCATGCTAGATAATTCAAAAACCATGCTTCTTGAAGACACAAATCTGATTTTTTGTATGCCCAAGGCCGACACATGCTTCATCTTTTGCAAAGCCTTCATTTTTCTTTCATTTCTCTCATCTCCTCACATTTCTCTCTCTCCCTCTCATTCTTCTCTCTCTCTCTCGGCTTTGGCTGAGTTCATTCACTCCATAGCTCATCTTCATCATTCCATGGTTCATCAAGGCAAGCAAGTAGCTAAGAAGCTCGACTAAGCAAGCTAAGTTGCAAGAATCACACATGCAAGCACTTTGAACAACTATTTCGGCCTAGGTGAGTTTCCTAGCCTCCATTTTTTTTCTTCTTGTTCTAACCACATGCACCTACTAAGAACTTGGTCACTAAGCTAGGAAAAATAGAGAAAATCGAGTTGGTGTCTTGGCTAAGCAAGGAAGAAGATCAACTTTGTGCTTCACCAAGAGTCTTGTGCATCTTCTTGTTGTTTTGCTAAGGTGAGGGCTAAAACTTCTTGAAAATCTTTCAAAAACCCACATGCATGCTCTTAAATGTTTATCTTTGCTTCTGTACTTGAGATATATGTGTGTTCATAAGCTTTTATAACCATGCATGGCAAGATTTTGAGCTAGAAGGTGGTGATAGATGAATTCGGGTTTGTGACAGCTTTCTGTCTTGTTGGTGCGAGATGATTTTGGCTAGGAAAATGATGTTGAAAATGCGTGAAAAATTGGTAGGTAACTAGTTTTTCCAGTTTTGAACATTTTTTCCAGAAATAAGCCAAAGCTAATTTTGACTTTAAGGTCCTCAAAATGGCAAATCATTAAAATGTGTCCAAATCTGGAAAGTCTGGAAAAATGAAGCAGGTTTTGGCAGATTCACTGACCTTATAGAATGAACCTGTTTTGACTTAGTAATTAATATCAAAAATGCATGAAATTAGGTGTGATGCTAAAATTTTCAGTTCTGGACATTGTTGTCAGAAATAAGCTAAGGCTAAATCTGACCCTAAGGTCCTCAAAAACGACAAGTATTGAAATGTGTGCAAATCTGGACAGTTTTGTGCAATCTCACTGTTTTGGCTATAACTATTAATCCCGAACTCCAAATGATGCAAGGTTTGTTTCTGAATTTATTTCACTTCTTAAGCTTTAATTTGACATCTTATTCACTGGAATTGGAGATTGTTTTCTTGTCTTAATGATTGTGAGAAAACAGCCTATTGCAGTGACGGTTTCACTTAGTGATGTGCTTAGAAAAATTGTTGTAACTTCTCTTGTTGAATTAAATGCTTGGGATTGTGGCATTGGGATGTTGTGTGGACTATTTTGAATACTTGAGGATGTTTGAATTAATCGATGCATGGCTTGAGATTGATTTTGAAGTTGACTTGGGGCTTAATCGCACGGGTAAGCACAAAATGGAAACCCTAGTGATTAGGTAAATTCACTAAGTGTTGATCCTATGAATATCGTGTTTAATTATATGTTTAGTAGGCTGCCAGTAGTTGCCATTGTAGCCCTAAATGCGATCTTGTTGATTACATGTTGACAAGTACGTTTTTCTTGCACCCGAATCCACGTAGATGTCGTTGCATGTTGAATAATCTTGTTATTTGATTACATGAACTTCGAAGTAAGTTATATGAATTGATTTACATGCGTTACATGGCTGCCCATTTAATACTCATATGACTCCATGTGCTTTATAAGTGAAATTGTCTGTCATATCGTGCCTCGCTTGTTTACTTGTGAATGTGCAATCTTATGACTTTCCGGAGGAAACCTACTTTGTTGTCCTCCTAATGTGATATATTAAATGTCATAAATGTGCATTGCATACAAGGTTGCAACCTTTCATTCTGGCGTGGTAGCGTTCACGCACACCGGGCGGCATTGGGCTTGCCGGTGCAACTGTGACTACCATTGTCCAATTCCCTCTCTCGCTTGGGGGCTAGACTTCCTCGGAGAGTTGGGTCATAGGATTTCGGGGTACATCTGGAGTACACCCACTTGGCGTGATAAAGGGATGATTTGAAGTCGGTCACAACAACTAATACTGTAAATGAACTGAGAGCAAAAGCTCACCGTATCCTTTTCACTATGTGTATAAGTACTCTCGCTTGGTTCCTAGAGGACCTCGGGGAGGAAAGACGGGTAATTGTGTTCCTTTACTTTCATATTATTGTTATATACTTAATTGTGATACATTCATGCTTGCAAAAAAGGTTTTCATAAGTTGAATCGGAAAATGAGTTTCAAAACCTATTTCTCGTTCCGCCTTGCTGAGTTCATAAGGACTCACCCTCTTTTATCATCTCAGGTGAAGAAGTTTAAGAACAGGTACCCGAGGATGACATGCCTAACGATGATTCATTGGAATGAATGCCTGTCCTATGTGCTTTGCTTGATTATGGCCATTTGCGAACACTATGCTACTTGAAGACTATTTCTTTTCATGTTGCTTAATGTTTGTAATGTAAAAGACCCCCGTTGCAATTTGGGGTCTAATTTTGGCTTGTACTGATAATAACTAAATAGACACTACTATGGTCGTTTTGCTATCGTTATTGGCTAGTATCTATCATAGGATTATGAAGTATCAGGTAAGGATTAAGTAATGAACCTAACCAATTTAAAGAAGGTACTCATTGTTAAGTTAAGATCAACAAGTACTTTTGTAATGAGGATTAACAAACAAATGAGACATAGTATCATGCTACGTTATTAATCAAACGAGACTTCGAGATAACTAGTAGGCGTTTCAATTGATGGTAAATAGTAATCTTAGTTGGAAATGAAATTGAGATTAGAAATTTTGAGGCATTTAGAGAATTAGGTCAAACCAAAGAGCCCAATTACAGTCATTATGCTGCCGGTTTTTCAGAAAAATTGTGGAGTCTAGGCTAAAACGTTAAGTGTTAAACTTTCATGAATGGTTAAGTACGAGATATGACTTGAATGTTTAGATCACACCCTAGTCTAACCTTAAATGGTATCAGAGCTTACTTTGCTAACTAGGCATTAGTTGGGTTCAACTCTCGGACCGTAGGTAGAAGCCCTAAAATAATTTTGATGTCTTGTTTATATGTGTTAATGTGTGCTAATGTGCTTTAATTGCTTGAGCATTAAATATTATGCGTTTTTATGAACCAATGTGAACAATATGTTTTGTTTGCTCAATATGCCTATGTGATTCAAGTGCACCGTATGCTTTAAGTGTTTATTATGTTACAATGGTTTCTTGTATGCTAGGCTGAACACTAGCTGTTAATGTTTTATTATACAATCCTATGCATTAAGATATAGTTGTTCTTATGTGGTATGATTATATAAGTACACATTTGCTTCTCGTGTAACATAATCGTATATATATAAATACATATACGAAATGTGAAGTGAAGTTGCCTTGCCCAAGGTGCCGTGGGATTCGGTAATAGAAATGTGATGGATTAGGTTGTCGTCCTTTTCGTGACTCACGACGTACTATCCGGGATGAAAAAATAGCGCAAAAGATGAAAAATGTCCCAAAAATTATTAAAATGTTCAATTTTGTGCTCTGAAAATAGGCGCAATCGAGCATGCTATTTACCCCCATCGTAGAACTCTCAGAGAGCTTTCCAACGGTATGCTGTGTGCCAGGTAACTCCTTATGGATCAAAAGTTATGGGCATCGGAGCAACGGATACCTGGTCACAAGCCTCACGCCCTCGGTTTACGGGCCCATCAAATAGGCGCAACCGAGCATGCTAGGTGCCCCCGTCATAGAACTCTCAGAGAGCTTTCCAACGGTATGTTGTGCGCTGCGTAACTCCTTATGGATAAAAAGTTATGGGCACCGGAGCGACGGATACCTGGTCACATGCCTCACGCCCTCGGTTTACGGGCCCAGCCTCTACGTGAAGTAAAGTTGTCTTGCCCAAGGTGCCGTGGCATTCGGTAATAGAAATATGATGGATTAGGTTGTCGTCCTTTTCGCGGCTCACGACGTACGATCCGGGACAAAGAAACAGAGCAAAAGAAGAAAAGTATCCCAAAAATTATAAAAATGTTAGATTTTGGGCTCTGAAAACAGGCGCAACCGAGCATGCTAGGTACCCCCATCGTAGAGTTCTCGGAGAGCTTGCCAACAGTATGTTGTACGCCGAGTAACTCCTTACGGATCAAAAGTTATGGGCATCGAAGCGACGAATACCTGGTCACAAGCC
Organism: Ehretia macrophylla; assembly: GCA_037974665.1. Lineage (NCBI taxonomy): Eukaryota > Viridiplantae > Streptophyta > Magnoliopsida > Boraginales > Ehretiaceae > Ehretia > Ehretia macrophylla. The sequence continues at coordinate 117,350,239 of CM075764.1, read as the reverse complement.
CTACGCCCGCTGTTTGCGGGCCCAGCCTCTATGTGAAGTGAAATTGTCTTGACCAAGGTGTCATGGGATTCGATAATAGAAATGTGATGGATTAGGTTGTCCTCCTTTTTGCGGCTCACGACGTACGATCCGGGATGGAAAAACAGCATAAAAGAAGAAAAGTGTCCCAAAACTTATTAAAATGTTCAATTTTTTGTTCTGAAAATAGGCGCAGCCGAACATGCTAGGTGCCCCCGTCGTAGAGCTCTCAGAGAGCTTTCCAACAGTATGCTGTGCACTGCGTAACCCCTTATGGATCAAAAGTTATGGGCACCGGAGCGACGGATACTTGGTCACAAGCCCCACGCACTCGGTTTGTGGGCCCAGCCTCTACGTGAAGGGAAGTTGTCTTGCCCAAGGTGCCGTTTGATTCAATAATAGAATTGTGGTGGATTAGGTTGTCGTCCTTTTCGCGGCTCACGACATACGATCCGGGTCGAAAAAACAGTGCAAAAGAAGAAAAGTATCCCAAAAATTATGAAATTTTTTATTTTGGGCTCCGAGAAAGGCGCAGCCGAGCATGCTAGGTGCCCTTGTCGCAGAGCTCTCGGAGAGCTTTCAAACAGTATGCTGTGCGCCGAATAACTCCTTATGGATAAAAAGTTAAGGGCATCGGAGCGACGGATACCTGGTCACAAGCCCTACGCCCTCTGTTTGCGGGCCCAGCCTATACGTGAAGTGAATTTGTCTTTCCCAATGTGTCTTGGGATTCGGTAATAGAAATGTGATGGATTAGGTTGTCCTCCTTTTCGCGGCTCACGACGTACGATCCGAGATGGAAAAACAGCACAATAGAAGAAAAGTGTCCCAAAACTTATGAAAATGTTTGATTTTGGGTTCTGAAAATAGGTGCAACTGAGCATGCTAGGTGCCCCCATCATAGAGCTCTCAAAGAGTTTTCCAACGGTATGTTGTGCGCCGCGTAACTCATTATGGATCTAAAGTTATGGGCACCGGAGCGACGAATACCTAGTCACAAGCCCTACGCCATCGGTTTGCGGGCCCAGCCTCTACGTGAAGTGAAGTTGTCTTGCCCAAAATGCCATGGGATTCGGTAATAGAAATATGACGGATTAGGTTGTCGTCCTTTTGGCGGCTCATGACGTACGATCCGGGACGAAAAAACAGCGAAAAATAAGAAAAGTGACACAAAAATTATGAAAATGTTCGATTTTGGGCTACAAAAATAGGCGCAGGTGAGCATTCTAGGTGCCCCCGTCGTAGAGCTCTCAAAGAGCTTTTCAACGGTATGTTGTGCGCCGCGTAACTCCTTACGGATCAAAAGTTATGGGCACCGGAGCGATAGATACCAGGTCACAAATCCTACGCCCTCGATTTACGGGCCCAGCCTCTATGTGAATTGAAGTTGTCTTGCCCTAGGTGCCATGGGATTCGGTAATATAAATGTGATGGATAAGGTTGTCGTCCTTTTCGGGACTCACTACGTACTATTCGTGATGAAAAAACTGCGAAAAAAGATGAAAAGTATCCCGAAATTGATAAAAACGTTCGATTTTGGACTCCGAAAACAGGCACAGCTGAGCAGGCTTGTTGGCCCTATCGTAGAGCTCTCAGAGAGCTTTCTAACGATATGCTGTGCATCGAGTAACTCCTTACGGATCAAAAGTTAAGGGCACCGGAGCGACGGATAAGTTGTCACAAGCCCCACGCCCTCTGTTTGAGGGCCTTGCTTCTACGTGAAGTGAAGTTGTCTTGCCCAAGGTGCTGTGGGATCCGGTAATAGAAATGTGATGGATTAGGTTGTCGTCCTTTTCACGGCTCACAACATACGATCCCGGATAGAAAAACAGCGCAAAAGAAGAAAAGTATACCAAAAATTATGAAAATGTTCGATTTTGGGCTCAGAAAATAGGTGCAGCAAAGCATGTTAGGTGCCCCCGTCGTAGAGCTATCAGAGAGCTTTCCAACGGTGTGCTGTGCGCCGCGTAACTCCTTATGGATCAAAAGTAATGGGCACCGGAGCGCCGGATACCTGCTCACAAGACCCACTCCCTCGCTTTGCGGTCACATCCTCTACGTGAAGTGAAGTTGTCTTGCCTAAGGTGTCATGGGATTCGGCAATAGAAATGTGATGGATTAGGTAGTCGTCCTTTACGCGGCTCACGAAGTACGATCCGTGACGAAAAAATAGCCCAAAAGAAGAAATGTGCCCCAAAACAGATGAAAACGTTCAATTTCGGGCTCCGAAAATAGGCGCAGCCGAGCAAGCTTGCTACCCCGTCGTAGAGCTCTCAGAGAGCTTTCCAATGGTATGCTGCGCCCCGAGTAACTCCTTACGAATCAAAAGTTTAGGACATCGGAGTGATGGATACGTGGTCACAAGCCTCACGCCCTCTATTTGCGGGCCCAAGCTCAACGTGAAGTGAATTTGACTTTCCCAAGGTGTTGTGTGATTCAGTAATAGAAATGTGATGGATTAGGTTGTTGTCCTTTTCGCGGCTCACGACGTACGATCCGGGATGAAAAAATAGCGCAAAAGAAGAAAAGTGTCCCAAAACTTATGAAAATGTTCGGTTTTTCTATCTAAAAATAGGTGCAGCCGAGCATACTAGATTCCCCCACCGTAGAACTCTCAGAGAGCTTTCCAACGGTATGCTGTGCGCCGCGTAACTCCTTACAGATCAAAAGTTATGGGCACCAAAGCGACGGATACCTGGTCACAAGACCCATTCCCTCGCTTTGCGGTCACATCCTCTACGTGAAGTGAAGTTTTCTTGCCCAAGGTGCCATGGGATTCGGTAATAGATATGTGATGGATTAGGTTGTCGTCCTTTTCGAGGCTCACGACGTACGATCCATGACGGAAAAATAGCGTAGAAGAATAAAAGTATCTCGAAACTTATGAAAACGTTTGATTTTGGGCTCTGAAAACAAGCACAGCCGAGAAGGCTTGCTGCCCTGTCGTAGAGCTTTCAGAGAGCTTTCCAACGGTATGCTGTGCGCCAAGTAACTCCTTATGAATCAAAAGTTAAGGGCATCGGAGCGATGGATACCTAGTCACAAGCCTCACGCCCTCTATTTGCGGGCCCAGGCTCTATGTGAAGTGAAGTTGACTTGCCCAAGGTGTCGTGTCATTCAGTAATAGAAATGTGATGGATTAGGTTGTTGTCCTTTTCGCGGCTCATGACGTACGATCCGGGATGAAAAAATAGCGCAAAAGAATAAAAGTGTCCCAAAACTTATGAAAATGTTTGATTTGGGGCTTCAAAAATAGACGCAGCTGAGCATGCTAGGTTCCCCCGTCGTAGAGATCTCATAGAGCTTTCCAATGGTATGTTGTACGTCGCGTAACTCATTACGGATCAAAAGTTATGGGCACCGGAGCGACGGATACCTGTTCACAAGCCCCACGCTCTCGGTTTGCGGGCCCAGCCTCTACGTAAAGTGAAGTTGTCTTGCCCAAAGTGCCGTTGGATTCGGTAATAGAAATGTGATGGATTAGATTGTCGTCCTTTTCCCGACTCACGACGTACGATCCGGGATGGAAAAATAGTCTAAAAGAAGAAAAGTGTCCCGAAACTAGTGAAAACGTTCGATTTTGGACTCTGAAAACAGGCAAAGCTGAGAAGTCTTGGTGCCCCCATCGTAGAGCTCTCGGAGAGCTTTCCAACGGTATGTTGTTCGTCGCGTAACTCCTTACTGATCAAAAGTTATGGGCACCGGAGCGACAGATACCTAATCACAAGCCCTACGCCCTCAGTTTGCGGGCCTAGCCACTACGTGAATTGAAGTTGTCTTGCCCAAGGTGCCGTGGGATTCGGTAATAGAAATGGGATGGATTAGGTTGTCGTCCTTTTCGCGAATCACGACGAAGGATCCAGGATGAAAAAATAGCGGAAAAAAAAAGTCTCCTGAAATTGATGAAAATGTTTGATATTGGGCTCCGAAAATAGGCACAGCTGAGTAGGCTTGCCACGGTCGTCGTAGAGATCTCGGAGAGCTTTCCAACGGTATGCTGTGCACCGCGTAACTCTTTACGGATCAAAAGTTATGGGCACCGGAGCGACGGATACCTAGTCACAAGCCCCACGCCCTCGCTTTGTGGTCCCATCCTCTACGTGAAGTGAAGTTGTCTTGCCCAAGGTGCCATGGGATTCGGTAATAGAAATGTGATGGATTAGGTTGTCGTCCTTTTCGCGGCTCACAACGTACCATCCGCGACGGAAAAACAGCGAAAAAGTAGAGAAGTATCCCGAAACTGATGAAAACGTTCAATTTTGGGCTCCAAAAAAAGGCACAGCTGAGCAAGCTTGCTGTCCCCGTCGTAAAGCTCTCTGAGAGCTTTCCAACGGTATGTTGTGCGCCGAGTAACTCCTTACTGATCAAAAGTTAAGGGCATCGGAGCGACGGATACCTGGTCACAAGCCCCACGCCTTCTGTTTACGCGCCCAGCCTCAACATGAAGTGAAGTTGTCTTGCCCAGGGTGCGGTGGGATTCGGTAATAGAAATGTGATGGATTAGGTTGTTGTCCTTTTCGTGGCTCACGGCGTACGATCCAGGATGGAAAAACAGCGTAAAAGAAGAAAAATGTCCCAAAACTTATGAAAATGTTCAATTTTGGGCTCTGAAAATAGACGCAACCGAGCATGATAGGTGCCTCCATCATAGAGCTTTCACAGAGCTTTCCAACGGTATGCTGTGCGCCGCATAACTCCTTATGGATCAAAAGTTATGGGCACCGGAGCGACGAATACCTTGTCACATGCCCCAAGCCCTCGGTTTGCAGGCCCAGCCTCTATGTGAAGTGAAGTTGTCTTGCCCAAGGTACCGTGGGATTTGATAATAGAAATGTGATGGATTAGGTTGTCGTTCTTTTCACGGCTCACGACGTACGATCCGGGATGGAAAAATAGCGCAAAAGAAGAAAAGTATCCCAAAAATTATGAATATGTTCAATTTTGGGCTCCGAAGATAGGTGCAACCGAGAATGCTAGGTGTCCCTATCGTAGAGCTCTCAGAGAGCTTGCCAACAGTATGCTGTGCGCCGAGTAACTCCTTACGGATCAAAAGTTATGGGCAACGGAGCGACGGATACCTGGTCACAAGCCCTACGCCCTGTGTTTGAGGGCCCATCCTCTACGTGAAGTGAAATTGTCTTGCCTAAGGTGTCATGGGATTCGGTAATAGAAATGTGATGGATTAGGTTGTCCTCCTTTCTGCGGCTCACGACGTACGATCCGGGATTGGAAAACAGCACAAAAGAAGAAAAGTGTCCCAAAACTTACTAAAATGTTCGATTTTGGGTTCTGAAAATAGGCGTAGCTGAGAATGCTAGGTGCCCCCGTCATAGAGCTCTCAGAGAGCTTTCTAACGGTATACTGTGCGCTACGTAACTCCTTATGGATCAAAAGTTATGGGCACCGGAGCGACGGATACCTGGTCACGAGCCCCACGCCCTCGGTTTGCGGGCCCAGCCTCTACGTGAAGTGAAGTTGTCTTGCCCAATGTGCCATTGGATTCAGTAATAGAAATGTGATGGATTAGGTTGTTGTCCTTTTCGCGGCTCACGACGTACAATCCGTGTCGAAAAAATAGCGCAAAAGAATAAAAGTATCCCAAAAATTATGAAAATGTTCGATTTTGGGCTTCGAAAATGAGCAGCCGAGCATGCTAGGTGCTCTCGTCGTAGAGCTCTCGGAGAGCTTTCCAAGAGTATGCTGTGCGCCGAGTAACTCCTTACGAATAAAAAGTTAAGGGCATCGAAGCGACGGATACTTGATCACAAGCCCCATGCCCTCTTGTTTGCGGGCCCAACCTTTTCGTGAAGTGAAATTGTCTTGCCCAAGGTGTCGTGAGATTCAGTAATAGAAATGTGATGGATTAAGTTGTCCTCCTTTTCGCGGCTCACGACGTACGATCCGGGATGGAAAAATAGCATCAAAGAAGAAAAATGTCCCAATACTTATGAAAATGTTCAATTTTGGGTTCTGAAAATAGGCGCAGCCGAGCATGCTAGGTGCCTCCATCATAGAGCTCTCAGAGAGCTTTCCAACGGTATGCTGTGCGTCGCGTAACTCATTATGGATCAAAAGTTATAGGCACCGGAGCGACGAATACTTGGTCACAAGCCCCACGCCCTCGGTTTGCGGGCCCAGCCTCTATGTGAAGTGAAGTTGTCTTGCCCAAGGTGCCGTGGGATACGGTAATAGAAATGTGATGGATTAGGTTGTCATCCTTTTCGCGGCTCACGACATACGATGCGGGACGAAAAAACAACGAAAAACCAGAAAAGTGACCCAAAAATTATGAAAATGTTCGATTTTGGGCTACGAAAATAGGCGCAGCCGAGAATGCTAGGTGTCCCCATCGTAGAGCTCTTAGAGAGCTTTCCAACGGTATGCTGTGCGCCGCGTAACTCCTTACGGATCAAAAGTTATGGGCACCGGAGCGGTATATACCTGGTCACAAGCCCCACGCCCTCGATTTACGGGCCCAGCCACTATGTGAAGTGAAGTTGTCTTGCCCAAGGTGCCATAGGATTCGGTAATAGAAATGTGATGGATTAGGTTGTCGTCCTTTTCGCAGCTCACGACGTACGATTCGCGACGAAAAGACTGCAAAAAAGAAGAATAGTATCCAGAAATTGATAAAAAAGTTCGATTTTGGGATCTGAAAACAAGCACAGCTGAGCAGGCTTACTGCCCTCGTCGTAGAGCTGTCAGAGAGCTTTTCAACGGTATGCTGTGCGCCAAGTAACTCCTTACGATTCAAAAGTTTAGGGCACCGGAGCGACGGATACGTTGTCACAAGCCCCACGCCCTTTGTTTGAGGGCCATGCCTCTACATGAAGTGAAGTTGTCTTGCCCAAGGTGCTGTGGGATCCGGTAATAGAAATGTGATGGATTAGGTTGTCGTCCTTTTCACAGCTCACGACGTACGATCCGGGATGGAAAAACAGCGCAAAAGAAGAAAAGTATTCGAAAAATTATGAATATGTTGGATTTTGGGCTCCAAAAATAGGCGCAGCAGAGCATGTTAGGTGCCCCCGTCGTAGAGCTCTCAGAGAGCTTTCCAACGGTATGCTGTGCGCTGCGTAACTCCTTATGAATCAAAAGTTATAGGGACCGAAACGACGGATACCTGGTCACAAGCCCCACGCCCTCGGTTTACGAGCCCAGCCTCTACGTGAAGTGAAGTTGTCTTGCCCAAGGTGCCATGAGATTTGGTAATAGAAATGTAATGGCTTTGCTTGTCGTCCTTTTTGTGGCTCCCAACGTACGATCCGGGACGGAAAAACAGCGCAAAAGAAGAAAAATGTCCCAAAACTTTTGAAAATGTTCGATTTTGCTCTCTGAAAATTGGTGCAGCCCAGCACGCTAGGTGTCCCCGTCGTAGAACTCTCAAAGAGCCTTCCAACGGCATGTTGTGCGCCGCATAACTCCTTACAGATCAAAAGTTATGGGCACCAGAGCAATGAATACCTGGTCACAAGTCCCACTCCCTCGCTTTGCTATCCCATCCTTTACATGAAGTGAAGTTGTCTTGCCCAAGGTGCCATGGGATTCGGTAATAGAATATGACGGATTTGGTTGTCGTCCTTTTTGCGGCTCACGACGTACGATCCGTGACAGAAAAACAGCGAAAATGAAGAAAAGTATCCCAAAATTGATGAAAACGTGCAATTTTGGGCTCTGAAAACAAGCACAGCTGTCACGCCTCAACCTGGCCTAAACTCCAAAAATTTTCGGAAAACTGGCAATATAACGGCTGTAATTGGGCTCTTTGGTTTGACCTAATTCTCTAAACGCCTCAATTATTCCAATCATTAATCCAATTCCATTAAGGACTCCTATTTGTCACCAACCGATTTGCCTACTAGTTTATCTTGAAAGTCTTGTTTGGTTAATAAGCCTAACATGATAACTATGTCCCGTTTATTTGTCAATTTCCTATCATGCAAGTACCTATTATCCTTTAGTTTGCAAATGAGCACCTAAGTGAAATTAGATAGAATTAACTTAGTTGATTGTTCATCTAGTGGTTTGAATGCCTATGATAACTACTAATGAAGAAAATGAAAACAAACAACCAAATAAAAGTTCATACGGTTATAGATAGTACAATCCCAAAATTAGACCCAAATTACAACGGGGTCATTTACATCAATAAAATGAGTAGTTTGCAATCAAACACAACATCCATATAGTAACCACTTTCAGGCAAAGCACAAAAGCACGTAGGGACAGGAAATCACTCCAAGGAATCATCATTAGGCACATCGTCCTCGGGTACCTGTTCTTGATCTTCTTCACCTGAGATGATAAAAGAGAGTGAGTCCTTATGAACTCAGCGAGGGGGAACGAGAAATAGGTTTTGAAACTCATTTTCCGGTTCAACTTATGAAAATCCTTTTGCAAGCATGAATGTAACAATAATATAAGTATAGGAACAGAAATACCAGTCTTTCCTCCCCGAGGTTCTCTAGGAACCAAGCGAGAGTACTTATACACATAGTAAAAAGGATACAATGAGCTTTTGCTCTCAGATCAGTTCCAGAATCAGTTGTTGCGGTCGACTTCAAATCATCCCCCAAACACGCCAGGTGGGTGTACTCCGGATGTACCTCAAAATCCTACAACCCAACTCTCCGAGGAAGTCTAGCCTCCAAGCGAGAGAGGGAATGGGACCATGGTAGTCACGGGTGCACCGGCAAGCCCGATGCCGCCCAGTCTGCGTGATCGCTACCATGACGACAAGAAAGGTTGCAACCTTGTATGCAATGCACATTCATGATAGGTAATATCTCACAGTAGGAGGACAACAAAGTAGGTTGCCTCCGGACAGTCATAAGATTGCACATTGGCAGGTAAACAAGCAGGGCACGATAAGACAGGAAATATATCACAGTAGGAGGACAACAAAGTAGGTTGCCTCCGGACAGTCATAAGATTGCACATTGACAGGTAAACAAGCAGGGCAAGATAAGACAGGTAATTTCACTTGAAAGGCATATAGAGTTATATGAAAATTAAACAGGTAGCCATGTAACACATGTAAAACAGGCCATATAACTCATTAAGAAGCCCACGTGATCAAGTGATAAGATTATTCAACATGCAATGACATCAATCATGGGTTCGGGTGCAAGAAAAGCTTATTTGTCAACATGCAATGGTCAAAATCACATTTGAAGTTATAAGACATTAACGGGCAGCCCACTAAGCATATAATTCCCACACAATATCCAATTGATCAATACTTAGCAAAACTACCTAGTCATTAGGGTTTCCATTTCATGTATATTCGTGCAATTTGGGCCTCAACCCAACTCAAGGTCAATCTCAAACCATGCATCATTTAATTCAACATCCTCAAACATTCAAAACAGTCCACACAACATCCCGTAGCTACAATCCCAAGCATCTAATTCAACAAGAGGAGTCACAACAATATTTCCAAGCACAACATTAAGTGAAACCCTTACTGCAATAGGCTATCTTCTCACAATCAATCGGATAAGCAAAAAATCTCCTAATTCAGTGAATAAGATGTCAAATTAAATCTTAAGAAGTTAACTAAAATCAGAAACAAACCTTGCATCAATTGGAGTTCGGGATCATTAGATATAGCCGAAACAGTGGAATAGCACAAAACTGTCCAGATTTGCACATGTTTCATAAATTGACGTTTTTGAGGTCCTTAGGGTCAGTTTTAGCCTTGGTCCATTTCTGAAAAAATTGTCCAAAACTGAAAAATATAGAAGTAAACCAAATTTCATGCATTTTGGACAACATTTACTAATTCAAATATGGTTCGTTCCACAAGGTCAGTGCATCTGCCAAAACCTCTTCATTTTTCCAGATTTCCAGATTTGGTCACATTTTAAAGATTTTCCATTTTTAGGACTTTAGAGTCCAAATTAGCTTCGGCCTATTTCTGGAAAAAATGTTCAAAACTGTCCAAACTAGTCTCCTACCAATTTTCAAGCATTTTCAACTTCATTTGCCTAGCTAAACTTACCTCGAACAGACTGGTCAGAGAGCTGTCAACAATTTCGACTTCACCTAGCATCATTTTCAAGCCAAGATATTGCCATGCATGGTTGTTTAAGCTTATGAACGACCATATAGCTCAAGTACAGAAGCAAATATACACATTTATTAGCATGCATGTGGATTTTTGAAGAGTTTTCAAAAGGTTTTAGCCCTCACCTTTGCAATCAACCCAAAAAATGCTCAAAACCTTGTTGAAGCTCAAATCTCTTCTTCTTCTTGCTTAGCCGAGATTCCAACTAGATTTTCTCTATTTTTCCTAGCTTAGTGATCAATCTCTTAGCACATGCATGAGGTTAGAATAAGAAGAAAAGAAATGGAAGCTTAAAAACTCACCAAGGCCGAAAATGGTGACTCAAAATACTTGCATGTGTGTTTCTTGCATCCTAGCTTGCTTGGGTGAGTTTCTTTGCTTGTGGTTTGTCTTGATGCACCTTAGGATGATGAAGATGAGCTAAGAGGTGGATAGAACTCAGCCAAAACCGAAATGGAGAGAGAGAGTGAGAGGGAGAGAGAGAAAATGTGAGGAAAGTGAGAGAAATGAGAGAAAAATGAGGCTTTTGCAAAAGTTGATGCATATGTTGGCCTTGGGCATGCAAAAATTCAGATTTGTGTCATCTTTTGAATTGTTTTAACATGTGTGTAAGAGAATGTTGGGTATTTAGGGATTTTAGGTAGAATAGAATATAGGATATGTTTAGAGGTTTGTGAGATTTTGTCTTGTAGTGAGTTTAAAATATAATATTTAGGTGTTAGTGGATTTTGTAGAGATTTGAATTAGGATTATAATAATAGTTAGTGGTGTTTGTAGGATTATTTTATAGTTTAGTGCTTTGTGTAGGATTCTTTATTGATTAACGTGCGGGCACGCTTTCCTAAGTCTAGGGCACGCACTACGAGACACACACAAAAATCAATATAGGACACGAATCATGAGGTAGACACGAACTACGAGGTAAGACACGAACTTCAAGTCTAATGCATGTAATCCTAGGTGAATGTACGTAAACCAATGCAAGGCACGTAATTCAATGTAATGCACGCAAATCGAGGTACGACTCTTAAACCTAGGTTAAGGTACGTAGTTCAATGTTAGGGCACACGAAATGAGGTAACGCACGTACATCGAGATCAGAGCACGTATTTTTAGGTACAGCACATGAGTCGGGGATTAGGGCACACTATTCTAGGTCAAGGAACGTATGACGAGGTATGCACGAAAACTAAGATAGGACAAGTAATCCAAGGTCGGTCATATAATTAGGGGTCTATGGCACGCAAATCAAGGTAACACACGTTATTCGGGGTCGGGCCTCACAACAGCAAGCTGGGTAGCTGCCCCCGTCGTAGAGCTCTCAGAGGGCTTTCCAACGGTATGCTGTGCGCCGAGTAACTCCTTACGGATCAAAAGTTAAGGGCATCGGAGCGACGGATACCTGGTCACAAGTCCCACGCCCTCGGTTTGCGGGCCCAGCCTCTACGTGAAGTGAAGTTGTCTTGTCTAAGGTGTCGTGGGATTCGGTAATAAAAATGTGATGTAATAAGTTGTCACCCTTTTCGCGGCTCATGACGTACGATTCGGGACGGAAAAACAGTGCAAAAGAAGAAAAGAGTCCCAAAACTTATTAAAATGTTCAATTTTTGGCTTAGAAAACAGGTGCAGTCGAGCATGCTAGGAGCCCTCGTCGTAGAGCTCTCAGAGAGCTTTCCAACGGTATGTTGTGCCCCGCGTAACTCCTTACGGATCAAAAGTTATGAGCACCGGAGCGACGGATACCTGGTCACAAGCCCCACGCCCTCGATTTGCGGGCCCAGCCTCTATGGGAAGTGAAGTTGTTTTGCCCAAGGTGCCATGGGATTCGGTAGGTTGTCGTCCTTTTCGATGATCACAACGTACGATTCGCGACGAAAAAATTGCGGAAAAGAAAAAAAGTATCCCGAAACTGATAAAAACGTTCGATTTTGGGCTCCGAAAACAGGCGCAGCCTAGCAGGCTTGCTACCCCCATCTTCGAGCTCTCAGAGAGCTTTCCAACGGTATGTTGTGTGCTAAGTCACTCCTTATGGATAAAATGTTAAGGGCACCGGAGCTACAGATACCTGTTCACAAGCCCTACGCCCTCTGTTTGAGGGCCCTACCTCTACGTGAAGTGAAGTTGTCTTGCCCAAGGTGTCGTGGGATCTGGTAATAGAAATGTGATGGATTAGGTTGTCGTCCCTTTTGCGGCTCACGACGTACAATCCGAGACTGAAAAACAACGCAAAAGAAGAAAAGTGTCCCAAAAATTATGAAAATGTTCGATTTTGGGTTCCAAAAATAGGCGCAGCCAAGCATGTTAGGTGCCCCCGTCATAGAGCTCTCAGAGAGCTTTCCAACGGTATGCTGTGCGCCGAGTAACTCATTGCGGATCAAAGTTAAGGGCACCGGAGCGACGGATACCTAGTCACGAGCCCCACGCCCTCGGTTTGCGGGCCCAGCCTCTACGTGAAGTGAAGTTGTCTTGACCAAGGTACCTTGGGATTCGGTAATAGAAATGTGATGGATTAGGTTGTCTTCCTTTTCGCGGCTCACGACATACGATCTAGGACAGAAAAACAGCGGAAAGGAAGAAATGTATCCCGAAACTGATGAAAATGTTCGATTTTGGGCATCGAAAACAAGCACAGCCAAGACGATTTGTTGCCCTCTTTGTAGAGCTCTCGGAGTACTTTCCCACGGTATGCTGTGCGCTACGTAACTCCTTACGGATCAAAAGTTATGAGCACCAGAGCAACGAATACCTGGTCACAAGCCCCACGCCCTCGCTTTGCTGGCCCAGCCTCTACGTGAAGTGAAGTTGTCTTGCCCAAGGTGCCGTGGGATTCGGTAATAAAAATGTGATGGATTAGGTTGTCATACTTTTCGCAGCTCACAATGTACGATCCGGGACCAAAAAATAGCGCAAAAGAAGAAAAGTATCCCGAAACTGATGAAAACGTTTGATTTTGGGCTCCAAAAAAAGGCGCAGCTGAGTAGGCTTGCTTCCCAAGTTGTAGAGCTCTCAGTGAGCTTTCCAACGGTATGCTGTGCGCCGAGTAACTCCTTGCGGATAAAAAGTTGAGGGCACCGGAGCTACGGATACATGGTCACAAGCCCCACGCCCTTTGTTTGAGGGCCCTGCCTCTACGTGAAGGGAAGTTGTCGTCCCCAAGGTGCCGCGGGATCCGATAATAGAAATGTGATGGATTAGGTTGTCGTCCTTTACGCGGATCACGACATACAATCTGGGACGAAAAGAAGAAAAGTGTCCCAAAAATTATGAAAATGTTCAATTTTGGGCTTCAAAAATAGGCGCAGCCAAGCATGTTAGGTGCCCTCGTCGTAGAGCTCTCCGAGAGCTTTCCAACGGTATGCTATGCGCCGAGTAACGCCTTACGGATCAGAAGATAAAGGCACCGTAGCGACGGATACCTGGTCACAAGCCCCACACCCTCGGTTAGCGGGCCCAGCATCTACGTGAAGTGAAGTTATCTTGACCAAGGTACCATGGGATTCGGTAATAGAAATGTGATGGATTAGGTTGTCGTCCTTTTTGACACTCACGACGTACAATCTGGGACGAAAGAATAGCAGAAAAGAAGAAATGTATCCCGAAACTGATTAAAATGTTCGATTTTGGGCTTCGTAAATAGGCGCAGCCAAGCAGACTTGTTTCCCTCATCCTAGAGCTCTTGGAGAGCTTTCCCACGGTATGTTGTGCGCTGCGTAACTTCTTACGGATCAAAAGTTATGGACAGTTGAGCGACGGATACCTGATCAGAAGCCCCATGCCCTCGCTTTGCGGGCCCAGCCTCTACGTGAAATGAAGTTGTCTTGCCCAAGGTGCCAAGGGATTCGGTAATAGAAATGTCATGGATTAAGTTATCGTACTTTTCGCAGCTCACAACGTACGATCCTGGACGAAAAAAGATCGCAAAAGAAGAAAATTGTCCCAAAACTGATGAAAACGTTTGATTTTGGGCTCCGAAAATAGGCACAGCCGTGTAGGCTTGCTGCCCATAATGTAGAGCTCCCGGAGATCTTTCCAACGGTATGTTGTGCGCCTCGTAACTCCTTACAGATCAAAAGTTATGGGCACCAGAGCGACGGATACCTAGTCACAAGCCCCACGCCCTCGATTTGCGGGCCTAGCCTCTACGTGAAGTGAAGTTGTCTTGCCCAAGGTTTCGTGGGATTCGGTAATAGAAATGTGATGGATTAAGTTGTCGTCCTTTTCGGGGCTCATGACTTACGATCCGGGACGGAAAAACAGCGCAAAAGAAGAAAAGTGTCCCAAAACATATGAAAATATTCGATTTTGGCCTTCGAAAACAGATGCAGCCGAGCATGCTAGGTGCCCCCGTCGTAGAGGTCTCATAGATCTTTTCGACGGTATGCTGTGCACTGCGTAACTCCTTATAGATCAAAGGTTATGGGCACCAGAGCGACGGATACCTGGTCACAAGCCCCACGCCCTCGATTTACGGGCCCAGCCTCAACGTGAAGTGAAGTTGTCTTGCCCAAGGTTTCGTTGGATTCGGTAATAGAAATGTGATGAATTAGGTTGTCGTCTTTTTCGCGGCTCACGACGTACGATCCGGGACAGAGTAACAGCGAAAAAGAAGAAAAGTGTCCAGAAACTGATGAAAACAATCGATTTTAGGCTTCGAAAATAGGCGCAGCCGAGCAGGGTTAATGCTACTGTCGTAGAGCTCTCAGAGAGCTTTTCAACGGTATGTTGTGCACCTCGTAACTCCTAACAAATCAAAAGTTAAGGGCACTAGAGCGACAGATACCTGGTCATAAGCCCCACGCCCTCGGTTTGCTGGCCCAGCCTCTACATGAAGTGAAGTTGTCTTGCCCAAGGTGCCGTGGGATTTGGTAATAGAAATGTGATGGATTAGGTTGTCGTCCTTTTCATGGCTCACGACGTACGATCCCGGACGAAAAAATAGCGCAAAAGAAGAAAAGTGCCCTAAACTAATGAATATGTTCGATTTTGCTCTCCGAAAACAGGCGCAGCCGAGCATGCTAGGTGCCCCCGTCGTAGAACTCTCAGATAGCTTTCCAACGGTATGTTGTGTGCCGCGTAACTCATTACGGATCAAAAGTTATGGGCACCGGAGCGACGGATACCTGGTCACAAGCCCCACGCCCTCGGTTTGCGGGCCCAGCCTCTACGTGAAGTGAAGTTGTCTTGCCCAAGGTGCCATGGGATTCGGTAATAGAAATGTGATGGCTTAGGTTGTCGTCCTTTTCGCGGCTCACGACGTACGATCTGGGACGAAAAAACAGCTGAAAAGAAGAAATGTATTCTGAAACTGATGAAAATGTTCAATTTTGGGCTTCGAAAATAGGTGCAGCCAAGAAGACTTGTAGCCCCTGTCGTAGAGCACTCGGAGATCTTTCCAACGGTATGCTGTGCGCCGCGTAACTCCTTACAGATCAAAAGTTATGGGCACCGGAGCGACGGATACCTGGTCACAAGCCCCATGCCCTCAATTTGCGGGCCCATCCTCTAAGAGAAGTAAAGTTGTCTTTCCCAACATGTCGTGGGATTCGGTAATAGAAATGTGATGGATTAGGTTGTCGTCCTTTTCGTGGCTCATGACGTACGATCCGGAATGAAAAATAGCGTAAAAGAAGAAAAGTGTCTCAAAACTTAAGAAAATGTTCGATTTTGGGCTTCGAAAATAGACGCAGCCGAGCATCCTTGGTGCCCCCGTCGTAGAGCTCTCATAGAGCTTTCCAACGGTATACTATGCGCCGCGTAACTCCTTATAGATCAAAAGAAATGGGCACCGGAGCGACGGATACCTAGCCACAAGCCCCACGCCGTTGGATTTACGGACCCAGCCTCTACGTGAAGTGAAGTTGTCTTGCCCAAGGTGCCGTTGGATTCGGTAATAGAAATGTGATGGATTAGGTTATCGTTCTTTTTTTGGCTCACGACGTACGATCCGGGACAAAATAATAGCGAAAAAGAAGAAAAGTGTCCTGAAACTGGTGAAATCGTTCAATTTTGGACTCCAAAAACTGGCGCAGCCGAGAGGGATTGTTGCCTCCGTCATAGAGCTCTCAGAGAGCTTTCCAACGGTATGATGTGCGCCGCGTAACTCCTTACGGATCAAAAGCTAAGGGTACCAGAGACACGGATAGCTGGTCATAAGCCCCATGCCCTAGGTTTGCGGGCCCAGCCTCTACGTGAAGTGAAGTTGTCTTGCCCAAGGTGTCGTGGGATTCGGTAATAGAAATGTGATGGATTAGGTTGTCGTCCTTTTCGTGGCTCATGACGTACGATCTGGAATGGAAAACCAGCGCAAAAGAATAAAAGTATCCCAAAACTTATAAAAATGTTCAATTTTGCTGTCCGAAAACAGGCGTAGCCGAGCATGCTAGGTGCCCTTGTAGTAGAAATCTCAGAGAGCTTTCCAACGGTATGCTTTGCACCACGTAACTCATTGCGGATCAAAAGTTATGGGCACCGAAGAGACGGATACCTGGTCACAATCCCCACGCCCTCGTTTTGCGGGCCCAGCCACTAAGTGAAGTGAAGTTGTCTTGCCCAAGGTACCGTGGGATTCGGTAATAGAAATGTAATGGAGTAGGTTATCGTCCTTTTCGTGAATCACGATGTACGATCCGGGATGGAAAAACTGTGGAAAAGAAGAAAAGTGTCTCGAAACTGATGGAAACGTTACGATTTTGGGCTCCGAAAACTGGCACAGCCAAGCAGTCTTGCCACCCCCGTCGTAGAGCTCTCGGAGAGCTTTCTAACGGTATGTTGTGCTGCGCGTAACTCCTTACGGATCAAAAGTTATGGGCACCGGAGCGACGGATACCTGGTCACAAGCCCCACGCCCTCATTTTGCGGTCCCATCCTCTACGTGAAGTGAAGTTGTCTTGCCCAAGGTGCCATGGGATTCGGTAATAAAAATGTGATGGATTAGGTTGTCGTCCTTTTCGCGGCTCATGACGTACGATCCGCGACGGAAAAACATCGAAAAAGAAGAAAAGTGTCCCAAAACTGATGAAAACGTTCATTTTTAGGCTCCGAAAATAGGCACAACCGAGCAGGCTTGCTGCCCCAGTCATAGAGCTCTTAGAGAGCTTTCCAACGGTATGCTGTGCGCTGAGTGACTCTTTACGGATCAAAAGTTAAAGGAATTGGAGCGACGGATACCTAGTCACAAGCCCCACGCCCTCTGTTTGCGGGCCTAGCCTCTACGTGAAGTGAAGTTGTCTTGGCCAAGGTTCCATGGGGTTCGGTAATAGAATTGTGGTGGATTAGGTTGTCGTCCTTTTTGCGGCTCACGACGTACGATCCGTGACGGAAAAACAGTGCAAAAGAAGAAAAGTGTCCCAAAAATTATGAAAATATTCAATTTTGGGTGCAGAAAATAGGCGCAGTAGAGCATGCTAGGTACCCCCGTCGTAGAGCTCTCAGAGAGCTTTCCAACTGTATACTGTGCGCCGCATAACTCGTTACGGATCAAAAATTATGGGCACCGGAGTGACAAATACCTGGTCACATGCCCAACGCCTTCGATTTGCGGGCCCAGCCTCTATGTGAAGTGAAGTTGTCTTGCCCAAGGTGCCATGGGATTCGGTAATGGAAATGTGATGGATTAGGTTGTTGTCCTTTACGCGGCTTAAGGCGTACGATTCATGACGGAAACTGTAGAAAAGAAGAAAAGTATCCCGAAACTGATAAAAACGTTCGATTTTGGGCTCCAAAAATAGGCGCAGCCGAGCAGGATTGCTGCCCCCGTCGTAGAGGTCACAAAGATCTTTCCAACGGTATGTTGTGTGCCGAGTAACTTCTTACGGATCAAAAGTTAATGGCACCGGAGCGACGGATACCTGGTCATAAGCCCCACACCCTCTGTTTGAGGGCCCTGCCTCTACGTGAAGGGAAGTTGTCTTGCCCAAGGTGCCGCGGGATCCAGTAATAGAAATGTGATGGATTAGCTTGTCGTCCTTTTCGCTGCTCACGACGTACGATCCGGGATAGAATAACAGCGAAAAAGAAGAAAAGTGTCCAGAAACTGATGAAAATGTTCGATTTTGGGCTCCGAAAATAGGCGCAACTGAGCAGGCTTGTTGCCTTTGTCGTAGAGCTCTCAGAGAGCTTTCCAACGGTATGTTGTGCGCCGCGTAACTCCTTACGGATCAAAAGTTAAGGGCACCAGAGCGATGGATACCTAGTCAAAAGCCCCACGCCCTCTGTTTGCAGGCCCAGCCTCTACGTGAAATGATGTTGTCTTGCCCAAGGTGTCGTGGGATTCTGTAATAGAAATATGAAGGATTAGGTTGTCATTCTTTTTGCGGTTCACGACGTATGATCCGGGACGGAAAGACAGCGCAAAAGAAGAAAAGTGTCCTAAAACTTATGAAAATGTTCGATTTTGGTATCCGAAAACAGACGCAACCGAGCATGCTAGGTGCCCCCGTCGTAGAGCTCTCATAGAGCTTTGCAACGGTATGTTGTGGGCCGCGTAACTCCTTATGGATCAAAAGTTATGGGCACCGGAGCAACGGATACCTGGTCATAAGCCCCATCCCCTCAGTTTGCGGGTCCAGCCTCTACGTGAAGTGAAGTTGTCTTGCCCAAGGTGCCGTGGGATTCGGTAATAGAGATGTGATAGATTAGGTTGTCTTCCTTTTCGCGGCTCATGACGTACTATCCAGGACAGAAAAATATAGTAAAAGAAGAAAAGTTTCTCAAAACTGATGAAAACGTTTGATTTTGGGTTTTGAAAACAAGCGCAGCTGAGCAGGCTTGGTGCCCCAATCGTAGAGCTCTCAGAGAGCTTTCCAACGGTATGCTTTGCGCCGCGTAACTCCTTATGGATCAAAAGTTAAGTGCACCGGAGCGATAGATACCTGGTCACAAGCCCCACGCCCTCGATTTGCCGGCCCAAGGTGCTGTGGGATTCAGTATGCGAAATATGATTAGGTTGTCGTCCTTTTCGCTGCTCACGGCATACGATTTGGGAAAGAAAAATAGTGGAAAAGAAGAAAAGTACCCAAAACTTTTGAAAATGTTCGATTTTGGGCTACGAAAATAGGCGTAGTCAAGCATGCTAGGTGCTCCCGTTGTAGAGCTCTTAGAGAGCTTTCCAACGGTATATTGTGCGCCACGTAACTCCTTATGGATCAAAAGTTATGGGCACCGGAACGACGGATACCTGGTCACAAGCCCCACGCCCTCGGTTTGAGGGCCCAGGCTCTACGTGAAGTGAAGTTGTCTTGCCCAAGGTGTCGTGTGATTCGGTTATAGAAATGTGATGGATTAGGTTGTCGTCCTTTTCGCGGCTCACGACATACGATTCGGGACGCAAAAACAGTGTAAAAGAAGAAAAGTGTCCCGAAACTAATGAAAATGTTTGATTTTAGGCTCCCAAAATAGGCACAGCCGAGTAGGCTTGCTGCCCATGTCGTAGAGCTCTCGGAGATCTTTCCAACGGTATGGTGTGCACCGTGTAACTCCTTACAAATCAAAAGTTATGGGCACCTGTGCGACGGATACCTGGTCACAAGCCCCACGCCCTCGATTTACGGGCCCAGCCTCTACGTGAAGTGAAGTTGTCTTGCCCAAGGTGCCATGGGATTCGGTAATAGAAATGTGATGGATTAGGTTGTCGTCCTTTTCGCAGCTCATGACGTACAATCCGGAAGAAAAAATAGCGCAGAAGAAGAAAATTGTCCCAAAACTTCTGAAAATGTTCAATTTTGGGTTCTGAAAACATATGCAGTCGAGCTTGCTAGGTGCCCCCATCGTAGAGCTCTCATAAGGCTTTCCAACGGTATGCTGTGCGCCGCGTAACACCTTATAGAGGAAAGCTTATGGGCACCGGAGTGATGCATACCTGGTCACATTCCCCACGCACTCAGTTTACGGGCCCAGCCTTTACGTAAAGTGAAGCTATCTTGCCCAAGGTACTGTGGGATTAGGTAATAGAAATGTGATGGATTAGGATGCCATCCTTTTCGTGGCTCACGACGTACGATCCGGGACAGAAAGATAACAAAAAAGAAGAAAAGTGTCCTAAAACTGATGAAAATGTTCGATTTTGAGCTCTGAAAATAGGCGCAGCTGAGCAAGCTTGCAGCCTCCGTCGTAGATCTCTCAAAGAGCTTTCCAACGGTATATTGTGCGCCGCGTAACTCCTTACGGATCAAAAGTTAAGGGCACCGAAGCGACGGATACCTGGTCACAAGCCCCACGCCCTCTGTTTGCGGGCCCAGGCTCTACGTGAAGTGAAGTTGTCTTGCCCAAGATGCGTGGGATTCGGTAATAGAAATGTGATGGATTAGGTTGTCATCCTTTTCGCGGCTCACGACATACAATCCGGGATGAAAAAATAGCTTAGAAGAAGAAAAGTGTACCGAAACTGATGAAAACGTTCAATTTTGGGCTTTGAAAATAGGTGCAGCCGAGCATGCTAGATGCCCCCGTCGTAGAGCTCTAAGAGAGCTTTCCAACGGTATGCTGTGCGCCGCGTAACTCCTTATGGATCAAAAGTTATGGGCACCGGAGCGACGGATACCTGATCACAAGCCCCACACCCTCGATTTGCGGGCCCAGCCTCTTCGTGAAGTGAAGTTGTCTAGCCCAAGGTGCCGTGGGATTCGGTAATAGAAATATGATTATGATGTCGTCCTTTTCGCTGCTCACGACGTACGATCCGGGACAAAAAACAACGAAAAAGAAGAATAGTGTCCCGAAACTGATGAAAACGTTCAATTTTGGGCTTCAAAAAGATGCGCAACTAAGCAGACATGTTGCCCCCATCGTTGAGCTCTCAAAGAGCTTTCCAACGGTATGTTGTGCGCTGCATAACTCCTTACAAATAAAAAGTTAAGGGCACCGGAGCGACGGATACCTGGTCACAAGCCCCACGCCCTCTGTTTGCTAGTCCAGCCTCTACGTGAAGTGAAGTTGTCTTGCCCAAGGTGTCGTTGGATTCGGTAATAGAAATGTGATGGATTAGGTTGTCATTCTTTTTGTGGCTCACGACGAACGATCCGGGACAGAAAAATAGCGCAAAAGAAGAAAAGTGACCCGAAACTAATGAAAACGTTCAATTTTGGGCTCCAAAACTTGCCGCAGCCAAGTAGGCTTGCTGCCCACATCGTAGAGCTCTCGGAGATCTTTCCAACGGTATGCTGTGTGCCGCATAACCCCTTACGGATCAAAGTTATGGGCATCGGAGCGACGAATACCTGGTCACAAGCCCCACGCCTTAGGTTTTGCGGGCCCAGCCTCTACGTGAAGTGAAGTTGTCTTGCCTAAGGAGACGTGAGATTTGGTAATAGAAATGTGATGGATTAGTTGTCGTCCTTTTTGCGGCTCACAACATACAATCCGGGATGAAAAAATAGCTTAAAAGAAGAAAAGTGTCCCGAATCTGATGAAAACGTTCAATTTTGGGCTTTGAAAACAGGCGCAGCCGAGTATGCTTGGTGCCCCCATCGTAGAGCTCTCAGAGAGCTTTCCAGCGGTATGCTGTGCGCCGCGTAACTCCTTATGGATCAAAAGTTATGAGCACCAGAGCGACGGATACCTGGTCACAAGCCCCACACCCTCGATTTACGGGCCCAGCCTCTACGTGAAGTGAAGTTGTCTTGCCCAAGGTGCCGTGGGATTCGGTAATAGAAATATGATTATGTTGTCGTCCTTTTCGCTGCTCACGACGTACGATCCGGGACAGAAAAACAAGAAAATGAGGCTTGTTGTGATGAAAACTTTCGATTTTGGGCTCCCAAAACAGGCCCAATTGAGTAGACTTGTTGTCCCCGTTGTGGAGCTCTCAGAGAGCTTTCCAACGGTATGCTGTGCGCCACGTAACTCCTTACGGATCAAAAGTTAAGGGTACCAGAACGACGGATACCTGGTCACAAGCCCCACTCATTCTGTTTGCGCGCCCAGCCTCTACATTAAGTGAAGTTGTCTTGGCCAAGGTACTGTGGAATTCAGTAATAGAAATGTGATGGATTAGGTTATCTTCCTTTTTGCGACTCACGACGTACGATTCGGGATGGAAAAACAGCGCAAAAGAAGAAAAGTGTCCTAAAACTTATGAAAATGTTCAATTTTGGGCTCCGAAAATAGGCGCAGCTGAGCATGCTAGGTGCCCCCGCAGTAGAGCTCTGAGAGAGCTTTCCAACGGTATGCTGTGCATCGCGTAACTCCTTATTGATCAAAAGTTATGTGCATTGGTGCGACGGATACCTGGTCACAAGCCCCACGCCCTCCGTTTGTGGGCCGAGGCTCTGCGTGAAGTGAAGTTTTCTTGCACAAGGTGCTGTGGGATTCGGTAATAGAAATGTGATGGATTAGGTTGTCATTCTTTTCACGGCTCACGACGTACGATCCGTGACGGAAAAACAGCGCAAAAGAAGAAAAGTGTCCCAAAATTGATGAAAATGATCGATTTTGGGCTACGAAAATAGGCGCAGCAAAGTAGGCTTGCTGCCCACATCGTAGAGCTCTCGGAGATCTTTCCAACGGTATGCTGTGCGCCGCAAAACTCCTTACGGATCAAAAGCTATGGGCAACAGAGCGACGAATTCCTTGTCACAAGCCCCACGCCCTCGATTTGCGGGCCCAGCCTCTACGTGAAGTGAAGTTATCTTACCCAAGGTGCCATGGGATTCGGTAATAGAAATGTTATGGATTAGGTTGTCGTCCTTTTCGCGGCTCACGACGTACGATCTGGGATGAAAAAACAGCGCAAAAGAAGAAAAGTGTCCCAAAACTTATGAAAATTTTCGATTTTGGGCTCTGAAAAATAGGTACCCCAATCATAGAGCTATCAGAGATCTTTCCAATAGTATGCTTTGCACCGCCTAACTCCTTATAGCTCCAAAGTTATGGGCACCGGAGCGATGGATACTTGGTCACGAGCCCTACGCCCTCACTTTGCGGGCCCAGCCTCTACTGAAGTTAAGTTGTCTTGCCCAAGGTGTCGTGGGATTCCGTAATAGAAATGTGATGGATTAGTATTCGTCCTTTTCGGGGCTCACGACATACGATTCTGGATGAAAAAACAGCTTACAAGAAGTAAAGTGTCCCGAAACTGATGAAAACGTTTGAATTTGGGCTTTGAAAATAGGCGCAACTAAGCAGGCTTGGTGCCCCTGTCGTAGAGTTCTCGGTGAGCTTTCCAACGATATGCTGTGCACCGCATAATTCCTTACGGATCAAAAGCTATGGGTACCGGAGCGACGGATACCTGGTCATAAGCCCCACTCCCTCGATTTGTGGGCCCAGCCTCTACATGAAGTGAAGTTGTCTTTCCCAAGGGGTTGTGGGATTCGGTAATAGAAATGTGATGGATTAGGTTGTTGTCCTTTTCGCAACTCACGACTAACGATCCGGGACGAAAAAACAGCGCAAAAGAAGAAAAGTGTCCCAAAACTGATGAAAATGTTCAATTTTGGACTACAAAAACAGACGCAGCCAAGCATGCTAGGTGCCCTCGTCGTAGAGCTCTTATAGAGCTTTCCAACGGTATGCTGTGCGCCACGTAACTCCTTATGGATAAAAAGTCATAGGCACTGGAGCGACGGATACCTAGTCACAAGCCCCACTCCCTCGGTTTGCGTGCCCAGCCTCTACGTGAAGTGAAGTTGTCTTCATAAAGGTGTCGTGGGATTCGGTAATAGAAATGTGATGGATTAGGCTGTCGTTCTTTTCGCGGCTCACGACTTACGATCCGGGACGAAAAAATAGCGCAAAAGAAGAAAAGTGTCCCGAAACTGATGAAAACTTTCAATTTTGGGCTCCCAAAACTGCGCTGCTGAGCTTGTTAGGTGCGCCCATCGTAGAGCTCTCAGAGAGCTTTCCAACGGTATGTTGTGCGCTGCGTAACCCCTTACGGATCGAAAGTTAAGGGCACCGGAGCGACGGATACCTGGTTACAAGCCCCACGCCCTTTGTTTGCGGACCGAGCCTCTACGTGAAGTGAAGTTGTCTTGCCCAAGGTGCCGTGGGATTCGGTAATAGAAATGTGATGGATTAGGTTCTCATCTTTTTCGTGGCTCACGACGTACGATGCGGGACAGAAAAACATTGCAAAAGAAGAAAAGTGTCCCAAAACTTATGAAAATGTTCAATTTTGGGCTCCGAAAATAGGAGCAGTTGAGCATGCTAAGTGCCCCTGTCGTAGTGCTCTCAGAGAGCTTTCCAACGGTATGCTGTGTGCTGTGTAACTCCTTATGGATCAAAAGTTATGGGCACCGGAGCGACATATACCTGGTCACAAGCCCCACGCCCTCGGCTTGCGGACCCAGCCTCTACGTGAAGTAAAGTTGTCTTGCCAAAGTTGCCATGGGATTCGGTAATAAAAATGTGGCAGATTAGGTTGTCATTGTTTTCGCAGCTCATGACGTACGATCTGGGAGGAAAAAACAACGTAAAAGAAGAAAATTATCCCGAAACTAATGAACATGTTCAATTTTGGGCTACAAAAATAGGAGTAGCCGAGTAAGCTTGCAGCCCCCGCCGTAGAGCTCTCGGAGAGCTCTCCAATGGTATGTTGTGCGTCATGTAACTTCTTACGTATCAAAAGTTATGGGCATCGGAGAGACGGATACCTGGTCACAAGCCCCACGCCCTCGCTTTGCGGGCCTAGCCTCTACGTGAAGTGAAGTTGTCTTGGCCAAGGTGCCGTGGGATTCGGTAATAGAAATGTGATGCACTACGTTGTCGTCCTTTTCGCAACTTACGACGTACGATATGGGACAGAAAAAGAGCGCAAAAGAAGAAAAGTGTCCCAAAACTTATAAAAATGTTTGATTTTGGGCTCTAAAAATAGGAGCAGCCGAACATGCTAGGTGCCCCTGTCGTAGAGCTCTCAGAGAGCTTTCCAACGGTATACTGTGCGCCGCGTAACTCCTTATGGATCAAAAGTTATGGGCACCGGAGCGACATCTACCTGGTCACAAGCCCCACGCCCTCGGCTAGCGGGCCCAGCCTCTACGTGAAGTAAAGTTGTCTTGCCAAAGTTGCCGTGGGATTCGGTAATACAAATGTGGCAGATTAGGTTATCGTTCTTTTCGCGGCTCACGACGTACGATCTAGGAGGAAAAAACAGCGCAAAAGAAGAAAATTGTCCCGAAACTAATGAAAATGTTCAATTTTGGGCTTCAAAACAGGCGTAGCCGAGTAAGCTTGTACCCCCCACTGTAGAGATCTCGGAGAGCTCTCCAATGGTATGTTGTGCGCCGTGTAACTTCCTACGGATCAAAAGTTATGGGCACCGGAGCGACGGATACCTGGTCACAAGCGCCACGCCCTCGCTTTGCGGGACCAGCCTCTACGTGAAGTGAAGTTGTCTTGCCTAAGGTGCCGTGGGATTCGGTAATAGAAATGTGATGGACTAGGTTGTCATCCTTTTCGCAACTTATGACGTACGATCTGGGACTGAAAAAGAGTACAAAAGAAGAAAAGTGTCCCAAAACTTATAAAAATGTTCGATTTTGGGCTCTGAAAATAGGAACAGCCGAGCATGCTAGGTGCCCCTGTCGTAGAGCTCTCAGAGAGCTTTCCAACGTATGCTGTGCGCCGTGTAACTGCTTATGGATCAAAAGTTATGGGCACCGGAGCGACATCTACCTGGTCACAAGCCCCACGCCCTTGGCTTGCGGGCCCAGCCTCTACGTGAAGTAAAGTTGTCTTGCCAAAGTTGCTGTAGGATTCGGTAATACAAATGTGGCGGATTAGGTTGTCGTTCTTTTCACGGCTCACGACGTACGATATGGGAGGAAAAAATAGCACAAAAGAAGAAAATTGTCTCGAAACTAATGAAAATGTTCAATTTTAGGCTTCAAAAACAGGCGCAGCCGAGTAAGCTTGCAGCCCCCCCCCCCCCCATAGTGCTCTCGGAGAGCTCTCCAATGGTATGTTGTGCGCCGTGTAAGTTCCTATGTATCAAAAGTTATGGGTACCGGAGCGACGGATACCTAGTCACAAGCCTCACGCTCTCGATTTGCGGGCCCAGCCTCTACGTGAAGTGAAGTTGTCTTGCCCAAACTGCCGTGGGATTTGGTAATAGAAATGTGATGGATTAATTTGTTGTCCTTTTCGCAGCTCACGACGTACGATCCGGGATAAAAAAAATAACGCAAAAGAAGAAAAGTATCCCAAAACTTATGAAAATGTTCAATTTTGGGCTCCGAAAACAGGCACAGCCGAGCATACTAGGTGCCCCCATCGTAGAGCTCTCAGAGAGCTTTCCAATGGTATGCTGTGCGCCGTGTAACTCCTTACGGATCAAAAGTTATGGTCACCGGAGCGACATATACCTGGTCATAAGCCCCACGCCCTCGGTTTGCGGGCCTAGCCTCTACGTGAATCGAAGTTTTCTTGCCAAAGGTGCCGTGGGATTCGATAATACAAATATGGCGAATTAGGTTGTCGTACTTTTCGCGGCTCACGATGTACGATCCGGGACGAAAAAATAGCACAAAAGAAGAAAATTGTCCCAAAACTAATGAAAATGTTCAATTTTAGGCTCCAAAAACAGGCCCAGCCGAGTAGGCTTGCTGCCTCAGTCGTAGAGCTCTCAGAGAGCTTTCCAACGGTATGTTGTGCGCCTTGTAACATCCTACGGATCAAAAGTTATGGGCACTGGAGTGATGGATACTTGGTCACAAGCCCCACGCCCACGGTTTGCGGGCCCAGCCTCTACATGAAGTGAAGTTGTCTTGCCCAAGGTACCGTGGGATTCGGTAATAGAAATGTGATGGATTAGGTTGTCGTCCTTTTTACGGCTCACGACGTACGATCCGGGACGGAAAAATAGCGCAAAAGAAGAAAAGTATCCCAAAACTTATGAAAATGTTCGATTTTGGGCTACGAAAATAGACGCAGCCGAGCATGCTAGGTGCCCCTGTCGTAGAGCTCTTAGAGAGCTTTCCAACGGTATGCTTTGCGCCGCATAACTCCTTATGGATCAAAAGTTATGGGCACTGGAGCGACATATACCTGGTCACAAGCCCCACGCCCTCGGTTTGCGGGCCCAGCCTCTACGTGAAGTAAAGTTGTTTTGCCAAAGTTGCCATGGGATTCAGTAATACAAATGTGGCAGATTAGGTTGTCATTCTTTTCGCGGCTCACGACGTACGATCTGGGTGGAAAAAACAGTGCAAAAGAAGAAAATTGTCCAGAAACAAATGAAAACGTTCAATTTTGGGCTTCAAAAACAGGCGCAGCCGAGTAAGCTTGCAGCCCCCGCCGTAGAGCTCTCGAAGAGCTCTCCAACGGTATGTTGTACGCCGTGTAACTTCCTACGGATCAAAAGTTATGGGCACCGGAGCGACGGATACCTGGTCACAAGCCCCACGCCCTCGCTTTGCGGGCCCAGCCTCTACGTGAAGTGAAGTTGTCTTGCCCAAGGTGCCGTGGGATTCGGTAATAGAAATGTGATGGACTAGGTTGTCGTCCTTTTCGCAGCTCACGACGTACGATCTGGGACGAAAAAATAGCGCAAAAGAAGAAAAGTGTCCCAAAACTTATGAAAATGTTCGAATTTGGGCTATGAAAATAGACGCAGCCGAGTATGCTAGGTGCCCCCGTTGTAGAGCTCTCAAAGAGCTTTCCAACAGTATGTTGTGCGCTACGTAACTTCTTATGGATCAAAAGTTATGGGCACTGGAGCGACGGATACCTGGTCACAAGCCCCACGCCCTCGGTTTGCGGGCCCAGCCTCTACATGAAGTGAAGTTGTCTTGCCCAAGGTTCTATGGGATTCGGTAATAGAAATGTGATAGATTAGGTTGTCGTCTTTTTCGCGGCCCAGGACGTACGATCCGGGACGGAAAAATAGCGCAAAAGAAGAAAAGTGTCCTGAAACTGATGAAAATGTTCGATTTTGGGCTCCAAAACAGGCGCAGCCAAGTAGGCTTGCTTACCCCGTCGTAGAGCTCTCAGAGTGCTTTCCAACGGTATGCTGTGTGTGAGGCCCGACCACGAATAATGTATCTTACCTCGATTTGTGTGCCTTAGACCTAGAACTATATGACCGATCTTGGATTACATGCCTTGTCTTGATTTTCGTGCATGCCTCGTTATACGTGCGTTGACCTAGAATTATGTGCTCTAATCCTCGACTTACGTGCCCTGACTTCGATTTACGTGCGATACCTCGATTTGTGTACACTAACCTAGAATTGCGTGCCTTGACCTAGGTTTAAGAGTTGTGTCTTGTTTTACGTGCTTTGTGTTGAATTACATGCATTCATTTAGAGTTGCGTGCATTTTTTTGGAATATGTGCATTCACCTCGTAGTTCGTGTCTACCTCGTGATTTGTGCCCTGTATTGATTTATGTGCATGTCTCGTAGTGCGTGCCCTAAGACTTAGGAAAGCGTGCCCGCACGCTAATCAATAAAGAATCCTACATAAAGCACTAGACTATAAAATAATCCTACACAATCCACTAACCAATATTATATTCCTAATTTAAATTCTCTACAAAACCCACTAACTAATAAAATATTCTATCACACTCAACTAACCAATAAACTATTATAAACCTACACTTATTATAATCCAAAATATACTAACTTGAATCTGAAATTTCAGATTCTCCCTTGCATTACACGGCCAAAACAAGACAATTTGATCAACTTTGCACAATTAAATTAAAGCCTAGACATTCTATGACACATGCACTAAGCACAATGCATAAAAAAAACTCCTAAACACCCTACCCAAGTCCCCTTTCTCGCTCAATCCCCCAATGCATGCTAAAACAATTCAAAAATGCTCAAAGATGACCCACTTTCAGATTTGCAAGGCCCTCAGGCCGACACACACACACACACAACTCTTCACATATCATTTGCCTCTCAAAACTCTGTCTTTCCTCTCATTCTCTCTCCTTCTCTCTCATTTTCGACCATGGCTTCTCTTGAGCTTCCAAGACCTCAAGCTCACTCTCAAGATCTCTCCCAATCTCGGCCATAGCAGCCCAAGCAAGCAAGAAGCAAGAAAGAAGCTCCATTGGTGCATCTTCAAGAGCATTGTGCATCTTCATCTATTGTCTTGCTAAGGTGAGGGGTAATCTTTTTTAAAAGCTTTCAAAAACCACATGCATGCCTTCATATGCCTATATTTATCTCTGTACTTGTTGTATATGTATGTGCATTAGCTTATATAACCATGCATGGCAAGATATTCAGCTAGAACTTGAAGATAGATAAAATCGCGTAGCTGGCAGATTTCTGACTTGGTAGAGCGAGGAGCATTTAACCTAGTAAATGATGTTACAAATGCGTGAAAATTGGTAGGTGACTATTTTTACCAGTTTTGAGCATTTTTCATAGAAATAGGCCAAGGCCAATTTTGGCTCTAAGGTCTCCAAAGTGGCAAAACATCAAAAGGTGTCTAAATCTGGAAAATCTGGGAAAATGGAGCAGGTTTTTGGCAGTTCACTGTCCTTGTAGAACGAAACAGTTTTGACCTAGTAAATGAAATTTAAAATGCATGAAATATGGTATACTACTAGATTTTTCAGTTCTGGACATTTTTGTCAGAACTAGACCAAGGCTAATTATGACTCTAAGAACCTCAAAATTGGCAAAAATAGTAATGTGTCTAAAACTGGACAGTTTTGCGTAGTCTCACGGTTTTGGCCATAACTCCTAAGTCTGAACTCCAAATAAGGTGAGGTTTGTTTCTGGATTTAAATAACTCATTTAGCTTTAATTTTACATTTTGTTCACTGGCTTTGGATATTGTTTGCTTGTCAAAATGATTGTGGGAAAGCAGACCATTTCAGTGAGGTTTTTATTTAGTGATACGCTTTGAAAAATATTGTAACTTCTCTTGTGGTATTGAATGCTTGGGATTGTGGCACTTGGATGTTGTATTGACTGTTTTAGATGATTGAGGATATTTTAATTAACCGATGCATGGCTTGGATTTAATTACGTGACAACTTGCGGCTTAATCGCACGTGTAAGCATGAATTGAAACTCTATTGACTATGAAAACTCACTAAGTGTTGATCCTATGGTTATTGTGTCTAATTGTGTGATTAGTGGGCTACCTAATAAATGTTAAGTATGCTTGGAATGTGATTCCCAATGATTACATGTTGATAATGAGACTTTTCTTGCACTCGGTCCAATGTAGACGTCGTTGCATGCTTGTATAAACTTATTACTTGATTACGTGAACCCCGAAATGAGTTATATGACTTGATTTACATGTGTTACATGGCTGACCATTTAATATTCGTATAACTCCCTGTGTATTACAAGTGAAATTAAATATCAAAGCATGCCTCGTGTGTTTACTTGTCAACGTGCGATCTTATAACTGCTCGGAGGCAACCTACTTTGTTGTCCTCCTAATGTGATATGTTAAATGTTATAAATGTGCATTGCATACAAGGTTGCAACCTTTCATTCTGGCATGGTAGCGTTCACGTACACCGGGTGGCATCGAGCTTGCCGGTACAACCGTGATTACCATGGTCCAATTCCCTCTCTTGCTTAGGGGCTAGACTTCCTTGGAGAGTTGGGTCGTAGGATTTCGGGGTACATCCGGAGTACACCCATTTGGCGTGATAAGTGGATGATTTGAAGTCAGCCGCAACAACTGTTATTGGAAATGAATTGAGAGCAAAAGCTCACCATATCATTTTTACTATGTGTATAAGTACTCTCGCCTGGTTCCTAGAGGATCTTGGGGAGGAAAGACGGGTAATTGTGTTCTTTTACTTTATATTACATTATGAACTTACTTGTGTTATATGTCATACTTTCAAAAAGGGTTTTTTATAAGTTGAACCGAAAAAAGAGTTTCAAAACGTATTTCTCGTTCCCCCTCGTTGAGTTCATAAAGACTCACCCTCTTTTATTATCACATGTGAAGAACATCTGGAACAGGTACCCGAGGAAAATGTGCCCGTTGATGATTCCCTGGAATGATTACATGCCTTATGTGCCTTGCCTGACTGTCGCTGTTTTGTGAACATTATGCTTGCTTTGAAGAATACTTATTTTGTTGATGTAAATGACCCCATTGTAATTTGGGTCTAATTTTGGGATTGTACTATCTATAACTGGACGAAATCTTTATTTGGTTGTTTACATTCATTATCTTGAATAATAATTATCGTAGGCAATTAAACCACTAGGTGAAAAATCAAGTAAGTTAATTTTATCTAATTTTCTCTTAGGTGCTCAATTGTAAACTAAAGGATAATAGGTACTTGCATGATAGTAAATTGACAAATAAATGGGACATAGTTATCATGCTAGGCTTATTAACCAAACGAGACTTTTAAGATAGACTAGTAGGCATATCGGTTGATGACAAAATAGGAGTCCTTAATGGGATTGGGTTAATGATTGGAATAATTGAGGCGTTTAGGAAATTAGGTTAAACTAAAGGTCTTAAAAACAGTCGTTATGCTGTCGAATTTTTGGAAAATCTTTTGAAGTTCTAGGCTAACGTTAAGTGTTAAATCACAACAAACGGTTAAGTATGTGAATTGGCGTAAGGAATTAGGTCATACCCTAGTCTAGCCTCTATAGGTCGGGTTGGGGCGTGACACCCTATATTAGAATGGTATCAGAGCTTAGTTTGCTAACTAGGCATTAGTCGGGTATAACTCTCGGACCATGGGTAGAAGCCCTAAGGTAATTATGATGTCTTGTTTATATGTGTTCATGTGTGCTAATGTGTCTTAATTGATTTGAGCATAAAATATTATGTGCTTTTGTGGACCATATGTATTATGTGTCATGCACACTGACACGTTAGTGCCCTGAATAATGTATGCATGCTTTTATACTCCTTCCTTGATACATGTGCATGTTACATAACCATGAATGACTGTTTATACACATAGATAGTTAGGATTAAGACTTCTAGGGAATTGAATTTATGCAGGAAAAACAAAAAGGCTCGGTTAGAGGTTTCTCGCATCTTCACAGGTACTCGATGAATCATATGTATTATTGGATATGCATATATAAAATGCGTAGCACAGGTATAAATGTTGAGGTAAAGTTATCCCCTTATCTTTGGAATACCCATACCTATGATTAAGTTATCAATTTTATAGCCATAAAGTTCTTGATTCTGTTAAACCGTTCTTCTAATTGTGGTTCAAGAATAAATGTTAAGGACATACAACTTTCCTTAAGACATAAGAGTATACTATTGGACATGTGGAGTAATATATATATTTATATGCTTATAGTGGAAGTTGACTTTGAGGTTGCTTTGAATCCATTTCTCACACCTTAAAATTGGCTTGATAGGCTATCTAAGAAGTTAGCAATATACTCGTACGATTGAATCCTTACTTGATTGGAATGAAGCATTGATGAATCTGATATGGTGTATACTAGCGAGTTTCAAGTTCACTAAATGGTAAGACCGTGACCTAGAAATTAAGAGGTGAATTCGTGGAAGTTGACAATAGTTTACTTTTAGGGGTTAGATTATTAAGACATGGATAGTGTATTTGAGTGACTTAACAATGGATAACCTCAAGACATGTAGGCAACTCTAGAGACCGAATTTAACAAGGTTGATGATTCTTTAGTATAACAATATATAGAGATGTTGGAATCGAAGAATTCACGTAGCTAGAACTTGTGTTTGAAAGACTATACCTAAAATGTTAGGTCAAATAGAAGTGTAAGGTATTGAATTATGCATTAGATAACTAACATTGCTAAAGGTCCTAAGTTGGATATTGGCGGTATTAAGAATCATGGTATTAATTTGATGCCCCTCAGACTTAATTGTGATGATGCATACTTGTTGTTTGGATACCCTAGAGGATGTTAGAAAGCATATATCCCTAAGTAATATCGATGGACCTGGTATATAAACCATGGAAATGATATTAAGCATCTGGTTGCAAAGTGGAGTCGTTAGGGTATGATTTGAAATCCTAAATAGCTAATAGTGAGTATGCATGACGATTCATGGTAAACCCTAGGACCTAAGGTCGATGAATCTTGATGCTCTTAGCTAGTTGAGCATGTAAACGAGGAAAGTAAGATTCCATATAGTTAAGATAGAGATGAATTAGAGTCATGATGACCCAAGAGATTATTTTTAGACCACCGTATTATGTGCACCGTTTCACGCCTAGAAACTAGCTGTTGGTAGACTTCGAATCGTGTTTGATTGAATAGAGGGTGAATCTTGTAGTGATGGTTAAATGAGCGATTGATTACTTTTGAAGTTCTATTAGATTATATTGTAGGATGACTTGTGGTTATAATTCTTATGATGACATAGCCTTGAAGTTATTTCATGTAATAAGCTACTTAGATTAGTATGGTAAGTATCTTATAAGCTAGATCATTTCGGTACCCATTTATAGTCCTAAGATTGTTGTTGTACAGCCGGTAACCTAGTGGAACATTGATATCACTTACATGGCGATGAACCCAACTTAGTAACATTAATGTTGAAGATATATTGGCGGGCATTAAGTGTTCGAAGGAATGACTAGGTCGCTAAGTGAGTAGGACCATTGTCTTCTTAAGTATGACGTAACCTTGGATTGAGGTGAGTGAAATTTATTTGAGGTTGAAACTATTCGTCTTAGGAGTTTTGGATAACATTAGAAGAAATTCTGAAGCCTCGAGAGTTGAAAATAGAGATTTGAATAAGGAAATAGATTGTGGATCACAAGCTGATGAAATTTACTTGTAAGAGTTGAACTAGTACAACATGATTAGTTTACCCATTCAATTTCAATGGCAATTTGTTAGAGGTACTTAATAAACCTTCAAGTTTGAGTTTAACAAATCTCAATGGTCTTTCTCTTTGATTACGAGCGTAAAGGTTAACGAAACTGGGAAATGATGAAAAAGTTCAATTTTGGGCTCTAAAAATAGGCGCAGCTGAGCAGGCTTGCTGCCTCAGTTGTAGAGCTCTCAGAGAGCTTTCCAACGGTATGCTGTACGCCGCGTAACTCCTTACGGATCAAAAGTTCAGGGCACCGGAACGATGAATATCTGGTCACAAGCCCCACACCCTCTGTTTCCGTTACCAGCCTCTATGTGAAGTGAAGTTGGCTTGCCCAAGGTGCCGTGGGATTCGACAATAGAAATGTGATGGATTAGGTTGTCGTCCTTTTTGCGGCTCACGATGTACGATCTGCGACGGAAAAATAGCGCAAAAGAAGAAAAGTGTCCCAAAACTTATGAAAATGTTCAATTTTGAGCTCCGAAAATAGGCGCAGCCGAGTAAGTTAGGTGCGCCCGTTGTAGAGCTCTCAGAGAGCTTTCCAACGGTATGTTGTGCGCCGCGTAACTCCTTATGGATCAAAAGTTATGGCCACCGGAGCGTCGGATACCTGGTCACAAGCACCACACCCAGGGTTTGCGGGCCCAACCTCTACGTGAAGGGAAGTTGTTTTTCCTAAAGTACCGTGGGATTCGGTAATAGAAATATGATTAGGTTGTCATCATTTTCGCGCCTCATGATGTACGATCTGGGACGGAAAAACAGTGAAAAAGAAGAAAAGTTTCCCGAAACTAATGAAAAGGTTCAATTTTTGACTTTGAAAATAGGCGTAGCCAAGCAGGCTTGTTGCCTCCGTCGTGGAGCTCTTAGAGAGCTTTCCAACGGTATGTTGTGCGCCGCGTAACTCCTTACGGATCAAAAGTTAAGGGCACCGAAGCGACGGATACCTGATCACAAGCCCCACGCCCTCTGTTTACGGGCCCAGCCTCTACGTGAAGTGAAGTTGTCTTGGCCAAGGTGCCATGGGATTCGGTAATAGAAATGTGATGGATTAGGTTGTCGTCCTGTTCGCGGCTCACGACATACGATCCGGGACAAAAAAACAGCGCAAAAGAAGAAAACTATCCCAAAACTTATGAAAATGTTCGATTTTGGGCTCCGAAAATAGGCAAAGCCGAGCATGCTAGGTTCCCCCGTCGTAGAGCTCTTAGAGAGCTTTCCAACGATATGTTGTGCGTCGTGCAACTCCTTATGGATCAAACGTTACGGAACCACGTAGCTAGGTGCCCCCGTCGTACAACTCTCAGAGAGCTTTCCAACTGTATGATGTGCGCCGCGTAACTCCTCATGGATCAAAAGTTATGGGCACCGGAGCGACGGATACCTAGTCACAAGCACTACGCCCTCGGTTTGTGGGCCCAGCCTCTACTTGAAGTGAAGTTGTCTTGCCCAAGGTGCCATGGGATTCGATAATAGAAATGTGATGGATTAGATTGTCGTCCTTTTCGCAGCTCACGACGTACGATCCGGGACAAAAAAATAGCACAAAAGAAGAAAAGTATCCCGAAACTGATGAAAACATTTGATTTTGGGCTCCGAAATAGGCACAACCGAGCAAGCTTGTTACCCCTATCGTAGAGCTCTCAGAGAGCTTTCCAACGGTATGCTGTGCACCGCGTAACTCGTTACGGATCAAAAGTTATTGGCACCGAAGCGACAGATACCTTGTCATAAGCCACACACCCTCGGTTTGTGGGCCCAGCCTCTACGTGAAGTAAAGTTGTCTTGGCCAAGGTGCCATGGGATTCAGTAATAGAAATGTGATGGATTAGGTTGTCGTCCTTTTCGCGGCTCACGACGTACGATTCGGGACAGAAAATAGCGTAAAAGAAGAAAAGTGTCCCAAAACTTATGAAAATGTTCAATTTTGGGTATTGAAAATAGGCGCAGCTGAGTAGCCTTGGTGCCCCCATTGTAGAGCTCTCGGAGAGCTTTCCAACGGTATGTTGTGAACCACATAACTCCTTATGGATCAAAAGTTAAGGGCACCGGAGCGACGGATACCTGGTCACAAGCCCCACGCCCTCTGTTTGCGGGCCCAACCTCTACGTTAAGTGAAGTTATCTTGGCCAAGGTGCCGTGGGATTCGGTAATAGAAATGTGATGGATTAGGTAGTCGTCCTTTTCACGGCTCACGACGTACTATTCGGGATGAAAAAATAGCGCAAAAGAAGAAAACTGTCCCAAAACTTATGAAAATGTTCAATTTTGAGCTCCAAAAATAGGCGCAGCCAAGCATGCTATGTTCCTCGTCATAGAGCTCTCAGAGAGCTTTCCAACGATATGCTGTGCGCCACGTAACTCTTTATGGATCAAAAGTTATGGGCACCCAAGCAACGGATACCTGGTCACAAGCCCTACGCCCTCGGTTTGTGGGCCCAGCCTCTACGTGAAGTGAAGTTTTCTTGCCCAAGGTACCATGGGATTTAGTAATAGAAATGTGATGGATTAGGTTGTCGTCCTTTTCGCGGCTCACGACGTACGATTTGGGACAGAAAAACAGCAAAAAGGTAGAAAAGTGTCCCAAAATTGATGAAAATGTTCGATTTTGGGCTCCGAAAATAGGCGCACCTGAGTAGGATTGCTGCTCCTGTCGTAGAGCTCTCGGAGAGCTTTCCAACGGTATGTTGTGCTCCGCGTAACTCCTTACAGAACAAAAGTAATGGGCACCGGAGCGACGGATACCTGGTCACAAGCCCCACGCCCTCAGTTTGTGGGCCCATCCTCTACGTGAAGTGAAGTTGTCTTGCCCAAGGCGCCATGGGATTCGGTAATAGAAATGTGATGGATTAGGTTGTCATCCTTTTCGCGGCTCACGACGTACGATCCGGGACGAAAAAATAGCGGAAAAGAAGAAAAGTGTCCCAAAACTAATGAAAACGTTCGATTTTGGGCTCCGAAATAGGCGCAGCCGACCAGGCTTGTTGCCTCCGTTGTAGAGCTCTCAGAGAGCTTTCCAATGGTATGCTGTTCGCCGTGTAACTCCTTACAGATCAAAAGTTAAGGGCACCGGAGCGACGGATACTTATTCACAAGCCCCACGCCCTCTGTTTGTGGGCCCAGCCTGTACATGAAGTGAAGTTGTCTTGCCCAAGGTGCCGTGAGATTCAGTAATAAAAATGTGATGGATCAAGTTTTCATCCATTTCGCGGCTTACGACGTACGATTCGGGACAGAAAAACTGCTTAAATGAAGAAAAGTGTCCCAAAACTTATGAAAATATTTGATTTTTGGGTACGAAAATAGGCGCTACCAAGCATGCTAGGTGCCCCTGTCGTAGAGCTCTCAGAGAGCTTTCCAACGGTATGCTGTGCACCGCGTAACTCCTAATGGATCAAAAGTTATGGGCGCCAGAGTGACGGATACCTAGTCACAAGCCCCACGCCCTCGGTTTGCGGGCCAAACCTCTACGTGATGTGAATTTGTCTTACCCAAGGTACCGTGGGATTCAATAATAGAAATCTGATGGATTAGGTTGTCATCCTTTTCGCAGTTCCTAACGTATGATCCAGGACGGAAAAACAGCAGAAAAGAAGAAAAGTATCCCGAAACTGATGAAACGTTCGATTTTGGGCTCCGAAAATAAGCGTAGCCGAGCAGGCTTGTTCCGCTCGTCATAGAGCTCTCAGAGAGCTTTCCAATGGTATGTTGTGCGCTGCGTAACTCCTTACGGATCAAAAGTTTAGGGAACCGGAGCGACGAATACCTAGTCACAAGCACCACGCCCTCGGTTTGTGAGCCCAGCCTCCACGTGAGGCGAAGTTGTCTTGCCCAATGTGCCATGGGATTCGGTAATAGAAATGTGATGGATTAGGTTGTCATCCTTTTCGCGGCTCACGACGTACGATCCGAGACGGTAAAACAGCATAAAAGAAGAAAAGTGTCCCAAAACTTATGAAAATATTTGATTTTAGGCTTTGAAAATAGGCGCAGCCGAGTAGGCTTGGTGCCACCATCGTTCAACTCTCGGTGAGCTTTCCAACGGTGTACTGTAAACTGCATAACTCCTTACCGATCAAAAGTTATGGGCACTGGAGCGACGGATACCAAGTCACAAGCCCCACGCCCTCGATTTGTGGGCCCTGCTTTTACATGAAGTGAAGTTTTCTTGGCCAAGGAGAGCTTTCCAACAGTGTGCTGTGCGCCGCGTAACTCCTTGCAGATCAAAAGTTATGGGCACCGGTGCAACGGATATCTGGTCACAAGCCCCATGCCCTCGGTTTGCGGGCCTAGCCTCTACGTGAAGTGAAGTTGTCTTGCCAAAGTTGCCATGAGATTTGGTAATAGAAATGTGATGGATTACGTTGTCGTCCTTTTCGCGGCTCACAACGTACAATCCGGGGTAAAAAAAACATCGCAAAAGAAGAAAAGTATCCAGAAACTGATGAAAACGTTCGATTTTGGGCTACAAAAAGAGGCGCAGCCGTGTAGGCTTACTTCCTATGTTGTAGAGCTCTCGGAGAGCTTTCCAACGGTATGCTGTGCGCTTCGTAACTCCTTACAGATCAAAAGTTATGGACACCGGAGCGACAAATATATTGTCACAAGCCCCATGCCCTCGATTTGCGGGCCCAACCTATCCGTGAAGTGAAGTTGTCTTGCCCAAGGTGCCATGGGATTCGGTAATAGAAATGTGATGGATTAGGTTCTCGTCCTTTTCGCGGCTCACGACGGACGATCCGGGATTCAAAAACAGCGTAAATGAAGAAAAATTTCGCGAAACTGATGAGAATATTCAATTTTGGGCTTTGAAAACAGGCGTAGCCGAGCAGACTTGGTGCCCCCGGCGTAGAGCACTCGGAGAGCTTTCCAACGGTATGCTGTGCGTCGCTTAACTCCTTACGGATCAAAAGTTATGGGCACCGGAGCGACGGATACCTGGTCACATGCCCCACGCCCTCGATTTGCGGGCCCAGCTTCTACGTGAAGTGAAGTTGTCTTTCCCAAGGTGCTGTGGGTTTCGGTAATAGAAATGTGATGGATTAGGTTGTCGTCCTCTTCGCGGCTCACGACGTACGATCCACAACAGAAAAACAACGCAAATGAAGAAAAGTGTTCCAAAACTTATGAAAATGTTCGATTTTTGGCTCCGAAAATAGGCGTAGCCAAGCATGCTAGGTGTCCTCGTCGTAGAGCTCTCAAAGAGCTTTCCAACGGTATGCTGTGCACCGCGTAACTCTTTATGGATCAAAAGTAATGGGCACCGAAGCGACGGATACCTGGTCACAAGCCCTACGCCCTCAGTTTGCGGGCCCAGTCTCTACGTGAAGTGAAGTTGTCTTGCCTAAGGTGTCGTGGGATTCGGTAATAGAAATGTGATGGATTAGGTTGTCGTCCTTTTCGCGACTCCCGACGTACAATCCGGGACGAAAAAGTAGCTGAAAAGAATAAAAGTGTCCTGAAACTAATGAAAACGTTTGATTTTGGGCTCCGAAAACAGGCGCAACCGAGCAGGCTTATTGCCCCTATCGTAGAGCTCTCAGAGAGCTTTCCAATGGTATGCTGTGCGCCGTGTAACTCCTTACAGATCAAAAGTTAAGGGCACCGGAGCGACGGATACCTAGTCACAATCCCCACGCCCTCTGTTTGTGGGCCCAGCCTCTACGTGACGTAAAGTTGTCTTGCTCAAGGTATTGTGGGATTCGGTAATAGAAATGTGATGGATTAGGTTGTCATCCTTTTTGCAGCTCACAACGTACGATCCGGGACCGAAAAGTAGCGCAAAAGAAGCAAAGTATCCCGAAACTGATGAAAACGTTTGATTTTGGGCTACTAAAATAGGCGCAGCCGAGTAGGCTTGCTTCCCAAGTTGTAGAGCTCTCAGTGAGCTTTCCAATGGTATGCTATGCGCCGAGTAACTCCTTACGGATAAAAAGTTGAGGGCACCAGAGCTACGGATACCTGGTCACAAGCCCCACGCCTTCTGTTTGTGGGCCCAGCCTCTACGTGAAGTGAAGTTGTCTTGCCCAAGGGGCCATGGGATTCGATAATAAAAATGTGATGGATCAGGTTTTCGTCCATTTTGCGGCTTAAGACGTACGATTCGGGACAGAAAAACTGCGTAAATGAAGAAAAGTGTCCCAAAACTTATGAAAATGTTTGATTTTGGGGTAAGAAAACAGTCGCTACCGAGCATGCTAGGTGCCTCCGGCGTAGAGGTCTCAGAGAGCTTTCCAATGGTATGTTGGGCGCATCGTAATTCCTAATGGATCAAAAGTTATGGGCACCGGAGTGACGGATACCTAGTCACAAGCCCCGCGCCCTCGGTTTACGGGCCAAACCTCTACGTGACGTGAAGTTGTCTTGCCCAAGGTACCGTGGGATTCGGTAATAGAAATCTGATGGATTAGGTTGTCGTCCTTTTCGCTGCTTCTGACGTATGATCCGAGACGGAAAAACAGCTGAAAAGAAGAAAAGTATCCCGAAACTGATGAAACGTTCAATTTTGGGCTCCGAAAATAGGTGAAGTCGAGCAGGCTTATTGCGGTCGTCGTAGAGCTCTCAGAGAGCTTTCCAACGATATGTTGTGCGCTGCGTAATTCCTTACGGATCAAAAGTTTAGGGAATCGGAGCGACGAATACCTGGTCACAAGCCCTACGCCCTCTGTTTGCAGGCCCAGCTTCTACGTGAAGTGAATTTTTCTTGCCCAATGTGCGGTGGGATTCGGTAATAGAAATGTGATGGATTAGGTTGTCGTCCTTTTCGTGGATCACGACATACGATCCGGGATGAAAAAATACCCCAAAAGAAGAAAAGTGTCCCAAAACTTATGAAAATGTTTGATTTTGGGCACCAAAAAAAGGCGCAGTCGAGCATGCTAGGTGCCCCCGTCGTACAACTCTCAGAGAGCTTTCCAACTGTATGTTGTGCGCCACGTAACTCCAAATGGATCAAAAGTTATGGGCACTAGAGCGACGGATACCTAGTCACAAGCACTACTCCCCTCGGAAAAGTGTCCCAAAACTTATGAAAATATTCGATTTTGGGCTTCGAAAACAAGTGCAGCCGAGTAGGCTTGGTGCCCCCATCGTTCAACTCTCGGAGAGCTTTCCAACGGTGTACTGTGAACCGCATAACTCCTTAAGGATCAAAAGTTATGGGCACCGGAGCGACGGATACCTAGTCATTAGCCTCACGTCCTCGATTTGTGGGCCCATCCTTTACGTGAAGTGAAGTTGTCTTGGCCAAGGAGAGCTTTCCAACGGTGTGCTGTGCGCTGCATAACTCCTTGCAGATCAAAAGTTATGGGCACCGGAGCAACGGATACCTGGTCACAAGC
The DNA here is from genome assembly GCA_037974665.1 of Ehretia macrophylla. NCBI lineage: Eukaryota > Viridiplantae > Streptophyta > Magnoliopsida > Boraginales > Ehretiaceae > Ehretia > Ehretia macrophylla. The sequence continues at coordinate 117,309,089 of CM075764.1, read as the reverse complement.
ACTATGCCCTCGGTTTGAGGGCCTAGCCTCTACATGAAGTAAAGTTGTCTTGCCAAAGTTGCCGTAGGATTCGGTAATAGAAATGTGATGGATTACGTTGTCATCTTTTTTGCGGCTCACAACGTACGATCCGGGGCAAAAAAATAGCGCAAAAGATGAAAAGTATCCAGAAACTGATGAAAACGTTTGATTTTGGGCTACGAAAATAGGCGCAGCTATGTACGCTTACAGCCTACGTCGTAGAGCTCTCGGAGAGCTTTCCAACGGTATGCTGTGCGCCTCGTAACTCCTTACGGATCAAAAGTTATGGGCACCGGAGCGACAAATATATTGTCACAGGCCCCACGCCCTCGATTTGCGGGCCCAACCTATACGTAAAGTGAAGTTGTCTTGCCCGAGATGCCATGGGATTCGGTAACAGAAATGTGGTGGATTAGGTTGTCGTCCTTTTCGCTGCTCATGACATATGATCCCAGACGGAAAAACAGCGTAAATGAAGAAAAATTTCCCAAAACTGATGAAAATATTCAATTTTGGGCTTTGAAAACAGGCGTAGACGAGCAGGCTTGATGCCCCCGTCGTAGAGCACTCGGAGAGCTTTTCAACGGTATGCTGTGCGCCGTGTAACTCTTTATGGATCAAAAGTAATGTGCACCGAAGCGACGGATACCTGGTCACAAACCCCACGCCCTCGGTTTGCGGGCCCAGTCTCTACGTGAAGTGTAGTTGTCTTTCCTAAGGTGCCGTGGGATTCGGTAATAAAAATGTGATGGATTAGGTTGTCGTCCTTTTCGCCACTCCCGACGTACAATCCGGGACGAAAAAGTAGTTGAAAAGAATAAAAGTGTCCTGAAACTAATGAAAACGTTCAATTTTGGGCTCTGAAAACTGGCGCAACCGAGCAGGCTTGTTACCCCTGTCGTAGAGCTCTCAGAGAGCTTTCCAATGGTATGCTGTGCGTCATGTAACTCCTTACAGATCAAAAGTTAAGGGCACCGGAGCGACGGATACCTGGTCACAATCTCCACTCCCTCTGTTTTTGGGCCCAGCCTCTACGTGAAGTGAAGTTTTCTTGCCCAAGGTGCCGTGGGATTCGGTAATAGAAATGTGATGGATTAGGTTGTCATCCTTTTCGCGGTTCCCGACGTACGATCCGGGACGGAAAAATAGTTGAAACGAAGAAAGGTGTCCCGAAACAGATGAAAACAATGGATTTTGGGCTCTGAAATTAGGTGCAGCCGAGAAGGCTTGTTGTGCTCGTCGTAGAGCTCTCAGAGATCATTCCAACGGTATGCTGTGTGCCGCGTAACTCCTTACGGTTCAAAAGTTAAGGGAACCGGAGTGACAGATACCTGGTCACACGCCCCACGCCCTCTCTTTGCGGGCCCTGCCTCTACGTGAAGTGAAGTTTTCTTGCCCAAGGTGCCGTGGGATTCGGTAATAGAAATGTTATGGATTAGGTTGTCGTCCTTTTCGCGGCTCACGACGTACGATCCGGGATGGAAAAACAGTGCAAAAGAAGAAAAGTGTCCCAAAACTTATGAAAATGTTTGATTTTGGGCACCGAAAATAGGCACAGTCGAGCATGCTAGGTGCCCCCGTCGTACAATTCTCAGAGAGAGCTTTCCAACTGTATGCTGTGCGCCGCATAACTCCTTATGGATCAAAAGTTATGGGCACTAGAGCGACGGATACCTAGTCACAAGCACTACTCCCCTCGGTTTGCGGGCCGAACCTCTACTTGAAGTGAAGTTTTTTTGCCCAAGGTGCCGTGGGATTCGGTAATAGAAATGTGATGAATTAGGTTGTCTTTCTTTTCGCTGCTCATGACGTGCGATCCGGGATGAAAAAACATCGCAAAAGAAGAAAAGTGTCCCAAAATTGATGAAAACATTTGATTTTGGGCACCGGAACAGGCGCCACCGAGCAAGCTTGTTACCCCTCTCATAGAGCTCTCGGAGAGCTTTCCAACGGCATGCTGGGCGCCGCATCACTCGTTACGGATCAAAAGTTATGGGCACTGGAGCCATAGATAGCTTGTCACAAGCCCCACTCCCTCGATTTGCGGGGCCAACCTCTACGTGAAGTGAAATTGTCTTGCCCAAGGTGCTGTGGTATTCGGTAATAGAAATTTGATCGATTAGGTTGTCGTCCTTATCGCGGTTCACGACATACGATTCGGGAAAAAAAATAGCGTAAAAGAATAAAAGTGTCCCGAAACTAATGAAAACGTTTGATTTTGGGGTCGGAAAACAGGCACAGCCAAGTAGGCTTGTTTCCCCTATCGTAGAGCTCTCGGAGAGCTTTCCAACAGTATGTTGTGCGCCGCGTAACTCCTTACGGATCAAACGTTATGGGCACCGGAGCGACGGATACCTGGTCACAATTCCCATACCCTCACTTTGTAGGCCCAGCCTCTACGTGAAGTGAAGTTGTCTTAGCCAAGGTGCCATGGGATTCGGTAATAGAAATGTGATGGATTAGGTTGTCGTCCTTTTTACGGTTCACGACGTATGATCCGAGATGAAACAACAGCATAAAAGAAGAAAAATGTCCCGAAACTGATGAAAATGTTCGATTTTGTGCTCCGAAAATAGGTGCAGTTGAGAAGGATTGGTGCCCCCGTCGTAGAGCTCTCGGAGAGCTTTCTAACGGTGTGTTGTGCGCCGCATAACTCCTTACAGATCAAAAGTTATGGGCACCGGAGCAACGAATACCTGGTCACAAGCCCCACGCCCTCGCTTTGCGGGCCCAACCTCTACGTGAAGTGAAGTTGTCTTGCCAAAGTTGCTATGGGATTCAATAATAAAAATGTGATGGATTAGGTTGTCGTCCTTTTCGCGGCTCATGACGTATGTTCGGGGTGAAAAAATCGCGATAAAGAAGAAAAGTGTCCTGAAATTGATGAAAACGTTCAATTTTGGGCTACGAAAATAGGCACTGCCGAGTAGGCTTACTGCCCATCTCGTAGAGCTCTCGGAGTGCTTTCCAACGGTATGCTGTGCGCTGCGTAACTCCTTACGGATCAAAAGTTATGGGTAGCGGAGCGACAGATACCTGGTCTCAAGCCTCACGCCCTCGTTTTGCGAGCCCAGCCTCTACGTGAAGTGAAGTTGTCTTGCCCAATGTGCCGTGGGATTCAGTAATAGAAATATTATGGATTAGGTTGTCGTCCTTTTCGCGGCTCACGACGTACGATCCGAGATGGAAAAACAACGCAGAAGAAGAAAAGTGTCCTAAAACTTATGAAAATGTTCGATTTTGTTCTCCGAAAATAGGCGAAGTCGGGCATGCTAGGTGCCCCCGTAGTAGAGCTCTCAGAGAGCTTTGCAATGGTATGTTGTCCGCCGCGTAACTCCTTATGGATCAAAAGCTATGGGCACCGAAACGACGGATACCTGGTTACATGCCCCACGCCCTCGGTTTGCGATCCCAGCCTCTACATGAGGTGAAGTTGTCTTGCCTAAGGTGCCATGGGATTCAGTAATAGAAATTTGATGGATTAGGTTGTCATCCTTTTCGTGACTCATGACGTACGATACAAGACGAAAAAATAGCGGAAAAGAAGAAAAGTGCCCCGAAACTGATGAAAGCATTCGATTTTGGGCTCCGAAAATAGGCACATCAAAGCATACTTGCCACCCCCGTCGTAGAGCTCAAGAAGAGCTTTCCAACGGTATGTTGTTCGCGGCGTAACTCCTTACAAATCAAAAGTTATAGGCACCGAAGCGACGGATACCTAGTTAGAAGCCGCACGCCCTCAGTTTGCAAGCCCAGCCTTAACGTGAAGTGAAGTTGTATTGCCCAAGGTGCAGTGGGATTCGGTAATAGAAATGTGATGCATTAGGTTGTCGTCCTTTTCGCGACTCCCGACGTACAATCTGGGACGGAAAAACAGCAAAAAAGAAGAAAAGTGTCATGAAACTTATGAAAACGTTCGATTTTGGGCTACAAAAATAGGCGCAACTGAGTAGGCTTGTTGCCCACATCGTAAAGCTCTAGGAGAGCTTTCCAACGGTATGCTGTGCGCTGCGTAACTCCATACGGATCAAAAGTTATGGGCACCGGAGTGACGAATACTTTGTCACAAGCCCACACCCTCGATTTGTGGGCCCAGCCTTTACATGAAGTGAAGTTGTCTTGCCGAAGGTGTCGTGGGATTCGGCAATAGAAATATGATGGATTAGGTTGTCATCCATTTCGCGACTCCCGACGTACGATCCGGGACGAAAAAACAGCGGAAAAGAAGAAAGATGTCCTGAAACTAATGAAAACGTTCGATTTTTGGCTACAAAAAAAGGCGCAGCCGAGCAGGCTTGTTGCCACCGTAGTAGAGCTCTCGGAAAGCTTTCCAACGGTATGCTGTGCGCCGCGTAACTCTTTATGGATCAAAAGTAATGGGCACCAATGCGACGGATACCTGGTCACATGCCCAACGCCCTCGGTTTGCGGGCCCAGTCTCTACATGAAGTCAAGTTGTCTTGCCCAAGGTGTCATGGGATTCGATAATAGAAATGTGATGGATTAGGTTGTCGTCCTTTTCGCGACTCCCGACGTATAATCTGGGACGAAAAAGTAGCTGAAAAGCGGAAAAGTGGCCTAAAATTGATGAAAACGTTAGATTTTGGGCTCCGAAAACAAGCGCAACCGAGCAAGCTTGTTCCCCCCGTCGTAGAGCTCTCGGAGAGCTTTCCAATAATATGCTATGTGCCGTGTAACTCCTTACGAATCAAAAGTGATGGGCACCGGAGCGACGGATCCCTGGCCACAAGCCCTACGCCCTCTGTTTGTGGGCCTAGCCTCTACGTGACATAAAATTGTCTTGCTAAAGGTATTGTGGGATTCGGTAATAGAAATGTGATGGATTAGGTTGTCATCCTTTTCGCGGGTCTCGACGTACGATCCGGGACGAAAAAACAGCTGAAACGAAGAAAGGTGTCCCGAAACATATGAAAACATTGGATTTTGGACTCCGAAAGTAGGTACAGTCGAGAAGGCTTGTTGTGCTCGTCGTAGAGCTCTCAGAGACCATTCCAACAGTATGCTGTGCGCCGCGTAACTCCATACGGATCAAAAGTTAAGAGAACCAGAGCGACGGATACCTAGTCACAAGCCCCACGCCCTCTGTTTGCGGGCCCAGCCTCTACGTGAAGTGAAGTTTTCTTGCCCAAGGTGCCGTGGGATTCGGTAATAGAAATGTGATGGATTAGGTTGTCGTCCTTTTCGCGGCTCACGACGTACAACCCAGGATGAAAAAATAGTGCAAAAGAAGAAAAGTGTCCCAAAACTTATGAAAATGTTTGATTTTGGGCACTGAAAACAGGCACAGTCGAGCATGCTAGGTGCCCCCGTCGTACAACTCTCAGAGAGAGCTTTCCAACTATATGCTGTGCACCGCGTAACTCCTTATGGATCAAAAGTTATGGCCACTAGAGCGACAAATACCTAGTCACAAGCACTACTCCCTCGGTTTGCGGGCCCAACCTCTACTTCAAGTGAAGTTTTCTTGCCCAAGGTGCCATGGGATTCGGTAATAGAAATGTAATGGATTAGGTTGTCGTCCTTTTCGCAGCTCACGACGTACGATCCGGGATGAAAAAACAGCGCAAAAGAAGAAAAGTGTCCCAAAACTGATGAAAATGTTTGATTTTGGGCACCGGAACAGGCGCCACCGAGCAAGCTTGTTACCCCTGTCATAGAGCTCTAGGAGAGCTTTCCAACGGTATGCTGGGCGCCGCATCATTGGTTACGGATCAAAAGTTATGGGCATCGGAGCCATAGATACCTTGTCACAAGCACCACGCCCTCGATTTGCGGGCCCAACCTCTACGTGAAGTGAAGTTGTCTTACCCAAGGTGCCGTGGTATTCGGTAATAGAAATTTGATGGATTAGGTTGTCGTCCTTATCGCGGTTCATGACATACGATTCGGGACGGAAAAATAGCGCAAAAGAATAAAAGTGTCCCGAAACTAATGAAAACGTTTGATTTTGGGGTCGAAAAATAGGCACAGCCAAGTATTCTTGTTTCCCCTATCGTAGAGCTCCCGGAGAACTTTCCAACAGTATGCTCTACGCCGCGTAACTCCTTACGGATCAAACGTTATGGGCCCCGGAGCGACGGATACTTGGTCACAAGCCCCACGCCCTCGCTTTGCGGGCCCAACCTCTATGTGAAGTGAAGTTTTCTTGCCCAAGGTGCCATGGGATTCAGTAATAGAAATGTGATGGATTAGGTTATCGTCCTTTTTGCGGTTCACGACGTACGATCCGAGACTGAAAAAACAGTGCAAAAAAAGAAAAGTGTCCCGAAACTAATGAAAATGTTCAATTTTGTGCTCTGAAAATAGGTGCAGCTGAGCAGGATTGGTGCCCCCGTCATAGAGCTCTCGGAGAGCTTCCCAACGGTATGTTGTGCGCCGCATAACTCCTTACAGATCAAAAGTTATGGGCACCGGAGCAACGGATACCTGGTCACAAGCCCCACGCCCTCGCTTTGTGGGCCCAGCCTCTACGTGAAGTGAAGTTGTCTTGCCAAAGTTGCTGTGGGATTCAGTAATAGAAATGTGATGGATTAGGTTGTCGTCCTTTTCGCGGCTCACGACGTACGATACGGGGCGAAAAAACCGCACTAAAGAAGAAAAGTGTCCTGAAACTGATGAAAACGTTCGATTTTGGGCTACGAAAATAGGCACAGCCGAGTAGGCTTACTGCCCACGTCGTAGAGCTCTTGGAGTGCTTTCCAACGGTATGCTGTGCGCCGCGTAACTCCTTACGGATCAAAAGTTATGGGTACCGGAGCGACAGATACCTTGTCACAAGCCCCACGCCCTCAATTTGCGAGCCCAGCCTCTACGTGAAATGAAGTTGTCTTGCCCAAGGTGCCGTGAGATTCGGTAATAGAAATGTGATGGATTAGGTTGACGTCCTTTTCGATACTCACGACGTACGATCCGGGACGGAAAAATAACGCAAAGGAAGAAAAGTGTCCCAAAACTTATGAAAATGTTTGATTTTGTTCTCTGAAATTAAGTGAAGCCGGGCATGCTAGGTGCCCGTGTAGTAGAGCTCTCAGTGAGCTTTGCAATGGTTTGTTGTGCGCCGCGTAACTCCTTATGGATCAAAAGTTATGGGCACCGAAGCGACGGATACCTGGTTACATACACCACGCCCTCGGTTTGCGGTCCCAGCTTCTACATGAGGTGAAGTTTTCTTGCCCAAGGTGCCGTGGGATTCAGTAATAGAAATTTGATGGATTAGGTTGTCATCCTTTTCGTGGCTCATGACGTACGATACGAGACGAAAAAATAGCGGAAAAGAAGAAAAGTACCCCGAAACTGATGAAAGCGTTCGATTTTGGGCTCTGAAAATAGGCAAATCAAAGCATGCTTGCCACCCCCGTCGTAGAGCTCGAGAAGTGCTTTCCAACGGTGTGTTGTTCGCGGCGTAACTCCTTACAAATCAAAAGTTATAGGCACCGAAGCGACGAATACCTAGTTAGAAGCCGCACGCCCTCAGTTTGCAAGCCCAGCCTCAACGTGAAGTGAAGTTGTATTGCCCAAGGTGAAGTGGGATTCGATAATAGAAATGTGATGGATTAGGTTGTCGTCCTTTTCGCGACTCCCGACGTACGATCTGGGACGGAAAAACAGCAAAAAAGAAGAAAAGTGTCATGAAACTTATGAAAACATTCGATTTTGGGCTACGAAAACAGGCGCAACTGAGTAGGCTTGTTGCCCACGTCGTAAAGCTATAGGAGAGCTTTCCAACGGTATGCTGTGCACTGCGTAACTCCTTACGGATCAAAAGTTATGGGCACCGGAGCGAGAAATACTTTGTCACAAGCCCCACGCCCTCGATTTGCGTGCCGAGCGTCTACAGGTAGTGAAGTTGTCTTGCCCAAATTGCCATGGGATTCGGTAATAGAACTGTGATGGATTAGGTTGTCATCCTTTTCGCGACTCACGACATACGATCCGGGACGAAAAAACAGCGAAAAAGAAAAAAGGTGTCCTGAAACTAATGAAAACGTTCGATTTTTGGCTCCAAAAAAAGGCGCAGCCGAGCAGGCTTGTTGCCCTCGTAGTAGAGCTCTCGGAGAGCTTTCCAACGGTATGCTGTGCGCCGCGTAACTCCTTACGGATCAAAAGTTATGGGCAACGGAGCGACGGTTACCTGGTCACAATTCCTACGCCCTCGCTTTGCGGGCCCAGCCTCTAGGTGAAGTGAAGTTGTCTTGGCCAAGGTGCCGTGGGATTCGGTAATAGAAATGTGATGCATTACGTTGTCATCCTTTTCGCGGCTCACGACGTACGATCCGGGACCGAAAAACATTGTAAAAGAAGAAAAGTGTCCCGAAATTGATGAAAACGTTCCATTTTGTGCTCTGAAAACATATGCAGCTGAGCAAGATTGGTGCCCTTGTCGTAAAGCTCTCGGAAAGCTTTCCAACGGTGTATTGTGCGTCGCGTAACTCCTTACAAATCAAAAGTTATGGGCACCGGAGCAACGGATACCTGGTCACAAGCCCCACGCCCTCAGTTTGCGGGCCCAGCATCTACGTGAAGTGAAGTTCTCTTGCCAAAGTTGCCGTGGGATTCTGTAATAGAAATAAGATGGATTAAGTTGTCGTCCTTTTCGCGGCCCACGACGTACGATCCGGGATGAAAAAATAGCGAAAAGAAGAAAAGTGTCCTAAAACTTTTGAAAACGTTTGATTTTGGGCTACGAAAACAGGCGCAGCCGAGTAGGCTTGCTACCCCCATCGTAGAGCTTTCGGAGAGCTTTCCAACGGTATAATGTGCATCGCGTAACTCCTTACGGTCAAAAGTAATGGGCACCGGAGCGACATATACCTTGTGACAAGCCCCACGCCCTCTATTTGCCGGCCCAACCACTACATGAAGTGAAGTTGTCTTGCCCAAGGTGCTATAGGATTCGGTAATAGAAATGTGATGGATTTGGTTGTCGTCCTTTTCGCAGCTCACGACGTATGATTCGGGACGGAAAAATAAAGTAAATGAAGAAAAGTGTCCTGAAACTGATGAAAACATTCAATTTTGGGCATTGAAAACAAGCGTAGATGAGCAGGCTTGGTGCCCCTATCGTAGAGCACTCGGAGAGCTTTACAACGGTATGCTGTTCGCCGCTTAACTCCTTACGGATCAAAAGTTATGGGCACCGGAGCAACAGATACCTGGTCACAAGCCCCACGTCCTCGATTTACAGGCCCAGCCTCTACGTGAAGTGAAGTTGTCTTGCCCAAGGTGCCATGGGTTTCGGTAATAGAAATGTGATGGATTAGGTTGTTGCCCTTTTCGCAGCTCACGACGTACGATCCGGGACTGAAAAACATCGCAAAAGAAGAAAAGTGTCCCAAAACTTATGAAAATGTAGGATTTTGGGCTCCGAATATAGGCGCAGCCGAACATGGTAGGTGCCCCCGTCGTTGAGCTCTTAGAGAGCTTTCCAACGGTGTGCTATGCGCCACGTAACTCCTTATGGATCAAAAGTTATGGACACCGAAGCGACGGATACCTGGTCACATGCCCCATGCCCTTGGTTTGCGTTCCTAGCCACTACGTGAAGTGAAGTTGTCTTGCCCAAGATGCCATAGGATTCGGTAATAAAAATTTTATGGATTAAGTTGTCGTCCTTTTCGCGGCTCACGACGTACGATACGGGACAGAAAAATAACGAAAAAGAAGAAAAGTGTCCCGAAATTGGTGAAAACGTTTGATTTTGGGCTCCAAAAACTTTCGCAGCAAAGCAGGCTCGCTGTCCCAGTCGTAGAGCTCTCTAAAAGCTTTCCAACGGTATGTTGTGCGTCACGTAACGCCTTACGGATCAAAAGTTATGGACACCAAAGTGACGGATACGTGGTCACAAGCCCCACGCCCTCGGTTTGCGGGCTCAGCCTCTACATAAAGTGAAGTTGTCTTGCACAAGGTGCCGTGGGATTCGGTAATAGAAATGTGATGGATTAGGTTGTCATCCTTTTCGCGGCTCACGACGTATGATCCGAGAAGAAAAAATAGCGCAAAAGAAGAAAAGTGTCCCGAAAGTAATAATAACGTTCAATTTGTGGCTTCGGAAATGGGCGCAGATGAGTGGGCTTGCTTCCCCCGTCATAGAGCTCTCGGAGAGCCTAGCAACAGTATATTGTGCGCCGTGTAACTCCTTACAAATCAAAAGTTATGGGCATTGGAGCAACGGATACCTAGTCACAAGCCCCACGCCCTTGCTTTACGGGCCTAGCCTATATATGAAGTGAAGTTGTCTTGGCTAATGTGCCGTGGGATTTAGTAATAGAAAAATGATGGATTAGGTTGTCGTCCTTTTTGAGGCTCACGATGTACGATCCAAGACAGAAAAACATCGAAAAAGAAGAAAAGTGTCCCAAAACTTATGAAAATGTTCAATTTTGGGCTCCGAAAATAGGCGCCGCCAAGCATGCTAGGTGCCCCCGTCGTAGAGCTCTCAGAGAGCTTTCCAACGGTATGCTGTGCACTACTTAACTCATTATAGATCAAAAGTTATGGCACCGGATAGACGGATACCGAGTCACATGCCCTACGCCCTCAGTTTGCGGGCCCAGCCTCTACATGAAGTAAAGTTTTCTTGCCCAAGGTGCTGTGGGATTCGGTAATAAAAATGTGATGGATTAGGTCGTCGTCCTTTTCGCACATCACAACGAATGATCCTGGACGAAAAAACAGCATAAATGAAGAAAAGAGCCCCAAAACTGATTAAAATGTTCGATTTTGGGCTTTGAAAATAGTCATAGCCGGGCAGGCTTGGTGCACCCGTCCTAGAGCTCTTGGAGAGCTTTCCAACAGTATGCTATGCACCGCTTAACTCATTACGGATCAAAAGTTATGGGCACCAGAGCGACGAAGACCTGGTCCCAAACCCCACGACCTCAATTTGCGGGCCCAGCCTTTATGTGAAGTGAAGTTATCTTGCCCAAGGTGGGGTGGGATTCGATAATAGAAATGTGATGGATTAGGTTTTCATCCTTTTCGCGGCTCATGACATACGATCCGGGATGAAAAAATAGTGCAAAAGAAGAAAAGTTTGCTGAAAGTGATGAAAACGTTCAATTTTGAGCTCTGAAAACAGGCGCAGATGAGTAGGCTTGCTTCCCCCGTCGTAGAGCTCTGGGAGAGCTTTGCAACGGGATGTTGTGCGTCGCATAACTCCTTATGGATAAAAAGTTATGGGCCCTAGAGTGACGGATACCTTGTCACAAGCCCCACACCCTCAGTTTGCGGGCCCAACCTCTACATGAAGTGAAGTTGTCTTGCCCAAGGTGCCGCGGGATTCGGTAATAGAAATGTGATGGATTACGTTGTTGTCTTTTTTGCGGCTCACGACGTATGATCTGGGACGGAAAAAACAATGCAAAAGAAGAAAATTTTCCCGATAGTGATGTAAACATTCAATTTTGGGCTCCAAAAATAGGCGTAGTTGAGAAGGCTTGCTTCACCCATTATAGAGCTCTCGAAGAGCTTTCTAACGGTATGCTGTGCGCCTCATAACTCCTTACAGATCAAAAGTTATGGGCACTGGAGCAACGGATACCTGGTCACAAGCCCCACGCCCTCACTTTCCGGGTCCAGCCTCTACGTGAAGTGAAGTTGCCTTGGCCAAGGTGCCATGGGATTCAGTAACAGAAATATGTTGGATTAGATTGTTGTCTTTTTCGCGGCTCACGACGTACGATCCGGGATGAAAAAACAGCGTGAAAGAAGAAAAGTGTCCCGAAAGTAATGAAAGCGTTCGATTTTGGGTTCCGACACAGGCGTTGCTGAGTAGGCTTGTTACCCCCGTTGTAGAGCTCTCAGAGAGCTTTCCAACGGTAAGCTGTTCGCCGCGTAACTCCATACAAATCAAAAGTTATGGGCACTGGAGAGACGGATACCTGGTCACAAGCCCCACGCCCTCGGATTGCGGGCACAGCTTCTACGTGAAGTGAAGTTGTCTTGCCCAAGGTGCCATGGGTTTCGGTAATTGAAATGTGATAGATCAGGTTATCATCCTTTTCGCGGCTCACGACGTACGATTCGGGAAGGAAAAACAGCACAAAAGAAGAAAAGTTTCCCAAAACTTATGAAAATGTTTGATTTTGGGATCCGAAAATAGGCACAGCTGAGCATGCTAGGTGCCCCCGTCGTAGAGCTCTCAGAGAGCTTTTCAACGGTATGCTGTGCGCCGCGTAACTCCTTATGGATCAAAAGTTATGGGCACCAGAGCGACGGATACCTTGTCACAAGCCCCACGACCTCGGTTTGCGAGCCCAGCCAGTACGTGAAGTGAAGCTGTCTTGCCCAAGGTACCATGGGATGTGGTAATAGAAATGTGATGGATTAGGTTGTTGTCCTTTTCGCGAATCACGACGTATGATCCGGGACGGAAAAATAGCAGAAAAGAAGAAAAGTGTCCACAACTGATGAAAACGTTCTATTTTGGGCTACAAAAACAGGCGTAACCGAGCAGGCTTGCTTCCCCTGTCGTAGAGCTATCAGAGAGCTTTCCAACGGTATGTTGTGTGCCAAGTAACTCCTTACGGATCAAAAGTTAAGGGCATTAGAGCGACAAATACCTAGTCATAAGACCCACGCCTTCTGTTTCCGGGCCCAGCCTCTACGAAAGCACGTTTCCCAAGTAAATGCACTCAATCCTAAATGAATGCACGTAATTCAATGTAAGGCACACAAAACAAAACCCAACTCTTAAACCTAGTTCAAGGCACGCAAATCTAGGTTAGGGCACACAAAACGAGGTATTGCACTCAAAATGAGGTTGGGCCTCACACTACGCCCTCAGTTTGCGGGCCCAACCTCTACGTGAAGCGAAGTTGTCTTGCATAAGGTGCAGTGGAATTCGGTAATAAAAATGTGATGGATTAGGTTGTCGTCCTTTTCGCGGCTCATGGCGTACGATCCGGGATGAAAAAATAGCATAAAAGAAGAAAAGTGTCTAGAAACTGATGAAAATGTTCAAATTTGGGCTCCGAATAAAGACGCGGTAGAGTAGGTTTGCTGCCCCCGTCATAGAGCTCTCGAAGAGCTTTCCAACAGTATGCTGTGCGCCACGTAACACCTTACGGATCAAAAGTTATGGGTACCGGAGCGACGGATACCTGGTCACAAGCCCCACGCCCTCGGTTTACGGGCCCAGCCTCTACGTGAAGAGAAGTTGTCTTGCCCAAGGTGCCATGTGATTCAGTAATAGAAATGTGATAGATTAGGTTGTCGTCATTTTCATGGCTCACGACGTACGATCCGGGTTGAAAAAATAGCGTAAAAGAATAAAAGTGTCCTAAAACTCATGAAAACATTCAATTTTGGTCTTTAAAAACAGGCACAGCCGAGTGGGCTTGGTGCCCCCATCGTAGAGCTCTTGGAGTGCTTTTCAACCATATGTTGTGAGCCGCATAACTCTTTACGAATCAAAAGTTATGGGCATCGGAGCGACAGATACCTGGTCACAGGCCTCACACCCTCGATTTGTGGGCCCAGCATCTACGTGAAGTGAAGTTGTCTTACCCAAGTTGCCAAGGGATTCGGTAATAGAAATGTGATGGATAAGGTTGTTGTCCTTTTCGCGGCTCACGACGTGCGATCTGGGATGGAAAAACAGCACAAAAGAAGAAAAATGTCCATAAACTGATGAAAACCTTCGATTTTAGGCTACAAAAACAGGCGCAGCCGAGTAAGCTTGCTTCCCCCGTCATAGAGTTCTCGGAGAGCTTTCCAAGGGTTTGCTGGGCGCCGTGTAACTCCTTACGGATCAAAAGTTAAGGGCACCGGAGCGACGGATACCTAGTCACAAGCCCTACGCCCTCTCTTTGAGGGCCCAGCCTCTACGTGAAGTGAAGTTGCCTTGGCCAAGGTGCCGTGGGATTCAGTAATAGAAATATGATGGATTAGGTTGTCGTCTTTTTTGCGGCTCACGACGTACGATCCCGGACGAAAAAATAGCGTAAAAAAAGAAAAATGTCCCGGAATTGATGAAAACGTGCGAGTTTGTGCTCTGAAAATAGGTGCAGCTAAGTAAGATTGGTGCCCCTATCGTAGAGCTCTCGGAGAGCTTTCTAACGATGTGATGTGTGCTGCGTAACTCCTTACAGATCAAAAGTTATGGGCACCGGCGCAACGGATACCTGGTCCTAAGCCCCACACCCTCGGTGTAAGGACCTAGCCTCTACATGAAGTGAAGTTGTCTTGCCAAAGTTTCTATGGGATTCGGTAATAGAAATGTGATGGATTAGGTTGTCGTCCTTTTTGCTACTCACGATGTACGATCCGGGATGGAAAAATTGCGCAAAAGAAGAAAAGTATCACAAAACTTATGAAAATGTTCGATTTTGGGCCCCGAAAACAGGCACAGCCGAGCATGCTAGGTGCCCCCATCGTAAAGCTCTCGGAAAGCTTTCCAACGGTATGCTGTGCGCCGCGTAACTCCTTATGGATCAAAAGTTATGGCACCGGAGCGACGGATACCAGGTCGCATGCCCTACGCCCTCGGTTTGCAAGCCCAGCCTCTTCATGAAGTGAAGTTTTCTTGCCCACGGTGCCGTGGGATTCGATAATAGAAATGTGATGGATTAGGTTGTCGTCCTTTTCACGGATCACGACGTACGATCCGGGATCAAAAAACAGCATAAAAGAAGAAAAGTGTCCCAAAACTGATGAAAACTTTCAATTTTGGGCATTGAAAATAGGCGCAATCGAACAGGCTTTGTATCCCCGTCGTAGAGCTCTCGGAGAGCTTTCCAACGGTATGCTGGGCAGTGCGAAACTCCTTACGGATCAAAAGTTATGGGCACCGGAGCAACAGATACTTGGTCACATGCCCCACGCCCTCGGTTTGCGTGCCCAGCCTCTACGTGAAGTGAAGTTATCTTGCCCAAGGTGTCGTGGGATTCGATAATAAAAATGTGATGGATTAGGTTGTCATCCTTTTTGTGGCTCCCGATGTACGATCCGGGACGGAAAAACAGCGCAAAAGAAGAAAAGTATCCTGAAACTAATTAAAACGTTCGATTTTAGGGTCCGAAAATAGGCGCATCCGGGTAGGCTTGCTTCCCCTGTCGTGGAGCTCTCGGAAAGCTTTCCAACGGAATGCTGTGCGCCTCGTAACTCCTTACGGATCAAAAGTTATGGGCACCGGAGCGACGGATACTTGGTCACAAGCCTCACGCCCTCGCTTTGTGGGCCCAGCCTCTACGTGAAGTGAAATTTTCTTGGCCAAGGTACAGTGGGATTCGATAATAAAAATGTGATGGATTAGGTTGTCGTCCTTTTTGCGGCTCATGACTTACGATCCGGGACGGAAAAATAACACAAAAGAAGAAAAGTTTCAAGAAATAGATGAAAACGTTCGATTTTGGGATCCAAAAATAGGCGCAGCCGAGTAGGCTTGCTGTCCCCGTCATAGATCTCTCGGAGAGCTTTCCAACGGTATGCTTTGTGCCGCATAACTCTTTACAGATCAAAAGTTATGGGGGCCGGAGCGACGGATACCTGGTCACAAGCCCCACGCCCTCGCTTTGCGGTCCCAGCCTCTACGTGAAGTGAAGTTTTCTTGTCCAAGGTGCCATGGGATTCGGTAATAGAAATATGATGGATTAAGTTGTCGTCCTTTTCATGGCTCACGACGTACGAACCGGGACGAAAACATAGCGCAAAAGAAGATAAGTGTCCCAAAACTGTTGAAAACATTCGATTTTGGGCTCTGAGAACAGGCGCTGCCAAGCAAGCATGCTGCCCCAGTCGTAGAGCTCTCGGAGAGTTATCCAACAGTATGCTGTGCGCCGCGTAACTCCTTACAGATCAAAAGTTATGGGCACCGGAGGGACGGATACCTGGTCACAAGACCCACGCCCTCGCTTTGCGGGCCCAGCCTCTACATGAAGTGAAGTTGTCTTGGCCAAGATGCCATGGGATTCGATAATAGAAATGTAATGGATTTGGTTGTCATCCTTTTCGCGGCTCACGACGTATGATCTGGGATGAAAAAACAGCGAAAAAGAAGAAAAGTGTCCCGAAATTGATGAAAACGTTCGATTTTATGCTATGAAAACAGGTGCTGCTGAGTAGGATTGGTGCCCCCGTCGTAGAGCTCTTGGAGAGCTTTTCAACGGTGTGTTGTACGCTGTGTAACCCTTTACAGATCAAAAGTTATGAGCAACAGAGCAACAGATACCTGGTCATAAGCCCCACGCCCTCGATTTGCGGGCTCAGCCTCTGCGTGAAGTGAA